>OX463866.1:6075760-7505760 GCA_949825065.1 Odontocerum albicorne | reverse complement strand
TTCATATGTAAGGACCTAATATATATATATATATATATATATATATATATATATATATATATATATATATATATATATATATATATATATATATATATATATATATATATATATATATATATATATATATATATATATATATATATATATATATATATATATATATATATATATATATATATATATATATATATATATATATATATATATATATATCTATTTTTTTTTTTTACCTGGCGAGTTTATTACCATGTGGCAATCTCTTTCAACCAGAAAGATGTTTTAAAAGGCCTTAGTAACAACCAGACTGAAATCCCATTTTAAAAAAATCTGCGTTCCAGCGGGGATCGAACCCGGAACCTCCGGATCGACAGACAAGCGTCTTACCACCAGGCCACGGAGGTCATCAATATTGTAAGACAGAGAAATAATTCTAAAGTACAAAAGGTTACCGGCCTGAACAACCTTATGGAATGATACCACGCCGCCCATGCTCGTCAAATGGTCAGGTGAAGTTATGTACAGTTAAAATTTGATATCTCTGCCCACAATTAGAGTGGCCAATTTTCAGGGTTTCACCTGGAGTCTCAAAGTTTCAACGCCGTTTCTCCGGGCTCCGGGTTTCCATATAATTTCTTTAGGTTACCCTAATTTTGTACTAATGCCTAAAATTAACTTTTTTTCATCCACTTTGCACGGATTTCTCCTGTTACACAAAGAGGTCCTGCTTCTAGAGTTAGCTTATTCGTTAGGAAGAATATCAGCCAGGACTCTTCTCATACTGCTAGGCGGTACCGAGACTATATCCACAGTGTCACTCAGTTGGTTCAATATCTCTATACCACGCGTGACTGAGTGTTTAGCCATGATATTCGTCCTGTAAGTTGGTATGTAGAACAGAGGGTGATTCCTTGCACGGATATATTTATTGGGTACATATAAACTTAGTGCTTCTAGAATCGCGGGACAGTTAAAGGAACCTTGGAAAACCTTTATTAGGAATATCGCAATGGATTCTTGCCTTCTTGTTTCGAGGCTTCTATAGTTACACACCGTGAGAAGTTCGGCATGGTGAGCATATTTTGGCTAATCACCCTTTGTTCTGTACCATAGATATCTCAGTTTTTTTTTATTTAATTTATATTGTCTTTATATTTGAGCTGATAAGGAGCCCAAACTGTAGATGCATATTCTAATTTGGTTTTTATGAGATAATTATATAAGTTTCGAAGGGTATCGGTACTGTTAAATTATCTTGATATTATCATTATAAAACGGATTATTATGTAACAGTCCGATATCAAACACGAGACATGGTTAACGAACGTAAATCCGACCTCAAACTTAACCCATAAGTCGGTTATATCAATAGAAATATAATACATTTAATCGCCGCAAAAATAGTTAATAGTTTTTTCTCTATTTTACAAAAAAAATGTTACTTCCCATAACTATTTAACTGATATTGTATTGGGTGTTAACATAAGTTGTGTCCGTTTTTTTTTTCAATTTAAAAATTAGCACCAAAAGTTAAAGAAATTGGTAAAGGTTATACATTATCTTTCGAATGCGAAAGATAATTTTCTGCTCTACAAGATATTGTGTTTGCTTTTATGTTACATATATTATTTTATTTAATTACAAGCCTTCAAAGTGGAATGTCAAGTAGACGAAAGTGAGCATTTTCGACACCTCCTTCTATTCGCGTTCAATCGAGTAAATAAAGCTGTCAAAACTGCTCGCGATATTTTTGAAGTGTACGGTGAAGATGCTATGAATGAAAGGACAGCTCGTCGATGGTTTTTGCGTTTCAAATACGGTAATTTCGACCTGAAAGACATGGAGCGTTCCGGACGACCAGTGAACTTCGATGATGACCGCTTAAACCATATTATTAATGAACATCCCCTTGTGGAGCAGAAATTTTTTTTTCGAATGACGTATAACATTTACCATTTTATTTTACTTTTGGTGCTCATTAATGTTAACACTCAATACATTGTTACTAAATTCTTTTATTATAATATAAATACATGTGTTTGAACATTAACAAAAAGAAATAAAAAAACATTTTTATTTGCTTGTGTTTTTCTTTTCTATGAACATCTTGTATTCCTATCCTTATGGGTATCTTTTCTATGAACATCTTGTATTCCTATCCTTGTGGGTATCTTTTCTATGAACATCTTATATTCCTATTCTTGTGGGTATCTTTTCTATGAACATCTTGTATTCCTATCCTTGTGGGTGACTATATTTCAGTTAATGTAAACCATACATGTATGTATGGTTTACATTAACTGAAATCTAGTCCATGTATGGTTTACATTAACTGAAATCTAGTCACCCTACCCACTTATAGTTAGTCAACTAGAGTCGATGGATGGCATGATGTTTCATTATATTGTAAATATTCAAAATTGATTTTTTTTTTTTATTAATTAACACATCAATGGCGTTTTGGTAAAGAGGTACAAGTCATCAATTACTTTTTGGTCAGTTTGAAGTTTTGCAACACTTGTATTCCTGAAATACAGACCTCAGGTAAACTTTGAATACATAAATAATTTATGTACTTATTCAAAGTTTACCTTTAAAATTTACCTGAGGTCTGTATTTTAGGAATACAAGTGTTACAAAACTTCAAACTGACAAATAAGTAATTGCTGACTTGAACTTCTTTACCAAAACACCATAGACATCATCAAGCTTATTGTGAGGTGGCAATCTCTTCCAAAGAACCAGACAAAAGTAAATAAAAAAAATTGCATGGTCGCAAAAAACATTCAAAGGACTATCGCTTGACTAATATCACTTGACCATGTGGAGAACGTGGCCGTTGTACCTGTCCATACTCACTCTAACTTGTACATGTCCGAAACATTTAGATCTTTGTGGTATATCTTTATAAAGTCATACTTATCTAAAACTCATGGAAGATGGCGCTACGCGCAACACAACAAGAACAATAGCTTTATTGTAGACGACATTTCCTGACCGTGCCATTATTCGATATTAGGCCGCAAGATTATGCGATCTGACACTTTTAGACTTTTTTAGGTTTTGTGAAAAGCAATTGTACGTAAACAATTTTCAGTCTATCGATGAGCTTTAGATCGTCGAGCTATTGATGAAATTGGGCTGCAATTGTACGAAAATGTAATTAAAGATTTAGTCAAAAGTGTAGTCATCTGCAGCAACAATCGATGAGGAAATTTACCAGACATTTAATTTCGAAAATAATTCCCATGTGTCCTACTTTACACTGAAATTAATAAATTGATAATCTTCTCAAAAGTATGAGTTCCCTTTTTTTTTAAAACCAAACTCAAGTTTAAAATGAGACACCAGGCCCAGTTGTATATTAGCCCATTTTTTTTAAAATACCCGATAAGTCGCTCGTCCAGTTGATTTAATCAAAATAAAATTTGAACCATCCCTTAATCGTAGAAAACAATTCACACGTGAGACATCTGCCGATGAAAATAAGCATTTAAATTTTGAAATACCGACTGAGCAACAGTTTTTGTACAACATTAAAAATCTCTACATTACCGACTTGTTGGTTAAATTTTCTTTATTTTTTGGCGATTAGTGTAAACTTTGTTTTTTGATATTAAGACATTACGTTGTGTGCATAATTTAATTATTTTTTTTATATTATAAAGGATGGTTAATTATTACGTCAACATTAATATTTTTTATTTCAGGTAACATTTTAACTGTAAATATGAAGTTAAATTCAGTATGTTGTGTTGATACGAGTTTTTGTTTGGTCAATATGTGAAAGTCGTATTTTCGACAACATTTTCTAAAATTTATTGTCTATTTGTATATGAATAAAATCAATAAAAATATTGTATCGAAAGACAATTTATGTTTTATGCAAAGTAGTGTTGTTTAAATCCTTGAAAAATATCAAATTTTTGAGAATTTTTTTTTTTTAATTGTTAAGCTTTGAAATCAAGAGGTAAGTAAATAGATTAATGTAAACTTAAAGTTGATGTGTTGAGTAAGGTTAAGAAGATCACTATTTTTATTTATTTTATTTTACACATGAGAAGAAATATGTATTATATACATCATTTGTAAAAAAAAACAACATGTAATTTAATTACGACACACAAATTTAATGGATCTGGGTTTGCTGCCTTTCATTTGTCGTGTCCCCAGTAAACTAGACTTTTACCTGTATCTCACTGAGGACATATAGCATGAAAAAATAAATCGATACTTCTTTCCGATTTTTGATTTTATAAAACCCCGTTGCACATTCTCATCAACCTGACAAACAGTGACACTCAATTATACATGTATACATCACGCGAAATTAAACTCCTCACACTTCATCACTCCAGAAAGACCAAAAACATTCACCCCACAGTGTACCGCACAAAATCATCAAAATAAAAACTTAAATGCAAAACAATAAAAAAAACCACACGCAATAGCTCACGCAAACCTTTTCTACAAGCCATTCCTCTTGCAAGCCTGTTCAAACTCTGTCGCAATAACAACCACGCTCCGATCGATTATGATATGGTTTGAACACGTAAGAAATAACGAAACAAATATACAGTGCAAACGTCGTAGAAGATGAGTAAGGAAAGTATGGTTGGTTCAAGTGAATGATATTTTGAAATCGTATGAGTTTTATTAGAATATGTATGGATGTGGAAAAGGCGAAATATATGTGTTAAGATAGGAAAGTTTTGCATTCAAACCTCTCTACTAACCTCAGCAGGGTTAGGGGTGAGATGGTGTGTATGTATTTTGATAGCTTAACAATGGAAATTTCATATGTATGAATATTTTTTTAAGTTAATAGCCATAAAGAAAACAGAGAAAAAAGACAAATAATGATTCAAAAAGGGAATAAATAATTCATTTCAGAGTTTACATAAAAATTTGACACTGATTAACGTCAGAAAGTTTTAGAAATTTATAAATGTGTTTTAGATTGTACGAAATAGTGTTTGGAATAGATATTAAATTATTTTATTCTTTGTTGATAGTAAAACAATTATTTTGTCAAAATGGTAAGTTAAAATTGTATTTGTATCAAAATATTAACACAGTTTAGAGCAGGGGCTACCAACCTTTTTGGCGCGTATGCCAAAACCGGTGTTGGGATAAGGCTCGCGTGCCGCACGTGTATTTTTTTTAATTAAAAAGCATACAAATTTGTTAATGCCTGATAACGAGGTGACGTGCTTCAAACTGCAGCGTCTAACTACGCCAGAAATACCACCAATTAACCGAGATTTGAACTCGGAACCCTTGGTTCTTGAGCCATACGACCTAACCACTAAACCACGAAAGCCGTAAATTCTAGATTTTTTTAAATATAAATTTAATTCACATTTTGTGAGTGTCATGTTACATGTAGTGTCATGTTACATGTAGTGTCAATGCATGACAGAATACGGAATGAAGTGATGAGGGATGAATGTGAAATTAAGGCTGATGTGTTAAGTAAGGTGAAGAAGATCACACTGAGATGGTTTGGGCACGTGGAATGAATGAATTAAAAAAGACTAACAAAACATATATGTAGTGCAGATTTGAATGGAAGGCGTGAATATGTGTACGTATCACTATAAAAGATCAAATTTATCAGCATATATAATTAATTATATTATTTATAGTACAGGCATTAACACTGTGGAAGTTTAAAGACATTATAATTTGTTAAGATAAGCACTATTTATTAAATTTTATATAACGGTATAACCCTACCGGTTTATAATGTTTTCACGTCATCAACAAGTCTTGTTTGTACTCCCAAGATGATGAGGTAAAAACCTTGAAAGCGGAAAGGTTATATAGACATAAAGTGGAATAAACAGTGCTTGACTTCACAAATTACAATATAAAATGTAACATTTTACTTTCGTGCTTGTGACATATTTCATTATATAAAAAAATGGAGATAAATTTTTCTTGGTAATTATAAATAACTAAAATTATCCTTAATGCTTGATGTTATTTTGCAGAAAACAAAAATGACAAAAGCCCAAAAGAAGGCCATGCTCGAGGAGCAGGCTGCAGAGAGAAGGCGGCAGGAAGAGGAACGAGAGTATGTACCAATCAACTATTTTTTAAATTTTATATAAGGATCATTGCCGTTTCTGAGACAGCTGACTTACAATCAAGAATTCAAATATAATCATCCTGTCGTATATCTCATGACAGCATCGTGACTCCCACGATAGCCTCTGACGACTCCTATCCATCCATCCCTGCACTTCGCGGCTCGAAGGGCAGTTGTTAAGGGTAGTCCAGTTGTGTGTCTCATTTGGTCAGTCCAACGCATTGAGTTTCTTCCTCTTATGCGTCGTCCTTCCAAGCCTCCACTAACCACAAACCTCTCCAAACTGTCTTCTTGGTTATCGAAGGGCAGTTGTTAAAACTAGTCCAGTTGCACCTTTAAATGTTATACGAGTATATGAGTCATCGCATAAGGATCATTACCGGTTCTAAGACATCTGACTTACTGTCAAGAATTCACATATCATCATCCACTCGCATGATAGTTTCTGACGACTCCTATCCATCCATCCCTGCACTCAGCGGCTCGAAGGGTAGTTGTTAAGGGTAGTCCAGTTGCGTCTCTCACTTGGTCAGCCCAACGCATTGAATTTCTTCCTCTTGTGCGTCGTCCTTTCATACCTCCAGTAACCACAAACATCTCCAAATTGTCTACTTGACCACGAACAATATGCCCAAAGAATCAGAAGACTTGTCGAAAACATATTGTCGACAATCTGTCGGTGATTCTCAGTACTTCGAGAATAAATGCTTTAGTTCACCTTGCTGTCCATGGAGTTTGTAACATCATAACATGGATCCACATACAGTCAAACCTCGAGTCACGAACGCCTCTAGTCACGAACAAATCGGCTTACGAACACAATTTCCGAACAAATTTTGACTCGACCTGCGTACAATGCCTCGGCTCACGAATTAGTTGTAACGGCGCATTACGCATTAGTTGTTCTCAGGTGCGCGCGTTGTGAACATTATTTGTCAATGCGTTCGTTGTTCTTGATACATTTTTTTTTGCTTTTTATATATCATATAATATGTTATAATATTCAGTATATGTAAAATATAACAAAGGTAGAAGACGTTATAAAGGTGTGCAAAAGAATGAAGTGACAATGGGCCGGACACGTAGCCAGAATGTCAGACTCCCGATGGACATCCGAAATAATCCAATGGTACCCAAGAAGCATAAAAAAGCCCAGAAGAAGACCGAAGGTACGCTGGATAAATATAAGTAAATAAATAAAGATAAATCAGGAAGCATGGCATCATCACATGGCATCAACGAGCAAAAAACCGAACTATTTGGAGTCAACTTGGGGAGACCTTCATCCAGCAGTGGATCGACCCTGGTTGGCAATGATGATATGTAAAATATATTTTGCATTAAATTAACCCTCATTATGGCTCACAAGAAAATGAATTTCGGTTTGCGAACATTTCGGGTCGCGAACGGAATCAAAGAACGAATTAAGTTCGTAGCTCGAGGTACCACTTTACACAAACATAAATAGTTCAACAGATCAAAGTCGCTGCCTACTTGTATGATTTGACAGTTCTTGAATAGCTATTTTTGTAATCCTCTTAGAGCTGCAGAGGCTGCTAACAGGCGGACAGAGTTCAAGAAGCTACTTGTGGAACTGAAGAAGAAGGACGATGACCAGCAGGCTGTGCGTGATGTTGTCTTAAAGAATATTGTGGAACAGTTCAAAGGTACATTACGACCCTTTACGATCTCACTTTGTACATACACACACATATCATCACACCGCTTCCTTATTGAAGTAGTCAGTTTCGTCTCTTCTACATCGTATGGATGGACCTTCTTAAACAGTTCCTGTTAATTCTCTTGCTTTTTAAATTTCTTTGGTCTTCCTCTGCACCGCTTTTCGTTCGCATGTATACATTTGTTTTTTTACTATTTCTTAATTTATTCATTCCACATACCCAAATCATCTCTGATTTTATCTCTCCTTTATCTTGTTCAATACATCAGCCTTAAGTTCACTCTCATCCCTAATAACTTCGTTCCGTAGTCTTTCATCCATTGTCTTTCATATATTATTCTAAGCGCACGCATTTCCACAGCATATATTCGGCCGTTTTCAGTTCTGCTTCACATCAACGTTTCCCTCTCAATCGCTTTATTGCAGGAAAAGTTCTCAGACCGTGTAATTTCTCGTCGTAGAAATGTTTATTGGCCGCCACGATCGTGTGATTTGACCCCTTTAGATTTTTGTTCCTGTAGGGTTATGTTAAATCTCGTTAAGTGTACGCCAAGAATACAAAAACCATCGATGACCTTAAATCCAACATCCCTCGTGTCATTGCAGATATACGTATCCATTTACGTGAATCCATTATTGAAAATTTTACTCAAAGAGTTGTCATCTGTAACAGGAGCCGAGGGAGCTGTTTGGCAGATATCATTTTTTCACACATAATTCCCATGTGCATTTGTTATATTCTATCAATAAATATGAAAATTAAAAAAACTTGATTTATTCTTTTTTATTATTTATTATTGCAGTTCTTGTTGCGCCATCCTATATAATAAACGTTGTAGATTATCTTCTGATTCTGCTACTATGGTAGTGTCATCTGAATATCATGTGATACTTATGGAGTTATTGCGTGTATTTGTTTGTTTATAGCAAGAGTTTCCAAAGTGGTCGATATCGACCCGTGGGGTTGATTTGATTTTTCTAGGGGTCGATAGTTTCAATAAAAAAAATTGGGGGTAGACGACAGCAAAAATAGACCCCCTTACTACTGCTATATGTTTGTTACGTCAAAATATCCATGATTCCAATAGGTACCTAATTAAGAAGTAAAATAATAAAAAAACACTTTTTTGATTAAAAAAAACACATTACATACTAAACTTGTGAACGAAACAGTAAAATGTGTCATTTAAATAGTTTTTTTGCTTTAATTTTCGTCCGCGCAGATTTCAATATTAAATGAATCGTTCACAAGCCAAGTGAACCAAGTGCATACAGGTTAGTTTTGAGTAAACTAGGTTCAAACATATTTTAGTGTTTCTAATTCTGTAAGGGTATGATTGCAATTCTGATAAGTGTTATATTGAGTACATTTATTACACTTACTTTGTACAAAAGCATTTTCTGCTAAAAGCTTAAGCTTTTCGCACACATTATATGCAATGATCTTAAATTCATTATTTTTGGACTTGGTTCACTTGGCTTCTGAACCACTCAAATATTGCCCAAGATACTGGCATAATCCGTAGTCCTTTTATATTTTTCAATCCTTAATTACAAGTGATTAAAATGAAAAGTTTGTTATATAGTGAAATATTCAATATCGAGTACTGTACAAACTTATTAATTTGAGTAAATAAAGTAAATGACTAGGGGGGAGACGGTTTTAAAAGTTTTTGGTAAAGGGGTCTGCGGCCGAAAAAAAGTTTAGGAACTCTTGGTTTATAGGAATAAAAACTATGGTATTAATAAAACAGTAAAATTTCAGAATCAACAGCTATGAAGGAAGGTCTTCGGAGATCACAGCAAGAACACGAAGAGGTATGAACTATTGAATTATAAAAATATCAGGTGTTTCTAGAACGTTATTGACAGATAAACACGTCATCGTCATATTCGTCGTTGCTGGACCTCATAGTCGATAGTCTTCTCGCCATTCCAACGTGAACTCAGCTGAAAAGTGAAGCAGTGCCGTGGAATTTGTTTTAAGAGATTGAGCCGTTATACACCAGCAAACTTACCGGCCAAAATCTGCCGTTAGTATGTAATACGAGGATTACTACTTAAGTTTTGAGGTATGGCAACACCAGTGTAGATACGTCAAATCTGACATCAGTATCGTTAAGTTTGACGTTTTTAATGGTATACGTGCTCAAAAAGTTTTGTCATACGAGTGCTATTTGTGTTGTTTACAGTGACTTGAAAAATTCATCTCGGCCAAAAATGTAATTAAATCGTGAACATTTTCGTGCGATGATTTTTTTTTTGATTTTCGACGTGGACTAACTCAACAACAGTGTGCCGATCGATTCGCTTCGACTTATGGTGATGAAGCCCCATCCCGGGCTGTGCCACTGTGTTTCGCTGATTTTCCGAATTCAATCGTTTGATGCGTCCAAAACGCATGTTTTGAAGTTACCTCATTCGAAGTGCTTCGAAAATTGGTTCAAACGCATGCAAAAGTGTATTGATCTTCATGGAGAGTATTTTGAAAAACAATAAAGCCATTTTCGATGATAAATATTTGTTTTTACTTGTCTGTCTCAAAACTTAAGTAGCAACCCTCGTAAATGAGGTGCATAGCCACGTAGTAACTTGAGACTTCTGTGTGGAAGGTAACCGGTTCGAACTCCACGCTGTGCTACTGCTCTCGAATGACACAGCTCCATTTTCACCTAATAATTTGGGGTATACGGGTACTTATAACTTCGGTCACCAGTTCGCCCTATATTGGTGGGGTGTATTTTGGCCGAGGGGATGCTATTAGATGAGCCCAGACCTTTTGATAGCTTCTGCGTCTGATGTATTGTCTGCAATTTATGTGTTTTTAGAAATGTTATTCAGGTGTGATCTTGTACATACTATGTTGCTGTCAATAAACCTAATATTTATATTTTATATTTTATTTAAAAAAACTAGTAAACATGCCGGTGTATTTCGATTGTTTCACTTCACTATTTCATCGGTTCCAGTACAGATGTATGACCAGTGAGTTTGCTGGTATGCAACGGCTAACTTATTTAAAATAAACTATGGCGCACCTCCGCTTTTCAACTACGAGGCCCGACAACAAGAACAATGACGATTGTTTCATTTAATTCAGATTTTGAATAAAGTAACCACAAGGTTCAAAGAGTTTCCAGCCTAAACAAGTAAAAAGCATGTATGGAGAAATGCCACGCCGAATGCATAATCACGCGATGTCACAGTTAAAATCTGATACATCTACCCTCAATAGATGGTAAGTAGAGCCGGTAGAAGACGTGTTGTTTCGTTATATTCTGAAATTTAAAAAATACGCCGTTATCAAGTCTCCTTCAAAAAGAGGGAACAGCCCGGTTGAATTAAACGACGTTTGGATAGACAAGAGATTCGCCAAAGACAGACTTCTCTTTTGAAAGAAACTTGATAACCAAGCGATATTTTTTTTAACATTTTAGAATACAACGAAACAACACGTCTTATATTCGCTCTAGATGACATACTAATGAGAGTAGATGTATCAAATTTTATCGGTAACATCGCTTGAATATGTTTGTTATCTGTCCGTATACGCTCCAACTTGTTAAGACCAGAATCTTTAGGACCTTAGTGATATAGGTCTAATAATTATTATTGTCCACAGTGGATAGTATATATGAGAACGGATGGCAGTCCAGATCCGAAGCAGCCTCCAGAGTTGACTTGTGCCCTCTATCGCTGGCAGATGGAAGAAGCAGAAGACAACATGTTCCTTCTGGCGCAGAAGAGGGACAAACAAATCTTTCCCGTAATATACATTCATTTAACATCTTCCTTTGTATGGGATCATCATGCCAATACCATAAGGCTTATTAGACGGACCCAGACCTTTTGATAGCTTCTTTCATAGATGTATTATATTTTCTGTCAACTTAAAATATGTGTGTGTGGCGGTCGTCGCCCACTCGGAATATTGTCGCATTCATACACACGGTCAATGACCGAGGAAGTGACCCTTGCATTCCTCGACAAATTTAAGTAAACAAGTCCAAAGTTCACACGCCAGCCATTCAACTCGCAGCCCGGAGCGGACCGCATCACACGCCGGAGCGAGAACGCACCACGGCTATCTCGCCAGTTCCGTATTTGAATGATACCTACATACAACAATTAATAGTTGTTTGTCTTTGCAGAAACGATACGTAGGCATATCGCTAGCGCATCCCCGCGCACATTCTAAAAAGATATAAATACCTACGTTACTATAAAAATTCCACTCTCTTTCCGCATTGCGTTTTAACGAGTTATTTTATTTACCAACAACTATCATCATCTCGTCCCACTGGGAACGCGATTCCCTAAATGTGTAACTGCAGGATATACGAGTATATCTACATACCGCCTGTTGAGAATCATAGTGGCGAAACTCTAAAAAATCGATTTTCGAGTTAAGACTACCAAATAGCACTAAAATGACTCATTTTTTACGTGCATAAGTGGTGAAAGTACTCTTTGTCGCTTCAAGGAGCGGCAAAGAGTTAAAATATACTTTCGCCACTTATGTACGTAAAAAAGGAGTCATTTTAGTGCCATTTGGTAGTCTTAACTCGAAAATCGACGTTTTGAAGTTTCGCCACTATGATTCTCAACAGGGGATACTATGTTGCAATCAATAAACCTATATTTATTTATTATTTATAGTTAAGGCATTGATGTTGTGGACATTGTTTTGGTCTGTCTGGAGTGATGAAGTGTGAGGGGCTTGATTCGCGTCATGTATACATATGTTATGTAATTAAGTGTCACTATTTGTCAGGTTGATGAGAATGTGTAACGGGGTTTTATAAAATCAAAAATCACAAAGAAGTATCGATTTATTTTTTCATGTTATATGTCCTCAGTGAGATACAGGCAAACAGCCTAGTTTACTGGGGACACGACAAATGAAAGACAACAAACCTAGATCCATTAAAATTGTTTATCCAAATTAAATTACCTGTTGTTTTTTTCCGCTAATTATGTATTATATATTTCTTGTCATGTGCAAAATATATAAATAAAATTGTAATTTATTTTATCAAACACTGTTTATTCCACTTGATGTAACGGTAAAACCCTACCGGTTTCAAGACTTCACCTCATCATCAGGGGAGCACAACAAATTACAACCTATATTTATTTATAAGATACAGAAAGCTATAAGCAAAAATAAAAACGAATAAATTACTAAAGAATGCACAAAGTTTGTACTCCTTTTAAATATTTTTGTTTTGGGTCAATAGACCACTTATACTTCTGATGTGATATGACAGTAGTCTGACCTAAGAACTGGTCTCATAACAAACCAGGATCGTTCCACTTGAAGAGAGCCTCAGAATAAGAGGTCGATAAATGTTATAAGTGAAATAATAAGGCAATTAATTGTTAAATAATCTAATATGGAATTCCACACAGTAAAAGCCTTTAAAAAAGCTGAATGCCAAGATAGAAATACGTAGAGATCTGTTCTTTTTGCTTACCCTAATATAAATATAGCATGATGATGATAATTCGAAACCTTTTGATTATGTTACTTGCGGTAGGTTAAAGCCAGCGTCCATGGTCTAATAACACTTGGCAAGCGGGCGCTAAGGGTTTGGTTTCTGGTGTATTCATTTCCAGACTAGCGTTACTCTAAGACTAATTCATATCTAAATTCGTTTTTCTGTGGTTTATATGCTGCTTATCATAAATTTTTATAGTGCTACTAAGCAACACAAAAAATACTATTTTTTAAAACAATCTAACAAAGCCGATTAAACCTGGCGATCATTTTATAGCGTTGATCTCCTGGCCACAATAACTCTGGATTTGTTATGTTAACCCTTCCTTCCCTGTGATGTGTAACTAGTACACATTGCTTCTAAAAACTTTAATATCTCTATAAATATAATAAATACTGGGTTCAGATTTTAGGTATTCCTCCGCAATACATACACGCATTGAATGAAAAAATAATATTAATAATAATTAGCACTTATCGGCCACATCAGATATACGAGTATTTTGTGAAAATCGGGAATAAATTCACCAATACAATCAAACGTGTGCCAGTGTGTGACGTAGGTATATTAATTCTGAAAAACCGCTATGGGTGAGGAAGCGACGCTATTCACGTCTCACTCTCACTCTACTTCTGTATATGGGAACGCAAGAAAGAGAATCTCAGTTTGCAATTGTGTTTCTTCATTCGAGGTATAACAGTCCGAGACCGAGTCCCGTCTCAGGTTTCAGTAGATCTTAGGCATACATTTGAGGTGGTCTCTTCGCCCGTTTTGTGAACGTCGGCCGATGTTTTTTTCATATTTTCAGCAATTAAATTTAAATTATTATTACTTTTGACTTAATATTTAATTAAATTAAGCGATTGGCTATGCATTTTCTATTTTTTTCGATTTTAAATCGCTCATTTTTACATGTGTATTGAATGAATACACAGCACCGGAGCGCGCGGATTTTTTTTTTAATACAGGAAGGGCAAGGTTAAGACTGTGTGCTTGCGGAAGTGCAACAGTTTGTAGACAATAAACATATGTTTTCCATACACAAGATGGCTGACAATCACACCCGATCACGTAGGACAGCCTATTTTGTTGTTTTCTTGTATTGTTAAAATGAAAATCTAAATCTCCTTTTGCTTTTCTTTCAGCTAATGAAAGTGTTGAACGAAATTATTAAGTACCGTGAAAATTTCTCAACCAAGAAATTGGAAATATTCTTTGAGGTAAGACCAATTTTTTTTTAATAATTTTAAATTTATTTTAGTTACCAAAGGATCTCTTGAAACGATCATTAACCTGTTCACCGCGTTAAAAATCAAATTCCACGAATCCTGTGCGCGGCACAATTTCAGCGTTTTTTAATTTCTAAGTTTAAACACATATTTTGTTTAGAACCACTGATATTTGATTACAACGCCAAGTAAAAATGACACTTAAGTAATTTTCTGATAATAAATAATAGTCATTACTCTTAAGGAGACTCATTAAATAAAGGAGATAAACTTAACATTACGTAAAATAAACAAAGGAATGCTACGATCAAATCAATGCTTCATGACACTCACCCAGTCAAATGCATATAGCACTAGTAATGTTTATTTACGTAAGAGAGACTTAGTAATGTTTATTTACGTAAGAAAGACTCATCGCAGGACTCGATCCGCGCGACAGGTCGTTAATGCTGGAAATATTGAGAAACCAAAAAAATTCGGCGCTCTGTTTATTCAACAATATCTCATAAACTAATATATTATTTGACAAGATTTTCAGAGATGTCGCTAGAATAAAGATTATTTTAAATTTTAGTTCAATTTTTATTCCGGTTTTGTGTCATTTTTTTTAAGTATTTGTGATTTGAAACTTGGATTGTCGTCAGATCACAGGCGTTTGTGCTCCCCGCGGGGAACACGTTAAACGAAGATATAAAAGACACCTCCAAAAATGTAACACTGTTTTAAAATAATATATACGACCGAAGTCATAGGTATCCTTATACCCCCGAATACTAGGCAGAAGAAATGTCAGTACCATTCGAGGGGAGTAGCACAGCGCGAGCGCCACATACGGTCGTATATCGCAACTTCTCAATACGGTGCGGCGGTCTGCCGTTCCATTATAGCGAATTCTACGAAATTGTAAAATCCATTTCTAGTCTACCATACTAGTTCCACAAACCACACTTGTACCAATCGCTGCATTTTTGTGTTCAGTTAGGGATACCTTTAACATACTATAATATAAAACCCTTGCATTTTTTTCCTATTCGAGGTGAGGTCAGAGCTGTTAGAAGAAGGAACCAGAACTCTGGAAAGTGGCACCAGGCGGTGGGCCACCCTTCCCGGCCCTCGTGCGCCCCCCATCCCTGAAAGACACATGCACAAGGTTAAACAACACTGTGTAGCCCTATGGATCAATCCGCCAGGACCTCCTAAGATGAAAAAACCGAACGAGGCACCCAGGTAGGCCTTTTTTTTCTTCTTTCATGGCAGGCTCTCAAATGTATGTGCGGATGTCTTATCACACAGCATGCAGCATCCAAAGAAAGACTTAAGATAAATGATAGTCATTGTTAAGTGTTCACTATTGAATAAAAATGTCATGGACCCTCAAAGTTGGTAGTATGAACCGACTGGAAGCATTCGAAATGTAGATGCACCGGAGAATGCTACGGATACGCCGGACGGATATGGTCAGCAACACAAGGGTTCTTCAAAGAGCCAAAGTTGATAGAGAGTTGCTGACTAATATTAAAATCCGAAAGGTGTCCTACTTGGTTTATGTACTTAGAGGAGCAAAGTACAAATTACTGCACCTGATCATCCAAGGGAAAATAGAAGGCCGAAGAGGTGTTGGCAGGAGACAAATCTCCTGACTTCGCAATATACGTGATTGGAATGGCATAAGGGGCGTTGGAGATCTTTTTCGGGCTGCCGGGGACAAATATATCTACTCTCAGGTGATATTCAACGTTGGGTCGACCTGACATGACACTGGGTAGAAGAAGTATTTATGTACGTATGTTGCTGTTTACGCACACACATGACACATACCATCACGCCGTCTTCCTGTCGGTGTAAGCAGAGAGGATCGAGGGACTTTCCTATCGCGACACACATCTTGCGCATGTTCAACATCCTTACACCTTTGCATACAGCTTCTACGTTTTCTGTTTACATTTCCTTCTTTCAAAATATCATACACTTGATTTTACCATACTATCTGTGATCTTCCATCACTTCTACATCCACTTTCATCTTTCTATTTCCATACACATCCTACAACTCCTGCGATTTGTCTATTTTTTACATTTTCTTCTTTCAAAATCTATCATTAATCTGACCGTACTTTCCCTGATCTACAACACGTTCCACTCACGTTTACGCTGTACTGGGGCTTTCGCTTGATTGCCTAATTCGACTAACCGGTTTTTGGTCATTTTTACATCTAAGAAACCGTTTAACCGGTTATGGCAAAAATTATGTATATAATATGTATTTTAAGGAGATTGGACATAACCGGTTTTTTGTTATTTTTAGGTCTAAGAAACCGGTTATGCCGAGAAAATATATATTTTTAAAGAGTTTCGCTAACTTTCTTATGATTTTTATTTATTTATTTTTTCAAAACAGACTTAGCCCAATTACTATGAAAAATACAAGACATTAAAAAAGAAGAAAAATTACATGGAATTTTTTTTTTAAAATTATATAAAATAAAAAATAATGTATATGTATACAAACGAGTATATGTTACATATAGTCGTATATTCAGTCACTTAAGTATGTTGATGATATATATGTTATACTTTTTCTTTTTAAATTACTATTTCTATGATAAATTCACTTGTCTTATGAAAATAGGAACATATTTTTGTCAATCTTGGGATTTTTAAAATACTTATATGCTGAATACTTGTAATATGAATAATTTATTAACGATTGTTGTTTGGAATTACAAAAACTCTATACCGACCGTCGACATCAAGATGGTCATAAAACTTGATAATAGTTAACCGACCTTCGACATCAAGATGGTCATAAAGCTTGATAATAGTTTACTGACCGTCGGCGTCAAGATAGTCATAAAATTTGATAATAATTAACCAACCGTCAGCGTCAAGATGGTCATAAAACTTGATAGCAGTTAACCGACCGTCGGCGTCAAGATGGTCATAAAACTTGATAATAGTTAACCGACCGTCGGCGTCAAGATGACCATGAATCTTGATTATAGTTAACCGACTATCGGCGTCAAGATGGTCATGAAACTTGATTATAGTTAACCGACAGTCGGCGTCAAGATGGTCATAAAACTTGAT
The DNA here is from genome assembly GCA_949825065.1 of Odontocerum albicorne. Lineage (NCBI taxonomy): Eukaryota > Metazoa > Arthropoda > Insecta > Trichoptera > Odontoceridae > Odontocerum > Odontocerum albicorne. Next base: position 7,488,169 of record OX463866.1, on the reverse strand, counting down.
AATAGTCAACCGACCGTCGGCATCAAGTTGGTCATAAAACTTGATAATTGTTAACCGACCGTCGGCGTCAAGATGGTCATAAAACTTGATTATAGTTAACTGACCATCGGCGTCAAGATGGTCATAAAACTTGATAATAGTTTACCGACCGTCGGCGTCAAGATGGTCATAAAACTTGATTATACAATAGTTAACCGACCTTCGGCATCAAGATGGTCTTAAAACTTGATAATAGTCAACCGACCGTCGGCGTCAAGATGGTCATAAAACCTGATAATAGTTAACCGACCTTCGACATCAAGATGGTCATAAAGCTTGATAATAGTTTACTGACCGTCGGCGTCAAGATAGTCATAAAATTTGATAATAATTAACCAACCGTCAGGGTCAAGATGGTCATAAAACTTTCGTTAACCGACCGTCGGCGTCAAGATGGTCATAAAACTTGATAATAGTTAACCGACCGTCGGCGTCAAGATGGCCATGAATCTTGATTATAGTTAACCGACTATCGGCGTCAAGATGGTCATGAAACTTGATTATAGTTAACCGACAGTCGGCGTCAAGATGGTCATAAAACTTGATAATAGTCTTGATATTCGCGCAAGACATGCATCTGGTGGGATTGGCAAGGCGTCATCCACTACGAGATACTTGAACGCAATAAGACAGTCAACGCGGAGCTATGCAGCAGCTCAACACTACAATTCAATAAAAAAAGGCCAGATCGGCAATATGGCGTTATTCTGCAACACGATAACTCCCGCCCTCATATCGCCAACATTACGAAAAATGCCATTCAAACGCTTGGTTGGGAAATCCTGCCGCACCCTCTATATTCTCCAGACCTCGCGCCGTCGATTTTCACCTTTTTCGGTCGCTTTCGAACAATTTGCGTGGCGTTTCCTTCAATAATGACGTCGAATTACTGACATAGTTGGAGGAATTCCTCGAGTCAAGACTGGATGGTTTTTATCGCACAGCCATTGAAAAACTTGTAGAACATGGGAAGAACTTGTAAATAATGAAGGAGAATACATTATTGACTAATTTGTTGTAAAATAATGAAGAAGAATACATTATTGACTAATTCTTTGTATTTTTTTTTGTTGTGTCCTCTTGTTCTCTTCATTTGGAAAAAACGGGAACAACTTATGTTAACACCCTATAGATGCCCAAACCATCTCAGAGTGCTCTTCTTCATCTTATTTAATACATCAAGCCTTAAGCTCACATTCGTCCCTAATCACTTTAAGGAATAATCAAGAAGAAAAATACAGCATCCTTTCTTGTTTCAGTGATCCAGAAGAGATAAAATTTACGGAACTTGGCCTGGACGTAACTCTGCCAGGCAGACATAATTGGCGCGGGGTGGTGGTTCGTGCCCTGTGGGTCATCGATGATATACTCAGTCCCAACAACCCTCTGTTCCAAGATCCGGAGCCACCCCATAACACAAGGGGTGATGGTGAGTATACATTATACTTTGGTTTAAAATATAAATACTTTTAGATTATTTTAAAGGTACCATTATTTAGTACTTTGGTTTAAAATATAAATACTTCAATTTGAATCATTTTCTTATTTCTATTTAATTCTTAATAAATCATTATTTTACTGGTTTTAAGGGGGGTGCGGGATGAAATATATGCTCTAAAAAGGGGCGAGTCTAAAAAGGGCCAGTAGTCTAAAAAAGGGCGGTAGTCTAAAAAAGGTCAGTCGTCTAAAAAGGGGCGGTAGTCTAAAAAGGGTCAGTAGTCTAAAAAGGGGCGGTAGTCTAAAAAGGGGCAGTTGTCTAAAAAGGGGCGATAGTCTAAAAAGGGGCGGTAGTCTAAAAAGGGGCAGTAGTCTAAAAAGGGGCGGTAGTCTAAAAAGTGGCGGTAGTCTAAAGAAAATTGGGGAAACATTGTCATAGTTTAGTAAAACATCTATTTAATCAGTTTATTTTCTAAATTGTTGCAGTATTTATGAATGATTGGTTGGAATGTTGACCAATTTATAAATTATTCAGAGGGTGTAGAAAAAATATTACAATATAAAATAAATAAGCTACAAAATGTCGCTATATAATGAATACTTATTATTATTTAGTTACTAAAGCGAGAGTTCTTGCTTCAGTATTGTTCTTAACCGTTCCTTTCGGATTTATCATCTTTCTCTACTAGCAAGAGTTCTTGCTTCATTATTGTTCTTAACCGTTCCTTTTGGATTTATCATCTTTCTCTACTAGCAAGAGTTCTTGCTTCATTATTGTTCTTAACCGTTCCTTTTGGATTTATCATCTTTCTCTACTAGCGAGAGTTCTTGCTTCAGTATTGTTCTTAACCGTTCCTTTTGGATTTATCATCTTTCTCTACCAGCGAGAGTTCTTGCTTCAGTATTGCTCTTAACCGTTCTTTTTGGATTTATCATCTTTCTCTACTAGCGAGAGTTCTTGCTTCAGTATTGTTCTTAACCGTTCCTTTTGGATTTATCATCTTTCTCTACTAGCGAGAGTTCTTGCTTCAGTATTGTTCTTAACCGTTCCTTTTGGATTTATCATCTTTCTCATATATATTTATTCCAGATCTTTATGAGTTCACGAAAAGGCAACTTAAGGAGGTTGTCTTCTTAAGAGACGAACAGGCAAAGCTGAGAGCTGACTTCTACGCCGAGATCAAAACGAAAATTGATCAACTCAACAGGGCCATTGAACAGGACAAGTAAGACGATATTCATTCATCTTTATTATAAAATTGACCTTGAATTAACTAACTAGGTAACAACCTGTATTGAGTTGGGCAAAAATTCAACTGTGGCGTATAAACAAGTTACAAGACGGTGATACTAATATATTTTTGTTTTTGAAGAGGGTGTTATTTAAATTACTTATAGGGGAATATCAAGGTCTTACATTCAGATTATTATAAGACAGAGTATCAAGACATCTCCCTGTTGAGATAAGCAGAGACGACAGAACGCCAGACTTTCGTATCTCAACACACATCCATATACCTTCTAAGATTTCTCTGACTTTCTACGTTTCTTTCTTTCAGAATATCATTCACCTGATCCAACCATACTTTCCTTGGACTTCCTCTGACACGCTTCCTACTCACATCTGCATTATATATTTAGGAGAGATGATGAGGATGATTTGTTGATAAATAAAACTTGTTTAGATCGCAATGCGGAAAGAGAAATTTAATTGATAGACGTAGGTATTTATACTATTCTTGAATGTGTGCGGGAATGCGCGCGCGATATGCCGCCGTCTCGTTTCTGCATTCGCAATACGATTTTTGTCGTATATAGGTATCATTCAGATTTGGGAACTGGCGCGACAGATGTGCTGCCTTCTCGCTCTAACATGGAATGCGCTCCACGCCTGACAGTGAGTTGAATGACCGGCGTGTGGACCTTGCACTTGTTTGTTTCAAATTGTTGAGGTCGTTTCGCCGGTCATTGACCGCGCGTACGAACGCCACATATATCTGTTTTGTTAGTCTTACTTAATTTATTCGTTTCACATGTCCAAACCACCTCAGCTTGCTGTTCTTCATCTTATTTAACACATCAGCATTCAGTTCACATTCATCTCTTATCACTTCATTCGGTGTTCTGTCATACATTGTCACATCTCAATGCACGAACGATCCCATGGTAATTTGAGAAAAAAAAACAATAGAATACATACATAGTTCGCCTTCTTTGCTTCGTCGTATATTGGAGGCATAAAATGTATGTAGCATTTGAAAATTATGTTACTCTGTCCTTGACTACACGCACCTTTGTCTGGATTTATAGTCCGGACTACATACTAATGTCTAACCTTAAAATATTGTGATTTGTATGCAGAGTTGGATTTCGTACATCTTTTTAATAATTGTGCTTTCTAGGTTTGGAACGCTCAAGAATGAAAGAACAGAAGTGGTTGCCCTGAAGAATGCTGAACCAGACCGTGTGCCATTCCCGAGAGAGATATTAGACAAAAATGAGGGTCAGTTGACATATTTGTATATGGTCACTTTTGACTTGCGAGATTTAAATGCAAAACATTAAATAAAGTACTTTTAATTTTTTTTTATTATTCCCAATCGTTATGCCAGATTTCAAATCTGGAACTCGCGGGATAAAAACAAAAGATTTCGATTTCAAATAAGGTCTCGCAAGACAAAAACTAAGAATGTCGATTTCAAATTAGATCTCGCGGGACAAAAACTAAGAATGCCGATTTCAAATTAGATCTCGCGGGACAAAAACTAAGAATGCCGATTTCAAATTAGGTCTCGCGGGACAAAAACTAAAAATGCCGATTTCAAATTAGGTCTCGCGGGACAAAAACTAAGAATGTCGATTTCAAATTAGATCTCGCGGGACAAAAACTAAGAATGCCGATTTCAAATTAGGTCTCGCGGGACAAAATCTATGGATGCCGATTTCAAATTAGGTCCCGCTGGACAAAAACGAAAAATACCGATTTCAAATTAGGTGTTTCAGAACAACAACTTTTTCAAATAAATTGATTACCAACAGGAATTAAAACCCCTACTTCTGGGTCGGAAGACATAAATCATGTCAAATAGGTCACACAGATAATTACCAAGATCATATATGGATGCAGATGATATTAAGTCTGTATGTACAATATCTCTATATTCTAAGTAGAATGATGAATGCCAAGACAGTCTACATCAATAGGACATGGCATAACAATGATAGTGATGATTTCACAGATTTTGGACTTAAACTGTTTTGCAAATGGATAACATAGAATTAAAGCGATTTTTCTTTCAGAGGACGAAGCGACGGCATATTTTGAATCTCTCCGAGCAGAAAAAGTAGAAGGGGAAATTAACCTAAGGAAGTGCAGACTCTGCGGAGGAATTCTGAATATGCAGCTACTCTCTCAGCCTCCCAGACCGAAGACCATGAGGGGAGACATTGAGATCAGAATGCGTAAGTCAAGCATTTATTTTAACCACTTTTCTTTACAACACAGGGTTGAAATACTCGCATTTTATCAACGAGGCCATGTAGATCGTCTCATAATGTTTTTTATTAATTTACTTATTACAAAATGATACAATGCACCTTATAATATAATAATAATAATAAAATAACTTAATTACAAAGTATTCTACAGTAGGGACATCTCCTAGTCTATAAAGATATCAGTCTACAAGATCATTGTCCTCCCCACACTTCTCTATGGGTCTGAGACTTGAGATCCCTATAGAAGGCACATTTGAAGTCTTAAAATGTTCCACCAACGTTTCCTTCGTCGAATTCTTCGAATCCCCTGGAGTGATCTTGTCACAAATGCCTCAGTCCTGGAACGCTCCAACTGTAAATATACAGAGGATATGGTTGTAAAGGTGAAATTGCAATGAACCGGACATGCGATACGCTTGGGCGATCATAGCCTCCCAAAACGCGTCTTGTACGAGAAAGTAGTGGGCAAGTGAAGTATAAATACAGTCTGCGAGAGTCGCTGACTTTTTGCGAAGACTGGGAGCAGGTGACTCAGAACTGTGAAGGATGGAGAGTCATATTATGTTCTCGGGCTGATTGTATCTCAACGGCTAGACGCGTAAAAAAACAGTCAGCGTACTGCGAACATGGGTCAGTATTTCCAGGTGACTCAGCAGAATCCACATGTATGTGACATCTGCAGGAGGGAGAGTGCGCAACTAGTATCGGATTGTTTTCACACAGAAAACACTCATGATCGACGTGGAAAAGCAGTTCAAGATTGAAGTTGGAGTAGCAAGGAGGTCCTCGACTACGAGGCTCAGCAACGATGACGAAGATATCCGTATTTTTTGTTATAAAAAATGTTTACATAATACAATAGTAAATTTAAAAAAAAAACATAATAAACCTTACTAAAACCCAAATCAATCTGGATCAAGATTTAAACAGATGACATTTTGAACAGGTTATAAGTTGTAGCGACCGTGCGTGCGGTCATTGAACCCACTGAGGCGACCCTTGGCCGCTCGGTCATTGAACTCGCACTGTAGGGAATGCGAAACAGCACCGGGCGAAGGTCGCCCGCGCGGTCATTGAAATCACTAGTAGCGGAGAGCGAGACACCGATATATCGCTTGCCTCTCCTGCAGACCGTAGTATGAAATGTATATAGGATGCGCAACAATAACCATGTGTCCAGCGAAGCGAGACAGCGACATTTTCTGCGCCGTTCTATACATTATAAATACAGACGCTTACAATAAACTTTCTCTCTTTACTTATCTCGATCTCGACGACTTTTATTCATACAACCTCATCCTTCTATGCGAAACGCAAGTCCCTAAAAAGTTATAACATAAACTTGAATGATTTATAAGTAAATACATCACCATTTTTTTATGTATTCTCCACTGTTTTCACCACACGACATTAATAACTTTACAATATTGCATTATATTTACGATATTTTTCGTTTAAAAATATTTTAATCTACTAAAATAAGATAAAAACTTCACTTTGTACCGAATTTTATGGATTTCTTAATAATTATTTTGATTAGTTCTCCAATCAAACTATAAATGACCAATTCTTATAAAATATTATACATATAATAAGTACTAGACCACGGATGGCGAATCTAATTCTTCAAGTGTTAAAGAATATGCCCAATTCTTCAAAAAAAATCTTTGCCTATCAGATAAATAATACGAAAATTAAAATAAAGAATAAAAATATGTTTTTACACGATTAGATTTATTGTAAATATACTAAAAAAAATTAAGTACCATGTGTTTTTTTTTAATTTACAACTCAGTGAGATTTTTTTTGTTGTTGGTCTGATGCGAATTTACTAATACGCGGTATATAGCTGGACATCCTACGCATGCTGCAGTCAAATCTTGACCAAACCGATTTCTCACGTTCGATTTGAATAAAAAATCCATGAAAATAATTGTTCACAAACATACGTTAACCCAAACATTGTCACAATAGCAGTTGTAATTTTTTTCATTGTTTTAATTCACAACAAGACACTGGGATACAAAACACCCCCTCCACCACACGTTTGGTCGAAATCTTTATCTTTCTCGCTCGCTCACATATAAAGTGACGGACGCATGTGAGACATAAGAGACCCGCGCCACTTATGCGTAATTGTATATAGGTACTAAGATGGGAAAGAGTAGATCATTAAGATGAATGAAATTTTTTTGGTCGTTCAGTAAAATAAACTGTTTTGCTAGTTCATTAGTTGAAACACTTATAGTTTGCTGACTGAATGCAACAAAAAAAATCGCGACTTAAGTACATTTTTTAAGGAAAATTAGAATTTTACCGTTTTGCAAATAAGTATTTTTTTTATAATAAAACAATTTCAGTTAATCACAAGTAAATTTTAATTTATTTACATCAACAACACAAAAGAAAACAACATTATGAATTCAATAAATATTTACTATTTATCTACATACTTGTGCCACCACTTCAATGAAACATTTTCAATAAACGACAACATGTTAGTTGCTGTAAATACGTCGTCATGAAAAAGTTGTAATTAAGGTGATCAGATTTTAGGGTTTGTAACTGTGATATGTAACTAGTACACATTGCTTCTAAAAACGTTAATATCTCTACAAATATAATAAATACTGGGTTCAGATTTTAGGTATTCCTCCGTAATACATTTACACATTGAATGAAAAAAATAATATTTATAATAATTAGCACTTATCGGCCACATCAGAGATATTTTGTGAAAATCGGGAATAAATTCACCAATACAATTAAAAGTGTGCGAGTGTGTGACGTAGGTATATTCATTCTAAAAAACCGCTATGGGCGAGGAAGCGATGCTATTCACGTTTCACTCTCCCTCTACTTCGGTATATGGGAACGCAAGAAATAGAATCTCAGTTCGCTCGCTTCAGTAGCTTTCGGTCATCCATTTGAGGTGGTCGCTTCCCCCATTTTGTGAACGTCGGCCGATATTTTTTTCATGTTTTCAGCAAATAAATTTCAATTATTATCACTTTTGACTTCAAATTTAATTAATATAAGTGATTGGCTATGAATATTCTTATTTTTCTCATTTATATCGCTCATTTTTACATGTGTATTGAATACACAGCACCGGAACGCGAGGATTTTTTTAGCACAGAAAGGGAAAGATTAAGATGAGTGAGCGGTTGCACACTAGCAAACTCACCAGTCACACCGCTGTACTGGTTTCGATTGCACACCAAAGTCAGACGATCGGAGCACGCCAATATATAGATTTTTTCCACTTTTTGAAAGAATAGACATGACCGAAGACATAGGCATCCTTATACCCCCGAAAAACGTCTGCGTCATTCTAGAGAAGTAGCACAGCGTGGAGTTCGAACCGACGACATTCCGCGCGAAAGACCAGTGCGTTACCATGCAGCCGTCCACCTCAATATAGGAACAATATATAACTATCAGTCAACACGGTTATGGAAACTATTTTTTTATAAAATAGAGAAAAAAACTAGAAACTAGAAACTGGGACGTTTGCCTAAAGTAAAAATTATATTTCATATAAATCTAACGCTACAATCTGTACGACCACGCCAGCACTGCGCGGGGTTTGAACCGACGACCTTCCGGACGGAAGTCTAGTGCGTTACCGCGCGGCTATGCACCTCGTTTGATTGAAATAACTACATTACGATAAAGTTAATGTTTATATCACATTTAACGTACCCCAGATAAAGTTGTAACGAAACCCGGAATCCGGAGAGACGGTATTGAAACCCTGAGAGCTGATCACACTAATTGTTATACTAAAAAAAATACTTTGACCCTATGTAGTTTACATCCAAATAGTATACACGTAAATGCTCAATCTTACCTTAACAGAAGCGTCCTTTAAGATACCATGCTATTTAGGCCATTATGGTCATCGTCTATTCTAAACTGGTCATCCGGAAACCTAAATATCTTATGTTTGGCTTCTAATGGTGGAAGGATTTCATGCGGTAGATTTTTTATTGCCCGTACAGCCTTCTCAAGAGCGATATTGAAGATAACTGGTGACAGCAAAACACCCTATCGCACCCCTTTCTTTACATGAAATATTTGAAGTGTTGTCCATCGATCCTTACAACTGCTTAGTTTGATAAACTATCTTGAAGTTAAGTAAGTTTGAGCAAGTGAATACAATTGTGTCGACCCTCCGTGACCTAGTCGGCAAGACGCTTATCTCCCAGCCCGGAGGTTGCGGGTTCAAACCCCACTGGAACCCAGATATTTTTAAAAAGGATTCCAGTTGGTTTTGACTTAAGGCCTCTTTAACATCTTTCTGGTTGATTGGAAGGGATTGTCACATGACAATATGTCCACCAGGTTTTACTGTATACAATAAAAGTGTTATACAACACAATATAACAAAATTTTGTAAGGAGGAAAGGAAAACAAAAGGAGCTGCGTTTGATGTATAGATGTGGAGGTGGTGAAGGAATTATGTTGTATATTATTTATAGTTAAGGCATTAACATTGTGGAGGTTTAAAGACATTGTAATTTGTTTTATCAAACACTGTTTATTCCACTTTATGTAACGGTATAACCCTGCCGGTTTCAAGGCTTTCCCCTCTAAAGAGTCGTATTTGTGCTTCCCTGATGATGAGGTGAAAACCTTGAAACCGGTAGGATTATACCGTTACAAAAAGTGGAACAAACAGTGTTTGATAAAACAAATCACAATGAATTATGTTGTTATGGGAAAGTTTAATACTCTGTCCTCTCTGCTTATCCAAACAGGGAAATGGTTTGATGATTTGTATGCATATATTCTGGAGGGAGTATGCGTACAAATAATTTTAAAATAATCCTAATAAAAACAGGCAACATAACAGAAAGATTTCATCATTTGTATTGTTATCAAGCTGTACTACATTTGTCGGCTGGCATGTTCCTCCCGTGAAGAAGCGCTTTCTTCAGTCTCTTCCAGAAGACGGGTATCTCAGCGGGGTCCTTCGGCCAGACTATGTAAGTCTTTGTCCTCATCAGATAGTGTAGAGTTGTGGGTCTACGTCTGCGTGGGATATCTTCCAATAGAACGAGGATCAGCTGCTCCCGTCTAGTCTCTATTAATCTAAAATAACAAAAGTTTATAGAGAAAACTTACACGCTTAATTCTGAGAACACCTTTAAAGGCATTTGTATAAACTTTAGCTGGGTTTTCAAAACGCCCATCTATTCCGAATTTCTTAGGACAGATTAAAATTAAGCGAGCCCACATATACCTAATGGCACTGATAAGCAGTCCCCTTTTACTAAATAAAGCGAGCCCACATAGGTCTAATGGCACTGATAAGCAGTCCCCTTTTACTAAATAAAGCGAGCCCACATAGTCCTAATGGCACTGATAAGCAGTCCCCTTTTACTAAATAAAGCGAGCCCACATAGTCCTAATGGCACTGATAAGCAGTCCCCTTTTACTAAATAAAGCGAGCCCACATAGGCCTAATGGCACTGATAAGCAGTCCCCTTTTACTAAATAAAGCAAGCCCACATAGTCCTAATGGCACTGTTAAGCAGTCCCCTTTTACTAAATAAAACGAGCCCACATAGGCCTAATGGCACTGATAAGCAGTCCCCTTTTACTAAATAAAGCGAGCCCACATAGGCCTAATGGCACTGATAAGCAGTCCCCTTTTACTAAATAAAGCGAGCCCACATAGGCCTAATGGCACTGATAAGCAGTTCCCTTTTACTATTTTCTATAAGAATTTTATACAAATAAATGTTTAGCATCATTGACGAAATGATTCAACGCTCAATGTTTTAAATAAATAAAAAAACAATCTATGCTGGGTTAGACTGAGAGCACAGAGCGCCTTACTTTATTATCTTTACCCACACCCTTAGCCTCTTCTTCATCCAAACACCTTCTTCTCATTAACTTCTACAATTTATCTAGCATAGAAACGCTTCCTTTCTTTCAGAATTTCATTAATTTGATCCAATCATAGTTTTCTTAGTTTTTTTACTTGCTATAGGTATTCAAAATACTACTTAATTTATTTAGTAGTTTTAAATGATATAACTTTCAGATTATTTGAATTGTATTTATATTCAATAAAAAAAATAATGTAAGAATTTGTGTACCCTTAAGGTTAAGTCGTTTGGCTCGCGAATCAAGGGTCTCGAGCTCGATTTCTGTTAATGTAAATTTTTCCAACTGGAATTTCGGACTGATAAGATCGAGTGTACTTAAACTACCTTTTGTTGTCGCTTTGTAGCTGCATATTAGCAAGGTATACTTGACACAGTGTTCTTGGGATGATAGTGATAGGGTCACGAAAAAATACATAACAGCGCTGTACTTAAACTATCTTTTGTTGTCGCTTTGTAGCTGCATATTATCAAGGTATACTTGACACAGTGTTCTTGGGATGATAGTGATAGGGTCACGAAAAAATACATAACAGCGCTGTATTTAAACTATCTTTTATTATCACTTTATAACTGCATATTAGCAAAGTATACTTGACACAGTGGTCATGGGATGATAGTGATAGGGTCACGAAAAAATACATAACAGCGCTGTATTTAAACTATCTTTTGTTGTCGCTTTATAACTGCATATTAGCAAGGTATACTTGACATAGTGGTCATGGGATGATAGTGATAGGGTCACGAAAAAATACATAACAGCGCTGTATTTAAACTATCTTTTGTTGTTGCTTTATAGCTGCATATTAGCAAAGTATACTTGACACAGTGGTCATGGGATGATAGTGATAGGGTCACGAAAAAATGCATAACAGCGCTGTACTTAAACTATCTTTTGTTGTCGCTTTGTAGCTGCATATTAGCAAGGTATACTTGACACAGTGGTCTTGGGATGATAGTGATAGGGTCACGAAAAAATACATAGCAGCGCTGTACTTAAACTATCTTTTGTTGTCGCTTTTGTAGCTGCATATTAGCTAGGCATACTTGACACAGTGGTCTTGGGATGATAGTGATAGGGTCATGAAAAAATACATAACAGCGCTGTACTTAAACTATCTTTTGTTGTCGCTTTGTAGCTGCATATTAGCAAGGTATACTTGACACAGTGTTCTTGGGATGATAGTGATAGGGTCACGAAAAAATACATAACAGCGTTGTACTCAAACTATCTTTTGTTGTCGCTTTTGTAGCTGCATATTAGTAAGGTATACTTGACACAGTGTTCTTGGGATGAAAGTGATAGGGTCACGAAAAAATACATAACAGCGCTTTATAAATCAGGAGAAATTGAAGCACATTACCTTGTATTCAAACATTTAAATTTTAATATGCCTATTAATTGAAAAAAAAACACGTGCAGTCCGCGAGGCTTTACCCAATACCCGTCTTGACACAAGGTACAAAAGGTTTGGCCACTTCTACTGTAGGCTTAGCTTCTCTAAAAGATAGATTTAGATAAACCGATCTACTTCAACTACAGCCTCGAATAAGAAGATGAAGGGGAGACAATGACGATGAAGAAGCTATCTTACCTATGCTGCGCTAGATGCATCTCAAACTGGCACCAGTGACTGAGCAGGAACTGGCTAGACACCACCATCATCAAGGTCCGGGATCTGTCCATGCATGAAATTATGTTCTCCAGAATTGATAGTCCCACCTGGAAGTTCTTTCATTATAACAAACATTTTTTTTAAATAATAAATATGACCGAAGTCATAGGTATCCTTATGTCCTCGACTACTAGGCGGAAAAAGTGCCTGTGTCGCTCGAGAGGAGTAGCACAGCGCGGGGTTCGAACTGACGACCTTCCGGACGGAAGTCCAGTGCGTTACCGCGCGGCCATGCACCTCACTATTTATTATATATAATTAAGGCATTAACACTGTAGAAGTTTAAAGACATTGTAACTTGTTTAGTAATCACTGTTTATTCCACTTTATATAACGGTAAAACCTAATCGGTTTCAAAGCTTTGACCTCATTATCAGAGGAACACAAACAAGACTGAATTATATTCAAACTGGCACCAACATACACGGGTCTAACGGTAAAAAATTCAGGTTGAGGATTGTGGATGGAGGGGTGCAGAAGACCACTTCAGCATATTCTTTTTCACTTTATTCCGTATTTCGTCATACATTGTCACCTCGTGCATTCTTCTTAATGTACGCGTTTCTTCATCATTTCTTCAGCTTCTTTCAGTCTTTTTCCACGTCCACGTTTCATTTCCCTCCCACCTTTCACTCACATTTGCACTGCATATTTGTTTTGTTAGTTTTTCTTCATTCATTCGGTTCACGTAATCAAACTAAAGGGAATTTCAAATTGAGCGTTTTTTTTTATTCTTAGATAAAACACAGATGGCGCCGTGAACTTGCCGGAGTCATGTGACATTTGAGAAGTGTAATGTATGATATTAATGAAAGTGGAGGCGTGTACAATACAACAACGCGTTCAAATTGTTGAATATTTTATGTATTGTAATCTCCGGAAACGGTGATGTTAATTGGCCATCAAAATCATGTGATCTGACAACGTTGGACTATTTTCTCTGAAGTTGCGTGAAAAGCCAGGTCTATAAGAATGACCCCCCGATCAATTCCTGAGCTGAAGGACGAAATTATTCGCGTTATTGGTGAATTAGAACCGCAATTATGTCAAAATGTCATCGAAAATTTCGACAAAAAGAGTGGACATCTGTGAAGCTGCAAGAGGTGGACATTTGGCCGATATTGTTTTTTTTGTGTTTAAATGTCATACATTATACTTCAATGACCAATGAAAAGTTTTTTTAAATCAAAACAGATTGTATATTTTATTCAAAAATTTTAAAAAAAATATTTAAAAACCGCTCAATTTGAAAGACCCTTTTTCTAAATGTTCTTCTTCATCTTGCTCAACAAGCCAGCCTCGAGTTCTTTATTCTGTATTCTGTCACTTTATTCCGTATTCTGTCACTTTATTCCGTATTCTGTCACTTTATTCCGTATTCTGTCACTTTATTCCGTATTCTGTCACTTTATTCCGTATTCTGTCACTTTATTCCGTATTCTGTCACTTTATTCAGTATTTTGTCACTTTATTCCGTATTCTGTCACTTTATTCCGTATTCTGTCACTTTATTCCGTATTCTGTCACTTTATTCCGTATTCTGTCACTTTATTCCGTATTCTGTCACTTTATTCCGTATTCTGTCATACATTTTCACCCCCATGTCTTGGTAGATTAAAACCGGAAAATGGGCAAAAAGCGAGTGAAATGGGATTAAACAGATTTGGTTTTATTTTGTTTAAATTGATAACTAAATATATATTTACCTGAAAGTCCCTTTCGTGGAGACAGATACTGATAGGGGTTGTTTTCTCCACTTCGGGTAGTAATTTGTCCAGCACCCATTGTCTGTCTTCATCGCAATAACTCACAAATACATCATATACAAAGACGCTGTCTTGATCTGTAGAGAAAAATATGTTGTCTTCGTTAAAGGTGAGAAGTATCAAAGATATTGTATTGTACTTTTGTTGTATATAATGCAACCTGGTAGGATAATTGCTTTGTGGCAATCTCTTCAAATCAACCAGAAAGATGTTTAAGATATTTTCAGTGAAAACAAGACTGGAATCCTTTTTTTATATATCTGGGTTCCAAAGGAGATTGAACCCTCAATCTCCGGATCGGGAGACAAGCATCTTACCATCAAAGCCACAGAAGTCATTCAGGAAACACTTTCAGATACTGGGTTATCCAGAAAACACTTTTAGATCACATTCAAACGTAAAATTACAATGTTGACTATATACATATGTTTGGTGTGTACTGATGGAACATTTAAGGCATTGATAACGATGATGACTCTGTCAGAACCAAAAATCTCCTTCGAACCAGCGAAATGAAGGTACTCAGGAGTATCGCTGACAAAATCCTTCGTGATAGAGTACGAAACACAGAAATCCGAAGGATGTGCGAAGTTGAAGATATTGTCAGATGGGGACGACAGAAAATAAGGTTCTGGAACGAACATGTATCCAGAATGGCGGAACCAAGAGCCGTAAGAATGGGCAGAGACAGTGTCCCCTAAGCAAGCAGACCTCCAGGACGACCTCCAAAAAGATGGAAAGACAGCTGGCAGTCGACGTCGCAAGAGGCAAACAATGATGCAGGACCATAACAGGCCAACAGGCCTAAAATAAGAAGATATTGTTTAAATTCTTTGATATTTGTATTTGATAAATTTGATATTATGTAAGTTTTTTGATATCTGTATTTGATAAATGTGATATTATTAAGTTATTTGATATTCGTATTTGATGAATGTGATATTATTGAGTTCTTTGATATTTGTATTTGATAAATGTGATATTATTTAAGTTCTTTGATATTCGTATTTGATAAATGTGATATTATTAAGTTCTTTGATATTTGTATTTGACAAATGTGATATTATTTCAGATTTCAATAGAGAAAGTTTACTGTGATTGTAGTTCTAGAACATGTATTCATAACATATGCTCTCACTAACTGGGAACACACAAATTTGAGTGTATATTTATTTAAAAAAAAATTGGCCATAGAAGTTATGCCGTCAACAGCACAACGAGAAAGAAATAAATTTAAAATGGTTTACCTTCACTGATGGTTTCCTTTCCGACGACGCTTAATATGGCAACATTTTTTATCATCATCAGAAAATATTTGATATAGTACCGTTTCCAAAATATTAATCCTGCAGCTATAACCAGTATTGCCAACGCAACCAACGAAATTATCAAAGTCGTCGCGGTATTAATCTTATTCTTTACATTTTCGTTACACGTTAAATTCTTTATGGTTGCCAATTTGTTTGTCCACGAATCGGTGCACAAAAATTCTTGATCGAGGTAATCCAAAACTAGAAAATTAAAATCCATCGGTGGCGGGTCATAATTAAACTTGGGGTCTTGCTCTGGAAATTTCTTTACACGATTTCCTATGACGTCTCTATAGAAACGGTGTGCGTGTTGATATTGTATTCTACTAGAAATAGTTTCGTACGGCATTGGTTTACCATTAGTTATATTTTTATTATCCGAGCATTTCCAAGGTATAACAACTCCTTCGGCCAAAGAAGCGTTGCCTATTTCAGAGGCATGCATCACAAACTGTTTCATGAGACAGTTACAAACGAACGAATTTCTTCCGAGGCTTATAAAACTTAAATTCTTCAAGTCTCGCAACATTGAATTTGTCACCAAATTCAAATTATTACCGGCGATTCTTAACATTCTCAACCGTTTCAGTTTGTCAAACACGTTTCCGACCCAAGTGTTAATACGGTTGTTATTCAAATCGATAATTTCGAGTTTAGTTAAATTCTCAAAGTGTCTCACTTTTAAATTCGATATATCGTTGTCGGACATTGATAATATACGTAAACGTGTCAAATTCATCACGCATTGCGTGTGTTTTATACCTAGACGATTGGCAAATAGTATTTCCAAGGTGTTTTCGAGTCCTTCAAAAGCGTATTCGCCCAAAGCCTCCAAAGCTATATTTCCGGATATGTCTAAATACTTCAGCGATGTATTGGCGAACATTCCTTGGGTTATCGAAGGGAATTTCGTATAACAAACAGACAGGCGTTGGATGGAAGAAGCTAAGGTTTTAAAGACAGCTGCACATGTTTGAACGATCTTAGAAAAAGAAAAATCTAAAGATTTTAACTGTTTCAACGGTTCGAATGCTCCTTTTGATATCGTCATGCCGTCTATCAGCTCCTTAAAACTTATATTCTCCGGTTTAGTGTTATAGCTCAAGTCAAGGTGTACCAGTCTTGTTAGACCTTTAAAAGCGTCGTCCATTATCTGATAGATGTTATTGTAGGACAGATAGAGACGTTTTAATGTTGTGAAAGAAGCGAACGTCTCCTGTTCCAGGATTTGTATTTTACAACTGCGTAAGTCGAGTTCCAGGATATTTGGCATTTTTAGGTTTTTTAAATCGTTGACCCAGTTGAAATTTCCTGTAACAAATTAATTAAATGTTTTAGTTCAAGAGTTCGTAAACTTTTTTTATTTGTACCACCTAATAAAAGTTACAACGAATGTCGTACCACCAGTACATCTCTCGACCCCCCTCTTCCACCCCCTATATCTACATAAAATATTGTAGGTACCTATACCTACCCCTCTTCACTCAATGTGTAACTAATATATCTTAGAATTTGAGTTAAGAAAGTTTATGTATATAACAAAAATTATTGTAAGAAATAATATTATACATTCTCTAGGTTCAATGCACATTATTTTCATAATTTAAGTTTTAAACCTCAAGAAACTTCATATAAACACTTACCAAATTGTTATGCCTTTATGTATACCCCAAAACCAATAATTGTAGATGTAAAGCAGCTGAAACTTGTCCAGGAATATGTGTATCTGGGCCAACTTATTTCCTTTGTAGGGGGCATATCGGAGGAAATAGCACGAAATAAACTAGCAGGGAGCTCATTTAGACGTTTAAACAACATCTTCAAAAGTGATCTCCCAATATCTTTGAAGCAATATGTCTACAACTAGTGTATACTCCTAGTACTTGCGTATGATTGTGAGACATGGATGCTCACACCAAAAGTGGTCTCCCAATATCTTTGAAGCAATATGTCTACAACTAGTGTATACTCCTAGTACTTGCGTATGATTGTGAGACATGGATGCTCACACCAAAAGTGGTCTCCCAATATCTTTGAAGCAATATGTCTACAACTAGTGTATACTCCTAGTACTTGCGTATGATTGTGAGACATGGATGCTCACACCAAAAGTGGTCTCCCAATATCTTTGAAGCAATATGTCTACAACTAGTGTATACTCCTAGTACTTGCGTATGATTGTGAGACATGGATGCTCACACCAAAAGTGATCTCCCAATATCTTTGAAGCAATATGTCTACAACTAGTGTATACTCCTAGTACTTGCGTATGATTGTGAGACATGGATGCTCACACCAAAAGTGGTCTCCCAATATCTTTGAAGCAATATGTCTACAACTAGTGTATACTCCTAGTACTTGCGTATGATTGTGAGACATGGATGCTCACACCAAAAGTGGTCTCCCAATATCTTTGAAGCAATATGTCTACAACTAGTGTATACTCCTAGTACTTGCGTATGATTGTGAGACATGGATGCTCACACCAAAAGTGATCTCCCAATATCTTTGAAGCAATATGTCTACAACTAGTGTATACTCCTAGTACTTGCGTATGATTGTGAGACATGGATGCTCACACCAAAAGTGATCTCCCAATATCTTTGAAGCAATATGTCTACAACTAGTGTATACTCCTAGTACTTGCGTATGATTGTGAGACATGGATGCTCACACCAAAAGTGATCTCCCAATATCTTTGAAGCAATATGTCTACAACTAGTGTATACTCCTAGTACTTGCGTATGATTGTGAGACATGGATGCTCACACCAAAAACACTTACAAAAGCTCCTGACCGTACAAAGGGGCATGGAGAGATGCATGTTGGGATATATTAAAAGAGACCGTAAACGAAACACCTGGATTCGCAACAAAACAAAGATAGAAGACGTAATAAAGGTGTGCAAGAAAATGAAGTGGTAATGGGCAGGACACGTAGCCAGAATGTCAGATTCCCGATGGACATCCGAAATAATCTAATGGTACCCAAAATACTCGTACATAAAGAGGCCCAGGAAAATATCGATGGTACGCTGGATAGATGAGATCAGGAAGCATGGCAGCATCACATGGCGCCAACGAGCAAAATACTGAATTATTTGGAGTCAACTTGGGGAGACCTCCATCCAGCTGTGGATCGACCCTGGTTGACAATGATGATGATGATGATATACTCCTAACAAATAATTCTATCTCTTCAAAATTCACTAAAATATTCTCTCGTAACAGTTATTAATCCATACAAACTCCAAGTTTTACGTCTAAAAAATAAATAGCCCTTATTTGTAATTTGTTTTATCAAACACTATTTATTCCGAACATAACTCGATCAATTTCCAATATTATTCTTAAAATTACATAGAAATAATTATTGACTCACCAGATATTGTAAAATATGACTCTTAAAATAGTTTTTATTAATAATAATCCAAATTTAACATTCGACATTTATTCAGGGTTGTCACATGCTCATATATACACTAGATTAATATCCAATATAAAAAAAAATGTTTCACTACACAGCTAGAAACAATGAAGAAATATAATATGTACGAGTATCTAGTTTTTCTTCACTATTGTACATAAAACAGTCCGATTTCGATATAAAATAAAGGAAAAAATTATGCAAAAGCACTCAAAAAATAATAATAGTATAGTTTCCCAGCGAGGTAAAAAGAATTACGTCAAATTACAAAAAAAAAACTTGAAAAAGAACTAACATACAAAAATACTAAGATCGAGAACTTTATAAACAAAGACTAAGGATTTCTGCTACAACTTTAAAAAGGGTCAGCTCTGAAAGTTGACGTCTACAATATAAAATGTTTGTACATTATTTGGATAGATGTCAGTGCGTATGCTAATTTATAATGTGATTTGTTAATAATATTTAGTTATGACGCAGTAATAAGGTACCAAAGTATTGACGAGATATCTCGTCGCTGGCGTGGCGCGCACAGATGTATGGGACGAGATATCTCATCTCTGGTAATGAACCGATTAAATACCGGACACTTGTTATGTGACAAAACAATATTTACTTACCTTCTGTATACAACGCGTAGCTATCAACAGGTGTCGGTAATTCCGTGTAGTTGGTAGCATAGAGGATAACAGTATAGCTCTCTGTCATGTATTTATTAGCTTTGTCAATTCCACCAAAGTTGTTGTCGTAAAACGAGAGGAACCTCAGTTCTTTGAAGTTCACTGTACGTGTGCCATTGTTGGTCAGGTAGAAGAAAGGGATCCTAGAAAAAAGCATTAACAAGTTAACACAGCAGTGGTCTAGAGACCTCTTGTATTCCGCCAAATTACTTCATTCTACAAGAATAAAAAGTTATAGAATAGAAAGACGTAGTAATAAAACAAAGTAAGTAGTATGAACCGACTGGAAGCTTTCGAAATGTGGATGCACCGGAGAATGTTACAGATACCCTGGACGGGTATAGTCAGCAACACGAGAGTTCTTCAAAGAGCCAAAGTTGATAGAGAGTTGCTGACTAATATTAAAATCCGAAAGGTGTCCTACTTGGGTCATGTACTTAGAGGAGCAAAGTACAAATAACTGCACCTGATCATCCAAGGCAAAATATAATGCCGAAGAGGTGTTGGCAGGAGGCAGATCTCATGGCTCCGCAATATACGTGATTAGACTGGCATAAGGGGCGTTGGAGATCTTTTTCGGGCTGCCGGGGATAAAGATGTCTCTACTCTCAAGTGATATTCAACGTTGGGGGACCTGACACGACACTGGGAAGAAGAAGTAATAAAACAGAATTTTCCCCGCTCTTATTTTTTTTACGTTGTCCTTTACTTCCCATACAGTGAGACTCTGGAACCAGTTACATGCCAATGTTAGACTTGCTCCGTCCTTGGCATGCTTTAAGAAGCGACTGGAAAAACTCTTAATTTCTAGTCAGTAATATAAAGTGTTTCATTCCTGATTTTTTTCCTCTCCACCATCCTTTCATTTTCCTTTAATTGATGATATCTCACTTTTACTTTAATATGTTTATGTCCATAAATATTATATGAATAATCTTTTGAATATTTTTTGTGAGCATGTAACTTACTTTATTTACTTTTTTCTGGTTTGTTGGAAGAGATTGCCGCCTGGCAATAAACCCACCAGACTGTATTTACAATGAAGTTTTAAATAAATAAATATAGTTGGAGTGGATTTAACTAAGGAAAATGTTAGAAGTATGTGAAACCGAAGCGTAATATAAAATACTATCTTAACATTTAATAAATTTTTTTGTATTACCCTTGAACGTAATATAAAATACTATCTAAAAATTGAATTATTGTTTTGTATTATCTTTGTGTGGTTCTCACATTATCACTATATATGATTGGAAGGCCTCTGCGCGCGATAAACGCGTGATAAATGTTGAACTAGCGCAAGGTGACGGCATAAGCGGTTCGATCGATGTGCTTGCAAATTGCGATGGGCTAAACATAAGGAACGTAAAATATATTATCATATTCTGAAACGTCATACTGTATTTTTATTTCTACAAAGTTCTACCGGCCAACGAAGAATCTCTTCTCTTCACCAAACTCTTCATCGAGACTAATTTAAGTCACGCCGGAATATCTGAGGATTGAGTGATAACCATTTACCTTTTCTACAGTATTTGTACCAATGCTGTACACTTAGGCTTATTATTATAGATCGAAATGATAAGATGGATACTGAAAGGAAAAGACGATCGCGTCAATCACGACGAGCAAGCGGAACTCTAGAGAAGCTACAGCAAGATGACAACTTGAAGTAACACAAAGACAAGCACAACGTTATATTGAAAAAAAAGTTTGATGTTCTTCCGTCATCATTGACGGATTATTGCTAAGTAAATAAATTAATAGAGGATACAATTTGTAAATATGAATCAGGTTAACGAAAATAATCTGCACACACAGTGAACAAGTCACATTGGTTCTGGCATTTTTTAGCAGTTAATGTGTTGACTAAGAGAAGAGTATTATGAAATACAAACCTATCAAGATTGTTCCGTGCCAAGCTCAAATAGACCGCAGACTCCAAGTCTTCTAGTTGGAGATCATCTTCCACTTCCCATTGTTCCGTGTTGGCATGGTCCAGCTTCTCAACAAACTTCATAATCTGTTGCCTTTTTTTTTCTTCATTTTCACTGTTTGGTTTGATTGTAGTCATTAACTGTCTCAGAGAGTAGACTGCCGCTGTGTTGCCTGATAAATCTAAGCTTATTGATTTATCTGAAAACATATACCATATACATATCATCACGCCTTGTCCCTTGCGGCGTAGACAGAGAAAACTGATCTTCAAACTCTTCTATCTAAGTGTACAACTTTTACCTCATCCATATTCTTACATCTCGTCATGCACAATCTTATATCGTTCATACTTTTCACTTTACCTTCTTTCGGTATCTAGTACTCGTATATATGGTCTAGCCGCGTTTTATCATGGTTCAATTAGGGACACCAATCGGATTAAACACACATCTAATCGTGGTTTAATTGGAGATACCAATTGAATTTAATACACATATTATCGTAGTCCAATTAGATACACCAATTGGATTAAACACACATCTAATCGTGGTTTAATTGGAGATACCAATTGGATTAAACACATATATTATCGTAGTCCAATTAGAGACACCAATTGGATTAAACACACATATTATCATGGTCCAATTGGAGACACCGATCTGATTAAACGAATAACTTATCGTAGTCCAATTGGATTAAACACACATCTTATTGTGGTCTTATTGAATACAACAATCGGATTAAACACACATAAAAAATCGAAGAATTACGAAATATTTGAAAACTTTCAGTATAAAAAAATACATACGAGTATATTAATACAATTTTAGTGAATACCCAAAAGCTGGGCATATTTCCTTGTAACCTAATATTTTAATATTTTCAGTGTCATTGTCCCTAAGCCACGGCCTAACAAATGTTAAGTAAACAAACTCACTTTTAATATACATTTTTAAAAATGATTATTTCTTCCTTACAAGTATTTACTTATTTCATAGTTGTAAACTAATATAGTTCTATGTTATGAAAATATTGGAATAATCCAAGAGCAACTGGAAAAATGTAGACAGATATTGGAAGAAAATGGATTGAAAATAAGCAAAGCCAAGACTGAACATGCGCTTTACTTGAGAAAATGTAGCATGGTCCCTGTGACAGTTTACAAATTTGCCCCAATACAACCTTGTAACGACGTTAAGTAATTTTAATTATTTTATCAACTTTAAAATACGCCTCGATTCTAATAAATAGCAAGTTATTTAGGTAAATACATTACATAAAACTAACAATAATGACGAATTAATACATCTTGTTACAAATTAGCAAAAATGTGACGATTTGTTAAAATCAAATTATATTTTATGACGTTGGTCAAAAGTCACTACGTTAGTCCGCATTGGCTAGGGATGGGGTATACGATAATTGGATTTTAGATTTTTTTATACCTAAAACTAAATGTTCGTAATTAGTATTAATTCATAGTGGATCTTGGCTTATTTAAAGATAGATACAAACCATACAATGCATTAGGTTTAGAAAGTCAGTATGATGAAAATTGTGAATTAAAACGTCAGTTTAGAGAAAAACAATTATTCGATTTATAAAAAAAAGATTCGATTTGTAAAAAAAACGATTTTACCCCATCCCTTTGAGACATGACATTTCAAATGTCACAGAGATCCATCCTACATTTTCTCAAGTATAGGTACACCAGATACGGACATTGAAACGACCAAGCTCCAATCTGAAAACCTACTAAGGACACATTTATTCAAATATCATGGCTGAATCATTACAACAGGTGGTGCATCAGACGTACAAAAACAGAATATAATTGGTTAGAACAAGTGGAGAGGGTTTTGTGTGACAAAAGACTATCAATAAAGCTTGAGAGTAGGATCTACAAGACAGTGATCAGACCCACTATACTACATGGAGACGAGTGTTGGCCTCTAAAGAAAAAAGAGGAACAATTACTTCATGCCACGGAGATATGTGTATGCTACGGTGGTCATTGGACGTCACTAGACTAGATAAGATTCGAAATGAACGTGTGGGGAACCACGGTCGTCGCATGATATTGTCGCATACATACGGTCAATGACCGATGAAACGACCTTCGGATTCCTCGATAAATTATAGTAAACAGTCCGAAGGTCACATGCCGGCCATTGACGCCGGCCAAGCGACCGCACCACGCGCCAGAGAGAGAGAACGCACCACGGCTATCTCACCAGTTCCGTATTTAGATGAATACCCACATACGACAATAAACCATTTCTGCATTCACAGAAGCGAGACGTAAGCATATCGCGAGCGCACTCTCGTGCACATTCCAAAAATATATAAATACCTAAGTTACTATAAAAATAAACACTCTCTCTTTCCGCATTGCGATTTAACGAGTTTATTTACTTATCAACAACCATCATCATCTCTTCCCATAAGGACCATTCTCCTAAAAACGAATTCGTGGAACGTCAAAGTGGCGTTAATTGTAGATAAAGCCCGGGAAGCACGACTACGCTGGTATGGGGATGGGTAACGACGGGATGAAGGGTTCAAATAAAAAAATATATAAATATACTCACCTAAAACAGTACTCAAACTTCCGTTTTCCATAGCCCAATTTTGTACATCCATAAACTTTCCCAAAAGGCATGGTTCGTATACATTATCAAGAGGGTCTCCATATGACGTGCTGTTCAGAAATACAAACGCACAAGTCAACAAACAAACCCATAAATCCATTTCACTTCTCAATACTTCTAAAGTTCTTTTTAAATTCCATTTGCTTATATTTTCTTTCATAAGTGTGTTTTCTTGATTTGTTTTCATGGTAATGTTATCTCTTTTGTTGTAATTCTTTGGTATTTTTTCATTATCTCCATTTGCAAAAGTTGTATATTCTTTCTTGTTTCCATTTGTACTTGTATTACAACTATCTTGTGTTGAAATTTTATATTCTTCATCAATACCCTCTATATCATCTAATTCTCTTTCAATTTCTTCAACATGTCTTTCCTTTTTATCATTATAAGGTATTTGTACTTTTGTTGTTATGTTTATGTTATAATATCTTGTTATATCTTCCACTTTCACAAATGTCATGTTGGCCAATTCTCTTTGTACTCGACGTATGTTTGTTTTGTCATTTACGCAATTTTTTGTTTCTTTTTTTGTTTCCTTATTGCTATATTTTGTTTTTATGTTTTCATTGTTATTGTTTTGTTTTTTTTGTATTGTTGCAATCTCCACTTCATTTGTTTTTTCTATATGTGTGTCAATTGTTTCACATTTTTCTACATTTTGTAGCTTATATAATTTTTGTGTATTATTTTCGTACATTGATTTGTTATTTACACTTTTTTCTAATCTTAATCATTATTAGGGTCAATTCTTGTAAATATACATGTTTGTCGTTTAACGTTATATTTATTAAAATTATTTTAAGTAATTTTAAAACTGTTTTTAATAATGTTCTATCGACTTCTGAAAACAAACAAATACAAGGATTATTAAAAAAAATACGTATTTTCTAACTTAAAATATAAATATAGGCTTATTGATAGCAACCATAGTATGTACATACTCGTATATAAATACATTATAAAATCTTACATATATCTCAAGATAAATAGCTCAAAATATAAAATATTTAAAAGAGAATATGTCATTTGTTTAATCAAACACTGTCTTTCACTTTATATAACAGTATAAGATTTCAAGGTTTTCCCCTCATCATCAGGGTAGCACAAACAAAACTTGCTTGTTTAAACAAACAAATTACAATGTCTTCAAACTTAACTGTAAATAATATATTTAAGAAAAAGTCTGGGATCATCTCATAACCCCCCTCCCCCTTTCGCCCTCCGCCAGGGCGAGATACACCCCACAAATACAGGGCGATCCCAGCCTAGAGGATATCAGATGTGTTCAGCCTGCAACCTTAATTAAACTGTTTCCTACCCACATTTTGTCTGTTTTAATATTTTTAGGGAACTTACTAGTTGAATATGTATAAGTAACTTATTTAATACTTTTATTGCAAATACAATCTGGCGGGCTTATTTCCAGACGGCAATCTCTTTCAACCAAACAGACAAAAATAAATGAAGCAGGTTACGTGGTCGCATAAATAATTCAAATGACTATCCATCCCCGCGAAATCCATAAACACATACGTGAGCATATGCCCATGAACCCCACAAAGACGGACAATCACCCGAACATTCTTTTTCATTTAAAGTGAGATATCATCAATCAAAAGAAAAGGAAGGGATGGTGTAGAGGAAGTGAAAAAATAATCAGGAATGAAACACATTATTTTACTGACTAGACATTAAGAATTTTTTCTGTCGCTTCTTAAAGCATGCCAAGGACGGAGGGAGTCTTATATTGGTTTGTAACTGATTCCAGAATCTCACTGCATGGACAGTAAAGGACGACGTAAAAAAAGAGGAGCGGTGAACTGGAAAGGCCAATAGACAGTCTCTATTTGAGCGTAGCGCTAATCCATGATTGGAGAGACGTTGAAAACTTTTGACGAGATAAGAGGGGGTGGCGGAACAGTTAAGGGTATTATACAATAGAGACAGCATGCAAATTTGGCGTCTATTTCTAACATTCAACCAGTTCAATATTTTCTGGTATGAAGTTATAAAATCGTACTTTCGTAGGTTGAAAATAAATATTTGACAAACATTTTGAAGACGTAAGTAATTTGTCCAGCTGTTCCTCTGTAACATCCAAGTAACAGACGTCCGCATAGTCCAGAATCGGAAAGAGAAGAGATTGTACCAGTAAAATTTTGGTTTTAGTAGGTAGGAATCTTTGCAACACTTTATCACACGAAATCTACTTTATTCTTGTGACCAGAGCCGGAATGATTGTAGTGTAAGAACTGTGACAATTATAATACGGTTTATTAAATTTATTTTATCTCTCATTTTAATATATACGAGGCATATCCAGAAAGAAAGTGTTCTGAATTTTTGTAGGTAACAATTTTTTTTATTTAAACAAAAAAATTACGTGGTTACCGTAGTACATATGTAAGCTATTTTTCGACATAGTCGCCATTCCTCTCAATGCAGGTGGTGAAGCGGGGTATCAACTTTTTGATGCCTTCCTCGAAGTAGTTTCCCGCCAACCCCTCCGTCCACTTCTCCACCTCCTCCTTTACCCCCTCGTCGGTTGAAAACCTTTTCCATCCATGTGCAGCTTCAGGGAGGTAAAGAGATAGTAATCTGAAGGTGCTAGGTCAGGGGAATGCGCGGGATGGTTCAGGACATCCCATTTAAACGAGGCGAGCAGTTCCTTCGTGGCGTTGGCCGTGTGTGGTCTGGCATTGTCGTGCAGCAGGCAGACTCCCTTTGTCAGCATGCCTCTCCTCTTGTTCTGAATCGCCCTCCGCAATTTTTTTAGGGTCTCACAGTATCTTGCAGAGTTGATGGTCTCCCCTTGAGGCATATATTCAATTAAAATTATGCCTTGACAGTCCCAAAACACGGATGTCATGATTTTCTTGGCTGAAATTGTGGTTTTGAACTTTTTGGCGGAGGGTGAAGAGGTGTGACGTGACCGTTTTTAAACTCGCGACACCACTTGTACACACTCGTACGATTCATAGCTTTATCACCATATGCAGTTTTCACCTCATTATAAACCTCAACCGGAGGTTTTCCCTTCCAAACGAGATAACGGATGACGCCGCGTATTTCGCACTTGGCGGGAGATGGGGTTGACATTTTTCACGAAACGTGTTGTCGCGTCGACACTTCTCAATGTACTGACCTCGAACCGGTCTCATTGCGGAGGGGAAGGGTCAGGCTACACGGAAGTGTAGCCAACATGTCGAAAATAAAAGCCATCCGGTCGTGAGAGCCTCAGTACACTTACTTTCTGGATACGCATAGTATATATATTCTTGTTTAACATTTAAATCACTCATTGTTAATATTTTATCTCGCTTATCGGTCTTTGAATCAATACACCATTTATGTGTCATGTGATTGGGAAGATTTATATGTAACAGGAGATCGATATGAAATACTATATAAAAATAATACAAACATTCAAACCGTCACGCCATCTCCCTGTCGAGGTAGGCAGAAAGGACAGAACGCCAGACCTTTCTATCATGACACGCATATATTTTATTTCCCTGTCGGGGTACGCAGAGAGGACAGAGTGCCAGATTTTTCTATCTCGAAATACATCCTTCGCCTCTTATACACATTTCCCTTATTTCTAAATATTATTCGCTTAATCCAACCATATATTATTAGGTCTCCCTTTAACACGCTTTTCACTCATATTTGTACTGTATATTTGTTTAAATAGGCTTTCTTCATTCATTCGTTCCACGTGCCCAATCCATCTCAGCGTCCTCTCCTTCATTTAGTCAACATATCACATTCATCCCTAATCCCTTCTTTCTGATTTCTAACATAAATTTTCTACATATATTGAATTTAAATATACATATTAATATTAAATAATTTTAAACAATGCCTTTGTAATTTATTATTACAACAGTTTTTTTTATCTCCTGTACATGTTATTTTAAGATAAAGTTTTGTATTTTTGTCAATAATTTTAAGTACTTGTGTAACAAATATGTGCATTTATATATACTCGTAACAGACACTGTTGTGTCGTAAATTAAATAAATAAATAAATACAATAATTCCAATGTTATCTTCTCAGTAGAGGTCTTCTATAGATAAAGTAATTATGTAGATTTGCGAACACCATTAAAACCACAAGGCAAAAAGAATATTTTCAATAGAAGGAATAAATTCTCTACCTGTAAAATTGTATATATTTTTAGATGACAAATATATCTGAATGGTTAAAAATAGTTTGAAAAACACTTTGTCATATTATATCGACTAATATTTATTCATTCACTAAATAATGAACACTACATTTCATGAAATAACACAAAAACCATTTCCAGTTTATTCGAACTATTTTCAATACAAATAGTTTAAATTATTTTCAATTTTAAATAAGAACACTTCATTTAATACACTATTTTATACATCAACTAATTTTATACACTTCTCACTAAATAATCAATACTATAATTCGTTTAATTACACTGAAAATTGTTTTAAGTACATGTGAACTTTTTTTAAACTCTTTTCAATGTGGAAAATAACACTTTATTAAACACATAAATTATGGTACACTATTTTCAGTACAATAAAATTATTTTCAATCTACTTGTGCTGTTTTTTAACAAATTTAAATGGTTTTCAATGCAGTTGTGCTGTTTTTCATAAATTTAAATTGTTTTCAATGCAGTTGAACTGTTTTCAATACATTGAATCGTTTTTAATGATGTCAAACCGTTTCCACTATAAATTTTATTGTACATTTTTATGATCAATATTAGAATCACCTGTTATCTGCCGCACAGTGTTGATAAGTATGTGCTGAAATTGGCTGCTGATATAAAATACTGGTGTTTTTTTATGCTGCGAGATCTTCACATTGTCATCTGCGATATATGTATTTTATAGTATCTAAGCACAGTGTAACTTCTGCAATATTTCCTACATACATAATTGTACATATGGTCGTATATATTAGAGTGACAGATAATAATATTGCCACTTGAATACAATAATATTGGGGAGAATTGTTGTTTTATTGTTTATAAAACAACTGCTTAACACATCGATCAATAAGGCCCGGGACTAACTACTAATACAACATTTGTTTGCCAAAATTCTTCTTTATTCATCAACATAGTCTCCTTCAAGAGCGATACATTCATTTAAACTCTTTCCTAACTTTTCTATGCCAGCCGTGTAGAATGATTTATCGTTGGTTTCAAAATAGGCGTTAGTTTCGGCAATCACTTCTTCAATGGAGTCAAATCTCTTTCACTGGAGCATCTTTTTGAGGTCTGCGAACAGCCAATAGTCGCTGGGGGACAAATCTGGAGAATACGGTGGGTGCGGAATCAATTCGAAGTTCAACTCATGCAATTTGGCCATCGTTACTTACGTACTTGTGACACGGTGCATTGTCCTGATGAAAGAGAACTTTTTTCTTCTTCATATGGGGCCGTTTTTTTTGCAATTTCTGCCTTCAAACGCTCCAATAACGCTATGTAATACTCGCTATTAATGGTTTTTCCCTTTTCAAGGTGATCGATGAATATTATACCATGCACATCCCAAAATACGGAGGCCATAACCTTCCCGGCCGACTGTTGATTTTTTGGTCGACTTTCACCGGCTGCTCTCCACTCAGCTGACTGCCGATTTGATTCCGGAGTATAGTGGTGGATCCAAGTTTCATCCATTGTCACATGCCGATGCAAAAACATGCAAAAACTCCTGTTTATTTAGCGTCAACAGTGCCAAACAGCGCTCTGAATCGTCGATGCGTTGTTGTTTCTGTTCCATTATGAGCAAACGCGGCATCCATTTCGAAAAAAGCTTTTTCATGACCAAATGTTCATGCAAAATAGTGTAAACACTACCAAATGATATCTTCAGGATGTCAGCTATCTCACGCAACTTTACTTTGCGATTTTCTATCACGATTTTGAGGTTTTTTTTTATGTTTTCTGGTGTAAAAGCATCATTTGGACGACCAGAGCGTAATATTTGGCGACATTTGTCAAAAGTCACTACGTTAGTCTGCATTGGCTAGGGATGGGGTATGCGATAATTGGATTTTCGATATTTTTACACCTAAAACTAAATGTTCATAATTAGTATTAATTCATAGTGGATCTTGGCCTATTTAATGATAGATACAAATCATACAATACATTAAGATTAGAAAGTCAGTATATTGAAAATTAGGAATTAAAACGTCAGTTTAGGGAAAACAATTTTTCGATTTATAAAAGAACAATTCGATTTGTAAAAAAAAACGATTTTACCCCATCCCTTTGAGACATGGCGTTTCAAACGTCACAGGAATCATTCTACATTTTCTCAAGTATTGTAAATATTTTTAAGCCACCGTGAAAAAAACTTATGAAAAAAATTAATATGTGTTTCTTAAAGATTTCGTGCACTGAAACATAAATACATCTGTGAATATGTCACTAATCTAGCTTTTTTATATATTGTATAATGTGTTTAAAAAAAAATGTATAATAATGTTTATAAAATCAAAGTTTGACTGTAAAATAACGATACAAGTAAATTCCTCGTATCTTATCTATATTTATGTTACGCGTAATTAGTGAATCGGCAGGTGGATACTATCCCACAGGATAAATTTATCAAGATAACGTTTGTCAGTGTTCAAGGCATAGTGATAATTATTTCATTATCAACTCTTAAGTCTGTGTATCAAATCCGGACATCACATAATTATTGTATTGCACTGCACTTTCGTTGTACACTGTGTAACCTAGCAGATTTATTGACACGTGGGCGATCTCTTTCAACTAATCAGAATTATTGACACGTGGGCGATCTTTTCCAACTTATCAGAATTATTGACACGTGGGCGATCTCTTTCAATTAATCAGAATTATTGACACGTGGGCGATCTCTTCCAACTAATCAGAATTATTGACACGTGGGCGATCTTTTCCAACTAATCAGAATTATTGACACGTGGGCGATCTCTTTCAACTAATCATAATTATTGACAAGTGGGCGATCTCTTTCAACTAATCAGAATTATGTAAAAGATAAAAGAACAGACTGTGTATGCTTGATGTTGGCACATATAAGTCCATGATGGTATCATGGAAGTAATTTAATATATTTAGGTCAAATAACATACATACCATCACGACATTTCCCTGTCGGGGTACGCAGAGAGGACAAAGCGTATTTTTTTTATATCTCGACACATATCCTTCGCCTCTTTTACATATTTCCCTTCTTTCCAAATATCCTTGGCTTGATCCACTCATACATTACTCAGTCTTCCTTTACCATGTCTTTCACTCACATTTGCACTATATATTTGCTTTGTTAATTTTTCTTCATTCATTCGTTCTATATGCCCAAACCATTTTGGAGTGCTCTCTTAAGTTAAGTTCACATTTATCCCTAATGATTTTGTTCTGTATTATGTTATACATTGTAACTCCACGTATTCTTTAAAGTGCATGCATTTCTACAAAATTTATTCGGTTTATTCCACGACCACGTATCACTCCCATACATTAATGTTGGTACTAATATAATGTTGTGGATCATATCATCTTGGCAGATTTTATTACACTCGAATACAATTAAGTTTTAGTGCCCCATTGACTTTGTTTCCTATGTACGTGTTTCATTACTGATTTTTCTTTTCCCTTCCTCTCCCCCATCCCTTCCTTTTCTTTTGATTGATGATATCTCACTTTATATGAAAAATAATGTTCGGGTGATTGTCCGTCTTTGTGGGGTTCGTGGGCATGTGCTCACGTATGTATTTATGGATTTCGTGGGGATGGAGAGTCATTTGAATTATTTATGCGACCATGTAACTTGCTTCATTTACTTTTGTCTTGTTGGTTGGAAAAGATTGTCGGGAGCGCAGGGGGTATTCAATGCTGCCTCTACGTCTAATCGACCTATATATCATCACGAGGGTGGTGAAGAGGTGCACCGTCTTGCTGGAAATAAAAGCCCTCCCCATTCCTAAACTCTTCACGAATTTGTGGTATGACAAATCCCTGCAATAAGTTCAAGTAAACGGTACGGTCTAAAAGTGTATACACATTTTGAGACACCATGGAAGTAAATAAAGGATTTACTTAGCAAACATAAATAATGTTTAGTTGAACTAACAAAGGACTTAAGTGTTTACTCTTGATTAGATAACATATAAGGGTCCCTTATCACATGAATGGAATTTTATTTACATGCATAGAAGTTGTTTTTTTTAATATAGTAGTTTTTGTCGCATTCATTTATGATTCATTTATCCATGCAATTAATACTCGTAGTTTATCAGTTTCCACATAATACGAAGTGTACGACCTCCATAACCTGGTTGGTAAGACATTAGTCTTCCAGATAAGACATTTGTCTTCCAGATAAGACATTTGTCTTCCAGTGGAATGGTCTGTCTCTAAGTGTTAAAGATATGTCTGTGGTGTGCAGCTTTAGGGAGCACTTGAAGACAGTCATTTTCGGAAGGTCTATTCAAAATATATGAACACTACACACATACACTACTACTAAAGCCATAATGTGTCACTATCATATGTTATATTGAAAGATCTACAAAGGTTTCTTTGTATTGTAGTTCGTCTTTCCTTAGTAAGTTTTCTGCGGCTTTCTTACCAAATATGTATTATTCTAAACATATGATGCGGGAAAGTTTTTAATCTAATCGCCACAGCCAACAACTTTTCTATCATTCCACTCAATTCATATATATTTTGTAGAATTTTTAAGGCGTTAATAATAGTGAATTCGAATTCTAAATTATGTTAGAGCGCCCTTGAAAAAAGTCTACTCTCTAAATTATGATAGAGCGCCCTTGAAAAGAGTCTACTGTCTAAATTGTGCTATTTAAATTGTCCCTTTATCCTAATGTGCTACTATCATACGTGCATATTGAAGGATCTGCAAATGTTTATTTGTAGTTCGTCTGTCCTTGAAAAAAATTGTGCGGTTTTCTTACTATAGTTCGGAAATTCTAGGATGAGTCCTGTGACAGCTCACAAATTTGCCCCAAAACAACCTTATGTAATGTATTTACCTAAATACTAAACTTGCTATTTATTAGAATCGAGGCTTATATTAAAGTTGATAAAATAATTAAAATTACTGAACATCGTTACAACGTTGTATTGGGGCAAATTTGTGAGCTGTCACAGGACTCATCCTAGAATTTCCGAACTATAAATATGTTTATTTAACGTATATGGAGATGCGGGGAAGTACCTAATCTAATGGCCACAGCCACCATCTTCCTATCCTTACAATCAACTTATATATAATATATTATATTATTTATAGTTAAGAAATTAACATTGTGGAGGTTTAAAGACCTTGTAATTGGTTTTATCCAACACTGTTTCACCTCATCATCAGGGGAGCACAAATAAGACTTATTTGTGCTCCCTGATGATGAGGTGAAAACCTTAAAACCGGTAGGGTTATACCGTTACAAAAAGTGGAATAAACAGTGTTTGATAAAACAAATTACAAAACTTATATAACATTATTTTTAATATTATTTTTAGGATTATACCCCCTACATTTCAACTAGAACAAGTCATATGTATAATATTTATTTATTTTGTACCATGTTTATTATGTTACACCACTAATAAGAGGGGCATTGAGGAGAGTCTGATCTGTAAACGGCGCTATATAAATGGTCCTTTTATTATTATTATTATTGCAGGTTTTATTCCCATTAATACTCAGATTTTAAAAAAGGTATCGGTTTTCACATAGACCGAGGCCACACCAAAGTGCTTCGTTAGGTGCTAAGCTAGGTTTTACGTGACTCATATACTAGGTGACTTCATGCCTGGCCCCACCAAAGTGCTACAGACAAATTCATTTGACAGTTGGGAGCGGTTGAGTCAACACACGATGCCACTCTCAAAACTAAACAATTTAATCAAAACTTACCACCTTTATTTACTTCCTGTGCAACTTCATTCCAAAGTGATTTTATTACAGGTACATTTTTGTATAATTTGCTCCATGTGTTCCACAATGGCCCCCTTTTATACACAGCTGTTATTAAAACTTCCGCCATCTTGTAAAATCACGGTGACACATTAAAATTAACCAACACGTCTGTTCGCTAGGAGATTCACTCGGTGACTAATCGTCGTGTAGTGTGCCGCGAAGCGTGCAGTGTGGCCATTGCGATAGTATGCGGTGCGTTGGCTCACTAGGATATGTCTCCTAACTCGCAGCGTAGCTCTAAGCATCAAGCGAGGCTCCTACTTGTGTGGCCGAGGCCCTAAACCTTATTTCTGGTCCGATGCGTCTTATTGTCTGAATTTTTTTATGTTGTATGGATACACGAGGAAGAGGCTTATATGCAGGAGGTCACTCTATTTGTCATATCATATGATATGATGTGTCTCTCTATTGCAGTGGAAGCGGAGGAAAGGCTGAGTGAGATAGAGTTCAGGGCGGAGTTCGTCCCTCCTCCAGCCCCCACAGCAGGGGCTGTGAGAGCTCCCGAGGAGATAGAGGCTGAGATCAAGAGGCAGGAGGCTGCGATGGAGAAATTGGTGCTGATACATATACAGTGAGTTAATAGCAACGTTATATATCTGTTGAACAACCTGGGGCACAGTTAAATATTAGGGTGGTGCCAAATATACTAGGGAAGTTTGAAAAGTTTGGTAAAAAATCAAATCAAATGCATCCTTCATAAAATGACATAACTGCTGGCAAGTATTGAATTGTATTTCACTTTCGTTGTACAAAGTACAACTTGGCGGACTTATTGACAATCTCTTCCAACCAACAAGAAAGATGTTAAAGAGGCCCTAAGGGAAAACTAGACAGGAATCCTTTTTTTTTTAAATCTGGATTCCATCGGGATTCGAGCTCACAACCTCCGGATTGGAAGACAGGCATCTTACCAACTAGGCCCAGGAGTATCATTCTTCAAGTGATTTCGGTCAGATGTGACGCGTAGTTAACATTTGACAGCTGCCTAATTCGATTACTTGAGCATTTACCGCAACAATGGAAAACATTTGTTCCATGCCGTCATAAAACATTTTTATTTTAAGAAGTTAACATCTACGCAGATCAAAGTCAAGTTGAGGGATGTTCATCAACGTTCAAGACTGTTCATTTCTGCATAAATGGGTTTAAACGTAGCCTTACATGCACCGAAGATGAATTGCGTTCAGGACGCCAGTTTGCGCCCACCATAAACGAAACCATTGAAAAATTCATGCCCCTTTTAGGATAGGCAGAGAGTACAGATCTTCACTTTATTCTATTCTGGCACACAACTCTCGCCTTGCCCACATTTATACATTTCGTCATGCTTGCTCCCCTATTTCTTATACCTCTTACCTTTCCTTCAGTCAAACTTTCTCTCACTATCAAGGAATCACCCTCTGTTCTACATCCCAACTTACAGAACGAATATCATGGTTAAAAACTCAATCACGCGTGGTATAGAGATATTGAACCAACTGAGTGATACCGTGGATATATTCTCGGCACCACCTAGCAGTATGAGAAGAATCCTGTCTGATATTCTTCCTTATGAATAAGCTAAAAGCAGACTATCTTTGCGTAACAGGGGAAATTCGTGCAAAGTGGATAAAAAAAAAAAATATATATATATATATATGTTAAATTGACCTTTTATTATATTTCTACAGGTTACCAGAAACCGTTTTATGGCTGGAACCGCCCCAGGTGTGCTGTTGGGATGCTGAAAAACTGACCTGGACCACAGAGAACATCCACGACGTCAAATACAACGAAGATAAGTTCACCATCACGTTCAGGATCTGCGTGTTCAGTATGTTATTTAATTTTATTTCTGATTTATTTCCGTAAACTAGGAAGGACAAAACACTTGTGTTATCCTTGCGCAGTAGCACAGGTAAACAGAAAGGTCAACCACAGAACTAATGAAATGAGTATACGAGTATTATGCAGTTCGTCAATCAATTATCAAAAATGTGCATACGCACGATCAATTAACGAAGATGAAGTATTGAATTTGTACTATACTATTCTTTTCACATTCATGCCGAATTGGTATGGCGAGGTGCAGACAGCTGACTAGAGACGGCCCAATATTGTGTGATTAATTGAGTATGTTGTTAGATTTTTATTTTATTATTATTATTTTGACTCGTGAACTTGTGTAATATTTAAAAAAAAAATTTAGTATTGATATGTTATTTTATTTCGTTTTGACAAGATATAAAAAAGTTTTTTTCTTTTTTTAATTTTACGATTATTTTTGTAAATATTGTAAATGAAGTACAAACTTTTTTTAAATAATTTTGTTAAATAAATTGTAACATCGAGGAAAAATTAAATAAAAGGTAATGATAGACATATTCACATTATATGTTTGATGTGTAACTAATGTATGTACGTGTTATTATTATTATTATTATTTTTAACTGGCGAGTTAATTGCCACGTGGCAATCTCTTCCAACCAACCAGAAATATGTTTTTAATGGGTCCTAAGTGAAAACTAGACTGGAATCCTATTTTTTTTAAATCTGAGTTCCATCGGGGGTCGAATTAAAACGTGTTTGTATATAGATATTCCTAATAAAGCGGTAGGTAATATTCCTAATAAATATATAGATATTCCTAATATTCCTAGTAAATCCTGCGATATTCCTAATAAAGGTTTTCCAAGGTTGCTTTAACTGTCCCGCGATTCTAGAAGCACTAAGTTTATATGTAGCCAATAAATATAGCCGTGCAAGGAATCACCCTCTGTTCTACATACCAACTTACAGGACGAATATCATGGCTAAACACTCAGTCACGCGTGGTATAGAGATATTGAACCAGCCGAATGATACGGTTGATATATACTATAGTATTCTCGGTACCGTCTAGCAGTATGAGAGGAATCCTGGCTGATATTATTCCTAGCTAATAAGCTAACACTAGAAGCAAACTCTCTTTGTGTAACAGGAGAAATCCGTGCAAAGTGAAAAAAAAAACGTCAAAAGTAGAAGAAAAGGTTGGCAAAAAGGCCAAAAGGAAAGGTTGGCAAAAAGGTTGGCAATCTCTAATCTGAACTATATATAATTGTGTTTTCAGGACCCATAGGGTTTGCTACTGTGAAGTACAGTAATCTGCCGTATCAGGGATGGGAACTGAAACCCAATGCTGACAAGTAAGTCCTTCATTATATTTCCCATATTTAAACTAGATTTTATTAGAAGTCTTATAAAGATATGGACTAACTGGTCTATACTGAGAAGAACTAAAATCCGTCTGGTTAAGTCTGTAGTATTAGAAGTCTAAAAAAGATATGGACTAACTGGTCTATACTGAGTAGAACTAAAATCCGTCTGGTTAAGTCTGTAGTATTAGAAGTCTAAAAAAGATATGGACTAACTGGTCTATACTGAGTAGAACTAAAATCCGTCTGGTTAAGTCTGTAGTATTAGAAGTCTAAAAAAGATATGGACTAACTGGTCTATACTGAGTAGAACTAAAATCCGTCTGGTTAAGTCTGTAGTATTAGAAGTCTAAAAAAGATATGGACTAACTGGTCTATACTGAGTAGAACTAAAATCCGTCTGGTTAAGTCTGTAGTATTAGAAGTCTAAAAAAGATATGGACTAACTGGTCTATACTGAGTAGAACTAAAATCCGTCTGGTTAAGTCTGTAGTATTAGAAGTCTAAAAAAGATATGGACTAACTGGTCTATACTGAGTAGAACTAAAATCCGTCTGGTTAAGTCTGTAGTATTAGAAGTCTAAAAAAGATATGGACTAACTGGTCTATACTGAGTAGAACTAAAATCCGTCTGGTTAAGTCTGTAGTATTAGAAGTCTAAAAAAGATATGGACTAACTGGTCTATACTGAGAAGAACTAAAATCCGTCTGGTTAAGTCGAGATGTAATTTTGGAGGTGAATGCTCCGAATTCGGAGGCGAATGCTCGAAATTGTAAAAACCATTCTTTGCCGTACAAAAAGGGGCGGTCGGTCGGATTTGGCCCAAGCGGGCCGTAGTTTGCCGACCCTGTTTTAGGGTATTATCCATGCTAGAAATCAGGAAACTATCGTTTAAAACAGCGATCGCCAAAGTGGTAGTCCGCGAGAAAATTTCGCTGGTCCGCAGAGAAATGTGGACATTATTTGCATTTTTTAATCCACGGCAAACAAACCCGGAAAAATAAGTGACTTACACGGATGAACGATGCATGAAATCATGACAATCTCGTAAGATGTGTAGCTACTCGTAGCTGCATTGCACATGTTTTGTCTTACTCTCGCCTCAATTCGCACTCTTCTAATGTTTCACAGTGCGGCTCTTCTTTATATATTGTATATAGTAGGTAATATTATTCTCTGTCCACGCCCCCGCACGTGGATGCACTCCTAACACATATCGTCATTTTACTTAGTTTTTTGTGTGTAGAAATTGAAATTAACATGTAATCGTGTAAAATAACGAAATTAACATGTAATCATGTAAAATAACACTAAAAAATCCTATAAGTGGTCCGCGGGATTTAAAATTATGAATTTAGTGGTCCGTCAGGTCCTAAAGTTTGGCGACCGCTGGTTTAAAGGTTAAACTATTTACATAAATATTCGCTAGATGTCAGTAATATGTCCTTTTTTTAAAAGAGGTGTCGATCATGTGAAAATGTGGGACAGAGACTCAATGCAAATCTACAAAAGTTTCACGTTAATAAGAAATCGGGATACAAAGTGTCGTCGTCGTTGCAGGGCCTCGTAGTCGAGGATCCCCTCGCCATTACAACTTCAATACAGTTGGAAAACGAAACTGTACCGTGTAGTTTTTTTTGTGAGTGAGCCGTTGCACACCAGCAAACTCACCAGCCACGCCGCTCTACTGTATTCGATGGCACACCGAAGTGACATGTGTCATCCTTTTTTCCCTTTTTTCTGAAAGAATACTTATGACCGAAGTCATATGTATCCTTACACTTCCGAATACTAGGTGGAAAAAATGTCTGTGTCATTCGAAGGCAGTAGCACAACGTGGGGCTGAAATCGGTGACCTTTTTTACGAAAGTCTAATGTGTTACCGCGTGACCATGCAACTCAAATAAAAAAAGAACTATTATTTTCCGAATAACCTATACTCAAGAAAATGTAGCATGGTCCCTGTGACGTTAGAAATGTCATGTCCTCAAAGGGGTGGGATAAAATCGTTTTTTTTTTACAAATCGAATCGTTTTTTCATATATCGATTTTTTTTCTCTCTAAATTGACGTTTTAATTCCTAATTTTCATTATACTGACTTTCTAATGTATTATATGATTTGTATCTATACTTAAATAGGCCAAGATCCACTATGAATTAATACTAATTACGAACATTTAATTTTATATATAAAAAAATCTAAAATCCAATTATTGCATACCCCATCCCTAGCCAATGCAGACCAACGTAGTGACTTTTGACGAACGTCGCCAAATATTATTTGATTTTAACAAACTGACATATTTTTGCTAATTTGTAACAAGATGTATTAATTTGTCATTATTGTTAGTTTTATGTAGTGTATTTACCGAAATAACTTGCTATTTATTAGAATCGAGGCTTATATTAAAGTTGATAATATATCATAATTCAAATTACTGAACGTCGTTACAAGGTTGTATTGGGGCAAATTTGTGAGCTGTCACAGGACTCATCCTAGAATTTCCGAACTATAAATATGTTTATTTAACGTATATGGAGATGCGGGGAAGTCGTAATCTAATGGCCACAGCCACCATCTTCCTATCCTTACTATCAACTTATATATAATATTGTATATTATATTATTTATAGTTAAGACATTAACATTGTGGAGGTTTAAAGACCTTGTAATTGGTTTTATCAAACAATGTTTCACCTCATCATCAGGGGAGCACAAACAAGACTTATTTGTGCTCCCTGATGATGAGGTTAAATCCTTAAAACCGGTAGGGTTATACCGTTACAAAAAGTGGAATAAACAGTGTTTGATAAAACAAATTACAAAACATATATAACATTATTTTTAATATTTTTTTTAGGATTATATCCCCTACATTTCAACTAGAACAAGTCATATGTATAATATTTATTTATTTTGTAATATTTTCAATCTGTTACACCACTAATAAGAGGGTCATTGTAGAGAGTCTGATCTGTAAACGGCACTATATAAACGCAAATTTGTGAACTGTCACAGGGACCATGCTACATTTTCTTTAGTATAATATTATTAATTTGTTTCTCTTCCTTGTTCCAGTAGTGGAGTGGTAGTCACGATAATGGGTGCTATCATAGTAACAGAGCTGGAGGTGCTAGGTAAGGGAATCCTGGTGAAGTCCATACAGAACGGGGCCACCAAAGCACTGCTGGACATGGTCAATAAGATTTTCTCTCTAAGGGAACTCACGAAGGCAAGTAGATACTGTCTTTCTCTCCTTACTCTCTCGTTCGTTTGTCTTTCTCCATTGTCCATGGTATAGCTTCGTGTCTTATTTACACATAACAATTACTCTCCATGGTCATCATTATATTGTATCATACATAGATACTCGTAAATGGCATCACGCCGTTTCCCTGCTGGGATACACAGAGAGAACAGAGTGTCAGACTTTCCTATCTCGCCACACATCATTCGTTTCTTCTACATCAATACACCTTCTCATACTTCTCTTCATTCTTACTTGATACCTACAAATGATTTGCCACTCTGTTTAAATGACAACCTCCGTGGCCTAGTTTGTAAGATACCTATTTCGCAACCCGGAGGTTATGGGTTCATATCCCGCTCGAACCTTTTAAAAAAAAAAGGATTCTAGTCTGGTTTTTATTTAAGGTCTCTATTCTATCTTTCTGGTTGGTTGGAAGAGATTGCCAGATGGCAATAACCCCACCAGGTTTTATTGTATACAACGAAATTATAATACAATGCAATATCACAGTAATTTTTACCGTTAATTCAATAACAAGGAACTAATAAAAGCAATAAATTGGTTCCTGGTTGGTAAGATATTTATCTTCCAACCCAGAGGTTGCAGGTTCGATTTGGAACCCAGCTTCCACTTAGTCCTCTTTAAAATATTTCTGGTTGGTTGGAAAATATTGCCACATGGTAATAAGCCCGCCAAGTCAAAAGTGTAATACAATACAGTACAATTGTCTTGCTTACAGAGATTCCAAGAGGGGGGCGTGGACTTTTTCCCTGCCGCGGACGCCCCCGTCCTGGTGGAAGGCTCTTGCCCCAAACTCCCCGTGATGGAGGAGCACCTTTACCACTGCATGGGGCATTGCTGCACAGCCTTCAACTTCACTTGGTCCAGGTCAATAATACACAATTTAAAATTTACATTGTTTGAAAGTAAAATAAAACCTGCATGAAAGAAGGCAAAACATCAGAAATGAAAGTCAACTCAAATATCACTGTAATAATCATGTTTATCAGCATATATGTTATAATTAAGATTAAGGTATTCTGCTATTTCCTGGGGACTTACAAGAGTAAGTCCAACCTACCTTCCCGTTGTAAGTACAGGCTTCCGAAGCATCATCTGTTGCCTGACTAGTCCACCTAGGATAGACCAAGGTCTGAGTGAATGTGATGGATATGCAAGAAGTCTGAACGAGTGGACAATGTAAGAATTGTTATCTAGTTATAAGTAGTATGAAGGTGTTAACTTTTTCTAAGAAATTAAATATTAAGATTATTAAAAATAAAATACAACGTAGGAAATTAAAATTAAGTTAGTTCATAGTTATAATATATATTATACATTAGATTAGTTCTCAAGATAGTACTATATTACTTTACTGAATAATATATAAATTAGATTAGTTCTCAAGATATAAGTTTGTACTATATTATTGGCTGTTAACATGAGTTGTGTCCGTTATTTTTTTCAAATTTTAAAACGAGCACCAAAAGTAAAACAAAATGGTAAACGTCATTCGAAAGAAATTTATCTGCTTTACAAGACATTGTGTTTGCTTTTACGTTACATATATTATTTGATTTGATTACAAGCCTTCAAATTGGAACGTCAAGTAGACGAAATTGAGCATTTTCAGCATCAGAAATCAATTGTCGCCAATTGATTTTTATTGTTTTCACTCAAAACATGTGGAACCCAAGCGCCGAACTTCTGGACTTTTCACATTGATTTAAGATTGCGGTATACAGTCATGTGCCTACAATTCATCTGTTCAGCCAATTCTACAGTGGTTTGAAGGGGATCTTCATGAATAATATGGTTTAAGCAGTCCTCATCGAAGTCCACTGGTCGTCTGGAACGCTCCATGTCTTTCAGGTCGAAATTACCATCTTTGAAACACAAAAACCATCGACGAGCTGTCCTTTCATTCATAGCATCTTCACCATACACTTCGCAAATACGCAAGCAGCTTTGGCAGGTTTATTCCCTCGATTGAACGCGAACAGAAGGAGGTGACGAAAATGCTCACTTTCGTCTACTTAACATTCCATTTTGAAGGCTTGTAATCAAATAAAATAATATATGTAACGTAAAAGCAAACACAATATCTTGTAAAGCAGAAAATTTTCTTTCGAATGATGTTTACCATTTTCTTTTACTTTTGGTGCTCATTTTTAAAATTGAAAAAAACACGGACACAACTTATGTTAACACCTATTATAGTACTTTGCTGAATAATATATAAATTAGATTAGTTCACAAGATATAAGTTCGTACTATATTACTTTACTGAATAATATATAAATTAGATTAGTTCACAAGATATAAGTTCGTACTATATTACTTTACTGAACAATATATAAATTAGATTAGTTCACAAGATATAAGTTCGTACTATATTACTTTACTGAACAATATATAAATTAGATTAGTTCTCAAGATATAAGTTTACCATACTATGTTAATATTATATATTGACTATTAATAAGTTTTAGCGTGTAGAATTTCATTTGAAATACGCTTTCTTTTAATTTTACGTGTTGTATAAGAGATGTGATCTACTAAAACGATACACGTAAATCGATAGCAAAGTTCAAATATATAAGACCTGTGTCAGATCGATTATGACTTATAATGTTGAAACCAGAATTGAAGCAAAATATAACAAAGTATCTTCTTCAACCATCAGTGATAAGAATATTGCAAACCATCGTAGGAAGATTCAGCTTTTGTGAGAGCTTTTTAAAATAATGG
This sequence comes from Odontocerum albicorne, assembly GCA_949825065.1. Taxonomy (NCBI): domain Eukaryota; kingdom Metazoa; phylum Arthropoda; class Insecta; order Trichoptera; family Odontoceridae; genus Odontocerum; species Odontocerum albicorne. The sequence goes on along the minus strand of OX463866.1, from coordinate 7,444,684 downwards.
ACATGAAACAGAGGCGGTTTCTTAACTTAATTGTACTCATGTATAAAATTATCAAGACAAAAATGATACCTTATCTCTCCGAAAAACTTAATTGGGCTAGAGATATTCACGGCTATGAAACTAGAAGCAGAGAAACTTTAATTTTCCCGAGTCATAATCTAACATTATTCGAGGGATCTTTTTCACACTCAGCCAGCAAATGGTCGGATGAGTGGGTGAATAGTGGCACCTTCAGAAACTCTCTGAAATGTTTGTTATCTTCTAAATAGTGATTTTTTTGTTGTAATTAGGACTCTTACAATTTGCTTTCTTTCTTTTCGCTAGCGGTAAATTGAAGGTTGTGTGCGTGTTTGTGTTTTCTCTTCTCATTAATTTTTTCGTTACTGCTTATTTATTTTTTATTTTTCGTATTGTAGTTTGTATGTATAAACATCATTGACAGACCTGTGACACAAAGGATATAGTCAGAGCAGGATGAGATGGTATTGCTGGTGTTACCATGTGGATAGGATGGACAGAGACAGGATCTCATACACAGGGGCACACGATATCCCTGTAGGACATCCCATGCCAGGAAGGCTGCCTAAAGGGTGGAGAGACAGGTGGTGCTGTGCTTCCCAAGAATGATTATCGCAACAGATCCAAGATCTACATTAAGTTCTTTTTTAAACATAAAATATTAAAATCCACTTAAAACTAATCTCTTCTTATGTTTAAGGTGGAATGTGTCAGCTGGTAGAAGAGCTATTGTTCAACAATTCAGAGAGTTCATTGACGCTGAGACAGAAGTAAGCAAAATCTAATTTAATTATATTGTGTGATTAGGGTAACTTCAGATTCCAGAAGTGGGTCATCGTCGTTGCTGGACCTCGTAGTCGAGGATCCCCTCGCCACTCCAACGTCAATCTTGAGCTGCTCTTCCACGTCGATCATGTGATCTTCTGTGAGAAAACAGCCCGATCCTAGATGCGCACTCCCTCTCGTAGATGTCACAGAATTGTGAATCCTGTTGCGTCGCCTGGCAATGCTGATGCATGTTCGCAGCACGCTGAGTGTTTCTCACACGTCTATCCAGATGATTATGGTTAAGAAACTAATACTAAGCTCAGGCCTGGGCACGTATTTTGGCTGAAGAGCCGCCTAGGCCCTAGAAAATTAAAATGTCAGAATGGGCCTTTTTTATAATAGGCAATCAATCATATAATATAATAGATGATTTATGCCACCAAATTAAAATCAATTATAGTTTGGAAATTCTAGGATGAGTCCTGTGACAGCTCACAAATTTGCCCCAATACAACCTTGTAACGATGTTCAGTAATTTTAATTATTTTATCAACTTTAATATAAGCCTCAATTCTAATAAATAGCAAGTTATTTAGGTAAATACATTACATAAGGTTGTATTGGGGCTAATTTGTGAGGTGTCACAGGACTCATCCTAGATTTTCCGAACTATAGCAATTACATTGTCAATATAGGAAAACTGATTTTTAAAAACCACAATTCTAGATAATTTAAAGTTTCAACTGATTAAGCTTCAAAAATGTAACAATCGATCTATAAGTGGAAAAGTTCCACGAAGAAAAAGGAAACGTAACATTCATTGGACGCGGTCAAGATATGGCTTTTAGTAAATCAAATCTGTATCGCAAAAGACAACCGAAAAATACATGGTATATAGTTTTATCATCCAGACCACACTCGCAGCCGGGATTTTCCACAATATTCATTCTGTAACGGTTACTAGACACCACGCAGTGGCCCGTCCGCAAACGTCACATGATATGAAATACACTTCCATCTTGTTCATTCTTATATGTATTAAACCAATCTGATGGGCTTATTGCCAGGCGGCAATCTATTCCAACCAACCAAACTAAAGCAAATAAAGTAAGTTACATGGTCGCAAAAAATATTTAAAAATTTGTCTTATTTATGAAATGTATGGACATAAATATATTAAAGTAAAAGTGAGATATCATCAATTAAAGGAAAAGGAAGGGATGGTGGAGAGGAAAGATAAATCAGGAATGATACACGTTATATTACTGACTAGAAATTAAGAATTTTTTCAGTCGCTTCTTAAAGTATGCTAAGGACGCGGCGTATATACGACTATGTGCGATTTAGGAATGTATTTATATATGTGCATACTGTATTGCTATCAATGAACCTATATTTATTTACGTTCACTCTTGTAATGCGACTTGAGGCTTAAATATACGGTTTACCAGAGATAGAGATTATGGTTAAAAAACATATACAGGTGGCCCTCGACTTTCGCACATAATTGGTTCCTGAAAATGTGTGCGAATGTTGAATGTTCGAAAGTAGAGGGATGTAAAAAAACATCAAAAATTGTATTTTAAAATATTTATTTATCAATAATATATTAAATATAATAATTTATCAATATATTGGGTGTTAACATAAGTTGTGTCCGTTTTTTTTTCCAAATTAAAAATGAGCACCAAAAGTAAAACAAAATGGTAAAGGTTATACGTCATTCGAAAGAAAATTTTCTGCTCTACAAGATATTGTGTTTGCTTTTATGTTACATATATTATTTTATTTGATTACAAGCCTTCAAAATGGAATGTCAAGTAGACGAAAGTGAGCATTTTCGATACCTCCTTCTGTTCGTTCGTACATAGCATCTTCACCGTACATTTCGCAAATATCGCGAGCAGTTTTATTCCCTCGATTGAACGTGAACAGAATGAGGTGTCGGAAATGCTCACTTTCGTCTACTTGACATTCCATTTTGAAGGCTTGTAATCAAATAAAATAATATATGTAACGTAAAAGCAAACACAATATCTTGTAGAGCAGAAAATTTTCTTTTGAATGACGTATAACGTTTACCATTTTGTTTTACTTTTGGTGCTCATTTATAATTTGGAAAAAAACGGACAAAACTTATGTTAACACCTAATACATAATTAAGTTAACGAGACGTGTTTAAGTGCTTTCAGGTGTTTTCTTTATAAACTTGTCAAGAGTTAGTGGAATACCACCCTTTTCTTTGTTTTCTTGATAAAGAGTTCTATAACATGCTGTGTCTTTCTCAATCGCCCTACATACTTGAGATATACGTTCTCCATTGGGATCACATTCTTCCATGATAGTCACAAATTTGTCAAGATGCATGAAGGCTTCATTCATATTTTTGATTGTCAAAGTCTTGACGATTTTATCAGCTTTTTCTTCCTCGCTTTCATTGTGTATTTCATTTAACTCTTGTTGCTCAATTAAGTATTCATTTGATAGATGTATTGAGTGAGACTCAATCAACTCATTAACATCTTCGTTGTTGACGTCCAAATTTAGTTCATTCATTAGGCTAACATGTAGTTAGAGGAGCAAAGTACAAATTACTGCACCTGATCATCCAAGGCAAAATGGAAGGCCGAAGAGGTGTTGGCAGGAGGTAAATCTCCTGGCTCCGCAATATACGTGATTGGACTGGCATAAGGGGCGTTGGAGATCTCTTTCGGGCTGCCGGGGACAAAGATGTCTACTCTCAGGTGATATTCAACAGGTTGGGGGGACCTGACACGACACTGGGAAGAAGAAGATTAGGCTAACTATTTTATCTGCGGTAGTTTCTTCAGAATTTATAAAATCACTCATCATTTGTGGGCATAATTGTTTTCAGGAACCTTTCATTGTTGACTCTTTTATTTCAGCCCACGAGTCTCCAATATTGTTCATTGCGTTCCATATATTATGTTCTTCCAAAAAATGGGAGCGACTGCATGGAAGCGAACAATTTTTGCATTATAGACAAAAATCTAATTTAATTTCTAGTCAGTAAAATAACGTGTTTAATTCCTGATTTTTCTTTTCCTTTCCTCTCCACCATCCTTTCCTTTCCTTTTGATTGATGATATCTCACTTTATATGAAAAATAATGTTTGGGTGATTGTCCGTCTTTGTGGGGTTCGTGGGCATGTTCTCGCATATATGTTTATGTGGGGATGGATAGTCATTTGAATGATTTATGCGACCACGTAACTTGCTTAATTTACTTTTGTCTGGTTGGTTGGAAGAGATTGCCACCTGGCAATAAGCCCGCCAGATTGTATTGCAATAAAAGTGTTAAATAAATAATAAAAATCTTTAAAAAAATGAATTTAAAAAAATGTGCGAAATAGCAAATTGTGCGAAAGTAGAATGTGCGAAAGTCGAGGGCCCCCTGTAATTATATAAATTATACAAAAAATATTGAAATGAAAAACTATTAGATAAATTTAGTATCAGAGGCTGGACCATATGTGACTCCCGAGCTGTAATTTGCCCACGTCTGACTTGTCTTTTTTTCCAGTCACTGGAAATTCTTCACGTAACCCCTCTCCAAGCTTCACAAGTGGTGGCCACTGAAGTATCTGCAGAGTATTCAACAGAACCAATAGAAGGACTTGAGGTATGTAACATTTCTTGCTTTTTATATATTTTTTTAATGTACGAGGGGGTTTCTCAAATTCTTGAAACTTAGTAATTCCCTTTCAAAGTACTCTCCTTGAGACGCTGCAAATTTGTGACAGGTGCTTCCATTCCTGGAAATATTTCACGGTCTAATTGGTAAAGACGCATGTCCTATAACCCGGTAGTTTACGATACAGTTCTTATTTGGAACCCATTTTTTTGTGAATTATTCTAGTCTAGTTTTTACTAACATATTTTAGGTTGATTGGAAGATATTGCCACATGGTAAATAAGCCAGGTTCTATTTATTAATTTAACACTTCATTGTAAAACAATCTAACGGGCTTATTACTAGGTAATACTCTTTCCCAGCCAACCAGTTAAAAGTAAATTAAAAGAAGTTACAAGGTCACAAAAATATATTCAAATAATGATTCACCTTTACAAAGTTCCTGAACAATATATATAGTAAACATAAATTGAGATATCATCAATCAAAGGAAAAGATGATGGAAAGAAAAATCAGAAATTTAACATGTTATACATGCAAATTTTCAAAACTATTCATTACACGCTGAATGGTTGACTTGCTTGGCACATGATTTAAACCAAAAAAAAACACACTATTTTCTTTGCGTATTCACAATTGAATAATTAATTAAATGAAATGTTTTAATAACTTCAACACGTTGTTGCGGAGTTAGATGCTCCATAATAAATTGTTATTGACCACTCTCCAGGACTGTTAAATATAAACTGACAAATGAAAGCCAAATCAAAATGGAGGCCAAACAAAATCGGCCTGGAACATAAAACGCACCCTGTAGTACTAGGGTGACCAGATTTAGTTTATGTAAACTAAAATAGACAAAAAACTAGAACCTGGGATATTTACTTAAAGTAAAAATTGTGTTTCATATTAGTGTGACACTATGTGCTATATTCTCATGCTGTGCGCGAGATTTATGTCGATTATGTGAAACATATTTTATTAGCATTGAAATATGTTATTGAAACCCTGAGAACTGGTCACCCTATATATTATTGACTTAAATTAAGAGTTTTTCAGTCACCTTTTAAATTATGCTAATGACAGTCCGAGTCTAACATTAGTTTATATACAATCAAAATACAATACAATTCAACATTGCACAATACAATTCAACACTGTACAGCACAATTCAACATGGTACAGTACAATTCAACATTGCACAATACAATTCAACATTGTACAGTACAATTCAACATTGTACAGTACAATTCGACAACATTACAATTCAACAACCTGTATTTTTTGTTACAGTATTTAGAATATTAATGATTTTTAACTGATCTACAGTGAAACTCTTCCATTTCAGTCCCAAAAAAGAGTCTGACAACAAGCCATAGCAAAATTAAATAAAAGTTTACAAAACAATATTATTTTTGGTCCTTGACTTTGCATCCCCTTAGCCTTGCACCCTGGGACAACTGTCCTCCCCTTGTACTAACATATGATTGTTTTATTTCCCAGTTTTACCCGGACCTTTACAGTATGATATCGGCCCGCTCCAGTGAGGAAGCAAAGGCTATATTGGTTCAAATCCCCTGGGAGCTGGTGGAAAATGTTAAGGATCTACTGTGGGCTGTGAAACCTTGCAGTTTCTCTTAAATTACACTAGTAATACCTCGAGATCTTCCTAAAAAGAAACTATTGTAATATTTCTTAACATATCTATTATATTACTCCTATAAAGGGCATCATAGTCGAGAGTCTCCTCGCCATTCCAATGTCAATTCAGTTGGAAAGCGATGCTGTGCTGTGGAGTTTACGTTTCTTTCTTCCTTTTGCAAACTAGCAAACTCACTGTACTGGATCCGATGGCACACCGAAGTGAGATGATCGGAACACACCTCAATTCATTAACTGTTACCGGTTTTGTGCCATAAACTTTTATCTTTAATGAGTCGCTATAAAAAAGTCCATTGGCGTAATGTCTGGGATATTCAATGCTACCTCTATGTTCAATCCATCTATTCAGCAAATTTTCATCAAGATAGGCCCTCACATCACGATGGTAGTGGGGAGGTGGAAAGAAAAGTCCTTAATCTCTATGCTCATGAATAAATCTCATCATCCCATCCCTATGCTCATGGATAAATCTAATCATCATCCCTTCCCTACGCTCATGAATAAATCTCATCATCATACCATCCCTATGCTCATGAATAAATCTCATCATCATCCCATCCCTATGCTCATGGATAAATCTAATCATCATCCCTTCCCTACACTCAAAAATAAATCGCATCATCCTACCATTCCTATGCTCATGAATAAATCTCATTATCATCCCATCCCTATGCTCATGGATGACTAATTCCTGCCGCAAGTTCAAGTAAACGGCACAGTGCAAAAGTGTGAAAACATTTTTTTTGGAACACCTATATTGAATATACATTGAATAAGCTGTAACTAAGAATTTTGATACAAATACATGATTTTACTATACTGATTTGTATTTTCATTATATCACTTACTCTCCCTGATGGTACTACAACATATGACAAACATTGGTATCCTCCATGTGTCATCCTATCCACACTTCAAAACCATACAATAGACCATAGTTTCATAACCTATTAGTCACAACTCAAAATTGGGTCAGCTGGTCATTTTGAAAGTCTCGAAATAATTTCAACAATAAATCTTGATTCTCAGTTCTTCGACAATGGAGGTGTTTGTTCCCCTTGCTAACCATGGAACCTGTAACATCCTTCTCCAGCACCACATTTCAAATGCATCTATTCTAAATCACTCGCTTGCTCTCAAAGTTCAAGACTACCCACCATACATGAATGTTGCAAAGACGAGAGACTTGATTCAACGCATTTTCGTCGTGATTGAGAATCACCGACAGATTGTCGACAATATGCCTTCGATTCTTTGAGCGCATTGTTCGTGGTCAAGGAGAAATTTTGGAGGCTTTTGGTAATAGGGAGCATGGAAGGACTATGCACAAGAGGAAGAATCCCAATGTATTGGACTGACAAAGTGAGAAATGCAACTGGAATACCCTTAACAACTACCCTTCGAGCCGCGGAGTGCAGGGATACATGGAGAGTAGGCATTAGAGGCTATCATGGGATTCACACGACGCTTAGTCATGAACTGCTCCCCTGATGACGAGGTGAAAGCCTTGAAACCGGTAGGGTTATACCATTACATAAAGTGGAATAAACAGTGTTTGATAAAACAAATTACAAACTCTTGGAAGTTTCCGAATGGATCACAAATGAAGATGTAGAGGGTTTAAATAAATACAGGGTTTAAATAAAACTCGTTAATATACAGTTAAAAATTTATTTACATTATTTTCTTTTTTATTAAATATATTCTCTTCTCGATTCAAGGGGAAAAGTGGGAGGCAAAAACCAACGAGAAATTCCTTTCTCTTCCGGAAACCGTTGCATTTTTAAAACATATATCAAAGTAACGGTTCCGTTCAATTAATTATTAAATTTATTAAACAATAAAATAACTATTTTGTATTAATCGTTATCCAATAAAAACCTTAAATTCATCGTCGCTTTCATAATTTTTTATAGGTTTCTTATATAACTATAATTAAATTTCTCAAATATTCATAAATTTACCGTTTCTGACAGTTCATAATAATCGTTAAAATTATTTAATTACAAAAGATGAAAAAAAAAAAACATTTTTTTTTTCTCTATGTTCATTCGCGTTTCTTGTTTTTTTTTCTCTCTTTTATTACATTTTCAAATTAATTTTTATTTACGTCACGTCGTCGTAACGTGAAATCCTTATACAAAATTGTGTACGTATTTCTTCAACTTTTTTGCTCGTTATTTCAAATGGAACTTTTGTATACATCGTTCGTAGATTTATTTCATTGCGATTTTTATTTAAATAGTTACATATTCTGTCTTTTTTTTTTTTTAATATTAATTTTAAACTATGTTTTTATCTAGTATCAAGCAATACACGAAAAAACTACACACATAGGCCCGAATTCACTATTAGCCCGCCATTTACACTAAATACTAACAAATTTTTTTATTGAAGAAGTATTTAAAGCAAAATTTTGTATTAATTATTCGTAGCTTTAAATAAGGGAATCACGTGGCTTTATTACCTCATTTTAAAGTTTGGACCAAATGAAGTTCCATTCTGAATACGAAATTTTAAGGTTAGTATTTAGGTTGGACTATGAATTCGGCTCCAAGATTCACTAGCACTTCTTTATGTTGCGACTCAAATATTATGGCATAGCGAGGTTTATGGCCCAGACTCATAACACTAAATACTAAATCTTAATAATTTTTTTGACTGAAAAAAATAGTATTTAGTACTAAAATTTCGCATATGTCATAGCTTTTTAAATAAAGCAGTCCCATGGTGACTTCACTCTAAAGATTGGAGAGCGTAGAAGGTCGAGAAATTTTAAAGTTAGAAATTAGTATTTAGTATTTAGGCTGACTAATAATTCGGATCTAAGTCCATTTTTTTTTTAAAACCAAATTACGTTAAAATACCACTGATCAATCATATCTGTGGATATTTCCTTTTAATTTAGTGCTTTACGTAGGTAATCTAATGAAAAGACAGAACCGAATCACGGGGGCAATTATCAATTAATTTTCTTGATAATAAATAAAAACATGTCTTTTTTACAAAACAGTTTACCTTTCGAATGATCTATATATTGCATACAAGTATTCTCTATGCATTTGTTTTTTTTTACGTTATCTTAAGGCTTGTTTAACACCTTCGTGGTTGGTTGTAAAAGTTTGACTCATAGTAATAAACTGGCTAGGTTGTACTGTATACAACAAATGTATAATACAATACAATAACACCATTATAAAGCCAGTAGTAACCTGCAGATCAGATCTTAAAACTAAGACTGATGCAGCTACCCGTCATAAAAAGCGGTGTAAGTGCCAAAAGGGACATGTTTGTCAGGCGCATGATGAAAGAGCCAGTGTATTGTATTATACTTTCTTTGTATACAGTACAGCCTGGTGATCTTATTGTCATGTGACAATCTCTTCCAACCAACTAGAAAGATATTAAAGAGGCCATAAGTAGAATCTGACCCGCAACCCGTGGGTAGAAAGACAGTCGTCTTACCAACTAAGCCAGGGGTCTCCAAATTTTTTAGCCTAATGGCCACACTGACTCCTCCACTAAGTCCCAAGGGCAAAGACCTAGCTAGCTCATCATACCAACATACTGTAGTTTTGAATTACGCGCAAATTTTCATATTGGAACTAGCCGGCGAGTGAGATATCTATGGCGCAGGGTGCGGGGGTGGACTCCGCGGAGGTGGAATTACCTATGTATGTCACATATTGTAAGTTTTTAGGATAAATCTCATATCATTAATTACAGTTAAAATGTTCCATTTAATTATGTATGTCAGTTATTGTGTTTTTTTAATTGGTCGTTAAATAAAAACATCTGATTATTATTTTGTATGATTTATTTACATTGTAAATTTTACAATGTAATCAAAATAAACTAAGACGGCCAGGATACCGGGTATATCCGGCCCGCAGTAGGTTCTCACGGGCCGTAGTTTGGAGACCCCTGAACTAGGCCACGGAGGTTTATGCAAGTACTTTCGAGCCTGAATAGAAAAATATATTTTAAATCAATAAAAAAAAATAGCTTGTATGTAAAACATTAATTAAAAAACCAATGACCCATTTAATATAGTCTTGATAACCGTGCTCCATTCAAACACTCGTATAAGTTCTTGCATCGAACTAAGAATTAAGCTCAAAGTGAATCGGTTAAGTAATGCTAAATAAAATCCTAACATTTTTCACGAGCGCAACACTGATTAATTTATTTTAGAAATAAATAACATTTTCTCGCAACTTTAAAATGTTTTACGAAGCGTTATTATTAAAAAGGATTTATTTTATTCTTCTAACACATCTAAAACAAAGTCACCTTCTACTCATAAAAAGTGTGTATAATGAAATATATATATATATATATATATATATTCGTTTTTATTTACTCTTATGTAATTTTATAAATAGTTAAATGTTCACGAAAATTTTGCCAATCACGACCATGAAAATATATCGAAAAAACACTTGTTCTTAATTAAAGACTTACGTAAAATCAGCCAAATGGTCTTATGCTATGGATCTATGATAATTGAAGTAAGTCGCGTGATATACGGGAAAAAAAATGAGCTTGCAACTATACTAAGTCGTGAAAGAGACTGATAGTGCTTTTTAGACGATAAGACGTCTCATGGAATTTTTTTTTTTATGGAAATTAAGAAACAAACTGAGCGATTCAAAATAATATTAAATGCATTATCAGCAGCCATGGTCTAACAGTTAGGCCTCGACCACACAGATAGGAGCCTCGCTTGGTGCTTAGAGCTACGCTGCGAGCTAGGTGATATATCCTAGCGAACCAACGCACCCCACACTATCGCAGTGGCCACACTGCACGCTTCGTGACTATTATAGTCACCTAGTAGCGTAACTCTAAGCACCAAGCGAGGCTCATACCTGTATGGTCGAGGCCTAAAAAAAACATGTATACAAGCGGGCATCCTAGGTTCAATTCTTGACTTCACTCTTAAATCGTTTTACATCTGAATTCCTTTTTTTTTTTATGTAGCTTGTTAGTTATAAATTATTATAGCGCTTTTAAGCAACATAAAAAATTAGCACTGTTTAAAAATTATCTAACGAAAGGAAGAATTTTGATCTCCTTGCCATTAGAACTTTGGGTGTGATCTGTCAAGACTGTGTGCTTTTTGATGCGCAACAGTTTTCAGATTATAAACCCTTCTACGCACAGACACCTTCCATCCACAAGATGGTTGACATACACGATCGTATAGACTATCGTAGCTTAGATTTAAGGATACCTGCACAAGAGATATCGTATTGTATTACATTTTTGTCGTATACAGCATTGCTTCCCAAATAGGGGGCCGCGAGATTTCTCGTGGGGGTCGGGAAAATATTCAGTACAAAGTACAAATATTCATGTGAGTATTAAATTGTTTCATGCGAGTATAGTTTTTATTTAAAAAAAAATTTAAGCAAGTTCCTATAATTTTGTGTTGAATATAAATATGTGTATTTTAATTGTAATAAGTATTGCCAAATAAATCAACTATAAAAAAAATATTTGGGGGGGGGGGGGCGAATTAATTACTTCAGATTTAGGGGGCCGTTACATGAAAGTAATTGGGAAGCACTGGTATACAGTACAACCTGGTAAGTTTATTACCATTTAGCAATCTCTTACAACTAACCAGATATATGTTAAAGAGGTCTGAAGATAAAATCGGGATGGAATCTTTTTTTTTTAATATAGTTCGCAACAGGAATTAAACCCGCAATCCCAGGATGAGAAGACAGAACATTTTTCACCTTTTCTGCATCTATACACCTTGTCAAACTAAATCTCTTTTTTTTCAAATATATCTCTTTATATAAAATTTTACACATCCATCTTCCTAAATATTATTCTTTTGATCTAATCATACTTTCCTTAATCTTTCTCTACCACGCCTTTCACGCCGTTACACTTTATTCATTCTTTCGTTCCGCATGCCCAAACCATTCCAGTGTGCTCTTCTTCATCTTACTCGACACATCAGTCTTTAAGTGCACATTCATCCCTAATCACTTCATTCTATTTTCTGTCATAAATTGTCATCCCGTGTATTGTTCTCTGTGCACGATTTTTTACAGCATTTATTCGGATCCTTTCAGTCTTTTCCACTTCCACGTTTCAGTCCCACACATCAAAATTGGTACTAAATAACTGCTGTGGTCTCACCAGATTGTTATCGTTATCCCTGGTATATATTTTTCATATAAATTCGCTGTAGTACCTGGTGCCTTTTAGTTTAACTAATATAAATTTGAGGCGATAAGTTGAACAAAACGGTTTCTGTATAAGCAATTTTGAACTAACCCTATTGCCATAACAAGAGATCTTTTGGACAGGACCTTAATTTTTTTTCTAAACTTATTTACTATCTATTAGAGTACGGATTTTAATAGAACAGAACGATTTTTGTACATACCATTAAGGTCCAAAAGTTTTGAAACCGAACAAGTAATATTCAATTTTTAACATTTCAAAATATAACGAAACAACACGTCTTCTATCGGATCTAGTTGACATACCACTGAGGGTAGAGGTATCAAATTTTAACTGTAACATTGCCAGATCACCCGACGAACGTGGCCGGCATGGTATCTGTCCCATACAAGACTTGTGTAACTTGGTCAGGTCGGAAATTTTCGAAACTTCGTGGTGTTAATTGTTCATATACGTTACGAAATCAGAATTTCCGCGTACGATAATTCAACAAAAAATATATAAATCGTCTGAATCAATTCATTGCAGTAATCTCTCCATTTACATGGTCTTCGGTTAAGTTTATTTGCTTAACCTTTCCTTCCCTGTGTTGGGTATCTTCTACACGTTGCTTCTAATAACCATCAATATCTCTATAAATATAATAAATACAAGGTTAAGATTTTAGGTATTCCTCCATAATATATTTACGCATTGATTTAAAAAATTATATTAATAATAATCAGAATTTATCGACTACATCGAGGTGTTTTGTAAAGATCGAAAACAAATTCGCATTTAAACGCTGCGAGTGCCTCGTCTTGACGATAGGTGAATAGTATGCGGGAAGCGCGACACTATATTCGCATCTCACTCTTGCATACTCCACTGAATTGTCTCAACGTCGCAAGCATAAGCGTAAGCGCCGGGGTATGCGACTGACGTTCCGCGCCACTAGTAGCTTCTAGGCTTGCAAATAGGTTAGACGTACGCCCGTTCCGTGAGCGTTGCCAGATGGTTTTTTAATGTTTTCAGCAAATAAATCTCAATTATTATAATTTTTAACTTCAATTATAATTAATTAAGGGGATTATCTATGAATGTTCTTATTTTTCCGATTTAAAATCGATAATTTTTTATTGCGTACTCACTACCCAACACCGGAGCACGCGTATTATTTTTATCACCGTAAGGGAAGGGTTAAACTCAATTTGATTTTTTTTTCAAATTTCAAAGGTAATTGTTTTTTTTCGTACGGTACACTTCAACATATGCGAATTAGTGATTTGGATTACGGAATAGCACGATTTGGGGACCATATTGTATTCAGTTCCAGTAATCGAGTATTTTAGTTTATAACATTGGGACAGGCAAAATAATTCACGGTTCGTCATTTTAAATGTTGGTAACACTACCGCACGTGAAAAGGTAACAAACCTTGCGCATGTATTTGACGCATTACATGACTACTGTTACCTTACGAATTCTTTGTTTTTATAGTTTGGGTATTTGAACCTGAAACTTTCGTGTAAACATCGAGTGTTTTATCAAATAGGTCGTGGAAATCGTCCATCAAGTAATAATTTAGTTTCTAAATTAATATACTTATATACAAAAGGGTTCTTCAAAGAGCCAAAGTTGATAGAGAGTTGCTGACTAATATTAAAATCTGAAAGGTGTCCTACTTGGGTCATGTACTTAGAGGAGCAAAGTACAAATTACTGCACCTGATCATCCAAGGCAAAATAGAGGGTCGAAGAGATGTTAGCAGGAGGCAAATCTCCTAGCTCCGCAATATACGTGATTGGACTGGTATAAGAAGCGTTGGGGATCTCTTTCGGGCTGCCGGGGACAAAGATGCTTACTCTCAGATGATAGTCAACGTTGGGGGGACCTGACATGACACTAGGAAGAAGAATATATAAGAGTGACAACAGTAACAAAGGAAGAATCATCCAACGAGAGTAATTTTGAATGAGTAGAAACAGCAAATAGTAAGTTCTGTAATTTTTTTCTTCGTATAAATAAATCGTACAGCTTTCGAAACTGTATAAGTTATATAACTGTAACTGTATAACCCTACCGGTTTCTTGAAACCGGTAGGGTTATACAGTTACAAAAAGTGGAATAGAGTGAAAAACTCATCTCATCTTGACTTGTTCCGTAAAGTTAATATTTCCGAGGATAAAATCCCAGATTGAAACTTGTCGAATCAAAAACGACCAGTTTGATTTTTTGCCGTATCTTCGTCATACACTTTACATATATTTTAGTCACGGTAATATTTTCGAGGATAAAATCCCAGATTGAAACTTGTCGAATCAAAAACGACCAGTTTGAATTTTTACCGTATCTTCGTCATACACTTTACATATATTTTAGTCACGGTAATATTTCCGAGGATAAAATCCCAGATTAAAACTTGTCGAACAAAAGACGACTAGTTTGAATTTTTACCGTATCTTCGTCATACACTTTACAGATATTTTAGTCACGGTAATATTTCCGAAGATAAAATCCCAGATTGAAACTTGTCGAACCAAACACGACTAGTTTGAATTTTTGCCGTATCTTCGTCATACACTTTACAGATATTTTAGTCACGGTGATATTTCCGAGGATAAAATCCCAGACTGAAACTTGTCGAACCAAAAACGACCAGTTTGAATTTTTCCCGTATCTTCGTCATACACTTTACAGATATTTTAGTCACGGTGATATTTCCGAGGATAAAATCCCAGATTGAAACTTGTCAAACCAAAAACAACAAGTTTGTTTTTTTACCGTATCTTCGCCGTACAGTTTACAAATATTTTTAGTCACGGTAGTTGCACTACTTTGTTAAATTCGGTTAACACGCAATTTTATTCTCTGCCATTGTTAATTCTAGATAACCATTCGTAAATAAGTACCTTTAAAAACGGCGATAACTTGAACATCAACTCAATAAATCATAAAAAAAAAATTATAAAAAATGAAAATAAAAAAAAAGGTTTACTGACACTAATTACAAAATCAATTTTATAACATTCAATTAACATTACATGATTTAATGCGCTTTGTATAAAGTTTAACGAAAATTCATAGACATAAAAAAATGTACATAGAAAGGTTTGCCTCCTATGTACTATATTATTGCATTTTACACTGGTGGAATTTTTTTTTTACAATTGTACGAACACAATATTTCAGTTTACGTAATTTTACATAATAATTAAAATTATACGATATATTTTGCTTTTTTTTTCTTCTTCTTCATATAAATCGTATTCGTCTATTAAGAGCATATTATGTTATAAAAATATATTTTCTATAGTAAAGGGCTTTAATAAAAATCTCTATTTAAAAATGCTCACTTAGAACTATTACTAGATTTTCAGGTTTATTTATGATATTTGAAGAGCTTGTTTTGTAAATCTATAACTAAAATTCACCAAGACATTTTCCATTTAAGATGTTTTTCCAATTGAAGATGTTTTTTTTTTCCATTTAAGAAATTTTCCCCTTTTGAAATATTTTACAATTTAAGTTTTCCCGTTTGAGGTGTTTTCGAATTCAGGAGTATTTTCCCATTTAAGATATTTTCTAGCATACGATGTTTTCCCATTTGAGATATTTTCTAATTTAAGATTATCCATTACAGTGCGCAATGACGCACATATGAATGAACCAAAGTTTTTTAAAATATTTTTGTGTTTAGTGGTATAAACAACGACTCACGCGCTGTTACAAATGTGATACAATAATCTCCATGCTTTAAAACCACATAGGTTTAATAGAAAACTGTTTTACCGGTCAATTTGCCAGTTGATGTTTAAGTTGTTGCGCGTAGATGACTTTTGTGATTTGTTCCAGTTTGAAATCAAATCACTTTATTATTGGTGGTCAAGGTAATCTTATTTTTTTTTCTTTTATTCTTTAGTACATATGTGTAAAATAAGTTAAGTTAAATATATAATTTAATTTATATCATTGTATCATATAATTAACTTACAAATGCGCAGTGATTCATATATGAACCTTACTCTTTTTTTTTTAAATATAAATATACAATATAAAAACAAAAAAAAAAGTTTTATTGTATTTTTCATGTTCCAGTACATATTTAATGCATAAATATATTTTTATTTTTGAAATAAAAAAAATCGCGCACTGTAGGGTTAATATATACTCGTTTTTTAAATGTTTCCATTTCAAGATATTATCCCCTATGAAATATTTTCCAGTATAAGATATTCCCCCCCTTCAAAGGTTTTCCCCTTTGAAAGGTTTCTCATTTAAGATATTTTCGCATTTAAAATATTCCTCAATTTAAGATGTCCCATTTAGGATATTTTCCCAATTGAAATTTCCCACAGTATATCCTCATTTAATGGTTTCCCATTGATCAACTTTTATACCGTAAATTGGTACATATCCGTAAAAAAAACACAACCCTCTTAATTGTGCCATTGAAAAACATCTTAAAAGGTTTACACAACGTGAATAGTAATATTATATAAATTTATAAATATAAAATTTTTGCAAATTTGTACAATACACAAAAATAAATCATAGATTTCAAACATTCATGTCACTAAATCAGAAAGAAGACAATATGTGATAATTATTTTGTGTACAGTAGACTCCCAATTATTGAACATTGTGGATTATTGAGCTATAGTCAAAATGTAAAAAAAAATAATATGCAATGCTGATTTTCAGAATGTTTCATACCTATGTGTACATTCATAATTTACTGTTCTGTATCTATGTTTGTATCACGTGCAATATATAATGTGAAACATATATTTCTACACAGTAGGTATATGTTAAAAAGAAATAAAACAACATATTCTCAGTTTAATAACTTATTTTCGGTAGTTCCAGATTATCTGTCATTCTAAGTTATCCGACTTTCACACATCCCCGTTTAGGTCGGATAATCGAGATTACTGTATAATAAAGAAAAAACACATATGATGGATATTTTAAATGTGTTATAAAAAAAAACATGATTTTCGTACATAGACTTTTTTCATTACACTTGGAAATGTTAAAAATTTAATATTGCAGCACTAAAACAGAGGTCTCCGAAACGTAAGTAAACAAGTTATTTACCAATTTGTGCCAGAAATTGTACGATATATTGATTTAATTTTTTTTTAAATACGTGATTTTAAGAAAATTAATATAAATAGATACCTGTCGAGTTGATTGAATTGCTTTAAAAAATATTTAGCAAATATTTTAATTTCAAATTTAATATACAATGTGTGTAAAAGGCTCGGGTTAACAGGAGTTTCATGGAATTAGCAACGATACATTTAACACGTTCGCTGCTAAAGACGCCCCTGGGGCGTCAACACATTTTTTGTAGAGACGCTGATGACGCCCGTTGCGCGTCATTCGATTCTCTTTGTTTGTATTGTACCGAATATTTTAAGATTTTAAGGTTTCCGTAAGATTTTAAGGTTTCGAAAATACCGTAAGATTTTAAGGTTTCGAAAATATGATTTTTTTCAGTACCTCTACACTATTCTATAAATACATATCGCAGTGAATGTGTTAAATAGCAAAATATATGTTACAAAAATGTCAACAATCTAACTGGCACTATGGACTTCTTTTTCTTCTAATGACCTGTATACGATTTTATATCGTAATATTAAAAGTGATTTTCAGTAACAACAGTGTGTCCTAGTTGAACGATTTGAAAAAAAAAACACGGTGCCAAGAGCTATATTGTTTTATCAGCCTTCAAAGGACTGCTACGTCAGATAGACGTCTATTTTACGTCATTCACTGTTATTTTGATAAACATTTTCAATCTTAGTCGAAAGAGGAGTGCCGGTTTGTGGACTCGCCAGAATATGTGAGATAGATCTTTAAAACAAGGCAAAAAGTCTGTCGCGTTGTTCTCATGTCAAAAAAGAAGGCGTGAAGGAAGGATGAAAGTACTGCAATGTAATTTCAACTGTTCCACAATATTAGAGGCCCATCGTTTATATGTTCCCGATAATTACAACCGCGCAAGAAATCATCATCTATTCCACGTACCAACTTGCAGAACCAACGATGATGGCTTCTCGCACAGTGCCTCACTGTTACGAGATATTGTAGCAATTGGGTGA
Source organism: Odontocerum albicorne (assembly GCA_949825065.1). Classification (NCBI taxonomy): domain Eukaryota; kingdom Metazoa; phylum Arthropoda; class Insecta; order Trichoptera; family Odontoceridae; genus Odontocerum; species Odontocerum albicorne. Next base: position 7,426,282 of record OX463866.1, on the reverse strand, counting down.
CATAGTAGATGAATATTATCGGCACCACCTAGCACTATGAGAAGAATCCTCTTTGGTATTCCTCCATATAAATAAAACATTCAGATCCATATTACGAGATAAGCTCCAAAAATGGGCGCCAATTAATATGATACACACACAGACATATCCAGAACACACTGAAGTTGATGAATTCCATGACCTGGTGGTAAAACGCTTGTCAACTGATCCGGAGGTTGCGGGTTCGATCCCCGCTGGAACCCAGATAATAAACCCATTACCTTTGTAAAGGGTTATTCATAGGCAATCCCTTACAATTGCGGAAGATTGTCAAGCCATTATGTGCATGGACAACATGTGTGTGTGTATATATATATATTGTTTTTTACAAGCTGTTGTACAAGCATAAATTTACAACAAATAAAACCTGGCAACAAGACCCAAGTTCTAAGATCAACAGGTTTAATCTGTATTGTATTACACTTTTGTTATATAAAATACAACCTGGCGGGTTAATTACCATGTAGTAATTTTCTTCCAGCCAGCCAAAAAGACGTTACAGAAGGCTTTTTTACATTGAGAAAAACACAGGTACCAACAGGAATCAAATCCGCAAGCCTAAAGTTGGAAGACAGGTATTTCACCAACTAGCCACAGGGTCACTTTGGTAGACTTTTTTTTATTGTTAGATAGAACTATAAGAATTGATGTACAAAACACTTTTTATAGATTCATTCATTCAATTCAACATTGTTTTCGACCACATCATTCCGTCTTCAGGCTAAGAACCACTGAAGTAGTAGGCTTATAACGGACGGTTCATCATTGTATGTGTTGGCAAAACTGCTAACGTATGCTGAGAGGTACTGTTAACTTCTTCCACAAATTAACTTTTATTTTATCATTTGTAGAACCCATTGGGAACCTAACTTACACCTCATCCAGAGTGAATGAGAGATGACTTATATCAAATACGCCAGCCACTGAGGTTATTGTAACGTGAGGTCTCGGTATATTACAAAATTACAGCTGAAAACATGACAGAATTTGAGCTATACTAAATATACGTCAAAATATTAAATTTTATCGAAACAAATTTGCATTTTATGTATTAATATTGTATTATATTACACTTTCATTGTACACAAGCTGACATATTTATTGGCATGTATCAATCTCTTTCAACCAACCAGAAAGATGTTAAAGAGAACTTAAGTGAAAACTAGAAAGAAATCCCACTTTGAAAAGAACCTAGGCTCCAATGGAACCCCCAAAACCTGTGTTGAAATTCAGGTATCTTACGAACCAGGTCACAGAGATGGATCCAATCTAATGGCCGCAGCCACCACCTTCCCATGCTTAAGCTTTTCATTTGTTTTTTTTTTTTTCAATAATAATGGATTTGAGTCCCGGGTTAGAGCGTCCCTTAAGGAGAGTCTCCTCTGTAAACGGCGCTATATAAATTCTTTTATTATTATAGCTGCTTAAATTAAAGAAATGTTCATATATACTTGAGAAAATGTAGGATGGTCCCTGTGACGTTTGAAATGTCATGTCTCAAAGGGGTGGGGTAAAATGGTTTTTTTTTACAAATCGAACCGTTTTTTTATAAATCGAAAAATTGTTTTTCTCTAAATTGACGTTTTAATTCCTAATTTTCATTATACTGACTTTCTAATGTATTGTATGATTTGTATCTATCTTTAAATAGGCCAAGATCCACTATGAATCAATACTAATTACGAACATTTAATTTTAGGTTTAAAAAAATCGAAAATCCAATTATCGTATACCCCATCCCTAGCCAATGCAGACTAGCGTAGTGACTTTTGACCAACGTCACCAAATACTATTTGATTTTAACAAACTGCTACATTTTTGCTAATTTGTAACAAGATGTATTAATTTGTCATTATTGTTAGCTTTATGTAATGTATTTACCTAAATAACTTATTTATTAGAATTGAGGCTTATATTAAAGTTGATAAAATAATTAAAATTACTGAACGTCGTTACAAGGTTGTATTGGGGCAAATTTGTGAACTGTCACAGGGACCATGCTACATTTTCTCAAGTATAGTTTATAGTTTAAGTTAAACTGGTATAAAATCCACTTACAGGAATTGAACCCACGATGTTGGAATGCCAAGCTCATAAACTATGTTAATACAGTAATTGCTCCATTTATGCTAATTTTATTTTACATGGTTTATTTTGTATGAAATTTTCAATGCATACTATACTAGTGATCACGTATCGATTATATAATTTGCCTAATGCCGTGAAGCCAAAAATGAAACAAAACATACTGGGACTGTGAAGTGAAAATTCAACAAAACATATGCAGAAACTACTGTGTAACGTAAGTATTCCAATTCTGATACTAAATAAGCTATCGAAGTAAAACAAGTCGGCAATTGGAAGGTAGGTACAGTACCTGGCGGTAAGTAATACACGTCGGGCTTAAGAAAAAGACTGTCGGACATAATCGGCTAACTTCAGCTTTCTAGAGCATCGTCTCTGTCGCACGATGCGCTAACAGTCTCGCGACGGAACACGTCTATGAATGACAGAGACGACGCTCTACAAAGCCGAAGTTAGGCGATTATGGCCGACAGTCTCTTTCTTAAGCCCGATGTGCATTACTTACCGCCGGGTACTATACTTGCAATATTAAATTAGGTAATTTATTTTATTTATAACTAAACATTTGTTTTGTATTTTTTAAGAAAATACATTTAATGTAATTCGCATTTCACTGAAAAATAAGGGAATTATCAAGTAAAATATCACAGAATTTGATGTTTTAAAATGATAAAATTAGAAAAAAAAACTAAATTTTTCATGACATACTTTTTTTTCTTCTTCTTTTTAAAGAATAGATATAACCGAAGTCATAGATATCCTTATACCCTCGAACACAAGGTAGAAAAAATGCATGTGTCGTTCGAGGGGAGTAGCACAGCGCGGGATTCGAACCGACGACCTTCCGCACGGAAGTCCAGTGCCTTACCGCGCAGCCATTCACCTCGAATGATACTGAATTCATAAAGTTAGTAACATTCAGTGCGACCGTTAAGAAACCGTTTTAAAATGCCTGGAAGACCCAGATTAGCAGAAGAGCATGTTGCTGTAAAGAAAAACAGAATGACAACAGCTACGGTGACTAACTATAAATGCTGAACAAGGACAATCTCTTAACCTCTAAGCGAGTGAGATTTTGTAAGTAAAATTGATTTTGTAAGTAATATAAATAACGTAATTGCGACCGCCATATACAAAATAATTCAATATATAATATAAAAACATTTGAATTTATGGATAAATTCATGTATTCGGGAATAAAAACATTGGACGTACCGTGTACGTCCATACTCTCTTGACGTAAAAATTCGCTCATCGTACGGCCATACTCGTTTAGAGGTTAATGAGGATCAAAGATCACGGATCTCTAATGAAGATCAGCAAAATCAGAATGAGAGACGCCGGCAGACTAAAGTAAATAATATGAGGATTTGGTATATGCAGCAACGGCAGAGCAGACACGATAAAGTCGTAATGGGACGTGACGGAATAGAATGTAAATAGATGTAACAATTAACACATATGTGGGTCGTCCAGAAAGTAAAGAACGTTTTGGCATAACTAAATAAAAACGAAAGATATCAACACAACACTTTATTTACAAAGTCACAGTACCTTACTCTATTTTTCAATGTAGTCGCCATAGCTGTCAAGGCACTTATTGTAACGTGGAACCTATTTTTCAATTCCGATGTTATGCTCTTCTACCGCCAAAGATTTGAGCCAGGATGTCACTTCTTGTTCGAGGTCTTCATCGTTTGCAAACTGTTTTCCACCCAAAAATTCCTTTAGTTTCGGGAATAAGTGAAAATCACTCGGTGCCAAGTCAGGGCTGTAAGGAGGATGTACAAAAATTTCCCACTTAAGATGTTGAAGTTCTCGCTGTGTTCGTGCTGATGCATCAACACAGCGAGAACTTTAACGTCTTCAACAACATTATGCAGCATTTCCTCACTGAAGCCTCGTTCATTGCACTATCACCATAAACATTCTTTATTTGCCTATAAATTTCGATAGGCCGAACATTTTGTGCATTCAGAAAACTAATGACACTACGCACTTCCCATTTGGCGGAATTTTCGATGGGCGCAGCCATTTTGAAAGGTTATAGAAAAAATACGCACGACCGTTCAGCAACAAAACTCGACTCACACTGAAGCGGGGGAAGGAGCTAACTGGCGCGCATATGATCGATGGTGAGGGATCGGCGCAGGGCATGGTGCGCAATCGTTCTTTACTTTCTGGACGCGCCTAGTATTTAGTAATTGTTTTCGTACATCCTTAGATGGACTTTTTAGCTAGTTAAGTAATAATCTGGCTCCTAAATCTTTATTTTTATATACAACCGTAAGTATGACACCAATTATAACGGAAGATTGATCCAGAGAGAGTGGTTTCGAATAGGAATAGCAAATCGTACGTTCTGCGTTATTTTTCTTCGTACAAATAGATCATATAGCTCTTATAAAAATGTGTTTTTTTAGTTATCAGTAATCACTTATATAGACTTGTTAAAAAATTAATTAAGCTTTTTTTAATTACGTAAGAATACAACATCTAGAAATACGTAAAAGATCACAGCATACAAAGACTCAATTTACGTGGTTTTCATTTATGTGGTGTTCCCCTGGAACTAATTACCCGTTTAAATGGAGGGATTACTGTGTAACATATACATTTAAACTGTTCAATTTCAGAAAATACAAGACAATTTAAAATGCAAAAGTTATCGAAAAATTATCATGAAATGTCAACTTTGTAATGAAATGTCAACTTTGTATGTTCCTTATTGTTGCTAGAAATCTAAAACATTTTAATATTGATAATCGTTCTAATTCATTGCACTAGCTAGCTATAAATGTAATTGCGGCATATTGTAAAATCTATAACAATATAAATACATTAATAATAATAATAATAATATAAATTGAAGGTACTTTAATACAATTCATCAGTTAAATAAAATACATTTTTTCATGGTCGAAATGGTGTTTCACAATATTTTTTCTCATCACATTTGTATAAAAACATATTTGGGGAGACTTTTTCCCCCCTAATTGTGATATTTATATCAATATATATATATATATATATATATATATATATATATATATATATATATATATATATATATATATATATATATATATATATATATATATATATATATATATATATATATATATATATATATATATATATATATATATATATATATATATACATATACATATACATATACATATACATATACATATACATATACATATACATATACATATACATATACATATACATATACATATACATATACATATACATATACATATACATATACATATACATATACATATACATATACATATACATATACATATACATATACATATACATATACATATACATATACATATACATATACATATACATATACATATACATATACATATACATATACATATACATATACATATACATATACATATACATATACATATACATATACATATACATATACATATACATATACATATACATATACATATACATATACATATACATATACATATACATATACATATACATATACATATACATATACATATACATATACATATACATATACATATACATATACATATACATATACATATACATATACATATATATATATATATATATATATATATATATAATATATATATATATATATATATATATATATATATATATATATATATATATATATATATATTTGAGAAGAAATTTTTTTCACAATTGTGATATACAGAAAAACTCTTTTTTTTTACACAGAACCGACATAAAAGTGTTGATTAATGGAAAATTATTTTTTTATAAAAAGATATACACAGATTTTTTTCTTTAAAAATGAAAATTTTGTGAAACAATTATGTAATTATCGAAACTTGCAATTTTCTTTTTTATAAATAAAAATTAAATTTAGAGCATTTTAATGAATTTCATAAATAAACAAAAAACAAAATAGATTAACAGTTGTGTTTCTTTGGAAGCGTTTGTGTGTGTGCGGTCTATTGACCCAATGGAAAATTTTGTGTGCGTGCGGTCTATTGACCCAATGGAAAATTTTGTGTGTGTGCGGTCTATTGACCCAATGGAAAATTTTGTGTGCGTGCGGTCTATTGACCCAATGGAAAATTTTAAACGAGGGATGATTTTTTTGCAATCTTGTTTTTTTATTTATTATGGCTTTATGTGTCCCTAATGTTTATTAAATGTAAAAATATTTCTGTATTATTTGCATAAATATATATCTGTAACAATTGTAGAACTAATGAACCAATTTTAGTTTTGTCTATACAACATGCAATTTGAAAATACCACAATGCGATAAAAAAAATCTTCCCATTTGTCAAATTCATATCGAAAATCATACATTTTTTAAGTGCCATAGTTAAAAAGAAAAATAAATCATGGGCACGAATCTAGTACACGTAACATTAAAAAAAAAACAACAGAAACTTATTTTTCTATACATGTTAAAAAAAATTATCTATTCAATACGAATTTCACGTCAAATTGTAAAACATATATTCCACTTTAAATTTGAAAAAATCATAAGATATAATCCTGTACTTTTAAGACAAAGGACACTGTCTACATTTGATTTTGTAATTTAAGGTCCAAGAAGTATAAGGCTGGATTCTCATTTTTACTAGCGTCATACTGTGAATTGGCTTTGTTATTGATAATAGCATGCATACCCATGGTACAAGAGGCATGATTGATAGTGTCATCAAATTGGATTCCCATCCTACACTCTCCACAGGTTGTTAGCTTAGTTCAGTTCTACATCCATATCAGCTCATTAATCCATTTCATCCTCTAATTAGTCTTGAACCACTCAATGCCCTTGAACGAGACCCTCTCGCTCGCCAAATGCGTTCCAATTTCCGCTATCCCGAGTCACGCTCCTCGCTTGTCTCGACTTGCAGTGTTCTAATTTTAGTGTAACGTGTAACGCTCGCCAGTCTTTCGCGTTTTATTTATTCATTTTAAATCTGCCTGCAGTTGTGAGTGGTCGTGTTTTGTGTTGCTTATTTCGTATTTACGATATTGTGTTCGTATTTACGTAGGTCTATGTTTAACACCGTGCTTTCAAATCTACCATACCAAATTGAATTTTACAATTTTTCTCCATTTTTTTAGATTAAAATATGTTTAAATTGTTATGTTTCAATTGAAAAGTGTATAAACTTAAAATAAAACACATAAAAAAAACTAACTTGATGTTTTTTGAAACCATCTTTGTAAAAAAAACCCTAGCATTAAGTGGTTAATGGTAAACTACTTAACTTAAGTCTTGTCCCTTCGACCTATTGCAATTTTTGTGGCCAGGTGGTGCTGCGATAATGTCAATAATTTCCTAATGGAACTCCACTCAGCCTTACATCGGTTCATCTTCGGACCGATTGGCTACTCCGATCTAGTGGCGTCAAAGGATAGTCTTGTTGCATTCTAAATTTTCTGTGAAAGTACTGGCAACTTGCTGGGCTGTATGAACTCCAGGTCTAAAACCACTACATAAGTATATTTACTGCGCTACGAGTCATTCTTTTTCTCCCGTGATGTTGAACCTTAAATCTGTCATCACCACTGTTCTTTTGGCACTGAGGTGTGTCTGAAAATTTCGATCTTCTATATTCAAGAAAATGTAGCAGTCCCTATGTAGCAGTCCCTGTGACGTTTGAAATGTCATGTCTCAGCATCCCTTGATGACATCTCAAATGATGTTTGAAATGTCATCAAGGGATGGGATAAAATGGTTTTTTTATAAATGGAAAAATTGTTTTTCTCTAAACTGACGTTAGGTGTAAGTCTATAAAATGCTGTGGAACGCCGAGTTGCATACTATCAGCAACACTACTGGCTAGTCCGATTCGTTAGCGTCCCCGTCGCGAACCCTGGGCAATGTGGTCACACTATGTGGATCATAGCGGATAGCGGAAGGATGAAAGGCGAGTCTCTGGCGCCTAAAAACCAGACCCCACCAACTAAGGGAAGGAAAACCCTAACAGAAAACCAGGGCAGGGTCTCAGGTCTTAAGGTGGCAGCCCCACCAGGGACCTAGGATACGATGGGTTAATCGCCTGTCTATCTGAAACCACACGATTATGAAACCAAAAGCAAAAGAAGCCGGTAATGGCGACGACTGCCGGAGAAGGCCGGGGCCCACAATGGGCTGTAGTGCCATTGATTGATTGATTGACGTTTTAATTCCTAATTTTCATTATACTGAACATTTTACGTATAAAAAAAATCGAAAATCCAATTATCGTATACCCCATCCCTAGCCAATGCAGACTAACGTAGTGACTTTTGACAAACGTCACCAAATAATATTTGATTTTAACAAACTGCCACATTTTGCTAATTTGTAACAAGATGTATTAATTTGTCATTATTGTTAGTTTTATGTAATGTATTTACCTAAATAACTCACTATTTATTAGAATCGAGGCTTATATTAAAGTTGATAAAATAATTAAAATTACTGAACGTCGTTACAAGTTTGTATTGGGGCAAATTTGTGAAATGTCACAGGACCATGCTACATTTTCTTTAGTATAGTGTATTTAAAGCTGGATGGTGACTTATTTTTTCCCCCATAACAGTGTGGGTGATGGTGGAATAAAAATTAAAAACTGAATTGAACTGATGATAATCAAGTCAGATTGTTCGATTGCCCGTCTATAGCTTTTATGACCGTTGATTGACCATCGTAAAGTTCACCCAGAGCAAACTGTCGTATGACCACAGTCAAGTGAGAATCATGCAAATTTTTTATGAAGAATCACACAATTGATTTCTTCGGCATATCCGTATTTGTAATACGGACATCGAAAGACAATATCACCTTCAGTCCAATTACTCGAGTATTTTCGGGGTAAAAACCACCGGACAAATCTACTGCAGTGTTCAAAATGGCATACGTTGTCATTGAGCCAAATCCCTGTGTATTTGGGAATTAGCTAATTATTGCGCTAACAAATTTCTCATTCTATCCGTCATTTTAAACATTCTGTAAGGGAAAAAGAACTTTACAAACTCACTATGAAAATCACTTACGTCCGTCAAGATCCGGCCTTTAACTTTCGAGGTAAAAAATTATATACATATAAAGGTTCCACGAAAAAGAGGATGGTCAGTCTTTTACCCGAAAGTTCATTTTTTGTATAGTATGGTTCATAACATCTCTGAACTGGTGATTCAGATTTATTGAAGAGTGTAACTGAGAGACAATATTATCTTTGGGTCCCATTGATCGAGTCTTTAGAACCACTGGAGTAGGTACGGAACTCGCGGTTTTTCATCGCACATGTTGGTAATAAGCATTTTTTGTACCATTAGGAATCAAACCTGAAACCTCGAGACGAACTCTTTTCAACTAGAGCACAGTGATAATCAATCACAACTTAATATATTTCATGTTACGTAAAAATAAATAAAAATGTCTTAAAAAGAAATGAAGTGATATACTGATAAACGTACTCAGAAAAAATTTTAATAAAAAAAAGCTTTAAAATGCATTTCTTGAAAAACTTACTTTTACTGACAATCCCCTCCTTATTCTCGTGTTGTATTCGTAAAAAAATATCAGTCGTAACTCATAATTTTTTCGATCTATAATAATAGCAAACCGAAAAAAAAATTGAAAAAAAAAAACATCTTCTTAAGCTTTTGTCCTCGGAGCGATCAAACAGTCTGGCAGCACGGTTATACGCTTGCCGGTCGATCTTTTACACCGACCGAATTTAATATAAGACACGTCAGAATGAATTTTACTCATCTTCGTCATTACAGATACCGGAAATATTTGTCAACACAGCAATTCGGACAAGGATTCCTCTTCTTGCGCCGACAAGCCAGCGGATGCGGCGTGAGTTGCCAGCGATGCCCGGAGGAGCGGGTTTACCGGTCGTACGGGCATCGCGGTCGCTGTCGGCGCTTGCAGCGCCTGCTTGGCTGAGGCGCGGACTAAAGCCGTCCACGCGGCCGGAACAGGTCGACCGACAGCAGTTGCGCGGTCAAACAGAATCACGAGCAATGATAGACCCAGCTGAAATGATAGAAAAAATGTTTACTGTAGATTATATACAAGAGTAATTTTGATAGGAACTGAATAAATGTTGTAGAAATGCATGCACTAGAAATACATGAGGTGACAATTTATGTGAGAATACGGAATAAACTAATTAGGCATGAATATAAACTTTAGGCTGTTAGGCTGATAGATGGTTTGGGCACGTATAATGACTGAATGAAGAAAGACTAACAAAAAATATACAGTTTAAATGTGAGCAGAAGGCGTGAGAGTGAAAGACCAAAGAAAGTATGGTTGGATCAAATAAATGATATTTTGAAAGAAGGAAATGTAGAAAGTCAGAGTAAGTTATATGAGGAGTATTGATGTAGAAGACGCTAAGGATGTGTGTTGAGATAGAAAAGTCTTGCGCTCTGTCCTCTCTGCCTTTCTCGACAGGGAATATCATGATGGTATGTATGTACGTAAAATTGTATCAATTACGAGTAATCGTGTAGCGGTAAAGTTAAACTAGTCATTACTGGATCTTAATAATTCAGTTTGTCTCATGGGCAGGTCCTCTCTTTTGTGTAATATATTTGAATTATGTTATCTCTGAAGGCTTGGGAGGTTCGTTCGGAAGGAAATGTAGAAAGTCAGAGAAATCATACGAGTTGTATAAGGTATATGGATGTAGAAGAAATGAACAATGCGTGTCGAGATAAGAAAGTTTGCCTCTCTGTCTACGCCAACAGGAAAATGGTGTAATGTTATGTATGTAAAGGGTCTTTCAAATGGAGGGTTTTGTTTTATTCTTGGATAAAATACAGATGGCATCGCGAACGTGCCTGGGTCTTGTGACATTTGAGAAGTGTAATGTATGACATTTATAAAAAATGGAGTCGTATACAATATAACAACGCGTTCAAATTGTTGAATTATTTTATGTATTATTATCTCCGGAAACGGTGATGTTAATTGACCACAAAGATCATGGGTTCTGACACCGTTGGACTATTTTCTCTGGGGAAAGCCAGATCTATAAGAATGACCCCCGATCAATTCCTGAGCTGAACTAGGAAATTATTCGCGTTATCGGTGAGTTAGAATCGCAATTATGCCTAAATGTCATCGAATTTTTTTACAGAAGAGTGGACATCTGCGGAGCTGCAAGAGGTGGACATTTGGCGGATATTGTTATTTTTGTGTTTAAATTTTATACTTTAATGACAAATAAAAAGGTTTTTTGAAATCAAAGCAAATTATGTGTTTTATTCAAGAATAAAAAAAATTTGATTGTAGAAAACCGCTCAATTTGAAAGACCCTTTATTTAATTTTGATTTGAATTTTTTCAATAATAAATGTGCATTAATAAGGTTTAAACGTGATGGTAAAATAAGTTGTAAGGAATTTCTTCTTCTTATATATTATAATTTCTACTTCTTATGTTTCAGACTGATCGGAGAGTCCGTCCTCAAGTGAACCGTTACGTATTCGTGCAGAAGAGAACACGGAACCTATAAAACTAGAGGACAGGCTATGTTATAGTCTGAAATGTCGAGTTATCTATTTGAAATAACAATAATAATAGAAAGCACAATACAAAGTGGGAGATCAGGGTAGCTGATGTTGGTGCCATCAGAGATGACTATGTACATCAATTTGCGATAGGCATATCCTTTGCATAAAGGGCAAGGAGCTTCGGTACCTGCAGGAGCTTATCTGCGTCTTCTTTCTCTTTGGGCCCCTGATTACTAGCAACAGTTCTCCGTCATTTGGCTTTATCTGTTCCCAGTTGTGCTGAGCATTAATGTTTCTAAGCGCACATCCTTATATCTCTTGCGCTGACCACCGTATCTCCTTCTGCCCTCTGTCAGTTTGCCAAAGAGGATATTTATTGGGATTCTGTACTCATGCACATGAGCCACGTATCCATACCAACGCAGGCGTGCACACTATACCAGAATCTCGATTGTTCTTTTCAAAACTTCATCATTTGATACTCTACGATACAGTTATTCATTATTTGCCCGAGGTGCCTCTGCTGATGTTTATCGAGTGCCCTAATATGTCGTCTGTAGGAAATAGGAGGAAAACGACAACCTTAAACAGTCAATTCTGTCTGGAAATTTAAGAGAATGGGAAAAGGTCAGGCACCCATCAGATGTAGTGACCTAGTGAAGAAGGCAACTTGGTGTTCATTTTAGCTGGTGCAGCATAGTATTAGGTGTTAACATAAGTTGTGTCCGTTTTTTTCCAATTTAAAAATGAGCACCAAAAGTAAAACAAAATGGTAAAGGTTATACAACATTCGAAAGAAAATTTTCTGCTCTATAAGATATTATGTTTGCTTTTACGTTACATATATTATTTTATTTGATTACAAGCCTTCAAAATGGAATGTCAAGTAGACGAAAGTGAGCATTTTCAACACCTCTTTCTGTTCACGTTCAATCGAGGGAATAAAGCTGCTCACGATATTTGCGAAGTGTACGATGAAGATGCTATGAATGAAAAAACAGCTCGTCGATGGTTTTTGCGTTTCAAATACGGTAATTTCGACCTGAGAGACATGGAGCGTTCCGGACGACCAGTGGACTTCGATGAGGACCGCTTAAACCATATTATTCATGAAGATCCCCTTCAAACAAACATTTTTCATCACCTTTTTTTTTTTCATCACCATTTTCAAACCATTTTTCATCACCAGTAATGATGCGGCAAAGGAACCGAGAGAAAAGCAAGAAAGTATATTCTCACCTGCGTGCTGAGCATGAAGCCCATCAGGCGGGGATGGTGCTGAGGGCCAGGCGTGGGAGCCCTTATCGGCGTCTGCAGCCCTCCTTGCTGCAGCCCCTCGGCAAGCACTTGACACAGATCAGAAACGGGCGCCCAGCCCTCGGTGCCCCACAGATAGCTGAAAACATCATAAGCACTTTGAAATACAATTTTTTTAAGGCAGTTAGAAATTGCCAATTATTATACATTCATTGACTTTCTACTTAATTACTGCAATGCAATGTACATTGGGCTGCTTAATTCCTGGTTCCCACGTATCAATTTTTACTGATCAACTATCAGGTCTGTAAATATGAAACCGGAATTTTTTAAAAGAAAATACACATTTATTGTATGAAAATGGTAAAAAATATTTTAATCAAAGTATTGCCTATCGCTAGCTACACATTTTTCCCATCTCTGGCAATTTGTGGATGCCACGCCAAAAAAACTGTTGCTCTTTTGAGGCAAACCAATGATCGAGCCATTTTCGTAAGAAGTGAAGCGCTGCTCAGCAAGTGCGTGTCCCATTGATGCAAATAAGTAGTGATCGGATGGAGCCAAGTATGGTGAGTAAGCCGCATGCGAAAGTATTTGCCAACTTAGCTCCTCAATCGTTTCCTTGACCGGTTTTGCTGTGTGCGATGGTGCATTATCATGAAGCAAAATCACTCTGTGTTGCTTCTTTTGATATTCTGGTCGTTTTTCACGCAATGCTTGGTTCAAATCCATCATTTGTTGTCAGTAGTGTTCAGTATGAACAGTTTCATTAACGGCCAGGGGCCGAGTTCCTAGTATTAAAATAAAATCATAAACACATTTACAGCGAAAAACTCACCTCCGGGCATGTTGAACAAGTGGCATTAGAGACTGCGAGTCCCTGCGACAGCAGATGGGCAAGCAGCGTAGTAGTCGAGGCCACAGCCTTCCCAATGGGGCTCGCCACCACTCCACGGGTATCGCTTGCGCCAAGATCCTCACCAGCAATGTCTGCAAGTGTACAAAATGTGTTGTGATCACATTCTCATTCTTTGAAGTCACATCAATTCTGATAGTATGGTCACCATTATTTATAGCAGGCATGACTGAACTAAAGACCTGGTAGGCCAATATCAAAGCGGATTTCGTCCGGGGAGATCCACTACAGACCAGATGTTCACTCTCCGTCAAATATTGGAAAAAACCCTAGAGTATAATGTCGATACACACCACCTCTTTATCGATTTCAAAGCTGCATATGACAGCATTAACCGCTCTCAACTCTATGCGGCCATGAAGGACTTGGGTATTCCTAACAAGCTCATAAGGATGGTTAGACTCACTATGAACCAATCACAATGCAGAGTCCGGATTCAGAATGATATCTCAGAACCATTTTACACAATGAATGGACTGCGTCAAGGAGACGCACTAGCTTGTCTACTTTTTAATATGGCTCTAGAGAAGTGTGTAAGAGAATCCGGAGTACAGACAAATGGGTCAATTTTCTACAAATCAAGCCAAATACTGGGCTACGCGGATGATATTGACATTATTGGTAGATCCCCACAAGCAATGATGGAGACATTTGTTCAGTTGGAGAGGGCCGCAAACAGAATGGGACTTCGCATCAACTCCGATAAGACCAAATATATGATAGCCACTAAAGCACCCCGTAATAACCAGACACCTACCACGATTAATATAAGTTCTCATACAATAGAACGTGTAAACACCTTCACCTACCTGGGATCCATAGTGACAAGTGTTAATGATGCATCTATCGAGATTAAACGTCGAATATTCATGGCAAATAGATGCTTCTTTGGTCTGAGAAAACACCTTATATCTCGGTTGTTGTCCAGAAGGACAAAACTTACCATTTACAAGACACTGCTACGACCTGTCCTCACATATGGGTCTGAATGCTGGGTATTGAGTAAGAAGAACGAATCTTCTCTTCTAATATTTGAAAGAAAAATACTCAGAAAAATATTCGGACCCATACAGGAAAATGGATCTTGGAGAGTGAGATATAATGAGGAGTTATACAGCATATACAAAGAGCCCAACATCATAAAATACATCAAAATTGGGAGGCTACGTTGGGCGGGGCATGTAGCAAGAATGGGAGAAGAGGAAATGCCTAACAAAGTACTCTTCTCCAAGCCCCAAGGAAGACGTAGCGTGGGTAGACCGAGGCTTAGGTGGATGGATGGGGTGCAGAATGATGCAAACGTGATTGGCATCAGGGGCTGGAGGAGTGCATCCCAGGATAGGGGGGAATGGCAGCGACTGCTGGAGGAGGCCGGGGCCCACAATGGGCTGTAGCGCCATTGATGATGATGATGATGATGACTGAACTAAGGCCCGTGGGCCGACTCTGGCCTGCAGTCAATTTTTGTGACTCTCATAGGCATATGATGCGATGGCATACACCATTTATACCAGGCATGACTGAACTAAGGCCAGTGGGTCAACGTTGGTCCGCAAAGTTTATTTTTGTGGTCCACATATGCAAACGACATAATGTCATACAGCATATACTACAAAATAACTATATAAAAGTTGAGAGGAACGATAGGAAGGTGGTGGCTGCGCCCATTAGATTATACTTCCCAGCATCTCATATGTTTAGAAAAACATATAAGGTAAGAAAACTGCAACAATGATCTTCCGACATGCGATAATAACACAGAAAAAACATCTTATTTTGTTCCATCTTCAAAATGATGCAAAAAACTGCAAGCAATTTGGGTCAAGAATGGCTGAAAAAATACACTCAACTATTACATTTCATAATAATATACGAGGGTGGTCCCAGAAGTACCCGACCTGACGTATATGATGGCGGTTGTTGCTTTAAAAAATTACTATGGTAGAAAGTACTAAACTTATAAGGCTTAAGTTTCAAGTTTTAAGACGCTACGTTGTTTAGTATTTGTTTGGCAGCCATCAATAGTGAACGCTCTCAGTGAATTTGTAAACATGGAAAAAATTGGTCATCGTTATGTGATACAATACTTTCATTTGAAAGGTCTAAGTCCAACCAATATCAAAGCCGAGCTAGATTCTACTCTGGGAGAGTCTGCTCCTTCGTTTACAACAGTAAAATATTGGGTGGCAGAGTTTAAACGAGGCCGTACGAGCTGCCAAGGCGAACATCGCAGTGGTCAACCAAATGAGGTGACCACGCCAGAAATGGTAAAGAAAATCCACAAAATGGTATTGGATGACCGTCGATTGAAAGTGCGCGAGCTAGCAGACATGGTAGACATTTCAAAAAGTGCTGTATATCGCATATTGACTGAAAATTTGGACATGAGAAAGCTGTGTGCAAGATGGGTGCCGCGTTTGCTCACAATGGAACAAAAACAGCGTCGTGAGGATGTTTCGATCGAGTGTTTGGCGATGTTTCACAGCAATAAAGCAGAGTTTTTGCGTCGATTCATAGCCATGGAATATGAAACATGGGTCCATCACTTCACACCTGAGACGAAGGAACAACCAAAACAATGGACTGAAAGGGGAGAATCGGCTCCAAAAAAGGCGAAGACAGTTCCATCTGCAAGCAAGGTCATGGCGTCAGTTTTTTGGGATGCGCGTGGGATAATTTTCATTGATTATCTTCAAAAAGGAAAAACAATCTACGGCGAATATTATGCGAACTTATTGCAGCGTTTGAGTGATGAAATCAAGAAAAAACGGCCGCATTTGACGAAAAAGAAAGTGTTGTTTCATCAAGACAATGCACCAGTTCACACATCCGTTATCGCGGTGGCCAAAATCAATGAATTAAAGTTCGAATTGCTTCCTCACGCACCCTATTTGCCAGATTTAGCCCCCTCGGATTATTTTCTTTTTCCAAACTTGAAAAAATGGCTCGGTGGTAAAAGATTTGCCAACAATGAAGAGGTGGAATCTGCGGTTGATGGCTATTTTGAGGCGCTCGACGGTTCTCACTATAAACAGGGTATCAAAGCTATTGAACATCGCTGGGAAAAGTGTGTCGAGCTGAAAGGAGACTATGTTGAGAAATAAAAATATTTTTTCCCAAATTTTTTGTGATTTCTTTGTTAGGTCGGGTACTTTTGGGACTACCCTCGTACATACAGCATGTTTGAAATGAAGTTGACAGTGAAAACTTCTTAACAATGTCTATCCGAGAAAAATAAAACTACTTTTTCTGCATGACCCAATAAGAAAAAGTTATCGTAACAAACCTTTCCTTTCCTAAAAAGTAACATATGGCTAAGTCTATCCTCGTAGAGAAGTGCGGACATCAGCTTCCCAAGCAAATCTGTCTTGTTCTCGTCAAGCAGATTTGGAGCGGACATAGACAAGGAGGTGGACGCAGAAGTCGGGGTGTTGATGACCTCCTTGGTGTTCTGCTGCTGCTGTTGTTGCTGTTTGGTGACCACACTTTCGATACCCCTGAGAAAGTGGTTCGCCGAATCGGAATTGGGTGGCGACGATGATGATGCCTCGTCGTCGAGCGCGTTCTGTTGCTGTTCTAGCAGGAGAGCTTTTTGTTTTTCTTCTCGTTCCTGAAAAAAAATAACAAAATAATGAATCAGAGATTATTAACTAATTCAAACTTTTTTTTAAGAATGATAATTTGTTATTGTGTTTTCTCAATCATCAAAATCCCCCCAAGAAATTGTAAAGGGCAACAGAATTATATATTCCATGCTTCATTTATGTCTTTTGATGGCTTGATTTGATGATGATGGATTTGATCTTTGATATATAATTTCAACCAGAATGCACCCAAAAAACTTTGATGATGATGGATTAAAATCCCCCCAAGAATTTGATGAATCCCCCAAGAATTTTATTAAAAGAATCCCCCAAGAATTTTATTAAAAGAATCCCACAAGAAATTTTTAATCCCCCCAAGAATTTGATGATGATGAATTTGATGATGATGGATTAAATTTGATGATGATGGATTAAAACCCCCCCAAGAAATTGTAAAGGGCAACAGAATTATATATTCCAAGCTTCATTTATGTATTTTGATGGCTTGATTTGATGATGATGGATTTGATTTTTGATATATAATTTCAACCAGAATGCACCCAAAAAACTTTGTGCTTTTGTTTTGTTCGTGGCTCGGAATGTTTTTAAAATGATATTTATACATTTGTAATGTGTTATATGTTATTATGCAATAATATTATTTTTTTTAATATTCAAGTCTCTTCCTTGATGGAATGTCTCCATCGCATCTTTCGAAGCTGTGTCTGAGAGATGTTCCTTCCGACAAGAGTAAAACTTTCAAGGTTGATTTCGTCTACATCGAATAAATTGATTGTTCCAAATCGATCCAACAGGGGTGAGTATTATAACAACACTGCCATCGCTCGTCATGTGATATGGAATGGTCTGCATCTAAGTGTTAGGCCGAGGCCACACCAAAGTGCTTCGTTAGGTGCTAAGCTAGATTTTACATGACTCATATACTAGGTGACTTCGTGCCTGGCCACACCAAAGTGCTACGCACAAATTCATTTGACAGTTGGGAGCGGTTGAGTCAACACACGATGTCACTCTCAAAACTAACCAATTTCATAACAACTTACCATCATTATTTACTTCCTGTGCAACTTCATTCCAAAGTGATTTTATTACAGGCACATTTTTCTATAATTTGTTTGATGGATCCACAAAGGCTCCCTTTTATACACAGCTGTCATTAAAACTTCCGCTATCTTGTAAATTAACTAACACGTCTGTTCGCTAGGAGATTCACTCGATGACTAATCGTCATGCAACGTGGCGCGAAGCGTGCAGTGTGGCCACTGCGATAGTATGCGGTGCGTTGGTTCGCTAGGAATGTCGTCTAACTCGCAACATAGCTCTAAGCATCAAGTGAATCTCCTTTCTGTGTGGCCACGGCCTTAGAGATATGGGTGACTTGTGCAGTTTTAGGAAACACTTGAAAACAACCCTTTTTGATAGGTCTAATCAAAATGTATATGAACACTACATATATATGAACACTACATACATAAACTACACTGCACCTAAAGCCAAATGTGTTACTTTCACATATCGGAAGATCTACAAAGGTTTTTTTGTAGTTCGTCTTCCCTTGGTAAGTTTTCTGTGGTTGTCTTACCAAATATATTATTCTAAGCCAAGAGTTAACAAAGTGGTCAATATTGACTCCCTGGGGTCGATTTGATTTTTCTAGGGGTCGATAGTTTAATTAAGAAAATTTGTACTTCAAAATATCTATGATTCTAATAGGTACCTAAATTAAGAAGTAAAATAATTAAAAAAAAAAACACTTTTTTGATTAAAACATTACATACCAAACTTGTGAAATGACTAGAGGGGTCGACTGTTTTAAAAGTTTTTGGTAAAGGGGTCTGCGACCGAAAAAAGTTAGGGAACTCTTGTTCTACGCATATGCGGATGCGGGAAAGTTTCTAATCTAATGGCCACAGCCAACAACTTTCATATTGTTTCACTCAATTTATATATATTTAGTTGTAGTATTTTAAATGTCAATAATGTGGGTTCGCATTCTAAATTAGAGAGCCCTTGAGAAGAGTTTGCACTCTAAATGGTACTAAATAAATTGCCCTTTTATTATTATTGAAAATATATTGAAAATATTTTGCGCTTATTGAAAATATTTTGCGCTCCATTAAAAATGTATACTGACTCAAGTTTGGATAAAGGCCCATAGGTTAAGAAACTATGTTCTAGTCTGATAGGTTAAAAAACTATGTTCTAGAATTTCTATCTGGTGTTTTGGACACAGAATAGAAAATAAAGTCTCATACCCTTAGCACGAGGGCATTGGCAATGGCCAGTGGCTGCGACAAGTCCTCTACCCTAAGTAACAGCCTGTAAAGGCTCTCGATGGCCAGCAGCGTCTGGCGACTGCCCCTGGAGCTGGTGGTGGTTGCCACGCTGTTTGTGGAGCTGCTTCCCGGGGTTTCAGGGCCGGCAGACTCTGCCGAGACAACTTCCATGTCGATTATCTTGCGGGGAGCCGTCACCGAGCCACACTGGAACACAATATTTAGTGTTACATTATGATGGGGGGTGACAAAATAAATCTGGAAAAAATATATATCAGCCAAGAGAATAAAAACAAGAAAAGCACTTGAAGACACCCATTTTAAGAGGTCTTGACTGAGACCAGTCTTGTTTGTACTCTCTTGATGATGAGGAGAAAACCTTGAAACCGGTAGGGTTATAATACCATTATATAAAGTGGAATAAACAGTGTTTGACTAAAAACAAATTACAATGTCTTTAAACCTCCACAATGTTAATGCCTTAACTATAAATAATATTCCAAGAGTTTCATCAGATGTTCACTATCCTTCTTCACATTAAAGTGAGAATTGAGAAAATATGACATTACTTAGAATATCCTTTCATCTTAATTTTCCTTTCTTATACTAATTCCTTTCCTATAGTCCAACGTTTCAACCTGTGGATCCCCTTGGCGGTTCGCAAAAATAAATCACGTGTACAAAATAAAAATAACACATTTTCTAAGAAGATTAATACATTAAAATATTGAGTTTTTGCAGAGGGGTTGTGAAATCTTTTTTTTTTTTATTTGGGGGTTGCAAGACTAAAAAGGTTAAAAAAACAATGCTGTGGTCCTACTCCTCACTATATCTTAATCCATTCTTAAAATTTAAATCACCCTCTAGGGCAGTGTTTCCCAACGTTTTTTGTGCTATGCCCCACCTAAGCCTTTCTAAAATTCTTATGCCCCCCCTACGTAACGGTGACGCGACAAAGCGATTAAAATACGACTAAACTCTGAACGAGTCAACTTTCAAATTGCCCCCTTAAAAATTAAATTGCCCCCCCTGTGGGGCATGGGCCCTACGTTGGAAAACACTGCAGATTTTTTTTAATGCATATATGACTATGAGTAAACTATTTATCCAGAAATAAAGAGTCTTAAACACTAGTGCAGAGTCCCCGTGAACTTCATCTAACTCTTCACTGATCTGCGCAGCTGTTAACTTCTTCAAATAAAAATGTTACATAATGGAACGGAGCAAATTTTTTTCCACCGTTGCAGTAAATGACAGAGTGATCGATTCAGATCGCTGTCAAACGTTAAGTATGTGGCACATCTAGCCAAAATTTTCAGAGGTAACAACACAAGGAACGATACTTGCCAGCAGTAACATCAATAAGCATGTATTTTACTTTCTGTTTTTCCAAACTCTCCAAACTATACCAGTATTACAATTATCAATTTAGCTGTGCCAAATGACCTACTTGCAACTTTCCTAACGAGTTCTCAAACTGCGTAGGAACGTATGTTCTGGGCCCCTCTTGCTTGGCTGCATTCCCATCGCCAGTGCTCCTGGAACTGTTGCGTCTCTCTCGTCCACCCTCGCCCGAATTTGAATTGTTTCCTAAATAATATAACAACAAATAAAAAAATTTAAGTTAACATCATTCTTTTAGCTTTTTTATTATTTTCGATGTAAGACAGTGTTCCCCAGCCTTTTTAGACCTGTGGACCGAAAAAAAAAATTTTTTTTTTCGCGGACCACTAATACTGATATAAAAATGTTTTTTTTATTTAATATTTTTTTAATCTTATATCGTGACAGATGGACATATGTAACTATAATTGACAAACATACATATAACAGTTGAACAATTTTAATTGTAACGTTGTCTGATACAATTAAAATTTAACAAAAACCATGGGATTTTTAGGGGCTCAAAGTAGGGGCTCAAAGTAGTAGATAGGGGCTCAAAGTTTGGTAGGGTCGCGGTGGTGCATGTTTTGCCGGAAAATGTGTGCCTATAAAATACCGCGTAACGCCATAGTTGCATTCCATCAGCAACACTACCAATAGTCCTACTCCTAGCGTCCACGAGTGGCCTCTTAAGCCCCGCGAGCCCTGGGCAATGTGGTCACTGGCATATTACCATCAGTGCCATAGCAGATAGGAGAGGATGAATGTGCGAGTGTCCGGCGCCATAAAACCGGACCCCCCCGGCTAAGGGAGGGTGACCCCTACAGAAACACCTATCAGGGAAGGCAACGGGAAACCACCCTGATTATCATTCCCAGGATATCACTATGGAGAGAAGGCAGACGTCTTGGCTGCGAAATATAAGAGACTGGACCGGAATGAGACGTGTGGAAGAGCTGTTCCGGATCGCGCAAGACAGAGAAGCCTTCGCCAGAGTGATTGCCAACGTCGGGGGGACCTGACAGGGCACATCAAGAAGAAGATGGGATTTTTGCAACAAACTAATGCGAAAACCTGCTGCAGCACTGCAGCCAAGAATATCCAATATCTTTGCTAATATATTGGATATTCTCGGTTGCAGTGCTGTCTCTGACATACGAAGTGCTGCATTCACGTCCAGTCAATAGACTGTCCTCAATAAAATCGAAACAATGAATACCTTTGTTTCGATTTTATTGAGGACATGGATGAAAATCCTATATTTAATATTTTTGTATGGCGAATTTCTTGAAATTTGGCATACTGTTTGCGGCCCGGCGGAAAGTCTCTGCGGCCCGGCACCGGGCCGCGGACCACCTGGTTGGGGAACACTGATGTAAGACACGTACTGTATGGAAATATATACGTTTAGTAGGCACATGTTTCAAACTATTAAAACAACATATTTTCAGTTTAATAAAATGTTTCTAGCAATTCTGGATTATCCGTTTATCTCGGTTATCCCACTCTCCCGGATAATCGGGAGCCGACTGTATTTCTTTGTCTTTGCTATTTTCTCATTCATATTGTAGAACTAAATGTCTCACGACCGTTTATAAAACACGAATGAAAAAGTTAAAATAAGACAAACAATTTGAAATGAATTCTACTCACCGAATCGGTTGTTGAGATTCTGCTGGCTGAACGGGTGGTTCTGCTGATTGGCCTTGTGCGCCTCCTTCGTCTCTTGCTGTTTCTCTTTCTTTGATTGTCGGTCTAAGAACACCTGGAAAAATAGCATTTTTTTATGTTTTTATTTTAGACAAAAGATTAAAAACAACAAATAAAATGTAACATTGATATGTAGGCAGTGGGAGTATTACACAATAGGGAAAAAAACTAATATCGGATGAACAACACAACAAAGCAAACCTTGACCATTCAATCAATTTATCCCAGCCGTCACGGTTTAATGCGGGAGAGTGCGGAGTGCCACGCTCTAAACTAACCTAGATGGTGGTATTTGACGGCATTCCTGATGGATCGTGTAAGGGAGGTGACGAACCATGAAGAAGTTTATTTTATTTTAGTGTAGGGTACAGTACCCGGCGGTAAGTAATACACATCGGGAATAAGAAAGAAGCGTTAGCGCATGAATAATATGGTTTAAGCGGTCCTCATCGAAGTCCACTGGTCGTCCGGAAAGCTCCATCCATGTCTTTCAGGTCGAAATTACCGTCTTTGAAACGCAAAAACCATCGACGAGCTGTCCTTTCATTCATAGCATCTTCACCGTACACTTCGCAAATATCGCGAGCAGCTTTATTCCCTCGATTGAACGCGAACAGAAGGAGGTGTCGAAAATGCTCACTTTCGTCTACTTGACATTCCATTTTGAAGGCTTGTAATCAAATAAAATAATATATGTAACGTAAAAAGCAAACACAACATCTTGTAGAGCAGAAAATTTTCTTTCGAATGACGTATAACCTTTACCATTTTGTTTTACTTTTGGTGCTCATCTTTAAATTGGAAAAAAACGGACACAACTTATGTTAACGCCCAATATTTCTGTTACTACAGATATGCAATGCACTATACCAAGGGTCGGCAAACTTTTTTGGCTGCGGGTCAAAATCAACAACAATGTGAATATTAAAGGGACGTTTGGGTCAGTGATATTTTCATTTTAAAACAGTCTTTTATTGAATAATAAGATACATTTTATTAAGAAAATAATTACAATACGCTTTTAAAGTTTAATAATTATTATAAAAACTAATAAAATTCTAATTATTATAAAAACAAACATAGTTGAATGAACTTTATTTACAAACGTTCTCTTCGATATTAATGGCTCCCCTGATGTTGAACTTGTGACGTCAATTTAGTCAAGTCTGGTGTATAGTCATTTTTTTTTATTCGTAAAATATTCGTTTCATGTTTATGTTTTATAATTTGTTTTTATTTATTATACTTTTTTTCGGAACTAAAGTGGGTCACTTGAAATTAGTAAATGGGTCACTCGGTGACCCGCGGGTCATAGGTTGCCGACCCCTGCACTATACCATATTTAGTTATTGAAAATACTTACAGTATAGTAATAATCATCAATGTACGGAGTGCCAGTGTTGAGCTGCATGAGCTGGATGTTGAGCAGCCACTGCTTCTCCCGCTGCGACATCAGCCCACTGTACTGGTCTCCATCACCTCTCCTCTGTACACCCTGAAATATCAACATATTATTACAAGATTTGTATCGTGCCAGCGATTGGCTACTTAGAGCCTCCCTTCTCAGGAAATAAAGGCAAAGATAGTAACAACAAGAATGATTTTCATTATAATGAATCCTCTCTTTACAAGTCGAGACCATAGCGTAGAATTGAGAATGCGTATGGTTCGCTGTTGCATCTACTTAACAGTCCTCTATGGCAGTGCTCTGCAACCGGTGTGCCGTGGCACACTGGTGTGCCGTGAGCCGGATACAGGTGTGCCGCGGTCAAATTCAATGTACGAGTATTTGACATTTTACAATTTTTCATTATGTATTTAATACACAATAACTTGTGCCAACTGTTGAAAACTGCGTAGTGTGCTTTGTACACACCATGGCCGCACCAAATTAGTCATAGACAAAGAAAAATGACCCTTATGCGCGTCGCTGAAGACTCATGCCTAATTTAATACCTATATATTTTAGCTTTTGGTGTGCCGCGGAATTCTAGGAAGAATTTTGGTGTGTCGTAGGTGAGAAAAGGTTGCAGAGCACTGCTCTATGGGATGATGGCGAGGACACTGAAGTAGGAAATATTACGTAGGATTGAAGCTTTCGAGATGTGGATCTGCTCACATATCAAGATTCTCTGGACAGATCGTGTTACAGATGTGGAAATATTCACTCAAATGTATAAGGACCGGGAACTGCTTAAAACTGTGTTAAAGATTTACAAGTCGCAGCATCTCGGTCACATAGATAATGAGGGAAAAATAAATGGATGCAGAGGACACCGCGACTCTTGTCTTAAGAACTTGTTGGAATGATTTGGGTTCAGTTCTACTGAGTTGTTCCGGGCTGTTGTGAATAAGATGAAGCTTGCCAGGGTGCTTTGTATAGCCCGAGAGCTGTTTTTTTTTAAATTATAAATTGTGAAAGAAATAACAATACAAAGAAGATTTTTTAATAACAGCGACACCCTGTACACTTCCGACACGAAGAAGATTTAAATCAAAATATAAAAATCTTACATTGTGTGAATTGTATTTATATTCAATAAAAAAAATCGATGTAAGAATTTGTCGATTCTCATCGTTCAATGGTTCAGTCATTTGGCTCAACCAAGGGTCCTACAATTTTTTCACTGTGATTCCGGACTGGTAAGATCAAATATAACTAAAATATACTTGGATGGCGCTTTGTAGCTATCTTTAGGGACTTGTGTTTCGCATAGAAGGATGAGGTTGTTTGAATAAAAGTCGTCGAGATCGAAATAAGTAAAGAGAGAGTTTATTGCAAGCGTCTGTATTTATAATGTATAGAACGGCGCAGAACATGTCGCTGTCTCGCTTCCGCTGGACACATGTTATTGTTGCACGTTCTATATACATTTCATACTACGTTATGCAGGAGAGGCAAGAGATATATCGGTGTCTCGCTCTTTGCTACTAGTGAGTTCAATGACCGCGCGGGCGACCTTCGCC
Source organism: Odontocerum albicorne (assembly GCA_949825065.1). Lineage (NCBI taxonomy): Eukaryota > Metazoa > Arthropoda > Insecta > Trichoptera > Odontoceridae > Odontocerum > Odontocerum albicorne. Next base: position 7,400,520 of record OX463866.1, on the reverse strand, counting down.
CGGCGCCGTCTCGCACTGGCCACAGGCGAGTTAAATGACCGCGCGGACAAGGGTCGCCTTGGTGGGTTCAGTGACCGCACGCACGGTCGCTACATATCTATTAGCAATCCAATGGTATACATATACACAGTGTTTTTGGGATGATAGTAATAGGGTCACGAAAAAAGATAAAAAAAACAGCACAAATATAAATCAGAACAAATAAGAACACGTTATCTCGTTTCCAGGCATTTAAATTTTGATATGCCTTAATATTTGACATTAATTTTAAAAAATACATGTACGGCCCGGCCGTTTAATTCCCAATTCTTCTTCTTGATGTGCCATCTGAGGTTGGCTAGCATCATGGCAATCCTAATTTAGCATGCAGTCTGCGGGTTGCCATGCCTAAACTAGACCACGGAGATTGTCATTAACCCTTCCCTTACGGTGATAAAAATAATACGCGTGTTACGGTGTTGGGTAGTGAGTACACAATCAAAAATTAGCGATTTTAAATCGGAAAAATAAGAACATTCATAGATAATCCCCTTAATTAATTATAATTGAAGTTAAAAATTATAATAATTGAGATTTATTTGCTGAAAACATTAAAAAACCATCTGAAAACATTAAAAAACGCTCACGGTGGTACGTCTAGCCTATTTGCAAGCCTAGAGGCAACTAGTGGCGCGGAACGTCAATCGCATACCCCGGCGCATACGCCTTTGCTTGCGACGTTGAGAAAATTCAGCTCCTCGCAATTCAATCTAATATGCAAGAGTGAGATGCGAATATAGTGTCGCGCTTCCCGCATACTATTCACCTATCGTCAAGACGAGGCACTCGCCGCGTTTAAATGCGAATTTGTTTTCGATCTTTACAAAACACCTCGATGTAGTCGATAAATTCTGATTATTATTAATATTATTTTTTAAATCAATGCGTAAATATATTATGGAGGAATACCTAAAATCTTAACCTTGTATTTATAATATTTATAGAGATATTGATGGTTATTAGAAGCAACGTGTAGAAGATACCCAACACAGGGGAGGAAAGGTTAAGAAAAGAGTTTCTCACCTGAATATTATTACTTCCCACATCATCCGGCCTCTGTCTTCTAAATCCGGTCTTCAAAATATTACACTTCGATAGCAATGGATGCGTCTCTTGAATTAATTGCATGACCTCCTCTTGCGAGAAAGCCCTCTCTTCGTTCCCGTAAATCCTCGGCCCGTTCGGTTTCTTTTGATTGCTATTTTGATTACTGTTCTGGTTTTTGAACATGTTCGGTTGATTCAACAGCCGGTTGTTGTTTTGATTCATCTGATGGTTCTGCTGCAGAATGTGTTGAACATTTTGGTTTTGGTTCACTGAATTCGGTAACTGTTGATGGTTCATATTCGGTTGATTGATTTTATTCAACGGTTGATTCAAACTATTAATTTGTTGATTCTGGTTGATATTACCGATTTGCTGCTGCATGTTGTTCGGTTGATTCACTTTGCTCCCGGATTGCATTTGCTGCTGGATGTTATTCAGCGATTGTTGAAGGTTATTCATGGGTTGTTGGAGGTTATTCATGGGTTGTTGGAGGTTATTCATAGGTTGTTGGAGGTTATTCATGGGTTGTTGAAGATTATTCATGGGTTGTTGAAGATTATTCATGGGTTGTTGGAGGTTATTAATCGGCTGTTGCAGATTGTTGACGGGATGATGAGGTTGATGGTGCATATTCGTTTGTTGTTGTTGTTTTTCTAATGCTTGCAAATTTGTCACTGTGTGCGGAGGCCTTTGTAAAATGCCTATTGGCATTTTATTCGGTGGCATTTGCTGAAAAAGAAATAAAGTAAATATTAAATCATGCCAACCACTTTTTTTTAAGTGTTTACACTTGAGAATTTTTACAATGGAATGTATAAAGCACTTTCCTGCCTAACTAGGCATACACCCGTCCCGCCCTAAGGCGGATAGGTTTCACAAAACAAAAATGAAAGAAATAAATAGAGAAACATAACTCCGCCGCCACCTTGTGGAACTTCATAATTAATATAAAATGAAAACACAGTCAGTTTGTTTTATTACACATCATTTTTTCCATATCACAATGCATTACACCTGCTGTGTCATCAACTTGTCAATTCACCTAATGATGACGCAGCAAGTGTTGAAATACATTGTGATATGCAATAAATAAAGTAGAACAAAGCAAAGTGACGATGTTTTCATAATAATAAAAAGTCTTCAGTCATAATAATAAAAATCATAATCACGTTATACCGAGAAAATTTAAAATTCAAATCAAAAGCATTCAATTTATAAAGAATCATTTACCGGTTTGTAGACATTCATAATTATAGACGAACTAAACGAAGTAAGTCCATCTAGATTCCCACTAAATCCACATTTGCCCCAAATTTGTGATTTCTTTATCCTCAAAAATTTGTAACATCACTTGTCGACCTGTTCCAATTTGTTTTCAACATACAGAAATTATATTTTGTAATTTATTTTTATCAAACACTGTTTATTCCACTTTTTTGTGACGGTATAACCCTGCCGGTTTCAAGGCTTTCACCTCATCTTCAGGGGAGCACAAAAAAGACTAAATGCTGTTCGAACTGGTACCGATATACACGCTTCAATGGTTGGAGGCTGAGGGGTGAGGGAGGCACGGGACAATTTCGGCCAAGAGCGGAGAGATTTTTGGGAAATAACTGTTCAACAGATGTTTGGATCGGAAATTGTCCCGTGCCTCCCTCACCCCTCAGCCTCCAACCATTGAAGCGTGTATATCGGTACCAGTTCGAACAGCATTAAGTCTTGTTTGTGCTCCCCTGAAGATGAGGTGAAAGCCTTGAAACCGGTAGGGTTATACAGTCACAAAAAAGTGGAATAAACAGTGTTTGATAAAAATAAATTACTATGTCTTTAAACCTCCACAACATTAATGCCTTAACTATAAACAACACAGAAATTATAGCATCGCAAAAATCCCATTCTTGTGCCATTTCCTGTACCGTTTGTTGCATGTTTTCTTCTAATAAAGCTTTCAATTTGCGTCATTTTCAACAGCGGGACGTTCTCAACCCTCTTTATTTTTAAGACTTACGTCTCCTTTCCCAAACTTATCGAACGAACGCTGCACTGTTCGTCCAAGAGTGCTTCCTTCACCCCTTGTCTGGTTAGCATTACGTGTTGTTTGAGAAGCATAATTCCCAAGTTTAAATTAATGCAAAAACTTACACGTAACTCTTCTTGCTTCTTTAGGAGCTAGTCCTTAAGGGAAGAGATGATGGTGATTTGTTTATAAATAAAACACATTTTGGATCGCAATGCAGAAGAAGAGTTTTTATTAGTAAACGTAGGTATTTATACTATTTCCGCGTGTGTGCGGGAATGCGAGCAAGATATCCTTCGTCTCGTTTCTGCATTAGCAAAACGATTAATGTCGTATGTAGGTGACAATTTATTTACGGAACTGGCGAGACAGCGTGGTGCGTTCTCGCTCTAGTATGGAATGCGGTCCGCTCCGGGCTATGGGTTGAATGGCCGGCGCGTGAACTTCGGACTTGTTTATTTAGATTTGTCGAGGAATGCAAAGGTCACTTCATCGGTCATTGACCGTATGTATGAACGCCCAGTGTTCCGAGTGGGCGACTGAGTGTGCGACGACCGCCACACTTCTATCCCATTTCTGATGGATTAAAGAAATGCAAATGAAATACCTGACTCGATAAATAAACAAAACCAATTCCTAACTATCCAACAAATGTTGGAAATGATATTCTATTAAAATTGTCATTATTTTCGAAACAACCTAATATTATTACTTACGTTGAAGTTCCCAAAGGGGTGTATGGGTGGCGGGGGCCCCGTCATGAACGGAGGCCTAGGACCCATCATCGGAGGAGGGCCGGGGGGAATCAAACCCGAGGGGAAGCGGTTCTAGGGGCACAAACAATAACAAAAAAATTAGATAACTTGTATAACATTGTTAATATATAAAGGGTCTTTCAAAATGAGCGGTTTTTTTAATTCAAATTTTTTAAATTCTTGAAGTGTAATGTATGTCATTGAAGTATAATGTATGACATTTAAACACAAAAAACAATATCCGCCAAATCTCCACTTTTTGCAGCTCCGCAGATGTCCACTCTTTTGTCAACGTTTTCGATGACATTTTGGCATAATTACGGTTCTAACTCACCAATAATGCAAATAATTTCGTCCTTCAGCTCAGGAAATGATTGGAGGTTATTTTTATAGACCTGGCTTTTCACGTAACCCCAGAGAAAATAGTCCAACGGTGTCAGATCACATGATCTTGGTGGGCAATTAACATCACCGTTTCCGGAGATTACAATACATAAAATAATGCAACAATTTGAAGGCGTTGTTGTATTGTATACGACTCCATTTTTATAAATGTCATACAATACACTTCTCAAATGTCACAAGACCCAGGCAAGTTCGCGACGCCATCTGTGTTTTATCCAAGAATTAAAAAAACCGCTCAATATGAAAGACCCTTTATTATATCATCAAAATAACACCCATTTTGTAATATTTAAAAAAACCACACACAAACATTATAAGAATAGCTCGATTTGTTCGGAACTTTCTGAATTTCTCAAGAAATAAAAAAAAATTGTAAAATCTAAAAAGAGATGTCACCCAAATAGCACCCTGTAATTTTTCTTCTTTTTTAATGTCTTGTATTTTTCAATGTAATTGGGCTAAGCCTGTTTTGAAAAAATAAACAAATAAATAAACAAATAAAAAATAAATAAATAAACAAATTATTGTCGATATTAATTTAGATAGTTTAGATTTGTAATAACAGATGTCACGCGTAATTTTTTCTGTTTTGTAAATAAAATGAGGCATGCGCTGTAATAATTTAGTTATAAAATTGAAATAATAACTTTTTATTCACGTCATATCGTCGTCGTTGCTGGGCCTCGTAGTCGAGGATCCCCTCGCCATTCCGACGGCAATTCAGAGGGAAAGGCTAGAAACATGTGAAACAGGAGAGCATGTATCATGTATCAGTCGTCGTTATCATTGCTGGATCTCATAGTCAAGGGATCCCCTCGGTATTCAAGCAACGTTAATCAAGTAAGAAAGCAGAGCTATGGCATAGAGTTTTCGTTTCTTCCTCCTTTTTTTCTCCTCTTTAACCCTTTTAACGGGCATAAGCAGAAATGGGTCGCATATGCGACCACCCTTATGGTTATACTTATAAGGATTCATTTTCTTAATGAAACGTTTGCGAATATAAATTGTAAGGAGGCGTGTTGATATGTGGGTACATTTTGTATTCACTATATTGACAATACTCTGTGTCACAATGCTCTGAATATATTTTGTACAGTATTGTTACAAGTTTGTCTTGCCCTATATAAGAGCAAACCATGTATCAATTGTGTCCCGCATTAAATAAACTTAACACCCTTATGGTTATACTTATAAGGATTCATTTTCATAATGAAATGTTTTTAAGTAACACAAATGTCAAATTGGCAAATTTAGTGGACGGGCAGAGGTCTTATTTAAGACGGATCGTCGTGAAGTTAGCTGCATGTTCAGTAGCAACGATCTAAACATCCGGTCAATTTATTGTCAAAAATGTAAATAGGTATTATAAGTAAATCACCATTCATTACTATATATCTCACATAAGAATTGTATTTTTTAATACAACCTAAACTTAGATATTATTACCTAAACATTCGTTGGCCACTTTTACGACCACTGACATGACCCCTGAAATGGGCACAGCTCTCATATGCGACCGCCTCATTTCCAAATAAAAAAATAAATTTTTTAAAACACATTTCCGAAGAAACAAAGTTGATTTGATCCACATAATAATGATTTATTCAACAAAAAAGTCAATATCTCAAAAATAAAAACTTGCCCTATAAAGGGTTAAGTGAATGGGCCTGTGTACACCAGCAAACTTATCAGCCTCATCGGTGTACTAGATTCGATAGCACACCTCAAGTGAGATGATCAGAGCACATCGGCATGTTTTTTTAATAGAATAGATATGACCGAAGTTATACTCCCGAATACTAGGTGGAAAAAGTGTCTATTTTATTCGAGGGGAGTAGCACAATATGGGGATCGAACTGGTAACCGCACTGTCCAGTGCATTATCGCGTGGCCACCAATGTTCCCCCTAATTTTTCCATTGTGTGTGCGGCCCATCAACGATGCAAGAAAAAAAGAGGGAAGTGCGCAAATATGCATATTCATGCGTAGATAAAACTAAGAAGTCAACATTAATATACCACGAAATCATAAATTACATTTTTCAAATATGTAGGTTATATATAAAAAAATATATTTTCTTACCTGATAATGTTCCTTCCTGTTGGAGTCCAGTAGGTTAATAATTGGTGATACTTTGGTACTAGTTAACAACGGTTATTTATTTTGTGTAGCTACTGTTACATTATAATATCATTTGATAAATCTGAATATATAATAAATAAAAAAATCATGGTCACCCTTCTACACTATTCTTTCCTTACGGCGCATTGACTCTATATGGTGTTTCCATGTTCCGCACACATCTCAAAGAAAGGAACCTGAGAACCCATCATAAAATATCAAATAAAATATATAATTGCGCAAAACAAAATACGGTCAAAAGTTACTTTCTTTGAGATGTGTGCGGAAGATGGAAACATGCGTGCGGACAATTTTTAACAGATGTGCGGCCGCACACGCGCACATCTTAGAGGGAACGTTGGTGGCCACGCACTTCATATACGTGATGGAATAAATTTAACATCTTTGAGAGGTTTTCAAGATTATGGATCAATCGTATTCTTCAGTCGAATTTTGCGCAATTATGGCACGGATAGACTAATGGTTACTGGCAGTGTGGTGGGTCGCAGGAGCAGAGGTAGAATATCTACATACGTGTTAGACTAACCAAGTCAAAAGTGCTACGAGCCTACTATTGACACAGACTCTTCGGATAGCAGAAGTCTTAATTGGTAAAACACATGTCAAAGGTCTGTTTTTCACTTAAGGTTTGTTTCAACATCTTTCTGGTTGATTGGAAGAGATGCCCAAATGGCAATAAACCCACCAGGTTGTACTGTATACAAGGAAAGCGTAATATAATAATAATAATATTTATTTTGTAAATATTATTATTATTATATTACTGTTTCTGTTTCCAGTTGTAGTCGAGTGTCACTGTTTGTCAGGTTGATGAGAGCGTGCAACGGGGTTTTGTTTTTGTGTAATCAAAAATCGGAAAGAAGTATCGATTTATTTTTTCATGCTAAATATCCTCAGTGAGATACAGGCAAAAGCCTTGTTTACTGGGGATACGACAAATGAAAGGCAACAAACCCAGATCCATTAAAATTGTATGTCCAAATCAAATTACCTGTTGTTTTTTCGCAAATTGTGTATATTTCTTGTCATGTATAATAAAAAATAAAATAAATATTTTTAATGTCACTAATAGTGGGTCCGAATCTTGAGTCAGAGCGCCCTTAAGGAAAGTCTGCTCTCTAATCGGCACTATATAAATTGTCTTTTCGCTATTATTACTATTGTCATATACATATATAATATATTACCTGAAAGAATGGCATTAACGAATGCATCGGCGGATGTTGTTGTTGCATCTGCTGTTGCATCTGTTGTTGCTGTAATTGTTGTATTTGCTTCTGATGCTGCATATGCTGCTGCTGAAGCTGCGGTGGCAGCAATAGCGTCTGCTGTTGCTGCTGATTCAACTGCTGCATGTGTTGCTGCTGATTCAACTGGTTCATCTGCGGCAGCGGAGGTGCTTGCTGTTGGAACTGTTGCTGCTGCTGCTGGTTCATCGACTGCTGCTGGTTAGGCTGCTTTTGCGGCTGCCTAAGGAGGTTTCTCTCTAGCTCTTCGACGGAGAGCGCGTTTTTTAGCCATGATGTCTGAGGCGGTACCTGCGACGAGATTATCATTATATCTCCATACTTATAGACCACCAAAATAGCAGTGAATTGACAGGTTTCAGTGGTCAAATTGAATTAAATGGCGTGACAATGCGAGCTCTCACACATCGGCTCAAACAAGTGACTTTTTGAGCACTCAAAACATCGATTTGATGGGTCATCCGCCGTACAGCCCTGATTTGGCACCCAATGACTTCTTTTTATTCCCGAACATCAAAAATAAATTGCGAGGTCAACGTTTTTTGATGCCTGAAGAAGTGGTTGATGCGTTCAAAACGCATGTTTTGAAGTTACCTCATTCGGAGTGGAAAAAGTGCTTCGAAAATTGGTTCAAACGCATGCAAAAGTGTATTGATTTTCATGGCGAGTATTTTGAAAAACAATAAAGTCATTTTCGATGATAAACATTTGTTTTTACTTGTCTGTTTCAAAACTTAAGTAGCAACCCTCTTATAGCAGATTCCTAATTGTCCTAGCTAAGAGCGTTTGAAATGATATTATATTAAAATCAGCCATTATTTTCGGAACAACTTAATACGATTGTGAATTTGACATCAATCACGAATCTGACTGTGACAAAATAGCCGACAGCAAACTACTGAATCATATAAAGATACTGCAATTCAAGAAGGCGGTAATTTCAAAATGTACCTTACTTTAAAAACATATCTCGTTTACTAAAGAGACATATGTACCAAATGACATGGATGTTACATACCTGTGCTATGTTGGTGTTGAGGGGTGGTGGGGCAGACGCCGCGGAGTGCTGCTGCAGGTGTGAGGGCGGGGCGGGCTGAGATAGCGGGGGTATAGGGCTGATTGTCTCGGGTGAGTACTCCTCGTACTCCTCCAGCACCAGGTGGGAGAGGAATGCCTCTGTTCAAACAAAACCACATACATTTAAAATTGCCTGACAGAAGGAAATAAATTGAAGACAAGAATTGAAGTAAAAATTTATCATTATAAAAAGTGACACAACAAGAATTGCAATTTTTAACTTAAATTAAAATCTGTAATTGTGTACCGCTGCATGATTAATTTATAGGTTATGTAGATGACGTATGTATATTATAAATATCATACGTTTGACAGCTATAAAATAGCGGCAAATTTAAAATTGCAGTTCTTGCTGTGCCACCCTATGAAATAATACCTTCGGTCAATGGAAATCGATATCGTCACATGATTCAAACTTTTTTTGGCATCGTTTGAATGATTTGGACTTGGAAAACATGTAGTTCCAGCAGGGTGGGGGCTACTTGTCATACTGCTGATGAAATATGAATTGGTCGCCACAATTGTGCGATTTAACACCCTTAGATTTTTTTGTCTGGGTTTACGTTAAATCTCAAGTGTACGCCAAGAATCTAAAAACCATCGATAACCTTACTTAAATCCAACATCACTCGTGACATTGCAGATATGTATGTATCCATTTATGTTAATCCGTTATTGAAAATTTTGCCCAAAGAGTAGTCACCTGTAACAGGAGTCGAGATGGCCATTTGGCCGATATCATTTTTCACGCATAATTCCCATGTGCACTTATTACATTGATATCAATAAACATGAACATTTAAAAAAATCTTGGTTTTTTCATTGATTTAAAATTGCAGTTCTTGTTGTGCAACCCTATACTAGGTTAGTCAATTAGTTTTGAAAGCGACATCTGTGGAGCAGTAGAAAACCAAAATTTCTACGCCATTTTAATATTTCATCTTTTATAAGAACGTACTCAAAATTTCATTTTGATCTGTCAATTCATTCTTTGTTTACAAGCCATTTGAAGTTGACGTGTCAGTGTATTTTTTAACAATGGAAAAATCCAAATATCGTGCAGTGATTAAATTCTTTGTTTTGGAAGGTTTATCGGCTACTGAGATCCATGCAAAGATGGTGAAAGTATTAAAGGAGTCTTCTCCTTCATTTCCAGCCGTTCACCGATGGGTTTTGGAGTTTAAGCGTGGCCGTACAAGCGTTGAAGACGATCCACGCTCAGGACGTCCAAAAAGTGCATCAACACCAGAAATCATAGCGAAAATACAGGATATGGTTTTGGAAGATCATCGATCGACTGTGGATGTGATAGCTGACACCATAGGCATCTCACATGGAACAACATGGCATATTTTGACTGAAGTTTTGGGTTTCAAAAAACTGTGTGCACAATGGGTGCCGCATTTGCTCGCAATGCAACAAAAACACGTTCGAATGCGACTTTCTGAGCAACATTTGGAGCAATTTCGAAAGGATAAAAAGGATTTTCTGCGTCGATTCATCACTATGGATGAGACTTGGGTCTACCACCATGATCCTGAATCAAAACAAGAGGCTAAGGAGTGGTGTGAACCAGACACTTTGGCTCCGAAGCGAGTTTGTGTCCAGAAATCAGCCAAGAAGGTGTTAGCGTCAGTTTTTTGGGATGCTAAAGGAATTTTATTGATAAATTATCTCCAAACTGGTAAGACAATCAACTCTGATTATTATTGTGACCTTTTGGACCAGTTGGATGAAAAAATTTGTGAAAAAAGACCCGGTTTGCAGAAGAAAAAAATCATTTTTCATCAAGACAATGCACCTGCTCACACAGCTCAAAAAACCATAGCGAAAATCAGTGAATTGGGGTACGAATTGTTGCAGCATCCACTCTATTCGCCAGATTTAGCTCCCTCTGACTTCTGGCTGTTCTCACACCTCAAAAAATTCCTTCGTGGAAAGCATTTTTCATCAAACGAAGAGGTTATAGCCGTCGTAGAGGAGTATTTTGCAGGCCTTCCAGAAAGTCACTTCCGTGATGGGACAACAAAGTTGGAAGATCGTTGGACCAAGTGTATTGATCTTATGGGAGACTATACTGAGCAATAAAAGTGATTTCCCCCCAAAAAAAATGTATTTTCATTTCCGCTTTCAAAACTTTGTGACTAACCTAGTATATATATAAACACTACACACGCTACACCTAAAGGCAAACGTGTTACAGTCTCATATTGAAAGATGTACAAAAATTTCTTTGTAGTTCAACTTGTTGTGGCAAGTTTTCTTACCAAATATGTTTTTTTAAAAAGTACCTTAACTAATGTCCGCAGTCACCACCTTTCTATTCTTACACTCAACTTATACAGTACCGTCTCATTGAATTAGGGCCACCTAGATTAATTACTATAATTAGTGTTAAGACATCATTATTATTCATTTTTAATGTTTATTTTCTTGGAATTGTTATTGTACGAGTATTATGTGGCTGGGTTAACAAGCCTTACAATATTGGGAATTAATGTTGCTACCCCCCCCCCTTGTCTACTTCAGACCCTTTTTCTAGGAATTGTCCCCATATTAAACCTGGTAGAAGTAAACTCTTAGAGCATTATAAAATTTGTACTTAATTTATTAGTGTGATTTTAACTAGTGTGGTTGTAGATTTTGATAAAAGAGTGTTGTTTATGCATTGTTTGGAAGTTTTTATTAGTGTGATTTTAACTAGTGCGATTGTAGATTTTGACAAAAGAGTGTTGTTTGTGCATTGTTTGGAAGTTTTCATTAGTGTGATTTTAACTAGCGCGGTTGTAGATTTTGACAAAAGAGTGTTGTTTGTGCATTGTTTGGAAGTTTTCATTAGTGTGATTTTAACTAGCGCGGTTGTAGATTTTGACAAAAGAGTGTTGTTTGTGCATTGTTTGGAAGTTTTCATTAGTGTGATTTTAACTAGCGCGATTGTAGATTTTGACAAAAGAGTGTTGTTTGTGCATTGTTTGGAAGTTCTCATTAGTGTGATTTTAACTAGCGCGATTGTAGATTTTGACAAAAGAGTGTTGTTTGTGCATTGTTTGGAAGTTTTCATTAGTGTGATTTTAACTAGCGCGATTGTAGATTTTGACAAAAGAGTGTTGTTTGTGCATTGTTTGGAAGTTTTTATTAGTGTGATTTTAACTAGTGCGATTGTAGATTTCGACAAAAGAGTGTTGTTTGTGCATTGTTTGAAAGTTTTTATTAGTGTGATTTTAACTAGCGCGGTTGTAGATTTTGATAAAAGAGTGTTGTTTTTGCATTGTTTGGAAGCTTTTATTTTTTAGAGTGATCCCGCGAGATCGTTGAGCTTCTGAATCGTGATTCAACAGCTTTTCCTGTGATGAAAGTGCAAGTCGGGAGGATCCGATATGGCACTCAAAGAATAACTTTAAATTACAGAACATAATCTTCGGTGGCGAAGGCACTAAATCAGGGGTTCGCTAACTGTTCAATAGTATCACCTGATGAAAGTTCCAAAGAGTGGTGTACCACTGGTACCCATCTAGTTCTCTCCTCAGTCTCCTGCCTGATTGTCACAAACTAATGCTAGGTGTTCATAAAACATGAGGTTCTTACCCAAGTCCGAATGATTCTTGTCATTCTCCGTGAGCATGGACAGTGCCTCGTGCTGCTGTTCCCAGTCTCCGTCTTCTCCTAGAAAAATATCAAATTCAGTTAGTTCTAGATCTCATCCTAGCAGAAAGCGCAGATATCAACATTCTAAAGTTGTCTTTAAATATTTTATTTTAAATTTGATACAGGTTTAACTAAAATAACAAGAAAAAAGAATTAAATTAAAAAAGTCTAAATATAACGTAATGACAACAGGAATAATGTTACTCATAGTCCCCTGTGAAGTGACTCGGTTATACCTATAAAGTTTATTAAGGAGTTCAATCCTCAATTTATCCACCGAGATATGGAAGATATTGATATCGGAAAATTCATTCAATAAGGTCATTCCGTCTACAAGTGGTGATGCTCTTAAGAGCTTAGTTCGTGAATACAACACCGGAAACAATCTTAATTCACGATGGCGTAAATAATTGTTCAGTACACTAAACAGCTGTACGTGGATCAACAAAGGGTTTGCCATTTTATCCATTAAGAATTTGTATATGTATAAACATGTGTGTAGATCTTTTCTAATGCTTAAGGACAAATATCCTAGCATACCCATTAAAAAAATGTGAGATATAGTCATACTCTTTGCAATAAAGATGTCCCTCTCGGGTTCCAAATGTTTGAGCCGCGCTAGAAATCATAGAACTAATTTTTTTGCATTAAAATATCATTCACTTGATCCAACCAAACGTTCCTTACTCTTCCTTTAACACGCCTTTCACTCATGTTTGCACCGTATAATTATATTTCTTCATTCATTCTTTCACATGCCAATCACAAAAAAATATTAGAAAAAATGAGTGAACTTGGGGTCCCAGGTAACTTACTAAGGCTACTGTCAGATTATCTTACAGATAGAAAACAATTTGTTTCACATGGAATCTACAACTCCGATTACTTCACTGCCTACTCAGATGTTCCGCAGGGATCTAATCTTGGACCTACCTTATTTCTTATTTTTATTAATGATATAGGTAGAGTTATAAAAAAATCCGCGTTTCTTCTATTTGCTGATGAACTCAAAATATTTAAACAATTCGTTCTTATACTGACTGCTTAGACCTAGTCAGATCTCAACAACGTTTGTGAGTGGAGCCACAATAATAAATTATATTTCAATGCATCAAAGTGCAAAATTATGTCGTATCATCGCTCACATGTCTTGAAATTCCATAGATATACACTAGAATCTATATCTATACCCCCGCACAGATAATATTAAAGATCTGGGTGTCTTGTTCCACAGCAATCTCGCGTTTGGTCCTCACATAGAAATAATGTGCAACTCAGCTTATAAAACTCAAGGATTTGTAATGAGAATCTCTAAGTCGTTTGAAAACCAATTGGTGCTCAAAACGTTGTTTAATTCATTGATCCGTAGCAAACTAGAAAGCAATGCTTGCATTTGGAGCCCGGTGGGGGCGCAGAACTCACTCATGGTGGAGAAAGTACAAAAAAAATATCTACGATATCTCTATATGAGAGAGTTCGGTGTCTATCCATGGCTTTATCCTACTAAGTTTCTGCTGGGCATGCTCGGGCATAACTCCTTGAGTGTAAGAAGAGATCTGCGTTTCCTGGTATACGTTGTCAAACTCGTTCGAAGAGTTGTGAACTGTCCAGCATTACTACAAAGATTACCGTCAAATGTTCCTAACAATTACACTAGACTGCGCCGGCAAGAACTGTTCTCAATAACATACGCAAGAACAGGTCTTCCAGCCGCTATGCCTGTTGGAAGGGCCTTAACTCTTTTGAACGGGACTGCTTCGCATATTGACATATTTCATATCACATTACCAAAACCAAAAGTTAATCTTCTTCTAAGATTGAGCGCGTTAGAAAGCACTCATCAACGTTACTTAAGTGACTGTGAATATATGTGTATCATATGTTTGTGTGTATATACTCGTATGTATGCATATACATTATTTTTTATTTTATTCTATGTAATTTTTCTTTAATTTTAATGTCTTGTATTTTTCAAAGTAATTGGGCTAAGCCTGTTTTGAAAAACCCGTTGATCGAGCCTTCTAGCTTAGAACCACTGGGACACACACGTAATTTGCTGTGTGTCGTAAATGTGCAGATAATACTATCACATGCCAAAAGGAAACAATACACTTGTTGATGAACTCTGAGCTAGAGTGTGATCCTGTTATTCCTGGATGGTTGCAGAAGTGTGATTCAACAAGGTCGTGTCCATACGAGGTAAGGTAGCTACGATGGCATCAGTTTGAAACTGAAGATGTAGCTTTGAAGTATGTCAATTGATACATTTATAGACAATATATATTTATTAAATGAAGTTTTCTTACCATCTCCACCAAATGTCTCATCATTAAGGGCATCATATTCATCCTCTGAAGCATCTCTTCCACCAGCATCATCTCGTTCATTCACATTCTAAAAAAAACAAACCAAATAATATTATTATAATGCTAAACAGTAGCTAATATTCACCGAATCTATTAAGAAGTCTCTTGAACAAATACTGACGTAGGAAATATTATAAATAAAGTGCTTCTTTCACTTTGATAAAATATACAGCCATAATTCAGGTCAAATCTCATTTTAACGAATACCGAAGGAACGGAATTTTCAGAATTCTTCTTCCCAGTGTCATGTCAGGTCCCCCCAATGTTGAATATCACCTAGAAGTAGACATTTTTATCCCCGGCAGCCCGAAAAAGATCTCCAGCGCCCCTTATGCCAGTCCAATCACGTATATTGCGGAGCCAGGTGATTTGCTTCCTGCCAACACCTCTTCAGCTTTCTATTTTGCCTTGGATGATCAGGTGCAGTAATTTGTACTTTGCTCCTCTAAGTACATGACCCAAGTAGGACACCTTTCGGATTTTAATGTTAGTCAACAACTGTATCGACTTTGGCTAGATGAAGAACCCTTGTGTTGCTGACCATATCCGTCCAGAGTATCCATAGCATTCTCCGGTGTATCCACATTTCGAATGCTTCCAGTCGGTTCATACTACCAACTTTGAGGGTCTATGATTCTACTGCATGCAATAACACTGCCAAAAGGTAGCATTTCACTAACCGTTGCCGAAGTTTCAATTTTAGATTATCATCGCAGAATACGCTTCTCATTTTATTAAAAGCCGCACGAGATGATTCAATTCTGCACTTGACTTTGGTTTTTGGGTCGAGGTCTTCCACTAGGATACTTCCGAGGTATTTAAATTTTTTCACTCTCTCTATATCAGCACCGTTCAATGTAAGACGTGATCCTGCCAGCCAAACACCATGAACTTAGTTTTACTCGCGTTCATGTTCAGCCCCAGCCTCACACCGGCTTCATTAATTCTATCTATAAGCGCTTGAAAGTCGTCAATACTGTCTGCCCGAACAACCATATCATCTGCGTACCTGATGTTATTGACGCATACACTTTTCAGAATAATGATAATTTTTGTTGAATCGAATGAACGTACATAAAAGAATACGTTGAACGAATTCCATTTGACGGAAATAAAATTTTTGGTGCAATAAATGTTTATCGTCGCCAAAAACGCCGCTGAGGGGAACCAAACCCAAACAGACTTGGATGACACAAGCAATATTTATCGAATGGCTGATGAATACGCATGCTCAAATGAATAGATGAAAGAGAAAAATCTCATTTTAATTTATAATTACTCCGCACATATTTTAAAATGTGAGCTAAAACACTTTCAAGTTGAATTTTTACTTCCGAATTGTAGATTATTTTTACAGCCTTTGGATCTGGGAATTATACGTACAGTAAAAATTAATTACAGAAGACGATAATGAAAATGAAGTTATGCCACCTGATGTGAAGGTTTCGTTGTCGGAAGGTTTGAAAAGATTGAAAAAAAAATCGAGCTTATGTCCCGGAAAATAGTGTCTATGTCCCGGAAAATATTTCTCAGCAATTACGTAAATTGAAAATGCAATCATAAATACTACTTAGAAAATACTGTAGTCAAACACTTGATAATTATTGTTGAGTATCGGTCCGACTTTGAGACACCTTACTCCTTCATCGGACATTGTGAGACGGACGTGAGATATTTTGGGTGATGGAGAAAAACATGGTGTTAGAGAGGAAAAGATAGAACTTTATAAAGTACATATATGTTACGTATTAATATACTTATATGGAAACGTAGATGGAAAGCCACTAGAACTTGTCCAGAAATATGTGTATTTGGGCTAACTTATTTTCTTTATAGGTGGCATATCGGAGGAAATAGCACGAAGGACAAAACTAGCGTGGAACTCGTTTGGATGTTTGAACAACATCTTCAAAAGTAATCTCCCAATATAATTGAAGCGAAGGGTCTACAACCAATGTATTCTCCCAGTACTTACGTATGGCTGCGATATAAGGACGCTCACAGTAAAGAACACACAAAAGCTCCAGACCGCACAAAGGGGCATGGAGAGATGCATGTTGGGATATACTAAAAGAGACAGTAAACGAAACACCTGGATTCGCAATATAACAAAGGTAGAAGACGTTATAAAGGTGTGCAAAAGAATGAAGTGGCAATGGGCAGGACACATAGCCAGAATGTTAGACTCCCGATGGACATCCGAAATAATCCAGTGGTACCCAAGAGGCATAAAGAGGCCCAAAAGAAGACCGAAAGTACGCTGGATAGATTAAATCAGGAAGCATGGCAATATCACAATATCACATGACATCAAGGAGCAAAAAACTGAACTATTTGGAGTCAACTTGAGGAGACCTTCATCCAGCAGTGGATCGACCCTGGTTGACAATGATGATGATCATACTTATATGTCACACGCGTTTATATGTATATGGAGAGAAAAAGAACAGAAATAGATACACAAATATAGATATTTTATATTGTAATATATTACAAAGATCGGGGGCGGTGGGTCCAACATTGTGACTTTATAAGACATGAAGATGCAGTGATTAAAATGAAAAAAGGAGTATTTATATACGAGGCATATCCAGAAAGTAAGTGTACTGAATTTTTGTATGTTACAATTTTTTCTATTTAAACAAAAAAATTACGTGGTTACCGTAGTACATATGTAAGCTATTTTGCGACATAGTCGCCATTCCTCTCAATGCAGGTGGTGAAGCGGGGTATCAACTTTTTGATGCCTTCCTCGAAGTAGTTTCCCGCCAACCCCTCCATCCACTTCTCCACCTCTTCCTTTACCTCCTCGTCGGTTGAAAACCTTTTTCCACCCATGTGCAGCTTCAGGAAGGTAAAGAGATAGTAATCTGAAGGTGCTAGGTCAGGGGAATGTGCGGGATGGTTCAGGACATCCCATTTAAACGAGGCGAGCAGTTCCGTCTGGCATTGTCGTGCAACAGGCAGACTCCCTTTGCCAGCATGCCTCTCCTCTTGTTCTGAATCGCCCTCCGCAATTTTTTTAGGGTCTCACAGTATCTTGCAGAGTTGATGGTCTCCCCTTGAGGCATATATTCAATTAAAATTATGCCTTGATAGTCCCAAAACACGGATGCCATGATTTTCTTGGCTGAAATTTTAGTTTTGAACTTTTTGGCGGAGGGTGAAGAGGTGTGACGCCACTGTTGAGACTGCCTTTTAGTTTCAGGCGTGTAGTGTGCAGCCCAAGTTTCATCTCCAGTAACGATGGAGCGGAGAAATTCATCTCCATGGAGTTTGCAGCGCCTCAAAAACTCTTGCCCGGCCTCCACTCGATTCAACTTGGCGGGAGATGAGGTTGACATTTTTCACAAAACGTATTGTCGCGTCGACACTTTTCAACGTACTGACCTCGAACCGGTCTCGTTGTGGAGGGGAAGGGTCAGGCTACACGGAAGTGTAGCCAACATGTCGAAAATAAAATCCATCCGGTCGTGAGAGCCTCAGTCCACTTAGTTTCTGGATACGCCTCGTATTACAAAGATTGGGGGCGGTGGGTCCAACATTGTGACTTTATAAGAAATGAAGATGCAGTGACTAAAATGAAAAAAGGATTATTTATATATGACCACGATGGTGATGATGATGATGAATCGATGACGTATCAACTTGATTCTCGCTTGACCGTAGTCATACTGTAACCTTGCTTGTATGATCAAACAATGGTTTAATTAAAAGATAAAGGCAGTTGTTGAGTGAACATACTAAATGGGAATTAAACTTAACACTCCATTGACAATGGTAGTACTGACCAAGTTACTGCACAGTTTCAGGTTACACTCTAAGTCTCACTTTACGAGTAGTTTGGATCAAATATATGATATAAATCATATTGTTACCACTTAGGATAAGCACTATTTTTTTATAATATATTCTCAAATTGGGAAAATACACCATTGACTACAGTACCCGGCGGTAAGTAATACACATTGGGCTTAAGAAAGAGACTGTCGGCCATAATCGGCTAGCTTCGGCTTTGTAGAGCGTCGTCTCTGTCGCACGATGCGCTACGCTTACAACTGACAAATCGCGATGGAACACGTGTATGAATGACGGAGACGACGCTCTACAAAGCCGAAGTTAGCCGATTATGACCGACAGTCTTTCTTAAACCGGATGTGTATTACTTATCGCCGGATACTGTACTTCTGTTCCCTTAACCTCTTAAGGGAGTGAGATTTTATTTTACTGTTATTATCCACACGGTTTAGTTTATGGAGACATCAACTTGTCTGGCATGTTAGGAGCCAGACCAAACTTTTATTATATAAAATTAATAGTTATGTTACTATTTTTTTATACATTCTTGCATCTATTGTTTTCTTATGGTAATCGTACAATAAGTTCTTTCAAAAATGATAGAAGTTTCGCTGTATTGGACTAGTAAAAAAATTTAGTTTTTAAAATAACGTTACATCAAAATATCTTGGCGGTAAGGCGTGTGACAGTTGAGATTCATACAAACCATAATCAAGTTTCCACAAGTTTCCGTGACCTAGTTAGTAAGACACCTGTCTCCCAGTCCAGAGGTTGCGGGTTCAATTCCCACTGGAAGCCAGATTTTTTTATAAAGGAGTCCAGTCTGATTTTCACTTAAGGCCTCTAACATCTTTCTGGTTGGTTGGACGAGATCACCACACGGCAATAAGCCCGCCAGGTTGTACTGAATACAACGAAAGTGTAATACAATATAAGCTTGACACATTTCTACTCTTTGTTTTTTCTAAAAAAGAATCTAAATATTTGATGTCACATTTTCGGACATCAAATATTTAGATTCTTTTCTACAATATGTGCACTGTTCAAATAACCATTCATCATCCTGGCGTATGGCTCATGGCTGAAAATCATGACTCCCATGATAGCCTCCGACAACTCCTCTCCATCCATCCCTACACTTCACGGCTCGAAGGGCAGTTGTTAAGGGTAGTCCAGTTATGTCTTTCACTTGGGTCAGACCAACGCATTGGGAATCTTTTTCTTGTGTATTATTTTTCTACGCCTCCAGTAACCACAAACCTCTCCAAACTGTCTCCTTGACCACGAGCAATGCCCAAAGAATAAGAGGACTCGTCGAAGACACATTGTCGACAATCTGTCGAGGATTTTCAGTTCTTCGATAATGGAGGTGTTAGTTCATCTTGCTGTCCATGGAATTTGTAGCATCTTTCTCCAGCACCAAAATGGCCATTAGTATCAGTTATTTCAGTAATTCTTCAGTCATAATAAAATGCTCCTCAGTTTCTCCGTTTGGAAGAGTTAAAAATGAAAGGTTCCTTCTTCAAGGAATTTCCATGTGACATACAGGAGTTAAATGAAGATGTTGTTATTGCCGGGATGAATTGATTGAATTGTATGGATTTGCTTTGTTGTATTGTTCGACTTGTAGTTTTTTTTCTATTGTACAACACTGCTTACATGTCAATGTTAAATTCTATATGTTGTTTTTTAATATTTGTGTAAAAAAGGTCATTTGACAGTTGAAATAAAATGATGGGTTTCAGTTTAATGTTAGTCTAATTAGAAATTTTACACATGTAACCTCAGTCTAGACCAAATACTCACCTAACCTCACTTTATACGCAATTTTTTTTAATATTTTTTTGAAGTGTAATTTAAAAAATCGTGTATATGTAGACATTAGAGAACAACTTACATATACAATAATTTAATTTAGTTTTCTAGTTTATGAAAACCTTATTTTTTTTTTTTAACGGTAGTTCGCGGCAGACGATACGTATTTGTGCAACATTGTAATTGACAGTTGCGCTAAATAACAAGTCAATATTTATAAATAACACGATTTCTGCGTCACATAATAAAATGATTGCCATTTAACATCGTCTTATCGCGAAAGGGTAAAAAAATAAAACACAAAGACGCAATAAAACTTTCTCGAGAAATCACATTTGAATTACGTCTCCTCATTTAAATAAAATATTCAAGACAAGTTGATCGCATGTACGAAGCAATAAAAAATGTTAAAATTAAAAATAAAATAACAAGGCTTCATTGATAAAATAAATAGAAATGAAAAAATGCCGGTAAAATACTAGTATATTTACTAATGCTCTCTGGCATGGTCGCCTCGTTCGTAAAGGCATTATGGTCCATATAAGTTTTTTCGAGATTTTTTTACATATTTTGTGATTAAAATAGGTTTTATATAAAATTTATTTACCGATAATGATGTATCGAAATCGAAAAAGGAATCTGCCATTTGATATTGTATGAATTTGTTAATTGAACTGACATGACTCGTCACACTAAGACATATGTTACAATGGCGGACATTAGTTTTAGTTCGAATTTTTACCGCACTGCATTCGTGAGTCAAAATGTTACCATATTTAAAAAGTACCTACTTAAAATATTATTTAGTTTGATTCATATCAGCAGTGTCTTTAAATCATTATAATGAATATAAATTAATTGTAATACATACTATTTGGTTTTTTAACAAAATGTCATATCGTGGGGGTTTGAATTCATAAGTTCCTAATTTGATATAAATACATTGTTTGAATACGCAATTAAGAACGCTAAATATTTTGCAACAATGTTTTCTTTTTTAATATTTTCTTTTGCTCAATCTATATCTTCTTATACCCGTAACCAGTGCTTTTATATATATAAAAAAAAGGTGCCGGAGCTACCTTCTTGTCTAGCTTTTTACTAAAGAAAATCGTATTCAAATGAAAATTAAAGCAGTTTTCCTATGATGTAATTTAACGAAATTAAACTCCTTTTTTTATTATTTTAGAAATGTCAAATCTAAATTTAAACAGATAAATAGAAATCTACAATTGAAGAATAGATATCAAATAAATTTATGCAGTCTAAATGTTTTTAAAAAATTAAAATACCGTATAAAATGTGGTGGAGCGCCGCTCCACCGCAAAAAGAAGCACTGCTCGTAACTATCTCTGATAAAATCGAAAATGGTTTAAATAATATATATGCTATTTTTTTTCAACGCAATCGAAAGTTCATAAAATTCTTAATTACGTTTATTGCAGCATTCTTTTTGTTCAATTTACACGTTAGTTCTTCATTTGACACATGATTATACTTTTTTTAATCTATCTTGGATATTGAATTAACAATTATAGGGATTACGAAGTCAAAATCAAATGACGACTCACAGTACATGTTATTGAAAAATAGAGGCAGTAACCAAAATTCTAAAACATAAAGAGCGTGGTTGTGTCTTTATATATAATATTTATGCATAAACATCTGAAAAATAAAAGAAACTGATAGGAGAAGAATATATGATTCTTAGATATTATACTACTTTCGTTTTAAACAATATAACTTGGTGGGTTTGTAGCTAAAAAACAATATTTTCCAATCAACCGGAAAAATGTTAAACAATCCCAAAGTGAAAATCAGACTGACAACTTGTTAACCCTGCCTTCCCTGTGGTGTGTACTTATAACTAGTTCACATTGCTTCTAAAAACTTTAATATCTCTATAAATATAATAAATACTGGGTTCAGATTTTAGGTATTCCTCCGTAATATATTACATTTACGCATTGAATGAAAAAAATAATATTCGTAATTAGCACTTATCGGCCACATCAGAGATATTTTGTGAAAATCGAGAATAAATTCACAAATATAATCAAACATGTGCCAGGATTTGATGTAGGTATATTCATTCTAAAAATCCGCTATGGGTGAGGAAGCGACGCTATTCACTCTCATTCTACTTCGGTATATGGGAACGCAAGAAATTGAATCTCAGTTCGTTTGCTTCTCTCGCTTCAGTAGCTCTCGGGCATCCGTTTGAGGTGGTCTCTTCCCCCGTTTTGTGAACGTCGGCCAACGTTTTTTTCATGTTTTCAGCAATTAAATTTCAATTATTATCACTTTTGACTTTAAATTTAATTAATTTAAGCGATTGGCTATTAATATTCTTATTTTTCCGACTTTAAATCGATAATTTTTACATGTGTATTGATGTGTATTGAATACACAGCACCAAAATGCGTGGATTTTTTAACACAGGAAGGGAAAGGTTAAAAACAGTTGAATTACAGCGAGAATCGAACTTATGACACGTTGATGATCTCCGTGGCCTAGTTGGTAAGATTATTACTGACATGAGCCGAATAAATGCTGTAGAAATGGATACACTGAAAATAATACATGGCGTGACAATGCATGACAATATGTGAAACGAAATGATGAGGAATGGAACGCCTCATCTGGACAGGCCCAAAGATCCTGTCCAAATGAGGCGTTTTACGCGCGATTCAAGTAACGCGTTTCGAATTAATTAAGATAAATTGACCTATCTTCGCGGTATTTATGAAATTTACGAACATGTATGTTTTTGTAAAATGTCTTCTTCCTTCTAACTCACTCGCACGGAGGAACGGTGGCACGAACGCTTCAGAAGTGGTCGTGAGTCGGTCGAGGATGACGAACGCAGTGGCAGTCGAAAACTAATGAAAACATCGATAAAATCAAAGAAACGGTGGCCGAAAACTGCAAATTGACCATCAGAGCGCTGGCAGAGGGCTTTAACATTGCTTATGGATCCGCTCAAGACATTTTGATCATTGATTTGGGCCTCAGACGTGTCGCTGCAAAACTGGTGCCGAAAGATCTCAATTTCATGCAAAAAAAAGGACCGCGTTAAAATCGCGAAAGACATGATTACCATGAGTTTTTGACCAAAAACAACACGAATACTATCCAGCAACCTTCGAATTCACCTGATCTGGCTCCCTGCGACTTTTTCCTGTTCAACCGACTTTAAAAACCGCTTCGCGGAACGCGTTACAGCACCCGAGAGGATGTTATGAAAAAATCGAAGACGGCTCTGATGGACATACTAAAAATTGAGTACCAGCGGTGTTTCGAGGACAGCGGTGTTTCGAGTACCCTTGAAGGGGACCATATCGATTTTGATGAATAAACTTGTATTTTCGATTTTATGAATAATTTCATAATATAATTTATGTAGACAATAAGTTTTAAAATATTTGAATTTAGAATCGACATCGACTCTAATTTCGACTCCATAAAAATCAATCGACTTTGATTCCTAACTCCGATTCCGACTCAACAGCCAAGATTTATAATACATACATTTACATATTTCTTCACGGAATATAGCGTATGTTACATATAAAAATGTACTTAATTAGATAAAAATATTATATATTCTCTATAAATTTTGTTTAATAATAATGCCAACAATAATTAAGTAATTAATTAGAAAGATGTATGGTTTATTGCTATTCAATTATACATTAAATGTGTCTTTCGAGACTACAAAGGAAAATCACAAACGAATTAATCTTCCTAAAATATATACACCACACTGTGAAGTCAGTTTCGTAACAAAATAAATATAAAAAAGGTTTGAATCCTTGATAAACCATTAATAAAGCTTTCTCAAAGACTGCACAGATGTCAGCACCTGTCAGCGCCGAGTCTGTGACAAGTTGATTTATGTTGCACGCTTCGTTGCAAATAGCTCAGAGATTACTTCAGTTTATACTAGGAGAAAAAATAATTATTTCAAAGACGGAAATAATGGGTGAAATTCTCAATCATTGGAAGAGGATAAACAGGGACAGAGAGGGAATAAAAACGTCAACACCATTGTATTTTAAAATATACGAATTTTAATTTTATTTTTCCCTAAAACCCCAGAGCTGTTGAAGGCGAGAAATTTATTGCTTTTTTCATTAACTGGAGTGGTAGAAAAGTGAAATGACTTTTTTTATAGAATGCACAGTATATTTGAGTCCAAACTTAAGAAAGAGCGAGCAAATCTTGGTCGGTGTAAAATATCGACGAAAATAAGTTAATTAAAAATGTAAACGTTGTTAAAAATATATATTTGGGTTTAAAATACACATTGATAAGTGCAAAATTTCGAAAATTTTCATCAAATGAACAATGTGCACGTCTGGTAAAAAATGCATTTTAATTGGAAATACTATTTTTAAAAATTAAAATATATATATATATATATATATATATATATATATATATATATATATATATATATATATATATATATATATATATATATATATATATATATATATATATATATATATATATATATATATATATATATATATATATATATATATATATATATATATATATATATATATATATATATATATATATATATATATATATATATATATATATATATATATATATATATATATATATATATATATATATATATATATATATATATATATATATATATATATATATATATATATATATATATATATATATATATATATATATATATATATATATATATATATATATATATATATATATATATATATATATATATATATATATATATATATATATATATATATATATATATATATATATATATATATATATATATATATATATATATATATATATATATATATATATATATATATATATATATATATATATATATATATATATATATATATATATATATATATATATATATATATATATATATATATATATATATATATATATATATATATATATATATATATATATATATATATAAATGCACCGATGTACATATAAGTGTCCCAAAAAATGTATTAGGTCCTTACATATGAAATTGGCGTTTTGTTTGGGAGG
The DNA here is from genome assembly GCA_949825065.1 of Odontocerum albicorne. Classification (NCBI taxonomy): domain Eukaryota; kingdom Metazoa; phylum Arthropoda; class Insecta; order Trichoptera; family Odontoceridae; genus Odontocerum; species Odontocerum albicorne. Next base: position 7,375,094 of record OX463866.1, on the reverse strand, counting down.
AACATAAAGTTGATTTTTTTTTAATATAATATATTTATTTAATCAAAGTATGTACCATTGCTATCTATGCACTTTTGCCATCTCATAGGTAGTTCATCGATCCCTTTACTAAAAAAAACCATTCGGACGGGAATCAATAAAATCTTTGAAGTCGGTTTGGACTGCCCCATCGGAGTTGAATTTTTTCCCTTGCAAGAAGTTATCCAAATTTCGAAAAAAATAGTAATCTGTTGGGGCAAGGTCCGGAGAGTACGGTGGATGTCTTAGACATTACAATTGAAGCTCTTCTAATTTGGTAGCCGTCTGTTGTGCAGTGTGTGGTCTAGCGTTATCATGAAGCAGCAGTGGCCTAGAGCGATTAACCAGCCTCGGTTGTTTAGCAGCTAGCTTTTCCATCATGGTTTGCAGTTGCTGACAATAGACATCTGCCGTAATCGTCTGGCCAGATTTAAGAAAGCTGTAGTGAACGACACCAGCACTAGTCCACCAAACGCTCACAAGTAACTTTTTTGGAGTCAATTTTCGCTTGGGGTATGGTTTGGCTGGTTCGGCAGGGTTCAGCCATTGCGATGAGCGCTTCCGATTATCATACAGGATCCACTTTTCATCACAGATAATGATTCGATTCAAAATCCCTTCATTATTGTGCCGGTTGAGTAATGCAACGCAGCAGTCAACGAGCGTTTGTTGATTTGCTTCACTCAATTCGTGAGGTACCCACCTTTCAAGCTTTTTCACTTTCCCAATTTGCTTCAAGTGGATTAAAACAGTTTTATCACTAACACCGCAGCCTGCAGCTAACTCGGACGTGGTTTGCGATGGATCCGCTTCCACAATAGCCTTCAATTCTTCATTATCAACTTTGGTCTCCGGCCGTCCACGGGGCTTGTTATGCAGGTCGAAATTTCCAGAACGAAAACGTTGGAACCAAAAACGCACTGTGTTTTCTTTTGCGGCACCGTCGCCATACACATCATTAATCCTTCGAGCCGTTTCTGCAGCACTGGTGCCACGGTGGAACTCGTACTCGTAAATAACGCGATATTTCAAGTTTTCCATTTTGTAAACTGAGTGACGCAAAGAAAAAAAACAATTGAGGAAAAAACAAATGAATTATAATTTTCGAAACACAAATACTTGAGTAAATAGCTGTATAAATTTGAATTTGGTATTCCTAACCAAAGAGAAGATATTTGAGATCAAAGTTGCCAGTACGGCAAAACGCCAATTTCATATGTAAGGACCTAATATACACAATTTTACACTGTGAGGTTTAATTGAACTTGTTGCACTGTTTTTATTTCATAAAATTTATAAAAACAAGCTTACACATATTAGCTTTGACAGGAATTAGTAATTAAAAAATAGTTCAGATTAGTAAATAGTAAAAGTGTTAGTGGTAAGTAATAATGCTAAGGGAGTAATAAGAAAAAAATAGCTTTTACATAATTATAAAAAAAAATCAATTTACTTAACAAAATAATCTTAAATTAAAAAAAAAATTAACAATTAAAAAAAAAAACTAAATTAAAAGACACATTAACAAAACATTTAAAATAGCACTAAGTTAGTACATGATTCAAAATAATTATGTACACTGATGAGCTGATCAGACGAAACTGGGCGGCCCCAGTTAGTTGCCCACACCTCACCATATCAATGTGACATTACGTGCAAATGCGTGCCTTGCACACAATATTTAGTGTTACAATGTTTGATATAACTATTTGTTAGAGATGAATGCTATAAGAAGGATTAGGAAAGGAATCTTAGTATGGTTTAGTCAAATTTAATTAATGTATTCGGAAAGATTTAAGAAATATGTTAAATATGTGTCTGAAATAAATGGAGAGAAAGGAAGAAGTAGACCGAGAAAAGAGTGAAAAGGGATTGTAAGAGAAATTTTAGATTGTAAGAGAAATGTATGGTTGTAGACGAGGCGGAAGCTGCGTGCAAGAATAGAAAGACATGATGATTTATCTTCTTTGCCTACATCAAAATGGATATGGTTTGTTTGTATATAAACAGAAAAAGATGTTTTTGCTTGGCACATTGACATTCTGGCGTCCCGAGTCCGATTTCCGACAGATCCTGTAATAATAATATTTTTTCCATATAAAATATGTGAGATATCTTCATATTGCAAAAGATTTATTAACTTGTTTTAATCCTCTTAATTGAGGGATTGATAATAAAAAATCAAAAAATGTCAAAGTAGAATGTGTGAATGCAATTTAAATTTTAACCAATTAGAGCCGCGATAAGACACAATATGGCCGCTTGACAGCTGTACATTCCGATCGCTTAGCAGACCATAACTCTCTGTCACTTGAAACTTACGTTGGAGATTTGAAATTCGTTTGTCATTTTAGTTCAGAACAAGAGTTGTAAATAACGCGAAAAAAACATTTATTTAATGTGTTATATATGTAAAGCAATTGATCATGGCAATAAATCAGATTATATGACACGTTTTAGCACGATAGTTTTGGACAGTGATTTTCAAATTTTTAACGCCATTGGAACTCTACACTAGATTGTTATTTTTTAAATCTAGTAGAAAAAAAATTAAGGTTTCACTACGACTACATAAAATGCCATGACGCGACCATTTTTTTAATATCATCTGACAAAGTTAGTGTTGTTGTATTTGTAATGTATCCCTTCCAATGTTAATCTTATCATATACTCTGTTATCCACATACAATAAATATTATAAGTAATCATGTAACGTATTCAAACCAATGTTAAGCTTATCAATGTTAACCATATCATGTTCAATGTTATCTACATCCAATAAATGTTATAATTTATCAATGTTAACCATATCATGTACTATGTTATCTACATCCAATAAATATTAGTGCTATCACGTGTATGTCAAACTTAACTCAATGTATTATGTTTAAATTTATTATCTTGTTGGAATTATCAGAAACCATTACTATCCAAATTCAATAAAGATTTGATATCACTAAATGGAAGTAAACGGTGAACGAGACATTCCAAATAAGTCGCCTGATATCGATTTGACCTTACAAAGGGCAACGATAACATCCCCGACCAAAGGGTCGTGCGTACGCTGTCTTTTTTTTTAAATAGGACGTCATATCAGAGGCAGCATCATTATTCTTAAAGCCACCTCGATGTTAACATCATCGTTATTATTACTTCCACATTATACTTCAATGTAATTCAACGATTATACAAATAAAATTACACAGTTGAAATTCTAAAAGTGTTTTCGTTGCAAAAGGTCATAACATATTGTTTTAAACTCAAAGGGATACACTTTATATTTTTAGTGAAAGTGCGACACCTGTGGAATTTTGTCGTTCCTGTTACAGCTTATGAATTACTTAAAAAGTATTGAAAAAACTTTTGAAATTTCTCAGTATAACATTTTGTTGACTCTCAGCTAGGTTAGTCATTTTCCATACTTCAAATTAGTAAATCGATTGCGAATTGTACAAATTGTTGATAAATGTGTCTTTCGCCTAAGTTTTGCAATTTAATTTATATCATAAACAACTCAAATGCGGAGAAGACGCAATATGATATATTAAAAGTTGTTACTTTACATAACACGCTTAATTCCCGTACATACAATTTATTTATACATGGCAAGAAATTTTATAAATAAAGGGTCTTTCAAATTGAGCGTTTTTTTTATTCTTGGATAAAACACAGATGGCTTAGTGAACTTGCCTGAGTCTTGTAACATTTGAAAAGTGTAATGTATGACATTTATAAAAATGGAGTCGTATACAATATAACAACGCGTTCAAATTGTTGAATTATTTTATGTATTGTAATCTCCGAAAACGGTGATGTTAATTGGCCACCAAGATCATGTGATCTGACACCGTTGGACTATTTTCTCTGAGGTTACGTGAACATTCAGTGCAATTGCGTGCAGTGCAATTCAGCACCGCGCAAAATTCAGTGCAATGCAATTCAGTACCACGCAATATCAACAGTAGCAAAAATGACAATACTCGTATCATACATTATAGTGTGATCGTGCCCACCTTCATGTATGGAAGTGTAACCTGCACTTGATAGAAAAGGATACGAGTAAGATTAATTGTGTAGTATTGTATTACACTATCGTTGTATACAGTACAAACTGACGGGCTTATTGCCAATGTGGCAATCTATTCCGACCAACCAGAAAGATCTGTGATCAACCAGAAAGATCTGTGTGACCAACCAGAAAGATCTGTAAAAGATCTGAGTTCGATTCTGGACTATGCGGACGTATGTTACTTGGATGTTACAGAGGAACAGCTGGACAAATTACAGTGTCTTCAAAATGTGTGTCTAAGATTTATTTTCAACCTACGTAAGTACGATCATATAACTTCATACCAGAAGGCATTGAACTGGTTGAATGTTAGAAATAGACGCCAAATTCACATACTGTCTCTATTGTATAATATCCTTAACTGTCCCGCCGCACCCTCTTATCTCGCCGAAAATTTTCAGCGTCTTTCCAATCATGGATTAGCGCTACGCTCAAACAAAGATTGTTTATTGGCCTTTCCAGTTCACCGCTCCTCTTTCTTTACGTCATCCTTAACTGTCCATGCAGTGAGACTCTGGAATCAGTTACAAACCAATATAAGACTCGCTCCGTCCTTGGCATGCGTTAAGAAGCGACTGAAAAAACTCTTAATTTCTAGTCAGTAAAATAACGTGTTTCATTCCTGATTTTTCTTTTCCTTTCCTCTCCACCATCCTTTCCTCTCCTTTTGATTGATGATATCTCACTTTATATGAAAAATAATGTTCGGGTGATTGTCCGTCTTTGTGGGGTTTGTGGGCATGTTCTCACGTATATGTTTATGAATTTTGTGGGGATGGATAGTCATTTGAATGATTTATGCGACCACGTAACTTGCTTCATTTACTTTTATCTGGTTGGCTGGAAGAGATTGCCGCCTGGCAATAAGCCCGCCAGATTGTATTGCAATAAAAGTGTTAAATAAATAAATAAATAAAAGATGTTAAAGACGCCTTAATGAAAACCAGACTGGAAACCTTTTTTTTTTTAAATCTGGGTGTCAGCCTGATTTGAAGACAGGGAGACAGGCGTCATATCAACTAGACAATAGAGGTCGTCATTGATGCTGTGGAGAATCGTGTATTAAGGATGATAAGTGGTGTCAAGGTTCAAAGGAAGGCGGAATGAAGACATCAGAAATCAATGCATGGATAAAATGGATGTTTTAAGTAGGATGAAGAAAGGAGTTTAATAAGATGAAGAAATTATGAAAGAATGACTAAGTCAAAAGTGCAAGGTGTGCGTTTAAGAGGTGTAATGTATCCCTACCAATGTTAATATGTTATCTTATCGTATACTCTTATCCACTTCCAATAAATATTATAAGTTATCATGCAAACCAATGTTAAGCTTATCGATGTCAACCATATCTGTACTGTGTAATCTAGAACCTATAAATATTAGTGTTATCACATGTATGTCAAACTTAACTCAATGTATTATATTTAAATTTATTATCTCATTGACGGTTATCTATCCAAATTCAATAAAGATTTGGTATCACTAAATGGAAGAAAACTGCGAACGAGATAAATCCCCTGATATTGATTTGACCTTAAGGGCATCGATAACATACCCGAAAAATTCCTTTTTAATCCATCGAAGGGTCGTGCGTATGATTATCTTTGCTTTAAATAGGACGTCATATCAGATGCAGCAATCATTATTCTTAAAGCCACTACGATGCTAACATCATCGTTATTATTACTTCTATAAATACTGTTAATATTATACTTCAATGCAATTCAAACATTGTTCAAATAAAATTACACAGTTGAAATTCTAAAAGTGTGTTGCAAAAGGCCATAACAGAGGTAGACCGAAGAAAACGTGATTGGACCACATGAACTTGATTTTGAATATCATTTTTCGTTTTTTTATTTTGCTGAAATCAAGTTTTCTCGTTTTGTGCTGGTTGTATTTGTAGGTAATTTTTCGCTGACAGTTAATCGGAGGTGGTATTTGTGGGCAATTTTTCAACAGTTAATCGGAGGTGGTATTTGTGGATAATTTTTCGCTGACAGTTAATCGAAGGTTGTATTTGTGGGGAATTTTTCGCTGACAGTTAATCGGAGGTGGTATTTGTGGCTAATGTTTTATTTTTTTTCTGCCATTTATTAATTTTCTGTTTTTTTCTTAATCTACGAGTACATGTACAAGGATGTTTGGGCTGAAAAATATTTGATATCCTTGCGGCCGGGCTCGCCTTTTATAGCTGGGGTGTATCTCGGCCGGGGGGGATATTATGAGATGAGCCTAGACCTTTTGATAGCTTTTCTCTTAAATGTATTTTCTGCTATTAATCTTGAGATATATGATATGTGGTAATTTGGAATAAACCTTTATATGTACATGTTATGTATGAATAAACCTATATTTGTTTATGACTGGAATCCATTTAAAAAAAATCTGGGTTCTGAAGGGACTCGAACTCGCCACCCCCCGATTGGAAACCAAGCGTTTTATTAACTAGACTACGGAGATCGTCGTGCATATTCAAACCGGACCTTATCATAATCTGCTAAATTTACAAAAGTATTTCGGTGCCGACTTTAATTTATGAGAGTAAAACATGGACGTGGAAAAAAGTTGAAAAGAGTCAAATAAATACTGTAGAAATGCGTGCATTGAGAAAAATACACGGGATGACAATGTATTGTAGAATACGAAATGCAGTGATGAAAGAATGTAAACTTAATGCAGGTGGATTCAGTAAGATAAAAAAAGCACTCTGAGATGGTCTAAGCATGTAGAACGAATGACTGAAGAAAGACTAATAAAACCTAAAATTCCTTGCTTTTATCTTCATTGTACGATGGGGGATCCCGGACAACAAAACTTGTCTTGTTTGTGCTCCCCTGATGATGAGGTAAAAATCTTGAAACCGGTAATGTTATACCGTTATATAAAGTGGAATAAACAGTATTTGACTAAACTAAATATTGTTTCTAAATATTGTTGTGATATTCAGGCGAATATTTTATATAATATATTTATATTAAAAAAAATATTGTTGCAAAACTCATTTTGTAGACTATCATCATCTCTTTTTCCAATATTTAAAATAAACCTACACATTAATTGGTAAAAACAATCTAGATTAATGCTAGCGAGACTCAAAATAGTGCTAAAGCGACAGTATTTAAAGATTGGACGGTTTTAGCGCGTTCATTGTCTACAGGGACTACAATAGAATCAATACGGATTCACATTCAGACTGTGGAAAGTCTGTTGAACTCGCTGGACGTGTGGTCCTTCAGCAGATTGTTTGCAATTTTTCAGCATTAACAGACGCGTCCATCACCGTCCTTTATCTGTGACAAGAGATTTAAGATTTTAACAGCTTTGAAACCAGTGGCGCGCCTTTTTTGTAGGAAAAAAGAAAGTTGTTTTATTTTTATATAGATTTTTTAAATATAAGTTTATTATAGCAACAAAGTATGTACATACATTACAAATTTGCACAATTATTTCAAGATAAACAACAGAAAATTCATTTAAAAGAGAAGCTATCCACCTTTAGAGAATCGGTCGTTAAGGAAGAGATGATGATAGTTGTTGGTAAATAAATAAACTCGTTATATCGCAATGCGGAAAGAGAGAGTGTTTATTTTTATAGTAACGTAGGTATTTATATCTTTTTGGAATGTGCGCGAGAGTGCGCTCGCGATATGCTTACGTCTCGATTCTGTGAATGCAGAAAACGGTTATTGTCGTATGTAGGTATTCATCTAAATACGGAACTGGTGAGATAGCCGTGGTGCGTTCTCTCTCTCTGGCGTGTGGTGCGGTCGCTCGGCCGGCGTCAATGGCCGGCATGTGACCTTCGGACTGTTTACTATAATTTATCGAGGAATCCGAAGGTCGTTTCATCGGTCATTGACCGTATGTATGCGACAATATTTGGAGACGACCGCCACACACCAATATATGACGAGCCCGGCCGCGAAGACGTCAGATGTCTTTCCGCCCACACTCTTGTACATGCAGATTAAGAAAAAAAATAACAACGTGTGGCAGAAAAAAAGTAAACCCACAAATACCACCTCAGATTAACAGTAAAAAAAAAAGCTGACAGGAGTCCAAATTTTATCAAAATTAAATCACAAATTATGGTATAAATACTGCTTATTTTTATAATAGATGACTTTGAAATGTGATGCTGGAGAATGATGTTACGAATTCCATGGACACCAAGGGGAACTAACGCATCCATTCTCGAAGTACTGAGAATCGCAGACAGATTGTCGACAATATACCAAACCTCTCCAAACTGTCTCCCTATGGCCAAGGAGACAGTTTGAAGAGGTTTGTGGTTACTGGAAGCGTGAAAGGATGATGCACAAGAGGAAGTATTCTAATGCGTTGACTGACTAAGTGAGAGATGCAATTGGACTACCCTAAACAACTGCCCTTCGAGCCGCAGAGTGGAGAGATGGGTGTAAAGGAGTCGTCAAAGGCTATCATGGGCCATGAGCTACACGATAGGATGATGACTACCTATTCTAGAAGGTCTCATGTAGCAATTTTTAGAATATTTTAATGCACTTCCTTCAATCTTGACTAGAAGATCCTGATACTGTCGCTGTTATATTATTTCAAGTCTTGCTAACATTAAAAGCTGAATAAACGTAGTAGAAATGCGTGTTTTTTTGCGAAGAATATCTGATATTACAATGTATGATAGAGTAAAAAATGACAAGATTAGGGGTAACTGTTTGGTAGAGTTGTAGTAACATTAAGGATTTTAAGACGCCTGTCTTGAGATGGTTTGAACACATCGAGAAAAATATATTTATTAAAGAATGCTGCGGCCTAGTTGGTAAAACATAAGACTTCCACTCTGGGTTTTTGGGTTCGGTTTCCAATGGTGCTCAAACAAAACGAATAGATTCATCTGGTAACAATACTCGCACAGAGTACAAGTGCGAGCATTTTGTGTCTCTTTGTGTTATTAAGTGTTTCTAACACTTGCAATATCGAACCGTGAATTTCGTTCTTACTTTAGTGGTTCTTAATCCGCAGGTTAGATTATTTATTTATTTATTTTACACGTGACAAGAAATATACATAATTGGTGAAAAAACAACAGGTAATTAAATTTGGACACAATTTTAATGGATCTGGGTTTGTTGCCTTTCATTTGTCGTGTCCCCAGTAAACTAGGCTTTTGCCTGTATCTCACTGAGGATACAACATGAAAAAATAAATTGATACTTCTTTCCGATTTTGGATTATATGAAACCCCGTTGCACATTGTCATCAACCTGACTAACACAATGACATTCAATTACAACTGGAAACATCACGCGAAAGACATTATGAAGGCAATGTTTTCCTAGTATTATGCTTTTTAATATATATGAATCAATAAATTAAAGGATGCCGCATAAACGACAAAGAATAAATAAAAATCGATTTTAAAAAAAAAAAATGTTTTTTTTTTTTATTTTTATATCGACGCCACTGGCAAGTTGTTGAAAGGAATAAAAGTATCAAAAATAATCAAAAGAAAGTTGAGACAATTCTGTAGAATGACGTTTGCGATAGCAACTTTACTTGATTCAACTCTTCATCTTGTTTAACACATTTGTACCCTGTTGTCTTTTTTGCATCTATTCAATATTCATTTTAATTTTTAATACTAGAGAATAAGTTGCGTCAAATGCTTTTCTCATCGCTCAAACGTAACTTTCATTGTTCATACCTATGTAGAAAACATTGCTCAATTCTCATGTCTCAACAATGACTATTTTTTTAAAGATTTTCATTGATCAACGGTATGATGAAGCTTGCGACAATATTCAAAAATAAAAAAAGTGTTTCGTTCATAATAAAAGAAAAATATTCCAAAAATAAAAATAAACAGATGCGTGAGACTCTCGCGCGGTAGAAGTGAAACTTCTTAGTTCCTAAGAAAAGTTGATTTTATGCATTGCTTTTTTCCATTTGTTAACGATTTTTTTTTAATATTAGGAAATGGTTATTTAGAATTTAATTCAAGAAAATCTCTTTTAATTAAATAAAAAAATGGTTATGTGGATTTTAATTGAAGAAAATCTCTCTTAATTAAATAAAAAAATATTATTTTATTATTTATTCATTAATTTCCATAGATTGTGATTGTGTTATTATACATTTTTGGGAACGGTTGTCCCTAATGGAGAGATGATGAGGATGATCGTTGGTTTAATAAAACTCATTTGAAATCGGAATATGCAAAGAAGTATTTTATTGTTAAACGTCGGTATTTATAATATTTGGAATGTGCGTAGAACGGCGCAGAAGATATGTCGCCGTCTCGTTTCCGCTGAACAATATATTTATTGTTACACGTCCCGTATTCATATGATCTGTAGGAAGGCGCAGAAGATATGTCGCTGTCTCGTTCTCGCTAAACAACAACAGTGGCTCGCGCCTCGACCACAGGGAGCAAAGGTAGCTACACATTAATTAATTAATTATACATTATTATATAATTATATATTATATAATTATATATTATGTAATTAATTAATTATATATTAATTCCATAGAAGAGAAAGCGTTTCACTTTTCGTGACGTTCAAGCCAGTTTGCCCTACCGCGCCTATGGAAGTTTCACTTCAAAAAACAATTGATTATAATTACAATATATTAAAATCAAACAAAAACATTCAAACAAAATTCTAAAAACACATACGTATGCAATTACAAACGCTTAAGAAAACACGTATTTTTTGTAAAGACAATGAAAACATTTTAACAGGTCTGAAGGTGTTGGCATCAAGAAACAAGTTTTTAAATAACAGAATTGAATTTTTTTTTTTTTGCCTTAAATTTTGTAAGAATTCTTTTCGTTAATCCTACTTTTAAATGAGTTGGATTCTGATAAAAAAATTACGACAATTTAAAATTAAATTGTAACCCGTTAAAGAGAAATTCCACATTTCTGAACAGAAAAATTCACAATCGAATTAGTTAACTCAATAAAATAAATCCGATTTATATTTATTACATTATACGTTTTAACTATTTTGAAAAGTATTCAGAGAATGCAGAGAGAAAGACGCTCTAAATCAGCGATTCTTAACCGGTGGTACGTGTCTCACCGATGGTATATAAGAGAACAGTTGGTGGTACGGGAAATAATGTGACAATGCTGCATTATATGGAAAGAATAGAAATAAATTATTTTTGTGTATGGTGTAGATACTTACATTTTCTAGTTTCGATGTGACGTGTTAGTTAAAAGGCTGAGAACCGCTGCTCTAGATGTAGAAGAATTTGTGAAGCAGAGAAAATGGCACTACATGATGACACTCAGTCTTCCCAATTAAGTTCCTGTGGATGCCCCAATTCCAATAGCCAGGAATAACATGTTCTGTTCTGTTATCTGGACAATATGTTTATGTGTTCGTATCCCTCGTCAATGGTCTCAGCTTCTCTTCAGATACAATAGTGGGTGATTGGTCAGTGTCTTCCTTAGTAGTAGAGTAAACCCTTGGTGTCGGAGGTGTCACTGATTCAGGTAATAAAATAATAAGGAATCTGCTGTCAGACTATATGGTATACACGTACATATACATATTAATCTTTATTGAAACCAAACACGTAGGCCTCGGCCACACAGGTAGGAGCCTCGTTTGGTGCTTAGAGCTACGCTGCGAACTATGTGACATATCCTAGTGAACCAATACACCCCATACTATCGCAATGGTCACACTGCAAGCTTCGCGCCACGCTACGTGACTATTAGTCACTTAGTGAGTCTCCTAGCGAACAGACGTGTTGGTTTATTTTATTGTGTGTGTCACCAAATGATTTTACAAGATGGAGGAAGTTTTATTCCGCAATTCTCTGTAGAGAAGTTGAAACTCTCCACTCCATACTTCTAGATAACATTAACATTATGTTATGCACCCAACAAGTTCCAATTTGAGATGTTCGAAATTAATTTTAAACTTAAATTCTCTGAGAGAAGTAGCTTTCTGGTTAGTTTTGAGAATGGCATCGTTTGTTGACTCAACCGCTACCAAATGTCAAATGAATTTTTGCGAAGAACTTTGGTGTGGCCATGCCTGAAGTCACCTAGTCTATTAGTCACGTAGTATCTAGCTTAGCACTAAGCGAATCACTCTGGTGTAGCCTTAGCCGTACAGAATAATCGTATTGAGGTGACAAAATAGAGTGACACTTTCTTATTAAGATTTCGTAGTTTATGTAGTTATGTTGTTCCCAATGGTGAGAGCAGGGGATGAAATAAACAAAATAAAAACTGATGGGTCAACGTGGCTTTGCAAAAAGCCGCTGCATTGAGAATAATTATAAATTACTTTGTGTCACGGGAATGCGTAGTCATAAAAAATATATATTACTTGGACAAATTCCTTCTTTATGGGTTTTTGGAATGCCGAGGCCACACCATTAAAATATTATCAAAATACTCTTGTTTTACGTTCTATACACGAGAGTTATAACAGTGATGGGCCAGTTGAAAGAGGTGTAGTATTGAAAGAAGGGTAGCGATAAAGAACAAGGTAAATGGAAAACTTAATGTTATATACAACAACCGCGCCACATCAAAGGTAGTAAAAATTACAATATATAACATATGAACACAAAAAACATATACTGAAATATTTAAAGCCGAATGGGTTACTTCTATCACATATCGGAAGATCTGCAGAATATTTTTTGTAGTTCATCTTCCTTGTTAAATTTTCTGCGGTGTTCTTACCAATTTTTCTGAAAATACTAATATGTGCATGCCAGAATCAATGCTAGACTCGCTCCGTCCTTAGCATGTTTTAAGAAGCGACTGAAAAAACTCTTAATTTCTAATCAGTAATATAACGTGTTTCATTCCTGATTTTTCTTTCCTCTCCACCGTCTCTTTCTTTGATTGATTTTTTTTATTTGATTTGATTGAAATTTTTATTAAAATTTGTCTGGTTGGTTAGAAGAGATTGCCATATTGCAATAAGCCTACCAAATTGTTTTACAACGAAATTGTATCGGACGTATGCGTCACCTAAAATATATGATTTTATTTGTCTAATTGCTGTGTAAATATTGTAGAGCTGATATCTGTACCTATTTTAATGAAATGTTCCTTATGCGTGGCCTTCGCAATAATCACTATAAATAATCGAACAGCCCATGCATGAAGAGAGCGCGCGGTATACATGGTATCTAGTAAGCCGTGACGGCATACACGACGGCATACGTGCGAATAAAGGGGCTTACGATGAGCGATGCACATAAAGAACCAAAAATGAGTAAAATATATTCTCAGTTTCTGGAAAGTCTACTGTGTTTTATTTACGACAAACTTCTACCTGTTAAAGAGGAACCTCTTCACTCAGCTATTTTTCAAAGAAAACGCAAGAAGTAAACCGAAATCTCTGAGTATTAAGCTGCAGTCATCCACTTATTTTACAATCTTTGTACCGGTGCTGTACAGAAGTGTTAAATAAATAAATACAGCAATATTGATACTTACTGTAATACTGTTGAGGACTATCATCTTGGCAAATACTGATACTGTCCTGATCGAGTATTTATGTTTTAGTTTCCTCGCACTACACGCCTTTCAATATTCCTCGCAACTCTTCCATCAGAGCTATCATCTTGGCATATACTGATACTGTCCTGTTCGAGCATATATGTTTTAGTTACCTCTCACTACACGCCATTCAATATTCTTCGCAACTCTTCCATCAGAGCTATCATCTTGGTATATACTGATACTGTCCTGTTCGAGCATATATGTTTTAGTTTCCTCTCACTACACGCCTTTCAATATTCCTCGCAACTATTCCATCAGAGCTATTATCATCTTTGCAGATACCGATCCTGTCCTGTTCGAGTATTTATGTTTAAGTTTCCTCTCACTACACGCCTTTCAATATTCCTCGCAAATCTTCCATCAGAGCTATCATCTTGGCATATACTGATACTGTCCTGTTCGAGTATATATGTTTTAGTTTCCTCTCACTACACGCCTTTCAATATATTTTGCAACTTTTCCATCATGTGTGAAACGTCTACTACTATTCGATAGCAGAATTCTTCAACTCTCTTTTATCTTTCATTACTCACCTATATATCGCATTTACTATCACCATAACTTTGATATCAGTACTAAATAATATCTCAACACATGCGATCGTCCTAGATGTCGAAGTATTGCCAGAGAACATGACATTTTAATGAATCAGCCACTGTAGCATAAATAGATATGACATCACGCAGCATCACATCAACTGGTGACCCATTGGGAAGGAAGGAGACGAATCGAAAGATTGTGGCTGATAACCAGGAGCAGGGTGCTATAATTTTACCTTGGCGTTTCATCAATTCATATGGTAACCCTCAACATAACTGTTATGTCAGAAGTCGGAAGTAGATGCATAAGTCTCGATCCGTCCTTGGCACGCTTTAAGAAGCGACTGAAAAAACTCTTAATTTCTAGTCAGTAAAATAACATGTTTCATTCCTGACTTTTTTTCTTTTCCTTTCCTCTCCACCATCCCTTCCTTTTCTTTTGATTGATGATATCTCACTTTATATGAAAAGGAATGTTCGGGTGATTGTCCGTCTTTGTGGGGTTTATGGGCGTATGCTCACATATGTTACATATAGTATGTGTTCATGGATTTTGTGAGGATGGGTAGTCATTTGAATGTTTTTTTGCGACCATGTAACTTGCTTTATTTATATATTATTTATAGTTAAAGCATTAACATTGTGAAGGTTTAAAAATATTGTAATTTGTTTCATCATACACTGTTTATGCCACTTCTTGTAACGGTATAACCCTACCGGTTTCAAGGCTTTCACCTCATCTTCAGGGGAGCACAAACAAGACTGAATTCTATTCGAACTGGTACCGAGATACACGCTTCTAACGGTAAACATTCGGGTTAGGGACTGGGGGCTGAGGGAGGCATGGGACAACCTCGTCGAGCAGCGGAGAGATTCTTAGGATATATGTGTTTGCCAGATGTTCACCCCGATGCACTGACTTAGAAAATTCTAGGGCATCTAATCTGTCCAATTTATTTCCGTTACTACTGATATGTAAGATCGATGCATTCTTACATATCAGTAGTAACGGAAATAAATTGGACAGATTAGATGCCCTAGAATTTTCTAAGTCAGTGCATCGGGGTGAACATCTGGCAAACACATATATCCCAAGAATCTCTCCGCTGCTCGCCGAGGTTGTCTCATGCCTCCCCCAGCCCCCAGTCCCCAACCCGAATGTTTACCGTTAGAAGCGTGTATCTCGGTACTAGTTCGAATAGAATTCAGTCTTGTTTGTGCTCCTCTGATGATGAGGTGAAAGCCTTGAAACCGGTAGGGTTATACCGTTACAAAAAGTGGATTAAACAGTGTTTGATAAAACAAATTACAATTGCTTTATTTACTTTTGTCTGGTTGGCTGGAAGAGATTGCCGCCTTGCAATAAATCAGCCAGATTGTATGTATTTGCAATAAAAGTGTTAAATAAATACATAAGTAGTAGGTCGATGGTTATAAGATTATTAAAAATAAAATGACATGTACATAGGAAATTAAAATGAAGTTAGTTCATACTTATAATACTCGTATATAAATTAGATTAGTTCTTAAGATATACATTTGTATATAGGTATAGCCTTTGGCAAATGTTTGTACTATGTACATATTACTGTACTAAATTAAATAAAGTCGTTCATAATGTTGCCAGTTAATGCATAGCGTATTTAAATTTGAAATAGCCCAGAGTATGTAATAATTTTCCTTTGTATTTTCGTTAGTCTAAAATCCTTCAGACACTTTAACGGTTCGCTTGAAGAAGAAACGACTTTTATCTGATTGTTTGGCGTAATAATAATATGTGAGTTACGTCCTCTTGCAGACGGTTCAGACAGAATTTTCCATAAAACCCACCAAGTTTGACATGTTAGGCGACGCGTGTCCACTGTGAACAGCGCAAGCTCTATATATATACACACCTTACAAAGGCAATCATTGTGGACTGAGGAATTCCGTATTCCTCATTTTGTTGTCTGAATGGATCTGGCGATATTCTATTTTATTTCCAATAATAATAATAAAATGAAATATTTATATAGCGCCGTTAACGCTTCCTTCCCTGTGATGTGTAACTAGTAAACATTGCTTCTAAAAACTTTAATATCTCTATAAATGTAATAAATACTGGATTCAGATTTTAGATATTCCTCCGTAATACATTTACGCATTAAATGAAAAAATAATATTAATAATAACTAGCACTTATCGGCCACATCGGAGATATTTTGTGAAAATTGGGAATAAATTCACCAATACAATCAAACGTGTGCCAGTGGTATTTCATTCTGACGTAGGTATATTCATTCTAAACAACCGCTATGGGTGAAGAAAATAGAATCTCAGTTCACTCGTTTCAGTAGCTAACGGGCATTCGTTTGAGATGGTCTCTTCGCCCGTTTTGTGAACGTCGGCCGATGTTTTTTTACATGTTTTCAGCAATTAAATTTAAATTATTATCACTTTTGGCTTCAAATTTTATTAATTTAAGCGATTGGCTATGAATATTCTTATTTTTACGATTTTAAATCGCTCATTTTTACATGTGTATTGATGTGTATTAAATATATAGCACCGAAACGCGCTGATGTTTTTTAGCGCAGGAATGGAAAGGTTAAGAGAGCAGACTCTCACCATGGGCGCTGTAACGCAGGATTCAAATCCGCTATTATTGACAGATTAAAAATATTACAAAAAAATAAATCATGTTGAGCGCAAGGATAGGAAGATGGTGGCTGCGTTTATAAGATTAGGAATTTATCCTCTCTCTCTATGAGGTGTATGGCCGCGCGGTAACGGACTGGACTTCCATGCGGAGGGTTGTCAGTTCGAACTCCGCGTTGTGCTACTCCCCTCGAAAGACACAGACCCTTTTTCGAGGGTATAAGGATAACTATGACTTCGGTCATATCTATTCTTTAAAAAAATAACATGTCGGTGTGCTCCGGTCATCTCATGACTGAACATCGTGACATCCATGACAGCCTCTGACGACTCCTCTTCATCCATCCTTGGCAGTCCTGTTGCATCTCTTATTTGATCAGTCCAATGCATTGGGAATCTATATTTCGTGCGTCGTCCTTCCACGCTACCAGTAAGCACAAATCTCTACAGACTATCTCCTTGGCTATGAGCAATGTATAATATCCTTAACTGTCCCGCCACCCCCTCTTATCTCGCCGAAAAATTTCAGCGTCTTTCCAGTCATGGATTAGCGCTACGCTCAAACAGACATTGTTTATTGGCCTTTCCAGTTCACCGCTCCTCTTTTTTTACGTCGTCCTTTACTGTCCATGCAGTGAGACTCTGGAATCAGTTACAAACCAATATAAGATTCACTCCGTCCTTGGCGTGCTTTAAGAAGCGACTGGAAAAACTCTTAATTTCTAGTCAGTAAAATAACGTGTTTCATTCCTGATTTTTCTTTTCCTTTCCTCTCCACCATCCCTTCCTTTCCTTTTTGATTGATGATATCTTACTTTATATGAAAAATAATTTTCGGGTAATTCTTCGTCTTTGTGGGGTTCGTGGGTATGTGCTCACGTATATGTTTATGGATTTCGTGCGGATGGATAGTCATTTGAATGACTTATGCGACCACGTAACTTGCTTCATTTACTTTTGTCTGGTTGGTTGGAAGAGATTGCCGCCTGGCAATACACCCGCCAGATTGTATTTGCAATAAAAGTGTTAAATAAATAAATAAATAAATGTGTCCAAAGAATCGAAAGACTCCTCCAAGGCATATTGTCGACAATCTGTCGGTGATTCTCAGTTCTTCGAGAATGGAGGCGTTAGTTCCCCTTGCTGTCCATGGAACCTGTAACATCCTTCTCCAGCACCACATTTCAAATGCACCTATCTAGTCCACGTCGCTCGCTTGCTCTCAGAGTCCAAGTCTCCGCGCTATACATGAATATTGTGAAGACGAGAGACTTAACAAGGTGCATTTTCGTCGTGATGGTGATAGTTCTGCTCTTCCATATCTTTTCCAGCTTTGACGTCGCAGTTTTTGCCACTGCAGTTCTTTTTTTCACCTCAGCCTCGCATCCTCCATTGTTGGTAATAGTGAAGCCTAAGGCCGAGGCCACACCAAAATGCTTCGTTAGATGCTAAGATAGATTTTACGTGACTCATATACTAGGTGACTTCATGCCTGACCACACCAAAGTGCTACGCACACATTTATTTGGCAGTTCGGAGCGATTGAGTCAACACACAATGTCACTCTCATAAGTAACCAATATCATTATAACTTACCATCTTTATTTACTTCCTGTGCAGCTTCATTCCAAAGTGATTTTATTATAGGTAATATTTTTTTATAATTTGCTCGATGAGTTCCACAAATGTTTCCTTTTATACGCAGCTGTCATTAAAACTTCCGCCATCTTGTAAATTAACCAACACGTCTGTTCGCTAGGAGATTCACTCGATGACTAATCGTCATGCAACGTGGCGCGAAGCGTGCAGTGTGGGCACTGCGATAGTATGCGGTACGTTGGTTCGCTAGGATATGTCGCCGAACTCGCAACATAGCTCTAAGCATCAAGCGAGGCTCTTTCCTGTGTAGCCGAGGCCTAAATAAATAAATTCAGTAACCACTTCTAGACCAAGATTCATATGGTTTGTTACTGCGGTCTATAATCCTTAATACATTTTTTAACTTAAAATTAATATTGACAGGCAGAAAACAGAGTCGACCAAATTAAGTATTTTTCCACGTGTGCATTTATCAAAGTTTGTGGTACTAAAATATGTGTCATCATCTATGATTTTAGCAAATTTTGGTAATGTCCAGTTCTATAGAAAATCTTCTTCATATTAAAGTCCTCTCCACGTTGAAGGTTGGCAATCATCATCATGGCTATTTTAATTTTATCTACAGCTGCTCTGCACAATGTCTCCGTGCTAGTATGGGGCCACTCTCTAAGATTATTCAACCAGTAGGTCTTTATTTTTCCTACACTTTTCCTTGTATTTTCCCCTGCAATAATAAATAAATAAATGAGAATATGTATGGATGTAATGAAAGTATGTCAAAGTAGGAATGTACGGCACCGGTACAAAGAACTGTGGAACTGTGGATGGCTGTTGTGCAATCCTCGGAGAATCCGACTCACGTTCAGAGGCGTAGATCGGTGAAAAGGTAGCAGGGTGAAGAGGTTCCTCTTAGGCAGGTATTAGATGATCGCAAGTAAAATACAGTAGGTAGAGTTTTGTTTTGACCCTTCTTATGAACGGCCGATCGCTTATCATAAGCGCCATTTTCTACCATTGCATGCGTTCACGCCTCGCAAAATACCACAATTTTCGGGAGTTATGCGCAAGCAGAGACCGGCCGGCCAGCAATATAGTCTCGCGACGACCGTCCATAAGTCTCATTTCCGTTGCGGTCGCGACGCAACGCGGACCCAAACAAACATAAAAATACATACAAAATCCAAACAAATATCAAATTATAACCAAAACCTTTACCCATTAAACAATCAAACATATACCAGAATTTACATATCAAACAAGAAAACAATTAGGAACAAATACACAATTGTTTTATGATGACGCATACGTCCGATACAAGGAAATTTTGAAACTCTGGCTACCCGACAGGAAAATACCATGATGGTAGGTTTGTATGTTACTTCATAAACAATTATTACTCGAACTTGAAGTACTATGGAGAATGCAAATAATAACTGTCCATAATTTCTCATTTATTGATTTAAAGAACTATTTGAATGCCAAATCGAATAACGGACATAATATTACGGACGAAAATGTGATATTCATGTACCTGACATTGCGGCATAAAATGACTTTGGGACAATACACTTGCAATGGCATGCACATCGTATAAGGCATATTTTATGGCAAATTATGCCAACTGAGGTAAGATTGGTCATATTTTATGTGTTTTTATATCTCATGAACATTCATTCGCGTTTTAGGTGTTGCCATATGCAGGGATATGTTTTTTTAATGGTTTACCCAAACGCATTGCATAGACTTCCTCTAGCGTGTGGGAAGACTGTTGAAGGTAGATTGTTGGAAGACTGTTGGAAGAAGTTTCTAGAAACTTTTTAAAGATATGTTTAAAATCAAGTTTACACTTTTTTGAGATATCATAATTACTATGAAGTTAAAACTTTTTTGGGATATCATTAATAATATCAAATTTTATTTTTTTTAGATATCGTTATTACTCGAGCTGACACGGTTTTTAGATATAATTATTATCAAGTTTACACTTTTTTGGGATATCATCAATAATATTATTTTTTTTTTAGAAATAATCATTACATTAAAAATAAGCTAACGTTAAAAGTCAGAGAAAAATCGTAAGAGTTGCATGAAATCGAAGAAACAAAGGATGTGTGTCTAGATAGAATATAATATTGCTTTGTCCTCTCTGCCTACCCCGACAGTCATTAATTTTGTCTTTGTTATATTTATTATCAAATCTCTCACTAATAGGTGCGTCAACAATCTCTCACTAATAGGTGCGTCAACAATCTCTCACTAATAGGTGCGTCAGCCATCTCTCACTAATAGGTACGTCAACCATATCTCACTAATACGTGCATCAGCCATCTCTCACTAATAGGTGCGTCAGCCATCTCTCACTAATAGGTGCGTCAACCATCTCTCACTAATAGGTGCGTCAGCCATCTTTCACTAATAAGTACGTCAGCCATCTCTCACTAATAGGTACGTCAACGTCAACCATCTCTCACTAATAGGTACGTCAACCATATCTCACTAATAGGTGCGTCAGCCATCTCTCACTAATAGGTGCGTCAGCCATCTCTCACTAATAGGTGCGTCAGCCATCTCTCACTAATAGGTGCGTCAGCCATCTCTCACTAATAGGTGCGTCAACAATCTCTCACTAATAGGTGCGTCAACAATCTCTCACTAATAGGTGCGTCAGCCATCTCTCACTAATAGGTACGTCAACCATATCTCACTAATACGTGCGTCAGCCATCTCTCACTAATAGGTGCGTCAGCCATCTCTCACTAATAGGTGCGTCAGCCATCTTTCACTAATAAGTACGTCAGCCATCTCTCACTAATAGGTACGTCAACGTCAACCATCTCTCACTAATAGGTACGTCAACCATATCTCACTAATAGGTGCGTCAGCCATCTCTCACTAATAGGTGCGTCAGCCATCTCTCACTAATAGGTGCGTCAGCCATCTCTCACTAATAGGTGCGTCAGCCATCTCTCACTAATAGGTACGTCAACGTCAACCATCTCTCACTAATAGGTGCGTCAACAATCTCTCACTAATAGGTGCGTCAGCCATCTCTCACTTATAGGTACGTCAACCATATCTCACTAATACGTGCGTCAGCCATCTCTCACTAATATGTGCGTCAGCCATCTCTCACTAATAGGTGCGTCAGCCATCTTTCACTAATAAGTACGTCAGCCATCTCTCACTAATAGGTACGTCAACGTCAACAATCTCTCACTAATAGGTACGTCAACCATATCTCACTAATAGGTGCGTCAGCCATCTCTCACTTATAGGTGCGTCAGCCATCTCTCACTAATAGATGCGTCAGCCATCTCTCACTAATAGGTGCGTCAGCCATCTTTCACTAATAAGTACGTCAACAATCTCTCACTAATAGGTGCGTCAACAATCTCTCACTAATAGGTGCGTCAGCCATCTCTCACTAATAGGTACGTCAACCATATCTCACTAATACGTGCGTCAGCCATCTCTCACTAATAGGTGCGTCAGCCATCTCTCACTAATAGGTGCGTCAGCCATCTTTCACTAATAAGTACGTCAGCCATCTCTCACTAATAGGTACGTCAACGTCAACCATCTCTCACTAATAGGTACGTCAACCATATCTCACTAATAGGTGCGTCAGCCATCTCTCACTAATAGGTGCGTCAGCCATCTCTCACTAATAGGTGCGTCAGCCATCTCTCACTAATAGGTGCGTCAGCCATCTCTCACTAATAGGTACGTCAACGTCAACCATCTCTCACTAATAGGTGCGTCAACAATATCTCACTAATAGGTGCGTCAGCCATCTCTCACTAATAGGTACGTCAACCATATCTCACTAATACGTGCGTCAGCCATCTCTCACTAATAGGTGCGTCAGCCATCTCTCACTAATAGGTGCGTCAGCCATCTTTCACTAATAAGTACGTCAGCCATCTCTCACTAATAGGTACGTCAACGTCAACCATCTCTCACTAATAGGTACGTCAACCATATCTCACTAATAGGTGCGTCAGCCATCTCTCACTAATAGGTGCGTCAGCCATCTCTCACTAATAGGTGCGTCAGCCATCTCTCACTAATAGGTGCGTCAGCCATCTCTCACTAATAGGTGCGTCAACGTCAACCATCTCTCACTAATAGGTGCGTCAACCATCTCCAGTAACACCTTTATCAGAATGAGCAAAGTATACGCAACAACTGTATCATTATCAATACAACGAACCTTATTGATTATTTGACGTTTTTATAAATTTCAGCTTTAACTTTGTGATACTCTATCCGTGTTTCCCAACGTGGAGTCCACGCCTTACAGGGGGGCAATTTGATTTTTAAGGGGGGCAATTTGAAAATTGACTCGTTCAGAGTTTAAGTTAACTATATTTCTATATTGTGGTTCACGAGCATGATACAAGTATAACAGATATAGCAATCCGGATCGCAGCTAACTTCACTCCACTGTCGCGTATACGCCGTGACGTAATACGCGACAGTGGAGTGAAGTTAGCTGCGATCCAGATTGCTTTATCTGTATACTTGTATCATGGTTCACGAGTACAGGTATTTCTTTGTACTGGCAACAATGGTGATCGAAATCTGACAGTTATTGTTTTGGGATAAAATAATTTCAGTTCTCCATTATATGTTTTGATAATTTACTTACTTCAGTGCTTATTTCCTAGTGATTTCTTACTAAAACCCATCAGTTAATTTCTTTAATGAACAAATTAAGTGCATGGCCGCGAGGTAACATATCTATTCTTAAAAAAAAAAAAACAATTTTTGTATATTAAAAATGATGTATATGTATATGTTACGTTACGCAGGGGCTCCACGACAGAGCGGCCGCGACAAAAGGGTTAAAGTTTAACCCTTTTGTCACGGCCGCTTAGTCGTATTTTGATCGCTTATTCGCGTCACCGTTACGTAGGGGGGGCATAAGAATTTTAGAAAGGCTTAGGTGGGGCATAGCACAAAAAATGTTGGGAAACACTGCAGTCTATGTTATAATATTTAACAAAATATTACTTCATTATTCCACAAATTAAATTTAATTAATTAGCAGAGTAAGGTAGTGTTGATCATTTGACAGATCAATGAAAATCTAACCATCGTCGTTGCTTGGCCTAAAGTTGTGTCGTGGAGTTTGTTTAAGTTAGTGAGCTGTTGCACACCAGCAAACTGGATTCAATGTCACACTGAAGTGAGACGATCGGATTTTTTTCCCTTTTTTGAATATAGATTTGACCGAAGTCATAGTTATCCTTATACCCCCGAACACTAAGCGGAAAAAGTACCTGTGTCATTCGAGGCGAGTAGCACAGCGCGAGATTCGAACCGGCGACCTTCCATATGGAATCCAGTATGTTCATGCACCTCAATCTCATCATATATCTCATCTAATGCATCCTTCAAAATGGCTTTAAAATAAACATGAAAAATAATTGGAGAGAGTATGCATCCTTGTCGAACCCCGTTACACTTTTCTATATCAGTTATCAATTCACATAATGCAACTTTTTGATAGCATTAAATAAATTGTAAATAATTTACATATATAAATCGAAACGCGAAGAATACCTGAATATTCAGAATGCAGGCCCGTCGCATCAATTGCAGTTTCTTTTATCTATTTTGTGCTTTGTGCAAAGTAAACAGTGCGCCACAATGCATTCCTCAACCAAGCGAGAAAATCAACCTAATGCAACTGTTAATATGGATACACTCTGCCGTCCCAAGGAAGCGTACCGCCCAATCACTTGAATAACGAAGTCCACCAACCTTAGGATATGCAAGCAAAACTTGGAAGTAGTAAAAGATCGATGAAATTATGATGAGTTTGTTTATTATATATTTGTTGGGTCGTGTTGCGGGGATGATAATTTTTAATTAACTTGCGCCTATAAATGTTTTTTTTTGTTCGAATCTCACGAACGACTGCAGTTCCTAAGGTTGAAGGACTTCGTCAGCTGTCTCAGAACAGGCATCAACCCTAGTGTGACAACTGATATAGATATTGTGTAGAGTAGAATTATGTAAACATTAGAATAAAGTAAAATAAAATATTGAGGATGAATTACAGAGTCTGGAAAGTAAAAAGAAAGACATGTAAAGAAAAACATTTGAGAATGAATATTCAATTTCATGATGATTGAAAAGGGTGAAAGGATATATCATACACATGCGATATATGGGCGAGTAATGAAAGATTGGAGCAAGCTGAAGAATTCTGCTATTTTTGGCAGAATTTTAAGTTACGAGGAATATCGAATGGCGTGTAGTTAAAAAAAACAAATTCAATGCGGCAAAAACACTTACGAGTATATGCTCGAACCGGGCTTTATCAAAATCTGCAAAGTGATAGTCCACAGCAGTATTTTAGTACCATGTTTGATGCATGGGAGTGAAACGTGGACGTTAAAAAAATTGATAAGAGACAAATAAATGCTGTAGAAATGCATGTACTTAGAAGAGTATATGGAGGGGGGACAATATATGAGATAATACGGAATGAAGTGATGAGGGATTAATAAGAGTTTAAGGTTGATGTGTTGAGTAAGATAAAGGAGGGCACTCTAAGATGATTTGGGCATGCAGAATAAATGCATGAAGAAAGACTAACAAAACAAATAGACAGTGCAAATGTGAGTAGAAGGCGTGGTAGAGGAATAACAAGGAAAGTATGGTTGGATCTAATGAATGACATTTTGAAAGAAGGAATAGTAAGAAGTAATGAGAAGAAGTATGGATGTGAAACTGGTGAAATATGTGTGTTGATATAGGAAAGCCTGGGGATTTGTCATTTCTGTTTACACCAGCAGAGAAAATACATGTTGGTATGTAAATAAATGTAAAAATGATAAGATAAGTCATGCCTCGTAATCGACATCGACTATTAATCATAATGTTAATGAAAAACGTCTGTATTGTACTGTTTTTTTTGCATGCAAGTTGTTCCACTTGAGCAATCGCACAGTATTGAGATATGAAACCCAAGAGATTGAAATGCCTTCCTGATCGCCAGTGTTATTCTACTGCAGCCTGCAGTTTTATATAGCGCTATTTTTAAGTTGCTTTAAAAATATAGTAATATAACTTCTATGGGCTCAAGGTAAGACACTTGTTAAAAACCTGAGAGTTGTAGATATATTTAAAAAAAAAGATTCTTGACTGATTTTTACTTTAGACTTATTTAAAAATCTTACTGCAAGGCAATAAACTCATTTGAGTTGAACTGTATCCAATAAAAGTGCAATACAATAAGTCACACAGATAAATAAATTCAAATGTAATATGTACTATGAGTAAATCATTTTTGAAAGAAACTCAACTGCACGAGTTTCAATGTTTTATCATTTCAGAATATAACGAAACAACAAGTATTTTATCGACTCTAGTTGACATGCTACTAAGAGAAGAGGTATTAAATTATAAATTTGAAATCGTCAGACCATGCAATGGGCGCAGACAGTAGCTGCCTATGTACGCTCTTACTTCTTATGGAAACTTTTTGACCATTTTTTAATAGGGCATTCACCCAAACTATGATGATTTGTGCTACCAAATAGTCAATATAATAAATCTCGATTTAAAGTTTCAACTCTAAGCTTAAAAAATGTAACAATCGATTTATAAGTGGAAAAAATAAGAAACACAACATTCATTGGACGCGGCAAAGATATAGCTTTTAGTAAATTAAATCTGTCTTGCAAAGAACAAACGAAAAATACGTGTTCTATAGTTTCGCCTTAGTAGTACATTTTTAAAATCTTATTTGTGCTTTCACACCTTATTTGTACATAAAAATAATCAGGATTAATAAGTTTTTAACAAATTAAAAATCAAATTGATTAAATGATGCTTGTATGTACCTCGTTTAAGCCGACTCTGGCCAACTGCCTTATCTGTCTACATTCTAAGAACGGCTCTGATGGGGACAGATGTTTTCAACAAAACGCTTTTATTTCCCCGTTTTATACCCATATATGATTTAAAATATCCCCAAGTGTCACATTTTTCTTTATGGCCACTCTTATGATTCACAAATGGAATATGTGATATTCACAAAAAAATACTTTAAAATATATTTACTGCGTATTATCTCTTTTAAAAAAATCCAATATCTACTTTATATAGGAAAACAGAAAATAATTAAGTTTGTCATAAGAAATTTCTCATATATTTTTATTTTTTTAAATAATCAATTGATATTTTTGAGACATCCTTAATTATAACATATTCTGCTAAACGATGAAAGTAATGGTGTTATTTAAAAAATAATAATAACAAAGTACAGCATGGAAGTAAAACCCTTTCCAAGTTCGTTGTTTCCTCCATTATGGAGAGTTTACTTATTTCCGTAAAATGGCGAAGTGCTCTCTCGGCGAGGAAAACAACAACTCCAAAAAGCCTTACCCATCGCACCAGATAACTTGTTCCTGCTTTAATATTAACACCATCCAGTGAAAAGACATAGACGATGCCTGTGTACAATAAAAAATCAACCACCTACGAGCAACACGAACAAAAATGATCTTTAAAGTTGCAGTGAAAACGTCATCCTGTCCCAACGATAGACACTTCACCACTTACGTAAATTGAATAAATAAATATAGCTTTATTGATAGCAACATAATATGTATGTTACATATACACATATAAATACATTGTGAAATCGCACATGTATCTCAAGATAAATAGCAGAAAATACATTTAAAACAGAAGTTATCATCATCTCATAGCATCCCCCTGTCGAGATACATCCTACCAATATAAGGCGAGCCCGGCTACGAGGGCATCATATGTTTTACGGCCCACACCCTTGTACATTTAGATAAATAAAAAAAACGGGAAATTAATAAATGGCAGATAAAATCTAAAAGTAAACCTACAAAAAATACCACCTCAGATTAACTATCAGCGAAAAAAATCTTACAGGAGTCCGAATTTTATCAAAATAACATATATAATACAAAATGTTCATATATGCAAATCAAAATACGAAAAATGAAAATAAATAAGCAGTTATATAAAAAATAATGATAAGAGAACGCTCACACACGCACAAATAACTCTCGATTCACCGCCAGCGAAAAGAGAGAAAGCAAATTTAATATATTGTCCAAATCACACCAAAAAATAATTACTAACCATTTAGAAGGTAACATTAAATTATTGTGATGTATACACCGTATTGCCAGCAAGAAAAAATACTCAAATAGCGTTTCTATCGAATCTAAGTGATCTTATGTCTTATATTATATAATCGTATATGTTAGTTTATTCTACCAAATGTAGAGATACCATATATTAATGTTATATTTTTCTGTTTCTATATATTTATCCTAAAAAAATTCCAAGATTGGTCGTTTAATATGAAAAAAATTCAACATGTACAGTTTCATAATTTATATTTTTAAATTTTCCTACTGGCAAGTATCTGCCATGACAGCCAACGTTAGAATGCCTATCGATGGGACAGGATGACGTTTTCATTGGAGCTTTAAACAAAAAATTTCCGTGATGGATGGTTAATTTTTGTTTTTATAGAGTCGTCGTTCGTGTTTCCTTTTTGGATTGTGTTATTGTCCAAAATAGGTAAACTTATCTGGTGTGATGTGCAAGTATTTTTAAAGCTTTCGTTGAAAGGTTATTTTGACCTTAACAACTTTTAGACCTTATTAAGTATTTCTTATTTTTGTATACATTCCTGAACTGACACTGTAGTCAAAAGTGTGTTTATTTATTTAACACTTTTATTACAAATACAATCTGGCGGACTTATTGCCAGGCGGCAATCTTTTACAACCAACCAGACAGAAGTAAATAAATCAAGAAATATGATCGCAAAAAAAAAAACATTCAAATGACTATTCGTCTCCACGAAATCCACGAACATATACGTGAGCATACGCCCATAAACCCCACAAAGACGAACAATCACCCAAACATTCCTACTAATATAAAGTGAGATATCATCAATCAAAGGAAAAGGAAGGGATGGTGGAGATGAAAGGAAAATCAGGAATAAAATATGTTATACTGCTGACTAGAAATTAAGAGTTTCTTTTCAGTCATTTCTTAAAGCATGCCAAGGACGGAGCGAGTCTAACATTGGTATGTAACTGCTTCCAGAGTCTCACTGCATGGACAGTAAAGGACGATGTAAAAAAAGAAAAACGGTGAACTGGAAAATTTCTAGTTTAAAAGAATTAACCGATTTGCCTTGTTAACCCCTGAACAGGAGATAGCGATGCCACTTTTTTGGCACTCATCCAGACGTCCCCATCGTCTGTCCTGTACCCGGGCGATCATTTAGCGGGAATCAGTCACTTTATTAGCGACATGGTCTATAAGTAATCGACTTAACGTCTGCTCGCATTATCTCTGGACTGTCTCCCTTCTCTTTATTGTCTTCGTCAGAGACATTTAACGCTTTGTTTTACATTCCCCATTATTTTATTAGTCTCTTGCTATTTATCAGAAAATCCCGACTAAATTAGATGTCACGTTCGAGAATTTTTTTTTAAAGTTTTACAGTGAGATCAGTTCATTTCGATCCTACCACCACCCACGCTGTTATGGGGCACAAAACATGTCTCCATCTAACGCGATCTACACTAGAAGATCGAAATCTTCTTAATTTTTTTTATGAGCGCGACGTCAAGTAGTGACGAAGAAGGAATTGCCCAAAGGGACTCCTTCTCTGGTGATTACACACCTGAGTGTGAAAATAATAGTAGTGACGACGGACTTAAGGCCCGCCATCACAGCAGAAGGAAAAATAGTCGCAGTGCAACTAAAATTTTCTTATAAAGTGGCTAAAGGCCTGGAGTTCAAACAGCCCGAAACGTGAACAAGTGGTGCATGGCCGCGTGGTAATGTACAGGACTTCCGTACGGAAGATCGCCGGTTCGAACTCCGCGCTTGCTTTGCTACTTCTCACGAATGACACCGGCATTTTTCATAAAGTGAACGGATAAATATGAACATAAGGCAAATTTTTTAAATTAAGATGAAGAAGAGCACTTTGAGATTCAATTAAATCAATTTATGAAAATTGTATGGATTTTCATAAATTGACCCATATTGATTGCTCAATTTGTACAGTTTTGTTATGCAAGAGTTGTACAAATAATAAGTCGCAACCGTTTCACTATTACTATAAAATATAAAAAAGTTTATTTAAGACGAACAACACTATAAAGCAAATGTATGCAATTAAATCAATTCATGAAAATCCATACAACACCCATATTGATTGCCCAATCTGTACAGTTTTGTTATGCAAAAGTCGTACAAATAATAAGTCGCAAACCGTTTCACTATTACTATAAAATATAAAAAAGACGAACAACACTATAAAGCAAATGTATGCAATAAAATCAATTTATGAAAATCCATACAACACCCATATTGATTGCCAAATATGTACAGTTTTGTTATGCAAGAGTCGTACAAATAATAAGTCGCAACCGTTTCACTATTACTATAAAATATAAAAAAGTTAATTTAAGACGAACAACACTATTAAGCAAATGTATGCAATTGAATCAATTTATGAAAATCCATACAATACCCATATTGATTGCCCAATCTGTACAGTTTTGTTATGCAAGAGTCGTACAAATAATAAGTCGCAACCGTTTCACTATTACTATAAAATATAAAAAAGTTAATTTAAGACGAACAACACTATTAAGCAAATGTATGCAATTGAATCAATTTATGAAAATCCATACAATACCCATATTGATTGCCCAATCTGTACAGTTTTGTTATGCAAGAGTCGTACAAATAATAAGTCGCAACCGTTTCACTATTACTATAAAATATAAAAAAGTTTATTTAAGACGAACAACACTATTAAGCAAATGTATGCAATTGAATCAATTTATGAAAATCCATACAATACCCATATTGATTGCCCAATCTGTACAGTTTTGTTATGCAAGAGTTGTACAAATAATAAGTCGCAACCGTTTCACTGTTACTATAAAATATAAAAAAGTTTATTTAAGACGAACAACACTATAAAGCAAATGTATGCAATTAAATCAATTCATGAAAATCCATACAACACCCATATTGATTGCCCAATCTGTACAGTTTTGTTATGCAAAAGTCGTACAAATAATAAGTCGCAAACCGTTTCACTATTACTATAAAATATAAAAAAGACGAACAACACTATAAAGCAAATGTATGCAATAAAATCAATTTATGAAAATCCATACAACACCCATATTGATTGCCCAATATGTACAGTTTTGTTATGCAAGAGTCGTACAAATAATAAGTCGCAACCGTTTCACTATTACTATAAAATATAAAAAAGTTAATTTAAGACGAACAACACTATTAAGCAAATGTATGCAATTGAATCAATTTATGAAAATCCATACAATACCCATATTGATTGCCCAATCTGTACAGTTTTGTTATGCAAGAGTCGTACAAATAATAAGTCGCAACCGTTTCACTATTACTATAAAATATAAAAAAGTTTATTTAAGACGAACAACACTATTAAGCAAATGTATGCAATTGAATCAATTTATGAAAATCCATACAATACCCATATTGATTGCCCAATCTGTACAGTTTTGTTATGCAAGAGTTGTACAAATAATAAGTCGCAACCGTTTCACTATTACTATAAAATATAAAATAGTTTATTTAAGACGAACAACACTATTAAGCAAATGTATGCAATTAAATCAATTTATCAAAATCCATACAGTGCCTATATTGATTGCCTAATCTGTACAGTTTTGTTATGCAAGAGTCATACAAATAATTAGACGCAACCGTTTCACTATTACTATAAAATATATAAAAAAGTTTATTTAAGACGAACAACACTATTAAGCAAATGTATGCAATTTAATCAATTTATGAAAATCCATACAATACCCATATTGATTGCCCAATCTGTACAGTTTTTTTATGCAAGAGTCGTACAAATAATTAGACGCAACCGTTTCACTATTACTATAAAATATTTAAAAAAGTTTATTTAAGACGAACAACACTTAAGCAAATGTATGCAATTAAATCAATTTATCAAAATCCATACAATGCCTATATTGATTGCCCAATCTGTACAGTTTTGTTATTCAAGAGTCATACAAATAATTAGACGCAACCGTTTTACTATTACTATAAAATATAAAAAAGTTGATTTAAGACGAACTATCATGTATCTACTGCCAGCACATGCTAATCTTATCTATACATTCACCGTTCCGCTTATCTAAGAACCTATAAATATTATTATCTGTAATACGATATTTTCACCAAAACCAATGTTAGCTTATAGATGTTCAAATAAATATTATAAGTTATGTAAACCCATGTCACCCTTATCGCAACTAACCAATATTAGCATTATTACTCGATGTATTATATTTAAGTTGTTTACCATCTCGCCGGCGCTTATCTCCCCAAATTCAATAAAGATTTAATATCACTAAATGGGAGAAAGTTACGACGATTGACCTTAAGGGCAAACATAACATTCCTTCATAATCTAACGAAGGTATAGCTATCTTTGCTATAAATAGGACGCCATATTTGAGGCGACATCATTATTCTTAAAGCCACTACTATGTAAAGACCATAGCTATTACTATTTAAAATACTGTTAATATTATACTTCAAATGTAATTCAACCTTTATACAAATAAAACTACACAGTTGAAATTCTAAAAGTGTTTTCGTTGCAAAAGGCCATAACAGAACAACACTCAAGCAAATGTATGCAATTGAATCAATTTATGAAAATCCATACAATACCCATATTGATTTCCCAATCTGTACAATTTTGCTATGCATGAGTTGTACAAATAATAAGTCGCAACCATTTCTCTAAGGAACAAAACAATTTGCTGAATGGGCCTATAAGGAGCGTGTAAAATATCAATTTGAATTAGTTTCAGACTATTGGAATGCGAGCTGACGATTTTAAATAATATTGTGAGGTTAAACATGTTTTTTCTATCTGACAAGGTACTCATTCGTCACTTCCAACAACAGACCATAGACCAATTCAATTCCTGGTATCTGCAGTTTCAACTTTATAAATCGTAAAAAACTTCAACTGTATCCCTTCAATTTTTACAACACAGATATCGTAGTGGGGTGACCATAAGAATTCTAGATCACAGCATTGTTAATTTCTATAATTTGTCTTCTAGCAAATGTTTTCCAAACACGTCACACAGTCTGAGTGGATTTGTGAGTATCTGTAGTGGCTGTGATCAGCATTATTCCGCTTGATAAATTGCTGACATCTGCTAATGTGATCCGAAAACTATGTCGGCTTGGAACAAGGAAACATACTATATATAAATATATCTTGAGGTATTTACTGGATGTCGACGTTCTATTTTTCATACCATCACGTCGTTTTCCTGACTAGATAGGCAGAAAAAACTGAGATCCAGGTTGTTCTATCACGACACACATCTTTTTTTTTTTTTTTTTTTCATCTGGCAAGTTTATTGCCATGTGGCAATCAATCTCTTTCAACCAACCAGAAAGATGTTTAAATGGGTCCTAAGTGAAAACCAGACTGGAATTCCGTTTAAAAAATCTGGATTCCAGCGGGGATCGAACTCGCAACCTTCGGATCGGCAGACAAGCGTCTTACCACCAGGCCATTATAAAACATCTTTCCCCTCGTACATAATATTAGTACATACAAACCTACGACGACCTCTGTGGCCTAGTTGATAAAACACTTGTCTCCTAGCTTGGAGGTTGCAGGTTCTATTTTACATACCATCACGTCGTTTTCTCGGCGAGATAGCCAGAAAAGACAGAGATCCAGGTTGTTATGGCCTTTTGCAACGAAAACACTTTTAGAATTTCAACTGTGTAATTTTATTTGTATATTCGTTGGATTACATTGAAGTATATATAATATTAACAGTATTGTGGAAGTAATAATAACGATGATGTTAACATCGTAGTGGCTTTAAGAATAATGATTGCTGCCTCTGATATGACGTCCTATTTAAAGCGAAGCGTCTTCCGATAACGTGCCCTTAGATAATTAAGAAGGAATTTTAGTTGGGTATGTTATCGGTGCCCTTTGTAAGGTCAAATCGATATCAGGCGACTTATTTGGAATGTCTCGTTCGCCGTTTACTTCAATTTAGTGATATCATCTTTATTGAATTTGGATAGTAACGGTTCCTGATAATTCCGACAAGATAATAAATTTAAACATAATATATTGAGTTAAGTTTGACATACACGTGATAACACTAATATTTATTGGATGTAGATAACATAGTACATGATATGGTTAACATTGATAAGCTATAATATTTATTGGATGTAGATTACATAGAACATGATATGGTTAACATTGATAAGCTTAACATTGGTTTGAATACGTTACATGATTACTTATAATATTTATTGGAATGTGGATAACAGAGTATATGATAACATTAACATTGGTAGGGATACATAACAAGGTTTTTCCATCACGATCACACATCTCTCGCTTCTTACATACATAAAAACCTACGACGACATCCATTGTCTAGCTGATAAGACGCTTGTTTCCTAGCCCGGAGATTACGGGTTCGATTCTCGTTGGAACCCAGGTGTTTTAAAAAAAATTCCAATGTGGAGTTCATTTAAGGGCTCTTTAATATCATTCTGGTTGGTTGGAAGATATTGCAACATGGCAATACGTCCGCCAGGTTGTGCTGCATACAACGAAAGTGTAATACAATACAATACAAACTATCATGCTGTTCGCCTGTTGGGGCAGACAGAGAAAATAGAGCAGCAAACTTTCCTGGATGTTCTCAATAACATACACACGGGTCTTCCAGCTGCTATGCCTGTTAGAAGGGGCTTAACTCTTTTGAACGGCACTGCTTCGGATATTGACATATTTCATATCACATTAACAAAAGCAAAAGAACATTTTCTTCTAAGATTGGGGCGTTAGAAAGCACTCCTCAATGTATTTAAGTGGCTTTGAATATATGTGCGTATGTATGTGTATACATGTGTGTAAGTATGTACGAGTATTTGTGTATGTACATGTATAATTCTAGCATCCTCAAAGAAATATGGCCCAATGATACCGCCGGCCCAAATGGCGCATCATACAGTCACTTGACAAGGGTGTAATGGTCGTTGGTGTATCAATTGAGGATTTTCAGTACCCCAATAGCGGCTATTCTGTTTATTAACAAACCCAGCCAAGTCGAAATGAGCCTCGACAAATGACAGCCAAATCAACCGCATCCTCCGGGTCAGAAGACAGGCGTCTTACTAACAAGGCTACTTCTTCTTCTTCCCAGTGTCATGTCAGGTCCCCCCAACATTGAATATCACTTGAGAGTAGACATCTTTGTTCCCGGCAGCCCGAAACAGATCCTCAACGCTCCTCATACCAGTCCAATCACGTATATTGCGGAGCCAGGAGATTTGCCTCCTGCCAACACCTCTTCGGCCTTCTATTTGGCCTTGGATGATCAGGGGCAGTAATTTGTACTTTGATCCTCTAAGTACAAGACCCAAGTAGGACACCTTTCGGATTTTAATATTAGTCAGCAACTCTCTATCAACTTTGGCTCTTTAAAGAACCGTTGTGTTTCTGACCATATCCGTCCAGGGTATCCGTAGCATTCTCCGGTGCATCCACATTTCAAATGCTTCCAGTCGGTTCACACTACTAACTTTGAGGGTCCATGATTATACTGCATGCAATAACACTGATCAAACGTAGCATTTGACTAACCGTTGTCGATGTTTCAAGTTTAGATTATCATCGCAGAATACGCTTCTCATTTTATTAAAAGCCTCACGAGATTATTCAATTCTGCACTTGACTTCGGTTTCTGGGTCGAGGTCTTCCACTAGGATACTTCCGAGGTATTTTTTTTTCACTCTCTCTATATCAGCACCGTTCAATGTACGATTAAGACGTGCTCCTGCGTTAACAAGGCTACTGAAGTTGTCAAAATACATTTCACGTAAATAATTTTTATTTTCTACAATAAGATAACATATTTCTCAACTTCTCGAATCCATTCACTTAATGAATTAATTGTTTGATATCAAAGTAGCATAGCAATAATTCAAACCATACGATTTTTTATTTGAAAGTGTTGATATAATTGGAATTAAACGCCATTAAATTAATATAATATATAACTGGCGTCATAAATAAGTAATATCTCTGGCAGTATCATCTGACGTTGTCATAACATGTGTCCCGAACGGTGATACATGCTTCTACAGTTCAGACAGGGCTGCCCAACCTTTTTGTGAACAAGTGAGCTTTTTTTTAAGGACGACATTGTGATCTACCAATGTAACATATAGGAAAAAATACAAAATTAGAATCCGATATAACATTAATTATGAACAAAAAAATATGTATTAATTAAACTTTGTTGAATGGGAGTGAAACGTGGACGTAGAAAAAGACAGAGCAGCCAAATAAATACTTTATAAATGCGTGCATTGAGAATAATACCCGGTGTGACAATGTATGACAGAATACGGAATGAAGTGACTAGGGTCTACCTCTCTCACGCGTATGACTCGTGTACTCACTTAGTCATTATTTCGTCATTCATTATCTTTACATGTCCAGCCATCTTAAAGGTCATTTTTTCGACTTACTTAACACATTCACTGCGTCGAACACGGCTCCCGTGTCCATACAAAACTTTTGTATGGACACGGGAATCCTTGAATGTTGAGTGCACTCATAAACGTCTCCCGATAAGGATTCGTCGCCGGTTTCATGTGTTTTGAAGACACGAAGGAATACACTTGTATATGATGTTTCAATAGAAAGTAGAATTTGATTTTTAACAAAGTTATGGGTTTTCAAAAATTCGCGAATTTTTAGCATCTGTGTATGACATTTTATACGCAGTGAACGTGTTAAATATCCATTTCATCTGTACATTCATTTCTGGCGTCTTTATTCCGCCTTTTTTCCATACATTAACACTCTACAAATGTTCCTTACTATACTACACGCATCTCCACAGCTTCAATCTTAATTTTATCCTTCTTCTGCCAAGTCCAAGTTTCGTTTCCGCACTTCAAGGTGGGCACCAACACACTATGATGTATTGTCATTTTTGCTACTATTGATATAGTGCAGTTATTGTGTACATAATTATTCAGTTCACTGACAGATACGAGATATGCCGTCCCACACATCTGTGCGCGTCACGCCAGTGACGAGATATCTCGTCAATAGTGCGCGCCACGCCAGTGACGAGATATCTCTTCAATACTTTGGTACCTAATTACTACGTCAGAACTAAATATTATTGACAAATTTATAAATCAGCACACGCACTGATATCTATCCAAATCATATAGAAATATTTTATATTGTTTTAAATCTTCTTTGAACCACTTATCGACATATTTCGAAAACAGTTACATTTGACAGTTGTAGACATCACCGTTCACGCTGTTCCTTTTTGAACTTGTAACCGAAATCCTTAATTCTTTGTATTAGGTGTTAACATAAGTTGTGTCCGTTTTTTTTTTCAATTTAAAAATGAGCACCAAAAGTAAAACAAAATGGTAAAGGTTATACGTCATTCAAAATAAATTTTTCTGCTCTACAAGATATTGTGTTTGCTTTTACTTTACATATTTTATTTTATTTGATTACAAGCCTTCAAAATGGGATGTCAAGTAGACGAAAGTGAGCATTTTCGACACCTTCTTCTGTTCGCGTTCAATCGAGGGAATAAAGCTGCTCGTGATATTTGCAAAGTGTACGGTGAAGATACTATGAATGAAAGGACAGCTCGTCGATGGTTTTTGCGTTTCAAAGACGGTAATTTCGACCTGAAAGACATGGAGCGTTCCGGACGACCAATGGACTTCGATGAGGATCGCTTAAACCATATTATTCATGAAGATCCCCTTCAAAAATTTTTCATCACCAGTAATGATGCGGTAAACGAACCTTTGCTTGTGTCCATGCGTAGTTCGATGACGCGTGAGCAAACCAGCACAAATTGTCGAACGTTGATTTTTGTTGTTTTCACTCAAAACATGTGGAACCCAAGCGCCAAACTTCTGGACTTTTCCCATTGATTTAAGGTGGCGGTATACAGCCATGTGACTACAATTCATCTGCTCAGCCAATTCTACGGTGGTTTGAAGGAGACCTTCATGAATAATATGGTTTAAGCGGTCCTCATCAAAGTCCACTAGACGTGTCGAAAATGCTCACTTTCGTCTACTTGACATTCCATTTTGAAGGCTTGTAATCAAATAAAATAATGTATGTAACGTAAAAGCAAACACAATATCTTGTAGAGCAGAAAATTTTGTTTTACTTTTGGTGCTCATTTTTAAATTGGGGAAAAACGTACACAATTTATGTTAACACCCAATATATAAAATTTTTGTATGTTGGTTTTTTTTTAAGTGTTTTTTTTTGGTAATTTTGCGTAATTCTTTTTACCTCGCTGGGAAACTATACTACTATTATTTTTTGAGTGCTTTTGCGTTATTTTTTTCTTTATTTTATATCGAAATCGGACTATATTATGTACAATAGTGAAAAAAACTAGGTACTCGTACGTATTTTTTCTGTGTTTCTTTCTGTATAGTGAAATATTTTTTGCACATTGGTCTGGTGTAAATAGGAGCATGTGACAACCCTGAACAAATGTCGATTTTTTTATTTGGATTTTTATTCATAAAAACTGTTTTTAAGTATTATATTTCGCAATCTTTGGTAAATCAATAATGAATTCACCTTTTTTTTGTTTTTGCGGCAGAGAAAAGGTTAAGTGCTTCGTTTACCTTGTTCTCTGTCGCCAACTTACTTTCAATGACCCTTACAACTTGCCCATTACACTAAAATAATATTTTATTTATTAACATAATGCATAATGAAGAAAATGTTACGATATACTTAAAAGTTAGCTGACATCGATTTGTAAATCGCGATCGACTGGTTAGGTACCCCTGGTATATGGTACCCAATATCATTTTAGCTTGGCTGGATTCAGACAGGGTTGCGCCATTTTTGTAATATTTTTTTATATCTATCTATTTAGACCCACTCTTAACTTCTCCAATATATTTCACGTCATTCTTCTCACATAGATATCAAATGACTATTTTTTTAAATTATTCATTATTGTGTCGCTATTATAAAACAACCATGTTTAATTATTTATTTATGATTTTCAAACACTCGAGGGCCGCACAAACACCCTGGCAGGCCGCGAGTGGCGCATGCCTGATCTATGATATATTTGGTCTAATTCTGTAAAAACAAAAATTAAACAAAAGAAACTGTGACCGTGATGTGAAAATGAAACAAAATATGTTGTAATCTTTTTTAATCAAATACTGTTTATTCCATTCCATGCGACTATGATATATGATATATTTGGTCTAATGCTGTAGACAAAAGTGAAACAAAATAAACTGTGACCGTGATGTAAAAATGAAACAAAATATGTTGTAATTTTTTTTAATCAAATACTGTTTATTCCATTTCATGCGATCCGTGGGCCACGTTTTGACCATGCCTGATCTAAATCTTCGCACTTAATACTACTGTGAATTGTCTTAGCGGATATCAACATTGTAAGATTCGATAATTACTTTAGTAACATATACCATTGACTTTATTTCATATTTTGTCGCCACACAAAACACTGGCGGGATGCGAGTGGCCCATGCCTGATCTATGATATATTTGGTCTAATGATGTAAAGACAAAAATGTGACCTTCTTCTTCATCTTATTTTAGGCCTTTTATGGTCCTGCATCATTGTTTGCCTCTTGTGACGTCGACTGCCAGCTGTCTTTCCATCTTTTGGGAGGTCGTCCTGGAGGTCTGCTTGCTTGGGGGATACTGTCCCTGGCCATTCTTACGGCTATTGGTTCCGCCATTCTGGATACGTGTTCGTTCTATCGTCTCCATCTGATAATATCTTCAACTTCGCACGTCCTTCGGATTCCTGTGTTTCGTACTCTATCACGAAGGGTTTTGCTAGCGATACTCCTGAGTACCTTCATTTCGCTGGTTTGAAGGAGATTTTTAGTTCTGACAGTGACCGTGATGTGAAAATGAAACATTATTGTGATTTTTTTAAATCAAATACTGTTTATTTTATTTCGAAAAAAACAACAAATTATTTAATTTGGACACACAATTTTAATGGGTCTGACATTGTTGCCTTTCA
This sequence comes from Odontocerum albicorne, assembly GCA_949825065.1. NCBI lineage: Eukaryota > Metazoa > Arthropoda > Insecta > Trichoptera > Odontoceridae > Odontocerum > Odontocerum albicorne. Next base: position 7,335,491 of record OX463866.1, on the reverse strand, counting down.
TTCGTCGTATCCCCAGTAAACTAGGCGTTTGCCTATATTTCACTGAGGTTATTCGTTAATTACTTTAGTGTATAATTGACTTTATTTCCTATTTTGTCCGTATTTAAATTAATAAATGAATTAATATATATCACAGCCCTATTGTTCTTAATAATAAATTCATTTCTTCACAAATCTTTTCAACTTGTGACAACTTTTCGTCGAGATCATTTAGCGCGAAAGGGAACAAGTGAGCAGACATATATCCCACATAAAAAACGCATATAAAACATATGAATCACAGCCGGGGGACGCAGCGCGCGATGAAAGGACGATTTATCTTAGCTTTTTTTATGTCTTTTTGTCACTTTTTTGTCTTTAGTGTTTAAAATTTAAAATGCACTTAACCTTCGGGGAATTATTTAGATTTTAAAATAGATCTTGACTTTCAAATGAGGGCTTTGTATAAAAAATTTCCCTCTACTTCGGAAAAAATAAAACATTTTGAAGGATACTTTTAAAACACAATAAATAAAAGTAAGTCAAAACAGAATAATTTGAAACCTAAATGTGAAACTACACAATAACTTAAATTCAAGTGTCAGATATGTTTCGGTTTACAAAAGTTTTGTCAAATTGTTTTTGTAAAGGGAAACAGATCTGTCACTCTAATTAAAAATAATTGTGTAGAATGTTTTCTGTGTTAAATCAATGTTTAAAATTTAGTTCTACAATATAAATGCCAATTTCCCTAATTTCTATATGACAACATCTGTTGCCTAGTTAATTAGACGCTTGTCTTCCAGCCTGCGGTTCCAACTGAGGGTAGCGAATTTGATTCCCGTTGGAACCCAGATTTTTTTTTAGAGAGGATTCGAAACAGGTTTTCATTTCTGGCCTTTATTATCATTTTACTGGTTAGTTCGAAAATATTGCCACATGTCAATAAGCTTGCCAGGTTGTATTCCGTACACAATCTTGTATTATTCATTGCAACGGGGTTTTATAAATTCAAAAATTGGAAAGAAGTATCGTTTTATTTTTTCTTGCTATATCTCATCAGTGACATACAGGTAAAAGCCTATTTTACTGGAGACATGACAAATGAAAGGCAACAAACCCAGATGCATTAAAATTGTGTGTCCAAATTAAATTACTGTTGTTTTTTCACAAATGATGTATATTTCTTGTCATGTGATTAAATAAAAAAAAAAAATTCATACTTATCAATTTATACATACATACGAGTACTTCTTGACGTTCCTCTCCACGGTTGGCATCAATCATCATAACTATTTTAATTGTATCAAGCGGCTTTGAAAAATGTCTTTAATTGTATCAAGCGGCTTTGAAAAATGTCTTTAATTGTATCAAGCGGCTTTGAAAAATGTCTACGTGTTACAATGAAACCATTCTTCATTATTTGTTGCACTTCCATTACCTTCCTTCACCGCCCCTCCTCTCCCTTCTATTCACTCGTTTCCCCCTCCTTTCATCTGCATCTTTTAGTCCAACTGAGGCAGAGGACAGATCTCCAAACTTTTCTAACCCAGTACACAACTTTCGTTTTCATCACATTCATACATCTAGTCATGCCCAATATTATATTATTCATGCTTCACACTTGATCTTTTTTTAACCATTCCTGTCCTGTGATGTGTAACTAGTACACATTGCTTCTAAAAAATTTAATATCTCTATAAATATAATAAATATTGGGTTCATATTTTAAATATTCCTTCATAATACATTTACGCATTGAATGAAAAAATAATATTAATATTAATTAGCACTTATCGGCCACATCAGAGATATTTTGTGAAAATCGAGAATAAATTCACCAATACAATCAAACGTGTGACGTAGGTATATTCATTCTAAAAAACCGCTATGGGTGAGGAAGTAACGCTATTCACGTCTCACTATCACTCTACTTCGGTATATGGGAATGCAATAAATAGAGTCTCAGTTCGCTCGCTTCTCTCGCTCAGTAGCTCGCGGGCTTTCGTTCGAGGGGGTCGCTTCGCCCGTTTTGTGAACGTCGTCCGATGTTCTTTTTCATGTTTTCAGCAATTAAATTTCAATTATTACTTTTGACTTCAAATTTAATTCATTTAAGCGATTGGCTATGAATATTTTTATTTTTTCGATTTTATATCACTCATTTTTACGCGGATTTTTTTAGCACAGGAAGGGAAAGGTTTAAATCGGGTTTATTTGATCCAGATATATTTTCCTCAGTCCAACTCTTGCACAACTTACACTTTAGATTTGTATACTAGCTTAGTCATTCTTCCGTCGTTCATTCTATATTTTAATCTGTTTTTTTTTTTTACATATTTGTAGTGTGTGATTTAATTGTTCATTTTATATAGTTAACTAATATTGTGTCATATATAGTTATTTATATGTACTGTGATGTGTTTAATACACGTAAGTGTGTTATGTGGCCTTTTGCAACGAAAACACTTTTAGAAATTCAACTGTGTAATTTTATTTGTATAATCGTTGAATTACATTGAAGTATAATATTAACAATATTGTGGAAGTAATAACAACGATGATGTTAACATCGTAGTGGCTTTAAGAATAATAATTTCTGCCTCTGATATGACGTCCTATTTAAAGAGAAGACAACGTACGCACGACCTTTAGACAATTAAGAAGGAATTTTTGGTTGGGTATGTTATCGGTGCTCTTTGTAAGGTCAAATCGATATCAGGCGACTATTTGTAATGTCTCGTTCACTGTTTACTTCAATTTATTGATATCAAATCTTTATTGAATTTGTATATTAACGGTTCCTGATAATTCCGACTGATAATAAATTTAAACATAATACATTGAGTTAAGTTTGACATACACGTGATAACACTAATATTTATTGGATGTAGATAACATACAATAGTACATGATATTGTTAACATTGATAAGTTATTATATTTATTGGATGTAGATAACATAGAATATGACATGGTTAACATTAATAAGCTTAATATTAGTTTGAATACATTACATGATTACTTATAATATTTATTGGATGTGGATAACAAAGTATATGATAAGATTAACATTGGTAGGGATACATTACACCAGTGCTCTGCAACCTTTTCTCACCTACGACACACCAAAATTCTTCCTAGAATTCCGCGGCACACCAAAAGCTAAAATATATAGGTATTAAATTAGGCATGAGTCTTCAGCGACGCGCATAAGGGTCATTTTTCTTTGTCTATGACTAATTTGGTGCGGCCATGGTGTGTACAAAGCACACTACGCAGTTTTAAATACATAATGAAAAATTGTAAAATGTCAAATACTCGTACATTGAATTTGACCGCGGCACACCTGTATCTGGCTCACGGCACACCAGTGTGCCACGGCACACCGGTTGCGGAGCACTGCATTACACTATATTTAAATCTGTTTTTTTTTTACATATTTGTAGTGTGTGATTTAAATTTTCATTTTATATAGTTAACTAATATTGCTGTGATGTGTTAAATACACTTAAGTGTCGTTTATTTTTTAATACATAAATAAAAAAAATATTAACGATGTATAATAAAACCGTAATTTATTAAGAAATCAAATAAAGATTGAGCCATACATAATACACATACGAGTATATCTCCATAATGGTTTATCTCAGGTTGGCAGTGAAGCGGACCACCCATAAGGTGGACTCAGATCGAGCGAATCCATTTTTATGACGCATTTAGACGTGTTTAATACGATATTTAGAGGCTATCCGAACACTAAAGGTGGCTGGCAGATTGTTTTAAACTCCCACGGTATGTTCTCGGAGTCTTTTCTCTCTTACGTTGAATATTCAGGTATTATTATAATTTATAACTAGAAAATCTTGTTTAATACTTTGTATCATCGTGTTGCACTAGATTTAGATTGAATCCCGATCCTGTGTTTTCATGTGATCGATAACTCTTTTAAAACAAGAAATTTTACTGACATGCAGCAAATATTTTTGTAAACAATTTAACCTTTAAACAACAGTCTCCCTATTTCTTACATGGGCAATAAATACACTAGATATAAAAATATGCATGAATTAATTTTTGATGGAGATTTTAACGTCGCGGCATCAATGTCTAGTGAAGTGTAAGATCTTGAAGATTTTAATAAATGAATCACAGTTTCCGGGTCCAAATATAATAAGATATTTGCAGAGTCTTCAAAACAGATTGTCAAAGAGCATGTTTAAGCATGTGTTGATATGTATTTCATCAACTAAGTCAAAATATAAACCCTGCAGAACTTGCAAGATATGTGCTGCACACAAGAAGAGAAGTGAGACCCGGTACATGTGTAAGGAGTATGGTGTAGCTCTCCACAGAACTTGCAAGGTATGTGCTTAGCACAAGAAGAGAAGTGAGACCCGATACATGTGTAAGGAGTGTGGTGTAGCTCTCCACAGAATTTGCAAGGTATGTGCTGCACACAAGAAGAGAAGTGAGACCCGGTACATGTGTAAGGAGTGTGATGTAGCTCTCCACAGAACTTGCAAGGTGTGTGCTGCACACAAGAAGATAAGTGAGACCCGGTACATGTGTAAGGAGTGTGATGTAGCTCTCCACAGAACTAGCAAGGTATGTGCTGCACACAAGAAGAGAAGTGAGACCCGGTACATGTGTAAGGAGTGTGATGTAGCTCTCCACAGAACTAGCAAGGTATGTGCTGCACACAAGAAGAGAAGTGAGAACCGGTACATGTGTAAGGAGTGTGATGTAGTTCTCTAGAAAGGGGAATGTTGGTAGAATTATTATACTAAACTAAATTATACAAGTATTTTAAAGAAATATATAAAATTGTATTACAACATTTTAGAAAATTATTTAGGTGGGCAGTTTTAATAAACCCTTCACAATCATCTGAATTATTCAATAACAAGAAGGGCTCTAGGAAAGGTTGTCATGTCTTAAAATGTTCATTACATTTTTATTGAAACACTGAAAAGAAAGTGTGTAATAGTCAGAGTGCCGCTTTGAGAGGAAGAAAAGTGGGTCCTAGTTTCTCTTTACGTATGTCTGAAGAGAAATGTGAAACAAATTTTAAAAAATATACTATGGGTTTGTAGACTTGGAAAAAAATATGACCGCGTGATGAGAGTAAGCTATGGAAAATATAGAAATAATATGGTGTTGAATATAAATTAGTCACTAAACGTCAAATTTAAGCATTTATAAAGGTTGAGTCATTTATTGAGTCACTTAACGTCAAATTTTAAGTATTTATAAGAGTAAACGGTGCAATGACTGATTGGTTTAATATTTTAAAAGTGGTGAAGCAAGGATGCGTCATGTCACCATGGTTGTTTTATATTTATATAGATTCATGTGTCAAGGAACTATAGAGGTTAATGGGTAACATACAAATGTCGAATGGGAATGTATGAGTATACGGATGCTATGACACGGTAATGGTAGCGAGGAATGTAGATGAATTATAGAGTATGATAATTGATTGTTTGAGAGATGCGAACAGAAAGATCTGAGAATGAATGTTACAAAATCCAAAGTCATGATGATAGAATAGCGTGAAAGCAAAAGTTAATGCGATATATGGGTAAATAATAAAATATTTTTCACCAACAATACAATGTACCTTACAAAATTACTTAAAAATGATTATATAAGTGCTTAATTTATAGTACTTATTACATTGACGAAGAAGGAGCTACCAAAGGGCAACTACCCTTTGGCGGCGACATAGCTGAGTGGGAAAAGAACAGTAGCGACGATAGACTTTAGGACCGATGTCACGACATAAAGAAAATGACTCGTATTTCCGTATACATGTTATAAAGGGGTTCAAATTGAGCAGTTTTTTTAATACTATTTTTTTTTTCATTCTTGAATAAAACACACAATTTGCTTTGATTTCAAAAAACTTTTTTATTGGACATTGAAGTATAATGTATGACATTTACACAAAAAAAAAATATCCACCAAATGTCCATCTCTTGCAGCTCCACAGATGTTCACTCTTTTGTCAAAATTTTCGATGACATTTTGGCATAATTGCGGTTTTAACTCACCAATAACGCGAATAATTTCATCCTTCAGCTCAGGAATTGATCGGGGGTCATTCTTATAGACCTGGCTTTTCATGTAACCCCAGAGAAAATAGTCCAACGGTGTCAGAGCACATGATCTTGGTGGGCAATTAACATCACCGTTTCCGGAGATTACAATACATAAAATAATTCTCAATTTGGACGCGTTCTTGTATTGTATACGACTCCATTTTTATAAATGTCATACATTACACTTATCAAATGTCACAAGTTCTAGGCAAGTTCGAGACGCCATCTGTGTTTTATCCAAGAATTTCAAAAACCGCTCAATTTGAAAGACCCTTTATTTATAAAGCTGCTTAAGGCCCGCAGTTCAATCAGCCTAGCAAGAGCTGTGATCTTGGTGGCCAATTAACATCACTGTTTCCGGAGATTACAATACATAAAATAATTTAACAATTTGAACGCGTTGTTGTATTGTATACGACTCTATTTTTATAAACGTCATACATTACAATTCTCAAATGTCACAAGACCCTTGCAAGTTTGCGACGCCATCTGTGTTTTATCCAAGAATTAAAAAAACCGCTCAATTTGAAAGACCCTTTATTTTAAGAACTTATTTAATTTATATAGTAAGTCATCTGCATACACGTACAGTTATTCGCATGCGTGCTTATTCGACATTTGTATGCCATAAATTGATCTTTGTAGTTATTTCACATATGAATCTATAAATATGTTGAACAAGCAGTGTGACATAGCGCACCCTTGCTTTACCCCTTTCAAAATATTAACTTATTTGTAAAACAACGTAAGATTGTTTAATTTAAAATAAATCAACTTTGTAAAATATCCGCGCTACCGGAAATGTTGAAAACCACAAATTTAAAATAAGCAACGCACAAAACATCGCGTAGTAACCTTTTCGCATGGATAAAGTCAATATCTTATGCAGCTGAAGTGTTAGTTGCTGTTACTATACAAACAAACACGCATTTTATTTTATTATTATAGACGCTACATTGTTTGATCAATCACTTATCGCGACGAGCAACGTCGTAAATTGGCAATGGATCGACTGCAAAGGCGTTTGGTGTTGCAAGAAAGCTAAATTTTATTATTTATACATTCATATGCAAGAAATTAACGACCTGCATTTGAAAATTTGCAATGAGTAGGCTGAAAATGGTAAAGAGCAAACATCAAAGTTTAGGTAAGCATATTTTTACAAATTCAAAATTGAAAATTGATGTTTCTTCAAAGCTGACCTTACGAAATGCACATATACATATTATTACGCCGTGTTTCTTGTGGGGTAATCAGAAAAAAACAGATCTCCAAAATGTTCTACCCTTCTTCTCCCTGGCTCCATCCCAACTCACTGTCTGCGAAGACTGTTGGGGTCAGCTCTCCTCTTCCTCAGGTTGTATGCTCTTCTGTCCCGAACTACGTCCTCCAGGCCGTGCCTCTGCATCAGGTTATCCTTTTGCACCACCCATGAATTCTTTGGTCTTCCTCTGGTTGTTATTTGAGGAAGATCCGTGGAGATAGCCTGGTTCACAATGTGATCGGGTGCTCTGCATCCAACGTGCCCATACCATCTCAATCGCCTCTCCTCCATCTTACTGTTGATGTCTGTAACACCTAGGCTTCCAAGAATGCGTGAGCTTTTAATTTTGTCTCTTAGGGACACACCAGCTGACCATCTTAGCATGCGCATTTCAGCAGTTTCTAGTTGCCTAGAGTAAGAGTTATAGATCGTCCAGCATTCGGAGGCATAGAGGAGTACGAGTCTGACAATCGTTCGGTATACTTTTCCTTTTATCTTTACTGGCATTTTCGGATCACATAGAACTCCAGTCATCGATCTAAACTTCATCCATCCCACACTAATTCTATGTGTTACATCTGCTGCACATGTTCTGTCCAAGCACATAAATTTCGCCTCCAATCTTCTGTATTATTCGTCTTTCTTACTTAGCCCTCTTTTAAAATCTGATCCATTTTTCTAGTTATGTTTTCTTCGGTCTGCCCCTTAGTTAAATTTCAAAGAACAATGTTATATAGCCCCGTTTAACCCTTCCTTCCCTGTGATGTGTAACTAGTACACATTGCTTCTAAAAACTTTAATATCTCTTATAAATATAATAAATACTGGGTTCAGATTGTAGGCATTCCTCCGTAATACATTTACGCATTGAATGAAAAAATAATATTCATAATAATTAGCACTTATCGGCCACATCAGAGATATTTTGTGAAAATCGGGAATAAATTCACCAATTTAATCAAACATGTGCCAGTGTGTGACGTAAGTATATTTATTCTAAAAAATCGCTATGGGTGAGGAAGCGATGCTATTCACGTCTCACTCTACTTCGGTATATGGGAACACAAGAAATAGAATCTCAGTTCAAGTTGTGTTTCTTCCTTCGAGGTATAACATACACAGTGTTAGTCCGTCTCAGATCTCAGTAGCTCTCGGGCATCCATTTGAGTTGGTTTCTTCACCCATTTTATTAACGTCGGCCGATGTTTTTTTTTTCATGTTTTCAGCAATTAAATTTCAATTATTATCACTTTTGACTTCAAATTTAATTAATTTAAGCGATTGGCTATGAATATTCTTAATTTTCCGATTTTAAATCGCTCATTTTTACATGTATATTGATGTGTATTGAATACACAGCACCAGAACGCGCGGTTTTTTTAGCACAGGAAGGGAAAGGTTAAAGAGATAACTATATTCAAGGGCACTCTAACTCAGGTCTCAAACTCGTATTTATTCAATAAATCACGTCTGACAGCTATAGCAGCACCCGAGCGAATCATTTTTAAAACATTCTTTGTATACATTACAACCTTGTGGGAATAGTGCCATGAAAATTTCTGCCAATCAACCGGAAAGATGTTTATGGGGCCATATGTGAAAACCAAACTGAGAAAATCTTTTTTTTTTTTTTTTAATCTGGGTTTCAGTGCGAATCGAACACCCTACCTCCGGGCTAGAAGACAGCGTCTTACTAGCTAGACGTCCCTTGCACTTCTGTTTTGCCGCACACCTGGCCCTTTTAATTTATATACTCGCTTAGTCATTCTTTCGTTATTTATTCTCTCTACATGTTCAAATTATCTTAAAGCTCTTTTCTTCATATTTCGCATTAATTTCTGATGTCTTCACTCCGCCTTCTTTCATACATTGACGCTCTATAACGTTTTCTTAGTACACGCATTTTCTTGGTTTTTCTCTCACACTACTTCCATTCACATCTGTTTTGTTATTTTTCTTCATTCATTCGTTCTACATGCCGGAACCATCTTAACGTACTATTTCTCATCTTACTTAATACATCAACCTTTAGTTTATATTCATCCCTTATCTTGTCATACATTGTCGCTCCATGTATTATTCTCAATACACGTACCTCTAAAGAATTTATTCAGTTCCTTTCAGTCTTTTTCCACGTCCATGTTTCACTCCCATATCTCAAAGTTGGCACCAAAATATTATTATTGTGAACTATTATCTTAGCCGATTTTGATACTGCTCGGTTTGAGTAAATACGAGTATTTTTTAGTACCCAGTTGACTTTGTTTCTTAACGCTACACGCCGTTAAAATAACCCTATTTTAACTTTTCCATCATAACCTTTCAAAATGTGATAACGTTTGAAAGCGGATATATGTTCTCTCTGCCTCATCCAAAAATTACATGTCGAGATTTTGGTTCTAAGGTCGTATTATCGAATTTCAATTAAAAATTGTTGAGAAACATAGCTCAAAAATATTTAGTATGGCAACACTGAAATTATCTGTCCTCATAAAAAAAACGCATCAAATTTAATTTTATTATTTCCAAACACGTCAAAAGTGTTTAAATTCACAATGATCATAAAAGTAACATTTTTATTCTGGACGGATAAAAAAGGCGGGGGCGTTTTTAAAAGACTTTTTTTGAATGTAGCCTCTTATCAGATACAAGGCAGTAAAGTAAAGGGAAATGGCTTACGAGTCAATAGTTTCGATATTAAAATGTGTTGCAGTCTGTGAAGCAAATAAAATTCCATTTCGACTGGAACATTTATCGAGATATTTTATTATCGCCTGTTAAAAAAGAGCGCACTGTACAATTTATTGTTGATATCTTATATTTTTTGGTATTTTTCGATCAAAATCAAGCCTAAAATTGCACCAAATTTCATCATAATACATCGGTGATAACAAATCACAATACATCGGTGATAACAAATCATAATATAATATATCGGTGATAACAAATCACAATACATCGGTGATAACAAATCAAAATATATCGGTGATAACAAATCTCAATATATCGGTGATAACAAATCATAACTAAGTAAATTATTATCGACACAAAAACTGACACCTATTTTTATATTATACTTTTTTTTTCAATTCGGATGAATTTTTCGGATCGAAATTATTATGATTTTGGCATCTACGAGTATATATTGTAAATATTATATTACATTTTCGTTCTAGTTGTCCCCTAGTTGGTGACTCTTTCGACTTCTTGAAGAGGTTCAGTCATTTTATCTTCGTATTTCGTCATAATCCTCGTAATGTCTGTAATCTGAGAATTTTTAAGAACACCTTAATTGTAGCCTTTTTTCTGAATCCCCTTGTGTACTGCGTGCAAAAATATAAGCAGTTAGAAGAAAACTTAAAACTGAGAACTTTCTTTGAAAATTAAAAAAAGATCGTCCATCTCTTTGGATCCAACAGCGGCGAGGGCTGGTTTTTATTTATTTATTCTATGTACATGACTTACTGTGGCATATTTCTAGATGTCACCAGCCGATAAAGTTGAGAGCACAATGTCCCCTATTAGTGAAAGGTTAAAATACGTGTACGTTAAGGACACAATTCCATCTCAGTGGAATGTGCAGGTTAAGGGCACAATGTCATCTTATATGAAAACACGTATATGTTAAGGGCACAATGTCGTCTTAGGGGAAGGTGGAAACACGTGCACGTTAAGAGTACAATACAACATTAGTGGAAGATGAAAACAAGTATATGTTAAGGCCACAATGCCATCTTAGTAGAAGGTGGAGATACGTCTATCTTGAGGGCACAATGCCATCTTAGTAAAAGGTGGAGATACGTCTATCTTGAGGGCACAATGCCATCGTGGAAGGTGGAGGCATGTGCACGTTGAGAGTACTAGTACAACACAATATAATTTTTTTTTAAGAATAGGTATGACCAAAGTCATATGTATCCTTAATGACCTCGAACACTAAGCGTAAAATGTGCCTGTGTCGATCAAGGGGAGTAGTACAGCGCGGGTTTCGAACCGACGACCTTCTGCACAGAAATCCAGCGCGTTACCGCGCGGCCATGCACCTCTTTTTCCTTATTGGAATATGAAAACGTTACGTTAAGGTGTAATGGCCTTTTGCAACGAAAACACTTTTAGAATTTCAACTGTGTAATTTTATTTGTATAATGGTTGAATTACATTGAAGTATAATACTAGGTAAGTCCAGAAACTAAGTGTACTGAATTTTTGTAGGTTACAATTTTTTTTATTTAAACAAAAAAATTACGTGGTTATCGTAGTACACACGTAAACTATTTTTCGACATAGTCGCCATTCCTCTCAATGCAGGTGGTGAAGCGGGGTATCAACTTTTTGATGCTTTCCTCGAAGTAGTTTCCCGCCAACCCCTCCGTCCACTTCTCCACCTCCTCCTATACCTCCTCGTCGGTTGAAAACCTTTTTCCACCCATGTGCAGCTTCAGGGAGGTAAAGAGATAGTAATCTGAAGGTGCTAGGTCAGGGGAATGCGCGGGATGGTTCAGGACATCCCATTTAAACGAGGCGAGCAGTTCCTTTGTGGCGTTGGCCGTGTGTGGTCTGGCATTGTCGTGCAGCAGGTAGACTCCCTTTGTCAGCATGTCTCTCCTCTTGTTCTGAATCGCCCTCCGCAATTTTTTTAGGGTCTCACAGTATCTTGCAGAGTTGATGGTCTCCCCTTGAGGCATATATTCAATTAAAATTATGCCTTGACAGTCCCAAAACACGGATGCCATGATTTTCTTGGCTGAAATTGTGGTTTTGAACTTTTTGGCGGAGGGTGAAGAGATGTGACGCCACTGTTGAGACTGCCTTTTGGTTTCAGGCGTGTAGTGTGCAACCCAAGTTTCATCTCCAGTAACGATGGAGCGGAGAAATTCATCTCCATGGAGTTTGCAGCGCCTCAAAAACTCTTGCCCGTCATTATTTATTTCGCACTTGGCGGGAGATTGGATTGACATTTTTCACGAAACTTGTTGTTGCGTCGACACTTCTCAACGTACTGACCTCGAACCGGTCTCGTTGCGGAGGAAAACGGTCAGGCTACACGGAAGTGTAGCCAACATGTCGAAAATAAAATCCATCCGGTCGTGAGAGCCTCAGTACACTTACTTTCTGGATACGCCTAGTATTAACAGTATTTATAGAAATAATAATAACGATGATGTTAACATCGTAGTGGTTTTAAGCAAATAATGATTGCTGCCCCTGATATGACGTCCTATTTAAAGCAAAGATAACCATACGCACGACCCTTCGATAGATTAAAAAGGAATTTTTCGGGTATGTTATCGATACCCTTAAGGTCAAATCGATATCAGACGATTTATCTCGTTCGCAGTTTTCTTCCATTTAGTGATACCAAATCTTTATTGAATTTGGATAGATAACCGCCAACGAGATAATAAATTTAAACATAATACATTGAGTTAAGTTGGACATACATGTGATAACACTAATATTTATAGGTTCTAGATTACACAGTACAGATATGGTTGACATCGATAAGCTTAACATTGGTTTGCATGATAACTTATAATATTTATTGGAAGTGAATAAGAGTATACGATAAGATTAGCATATTAACATTGGTAGGGATACATTACAAAGGGCACAATGTCATCGTAGTGGAAGGTGGAAATACGTGTATGTTGAGGGCACAATGCCATTGTGGAAGGTGGAGACACGTGTAATTTGAAGGCACAATCCACCGTGGAGGGTGGAAATACGTGTATGTTATAATCTTACTGAAAGGTGAAAACACGTGTACGTTAAGGATATAATTCGTAAAAGTCATAATGCAATCCTCCTTGACAACTTATGTACCGTTATTGATAAGCCACCTGTCTTCCGATCAAGGGATCACATGTTCGATTCTCGTTGGTATTTTTTCAAAAAGTTTCCTCTTTGCTTTCACTCAAGGCTTCTTTTTTACTCACGGCTACAGTTTACATCGAAAGTATGACACAGTGTTTGCGTACCTTTGGAGTACTTAGTATGCGCTGAATCTTATTATTCTAAAAACAAACTTCGCCTCCACCCTTTCCAGGACACGGCGAGGTCCTTAAATTTTAATAACATAGCGGTAACGGCTTTGTTGGACCCCTGAATCCCAGCACCGTCATTAGGGCAATTGTTTTTCGAGTTCAACGCTAAAATATGTTAATTTTAAGCGACCCTCGATGATTTATACACCACAATGCGTCCAAGAGACACTTTAATTTTTAGCTGAATATCATGACGTAAGTTTTGTTTGCTTGAAGACTTCTTCAAAATCAGACCTTGCTATATAACGTCCATAAAAATAGATGTCGACTTTTGGCTGTGCTTATTTTTATTTAATTACGATACCTCCAGTGTCTTTTATATAATATATACAAATGCACATATGATATTGAGACAACGCTCCCATAGATTGTTTTATCAACCTATAAGTCGAACCAACCTGCCTTTGGAGATGCCGATCGTAGGTAGAGCAATCACACTGTTTAACCGTGTGTGTCCTCATATAGACGTGTTTCATGTGTCGCTCGGCCCTTTCAGGAAAAATCTCTTGTATTGAGTGTAGTACTTGAAATAATTTAATATTTTTATATTATCTTACAGGCTACATTTTGTCTTAATGTTTTAGTGTAATACATACATTTTTACAATATTCTTTATAAGTCTTAAAATGTTGAACTGTTTTACACATGTTTTTTTGTACTTGTTATGTTTGGTCCTTGTACGAATTAGGGAAACCTGTAATGTATAAAGGACCTGTAAAAAATAAATTAATAAATGGAGTTTAATAAATAAATGGGCAAGTTATACAAGCACTTATAATTATTAACAAAAATACATAATTTTATCTTAAACTAACATGGGCAGTACCCAGAAACCGAAGTCAAGTGCAGAATTGAATCATCTCGTGCGACTTTTAATAAAATGAGAAGCGTATTCTGCGATGATAATCTAAACTTGAAACTTCGACAACGGTTAGTCAAATGCTACGGTTGGTCAGTGTTATTGCATGGAGTGGAATCATGGACCCTCAAATTTAGTAGTATGAACCGACTGGAAGCATTCGAAATGTGGATGCACCGGAGAATGCTACGGATACCCTGGACTAAAAATGTGTAACTAGCGATGGGCAATACTTTGAATAAAATATTTTTTACCATTTTCATACAATAAATGTGTATTTTCTATATAAAAAAATCCGGTTTCATATTTACAGACCTGTGTACCTTCAATATTTGTGTACAAATATTTTAGTTTTAGAAATAAACGCTAATTATATATATATATATATATATATATATATATATATATATATATATATATATATATATATACATATATATATATATATATATATATATATATATATATATATATATATATATATATATATATATATATATATATATATATATATATATATATATATATATATATATATATATATATATTATATTACATTTATTGTAGTTAATAAAATCACAGTAATTTTCTGGGTTATTCTTTTTCTTAATTTTTTTCCTTTCTTAAATATCGGTACTGTGATGCTAGTGTCCATTCTACTGGAGTCTCACCATGTGCCAATATTTTATTGAATATTTTCCTAATTTCCATAATTAACTCCTCACCAGCATATTTCATCATTTCGTTGGAGATCGATATTAAACTTTTCTATCAGTTTTGGAGGTTTCTTCATGTGTTTTGGTTTCTCCATGATTATTTCCCCTAGAACTAATTGAAGAAGCAAAAGGCGCTTCTGGAGGGATCATGTGGACCGCATGGAGGATATAAGACTGGCAAGAATCGCTAAGGCTGAAAACCCTAACAGCAGGAGATTACCAGGAAGGCCGCCGAAAAGGTGGAATGACACCTGGACGTCATCATCTCAGGACAGCCCACCGTCACAAACAGGTCATACGACCTAAACCAAGAGGAAGAAGAAGAAAACCAATGAGATTTTCGTGGCTGCATTTGACTTGCAAGTTTTTTTATATTAGCTTGTATTTTTGAAGTAGAGACGCGTAGTAACGCGTTGCGTCTAAATGTAAATATGATAACCGAGAACAGTGTTTGTTTTTTTGGTAATTCAGAATTAAAAAAGTTTGCTCACAAATATATGTACTACCAAACATAGTAATAATGATATTTGCTGAGCAAACTTCTTTAACTCCTTGTAGTTTTCAGAAGGCAAACTCACATAGAAATCCACCAAGTTAGTTTTTTCCTTAAAAGCCATTTTAAGTGTGTATGATATCGTCCGTCACGTGCATTGCGGCGAGAATCTTGCGGGCCGCGGGTTGCCGACCGCTGGTGTAAACGATCGTGTATGTTAAATGTGCTTTAAAAAATCTAAATGGTGTCTGTTCTGGAAGGCCGATTACAGTTGATGTTGACCAAATCAAGATTTTTTATCGAGAATAACCGGAACTAAATAAGTTATTTTTTCAGTGTTTTTTTCTTTTTAAATTTGTACAGTACATGGCAACAATGCTGTGTATGATCGTGAATGTTAAATGTGGTTACAAAAATTCTTAATGGTGTCCATTCTGAAAGGCCGATTACCACTGATAAGTTAAAAATAATAAAAAAAAACAAAAACGAGTTAATCTCACTTGTATTTAATATTGTTTTCTTGTGTTCTTTCAGTAACGAAAACATTTAATTGACACATTTAATAAGTTGGTTAACTTAAAACAGGAATTCCTAGTTAGTCATCAGCAGGTCTACATTATCTAAGCATAGTAATTAAGAATGATGGGGGAAGGGGAATGAGGTATTTTTATGGTTATTGAAATATATGTTTTTAAACTGTTGCTATGTTATTTTTGTATCCTTCCTTGTTATATAAAATTAATAAATAATTGAGGCGCATTGTCGTGCGGTAACTTCCTTTACTTCCGTGCGGAAGGTCGTCGGTTCGAACCCCACGCTGCGCTACTCTACTACTTCTTTCGGCCTAGTACTCGAGGGTATAGGAATACCTATGACTTTGTCATATCTAGTATTTCAATTCAATGGAGAAAAAAAAACATACCCATGTGATCCGATCGTCTCGCTTCAGTGTGCTATCGGATCTAGTAAAGCGGCGTAGCTGGTAAGTTTGCTGGTGTGCAAAAGCTCACTTACTTAAAAGATTAAAACTCTACGGTACAGCTCTGCTTGAAAACTGAATTGACGTTGCAATGAAAGTGAGATACAGGCAAAAGCCTAGTTTACTGGGGACACGACAAATGAATGGCAATAAACTCAGATCCATTAAAATTGCGAAACCAAATTAAATTACTTGTTGTTTTTTCGCAACTTGTGTATTTATGGATTTTCTAGTCATGTGTCAATAAAAAAAATGGATAGGAGATCCTTGAATGCGAGGCCCAGATACTATGATGTAAATAAATAATTAAATAAAATTGTAAAAAAAATCATGGAGACACTCACGATTCGAATCGAAACCAACGTGTCAAAGATAACCTTATCAACTACGCTACGGAGGTAAGGTTAGGTTAGGTTGTGTAAATAAAAAAAATGACTAGAGGATCCTTGACTGCGAGGCCCAGCAACTATGATGTAAATAAATCATTAAATAAAATTGTAAAAAAAATCATAGAGACACTCAGGATTCGAATCGAAACCAATGTGTCAAAGATAACCTTATCAACTACGCTACGAAGGTTAATCTGTTGGAATTGAATAGCATTATATATTTCAAACAATAAATGTTTGATAATTTAAATGCAAAATGAGCTATTCAAACCTTATTTCACTATGAGATGATAGTTATTATCTTTTGCATACGTAAATTAACATGTTATTTTTCCTCTAAGTATATATTCTCTTGGCATATTAATAAAGCGATGTGTGAATAATCGATTGTTGCGGTTTTGTGGTTGAGTTGTTTTTGTTTTAGGTGGTACGTATACGGGTTCGACGTCGGGTGGGGTTATTAAGGCGCTTAGACACCAAACAATTTTGGATAGTATTGATTTTAATTGTTATTGCGACAGGAGTTTGAATACTTGCAGGAGGAATAACTAGTAGGAAAGGTTTGTGTGAACTCTTAAGTGTTATGTATGTTTTTGGTGATTATGTGCGGGACATTGTGAGATGGGCTTTTTGGTCTGTCTGGAGTGATGAAGTGTGAAGCGTTTACATATAAATGTAATTGAGTCTTAGGCCTCGGCCACACAGGTAGGAGCCTCGCTTGATGCTTAGAGCTATGCTGCGAGTTAGGCGACATATCCTAGCGAACCAACATACTGCATACTATCGCAGTGGCCACACTGCACGCTTCCCGCCACGTTGCATGACGATTAGTCATCGAGGGAATCTTCTAGCGAACAGACGTGTTGGTTAATTTACAAGATGGCGGAAGTTTTAATGACAGCTGTGTATAAAAGGGATTTAAAAAAATATATATATTTTATTTTCTTTTAATTCTACATGTGCAAGGGTATGAATAGAAAAACATCTGGTGTTCCCGTGGCTGGGCTCAACCAACATGGGAGAGGGGGGTATATCTTGGCCGAGGGGATGTTATTAGATGAGCCGAGACCTTTTGATAGGTTCTGTCTTTAATGTATTTTCTGCAATTTATGTGTTTTTTTAAGTGTATTTAAATATATTATGTACATAACATACTATGTTGCTATCAATAAACATATATTTATTTATTATTATTTGATTGTGTAGATTTCTTTTTTTGTATTCCATATTCTGCAAATCTTAATTTTTTGAACACTTACTACTGACTCTTTTATCTTTGTCATTTTATGTTTTAAAGTATTGTACAATGCACCATTTACTTATAAACAAATAATACTTATGTGATTGATTGGTAAATATCAATTTATAATATTACCTGATGAAGAAATCATCCTCAACGTTTTACTTCTCTCCGAAGGAATGTCCCTCACACAGAGATTAGAAAGATACAATGGAGACATCCTATTATAGGATACAATGGAGACATCCTATTATATACAATGGAGACATCCTATTACAATGGAAACATCCTATTATATACAATGGAGACATCCTATTACAATGGAGACATCCTATTATATACAATGGAGACGTCCTATTACAATGGAGACATCCTATTATAGAACTGAAGCGTGCCAAATTAAAAATATTGGACGAATTTGGCATATTGTATGATACAATTTCACATTATTTTTTAATGATCGTGTCTTAGCAGGTTTAGTTAGGCTATAGCTTCCAAGGCGTTTTACGATTTCCTAGAAATTTAATAGTTTATATTGACAGACCACTGTCAGTCATTATTCATCAACGTTAGTCTTAAGGAAACTTATGGCTTTATGTGTGGTAAGTAAGAAGTATGAGAAGCTGTTGTTATTTTACACACATACATTGTAAAGGGTCTTTCAAATTTAGAAGTTTTTTAAATTCTTTGATAAAACACAGATGGCGTCGCGAACTTGCCTGGGTCTTGTGACATTTGAGAAGTGTGATGAAAAACAATATCTGCCAAATATCCACCTCTTGCAGCTCCACAGATGTCCACTCTTTTGTCAAAATTTTCGATGACATTTTGCCATAATTGCGGTTTTAACTCACCAATAACGCGAATAATTTTGTCCTTCAGCTCAGGAATCGATTCAAGGTCATTCTTATAGACTTGGTTTTTCCCGTAACCCCAGAGAAAATAGTCCAACGGTGTCAGATCATATGATCTTGGTAGGCAATTATTTTGCAATATATTTGTTATAAGGTATTGTAATTTGTTTTATCAAACACTGTTTATTCCACTATTTTGTAACGGTATAACCCATCCGGTTTCAAGGTTTTCCCCTCATCATCAGGGGAGCACAAACAAGACGCTTTAAACGTCCACAATGTTAATGCCTTAACTATAAATAATATAATTTGTTATAAGGTACATTGTACCGTTTAATTACATAAATAAATAAAATATATAATTTGTTGGGTGATAACATAAATTGTGTCCGATTTTTCCCAATTTAAAAATGGACACTAAAACTGAAACAAAATGGTAAAGGTTATACGTCATTCGAAAGAAAATTTTCTGCTCTACAAGATATTGCGTTAGCTTTTACGTTACATATATTATTTTATTTGATTACAAGCCTTCAAAATGAAATGTCAAGTAGTAGAAAGTGAGCATTTCCGACACCTTCTGTTCGCGTTCAATCGAGGGAATAAAGCTGCCAAAGCTGCTCGCGATATTTGCGAAGTATACGGTGAAAATGCTATGAATGGGATCAATGGGATAAGTCCAGAAGTTTGGCGCTTAGGTTCCACATGTTTTGAGTGAAAACAAAAAAATCAACGTTGACATTGAATTGATATTTTGGCATAATTGCGATTCTAACTCATCAATAACGCGAATAATTTCGTCCTTCAGCTCAGGAATTGATCGGGGGTCATTCTTATAGATCTGGCTTTTCACGTAACCCCAGAGAAAATAGTCCAACGGTTTCAGATCACATGATCTTGGTGGCCAATTAACATGACCATTTCCAGAGATTACAATACATAAAATAATTTAATATGTTGTTTATAGTTAAGGCATTAACGTTGTGGAGGTTTAAAGACATTGTAATTTATGTTTATTCCACTTTTTATGACGGTATAACCCTACCGGTTTCAAGGCTTTCACCTCATCTTCAGGGAAGCGCAAACAAGACTAAATGCTGTTCGAACTGGTACCGATATACACGCTCCAACGGTTGGGGGCTGAGGGGTGAGGGAGGTTGATAAAAATAAATTACAAATTTTTTTTTTTAACAATTTGAACGCGTTGTTGTATTGTATACGACTCCATTTTTATAAATGTCATACATTACACTTCTCGAATGTCACAAGACCCAGGCAAGTTCGCCACGCCATCTGTGTTTTATCAAAGAATAAAAAAAAACGCTCAATTTGAAAGACCCTTACAATGGAGACAGGATGTTAATATTACGTGTATTTCTCTCGTTTAACCAGTTCAGCTCATTCTAGTATGAAATGATTTGATCGTATTTTCTAAAGAAGATCAAACTTTAAGATCAACATGTTATAAATTCACCATAAATTTTGTTTAATAATAATGTCAACAATAGTACAGTCGGAGTCGAATTTCCATTAGCATCGCCCGACCCCGTCTCTAATTCCGATCCTCACAAAAAACCGACCTTCTTCACGACTCCAACTCTACAGGCCTGCAAAATACGTAACCAATAAATAACTCAGTTCCTGTGTCAAGAGGGAGTTGTCCATATTTTGATGAATTCTTTAATCTACTTATGAGTAATATTTTTTTACCGAATAACTTATTATGTTAAAATTATGATTCACCACAGCATTTAAGTGCCAATGTGATGTATATTAGTGAAACGTGGGTGTGGAAAATTTATGAGGAGCCGAGTTAATGCTTTAAAAATGCACGCACTAAGAATAATAACATGTGTGGTGTGTTGATGTATAACAGAAAAAGAAATATAATTATTAAGAATGAATATGTGTTAAGTAGGGTGAGTAAGACACCGTTGAGGTGGGTTGGACATATTATATTTTATTACACTTTCGTTGTATACAGTATATCATTGCGAACTTAATGCTACGTGGCAATCTCTTCTGACCAACCAGAAACATGTTTAAGTGAATTTAAATGAAAACAAGTCTGGAATACTTTTTTTTCTTAATCTGGGTTCCAGCGAGATTTGAACCACCAGCCTCCGAGTTGGGAGTTTTTCCAACTAGGCAATAGAGGTAGTCATGTTAAATGTATAGGTGACAAAAAATTGATTTAACCAATTTATAATGCAAATATAATGTGTGGAAGAAGACAACTGAGCAAAGTATAGTTGAATTAAGTGATTGAAATTATGTTAGAAAGAAAGGTAATGAGTAAGAGAAACAAGGAGCTGTCTCCTTTATTAATATAAATAACGTAATACAAACAAAACATTAAGGACAATATTTTGCCTCTGTAGTTGAGTAACCCTGCTTCAACATGTATGAAGTTTTTAATTCTGCAAAGCAACTTGCATCTCGTTCTACTAATGAGGCCATGTGTTTTCTATATCTCAATATCTATCCATAAAATTCCCACAAAATTCTCAAAGATTATTAAATAATTTTAAAACGATGACTGTAATTTATTATTACTACTGCTTTTTGTATCTTCATGTTTGTTTAAGATAAAGTTTTGTTTTATTTGTCAATAATTTTAAGTACTTGTATAACCTGTCACATGTTCATTTGTATATAAAGACACTGTTGTGTCGTTAATTAAATAAATAAGAAGACAAGGGAGGATACAAGGGAGGCAAAGGAACTCTGTCGTGATCTTTTGGCGTTCTGTTATTTGTGTATTTTCCAACAAAGAAGGGGCATTATGGTATATATAGTATGTGCATATTTTACCATTGTACATGTGAATTAAAAGAACATTGATAATTTATTGGAGAATGGCCGCGTGGTAACGTCCTGAACTTCCGTACGGTAAGTCGTCGGTTCGAGCCCCACGATCTGCTACTTCCCTCAAATGAGATAGGCATTTTTTTCTCCTAGTATTCGGGGGTATAAGGATACCTATGACCTCGGTATTATCTATTCTTAAAAAAAAATGGTGTGGTCCGATCGTCTCACTTCCTTGTGACTTCGGATCCAGTACAGCGGCGTGGCCAGTGAGCTTGCTAGTGCGCAATGGTACACTCATTTTAAGAGGAGAAACACAACTCCACGACACAGCTTCACTTTTATACATAGTTTAAGAAAAAAAAACAGGTAATTTAAACGAGGACACCATTTTTTTTGGGTCTAGGTTTGGTGCATTTCATCTGTCGTATCCACGGTAAACTATGCTCTTGCCTGTATCTTACTAAGGATTGATAACATGGAAAAATAAGTTTGATATTTTTTCCTATTGTAAATTATACAATACCCCGTTGCAAACTCTCATTAACTTAATGTATCCTCAGTAAACTATGCTCTTGCCTGGATTTTACTAAGGATTGATAACATGGAAAAATAAGTTTGATATTTTTTCCTATTGTTAATTATACAATACCCCGTTGCAAACTCTCATTAACTTAATGTATCCTCAATAAACTATGCTCTTGCCTGGATTTTACTAAGGATTTATAACATGGAAAAATAAGTTTGATATTTTTCCTATTGTTAATTATACAATGCCCCGTTGCAAACTCTCGTTAACTTAATATATCCTCAGTAAACAATGCTCTTGCCTGGATCTTACTAAGGATTTATAACATGTAAAAATAAGTTTGATATTTTTTCCTATTGTTAGTTATACAATGCCCCGTTGCAAACTCTCATTAACTTAATGTATCCTCAGTAAACTATGCTCTTACCTGGATCTTACTAAGGATTTATAACATGGAAAAATAAGTTTGATATTTTTCCTATTGTTAATTATACAATGCCCCGTTGCAAACTCTCGTTAACTTAATATATCCTCAGTAAACAATGCTCTTGCCTGGATCTTACTAAGGATTTATAACATGTAAAAATAAGTTTGATATTTTTTCCTATTGTTAATTATACAATGCCCCGTTGCAAACTCTCATTAACTTAATGTATCCTCAGTAAACTATGCTCTTGCCTGAATCTTACTAAGGATTTATAACATGGAAAAATAAGTTTGATATTTTTTCCTATTGTTAATTATACAACACCTCTTTGCAAACTCTCATTAACTTAATGTATCCTCAGTAAACTATGCTCTTGCCTGAATCTTACTAAGGATTTATAACATGGAAAAATAAGTTTGATATTTTTTCCTATTGTTAATTATACAATACCCCGTTGCAAACTCTCATTAACTTAATGTATCCTCAGTAAACTATGCTCTTACCTGGATCTTACTAAGGATTTATAACATGGAAAAATAAGTTTGATATTTTTTCCTATCGTTGATTATATTATACAATACCTCGTTGCGAACTCTTATTAACTCAATAGACAGTGAGACTCAATTCCTAATGTATATATCTCGCGAATCAACCCCCCCCCCGCATACACCATCATCCCAGACAGATCTAAAAGTCCATCCCATAATGTGCTGCACATTATCACCAAAAACACTCCACACTCAAGAGTTCACACAAAACTTTGCTACAAGTTATTCGTCCAGCAAGCATAAATATTCTAACTGTTGTAATAACAATCACCACGGTCCAATCCACTGCCTAATTTTTTTGCACCCTTTGGCTTTTATTTAATTCGGTATGTAAAATATGTATGCTTTTTTTAATTAAACAAATAAACAAAAACTCTACCTGTTCACGCATACTTTAATTATATCCTAGAAATATAAATAAAATAATTAATTATAATTATAGATACCTTTAATGGTTCATTTAATATATATTAAGAAAAAAAATGTCTATTATGAAAGGAGACAAAAAATGAGCAAACACTTTTAACTCAGACAAGCGATCCCCGTGGAGAGGCGACATTTCGATGACATGTTGCATCCATTTGTCAAGGTCTCGAGTGGCGGGCTAGTCGTGTTACATAGCTCTCTATCGCCTCCTGTGCCCTGGCGATATCTTCTTAGGCGAAGGTTGAACGGGTGGACGGAATTAGAGTACGGCAACAGGATAAAAAAATAATAGGGCAGATAAATGTATTAAAATATCACGTATTATGTCATACCATATCAGGATAAAGTTTAAATGTATTAAAATATCACGTATTATCTGGTACCATATCAGAATAAAACTTAAAAGACCAAACGTAATATATCGAAAAGTAACATAAAATACATAAATAGGGGTTCGAACAAGAGTATTAAAATATCACGTATTATGTCATACCATATCAGAATAAAACTTAAATGTATTAAAATATCACGTATTATGTTATACCATATCAGAATAAAACTTAAATGTATTAAAATATCACGTATTATGTCATACCATATCAGAATAAAACTTAAAATTATTAAAATATCACGTATTATGTCATACCATATCAGATTATGTGGTGGTGCAATATCAGAACAAAACTTAAAATACCTAACCTTTTGTTCTGATATGGCACCACATAACCTAATTATGTGGTGCCATATCAGAACAAAACTTAAAATACCTAACATAATATATCGAAAAGTAACATAACATAAATAAATAGGGGTCCGAACAAGAGTATTAAAATATCATGTATTATGTCATACCATATCAGAATAAAACTTAAATGTATTAAAATATCACGTATTATGTGGTACCATATCATAACAAAACTTAAAAGATCAAACGTAATATATCGAAAAGTAACATAAAATACATAAATAGGGGTCCGAACCAGAGTATTAAAATATCACGTATTATGTCATACCATATCAGAATAAAACTTAAATGTTTTAAAATATAACGTATTATGCGGTGCCATATCAGAACAAAACTTAAAAGACCTAACGTAATATATCAAAAAGTAACATAAAATACATAAATAGGTGTCCCAATAAAAGTGCATGATTTGAATGGCGTGCATTTTTCGTAGCATGGATATTCTGATGTCGCGTGCACGCCTGCGTTGGTCAGGATACGTGGTTCGTATATCTGAGTACAGGACTCCCAAGAAATGTCCTCTTTGGCGAGCTGACAGAGGGCAGAAGGAAGCACGGTGGTCAATGCAAGAGATATAAGGGAGTACTACATGAGACGTTAATGCTCAGCACAACTGGTAGCAAATAGCAGCAGATAGAGCCAAATGGCGTGGAACTGTTGCTAGTTATCAGGGACCCAATAGAGAAAGAAGACGCAGACAAGCTACTGCAAGTGCTGAAGCTCCTTGCCCTTTATGCAACAGCATATGCCTATCACTAATTGGCTTACATAGTTATCTCCGGTGGCACCAACGTCTGGTATTCTTATCACCCAATTTGTATTGTGCCTTCTATAATACTCGTCACAGGTATGGGCATTCATTATAAAGAATCTGTGAAGTTCTGCGTCTCCTGGTATTCGTTGTCAAACTCGTTCGAGGAGCTGTGAGTTGTCCAGCATTACTACAAAGGTTAGCGTTAAATGTTCCTAACAATTATTATACACTAGGCTGCGCCGGCAAGAACTGTTCTCAATAACATACGCAAGAACGGGTCTTCTAGCTGCTATGCCTGTTGGAAGGGCCTTAACTCTTTTGAACGGGACTGCTTCGGATATTGACATATTTCATATCACATTACCAAAATCAAAATAAAAATTTCTTCTAAGACTGGGGGCGTTAGAAAGCACTCCTCAACGTACTTAAGTAACTGAATATATGTGTAACATATGTGTGCGTATATACGTGCGTATACATTTTCATTTTAAATGTTGACAATTGTTGTATTTTTCAATGTAATTGGGCTAAGCCTGTATTGAGAATATAAATAAATAAAAAAAATTATGAACACTCATTATGAATATAGGGAATTTTCCGGAAACGGTCGATGAAAAGCACCACATCAGTCTACAGCTCAACAAATAAATATATAAACACGCATAAACAAGGCAACAAGCCTGAGCTACAGCCATTTGCCAGGTTTTAGAGCTCTCGGCATAGAGTTATGAATAAATTTTTCAGTACTATTGAGAAAGTATTTTGAAGTTTCAGGAGTGAGTGTTTCTGCTGGCCTGCTTTGACGAGGGTCATCTACAATATAATAGATTATCTCACTTAATGTAATCATTTATTTACCCCAATTTACACTATGCAATATAACCTGAAAGATTTTTTGATCACAGCAATTAAACGTCATTTAATTTCTGCCAACTTTTCCCTTCTTATGGAAGAAACTTGATAACCTCGCGATATTACATTTTTTACATTTCAGTATATAACGAAACAACGCGTCTTTTATCGGCTCTTGTTGACATACTACTGAATGTAGAGTATGTATGTATTGTTCATATACAATCATATTTTTTGTTCTTCACGTATCTTAGAATAAAGTATTGATAAATACATTTTTAAGTTATCTTATTGCGTATTGTCTTATTTTATCTTTTTTTTTTGTTTAATATATCCAATTCTAGTTCAGTCCTGAAAACTTTTAACCATGAAACAGTCTATCATTTATCGTTTGCTTTTCAAACTGTTTAGATAATAAGTTGCATTAGAATAATATTTTTTATTTATATATTCATAAATATTAGAATACTGTAAATATTTGATTTACGAAATACAGTTGAATTGGTAAGGTAGAGAGAAAAAATGACCTGAATAAAAAATCATAGATAATATATATCCGTCAAAAAAATACAAAAAAAGAGCAAAACTAAAGCTATGTGACTAGAAAAAAATTGATTAAGGATATAAAATACGAGCATAATTAATCAAAAGTTTCGGCTTTACGTTTGTGAAACTTCGCATTAGAACATTTGACAATAAATTAATTTGTTCTTACCCTCACCATTCGTTAGTCGAGGATCCCCTCGCCATTTCAATGTTCATTCGGATTAACCTTTCCCTTCCTGTGCTGAAAGTTGAAGTCAAAAGTGATAATAATTGAAATTTAATTGCTGAAAACATGAAAAAAACATCGGCCGACGTTCACAAAACGGGCGAAGAGACCACCTCAAATGGATGCCCCTGAGCTACTGAAGCGAACGAACTGAGATTCTACTTCTTGCGTTCCCATATACCGAAGTAGAGTGAGAGTGAGACGTGAATAGCGTCGCTTCCTCACCCATAGCGGTTTTTTTAGAATGAATATACCTACGTCACACACTGGTACACGTTTGATTGTATTGGTGAATTTATTCCCGATTTTCACAAAATATCTCTGATGTGGCCGATAAGTGCTAAGTATTATTAATACCATATTATTTTTTTTATTCAATGCGTAAATGTACGGAGGAATACCTAAAATCTGAACCCAGTATTTATTACATTTATAGAGATATTAAAGTTTTTTGAAGCAATGTGTACTAGTTACACATCCCAGGGAAGGCAATCAAACGTGTGCCAGTGTGTGACGTAGGTATATTAATTCTAAAAAACCGCTATGGGTGAGGAAGCGACGCTATTCACGTCTCACTCTACTTCGGTATATGGGAATGCAAGAAATAGAATCTCAGTTTGCAGTTGTGTTTCTTACTTGGAGGTATAACATACACAGTTTTAGTCCGTCTCAGGTCTCAGTCGCTCTCGGGCATTCATCTGAGGAGGTCTTTTTGCCCGTTTTGTGAACGTCAGCCGATGTTTTTTTCTTTTTTTCAGCAATTGAATTTCAATTATTATCACTTTTGACTTAGCAATTGAAATTAATTTAAGCGATTGGCTATGAATATTCTTATTTTTCCTTTTCCTTATTTTAAGTCGCTCATTTTTACATGTGTGTTGAATACACATCACCGGAACGGGCGGATTTTTTTAGTACAGGGAGGTTTTTTTTAGCACAAGGTGACGAATTATCACACAATATAGTACATCAGGATTGTGTCCTATACAATGTCGCGCACGGTAGCCTCATGGACACGAGCAATGTGCCCAAAGACTCATATTGTCGACAATCTAGTCATATTGTCGACAATCTAGTCACATTGTCGACAATCTAGTCACATTGTCGACAATCTAGTCACATTGTCGACAATCTGTTCCATATTCGAATAATAATTTTCAACTTATTACAAACGACATGTTGAGAACAATACAAGATGACGAATTATCACACAATACATCAGGATTGTGTCCTATTTAATGTCGCGCACGGTAGCCTCATGGCCACGAACAATGTGCCCAAATACTCATATTGTCGACAATCAAGTCACATTGTCGACAATCTAGTCATATTGTCGACAATCTGTTCCATATTTGAATAATAATTTTCAACTTATTACAAACGACATGTTGAGAACAATACAAGATAGCGAATTATCACCCAATACATCAGGATCGAGTCGAGTCCCCTACAATGGCGCGCACGGTAGCCTCAACAGTCTTATAATGGGTCTTGGTCAAGGGAAAAATAAATTAATTTCATAGTTGTCCTTATCGTTTAATTAATTATCACCACTTTGATAGCGGAACTGGCCCGTGGGATGCAGCTGTCAAGTCACTTTGTTATCTGAGGACAGTTAATTTGGGCCAAACAAACGCCACTTTCGGTCGCAGATAAGAAGAGGCCATTTTTGGGCAGGGATGCCTTTAATTGGTGCGATCCCGAATGTGGTGACCACTTTTTGTTCTTTGTGGTCGTAATTATAATATCATAATAATATGACAATTTATTTAACAACGTTTATTGACAGATTAAATTTAGAGGTTTAAAGGCATTGTAATTTGTTTTTATCAAACACTGTTTATTCCACTTTTATGTAAAGTTATATCCTACCGGTTTCAAGGTTTTACCCTTGTCATCGGGGGATAAAACAAATAACAATAAATAGAATAAACTAATAAATGTACATTTATTCAATTTCAGTATATATGCAAATATGTACGAACTATGTTGCTTGCTATCAATAAACCTGTATATTTATTCCAACTCGAAGGTTACTGGTTCAAATCCCGCTTAACCCAGATTTTTTAGAAGAATTTCAGTCTGATTTTTACTTTAACCCACTTTAACGTTTATCTGGTTGGTTGGAAGAGATTACCACATGGCAATCTCTTCCAACCACAAAAGCTCGCCAGTGTTGCACAATATTTTTATTTTATTTATTTTACACATGACGAGAAATATACATAATTTGCGAAAAAACAGCAGGTAAGTTAATTTGGACACACAATTTTAATGGATCTGGATTTGTTGCCTTTCATTTGTCGTGGCCCCAGTAAACTAGGTTTTTGCCTGTATCTCATTGAGGACATATACTCGTAGCATGAAAAAATTAATCGATACTTCTTTTCGATTTTTTATTACATAAAACTCCGTTGCACACTCTCATTTATATACAACGAAAGTATAATACAATACAATGATGAGGTGAAAACCTTGAAACTGGTAGGGCTATACCTTTATAGTGGAATAAACAGTCGTCGATACTTCTTTTCGATTTTTGATTATATAAAACCCCGTTGCACATTCTCATTTATATACAACGAAAGTATAATACAATACAATGATGAGGTAAAAACCTTGAAACCGGTAGGGCTATACCTTTATATTAAGTGGAATAAACAGTAGTCGATACTTCTTTTCGATTTTTGATTATATAAAACCCCGTTGCACATTCTCATTTATATACAACGAAAGTATAATACAATACAATGATGAGGTAAAAACCTTGAAACCGGTAGGGCTATACCTTTATATTAAGTGGAATAAACAATCGTCGATACTTCTTTTCGATTTTTGATTATATAAAACCCCGTTGCACATTCTCATTTATATACAACGAAAGTATAATACAATACAATGATGAGGTAAAAACCTTGAAACCGGTAGGGCTATACCTTTATATTAAGTGGAATAAACAGTAGTCGATACTTCTTTTCGATTTTTGATTATATAAAACCCCGTTGCACATTCTCATTTATATACAACGAAAGTATAATACAATACAATGATGAGGTGAAAACCTTGAAACCGGTAGGGCTATACCTTTATATTAAGTGGAATAAACAATCGTCGATACTTCTTTTCGATTTTTGATTATATAAAACCCCGTTGCACATTCTCATTTATATACAACGAAAGTATAATACAATACAATGATGAGGTAAAAACCTTGAAACCGGTAGGGCTATACCTTTATATTAAGTGGAATATACAGTAGTCGATACTTCTTTTCGATTTTTTATTATATAAAACCCCGTTGCACATTCTCATTTATATACAACGAAAGTATAATACAATACAATGATGAGGTGAAAACCTTGAAACCGGTAGGGCTATACCTTTATATTAAGGGGAATAAACAGTCGTCGATACTTCTTTTCGATTTTTGATTATATAAAACCCCGTTGCACATTCTCATTTATATACAACGAAAGTATAATACAATACAATGATGAGGTAAAAACCTTGAAACCGGTAGGGCTATACCTTTATATTAAGTGGAATAAACAGTCGTCGATACTTCTTTTCGATTTTTGATTATATAAAACCCCGTTGCACATTCTCATTTATATACAACGAAAGTATAATACAATACAATGATGAGGTGAAAACCTTGAAACCGGTAGGGCTATACCTTTATATTAAGTGGAATAAACAGTCGTCGATACTTCTTTTCGATTTTTGATTATATAAAACCCCGTTGCACATTCTCATTTATATACAACGAAAGTATAATACAATACAATGATGAGGTAAAAACCTTGAAACCGGTAGGGCTATACCTTTATATTAAGTGGAATAAACAGTCGTCGATACTTCTTTTCGATTTTTGATTATATAAAACCCCGTTGCACATTCTCATTTATATACAACGAAAGTATAATACAATACAATGATGAGGTAAAAACCTTGAAACCGGTAGGGCTATACCTTTATATTAAGTGGAATAAACAATCGTCGATACTTCTTTTCGATTTTTGATTATATAAAACCCCGTTGCACATTCTCATTTATATACAACGAAAGTATAATACAATACAATGATGAGGTAAAAACCTTGAAACCGGTAGGGCTATACCTTTATATTAAGTGGAATAAACAGTAGTCGATACTTTCTTTTCGATTTTTGATTATATAAAACCCCGTTGCACACTCTCATTTATATACAACGAAAGTATAATACAATACAATGATGAGGTGAAAACCTTGAAACCGGTAGGGCTATACCTTTATATTAAGTGGAATAAACAGTAGTCGATACTTCTTTTCGATTTTTGAGTATATAAAACCCCGTTGCACATTCTCATTTATATACAACGAAAGTATAATACAATACAATGATGAGGTGAAAACCTTGAAACCGGTAGGGCTATACTTTTATATTAAGTGGAATAAACAGTCGTCGATACTTCTTTTCGATTTTTGATTATATAAAACCCCGTTGCACATTCTCATTTATATACAACGAAAGTATAATACAATACAATGATGAGGTAAAAACCTTGAAACCGGTAGGGCTATACCTTTATATTAAGTGGAATAAACAGTCGTCGATACTTCTTTTCGATTTTTTATTATATAAAACTCCGTTGCACACTCTCATGTATATACAACGAAAGTATAATACAATACAATGATGAGGTAAAAACCTTGAAACCGGTAGGGCTATACCTTTATATTAAGTGGAATAAACAGTAGTCGATACTTCTTTTCGATTTTTGATTATATAAAACCCCGTTGCACATTCTCATTTATATACAACGAAAGTATAATACAATACAATGATGAGGTGAAAACCTTGAAACCGGTAGGGCTATACCTTTATATTAAGTGGAATAAACAGTCGTCGATACTTCTTTTCGATTTTTGATTATATAAAACCCCGTTGCACATTCTCATTTATATACAACGAAAGTATAATACAATACAATGATGAGGTAAAAACCTTGAAACCGGTAGGGCTATACCTTTATATTAAGTGGAATAAACAGTAGTCGATACTTCTTTTCGATTTTTGATTATATAAAACCCCGTTGCACATTCTCATTTATATACAACGAAAGTATAATACAATACAATGATGAGGTAAAAACCTTGAAACCGGTAGGGCTATACCTTTATATTAAGTGGAATAAACAGTCGTCGATACTTCTTTTCGATTTTTTATTATATAAAACTCCGTTGCACACTCTCATTTATATACAACGAAAGTATAATACAATACAATGATGAGGTGAAAACCTTGAAACCGGTAGGGCTATACCTTTATATTAAGTGGAATAAACAGTAGTCGATACTTCTTTTCGATTTTTGATTATATAAAACCCCGTTGCACATTCTCATTTATATACAACGAAAGTATAATACAATACAATGATGAGGTAAAAACCTTGAAACCGGTAGGGCTATACCTTTATATTAAGTGGAATAAACAGTAGTCGATACTTCTTTTCGATTTTTGATTATATAAAACCCCGTTGCACATTCTCATTTATATACAACGAAAGTATAATACAATACAATGATGAGGTAAAAACCTTGAAACCGGTAGGGCTATACCTTTATATTAAGTGGAATAAACAGTCGTCGATACTTCTTTTCGATTTTTTATTATATAAAACTCCGTTGCACACTCTCATTTATATACAACGAAAGTATAATACAATACAATGATGAGGTGAAAACCTTGAAACCGGTAGGGCTATACCTTTATATTAAGTGGAATAAACAGTAGTCGATACTTCTTTTCGATTTTTGATTATATAAAACCCCGTTGCACATTCTCATTTATATACAACGAAAGTATAATACAATACAATGATGAGGTGAAAACCTTGAAACCGGTAGGGCTATACTTTTATATTAAGTGGAATAAACAGTCGTCGATACTTCTTTTCGATTTTTGATTATATAAAACCCCGTTGCACATTCTCATTTATATACAACGAAAGTATAATACAATACAATGATGAGGTAAAAACCTTGAAACCGGTAGGGCTATACCTTTATATTAAGTGGAATAAACAGTCGTCGATACTTCTTTTCGATTTTTTATTATATAAAACTCCGTTGCACACTCTCATTTATATACAACGAAAGTATAATACAATACAATGATGAGGTGAAAACCTTGAAACCGGTAGGGCTATACCTTTATATTAAGTGGAATAAACAGTAGTCGATACTTCTTTTCGATTTTTGATTATATAAAACCCCGTTGCACATTCTCATTTATATACAACGAAAGTATAATACAATACAATGATGAGGTAAAAACCTTGAAACCGGTAGGGTTATACGTTTATATTAAGTGGAATAAACAGTGTGATAATGGTAGGCTAAAAAAATACAAAACTAATATATTGGGTGTTAACATAAGTTGTGTCCGTTTTTTTATTCAATTTAAAAATGAGCACCAAAAGTAAAACAAAATGGTAAAGGTTATACGTCATTCGAAAACCCCTTATTCCCATATTATTCATGAAGATCCCCCGTTAGAATTGATTTTTGTTGAACCCAAGCGCCGAACTTCTGGACTTTTCCCATTAATTAAGGATAGTGGTATACAGTAATGTGACTACACTTCATCTGCTCAGTCAATTCTACGGTGATTTGAAGGGAATCTTCATGAATAATATGGTTTAAGCGGTCCTCATCGAAGTCCACTAGTCTTCCGGAGCGCTCCATGTCTTTCAGGTCGAAATTACCGTCTTTGAAACGCTAAAATCATCGACGAGCTGTCCTTTAATTCATAGCAACTTCACCGTACACTTTGCAAATATCCCGAGCAGCTTTGGCAGCTTTTTTCCTTCGATTGAACGCGAACAGAAAGAGGTGTCAAAAATGCTCACTTTCGTCTACTTGACGTTCCATTTTGAAGACTTGTAATCAAATAGAATAATATATGTAACGTAAAAGATATCTTGTAGTGCAGAAAATTTTCTTTCGAATGACGTATAACTTTTACCATTTTGTTTTACTTTTGGTGCTCATTTTTAAATTTGAAAAAAAAATGGACACAACTTATGTTAACACCTAACATTTATCATTATTAGTTTTCAGCTTTATCCCCTCGATTGAACGCGAACAGAAGTAGGTGTCGAAAATGTTCACTTTCGTCTACTTGACATTCCATTTTGAAGGCTTGTAATCAAATAAAATAATATATGTAACGTAAAAGCAAACACAATATCTTGTAGAGCAGAAAATTTTCTTTCGAATGACGTATAACATTTACCATTTTGTTTTACTTTTGGTGATCATTTTTAAATTTGAAAAAAAAATGGACACAAATTATGTTAACACCTAATATTTATCATTATTCGTTTTCCATATGTCAAGGTAGGCAGGCACCAGCATATTTATTTATATATATTAATATACATAGTTATTTTGACTACTTTTAATATGGCGTGCTTTTTTCATATTAATCTAGAAAAAAATAAAATAAAACGCAAACAAAAACTAATTTAACAATATAATGATTCCATATAAACGCTTGATTTATACTTTGCTCCATGAAAGAATGCACTCACGTCCACAAATGGGCTTTTAATGGCAGCAAAAGGCCATATTTAAACATTTTAACTCGCTGGTCCCTTCTCGCCGTCCCTTTCTCCTATCCCGAACATCCTAATAGCCGTGTTTAACACAACATTGCTTTTAGTGGATGAGAGCTTATGGGTTTGACACCCGGCGATGTGCATTTTTAAAAACCACTTTTAAAATGAAAGAAACGATACTGTTTTAGATTGTGTTCAGATAAGGGATTATTTTCTGTTTCTCAAATTAAAAGGACTTATTGTTTTTTTTATGTACTCTCTTCCTCTACTATTATAAAGTCAGATGGAGTTTATGCATTGAATAGATCTTGGATCCACGTGAACTTTGCCAAGTTATCTTCTTGAAACCAGTTGTGAAACTGATATAGGTGCTGTTTGAAACTCTTAAAAAGAAGTGCAATACTACACAGAGTGATTCGTGATCTTTTAGATAGGTAGATTTCACATACAATATTATACATACAGTACCCGGCGGTAAGTAAAACACATCGGGTTTAAGAAAGAGACTGTCGGCCATCATCGGCTAACTTCGGCGTTGTAGTGCGTCTTCTCTGTCCCTAGAACGCTTGACAAATCTCGACGGAACACGTGTATGAATAACAGAGACGACTCTCTACTAAGCCGAAGTTAGCCGATTATGGCCGACAGTCTCTTTCTTAAGCCCGATCTGTATTATTACTTACCACCGAGTACTGTACTTAATTTTCTGTCAATTACTATTATTGTTATATTTTTTTACAAAAAGATGCGCTAACGGTCTGGCGACGGAACACGTGGATGAATGAATACAAAGCCGAAGTTAGCCGATTATGGCCGACAGTCTCTTTCTTAAGCCCGATGTGTATTACTT
The DNA here is from genome assembly GCA_949825065.1 of Odontocerum albicorne. Taxonomy (NCBI): domain Eukaryota; kingdom Metazoa; phylum Arthropoda; class Insecta; order Trichoptera; family Odontoceridae; genus Odontocerum; species Odontocerum albicorne. The sequence goes on along the minus strand of OX463866.1, from coordinate 7,300,256 downwards.
ACCACCGGGCACTGTACATACCATAGTAAAGAGGAAAAATCTTTATAATACCTATAATAAAGTCTTTATAATAGATTTCACATACATTATTATATAAATTATTTTGGCATGAACAAAATTTTATTTCTCGAAAATATAAGATATCACAAAAAAATGTAAATTTTCAAAAATGACGTACGTTAAATGACAATACAGGTCAGCATTAACTCTTTCACGGCTACGGACCACTTAAATGGCCCATACATAATACGTGCCGTCCTGGCGAGCGGCCATTTAAGTGGCCACTAACTTTGCGTGTTGATATCTCAGTCAAAATTAAATCTTCTTTAAAAATTTTAACCTGAATATAAGACAAAACGTGTCCTCTAGTGACATCTCTTTTAAAACCATCAAAACTTTAAGTACTTGATCCATAAGAAGGATTTAAACAGACCGATTCGAGGCCGTCGAAATTTAAAGTATTTTAAATATTAGCGCCACACGTTCGGGTGTGTTGAAGGTCATGTTTCTAATGACGATTGCTCCCGATCAATATGACGTATTTTGCGTCGATATTTTTTTTGTAAGTACGCGTATTGCGTATTGAATTAATTGCCGTTTTCATTGTTTATGGATTATTGTTTTCTTCGATTATTGCTTCTTATATTGTCGCACTTTATTTATAGCTTTGATTTGGATAATATTACGTGTGTATAGTGTCAGCTAAAAAATGCATCGGCGCACAGTTCCACAGTAATCAGATTCGGGATAATGGTGAGTCATATTTTTATGTAGATACAATATAAATTTATTGAGGTAAAACACCGCCGCCTGTGGGACACACGAAAGATACTCGAGCCATCGCCGTAAAAAGGTTATCAGATGACTATTTGCAATAAATTTTGTTGATAGGAAGTCCTAACTTGGATCCCCAGTTTGATGAGATGTTATCTCAGAAGAAGCAATTATGCTACATTCATCCCGTTAGTAGAGATTATTATTAATATGTTACATTTATTGTTCAATAATACGAACATTTTGCCTATTTCTATGATATACCTTGATTAATAAATGTTAATATTATATTTCATTCGTTTTTTCGTGTGTCAGCAAAATGTGTATAAATGTTATCACCTTTTTTTTTCTTCTCCCTGGCTCCATCCCAACTCACTGTCTGCGAAGACTGTTGGGATCAGCTCTCCCCGTCCTCAGGTTGTATGCTCTTCTGTCCCGGACTACGTCCCCCAGGCCGTGCCTCTGCATCAGGTTATCTTTTTGCACCACCCATGAATTCTTTGGTCTTCCTCTGGTTGTTATTCGAGGAAGATCCATGGAGATTGCCTGGTTCACAATGTGATCGGGTGCTCTGCGTCCAACGTGCTCATACCATCTCAACCGCCTCTCCTCCATCTTACTGTTGATGTCTGTAACACCTAGGCTTCCACGAATGCGTGACCTTTTTATTTTGTCTCTTAGGGACACACCAGCTGACCATCTTAGCATGCGTATAAATGTTATCACCACCTACTAAAAAAAGATAAAACCTGTTTTTTTGCTATATAAGTGGAATTAACTATATAAATACCCTCGAGTTTGCTTCCTGGCCCGTCGAGCCTAAATTTTTTACTATCTGGCCCTTAGCGAAAAAAGTTTGCCGACCCCTGATATACACTATCACGCCATTCTTTTGTTGGAGTAGGCAGAAGGGGTCAGAGCGCCAGATTTTCCTATCTCGGCCCATATCCTTCCCTTCTTTCACATCCATACAACTTCTCATAAAACTCCAACGATTTCTCTGTATTTCTACGTTTCCTTCTTTCAAAATAACATTGATTTGATCCTATCATACTCTCTTTAGTATTTCTCTACCATGCCTTCTACTAACATTAGCACTAAATATTTGTTATGTTAGTGCTCTTTAGGAACGTGTGTTCCTTAAAGGAGAGATGATGACGATGATTGTTGATAAATAAAACTTGTTGAGATCGCAATATGCAAAGAGGAATTTTATTGACCGATGTCGGTATTTATAATGTTTTTGAACGTGTGCGGGAACGCGCGCGTGATATATCGCTGTCTCGTATTTGCGCTTACAATACGTTTATTGTCGCGCGTAGGTAATCTTTTGTTTTGAGAGACAGCGCGAAAGATGTGTTGTTTTCTCCTTTCCTCATGGAATTCGCTCTCGGTTGGTAGCGAGTTGAATGACCGACGCGTGGACTTATCATTGTTTGTCTCACATTGTTAAGGTGTTCAAAGGTCGTCTCGTGGGTTCAGTGACCGCGCACATGGTCGCCACAGTTCCTTCATTGATTTGTCGTCAAGCCCAAACCATCTCATAGTGTTCTTCTTCATCTTACTCAAAAGTTCACACTCCTCTCTAATAACTTCATTCTATATTCTGTCATACATTGTCCCCTCATATATTCTTCACAGTGCACAATTCTGAAAGACGGAAGTGTAAAAAGTCTTTATAATAGGATAATATGCATGACGAGGTATATGAACTTGGCAGAAGTGAAATATGTGTGCTAGGATAGAATAAAGTGTAATTCTTTTATTTCTGCCTACCCCAATAGGGGCATGGCGTGAAGGTGGTAATGACGACGATGACAAGGTAATTACTTATTAAATATTCTAATATGGAGTTGCGTAAAATGAACGCCGAAATCTTTGATTAAAAAATATTAAATCACTTATTGATAAATTAGTATTGTATTAATCCACAAACAGCGTAAATAATATTTATTATAAAAAAAACATTCGAATAATTAGAAAAAAATCAGTACAGTTATACTTCGTTTACCGATAGAGATACATTCGTCAAAATCGTTACGTTAATAGAAACATCGTTAACGGAGGTAAACATATAGAAATGGGAAAAGTTCCTTAATTTTAAAAAATATATTTGTTTACTTACACCTTTTTTATTGACCAAATGCAATTTAAAAGAAAAGTTGGCCTAATTGTATTGAAGTATAAAAATTTAAAAAAAAATAAAATACGTATATATAGAGGATGTCGCAAAAATGTATCCACACTTTAATAGCTCTTAATATGCTGAATTTAAAAAAATGTATCCACAATTTGTATGATCATAAAGTCTGTATTTATTTAGCATACAGTCCCCTTTCAACGTTAGGAGAATTGATATAAAATGTATTTCTAGGAGTAGTAAGTAGTCAAATCAGCGAATATTTTACATACAAGCACCAATTTGTAACAGTTGAGAAACGTTATAAAATTCGTCGTAGAAACTGTGCATAGCATGAATTATGTAATTGTTAAGTTGTAAAATACCACAAAGGTTAAAAACAAAAGTTTCCTGCATAAACAAGTTAGAGCGTGTATGGACTACACTACGCCACTCACGCCCATGCATGGTCTGGCGATATTACAGTTAAAAATAGATACATCTTCGACATGAGACATAAGACGTGTTGATTCATTACATTCTGAAGTGTTAAAAATTGAATATCGCTCACATTTCTCAAGTTTCTTTAAAAAGAAATAAAATGCCTGGCAAAAAATAAATGACGTTTACATGCTGTCGACGGAAAATACTCTATCTATCAATACATGCTCAACTTATTTAGGGCAGAAACTTTTGAACCTTTTTGGTAAAGATTATTTTAATTATTCTTCGTTGTATAAAGAACAACCTAGGGGTACATCAAGGATCGGTACTCAGTCCGCTACTGTTCATCTAAGTCATGGACTATTTAACTGACCAGGAAATGAACAGTCTCCTAAAGATCCTACTATTTGCAGACGATATCGTATTAATAAGTGAAAAACACGAAGACCTGCAAAATAGTCTGGAAAGGTGGAGAAGAATCTTGGAGGACAATGGATTGAGACTGAGCAGAAAGAAAACAGAGTATCTGTACTTACCATTCGAGAACACAAGTGCTGTCACTCCCGTAATGCAAATGGATGGAGAAACATTACCAAATTGTGACTCCTTTAAGTATCTTGGGTCACTCATCCATAGCGGTGGAGGATGTGCAGCAGATGTAACACATAGAATTAGTGTGGGATGGATGGAGTTTAGATCAATGACGGGAGTTTATTTATTTAACACTTTTATTGCAACACAATCTGGCGGGCTTATTGCCAGGTGGCAATCTCTTCCAACCAACCTGACAAAAGTAAATTAAGCAAGTTACGTGGTCGCATAAATCATCCAAATGACTATCCATCCCCACGAAATCCATAAACATATACGCGAGACAATCACCCGAATATTATTTTTCATAGTGAGATATCATCAATCAAAAGGAAAGGAAAGGATGGTGGAGAGGAAAGGAAAAGAAAAATCAGGAATGAAACACGTTATTTTACTGACTAGAAATTAAGAGTTTTTTCAGTCGCTTCTTAAAGCATGCCAAGGACGGATCGAGTCTTATATTGGTTTGTAACTGATTCCAGAGTCTCACTGCATGGGCAGTAAAGGACGACGTAAAGAAAGAAGAGCGATGAACTGGAAAGGCCAATAAACAATCTCTGTTTGAGCGTAGCGCTAATCCATGATTGGAAAGACGCTGAAAATTTTCGGCGAGATAAGAGGGTGCGGCGGGACAGTTAAGGATATTATACAATAGAGACAGTATGTGAATTTGGCGTCTATTTCTAACATTCAACCAGTTCAATGCCTTCTGGTATGAAGTTCTATGTGATCCGAAGGAGTTCTATGTGATCCGAAAATGCCAGTAAAGTTAAAAGTAAAAGTATACGAAACGATTGTCAGACCCGCACTCCTCTATGGCTCCGAATGCTGGACGATGTATACCTCTTACTTTAGGCAACTAGAAACTGCTGAAATGCGCATGCTAAGATGGTCAGCTGGTGTGTCCCTAAGAGACAAAATAAGAAGCTCACGCATTCGTGGAAGCCTGGGTGTTACAGACATCAACAGCAAGATGAAGGAGAGGCGGATGGATTGAGATGGTATGGGCACGTTGGACGCAGAGCACCCGATCACATTGTTAACCAGGCAATCTCCAAGGATCTTCCTCGAATAACATCCAGTGGAAGACCAAATAATTCATGGGTGGTGCAAAAAGATAACCTGATGCAGAGGCACGGCCTGGGGGACGTAGTCCGGGACAGAAGAGCATACAACCTGAGGACGAGGAGAGCTGACCCCAACAGTCTTCGCAGACAATGAGTTGGGATGGAGCCAGGGAGAGAGTTGTGTAAAGAACAACCTAGTGAGCTTATTGGCGTGTGATAATCTCTTGCAAAAATATGTTAAAAAGGCCTTAAATTAAAATCAGACTGTAATCCCTTTAAAAAAAATCTGGGTGCCAATTGTAATCGAACCCGCAACCTTTGGATAGTAAGACAAGCATTTACTAACTAGATTACAGAGGTCGCCATGTTGGCTTAAATATAAAAATAACATTTCTCTCCAATATTAATAATGTGTGAGGAGTTGAGTTTCGCAGGGTGTTTCCAGTTGTAGTTGAGTGTCACTGTTTGTCAGGTTGATGAGAGCGTGCAACGGGGTTTTTTGTGTTATCAAAAATCGGAAAGAAGTATCGATTTATTTTTTCATGCTAAATATCCTCAGTGAGATACAGGCAAAAGCCTAGTTTACTGGGGATACGACAAATGAAAGGCAACAAACCCAGATCCATTAAAATTATATGTCCAAATCAAATTACCTGTTGTTTTTTCTCAAATTGTGTATATTTCTTGTCATGTGTAATAATAATAATAATAATAATAATAATATTAGTCTTTTTGAGGTAAAATGTTTTCTGTTTGTTAGGAGAGATCTTATTTGCACGGCTGAGCGGCTCTGTGTTGCCCTGTTGATGTGAGAAGATCTCGAAGTGAAGGATTGTGGGAGGAGTTTGTCAAGATTAAGCAAACAAGTAAATAAGCCTATTCCGGCGTTTGCAGGCGTGAGTAATGCGAGGAATGTTAAATTACCCGTCACTGATTATTCTTCAGACAGTTAAAGAATGGACACTTCATTCATTCGTTCAATCTCGGATTCTTTCGTACTTATCTCGATTCACACGGCGATCTGATAAAAAAAAACGGTCTGTCCGAAACTGGCCTCAAGAAAAAGGTAGATTTCATATCTAATATTGCCCATTTTATGGTACCCTCAAGTTCATAGTTTCTCAACCTGTAGGTCACAGTGAAATATCGGGGGTATCGCGAAAATATAAAAAAATAATTAACGTGTCCTGAAAGGAAATTACCACATTTTAAAAGAAAAACGCATAAATTTATTCTAAAAATTACAGTCCAAGTAATTGTTATGTATCAGGGGTGGCCAACTTATTTGTTGTAGCGATTGACTTTTTACGTGAAAAAATAGTCAAGATTTACCGGTCAAATTCACGAGGTTTAACGCAAGAACGGGTCTTCCAGCCGCTATGCCTGTTGGAAGGGCCTTAACTCTTCTGAACGGGACTGCTTCGGATATTGACATATTTCATATCACATTACCAAAAGCAAAAGTAAATTTTCTTCTTAGATTGAGCGCGTTAGAAAGCACTCATCAACGTACTTAAGTGACTGTGAATATATATGTAAGTTTGTGTGTACATGTTATATGTATGCATATACATTATATTTTATTTTATATAATTTTTTTTATTCTACATAATTTTTCTTTATTTTTAATGTTAACACTTCTTGTGTTTTTCAAAGTAATTGGGCTAAGCCTATTTTGAGAAAATAAATAAATAAATAAATAACACATAACCCACATTTGAAAAAATAATAACTAATCGCTGAAAGTTTATTAATAAATATGAGCGGAAATAACTTCGCCAAAAAAATATTAAGGAAATGTAAAACTTATACATACATGTTAAATAACACACATACATTTATTTGAAGTAGACATATCTACATATTAAAAAAGGATAAATTATTGACTGCGTTGACAAGTGCATACGCGTAATGAAATCTGGCAACATCGCACACCATATTGTAAGTTAAGAAGACGGCAGTGACCGACTAAAAATTGCTTCGCGACCGACCAGTTGGCCATCCCTGTTAAGTAATGTATAAAATTTTGTGCGCGAGTTGCGAAGTTAATTTTTTTAATCTTTTGGGGGTTAACATTGGTGAAAATGTTGAGAAACAATGCTGTAAATACTCGACCATTTCTGTCAAACAAATTGCATCATTCTATTAAAAAAATATCTCGTTATACGATATTGACAAATAAATAAAAAATTAACAAAAAACATTTTTTCTGTTTATGGTACTCCTACATACATCGAAATGAGTGCTTCCGACATATTGAAGAGCGTGGCCGGGAGACAGCATTATATTTGGCTCCTGTGCAAAACGATCCAAGAATTCATGCGCGGCGGTCACGCGATTTTGACGGTGCTCCAGTGTGAGCATTCTAGGCACGCATGTCGCACACAACTTCTTGTAACCAAGTTTTTTCCGACACAATATTACCAAGGAGACGTCGAGAAGTGTGAGGAAATTCTTCGTGAAGATCGTCAAGCATCACACGGCGGTCATTTCGCACTTGTTCTTCAATTTTTTGCACAAATTCGTCAGAAATCACTGCCTTGCCTCGTCGTGAGTATCAGTATGGCCTTCTCTGAACAACCTAACCCACTTCATGACATGTTGTCGACTCATCACATCAGTACCATCCACGAGCTTCCGATGGATATTCGCGGTGGTATTGTTCTGCAAAGTCAAAAAACGGATGACCGCGCGGATCTCGCACGGACGAGAGATGGTGGGAGCCCGCGATGACCGCTCCATCGGAAGAATTTACTGTGACTGAACAAAATGGCCGACAAACAAGCGGGACCAAACAAACTGACCGTTGGGATCCCCCCTACACACCAGATGCGCCAACTTTGAAACAAAAAATTTCCCCCGGCCTCAGGAGCCCTTGCAACCTTAGTTTCTGGACGACTCTCGTACATGTGATGCTTACATTTTTTTTGACAAGTTGTATTTATATTCAAGCGCACACAAATTCTTATTTGAGCAAAACTATTATACTCGTAGTCTTTTTTTAATGCTCGATAAAAACCGTAAATTGTAAGATAATTAAAAAAAACCCTGTCAAAAAGATAATTTATAATAAAATAAAATTATAATATATTAAATTTCTACACCATCTGACGCTTTAGTATTACGCCTTTGGAATACAGAAATATATTCCACGTTTAGTCGAAGATCGCGTATAATTAAATCGTGTAAAACTAAGTTTCTTTTATATTCTAACGAAATAGGACAATAATTAAAACTCATTAAAACAATGGGCACCTTGTTATATATAAATTTAAAAATATCTAAATATTTTCACACTGCAGACCCGGAAACGTGTGGGGATAAACATATATTTATATTAATTAAAAAAATACTTCATAGAATTGTTTTGAGATATTATAATACAGGTAACTCTTTAATGAGGTTAATAAGACATCAATTAACGGGATGATACTCCATTGAGGAAACTTTAAATTGTATTGGGTGTTAACATAAGTTGTGTCTGTTTTTTTTTCAATTTAAAAATGAGCACCAAAAGTAAAACAAAATGGTAAAGGTTATACGTCATTCGAAAGAAAATTTTCTGCTCTATAAGATATTGTGTTTGCTTTTACGTTACATACTCGTATATTATTTTATTTGATTAAAAGTCTTCAAAGTGGAATGTCAAGTAGACGAAAGTGAGCATTTTCAACACCTCCAGTGGACTTCGATGAGGACCACTTAAACCATATTATTCATGAAGATCCCCTTCGAACCACCGTAGAATTGGCTGAGCGGATGAATTGTAGTCATATGGCTGTATATCACCATCTTAAATCAATGGGAAAAGTCCAGAAGTTCGGCGCTTGGGTTCCACATGTTTTGAGTGAAAACGACAAAAATCAACGTTTGACAATTTCTGCTGGTTTGCTCGCGCGTCATCGAGCTACGCATGGTCACAAGCAAATGTTCCTTCCTTTACTGCATAATTTACTGGTGATGAAAAATGGTTTAAAAATGGTGATGAAAAATAAAGTTGATGAAAAATGTTTGAAGGGGATCTTTATGAATAATATTGTTTAAGCGGTCCTCATCGAAGTCCACTGGTCGTCCGGAACGCTCCATGTCTTTCAGGTCGAAATTACCGTCTTTGAAACGCAAAAACCATCGACGAGCTGTCCTTTCATTCATAGCATCTTCACCGTACACTTTGCAAATATCGCGAGCAGTTTTGGCAGCTTTATCCCCTCGATTGAACGCGAACAGAAGGAGGTGTCGAAAATGCTCACTTTCGTCTACTTGACATTCCATTTTGAAGGCTTGTAATAAAATAAAATAATATATGTAACGTAGAAGCAAATACAACATCGTGTAGAGCAGATTTTTTTTTTCGAATGACGTATAACCTTTACCATTTTGTTTTACTTTTGGTGCTCATTTTTAAATTGAAAAAAAAAATGGACACAACTTATGTTAACACCTAATACAAAATAAAGTCTAAAGGGATGCTCCATTGTTTCTTTCGTGTCTGTGTCTGAGAGAACGATGTTACGAATTCTATGGACAATAAAGGGATCTAATGCCTCTATTCTGGAAGAACTGAAAACACCGACGACAGATTGTCGATAATATGACTACAACGTGTTCTTCGATTCTTTGGACACATTAATCGTAGCCAAGGAGAGAGTTGGAAAAGCTAGTTGTTATTAGAAGCGTGGAATGACGGCGCACAAGTGTTCAACTTAGAGTTAAATGAAAGACATTAACTGGACTACCCTTAACAACTGCTCTTCGTGTCGCGGGGTGCAGATATGGATGGAGAAGAGTCGGCAGAGGCTATCATGGGAGTCACGATGCTCAGTCATGAGCTACACGACAGGATGGATGTTCTGAGAAGTGTTTCTTCGGAGAGGAATAGAACGGTGAGATCGGTTTCGTCTTCATTTGATAAATTGATTGTTTCGAATCGATCCACTAGGGCTGGGTACTAGGCATAACAGGGATTTGATCATTGCTGGTTTTGTGGTGTGGAATGGTCTGTCTCAAAGTATTAGATACATGGGGGGAGTATGCAACTTTATAAAACTCTTGAAGATAAACCTTTTTGGGAGGTCTTATTAAAACTGTCTTATTACATATGAACACACTTACACTTCAGTTCACCTATTGTGTAACTATCACATATCGGAAGATCTCGATTATTCAAGAAGACGATCTCTAAATCGCTCTTTTTTCTTCATGTCATTCATAACTATCAGGACTCTGGAATCAGTTAGCGACTGTCATAAGATTCTTACCTACGTTGTCTTGTTTCAAACAACAACCGAAAAAATATATCATATCTCTCCAATAACGAAATGTGTTTGTTTCTCTATTCTATTACGTATAGTTAATGCATTAACATTGTGGAGGTTTAAAGACATTGTAATTTGTTTTATCAAACACTGTTTATTCCACTTTTTGTAACGATATAACCCTATCGGTTTCAAGGCTTTCCCCTTATCATCAGGGGAGCACAAACAAGACTTATCATCATGGGAGCACAATTATAAACATCAGGGGAACACAAATAGTCTTCTTTGTGCTACCCTGATTATGAGGTGAAAGCCTTGAAACCGGTAGGACTATACCGTTACAAAAAGTGGAATAAACAGTGTTTGATAAAACAAATTACAATGTTTCTTCCTATTTTCCATCTTCTACTGCTCCTTTAGTCTTTGGCTAGATACTATATGTTTTTTTTTAATTACGTTGTAACCTTTCAAACCATAATTAATACTAATTAGTGAAACTCTTGACTGGTTGGTTGGAATATTTTTCCATATGGCAAAAAAATTGTTATATTAAAATAATTTAAATAGTTGGTGGGGGTGTATCTCGACTGAGGGATATTATGAGATGAGCCCACCCCATTCTATCTTAGATGTATTTTTTTCGACATTATCCTGATATATAGATATAATTTCAGATTATGTGCATACATTATGTTGCTTTCAATAAACCTTCATTTATTGATTTTTTATTTTATTCATATTTCAAATAATACTATAAACAAAATTCTTAAACGACATCGTATTGTATTGCATTACGCTTTCTTTACATATAGTACAACCTGGATGGCTTATTTCCATGTGCCAACATCTTCCTACCAACCAAAAAAAATGGTAGAGTCCTTAAGTGAAAACCTGACTGGAATCCTTTTTAAAAAATCTAGGTTCCAACGGGAATCGAACCCGCAACATCCAGGCTGGGGGACAAGCGTCTTATCAACTAAGCTATGAGGGCATCTGGTTGGTTTGAATAAATTGCACTTTGGCAAAAGACACACGCCAATTTAGTACATTGCACATTGAAGTGTTTAAATAAATAATTAGAATACATATTATACGGTACCATTTAGTGAGTAAAGTCATTATGAACATACTAACAAATAAAATAAAATGTTGGGTACGATCCTACAACAGTCTTATGACCGTGAAGGAAATTATTCAAAACTAACCTGTAATTATATTTGTTTTGTATCTACACAAAGTTCGCACGAAAAATTAAATAACATGCCACACACGGAGGGTGCCGCAAGTACGAGTATATATATTTTTTTATTTTTGAAGATCAAGGCACAGTACCGAAAAAATACAGCGAGACGAATCGCGTTAATGGTCGGAACAAATTGAAGGGATTTTTCAATGAACTTCAAAAAGAATAATAATATTGTGCAAAATGGAAACTACGTTATCTCAGTTTTGGTGATTTTCTGTATTTTTTTAAACATGCATATAATATATTTTATTTTATTACAATGTACGATATTTTATTGGCCGTAAAATAAAGTTACAAGTGTAATACGCAAATTAGAATGTCGACTGATCATGGATATGTATAAATACAACTTGTCACAAAAGTTATACATATTTACATGGACCATATACACAAAATATTAAAAAACAATACGCACATGCATAACATCTACCATACATTAAACACAAACTTAGAGAGAGGCCAAAGCTCAGGTAATCAAATGCCCTAATACAAACAAGAAAGAAAAAAACAACCTAACAAAATAATAAAAAAATAAACACACGTATAGTAATTCTTCTTCTTCTCAGTATCATGTCAGGTCCCCCCAACGTTGAATATCACTTGAGAGTGGATATCTTTGTCCCCGGCAGCCCGAAAAAGATCTCCAAAGCCCCTTATGCCAGTCCAATTACGTATATTGCGGAGCCAGGAGATATGCCTCCTGCCAACACTTCTTCGGCCTTCTATTCTGCCTTGGATGATCAGGTGCAGTAATTTGTACTTTGCTCCTCTTAGTACATGACCCAAGTAGGACACCTTTCGGATTTTAATATTAGTCAGCAACTCTCAATCAACTTTGGCTCTTTGAAGAACCCTTGTGTTGTTGACCATATCCGTCCAGGGTATCCGTAGCATTCTCCGGTGCATCCACATTTCGAATGCTTCCAGTCAGTTCATACTACCAACTTTGAGGGTCCCATGATTCTACTCCATGCAATAACACTGACCAAACGTAGCATTTGACTAACCGTTGTCGAAGTTTCAAGTTTAGATTATCATCGCAGAATACACCTCTCATTTTATTAAAAGCCGCACGAGATGATTCAATTCTGCACTTGACTTCGGTTTCTGGGTTGAGGTCTTCCACTAGGATACTTCCGAGGTATTTAATTTTTTTCACTCTCTCTATATCAGCACTGTTCAATGTAAGATGTGCTCCTGCGCGATCCAGCCGGCCAAACACCATGCACTTAGTTACTCGTAGTATAGTAATTAATCCACTTTAATACAGAAAAAAAAACAATGCAAAAAAGAGTCACGCCGTGGCGTCAGATTTATGGTTCAAACAAACGCTCTCTGAGAGAACTTTTAAACGTATTAAGATATTTTCATATTTTTATTGCCATATTTTCTCAATTCTCACTTTAATGTGAAGACGACCTCCGTGGCCTGGTGGTAAGACACTTGTCTGCCGATCCGGAGGTTGCGGATTCGATCCCCGCTGAAACCCAGATTTTTTTAAATAGGATTCCAGTCTGGGTAACACTTAGGGCCTATAAAAACATATTTCTGGTTGGTTGGAAGAGATTGCCACATGGCAATAAACCCGCCAGGTTAAAAAAAAAAAGAAGAATAATGAACATCTGAAGAAACTCTTGGAATATTATTTATAGTTACGGCATTAACATTGTGGAGGTTTAAAGACATTGTAATTTGTTTTATCAAACACTGTTTATTCCACTTTATGTAACGGTATAACCCTACCGGTTTCAAAGTTTTCACCTCATCATCTTGTTTGTACTCCCCTGATGATAAGGTAAAAATCTTGAAACCGGTAGGGTTACATAAAATATAATAAACATTGTTTGACTAAACAAATAAGATAGAATTCTTTTAAAAAAAACTGTTTTCCAACGGGAATTGAACCGGAAACCCCTGGGGTAGAAGAAAGGCGTCTTACCAACTACGGAGCTCATTATTGCATGAGTAAAAGTTGTTAAAAAATGTTCAAATTGTAATTCGACGCATACAAAAATAGCTATTCTCATTTTCGACCAAAACTGAGATGTCATAGTTTGCGCTCTGTAGGACGGTATGCTTCCTACAGGTATTAAACGGTGAATGAAGATGATCGATAATACTGAAAAATATATATTTAAATCAATGAAACCTCCGTGAAATTTAGATACCATAGTTTATATTCTGTACCACTTGGTGGTGTTTTGAGAAGCATATTAAGTTATTTAGTGAAATTGAATACTATTATCGTAGTGTATTGTATTAGATTTTCGTTGTATACATTATAAGGTTTATTGCCGTGTGGCAATCTCTTCCAGCCAACCAGAAGGATATAAAAGAGGTATTTAGTACAAATTTAATTGGTATTCTTGTTTTAAAACAAATATGATATCCAACGGGATTTGAACCCGCAAATTCCGGGTCGGGAAACAGCGTCTTACTTACTAGGCCACGAAGTTCATAATATTTTATTTTTTTTACCTGGTGAGCTTATTGTGATGTGGCAATCTCTTCCAACAAACCAGAAAGATGTATACGGTTGATGTATCATATATTACAAATATTGGGTTGTCCGGAAAATAATCTCACATGCTTTAAAACGATGATTTTCAATATTGTCAGTATTCCGTAAAGCAATAATAGTAAAAGGACAATTTATGTAGCGCCGTTTACAGAGTAGACTCCTCAAAGGCACTATATCTTGGAATTCTTGGAAACTTGGATTCTAATTTGGAAAAAAGGGGGGGTCATTGAATATTTGATTCGAAAAAGTTTGGGAAACACTTGCTTAGTGCATTTGTATCGGACGTGTGCCATCACCCGTGTGTGTGTGTATGTGATACGAAAAGACACTGTGTGTAGATCTGTATTATTGAACTTGTATGCTATTCTTTGCTCTTGTATAATCTAATGTTCCTGTGTTTGTCTATGTAAATGTTATATCATGTATGCAAATATGTGCGTGTTATAATTCATTCTAACGTTTCTGTATATGTATAGGGTGGATGTGAACTTGTATTTGTCTGTTTCCATACCTGTATATGTATAACTGTCATGTAATTCTATATTCGTTGTAGTAATGTGTAGAATTTCCTATGTAAAATATATGTCTGTTTGACTCCGATCGTACTCGCGACCGCGTTGGAAATATGTAACTTGCAAAGCGGTGCGATCGGGGGTAGGTCCAGGTTCAGTCGGCGTAAGCATGGCCCGGACCCCGAAAGTTGTCGTATTTCGCGGACAACGGGCGCTGCTGACGGCCGACTGACCATTAATATAGAAGGGGCTGCAATTTTGTAAAGCACTTCTCACTTGACTTCTCAATCACTTCTCGTTGAAATACATTCTCAGTAAATACCGATTTTACCGTGTTTTACTTTGAGACCCGCTACCCTACATCAAGCTGCCTGAGAGGAATCTCTCCCTGCTCTTCTTCTTCTTCTTCTGCTGGATCTTCGCGACGGAATTCGCGACGTCGATTCTTCGAGCGTTACGCGGCGACCAACGATCTATTTTATTTCTACAGTCTTTGTACCTGTCTGGTACAAAGTGGTCCTTCGACGGCGGATCGGCCGCGTCACCTCAAGAATCATCAGCAGAAGCGAATCTTGATCATCATAATTCTCAAGATATTATATCTTTGGATATAATCTTTTAGATATCATCGTCATCTTCAGAAGCGAAGCGTCGTAATCGCCACCTTCTGAAGTTTTGAGATATACAATCTATTAGATATCATCGTCATCTTCAGAAGCAAGCGTCGTAATCGCCACCTTCTGAAGTTTGAAGATATTAAACTTTTCGATATAAAGATATAATCATTCAGATATCGTCGTCATCTTCAGAAGTGAGGCATCAGCCGCTGTGGACTATCGTCATCATCAGCCGCTGTGGACTATCGTCATCATCAGCCGCTGTGGACTATCGTCATCATCAGCCGCTGTGGACTATCGTCATCATCAGCCGCTGTGGACTATCGTCATCATCAGCCGCTGTGGACTATCGTCATCATCAGCCGCTGTGGAGTATCGTCATCATCAGCCGCTGTGGACTATAGTCATCATCAGCCGCTGTGGACTATCGTCATCATCAGCCGCTGTGGACCGTCACCTTCTGAAGTATACGTCAGCATCACCATCATCTTGAGAATCGACCAGCGTGGACCATCATCATCATCATGCCGTCTCCTCGTTCTGGCAAAACTCCCGCAATGGAAGCGAGAGACCAGAGCGGCGACTCATCGGACGATGAGTGGTTTGGGTCCTCACAAGCTGAGTCGGAAGACATGATCAGGAGGCTTGAGAGGAAGCTCCGCAACAGAAAGCGGAAAAATGCCGCTTTGACGAGAAAGCTCAGACTGCAAGCTGCGACGGATGACGCCATCCGTGGACCATCGGAGGAACGCATTCCTGATGCTCTGGCAGCTGATCCCCTGCGGCTCACCGATGATTGGGTGAGCCAGCCACAGGATCCATACGTGCAGATGGCAGCGATGTTTGCGGAGCTCATCCGATCTTCACAGGAAAGGGGAACCCTAACAGCACCAGCCTGTGAAGTGGTTGCACGGATGATCGCGCTGATCACCGCGACTCGCGACCGACATTGCGCGAGTCAAGGGCGGATTGGCGCGAACCAACACAGGACGTGTCCGCGAGATGAGCGGCACGCCGAGAAGCAGCGGATGTGCCAGGATACAGCGGAGCGCAATGCGCGATCCGCGTCGACACATCACGCCATGATGAAGGACGTCCTCGTCAAGCCAAATGAGAGCGAGACGTCCGAGAAAATGGCGGCGCAAAATTGCCCGCCCAGCTCTGCTGCTGTGAAACCTGGACGGGTCGCCCATGGAGGGAGGAACCCGCCCACGGAAGGACAGAGTACCGTGAGGAACTGCGCTGACGGAGCACTGACGTTCTCAATGCCACGAACGGACACAGGATGCCGGGCGCAGAAGCCCAAGACGCGGCCTCTGCCTACGAAACATTGCGCAGATCGACGAAAGATTTGCGCAACTCAGCGTGACGCAGAACGTACCAATGCGTGGCCGCGGGACAAGCGGCACGCCAAGAACAGGCAGAGGGTCAAGGTTGCAGCAACGCGTCCTCTGCCTACGAAGGTTGGCGCAAATCGTGGAAGGATTTGCGCAACCCGAGATTGCGCAAATTCTGGAAAGATTTGCGCAAACCAACATTGCGCAAGTCGGCATGGCGCAATGCTGGAGGATAACGACGCGTCGCCGCGAATGGAGCGGCGCGCCGAGATGTGCCAGGATGCGGCGAAGCGCGAGGTCAATGCGCGACCCGAACTGACACATCAAGCCGAGAGAAAGGACGCCGTCGCCGGTCCAAAGAAGAGCGAGGCGTCCGAGGTTTGCGCAAATAAAGCAAAGATTTGCGCAACCCGAGATTGCGCAAATACAACAAAGATTTGCGCTAATAGACATTGTGCAACCCGAGATTGCGCAAATCTTGGAATGATTTGCGCAAGTCGGCATTGCACAATGCTGGAGGATAACGACGCGTCGCCGCGAATGGAGCGGCGCGCCGAGATGTGCCAGGATGCGGCGAAGCGCGAGGTCAATGCGCGACCCGGACTGACACATCACGCCGAGAGAGAGGACGCCGTCGCCGAGCCAAAGAAGAGCGAGGCGTCCGAGGTTTGCGCAAATAAAGCAAAGATTTGCGCAACCCGAGATTGCGCAGATACAACAAAGATCTGCGCAAATAGACATTGTGCAACCCGAGATTGCGCAAATCTTGGAATGATTTGCGCAAGTCGGCATTGCACAGTGCTGGAGGATAACGACGCGTCGCCGCGAATGGAGCGGCGCGCCGAGATGTGCCAGGATGCGGCGAAGCGCGAGGTCAATGCGCGACCCGGACTGACACATCACGCCGAGAGAGAGGACGCCGTCGCCGAGCCAAAGAAGAGCGAGGCGTCCGAGGTTTGCGCAAATAAAGCAAAGATTTGCGCAACCCGAGATTGCGCAAATACAACAGAGATTTGCGCAAATGGACATTGTGCAAACCGAGATTGCGCAAATCTTGGAATGATTTGCGCAATGCTGGAGGAAAACGACGCGCCGCCGCGAATGGAGCGGCGCGCCGAGATGTGCCAGGATGCGGCGTCGCGTGACGAGGATACGCGACCCGAGCTGACACATCACGCCAAGACGGATGGCGTCGTCGCCATACGGAAGAAAGGCGCGACGTCTGGGGAAGAAATGGCGGCGCGACAATGCCCGCCGCGCTTTGGCGTGGGACGGCGAGAAAAGAGGTCACGGCAGAAACCGGACCGCGCCCTCTCGACAGTGAAAGCGCAAGTGTCACACGTTGGTGTCACTTGCGCTACTAATGCGATATTGACACGGACCACCGGATGGATGAAACGGTGCTTGTCAAACTGCCGCCGCCCTAGATACCAGAGGACCAACGGCGCGCAGACCACGGAGGAGCTTCGAACCGCGGAGCTTAGGTTAAATGGGATTGCGCAGGAAGAAACCTTTCGCGCTGACCTAAGAGCTCTGCGGTGCAGTGAAAGTCTCCCACCTGGAACCAGACTGGGGGGAGTGACGCCGTGGCTGGACGCGGATGGCGTGCTGCGTACATGTGCCCGCCCGATGACCCCGGAGGGCTCTTACACGAGTGTGATTGCCCCAGCAATATTGGGTGGCGATCACCCGTGTACGAGGCTGTTGCGACAGCATAATCATGAGGGGGCGGGACATCCGAGCGCGAAGAGGAGGGCGAGGCGACTCACCAACAGGGATACGCGCCCAACCTCTCCCCACAGGACGTTGCGCAAATCGAGGACCGATTTGCGCAACCGCAAGACGTTGCGCAAGTCGAGGAATGATTTGCGCAACCACAGTACATCGCGCGAATCGGCAAATGATTTGCGCAACTAACGGACAAACAGACGGATCTGCACACCTGCCAGGAAATTGGCGTACCACATGCACGGCGAAGACAAGACGACGATCGCGGCTGGCGCCCTTACCGAGAGACGCGTGATTTCGAGGGCGAGACCGGGAGACCACGCCGGGAGGAGATTGGCCTCTGCGATGCGACAACACACGTCCTTGCTGACCATGAGATGTTACTCCGAAGATGATACTATACGGAGGTAACATCGGGGGGAGTGTATCGGACGTGTGCCATCACCCGTGTGTGTGTGTATGTGATACGAAAAGACACTGTGTGTAGATCTGTATTATTGAACTTGTATGCTATTCTTTGCTCTTGTATAATCTAATGTTCCTGTGTTTGTCTATGTAAATGTTATATCATGTATGCAAATATGTGCGTGTTATAATTCATTCTAACGTTTCTGTATATGTATAGGGTGGATGTGAACTTGTATTTGTCTGTTTCCATACCTGTATATGTATAACTGTCATGTAATTCTATATTCGTTGTAGTAATGTGTAGAATTTCCTATGTAAAATATATGTCTGTTTGACTCCGATCGTACTCGCGACCGCGTTGGAAATATGTAACTTGCAAAGCGGTGCGATCGGGGGTAGGTCCAGGTTCAGTCGGCGTAAGCATGGCCCGGACCCCGAAAGTTGTCGTATTTCGCGGACAACGGGCGCTGCTGACGGCCGACTGACCATTAATATAGAAGGGGCTGCAATTTTGTAAAGCACTTCTCACTTGACTTCTCAATCACTTCTCGTTGAAATACATTCTCAGTAAATACCGATTTTACCGTGTTTTACTTTGAGACCCGCTACCCTACATCAAGCTGCCTGAGAGGAATCTCTCCCTGCTCTTCTTCTTCTTCTTCTGCTGGATCTTCGCGACGGAATTCGCGACGTCGATTCTTCGAGCGTTACGCGGCGACCAACGATCTATTTTATTTCTACAGTCTTTGTACCTGTCTGGTACAGCATTGTTATCATACAGTGTGTTTTTTTTTTGTTGTGTCGCATTTTTTCCTATGTGATAAACAAAGATTTTCTTGTGAACAAGCACCGACGAAAAATGACTAAAAAACACGTTAAGGCATTTACTTTCCTTGGTCTTTGGTCCATTTTGGACTATCATCTTAACATATTTTGACACTGTCTTAGTGCCCCATTAACTTTGTTTCTTATCGACACACGCCGTTCGATATCCCTCTTAACTCTTCCATCACCTGAGAAAGTACTAACCAAATAGCAAAATTCCTTAACTTGCTCCAATATTTCATCAACCTTTCTTTTCACACTTTTTAATCACCATTAATTTTTATTGAAATAAAAAACTTAAATAATAACACATTAAATAAACATTAACCATAGGAAATGTTGTAACTTTAAAGAAATAATGTCAATAACATGTTTGTTTGCACAACGGTATTTTTTTAAAGAGACGCTTGAGAAAATCATCAAAAGATTTGACCATAGATAAAAGTGTAAACACTTGTCATTGTCCCGAGTCTATTCTCTATGCTCCACGGTATTGCGTCAATATTTTAATAGTAATTGACTTGCAAGTATTCCGAGTATGTGTGTACGTGATCAAGTGAACCATTGAGGTGAACGAGAGAATAAACATCACGGGGTACCGACCACGTTTGTCGCAGGAAGACGAACAGCAATCTGCAACCTTGATATCATGGAAGGTAAGGAAGGTTCTTTAATAAGAGCTTCATCATGAATATGCTATAGTTTCGGTCTTGTGTATTTGATGGCAGTCTTAATGCTTTTAAAAGTTCTCTTAGAGAGCCTTTTTATTAGTTTGAACCGTAAATCTGGCGCCACGACGTGACTCTCGTTGAATTTTTTGCTGACTATTTCTCTTAAACGTCAATTTGGGTTTGTTTTTCTATGTATCATCATTGTTAACCTGGGTCGATCCACTGCTGGATGAAGGTCTCCCTAAGTCGACTCCAAATAATTTGGTTTTTTGCTCGTTGATGTCATGTGATGCTGCCATGCTTCCTAATTCCATCTATCTATCCAGCGTACCTTCGGTCTTCTTCTGGGCCTCTTTATGCCTCTTGGGTACCATTGGATTATTTCGGATGTCCATCGGGAGTCTGACATTCTGGCTACGTGTCCTGCCCATTGCCACTTCATATTTTGCACACCTTTATAACGTCTTCTTCCTTTGTTATATTGCGAATCCAGGTGTTTCGTTTACGGTCTCTTTTAGTATATCCCAACATGCATCTCTCCATGCCCCTTTGTGCGGTCTGGAGCTTTTGTGTGTTCTTTACTGTGAGCGTCCATGTCTCGCAGCCATACGTAAGTACTGGAAGAATGCACTGGTTGTAGACCCTTCGCTTCAAGAATATTGGGAGATTACTTTTGAAGATGTTGTTCAAACGTCCAAATGAGCTCCATGTTAGTTTTGTCCTTCGTGCTATTTTCTCCGATATGCCCCCCTACACAGGAAATAAGTTAGCCCAAATACACATATTCCTGGACAAGTTCCAGATGCTCTCCATCTACAATTATTGGTTTTGGGGTAGTAAAGCTGTTTATTAAATGTGCATATTTGGTTTTTGATATATTCATTTTTTAGTCAACTTTTTTACTGACCTCTGCCAATTCCTGCAGTTGGTGCTGAAGATCATTCGGGTTTTGTGAGAGTATATTATAATAATATCATCTGCTAATCTCTAATGACTCAGATATTTCGAAAGCGAAGCTGTACCATGGAGTTTTACATAGTTTTCTTTCTTTTCTCCTCTTTTTAAGTGAGTGTAAGTAAACTCACCAGCCGCACCGATGTACTGGATCCGATGACAAACCGAAGTGATACGATCAGAACACACTGACATGTTTTCTTCTCTTTTTTTATTTTGAAAGAATATGTATGACTGAAGTCATATGTATCCTTAAACCCCCGAATACTAGACGGAAAAAATGCCTGTGTCTTTCAAGGGGAGTACAGTTTCTTATCTCGACACAGCCTCTTCTTACTTTCCCACATTGTATAGGGTCTTTCAAATTGAGCGGGTTTTTTTAAATTCTTCGATAAAACACAGATGGCGTCCTGAACTTGCCTGGGTCTTGTGACATTTGAGAAATGGAATGTATGACATTTATAAAAATGGAGTTGTATACAATACAACAACACGTTCAAATTGTTGTATTATTTTATGTATTGTAATCTCCGGAAACGATGATGTTAATTGGCCACCAAGATCATGTGATCTGACACCGTTGGACTATTTTCTTTGAGGTTACGTGAAAAGCCATATCTATAAGAATGACCCCCGATCAATTCCTGAGCTGAAGGACGAAATTATTCGCGTTATCGGTGAGTTAGAACCGCAATTATGCCAAAATGTCATCGAAAATTTTGACAAAAGAGTGGACAGCTGTGGAGCTGCAAGAGGTGGACATTTGACAAATATTGTTTTTTGTGTTTAAATATCATACATTGTACTTTAACGACCAATAAAAGTTTTTTGAAATCAAAGCTATTGATGTATTTTATTCAAGAATTTAAAAAAAATTAATTTAAAAAACCGCTCAATTTGAAAGGCCCTTTAATATAGTAGTTAGTTTACCCTGTCATTTCTTACTATATCAAACATCATTATACTATATAGTCTACGCAATACTCGTATAAGTATTTCTACCACATTTATTCAGTTCTTATATTCGCTTTTATGCATCAACGTTGGCAGTTGGAAATCATATTAATAGAATAATTTTGAAGTCAAAATATTTATCTAGGGTCAATCGTTAAGTAGATATTTTGAAATGGAAGAGCTGTTTGCTCTTTTGGGCATTTAAAAGCTCTTGAGTATCAATCGAAATAAATTGCTTTCATACAAATTATTTTTTGCTGCTATTTGTATAAAAAAACATTAGTTCTAATGCGGACGATTGGGTGACACCGCTATTTAATGTGTTAATGAATAAAAAAACATTGCTGAATTTACAAACCATAATTTCAAAGAAAATTAATCATGATACTTGGCACCAATGGGCTTTGGATTGGAATATAACTGTTATAAATAAGGATTCTAGATAAACAAACCGATCCAACAATTGTATTATTGTTATTGTTTATAGTTCAGGTATTAACAATGTTGAGGTTTAACCCTTCCTTCCCTGTGATGTGTAACTAGTACACATTGCTTCTAAAAACTTTAATATATCTATAAATATAATAAATACTGGGTTCAGATTTTAGACGTTCCTCCGTAATACATTTACGCATTGAATGAAAAAATAATATTTATAATAATTAGCATTTATATTTTGTAAAGCTCAGAGATATTTTGTAAAAATCGGGAATAAATTCACCAATGCAATCAAACGTGTGTCAGTGTGTGACGTAGGTATATTCATTCGAAAAAACCGCTATGGGTGACGAAACGACGCTATTCACGTCTCTCTCTCACTCTACTTCGGTATATGGGAACGCAATAAATATAATCTCAGTTTGCTCGCTTCAGTAGCTTTCGGGCATCCATTTGAGATGGTCGCTTCGCCCGTTTTGTGAACGTTGGTCGATGTTTTTTTTCATGTTTTCTAGAATTAAATTTTAATTATTATCACTTTTGGCTTCAAATTTAATTAATTTAAGCGATTGGCTATGAATATTCTTATTTTTCCGATTTTAAATCGTTCATTTTTACATGTGTATTGATGTGTATTGAATACACAGCACCAGAACGCGCGGATTTTTTAGCACAGGAAGGGAAAGGTTAAAGACATTGTAATTTGTTTTATCAAACACTGCTTATTCCACTATTTGTAACGGTATAACCCTACCGGTTTCAAGGTTTTCACCTCATCACCAGGAGCACAAACAAGCCTTGAAACCGGTAGGTTTGTACCGTTTTAAAAAATGGAGTAAATAGTGTTTGATAAAATAAATTACAGTGTATTATTGTATTGTATTACACTTTCGTTGTATACAGTACAACCTGGTGGATTTATTGCCACCTGGCAATCTCTTCCTACTAACCAGAAATATGTTAAATAAGCCTTAAGTGAAAACTAGACTGGAATCCTTTTTAAAAAAATCTTAGTTCTAGTGGGGTTTGCACCCACAACTTCCAGGTTGGGAGACAGGCGTCTTACTAACTAAGCCACTGAGGTCGTTTACAATCCATCGCTCTGAAACCGTGGTTTAATATACGAGTTATGTAAAATGTCAAATACTCTAGATTTAAATCAATTCAACAATCAATTCCTTTGAAACTATGGTTTAATTTAATGAGAATGAACAAGATAGAAGTCTCTGTGATGTGTCGTTCGGGACGGGCCACTGCGTGGTGGCTAGTCACTTTTACAGAAAGGGTATTGCGGAGGATCCCAGCTGCGAGTGTGATCTGGATGATGAAACTATAGATCTGTTTTTTTTTTGTTGTCCTTTACGAGACATATTTGATTTGCTAAATGCTTTATCTTTTCCGCGTCCAATGAATGTTGCGTCTCTTCTTTCTTCGATGAATTTTTCTATTCATATATTGATTGATAATTTTTTGAAGTATAGATCAGTCGAAACTCAAAATTGTCCAAAAATGTCATTTCATCATATTATATTTATTACATTCAATTTAGAAACATAAGAGATATGTTAGGTTCTAAGAAAAAATGTTATTATATTATATTTATTTACATTCAATTTAGAAACATAAGAGATATATAAGGCTCTAAGAAAACCTGTTATTTTATTATATCAATTTACATTCAATTTAGAAACATAAGAGATATATAAGGCTCTAAGCGAAAATGTCATTTTATTATATTAATTTTATTACGTTCAATTTAGAAACATAAGAGATATATAAGGTTCTAAGAAAAAATGTTATTTTATTATATCAATTTACATTCAATTTAGAAACATAAGAGATATATAAGGCTCTAAGAAAACATGTTATTTTATTATATCAATTTACATTCAATTTAGAAACATAAGAGATATATAAGGCTCTAAGAAAACATGTTATTTTATTATATCAATTTACATTCAATTTAGAAACATAAGAGATATATAAGGCTCTAAGAAAACATGTTATTTTATTATATCAATTTACATTCAATTTAGAAACATAAGAGATATATAAGGCTCTAAGAAAACATGTTATTTTATTATATCAATTTACATTCAATTTAGAAACATAAGAGATATATAAGGCTCTAAGAAAACATGTTATTTTATTATATCAATTTACATTCAATTTAGAAACATAAGAGATATATAAGGCTCTAAGAAAACATGTTATTTTATTATATCAATTTACATTCAATTTAGAAACATAAGAGATATATAAGGCTCTAAGAAAACATGTTATTTTATTATATCAATTTACATTCAATTTAGAAACATAAGAGATATATAAGGCTCTAAGAAAACATGTTATTTTATTATATCAATTTACATTCAATTTAGAAACATAAGAGATATATAAGGCTCTAAGAAAACATGTTATTTTATTATATCAATTTACATTCAATTTAGAAACATAAGAGATATATAAGGCTCTAAGAAAACATGTTATTTTATTATATCAATTTACATTCAATTTAGAAACATAAGAGATATATAAGGCTCTAAGAAAACATGTTATTTTATTATATCAATTTACATTCAATTTAGAAACATAAGAGATATATAAGGCTCTAAGAAAACATGTTATTTTATTATATCAATTTACATTCAATTTAGAAACATAAGAGATATATAAGGCTCTAAAAAATGTTATTTTATTAAATGAATTGACATTCAATTTAGAAACATAAGAGATATACGAGTATAAGGCTCTAAGCGAAAATGTCATTTTATTATTATACATTAATTTTATTACATTCAATTTAGAAACATAAGAGATATATGGTATAAGACTCTAAGAAAAAATGTCATCTTATTATATCAATTTACATTCAATTTAGAAACATAAGAGCTATATAAGGCTCTAAGGAAAAATGAAAAAAAACCCTAATAATGAAAAAGGTTTCACCGCTCTCAAAACATTCTTCCTTTGGGTCAATATACCTCAACCACTTCCAATGAAACATGGCACTAACGTATTGTTTTAAACTATACAATATCGGTAAATTCCTTAGCACTATTTTATATATCGGTCATCAATTGCATAATACCCAGTAGTTTGGTTAGGAAAAGGGACTTATCGTTCAAAATCATAAACCGAACGATTTTCTTCAGCATTCATTTCCTTAAAGTGCTCTGCAAAGATTTCTGCCTACCAAAACCAAAATATTACTCGAGCAATCTCTGCTCTTTCCGATTTCGGACTATGCGGACGTCTGTTATTTGAATATTACGGTGGAGCTGAACAAATTACAGCGTCTTCAAAATGTTTGCCTATAATTTAGTTTTAACCTGAGAAAGTACAATTATATCACTTCATACCAGAAAGAGCTGAACTGGTTGAACGTGAGAAATAGACGCAAAATTCACATAATACATCTATTTTATAATATCCTTAACTGTCCCGCAATCCCCTCTTGTTTCCCCGAAAGTTTTCAGCGTCTTTTCGATCATGGAATAGCGCTACTTTCTAACAGAGATTGTTTATTTGCTTTATCAGTTCGTCGCTCTTTTTATTTTTTAAGTGTTTTACTGTCCATACAGTGAAACTCTGGAACCAGTTACAAACTAATGTTAGACTCGCTCCGTCCTTGGCATGCTTTAAGAAACGATTGATAAACTTTTTATTTCTCTTCGGTAATATGGCGTGTTTCATTCCTGAATTTTCTTTACTCTCTACCAACCCTTCCTTAAATTTTATAAAGATGAATAATAATTAATTGAACATTGTTTTTTCGAGCATGTCACTTTCTTTATTTACTTTTGTCTGGTTGCTTGGAAGAGATTGCCGCCTGGTAATAAGTCCACCAGATTATGATTACAATGAAGTGTTAAATAAATACAATTTTGACAAATCTGCTCAAAAATGTGTTTAAAAAATTATTGCAGAATCGTCAATAGGTTAGTCAAAAAGTTTTGAAAGCGGAAATGAAAATACATTTTTTTTGGGGGGAAATCACTTTTATTGCTCAGTATAGTCTCCCATAAGATCAATACACTTGGTCCAACGATCTTCCAACTTTGTTGTCCCATCACGGAAGTGACTTTCTGGAAGGCCTGCAAAATACTCCTCTACGACGGCTATAACCTCTTCGTTTGATGAAAAATAGTTTCCAAGAAGGAATTTTTTGAGGTGTGAGAACAGCCAGAAGTCAGAGGGAGCTAAATCTGGCGAATAGGGTGGATGCTGCAACAATTCGTACCTCAATTCACTGATTTTCGCGATGGTTTTTTGAGCTGTGTGAGCAGGTGCATTGTCTTGATGAAAAATGATTTTTTTCTTCTGCAAACTGGGTCTTTTTTCACAATTTTTTTCATCCAACTGATCCAAAAGGTCACAATAATAATCAGAGTTGATTGTCTTACCAGTTTGGAGATAATCTATCAATAAAATTCCTTTTGCATCCCAAAAAACTGACGCTAACACCTTCTTGGCCGATTTCTGGACACGAACTCGCTTCGAAGCCAAAGTGCCTGGTTCACACCACTCCTTAGCCTCTTGTTTTGATTCAGGATCATGGTGGTAGAGCCAAGTCTCATCCATAGCGATGAATCAACGCAGAAAATCCTTTTTATCCTTTCGAAATTGCTCCAAATGTTGCTCAGAAAGTCGCATTCGAACGTGTTTTTGTTGCATTGTTAGCAAATGCGGCACCCATTGTGCACACAGTTTTTTGAAACCCAAAACTTCAGCCAAAATATGTCATGTTGTTCCATGTGAGATGCCTATGGTGTCAGCTATCACATCCATAGTCGATCAATGATCTTCCAAAACCATATCCTGTATTTTCGCTATGATTTCTGGTGTTGATGCACTTTTTGGACGTCCTGAGCGTGGATCGTCTTCAACGCTTGTACGGCCACGCTTAAACTCCAAAACCCATCGGTGAACGGTTGGAAATGAAGGAGAAAACTCCTTTAATACTTTCACCATCTTTGCATGGATCTCAGTAGCCGATAAACCTTCCAAAACAAAGAATTTAATCACTGCACGATATTCGGATTTTTCCATTGTTAAAAAATACACTGACACGTCAACTTCAAATGGCTTGTAAACAAAGAATGAATTGACAGATCGAAATGAAATTTTGAGTACGTTCTTATGAAAGATGAAATATTAAAATGGCGTAGAAATTTTGGTTTTTCTACTGCTCCATAGATGTTGCTTTCAAAACTTTTTGACTAACCTATTAGTATTTCGTTTATTTGCAGTAGTTTGGTACAAAAAATTTCCTTATATTACGAAATTAAGCGTTTCTTAGAAATTTTACAAGTATTTTCAACAATTTTCCTTCCGAAATTGTTCTATGTTGGCTCATAAATGTACAAACACTATACAATTCATTACAATACTTTTGTCATTATAGAACTCATTACAATAATTTTGGTCACTATAGAACTCATTACAATAATTTTGTCATTATAGAACTCATTACATTAATTTTGTCCCTATAGAACTCATTACAATAATCTTGTTACTACATAACTCATTACATTAATTTTGTCACTATATAACTCATTACAATATTTTTTTTACTATAGAACTCATTTAATTAATTTTGTCACTATATAACTCATTACTTAAATGTTGTCACTATATGTAGAGCTCATTACAATAAATTTTTCACTATATAACTCATTGCAATAATTTTGTCTCTATATAACTCATTACGATAATTTTTGTCACTACAGAACTCATAACAATAATTTTGTCAATATAGAACTCATTCCAATAATTCTGTCACTATATAACTCATTACAATAATCCATTCATTATATAACTCATTATAACAATTTTTTTCAGTATAGAACTCATTACAATAATTTTGTCAATATATAACTCATTAGGATAATCTATTCACTATGTAACTCATAACAATAATTTTGTCAATATACTATAGAGCTCATTCCAATAATTTTGTCACTATAGAACTCATTACAATAATTTTGTCACTATATAACTCATTACAATAATCTTTTCACTATATAACTCATTATAATAATTTTGTCACTATAGAACTCATTACAATAATCCATTCACTATATAACTCATTACAACAATTTGGTCACTATAGAACTTATTACAATTATTTTGTCACTATATAACTCATTACAATAATCTATTCACCATATAACTCATTACAATAATTTTGTTAAGAAACAGTATTTTGCTTTAAAAAATATACATTTTATATTAGATACATCTGCAACTACGAGTATTACATATTGTGATCATTACCAGTCTTATTGTGAGAAACTGTTTTTAACATATTTTTGACAACTTGACCAGTATTTCAATCAATTTTATGCAAATAAAGCCAAAATTTAGCTTAAAAAAAGTATATGTGTTTTTACAATTGTACGTTTGTGACGAGGTTTTTGGCTATTTGTGTATTCCTAAAGCTGTGCACAATATTCAATTATATTTACAGTCTATTTCTTGATTGTTTTTTTGTCATTTTAACGAGTTTATTTTGCTATGGCAACATCCATAATATTATTACTGGTAATATTTTATGAATTTATGATTTTTGGTTAATGTTCGTTTTCTTGAGTAACGTTTCAATTAGATCAATATTTTCATTATTTTAAAGTAGAACCAAAATCAAATGGTATGATTAATTATTCATTAAAAAAATACAATTCATGTAATTTCAATAAAGTATTTGTTTGCCTTAAAGTCTTTGATATATGGGTGGCGTGTACAGTATTAAGAAGCATTTTAAAACTAATATTTTTGGGGATTCTTAAGATCTTAAAGGTTTTATAAGCTGAATTGCGCATAAGTTATATATAAGGACCAAATGCGATATTGCTATGAAACAAGACTCCCAGATCTTCAATATATTTTCTGTGCGGGGTGTAGGTATATATTCTAGTGTATATCTATGAAAATTCAACACGCGTGAGCGATGATATGACATAATTTTGCACTTTGATGCATTGAAATATAATGTATTATTGTGACTCCACTCACAAACGTTGTTGAGATCTGACTGTAGGTCAAGCAGTCAGTATAGGAAGGAATTTTCTTCAAGATTTTAAGGTCATCAGCAAAGAAAAGACAAATGGAGAAACAGAGAAATTGTGTTAAAACTGGCAGTTTGAGAAGCGCAGATTCCAAACACCTGTAATTCTTATGTGTAACTATTATATTTAAACGAAACGAAAAGAAAACAAACACTGTTGAAAAATATTTTTTTTGTAAATGAACACAATAACGGGCTTTGTTATATTTGGGCACTTCCTCTCAAGTCATAGACAAATAAATGACAGGTCGGATGAATAAATAAATGGTTCATATGTTTTCAATTTCCGTGATTTTCTGTCTTTTAAGCATTGTGATATGAATAATGATAATTTTATGATAGGCGATGTATGTATAACACCTTAAGTGTATTTTAATCATTTTGATATCAATGATGATAATTTTATGATAGGCGATGTATGTATAACACCTTAAGTGTATTTTAATCAATGATGATAATTTTATAATAGGTTATGTATGTATAACACCTTAAGTGTCTTTTAATCATTGTGATATCAATGATGATAATTTTATGACAGGCGATGTATGTATAACACCTTAAGTGTCTTTTAATCATTTTGATATCAATGATGATAATTTTATGATAGGCGATGTATGTATAACACCTTAAGTGTATTTTAATCATTTTGATATCAATGATGATAATTTTATGATAGGCGATGTATGTATAACACCTTAAGTGTATTTTAATCAATGATGATAATTTTATAATAGGTTATGTATGTATAACACCTTAAGTGTCTTTTAATCATTGTGATATCAATGATGATAATTTTATGACAGGCGATGTATGTATAACACCTTAAGTGTCTTTTAATCATTTTGATATCAATGATGATAATTTTATGATAGGCGATGTATGTATAACACCTTAAGTGTATTTTAATCAATGATGATAATTTTATAATAGGTTATGTATGTATAACACCTTAAGTGTCTTTTAATCATTGTGATATCAATGATGATAATTTTATGACAGGCGATGTATGTATAACACCTTAAGTGTCTTTTAATCATTTTGATATCAATGATGATAATTTTATGATAGGCGATGTATGTATAACACCTTAAGTGTATTTTAATCAATGATGATAATTTTATAATAGGTTATGTATGTATAACACCTTAAGTGTCTTTTAATCATTGTGATATCAATGATGATAATTTTATGACAGGCGATGTATGTATAACACCTTAAGTGTCTTTTAATCATTTTGATATCAATGATGATAATTTTATGATAGGCGATGTATGTATAACACCTTAAGTGTATTTTAATCAATGATGATAATTTTATAATAGGTTATGTA
This sequence comes from Odontocerum albicorne, assembly GCA_949825065.1. Lineage (NCBI taxonomy): Eukaryota > Metazoa > Arthropoda > Insecta > Trichoptera > Odontoceridae > Odontocerum > Odontocerum albicorne. Next base: position 7,269,396 of record OX463866.1, on the reverse strand, counting down.
TGTATAACACCTTAAGTGTCTTTTAATCATTGTGATATCAATGATGATAATTTTATGACAGGCGATGTATGTATAACACCTTAAGTGTCTTTTAATCATTTTGATATCAATGATGATAATTTTATGATAGGCGATGTATGTATAACACCTTAAGTGTATTTTAATCAATGATGATAATTTTATAATAGGTTATGTATGTATAACACCTTAAGTGTCTTTTAATCATTGTGATATCAATGATGATAATTTTATGACAGGCGATGTATGTATAACACCTTAAGTGTCTTTTAATCATTTTGATATCAATGATGATAATTTTATGATAGGCGATGTATGTTTAACACCTTAAGTGTATTTTAATCAATGATGATAATTTTATAATAGGTTATGTATGTATAACACCTTAAGTGTCTTTTAATCATTGTGATATCAATGATGATAATTTTATGACAGGCGATGTATGTATAACACCTTAAGTGTCTTTTAATCATTTTGATATCAATGATGATAATTTTATGATAGGCGATGTATGTATAACACCTTAAGTGTATTTTAATCAATGATGATAATTTTATAATAGGTTATGTATGTATAACACCTTAAGTGTCTTTTAATCATTGTGATATCAATGATGATAATTTTATGACAGGCGATGTATGTATAACACCTTAAGTGTCTTTTAATCATTTTGATATCAATGATGATAATTTTATGATAGGCGATGTATGTATAACACCTTAAGTGTATTTTAATCAATGATGATAATTTTATAATAGGTTATGTATGTATAACACCTTAAGTGTCTTTTAATCATTGTGATATCAATGATGATAATTTTATGACAGGCGATGTATGTATAACACCTTAAGTGTCTTTTAATCATTTTGATATCAATGATGATAATTTTATGATAGGCGATGTATGTATAACACCTTAAGTGTATTTTAATCAATGATGATAATTTTATAATAGGTTATGTATGTATAACACCTTAAGTGTCTTTTAATCATTGTGATATCAATGATGATAATTTTATGACAGGCGATGTATGTATAACACCTTAAGTGTCTTTTAATCATTTTGATATCAATGATGATAATTTTATGATAGGCGATGTATGTATAACACCTTAAGTGTATTTTAATCAATGATGATAATTTTATAATAGGTTATGTATGTATAACACCTTAAGTGTCTTTTAATCATTGTGATATCAATGATGATAATTTTATGACAGGCGATGTATGTATAACACCTTAAGTGTCTTTTAATCATTTTGATATCAATGATGATAATTTTATGATAGGCGATGTATGTATAACACCTTAAGTGTATTTTAATCAATGATGATAATTTTATAATAGGTTATGTATGTATAACACCTTAAGTGTCTTTTAATCATTGTGATATCAATGATGATAATTTTATGACAGGCGATGTATGTATAACACCTTAAGTGTCTTTTAATCATTTTGATATCAATGATGATAATTTTATGATAGGCGATGTATGTATAACACCTTAAGTGTCTTTTAATCAATGATGATAATTTTATAATAGGCTATGTATGTATAACATCTTAAATGTCTTTTAATCATTGTGATATCAATGATGATAATTTTATGATAGGCGATGTATGTATAACACCTTAAGTGTATTTTAATAATTATGATATCAATGCTAAGAGATGCTAAGAGATAAAAATAAACCAATTAATGAATGCGTTAAAACTAACAAGATTTCTATAGCGGAATAGGAAAAATATTATAGAGACCTGTTTAACAACACATCTCCACCAGCAAATCCAGATATAATAATTAACGAACCCACGACATTGGAGGAGAGTGAAATTAGACAAGGAATGAAAATACTCAAAAATAGAAAAGCTCGTGGAAGTGATAATATACCAAACGAACTCATAAAATATGGTGGCGAAGAACTTGCGAAAAGTCTCCATAAACTTTACAACTTGATCCTTGAAACTACAACAATAACAGATGAATGGAGGGCCAGTATAACGATTCCGATCTTCAAAAAAGGACAAAAATCTGATCTTGGTAACTACAGAGGAATATCTCTTTTAAGCGCATTTCTCAAGCTCTTCACCAACACCCTAAGAGTAAAATTAGAACAACAAATTGAAAATAGAGATGAACAACAAGGATTCCGTAGAAACAGATCTACTACAGATGCTATATTCGTACTGCGGCAAATTAAAGAAAAGTCTTTGGAATACAACGAGACTGCTTACCTTGTTTTATCGATCTGACCAAGGCCTTTGATAGAATCCAACTAGAAGATGTAATAAGCATTTTGCTCGAAAAGAACGTGTCACCCTCCATCGCCAAAACCATTAAATACATACACCTAAATATTTCCACAAGATTTCACGTAGACGGAGAACTCTCTAATGACGTTCCAACACCAACCGGATTAAGACAAGGAGATAGTTGAAGCCTATTTCTATTGAACTTGGTTAAGGATAAAATTATAGAAGAAGTTGCCGACCTTAACCTGGGATACAAGATGGGCGACAATATGCTAAACATCATATGCTATGCTGACGATGCCACCATCATAGCCGAATCAGAGGAAGACCTGCAACAAATGCTACATTGATTCCACACTGCTTCCAAAAAATATAACATGTCTATCTCCATCAGCAAGACTAAATGCATGACTCTAACCAGAGAGCAAGTTGGATGCAGTGTGGCGATCGACGATTGAATTGAACAAGTAACAAAATTTAAATACTTGGGTGCTAGCATAATGTGCAATAATGACCTCTATGGCGAAATGCTTCAACAATCACAAAAGGCCGCAGCTATTTCCGGATGTGTTAAGAACACTATCTGGAAAAACAAGCATATGAACATCCAAATTAAGGTGAGAATATACAAGACCTGTGTCCGTTCTATAATGACATACAGCATAAAGTCTAGAGCCGACACTGTCAGAACTAAAACTCTCCTTCGAACCAGGGAAATGAAGGTACTCAGGAGTATCGCTGGCAAAACCCTTCGTAATAGAGTACGTAGCACAGAAATCCGAAGGTCGTGCGAAGTTGAAGATATTATCAGTTGGGGACGACAGAGAATAAGGTTCTGGAACGAACACGTATCTAGAATGGCGGAACCAAGAGCCGTAAGAATGGCCAGGGACAGTATCCCCCAAGCAAGCAGACCTCCAGGATGACCTCCCAAAAGATGGAAAGACAGTTGGCAGTCGACGTCGCAAGAGGCAAACAATGATGCAGGACCATAACAGGCCAACATACCTAAAATAAGATGAAGAAGAAGATATCAATGATGATAATTATATGATAGGCGATGTGTATATATAACACCTTAAGTGTCTTTTAATCATTGTGATATCAATGATGATAATTTTATGATAGGCAATGTGTATATATAACACCTTAAGTGTCTTTTAATCATTGTGATATCAATGATGATAATTTTATGATAGGCAATGTGTATATATAACACCTTAAGTGTCTTTTAATCATTGTGATATCAATGATGATAACACCTCAAGTGACTTTTCTTCTTTTTTTTTTTTTAAATCTGTGTTCCAGCTGAAATTGAACCTGCAACCTGATCGGAAGACAGGTGTCTTACCAACTAGGCCACGGTTTGTTGGGTTGAAACAGTTCACTCACTTAAAAAAAACTCCACGGCACAGTTTCGCTTTGCGATTGAATTGACATTTGGTCGACTAAGAAGCCCTGCAATGAAGACCACAGCTACACTTTAAGACCCGATCGAAATCGTAACAATCTCTCCCAGTGACATACATATAAATAAACACAGGTTTAAACACATTCGTTGATAATCTGTTTGAAGAATTCTTCAAATTCCTTATTCCATTTGGACCCGGATACTGTTTCAGATCTTCAGATTCACATGGTAAAATCTTCAAGTTCTGATACTTCACTGTACATTGATGATACGATATGTCAACTCGTGTTTAAATACGCTCTTTTACGACATGTTTGGAGTATTCTACAAATTCCTTATTCTATTTGGACCCTGAGACTGTAATTTGTCTCTATATTCATATCACAAAATATATACAGCACACTGATTGCGCGATGTCAGAATCACCATCATAAACAAATTCATATGTATTTTAATGCTCATGTTTGAAATTAGGAAGAAAAAATCCGGAGACTATCATGTAAATATTAAACTGTTCACAAAAATATTTGCTAGGCGATATGCGCTTTTTAGGACGAGGTATCGATCACGTTAAAATACGGGATACAATGTGTTATCGTTATCGCTCATCCTTAGTTACGTGATTAATAATTTAAATATTAACCTAAAAAATATCGTGTCGTCTCAATGTAGCCATGTGTGTAACAACAATACCCCCGGGCCTACCTAGTTATTCCCCTTTATATTTACACAAGCGTTTTTTCCCTATGATATGACAACACTAACTGTTTACATAGGACCGTGATATACTCCAGACTTTAAAGTGGGTTTGACAGATGAAGTAGCTTCACTAGTTTCGTTAAACCCTGGATTAGAACCTAGATTAGTTGAAGTAAAATTATTACGATAATGCATACATACATAAATATCATCATGCCATTTTCCCGTCAAGGTATGCAGAGAGGATAGATTATCATACTTTCATAACTCGACATACATCCTTAGTCTCGTTTATATCCATATAACCTTTACTATTTTTCTGACTCTATTTTTCCTTTTTTCAAACTATCATTCACTTGATCTTATTTTACTTTCCTTGGTCTTACTCTAATATGCCTTCCATTCACATCTGCACTGTATATCTGTTTTGTTAGTATTTCTACATTTATTCGTTCCACATGCCCAAATCATCTCTAAGGGTGAGTGGGGGTGAGATGCCGTGTTGGACAAGTTGCTGTGTCATGTGGTTCTCTTATGTGCAGGTGCGGTAGGGGGACGCCGGCCAGTCGTGTGAGAGAAGCTTCAATAGTGACAAGTGTATTCCATTTTCGTCAGTTTTTAGTGGTAGTTTTTATTGTTATTTCGTCCCAACTTATCTGGCAAGTGTCAAATAATTTTACATGTGTCTTGTTTTCTTAGTTATATAAGCCGTAGTTTAAACGGTAAATAAATAATTCGAATAGTTTTAGAGAGTCTAGTTTCTGGCCTTTCCGCGTAAGTAAAATAAAGGCCAATTCCCCCTTTTAGTTTGTTAGTAAGCGGATTAGAGTCTTGTCCAACACTTCGGGGTAAGATGACGATTTTTTTTTCGGGAAAAATGCCGGTAGTTTCCCCTTGGGATAAGAGGCCTGGTTGTTGTCTTCGTTGTTTTAAGTTACTTCTGGGAATTAATTCGATCGTTTTTTTTTTCAGAAATGCCTAGATCTTACCAAAGAAAAACTAATCGGGGTTCGTGGACTGAAAATGATCTCCAAAATGCTTTTAAAGCTGTCAAACAATATAGAATGACTGTGTATAAAGCAAGTCAAACGTTCAATATTCCCGAAAAAACTCTAAGGTGTATTTAACATTGAAACCCCATAAGACATCTTACCATTAAATGGACGGCCATCTTACCCCAAGATTGGGGTAAGATGCCGAAATGCAAGCGTTAACGAATTATTTTTTTTCAAAGTGTTTCATAATATTTTTAAAGTTATATATATTTTTAATTTATACACAAAAGTATCAATTTTAACGAGAGTATGATGAATAACAAATAAAACCAACACACGAATTTACAAAAAAAAAAAAAAAACTACGGCATCTTCCCCCAATCTACCCTATTACTTCATTCTGTATTCTATCATAGATTTTCACTTCATATATTCTTTTCAATTCATGTTGCGAAATCAATTTTAAATAGGAATTTGTGCGAAATCCTCCATACATTTATTCATTTATTTGAACAGTCAAATAACCTTTTTGATACTAAGGTTGAAAAAATAATTAAACATTGCCATGTAAGCAGTGTTATACAATAGGAAAAAATAGTACAAGTCAAACAGCACATCAAAGTAAAACCATGCAAGTCAATTAATTTCATCACGGCAAGAACGCATTCTTCACTTTACTCCTGTACGTAGATAAAGCCATATGAAAACCCAAACAATGCCCATATTGATTACTCAATCTGTGCAGTCTTGTTGTGAATAAGTTGTGCAAGCAAACACTTTACTCTGCAATAAAACATTTTGTCGAGTGGGTCTACAAGGAACGTGTAACGTGACAAGCTGAGTTAGTTCCGGACTATTGATATACGAGCTGACAATCTTAAATAATGCTGTGAGGTCAAAAATATTTCTTCTATCTGATAAGGTAGACGTGTGAGAAACAGTCAGCGTGCTGTGAATATGTGTCAGCGTTGCCAGGCGACTCAGTAGGATTCACATGTCTGTGGCATCTGCGGGAGGGTGTGCGCATCTAGGATCGGACTGTTTTACCACAGAAGGGGACATGATCGACGTAGAAGAGGAGCTCAAGATTGACGTTGGAGTAGCGAGAGAATTTTCGACTTTGAGGTCTAGCAACGAGGATGACGGTTTTCTCAGATGATGGAAGAGTTACGAGAGATATCAAACGGCGTGAACCGATAGGAAACAAATTAAGATGATAGTCGACAAAAGTATTTAAGTACCATCTTTGATCTATGTGTACGGGATAGAAACTCATCACATCAGCCTTAAGTTCACATTCATCACTTATCAACTCATTCTGTACTCTGTCATGTACACATTGTCATGCCCCTTTTTAAACCAAGTTTAAAAAAATGCATCAAAACTCGTGACTGTAATCTAAAAAATTACAAAATTAAAAAACTACAAGGGGAGGAAATTTTATCTTGTAAATATAAAAAATGAACTGGGATGTGTATTAAATGTAGAACACTTTGCTATCCTTGGTTTAGTGGATAGCAAACAAGAGATTCTCAGGTTTCCACTTGATGTGTGACGATGTTATTCTGGGATAATTGACTGTTTGTTTTCTTGTTTCATGTTGGATCATTTTTTTAAATGTTTTTTTGGTATTTTCAAAAGTGCGTATCAAGTGCATCAAAATGTCTTTCTTATTAGAACGCTTTGCTGTCCTTGGTCGAGTGGATATCAAACAAGAGATTCTCAGGTTTCCACTTGATTTGTGACGATGTTATTCGAAGTGCAAGGTGTGTGGGGGAGAGGTAAACTGAGCAAACGTGACTGGAACGAATCAACAAGATTTCGAACGAAGTATGAATAATATAAGATTGTTAATGACGATATGTTTGAATGTGGAGAAGGCGAACTTAGATAAAAAAAATTGGAAATCTTTTTCCTCTGCCTACCCCGCAAGGGACTCGACGTGAAGATATGTATGTACACATATTACAAACTAAATATAATATATATTATAATTTGAGTATAAATATAGGAAGGTAGTTGCTGCGGTTATAAGATCAGATCCAGTACCCCGCGGTAAGTAATACACATCGAGTTTAAGAAAGTGACTGTCGGCCATAATCGGCTAACTTCGACTTTGTAGAGCGTCGTCTCTGTCCCTAGAACGCTTGACAACGACTGACAAATCGCGACGGAACACGTGTATGAATAACAGAGATGACGCTCTACAAAGCCGATGATGGCCGACAGTCTCTTTCTTAAGCCCGATGTGTATTACTTACCGTCGGGTACTATACTTTCCCGCATCGGATTTTTGTTAGAAAAACACATTTAGTAAGAAAACCGCAGAAATTTAACCAAAAGAAGACGAACTATTAAGAAATATTTGAATGTCTTCTGATGTGTGATACTACGAGTAACATATTAGAATCTAGATGTACTGTGTGGTGATCATAGTGTAGTGTATGTGTGTGGTGTTCATAGTGTAGTGTATGTGTGTGGTGTTCATAGTGTAGTGTATGTGTGTGGTGTACTGTAGTGTATGTGTGTGGTGTTCATAGTGTAGTGTATGTGTGTGGTGTTCATAGTGTAGTGTATGTGTGTGGTGTTCATGGTCTAGTGTATGTGTGTGGTGTTCAGAAAAACACATTTAGTAAGAAAACCGCAGAAATTTTACCAAAAGAAGACGAACTACTAAGAAATATTTAAGTCTTCTGACGTGTGATACTACGAGTAACATATTAGATTCTAGATGTACTGTAGTGTATGTGTGTAGTGTTCATAAGACATCATAAACTTTGATACGACCTCCAAAAAAGGGATATCTTCAAGTGTTTCCTAAAGTTGCACACACCACCCATATCTTTTATTTGGAATTAACGAAGTATTAAAAGTTGAATTTAATCTGTTGTGTGCGATCAACAGTATCATGATTCAAAAGTTTCATCACCTTTTTTAATCTATGCGTATATTCCGTCCTCTCTCACTCTTATATTAATAAAATCGCAATAGTGTGGACGTTGTTTCATTTGCTAACTATACTCGTACCTATGTATAAAACTCGAAATAATTCAAAAACCAATTGGGAAGAATTTACCTCTTCCTAGTTAGGAATAAATGTTAACATAAGGTTGAATAAATGTTAAAAGTACTCTGAAATGGTTTGGGCATGCAGAACGAATGGAAGAAGAAATAATAACAAAACAAATATGCAGTGAAAACGGCGTGAAGGTATGTATGTATGCAAATACATCGGAAGAGCTTTAGAAGGCGTATAGATGTAGAGGAAGCGAACTCTGTGTGTTGCAAAAGGAAATTATGGCACTCTGCCCTATTCGTCATCTCCAAAAGGGAAACGGGGGGAGTGGGGGGGGTGAAATGTATGTGTTTATTAGGAGGAGGTTGATGTATTAGGTAAGATAGCAAAAAAGTATTCTGAAATGGTTTGGACATGTACGAGGCGTATCCAGAAAGTAAGTGTACTGAGGCTCTCACGACCGGATGGATTTTATTTTCGACATGTTGGCTACACTTCTGTGTAGCCTGACCCTTCCCCTCCCCAACGAGATCAGTTCGAGGTCAGTACGTTGAGAAGTGTCGACGCGACAACACGTTTCGTGAAAAATGTCAACCCAATCTCCCGCCAAGTGCGAAATTTTGTAAAAAGGCAAGAGTTTTTGAGGCGCTGCAAACTCCATGGAGATGAATTTCTCCGCTCCATCGTTACTGGAGATGAAACTTGGGTTGCACACTACACGCTTGAAACCAAAAAGCAGTCTCAACAGTGGCGTCACACCTCTTCACCCTCCGCCAAAAAGTTCAAAACCACAATTTCAGCCAAGAAAATCATGGCATCCGTGTTTTGGGACTGTCAAGGCATAGTTTTAATTGAATATATGCCTCAAGGGGAGAACATCAACTCTGCAAGATACTGTGAGACCCTAAAAAAATTGCGGAGGGCGATTCAGAACAAGAGGAGAGGCATGCTGACAAAGGGAGTCTGCCTGCTGTATGACAATGCCAGACCACACACGGCCAACGCCACGAAGGAATTGCTCGCCTCGTTTAAATGGGATGTCCTGAACCATCCCGCACATTCCCCTGACCTAGCACCTTCAGATTACTATCTCTTTACCTCCCTGAAGCTGTACATGGGTGGAAAAAGGTTTTCAACCGACGAGGAGGTAAAGGAGGAGGTGGAGAAGTGGACGGAGGGGTTGGCGGGAAACTACTTCGAGGAAGGCATCAAAAAGTTGATACCCCGCTTCACCACCTCCATTGAGAGGAATGTGCGACTATGTCGAAAAATAGCTTACATATGTACTACGGTAACCACGTAATTTTTTTGTTTAAATAAAAAAAATTGTAACCTACGAAAATTCAGTACACTTACTTTCTGGATATGTCTCGTATAACGAGTGAGTGAAAAAAGACTGACTAAACAAATATACAATGCGAACGGCGTTAAGGTATGGTATGTATGTATGCATATATCATACAACATAAAAGCTGTATAAGAAGGCGTATAGATAGCGAAATATATGTATCGCGATAGGAAATTCTGGCGCTCTGTCCTATTTATCAACTCCTAAAGGGAAACGGCATGATGATATGTATGCATTAAAATCGTAGGACCTGTATAACAACGACCTTCGTGGCCTGGTGGTAAGACACTTATCTGCCGATACAGAGGTTGCGGGTTCAATCCCCGCTGGAACCCAATTTTATTTTAAATGGGATTCCAGTCTGGTTTTCATTTAGGGCCCATTAAAACATCTTTCTGGTTGGTTGGAAGAAATTGCCACATGACAATAAACTCGCCAGGTTAAATATATAAAACAAACAAGGTGTAAAGTTGTCGAAGAAGCGAAAGATGATTGTCGCGATAGGAAATCCTGACGTTCTGTCTTATTAACCAATCCCAAAAGGTAAGCGGTGTAATGATATGTATGCATTGAAATCGTAGGAATTGGACGAGAAGGTGTATGGGTGTAGATGAAGCGAAATATTTGTGTTACTATAGGAAATTCTGGCGCTCATTTAACTAAGCGCTCACTTCTTGCTTTAAACATATAATTTAGTTTCGATAAAATTTAATATGAGTTAATCCTAAATAATCAGGCGATAAATGCCGAATACCCTCACTAGAATCAAATATACATGATTGAAGCTAAATATTTGTATTACTATAGGAAAATCTGGCGCTCATTTAGCTAAACGCTCACTTCTTGCTTTAAAGATATGATTTAGTTTTGATAAAATTTAATATGAGTTAATCCTAAATAATCAGGCGATAAATGCCGAATACCCTCACTAGAATCAAATATACATGATTGAAGCTAAATATTTGTGTTACTATAGGAAAATCTGGCGCTCATTTAGCTAAACGCTCACTTCTTGCTTTAAAGATATGATTTAGTTTCGATAAAATTTAATTTGAGTTAATCCTAAATAATCAGGCGATAAATGCCGAATACCCTCACTAGAATCAAATATACATGATTGAAGCGAAATATTTGTGTTACTATAGGAAATTCTGGCGCTCATTTACCTAAGCGCTCACTTCTTGCTTTAAAGATATGATTTAGTTTCGATAAAATTTAATTTGAGTTAATCCTAAATAATCAGGCAATAAATGCTGAGTACCCTCACTAGAATCAAATATACATGATTGAAGCGAAATATTTGTGTTACTATAGGAAATTCTGGCGCTCATTTACCTAAGCGCTCACTTCTTGCTTTAAAGATATGATTTAGTTTCGATAAAATTTAATTTGAGTTAATCCTAAATAATCAGGCAATAAATGCTGAGTACCCTCACTAGTATCAAATATATTTGATTGATCACTTTCCAAATCTGTTTTTGCACACCACGTCTCTCACACAAGTCCCAAGAACCGGAATGGCATAATCCTTTAGATCCGTCCTCACATCTCGATGCCACGTGTGACAGCTCTCACAGCCGTGTTGCCGTGTTGTCTGTTTTTTTGGACACCTCCCCATGCGCACAGAGGTCAGGAAATGAATTAATTTGCAGAGCAACTCACTCGTGTTATAGGGGATTTGTGGATCACTTTCATTTGCAGTGGCGTAACGAAAATATCGTAATGACAATTTTCTTATTTATTTAAAAAATATATGATCTGTATTAAAGAAGTGTGGATTCTTACTCACCAGGGTATTTATGGAAATTAAATCATAGACCGGCTGGCAAAAGACGCAACAGTATCCGGTTCCTCCCCATCAAACTATAACTTCTATCCAAGACATCATATCGCAAGCTTAAAAACGTTTACTCACCAGTTGGTCAAAGGCCTGGAAGCTGTCGAGCAGCAATAAGGGTGCTGCATACAGGAATATTCAGGTTAAAATACCCACTTAACCTTAGTTCCACAAAAGAAACCTGTCCAAACGAATTATTTATTTATTTATTTATTTATTTTATTAACGACACAACAGTGTCTTTATATACAAATGAACATGTGACAGGTTATACAAGTACTTAAAATTATTGACAAATAATACAACTTTATCTTAAACTAACATGAAGATACAAAAAGCAGTAGAATAAATTAAAGTCATCGTTTTAAAATTATTCAATAACCTTTGATAATTTTGGGGGAATTTTATGGATATATATTGAGATATAGAAAACACATGGCCTCATTAGTGGAACGAGATGCAAGTTGCTTTGCAGAATTAAAAGGTTCACATATGTTGATGCAGGGTTACTCAACTCCAGAGGCAAAATATTGTCCATAATATTTGGTTTGTATTACGTTATTTATATTAATAAAGGAGAGCACAAAGTTAGTAGCTATTTCTAAATATTGTTGTAATATTCTGGCGAATACTATATATACTTATATTAAAAATATCTAAATTGTTGCAAAACTCGTTTCCAAGTCTTTGCATACGAATTATAGAGGAGTTGATTTTATAGTTAGTATAACAATTTTCGGTATAAAAGGGATTGAGCTGTCTTGTGGATCTAGTGGGGATACGAAATGAAATACTTGCGAGTAAGTGAGGTGCATCAATCACTGAGTGAATGATTTTGTATAGCAGTACTATATCGGCTGTTATTCTTCTGTCACACAGCTTCAAGAGTTTCACTGCATTTAATAAGTTGGGATAATTTCTTTCTTCATGCGGTATTCCAAGTTTAAAGTTTATGAATCTTAGAAATTTGTTTTGTACACGTTCTAAAGTTAGTGCATGGGCGGCGTAATGAGGAGACCATATTGATGAGTTGTAGTCAAGGCGACTACGTACTAAAGAGCAGTATAGCAGTTTTAATTATGTCTGTTATATGCAGGATAAAAATAGGGCACTGTCTGGAACCACCAATAAAATCCACATGACATTAAGTCCTATATGCACGTGTGGAATGGGTGAAGAGACCCTCAACCACGTTTTCTTTGAGTATCGTCTACGCACCACATACAATCTTGACTCAATTGTATGATATTATAAATGTCCCCTGTCCGTTCAACATGTCCCTCCTACTCGCACTAAATTCTCTATTAATTTAAAGTCACATATCTGAATTTATTGTCCTAAACTCTTTACATATTTAGAAGTACAGTAGTTCTTACATATTCTCATATTGCCTTCTTTCCTTCAACTTATTATTGACACAAATCATCCCCTTTATGTGATATAATGCCTAAGTAACGAATAATAATAATATTTTAAATAAAATTTACTATTTACAATAAACTACTTTGTTATTCCACTAATTACATTAATCTCAGCTACACGTGATTCTACCTAATATTCCGAAGCTCTCTTCAAGCGGACTAATCCCATATTGTTACGATATATTGGCTTAGGTTAGACTGGTGGCATGTTTATACATGTCTGTGGTCTGTTGGTCTAAAGGAAAAAATATTAGTGATACATAAAGCCATAAGCAAAATTAAAAAAAGTTATAAATAGCCAAAGAATGCCTCTCTTCAAGCGGAATAATCCCATTTTGTTACGATAGCAATGCTTAGGTCAAACTGGTGGTCAGTTTGTGGTCTGTTGGTCTAAAGGAAAAAATATTAGTGATACACAAAGCCATAAGGAAAATTAAAAAAGTTATAAATAACCAAAGAAAGCAAATAGGTATCATTCCTCTGTAACGTTTTTCGTTTGGGTCGATAGACGACACATTTCGGATGTAACATGACACCAATCTGAACTACGAGTAAGTAAACTACTCTCGTAACGAACCGGGGTCTTTCCGGAGGAAAGTAGGTAGAAATACGTGTAGCGGGAATCAATTAATGAAATGACCAGATCATTTATTGTACACACATACATACCATCACTCTAATGCCCTGTCGAGGTGACCAGAGAGGACCAGAGTTTCCTTTCTCAACATATATCCTTAGTCTCTTCTATATCCATACAACCTCTACAGTTTCTCCTAAAATTTTCCTTCTTATAGAATATCATTCACTTGTTCTAATCATACAAACATCATTCGCTACTTTCATATCCGCACACCTTCTCATACAACTTCTACGATTTATCTGGCTTTCTACCAGAATATAACTCACTTCGTTCACTTTCGTTTCACATGCCCAAACCGTCTCAGCGTTCCACATGCCCAAACCATCTCTCTAATCACTTTATTCCGTATTCTGTCACTGCATTTCTCTATTGGGGTAGGCAGAAAGGACACAACGCCAGAGTTTCCTATCTCGACACACATCCTTCGCCTCTTTCATATCCATACACCTTCTCATACAACTTCAACAATTTATGTGACTTTCTACTATCTTCTTTCAGAATATCCTTAACTTAATTCAATCCTTTCCTTGATCTTCCTCTAAGACGCCTTCCACCCACATTTGCACATTATGTATTTTATTAGTATTTCTTTATTCATTCATTACATATCCCCAAACCATCTCAGCATGCTCTTCTTAACCTTATTCAATACATCACACTTAAGTTCTCATTCATCCCTACCGTATTCTGTAATACATTGCCCCCCCCCCTCATGTATTAATCTCAAAGCATAAATTTCGATATAATTTATTCGACTTCTTTCAGTATTTTTCCATGTCAACAATTCATTTCCGTACATCAAAGTTGGCACTAAAATACTATTGTAGACTATCATCTCTGCAGATTTTGTTAATATTTATTTATTTTATTTATTATTACACATGACAAGATATATACATAATTTGCGAAAAAAGGTAATTTAAGGTAATTTAATTTCGACATACATTATTTTAATGGATCTGGGTTTGTCGCCTTTCATTTGTCGTATCCTCAGTAAACTAGGCTTTTGCCTGTATCTCACTGAGGATATTTAGCATGAAAAAATAAATCGATACTTCTTTCCGATTTTTGTTTACACAAGAACAAAACCCCGTTGCACGTTCTCATCAACCTGACAAACAGTGACACTCAATTACAACTGGAAACATCATGCGGAATCAAACTCTTCACACATCATCACTCCAGAAAGACCAAACCTGTTCATCCCATAATATACCGCACACAATCATAAGAATAAAAACAAAAGTAAAACCAAAAATGAACCCAAAATGAAACAAAAATAAAATACTTTTATATTAATACTCGTATTATTAAAAGGCTTATTCAGAATTATTTTACTAAATTATTTACTAGATTCATTCCCAGAGAGCTCCTGCACTGGCTAATGGATTACGCATATCATATTCCTTACAAATTGTGTGCACCTTTTTGCCTCGGCTCTACATGACGCTCGACATGGCAGGGGCTACCATTTTAAGGGGTCGAGAAAGTAATTAAACCATGTTTCAGAATTTCGAGGCATTCCTCAGAATCATCGTCACCATCTCCGACGACCTCCGCAGCCTCGTGTTAAGATAAGATATAAGACTTCCACGTCTGATAAAAGAGTTCGTTTGATAATACTCATACGCTACGAGCGGTAATGTTGTTAGCACGTTCAATGACGAACCGCTAGTTTCGTGCATACTCCAGAATTTCTGATCCCGGAAACTCGATAACTGAGGCCGAAGACAATATTGTCTTCCGGTAACGCTCTTTAATGTGTACGAAATACTATTTCGAATGTATTAACCTTTCCATTCCTGTGCTAAAAAATATAACAATATTCATAGCCAATCGCTTAAATTAATTAAATTTAAAGCCGAAAGTGATATTAATTGAAATTTAATTGCTGAAAACATGAAAAAAAAAACATCGGACGAAGTTCACAAAACGGGCGAAACGACCACCTCAAACAAAAGCCCGCGAGCTACTGAAGCGAGCGAACTGAGATTCTATTTCTTGCGTTCCCATATACCGAAGTAGAGTGAGAGTGAGACGTGAATAGCGTCGCTTCCTCACCCATAGCGGTTTTTTAGAATTAATATACCTACGTCACACACTGGCACACGTTTGATTGTATCGGTGAATTTATTCCCGATTTTCACAAAATATCTCTGATGTGGCCGATAAGTGCTAATTGATTATTATTAATATAATTTTATTCATTCAATGCGTAAATGTATTACGGAGGAATACCTAAAATCTGAATACAGTATTTATTATATTTATAGAGATATTCAAGTTTTTAGAAGCAATGTGTACTAGTTACACATCACAAGACAGGAAGGGTTAAGGAGTAACATTCGAAAAAAATAATCGTCATAATTTCAAACTGTATTTTCATCGGAGAAGGGCCCCTTTGATCAGTTCCTTCAACGTCACTACGTGACTACACTTTCATTAAAAAAAAATAAAGAATATTTCAATCATCTTGTGTAGATCGCACTAAATAGGGATACGTTTTCCGTATCTTCTACATGCATACACATTTTCATACAGCTCCAATGACTTATCTTACTTCTTCTATTTTCTTCTTTTAATATAGCATTCACTACATCAAATCATATTTTCCTTAGTCTTCCTCTATCAAGGCTTGCACTAATATTTTTACTTTATATTTGTTTTGACTCCTTCTTCATTCATTCCTACCACATGCCCAAACCATCTCAAAGTGTTCTCTTCATCTTAATCAACATTTCAACCTTAAGTTCACATACATCTCTAATAACTTCATTCCGTATTCTGGCATGCACTTCTACAACATTAAACTCTTTTCATTATTTTTCCACGCCCAAGTTTCACTCCCATGTATAAACATTGCTGCTCAAAGAACATTGTGTAGTGTTACATGTAATTTTATACAGTATTTATAGGCTCGTTTATTGCCGAAACAGAATTTTTTTATTTGAACTAACCAGAAAGGTGTTCAAATGACCAAATTGTGACTCTTTTAAGTATCTTGGGTCACTCATCCATAGCGATGGAGGATGTGCAGCAGATGTAACACATATAATTAGTGTGGGATGGATGAAGTTTAGATAAATGACGGGAGTTCTATGTGATCCGAAAATGCCAGTAAAGTTAAAAGGAAAAGCATACCAAACGATTGTCAGACCCGCACTCCTCTATGGCTCCGAATGCTGAACGATGTATAACTCTTACTCTAGGCAACTAGAAACTGATGAAATGCGCATGCTAAGATGGTCAGCTGGTGTGTCCCTAAGAGACAAAATAAAAAGCTCACGCATTCGTGGAAGCCTAGGTGTTACAGACATCAACAGTAAGATGGAGGAGAGGCGATTGAGATGGTATGGGCACGTTGGACGCAGAGCACTCGATCACATTGTGAACCAGGCAATCTCCATGACAACCAGAGGAAGACCAAAGAATTCATGGGTGGTGCAAAAAAGATAACCTGATGCAGAGGCACGGCCTGGGGGACGTAGTCCGGGACAAAAGAGCATACAACCTGAGGACGAGGAGAGCTGACCCCAACAGTCTTCGCAGACAGTGAGTTGGGATGGAGCCAGGGAGAAGAAGAAAGGTGTTCAAACAAGTCTTAAATCAGACTGGAATCCTTTTATAAACATGTTAATTACTAACAGGAAAGGAACTGGCAACCTCCATGATGGAAGACACGTTTGCCATGGAGTCCGTCCATATTGTTTATTATATTCATATTGTCGGTTGAAAACATCTGAATTCATGTAAGAGTATCGAATTTCAAAGTTAACAAGCGCTTGCAATCGGAAAAAGACAACGCCTCTCACTGTCACGGCCGCAGGGACAGGAGGAGAAAAGGATGAAGAAAGAGAAAAAGAAGAGGACGACTCGAGACACATTTTGAACACAGTGCCCTTCGCACTACATACAAACGGAGAAACCGTTGTGAATGCGAAAAATATCAGGTTACAGGAATGCTGGGGTTGACAACCTATTTTTCTTGAGGCGCTGTCTCCTTTCGGACCCATAACATTAGGTTATTCCGAAATGATGGCTAAATTTAAAATATTATACCAGTTCGCACGTTCTTTACTAGAAAATATTTGAAAATCGGTTTTGGTTTCACAATTAGGAGTCTATTATATTTATTAATTGAATCAAGCATTTAATTTGTATTACTTTAATCCTTAAAAATATGAATTGAGAAAATAAGAATTATGCGTATTTTTTAACATGCATTTAAACATGGGTATTATACATCTCTAACAGCACGCAATGTTAATTAAATATGGGGTGAATGAATCACTTCTGAACGAACAGTGCGGCGTTGATTTGAAAAGTTGAGGAACAGAGGCGTAAATCTGAAATATGAAGAAGGTTGAGGACGTCTTGCTACAGTTGAAAACGATAGCTTTATTGGAAGAAAACGTGCAATGTATAGTATTGTATGGGAAATGGCACAAGAAATACATTTTGGGGCAGCTATAATTTTAGTACATTAAAAAAAAAGAAAAGGTGGAAAAGGATGATAAGAGATTTCCATATGATCTAATTGGTAACGAAAAAGCCTTGATCTTTTTTAATTAATTCGTTCTACGCGCTTAAACCATCTCCGTGTGATGAGTAATATAATAATAATGGTCATCATAATGATAATAATGGTCATCATAATGATAATAAGAAAATAGGTTTAAATAAATATAGGTTTATTGATTAATAAATAAATATAGTGTGTACATTTATACGTATATTCTGAAATCACATATATATCTCAAGGCAGTGTTGACGAAAAAACATTAAAGAGACAAATTGACGCAACCATTTCTCTTTAACTGCACAATGGATAATATCATTGCAGAGGTTGCATCTCTCAAGTTGGGGTACACTCTTGGTAAGGAAGCGGTGGGAATGCTTTGTTATGCTGACGACGCTTCATTCATAGCTGAAAATAAAAATGACTTACAGAGAATGCTTACAAATTTCGATGAATCCTGCTCAAAGTACAATATGATTATCTCCGTAGGAAAAACTAAGTGTACGACATTATCCAAAGACCCACTAGAGTGCAGAATTTCAGTACGTGACGAGCCAATTGAACCAGCAACCCAGTTCAGATGTCTTGGCAGTGAACTGCTCAGCTCTCATGACCTCCCCAGAGAAGTAAGGCCTCAAGTAGATAAAGCTGCAGTTGTGGCGGGCTGCCTGAGAGATGTCATATGGAGGAATAAAGATATGAGAACGGATAGCAAGGTACACATTTATAAGACCTGTGTGCGACTTATCCTCACATATGGCATCGAAGCGAAGGCGGACACTGTCAGGACAAAAAGTATGTTAAGGACAACGGAAATGAAAACTCTACGTGCTATTGCTGGGAAGACTTTGCGTGATCGTGTAAGGAACACCACAATCCGAGAGGTCTGTGAGGTCCGAGATGTGGTCAGATGGAGACGACAGCGTCGACGATACTGGTACCAACATGTACAGAGAATGAATTCCACAAGAATTCCATACATAGCTCTGCATGGGGTGCCGGATAGATGGCGTCCACCAGGGAGACCCCCTGGTGGACGCCGCCATGGATAGATAGCTGGAGCTCAGCATCACAGGAAGACAACCTTGCAGTAACAGACTCTTGAGACAATAGAAAGTTTAAGAAGAAGAAGATAAACATATACATAACATACATGCACATACATCCCGCAATTACATAAACATTCTAAGACAAATGAAAAGAAAAGACATTCAAAAGAGAAGCCACCAAAAGGTCCGGGCTTTTACCGCTACACCCTCCCAGCCGAACATGCCAACATCCTATGAAGGGTTATTCCGGCTGCAAGGACACCAGATATTTCTCAGCTCACACTTTTGAACATATGAACGCAGAAAATTGGTGATTTCCGATATTTTCAGTATCGCAGCTATATATCGTCACGTACAACAAAAGTAATATTGTAATATATTACACTTTCGTTGTATACATTACAAACTGGTGGGTTTATTGCCATGTAGCAATCTCTTCCAACCAACCAGAAATATGTTAGAGGTCTTAAGTGAAAACCAATCTTGAATACTTTTAAAAAAAATCTGGGCTTCAACGGGATTTGATCCCGAAATATCCTAGTTGGTATACAGGGGTCTTACCAACCAGGCCGCGGAGGCCGTGAATGTGTGTATAGTTTATATATTATTTATAGTTAAGACATTAACATTGTGGAAGTTTAAAGACATTGTAATTTGTTTTATCAAACACTGTTTATTCCACTTTTTGTAACGGTATAACCCTACCGGTTTCAAGGCTTTCGCTTCATAATCAAGGGAACACAAACAAGACTATTTGTGTTCCACTGAAGATGAGGTGAAATCCTTAAAACCGGTAGGGTTATACCGTTACAAAAAGTGTAATAAACTGTGTTTGATGAAACAAATTACAATTATATTATAGTTTATATACAATCATCTGTTTTTTTGATAAGACGTTTCTTAAAGCTGCAGACGCCACCCATATATCTAAAACTGAAAGCTTAACAATTCCACGATACATGACCAATGGTTGACGACATGAGAAAAATGTTTTTTTCTTCAGCAAATTTGTTAACCGATATTTTAAGTATACACCCCTGAGTAATGCAGCTGTTAGGTTATATGTTTTCTGTGAAAACATGAATTGTAACCCTAAGGTTGCTTCACGTTAGTATAATCTGTTTATTTAACTTACCAGGATAACTAATCATATCTTTCTTTTAAATTGAATGACCACAAATATCCTTTGCATAACCACCAAACCCTAGGTAAAACCCTTGATTTTTTTAAATATTTTTAACAAATTTTCAAGATATTTATTGAGTTTATAATTGTACTGACTGTTTTCTTATTGTATTTTCATCTTTGTGTATTATAATTTACGTACATAAGGGTGTGGACAGAAAAAAACATTTGATGTCCTCGCAGCCGAGCTTCCCCTCCCATTGGTAAGTTTATAATTGTACTGACTGTTTACTTATTTTATTATCATCTTTGTGTATTATAATTTTCGTACATAAGGGTGTGGACTGAAAAAAACATTTGATGTCCTCGCAGCCGAGTTTCCCCTCCCATTGGTAAGTTTATAATTGTACTGACTGTTTACTTATTGTATTTTCATCTTTGTGTATTATAATTTACGTACATAAAGGTGTGGACTGAAAAAAACATTTGATGTCCTCGCAGCCGAGTTTCCCCTCCCATTGGTAAGTTTATAATTGTACTGACTGTTTACTTATTGTATTTTCATCTTTTTGTATTATAATTTACGTACATAAGGGTGTGGACAGAAAAAAACATTTGATGTCCTCGCAGCCGAGCTTCCCCTCCCATTGGTAAGTTTATAATTGTACTGACTGTTTACTTATTTTATTTTCATCTTTGTGTATTATAATTTACGTACATAAGGGTGTTGACTGAAAAAAACATTTGATGTCCTCGCAGCCGATTTTCCCCTCCCATTGATAAGTTTATAATTGTACTGACTGTTTACTTATTGTATTTTCATCTTTGTGTATTATAATTTACGTACACAGGGATGTGGACTGAAAAAAAACATTTGATGTCCTCGCAGCCGAGTTTCCCCTCCCATTGGTAAGTTTATAATTGTGCTGACTGTTTACTTATTGTATTTTCATCTTTGTGTATTATAATTTACGTACATAAGGATGTGGACTGAAAAAATCATTTCATGTCCTCGCAGCCGAGTTTCACCTCCCATTGGTGGGGGTGTATCTCGATTGGAAGTATGCTATGAAATGAACCTAAACCGTTTGATAGATTCTCTCTCAAATGCAATATATTTTCCATTGCCTTAACACTATGTATCCCGTAGAAACGCGTGCAGCGGTGATTAAAGTAATTATTTATTTATTTAATACTTCATTGTAAAAACAATCTGACGGACTTATTGCCACGCGGCCATTTTAACAAACCAATCGGACAAAACATAATGAAAGATTTTACATAATCGCAAAAAAATATTCAAATAATTGTTCAACTTTTCTAAATTCAACAATATATGTTTCACAGTAAAAATATAAGTAAGATATCATTAATCAAAGGAAAAAGGAAGAGATGGTGGAGAGGAAAGAAAAATAAGAAATTTAAAACGTACTGACTAGAAATTTAGAGTGGCTTTTTAAACATGCCAATGATCTAGCGTGTCTAACATTAGATTGTAACTGGTTCCACAGTCTCACTGAGTGGACAACCTAAAAAAGACCGATGAACTGGGAAAACCAATAAACGATATACTCGTATGTTTAAGCGTTACTCAAATCCATGATCGGATAGACGCCGAATATTCTCGACGAGATAAGAGGGGGGCGTTGAAACAGTTGAGGATATTACACAAAAGGAACAGTATATGAATTTTGCGTCTATATCTCACGTTTAACCAGTTCAGCTTCTTCTTGTATTAAGTTATGTGATTGTAATATCTTAGGTTGAAAATAAATCTCGGATAAACATTATTTTGAAGATGCTGTGATTAGTGGAATAATGAAGCAATTTATTTTAAAATATTCTATTGTAATATAGAATTCAACAAAGTTAAAGCAGAAGTTTGTTTTTTTATTTAAACTTTCGTTTCGTTCACATTCAAACATCTCGTTATGCACCCTTTTCGATTTTTTACACTTCTTAACTTTACCTTAAATACTTTTTTTCCTGATCATGTCGAGCCGCCATAAGCCTTAAAACTAGACATAGTAATTTCCCAAAGCTCACTTTGTATAATACATTAACCCTTTATAGATAATTAACTAATACTATATAGATACAGTTATAGTGAATTATTTGACATATACGGACACCCATTCCTGGCTATATTTTAAACATTTTTTCAATATTTTATTTACCACTTTTGTCATTTCTCGCATTTTAACATATACTCATACGCTCAAACCGGATAGTGTCAAAATCTGCTAAGATAATAGTCCACAATAGAATTATGGTGCCAACTTTGATGTATTTGAGCAAAATCCTTATTTTCGGCTCGTCTCAATCTTTTTTCACGTCCTTACGTGAAAACAAATTGAGATGATCCGAATAAATGTTGTGGAAATGCGTGCATTGAAGAGAATACATGGAGTGGCAATGAAGAACAGAGTACGAAATGAAGTGATTAGGGTGAATGTGAATTTGAGACTGATGTATTAGTAAGATGAAGAAGAGGACGCTGAGATGGTTTGGACATGTGGAATGAATAATTGAATAAGAAAGACTAACAAAGCAGATATATTCCACCAAACTCTCCGTGTTCCACCTATAAAAAGCATAGTGAAGATCTAGAGATCATCCGTCTACACTACCCTGATTGCGAACTTGTCATAGCCGGTGACTACAACCTTCAGTGTATTAAGTGGAATGAAAACAATACTGACATTACATCACAAAATATATCTGACAGTGCTAAAATCATATTAGATATGGCAGACTTTTTAGGGATCAATCAAGTGAATAGAATTACAAACAAAAACGATCGAACCCTAGATCTTATATTTACAAGTGAAAAAAGTGTTTTAGTAAGTCTAACAGAAGATGGACTATTGCCAATAGATCATCACCATCCACCCTTAAATATATGTATCACGACAGACTTTGAAGACAATGCAAAATTTCCAAAATATAAGTATAATTTTCACCAAGCGCCTTATACTTACATAATAAATTATCTAGATACGTGTGATTGGGATGCTCACAACTCCAGAAGCCTAGACGATAATATTCATTTACTTTATCATTACATTAACACAGCTATTAAAAAATTTGTTCCCTATAAGATGATAATCCAATCTAAGTATCCAAAATGGTTCAACAGAGAGTTGATAAACCTCGTAATAGAAAAAAAGACTGCACACAAGGCATATAAAACATCTAGAGATATATCAGACTACACTCAATTTAACGAACTACGCAAAAAATGTAAAAATCTTTCCAAAAAACGTTTCTCTGAATTTGTAAAACAAAGCGAGAATAACATCAATAACAACTTGAAAAGTTTCTGGAATTATGTAAATTCATTGAGAAAAAATGACTCAAACATCCCAAGTTGCATGTTTTATGACCAGAAATCCGCTGATACTGTGGATGGGATTATCAATTTATTTGCGGACTTCTTTAAAAGTGTACATGAAGTGGATTCACCCGATGTATTTAATCCCATACCTTCATATTCCAATACTGTTAACCTTTCCTCATGCTTCGTCACCTTGGACGAAGTAGTTAAAAAAATAAATAAACTTGACTTATTTAAGTCTGCGGGTCCGGACAATGTACCTCCCATTTTTTTGAAAAACTGTGCATCAATTTTAGCATATCGGTTGCAAATTATATTTAATAAGTCATTGGCGGAAGGTCGATTTCCACAAATATGGAAATCAAGTTTTCTCACACCAATATACAAGAAAGGTGACAAAAGCGATGTTTCAAATTATAGACCAATTTGTATACAATCAACGATTCCTAAATTATTCGAGAGTCTTATCCTAGACAAAATTGTTGATTCGATTCGCAATATTATTATCACTCAACAGCATGGATTTATTTCAGGTAGATCCACACTGACTAATCTACTCGAATATGAAAACTATATTTTCAATTCGTTCTCAAATGGAAAACAAGTGGACTCAATTTACACAGATTTCAGTAAAGCATTTGACAAAGTATCACATAATATACTATTAAGTAAACTAAAAGCTTTAGGAATAGTTAGCCCGCTCTTAGACTGGATCGAAAGCTACATTAAAAACCGAATACTTACTGTCAAAATCGATAGTTGTCTTTCATATCCCTTCACAGCTACAAGCGGTGTACCCCAAGGATCGCATCTAGGACCAATATTATTTCTCCTATTCGTTAATGATATAGTTGACACACTTAGTGACGTAGAAATTTTACTTTTTGCTGATGATTTAAAAATGTTCAAAGTCATAAATAATACTGCTGATTGCCTTAAATTACAAGAAAACTTAAATAAATTACAACAATGGTGTACCACAAATAAACTGCACTTAAACCTGAGTAAATGTGAGTCCATTAGTTTTTATAGAAATAAAAATCCAATTAATCACGAGTATTCGCTAAATCAATATATATTAAAACGTGTATCTTCTATAAGGGACTTAGGAATTATATTTGATGAAAAACTCTCATTTATAGAACATGTCAACAAAATCACTCGGGAGAGTTCAAAAATCTTGGGATTTGTACTAAGAACTGCCCAACATTTCTCGGATTTACGAACATTAAAACTGCTGTACTGCTCTTTAGTACGTAGTCGCCTTGACTACAACTCACCAATATGGTCTCCTCATTACGCCGCCCATGCACTAACTTTAGAACGTGTGCAAAACAAATTTCTAAGATTCATAAACTTTAAACTTGGAATACCGCATGAAGAAAGAAATTATCCCAACTTATTAAATGCAGTGAAACTCTTGAAGCTGTGTGACAGAAGAAAAACAGCCGATATAGTACTGCTATACAAAATCATTCACTCAGTGATTGATGCACCTCACTTACTCGCGAGCATTTCATTTCGTATTCCCACTAGATCCACAAGACAGCTCAATCCCTTTTATACCGAAAATTGTTATACTAACTATAAAATCAACTCCTCTATAATTCGTATGCAAAGACTTGGAAACGAGTTTTGCAACAATTTAGATATTTTTAATATAAGTATATATAGTATTCGCCAGAATATTACAACAATATTTAGAAATAGCTACTAACTCTGTGCTCTCCTTTATTAATATAAATACCAAATATTAAGGACAATATTTTGCCTCTGGAGTTGAGTAACCCTGCATCAACATATGTGAACCTTTTAATTCTGCAAAGCAACTTGCATCTCGTTCCACTAATGAGGCCATGTGTTTTCTATATCTCAATATATATCCATAAAATTCCCACAAAATTCTCAAAGGTTATTAAATAATTTTAAAACGATGACTTTAATTTATTCTACTGCTTTTTGTATCTTCATGTTAGTTTAAGATAAAGTTGTATTAATTGTCAATAATTTTAAGTACTTGTATAACCTGTCACATGTTCATTTGTATATAAAGACACTGTTGTGTCGTTAATAAAAATAAAAAAATAAAAAAAAAAAAAAAAAAAAAAAAAAATATAGTGCAAATATGAATGGAAGGCGTGTGAAAGGAAAATTAAGGTAAGTATGGTTGGATCAAGTGATTTGTATTCAGAAAGAAGGGAAACACAGAAATGTATAGAAGGAATGGTAGAAGTTAAGAGGCTAAGGTTCTGTGACGAGATATGATAGATAAGTCTGGCACTCCCTTCCTCTTTGCCTACCCCAACAAGGAACTGGCATGATGGTATGTACGTAAGTCATTTCTTTATAATAATTATGTGTTTCAACCAGTGTAGTGGAGTCGACAAACAATTTTCAAACTTTTGAAGTCTACTGTAGAAACTATTATACTAAATTACGTTAAGAAACTATTATACTAAATTACATTATAATATTGTTTTATTTAAAAAGAATATCTATGGGGATACCTCATCATTATACACGCTATTTGTACTAAATGGCACATAATTTCAAAATGTAATTCATGTAGCCAATAAGTTTTTAAAAAATGTGAACAATTTGAAGTCGGAGTCGATTTTAGAATAGCATCCCCCGACTTCGAACCTGATTCCGACACCACAACAAACCAGCCTACGACTCCAACTTTTTCCTTTAACTCCAGCTCTACACCCCTAATCTCAACTACTCTGCATGGCTTTTGTGATAATATTCGATAAATGTCATATTTGAGCACAGCCAATCATTACTGGTGTTTAAATATTTAGCCATCATCCTATAAAGGGTTAAGGCTTTACAGTAACATGCACAACATAACTCAGATATATGGCTACTGTGGTATTCCACATTCGGTACTGACTTCGACTTGTGCCTACAACTCTAACTTTACACCCCTAATCTCAACTACTCTGCGTGGCTTTTGTCATAATATTCGATAAATGTCATATTTCAGCACAGGCAATCATTACTGGTGTTTAAATATTTAACCACCATTCTATAAAGGGTAAAGGCTTTACAGTAACATGCACACCCTAACTCAGTGGTATTCATTTAGCCATCATCATATAAAGCAGTGCTCCGCAACCGGTGTGCCGTGGCACACTGGTGTGCCGTGAGCCGGATACAGGTGTGCCGCGGTCAAATTCAATGCATTTGACATTTTACAATTTTTCATTATGTATTTAATATACAATGACAAATTATTTTTCATAATATTGTCTATTTTTCAAAATGTTGTATAGAATAATTATTATAACTAAATAATTTTTCAATGGTCCCCCAGCGCCTGGTGCCAACTGTTGAAAACTGCGTAGTGTGCTTTGTACACACCATGGCCGCACCAAATTAGTCATAGACAAAGAAAAATGACCCTTATGCGCGACGCTGAAGACTCATGCCTAATTTAATACCTATATATTTTAGCTTTTGGTGTGCCGCGGAATTCTAGTAAGAATTTTGGTGTGTCGTAGGTGAGAAAAGGTGGCGGAGCACTGATATAAAGGGTTAAGGCTTTACAGTAACATGCACAGCCTAACTCAGATATATGGATACAGTGATATTCTACATTTCGTACTGATTTTGCATATTAATTGGGATAGGGGTTAGTTAAATAATTTCATTACCGAAAAGCTCTGTTGAGTATCGTAGTAATGTCAGTGTCGTGGGGTTAAAGATTCAGGCGATAACCCAGTTTGCAGCAATTTCGAGTAATATACCATTTTTTTTCTATTTGAAACTATTTCACATATATTATCTTAAATATAGCATTCCCTGTCCCTTTCCGTTTTAAAATCCTGTTACATACATATTTACATACCAGTTGACAGAGGAAAAAATCTTTGTAATATAATATGATGATACGTATGACGAGGTATATGAATTTTGGTGATCTGCTTATCCCAATAGGGTGTATGTCACATGATGGTGATAACCAAGTAATTTCTTATAAAATATTCTTATATGAAGTTCCACAAAATTACCACTGAAACCTTGGATAACAAAAATAAAATTACGTAATAAAGAAAACAATTTTACTAATCCAGAAACATTGTAAATATTGAATACATAAAAAAACGTGGTAAAAATTCGTATAGACTATCACGCCATTCCCTTTTCGGGTAGACAGAGAGAACAGAGCACCAGACATTGTATTGTATTACACTTTTGTTGTATTTAGTACAACCTGGCGGACTTATTGCCAAGTGGCAATTTATTACAACCAACCAGATGTATACAAAAGCCTTAAGTGAAAATTAGACTAGAATCTTTTAAAAAAAAATAAGGGTTCCAACGGGAATCAAACCTTCAGCCTCCGGGTGTGGAAACAAGCGTCTTACCAACTAGGCCACCTAGGTTGTCAACATTGACACATTCATATATCGAAACATATCCTTAGCATCTTCCACATCCATACACGTTCTCATACAACTTCTACGTTGTTGTTGACTTTTTTTTTCTTATTTCATAGAATATCATTTTGAAAGAAAGAAAACGTAAATTCAGCAGCGAGATTCGAAATGGTGACCTTTCGCACGACAGTCTGGTACGTTACCACGCGGCCATGCACGAAAACCATTTAGACTTTTTAGATACGGGATAGCGGAAAAAAATATTTCTTTTTAAAACATGTTCATTAGTTAAACTACCTCTTGTTGTTAGTGAATAATAATTGGAGGGTGATTATGGTACTAAGGTAAATATTTTATTTTCATACTTGTAAATCTAAATCCAGCTATCAAGAAAAAGCAATCCATTATTAAAATCCACAACAGCAAGAACAATTGTTGAATAGGCTCACCAGACCAGATCTAAACGGAATGAATAGGCCACAATAGACAGAAACGTAGTAGGTACAGATGAGCATAAAAAGGCAAACCACTCAATTAATTGTTGGCCGGACTTTGGAAATGTGCAAGCAGAAGTAATGTGCGGTTGTACGTATGTGTATTGTATTGTGCATAGGGTCAATTCTTCTATCTGGATTATTCAGTCGTGCATTTTTTGGATTACTTTGAGAATAATTTCTCTGAGTGACTTCACCACGTAGACAATATCTTCTTGATAGGGATGCTTTATCACTTATGGGTGTTAGAGTATCTTGCCAAAATATAGCATCAATTTTTTTAGCTTCTGTCTTGATAGTAAGCTCTCCTTCGATAGACAAATCGGTTAGGTTAGGTTAGGTCAGGTTAGGACGTAGCCTGACCTAACCTAACCAATTTGTCTGTCGATACCCTTACCGTTAGGATGCTATATCTTTCCGAAATATAGCATAATTTGTTTGGTGTCTGACTGAATGATACTATCTCCTTCGATAGATAAATTGGTTAGGTTAGGTCAGGTTAGGATGCTATATTTTAGTGAAATATAGTATCAAATTTCTTGGTATCTGTTTTGATAGTAAGCTCTCCTTCGATAGACAAATTGGTTAGGTTAGGATAGGTCAGGTTAGGATGCTATATTTTAGTGAAATATACTCGTAGTAACAAATTTCTTGGTATCTGTCTTGATATTAAGCTCTCCTTCGATAGAAAAATTGGTTAGGTTAGGTTAGATCAGGTTAGGACGTAGCCTGACCTAACCTAACCAATTTGTCTATCGATATCCTTACCGTTAGGATGCTATATCTTTCCGAAATATAGCATCATTTGTTTGGTGTCTGACTGGATGATACTGTATCCTTCGATAGACAAATTGGATAAGTTAGGTCAGGTTAGGATGCTATATCTTAGTGAAATATAGTATAAAATTTCTTGGTATCTGTCTTGATAGTAAGCTCTCTTTCGATAGACAAATTGCTTAGGTTAGGATAGGTCAGGTTAGGATGCTATATCTTTCCGAAATATAGCATCATTTTTTTTGGTGTCTGACTGGATAATACTATCTCCTTTGATAGAGAGATTGGTTAGGTTAGGTCAGGTTAGGATGCTATATCTTACTGAAATATAGCATCAAATATCTTGGTGTCTGTCTTGATAGTAAGTTCTCCTTCGATAGACAAATTAGTTTTACGGTTTCTTCAGGTTTATAGTCTTAGAGAGTTCATATTTGTACGTCGATGTATTTCAACAAGGGAGACAAAAACTCTTTTGAATTATTTTATTGTCAGGGAGAATGATATGGTGAGGGAGAGGGGGAAAGAGGGAGGTTTCCTTAAATGCGGACATACATTTATACAGGCATCTCTTCAATCCACCTCACATTTATTTAAACATCAATTATTCATATCACAAATTGAAATCGACTGCTAGCACCCAAAGCTCTAATAAATAATTTGAATTGCCCCCAGCAATGATGTTCTTCTATGAGATCTGAAGGACACAAAAAAAACTGTCTGATGCCCGACAATGGGGTCCCATGGGGCCCAGAATTATTGGGGGTATTATGTTAACATCGCGGGCGGGGAATAAGGACCCAGGATATGGGACAATGGAGTTTTTATGGTTCTATACAGGAATATGGTGAATGGACCACAGAAATGCATAAGTTTCTCAATGTGTTGCATAAAAATAAATTCATTATCATAATCATCACCATCACGTCATGCCGACGTTCGACACTGTGCGCATAGAGAGTGTCTCGTAACTCGACGTCAATCCGGTATCGAGGAAAAGGCCAGCTTATGTCGGTTCAGAGTTTAAAAAAATTCTTGTAAAAAACTTTTAAGTTAAAGTTAGCTGATAAAAAAATATTATTTTTTATGATCTCACAAAAACAAGTTTTTTTTCGAACGTGAAGGCTTTTTTGTTTTATATCGGAGTCCGACTAAAATCAGGGATATCTAGGAGTGCGATACAACCATTAAAATCATAAAATATGGCAATTTGTAGTCACAGCATATAAACATTTGGCCCAGGGTAGATACTTTCACAGTTTTCAAAGAAATACCCATAACTCGAAAGTATAAGGCTTTTGCAAGATTTTTTTTAAACTCTGAACCGTCATAAGCTGGCCTTTTCCTCGATACCGGCTTGACGTCGAGTTACGGGACACCCTGTATATTAGATTTTCATACTTAATTATCTACCATAGATAACTGAGATTTTTTCATGTATTCTATATAGTATCTTTATGGTTGAGCTGACGAAGAGCCCAAACTGCTGATGCTTATTCTAATAAGTACTAATTGTTGTACGTTCTTTTTAACGACAAGGCGTCGCTTCCATACTTCTAAAATGGCACTAAATTACCGCTGTACTCGTACACAATGATTTTCCAAGATTTTGCGATTGATTATCAAAAACTGTATTAAGTGAGTCGTTGATGTTGTTCTACGTAGCAATACACCTTAAACAATCATTATCGTACCGTCTTTGAATAAAAACGTGCTTCTCTAATAGAAAAAAAAGGAAAGACCAAGGAAAATGCATTTTAAAATAAGGAAAAATAAAAAGACAATCGTGGGCGTGAAAAAAGACTGAGAAGTGCCAAAGGTACAACTATAATGAATAGTTGTACCTTCAGAGATGCTCTAAAGCAAGGGTGGCCAACCTTTTCAGCAGCCGGGCCAGATTATAGAAATGAGATTTCCTACCGGGCCATACAACAAAATTTCTTTTATTATTCAAAGCCAGCAAGAAATATATTGTTTTTTTAAAGAAGATATAACAAAAATGAGAATCAAACATATTTATTAGAATAGAGTTTGGCAATACAAAAAATTATAATAAAAAATAAACAAAATATAATAAACTTTAGTGAGACTTCTGATTTTGTTGAAATCAGCTTAACGTTGTGATTGTTTGTTAACACGAATATACCATAGAAGAAATTGTCACGATAGTTGAATCGATGTACTGAGATACTTCCATATATGGGATATGATACGAACTACGCACGATAGAATGTTCTTTTGGTGGTTTTATGTACACTAAAAGAAAAAAATGTGTGCATATGCTCCGCGGGCCACAGGTAGACACCCAGCGGGCCGCACGCGGCCCGCGGGCCGCAGGTTGGCCACCCTTGCTCTAAAGTGTTATCTTCTGGGTGGTTAGTGGGTTTCTCAGTGGTTAATGGGTCTCTTATTTGCTTTTTTTTTCTTTCTTTTCTCTCTTTTCGCTGGTGGTGAATCAAGAATTGTGTGTACGTGTTTGTGCGTTATCTTCTCATTCATTCTTTTAAAACTGTTTAACTATTTCAATGTATTACTGCCTAACTATTTCAATGTTGTTTCAACTATTTCACTTCCTGCGGTGGTTTATGTCAGTTTACTTTTTATTTTCTGCTATACGTTTTTGCTTTTTTTA
This sequence comes from Odontocerum albicorne, assembly GCA_949825065.1. Lineage (NCBI taxonomy): Eukaryota > Metazoa > Arthropoda > Insecta > Trichoptera > Odontoceridae > Odontocerum > Odontocerum albicorne. Next base: position 7,237,448 of record OX463866.1, on the reverse strand, counting down.
TTTATTTATTCTTTCATCTAGATATTTATTTATTTATTTAATTAATTTATTTATTTAATTAATTAACGACACAACAGTGTCTTTATATACAAATGAACATGTGACAGGTTATAAATTACTTAAAATTATTGACAAATAATACAACTTTATCTTAAACTAACATGAAGATACAAAAAACAGTAGAATAAATTACAGTCATCGTTTTAAAATTATTTACTAATCTTTGAGAATTTTGTGGGAATTTTATGGATATATATTGAGATATAGAAAACACATGGCCTTATTAGTGGGACGAGATGCAAGTTGCTTTGCAGAATTAAAAGCTTCACACGTGCTGATGCAGGGTTACTCAACTCCAGAGGCAAAATATTGTCCTTAATATTTGGTATGTATTACGTTATTTATATTAATAAAGGAGAGCTCAAAGTTAGTAGCTATTTCTAAATATTGTTGTAATATTCTGGCGAATACTATATATACTTATATTAAAAATATCTAAATTGTTGCAAAACTCGTTTCCAAGTCTTTGCATACGAATTATAGAGGAGTTGATTTTATAGTTAGTATAACAATTTTCGGTATAAAAGGGATTGAGCTGTCTTGTGGATCTAGTGGGGATACGAAATGAAATACTTGCGAGTAAGTGAGGTGCATCAATCACTGAGTGAATGATTTTGTATAGCAGTACTATATCGGCTGTTTTTCTTCTGTCACACAGCTTCAAGAGTTTCACTGCATTTAATAAGTTGGGATAATTTCTTTCTTCATGCGGTATTCCAAGTTTAAAATTTATGAATCTTAGAAATTTGTTTTGTACACGTTCTAAAGTTAGTGCATGGGCGGCGTAATGAGGAGACCATATTGATGAGTTGTAGTCAAGGCGGGGGTGTGGGATGGAAGCCCCCCGATGCCCTTGCGGTTGGGCTCGCCCTACATTGGTGGGGTGTATCTCGGCCGGGGGAATGTTTGTGGGATGAGCCCGGACATTTTAATGTCTTCTCTCTTGAATGTATTTTTTTTGTCATATATTTATTTTCTGTGTTTCTTTTTATATTCTTGTTCTACATGTTCAAGGGTGTGGGCTGAAAAACATCTGGTGTCCCCATGGCTGGGTTCGCCTTATATTGGTGGGGTGTATCTTGGCCGAGGGGATGTTATTAGATGAGCCCAGACCTTTTGATAGCTTTTGTTTTTAATGTATTATCTGCAATTTATGTGTTTTAGAAGTGTTATTAAAATATATTTTGTACATACTATGTTGCTGTCAATAAACCTATATTTAATTATTTATTATTAAATAAATTATGTTCATATGCGTGCATTGAGACGATGATAATGTATGGCAAATTATGTTCATATGCGTGCATTGAGACGATGATAATGTATGGCAAATTATGTTCATATGCGTGCATTGAGACGATGACAATGTATGGCAAAATACGGAATAAATTAACTAGAGATGAATATGAACTTAAGGCTGATGTGTTAAGATGAAGAAGAGTACGCTGAGATGGTTTGGGCATGTGTAACGAATGGATGAATGAAGAAAGACTAACAAAACAGATATGCAGTGTAAATGTGAGTGGTAAGCGTGTGTGAGGAAGACCAAGAAAAATATGGTAAGACCAAGTGAATTTATGATATTCTGAAAGAAGAAAACGTAGAAAGTCAGAGAAATAGTAAGTGTTATGTGAGAAAATATATGGATGTAAAAAAAACGAAAGATACGTGTCAAAATTGAAAAGTATGGAGCTCTGTCCTCTCTGCCTACCCCGACAAGGAAATGGCGTAATGTTTTGTACGTACATATGTGAGTGACTTTTAAATTATTTACACGAATTCTTAACACTTAGTTTATATTATTTTGACTGAAATTCCTAAAACAATTAATTATTTCTCCTATTCCTTCCATTTTCCATCGAAATTAATTTTCAATTTATTTATTTGTCCTTTTCTGTTTTTTTTTTTAAACACAGTTTGAGAACCATTTGAATTAAAAAGGTAAACTGTTATTTGAAAATTATCTGAATACACATCTAGCACTTTTAGGTGATGTTTTATGCTATCCATTATTTTTTTTTTTATATTTCCTTAACTTTATTTAAAACATTAATCTTCGCTTGTTGAAGTTACAGACCTCATTTAGTCTTCGAGTTAAAACTATGATTGAAAAACTACCCCGATTGAACTGGATTTTTTTTAACTATTTTTAAACGAACAAAATCAACTCGTTAAATGTGTTCGGTTTTGAGTAAGTTTCAATGTTGACCGACGTTTCGAATGCATTGCAGACTTCGTCGTGAGAGCGATCGATGTATTGAGTTAATGAAGAAAAACACTGAGGTGATCTGGGCACGTGTGACAATAAATATTAATATAATTTTCAGTGCCAACCTTAATGTATTTATTTATTTAAAACATGGCAATAATAATCTGCCTGACTTTTTGCCAGGCGGCAATCTCTTTCGATCAACTAGACAAAAATAAATCCATCGTCGTTGCTGGGCCTCGTCGTCAAGTATTTTTTTTAAATTTATTTTACACATGACAAGAAATATACATAATTTGCGAAAAAACAACAGGTAATTTAATTTGGACTTACAATTTTATTGGATCTGGGTTTGTTGCTTTTCATTTGTCGTGTCCCCAGTAAACTAGGCTTTTGCCTGTATCTCACTGAGGACATATAGCGTGAAAAAATAAATCGATACTTCTTTTCGATTTTGGATTATGTAAAACCCCGTTGCACATTCTCATCAACCTGACAAATAGTAACACTCAATTACATATGTATACATCACGCGAAATCAAACTCCTCACACTTCATCACTCCAGACAGACCGAAAACATTCACCCCACAATGTACCACACATAATCATAAAAATATAAATATAAAACAATAAAAAACACCACACTCAAGAGCTCACACAAACCTCTTCCACAAGTCATTCCTCTTGCAAGCCCAAGTAATCAAACTCCTGTCGCAATAACAACCACGCTCCGATCGACTGCCTAAAATATGCCCTTGCCATTTCTATTGGAAAGCAAAGCTGTGCCGTGGAGTTTTTTTTAAATTAGTGAGTCGTTGTACACCAGCAAACTCAACGGCCACGCCGCTGTACTGGATCCGATGGCACACCGAAGTGAGACGATCGGAGCACACCGACATGTTTTTTTTCTTATTGAAATAATGGATATAGCCGGTCATAGGTAACCTTATACCTCAGAATACTAGGTGGAAAAATTCCTGTGTCATTCGAGGGGAGTAACTTAGCGCGAGGTTCGAACCGGCGAACTTCCACAGGGAAGTCCAATGCGATACCACGTGGCCATGTACTTCAAAAGTAAATAAAACAAGTTAAATGGTCGCAAAAAATATTTAAATGATTATTCATCTTTATGAAATTTATGGACTTACCATATACATAATAAAGTAAAGTGAGATATCATCAATGGAAGGAAAAGGAAGGGATGGTGGATGTATGAAAGGGGCTATATGGAAGCAAAGCGACGATAAGAGCTTAATTAATGTGGTAGTAATGTTTACATTGCGTAGGGTATTTGGTATTACGATGTTTGATATGGTAGAAAATGATATCATCAATGGAAGGAAAAGGAGGGGATGGTGTATGTATGAAAGGGGATGTATGGAAGCAAAGTGACGATAAGAGCTTAATTAATGTGGTAGTAATGTTTACATTGCGTAGGGTATTTGGTATTACGATGATTGATATGGTAGAAAATGATCAGATGTAACTGTTACGGTGTAAAAGAGTTTGTCCAAGCTATCTCAAAGCTCCTTTCTTCGTCTTACTTAAAACATCCATTTTATCCATTCATTCATTTCTGACGTATTCGTTGTTCTTCATTTATACATTGACACTCCACAAATCATTCTTTCCACATGCCCAAACCATCTTTAAGCTCCTTTTTTCACCTTACTTAAAACGTCCATTTTATCCATGCATTCATTTCTGATGTATTCGTTGTTCTTCATTCATACATTGACACTCCACATGTCCAAACCATCTTTAAGCTCATTTCTTCGTCTTACTTAAAACATCCATTTTATCCATTCATTCATTTCTGACGTATTCGTTGTTCTTCATTCATACATTGACACTCCACAAATCATTCTCTCCATATGTCCAAACCATCTTTGAGTTCCTTTCTTCGTCTTACTTAAAACATCCATTTTATCCATTCATTCATTTCTGATGTATTCGTTGTTCTTCATTCATACATTGACACTCCACAAATCATTCTCTCCATATGTCCAAACCATCTTTAAGCTTCTTTCTTCGTCTTACTTAAAACATCCATTTTATCCGTTCATTCATTTCTGATGTATTCGTTGTTCTTCATTCATACATTGACACTCCACAAATCATTCTCTCCATATGTCCAAACCATCTTTAAGCTCCTTTCTTCGTCTAACTTAAAACATCCAATTTATCCGTTCATTCATTTCTGATGTATTCGTTGTTCTTTATTCATACATTGACACTCCACAACTCATTCTCTCCATATGTCCAAACCATCGTAAAGCTCCTTTCTTCGTCTTACTTAAATCATCTAATTTATCCATTCATTCATTTCTGATGTATTCGTTGTTCTTCATTCATACATTGACACTCCACAAATCATTCTCTCCACATGTCCAAACCATATTTAAGCTCCATTCTTCGTCTTACTTAAAACATCCATTTTATCCATTCATTAATTTCTGATGTATTCGTTGTTCTTCATTTATACATTGACACTCCACAAATCATTCTCTCCACATGTCCAAACCATCTTTAAGCTCCTTTCTTCGTCTTACTTAAAACATCCATTTTATCCATTCATTCATTTCTGATGTATTCGTTGTTCTTCATTCATACATTGACACTCCACAAATCATTCTCTCCACATGTCCAAACCATCTTTAAGCTCATTTCTTCGTCTTACTTAAAACATCCATTTTATCCATTCATTCATTTCTGATGTATTCGTTGTTCTTCATTCATACATTGACACTCCACAAATCATTGTCTCCATATGTCCAAACCATCTTTAAGCTCCTTTCTTCGTCTTACTTAAAACATCCATTTTATCCGTTCATTCATTTCTGATGTATTCGTTGTTCTTCATTCATACATTGGCACTCCACAAATCATTCTCTCCACATGTCCAAACCATCTTTAAGCTCCTTTCTTCGTCTTACTTAAAACATCCATTTTATCCATTCATTCATTTCTGATGTATTCGTTGTTCTTCATTCATACATTGACACTCCACAAATCACTCTCTCCACATGTCCAAACCATCTTTAAGCTCTTTTCTTCGTCTTACTTAAATCTTCCATTTTATCCATGCATTAATTTCCGATGTATTCGTTGTACTTCATTCATACATTGACACTCCACATGTCCAAACCATCTTTAAGCTCATTTCTTCGTCTTACTTAAAACATCCATTTTATCCATTCATTCATTTCTGATGTATTCGTTGTTCTTCATTCATACATTGACACTCCACAAATCATTCTCTCCACATGTCCAAACCATATTTAAGCTCCATTCTTCGTCTTACTTAAAACATCCATTTTATCCATTCATTCATTTCTGATGTATTCGTTGTTCGTCATTCATACATTGACACTCCACAAATCATTCTCTCCACATGTCCAAACCATCTTTAAGCTCTTTTCTTCGTCTTACTTAAAACTTCCATTTTATCCATGCATTAATTTCCGATGTATTCGTTGTTCTTCATTCATACATTGACACTCCACATGTCCAAACCATCTTTAAGCTCATTTCTTCGTCTTACTTAAAACATCCATTTTATCCATTCATTCATTTCTGATGTATTCGTTGTTCTTCATTCATACATTGACACTCCACAAATCATTCTCTCCACATGTCCAAACCATATTTAAGCTCCATTCTTCGTCTTACTTAAAACATCCATTTTATCCATTCATTCATTTCTGATGTATTCGTTGTTCTTCATTCATACATTGACACTCCACAAATCATTCTCTCCATATGTCCAAACCATCTTCGAGTTCCTTTCTTCGTCTTACTTAAAACATCCAATTTATCCATTCATTCATTTCTGATGTATTCGTTGTTCTTCATTCATACATTGACACTCCACAAATCATTCTCTCCATATGTCCAAACCATTTTAAAGCTCCTTTATTGTTATAACAACCTTTCAATGTATTCTCGCGCAATCGATAAACCGAAGATCACCGAGAAAGCACGAAGTGTGCCGATTGGTCGCGTGGATAATGTCACGATATGGAAACGAATCGAGTCACGGATATGTTGTTCCAGATAGAAGTACTGTTTTCACTTTCTGTCGGCGAGGAGACAATCCAGGCAAATAATAATAATAATTTACATCCTCCGTTGTCTGGTTGATCAGATATTATATACGAGTATAAACTTCCATGTTATTATAGAGCATTCACCGTTGCAGGTCCTGTGACGTTGAATGATCTGCCTTTTAGCGTTCGAGATATGGGTAGCGTGTGCAACCTAAGGAAAATAACCCTTTTTACGACGTCTTATCAAACTTTATAATTGTATATGACCACTTCACCTCATCTCTACTAATTGAATTTGAGGGGAAGTTTCAGTTATTCATGCTACACCTTTTACCTCCTTCATTACATTTTTTTATTGTTTAGCAGAATAATTGAAAACGGAACAGGAATTTGAAAGGGATTTTCTATTAATTGTGCTACATATTTTACCTCCTTCTTTACATTTTTTATTGTTTAGCAGAATAATTGAAAATGGAACAGGAATTTGAGAAGGATTTTCTATTAATAATGCTACACCTTTTACCTCCTTCATTACATTTTTTTTATTCTTTAGCAGAATAATCGAAAATGGAACAAGGATTTTCTATTGATAATTCTACACCTTTTACCTCCTTTATTACATTTTTCCTATTATTTCGCAGAATAATTGAAAATGGAACAGGAATTTGTGAGGGATTTTCTATTAATAAATGCCACACCTTTTACCTCCTTCATTACATTTTTTTTATTATTTAGCAGAATAATTGAAAATGGAACAGGAATTTGACAGGGATTTTCTATTAATTGTGCTACATATTTTACCGCCTTCATTACATTTTTTATAATTTAGTAGAATAATTGAAAATGGAACAGGAATTTGACAGGGATTTTCTATTAATTGTGCTACATATTTTACCTCCTTCATTACATTTTTTTTATTATTTAGCAGAATAATTGAAAATGGAACAGTTTACCCTCCCTTATCCATTTTTATGTGCAGGAATTCATAACTTTCAGGATATACTCGCACAAAGCTTAATTCGATTAACTTAAAATCATTTGTCAATATACCATCATTTCGGTTTTGAAGCTAGGAACACGATTAACAGTTTACCCTCCCTTATCCATTTTTTATGTGCAGGAACAATTATTCATAATTTTAAAGATATACCTGCGCACAAGGCTTAATTCGATTAACTAGTTTCTTATTTTACTATCATTTTGGGTTCGAAGCTAGGAACAGATGAACAGTTCACCCTCCCTTATCCAGAAATCTTGTTTTTTTAAGGCATTAACATCTTAAAAAGATTTATCTACTTAAAGCACAGTATTTTAATTTATTTACTTAAAGCCGAATATGTAATCATTACATATCGAACGACTTATAATTATTTATTTGTAGTTCATCGTTTTTTTACTAAATGTGTTTTTCTAAATGTATGCATATGCGAGAAAGTGCCTAATCCAATGGCCGCAATTACTGCCTTCTTAACCTTACACTCAACTCGTTTTACTTTTGTTATATTTTTTATCTGTCAATAATAGTGGGTTCGAGTCACGAATTAGAGCGCCCTTTAGAAGAGTCTGCTCTCTAAACAACGCTATATGTCATTTTATTATTATTCCACCCAGAGTTTTCGGGTTCGATTCATGATGATACCAGAATTTTTTTTTAGAAAATGGGCCTAGTCTGGTAATAATACTTGCGCATGCCAGACGTTTGCGATTGTTGTAGGCTTTAACATGGAGTAGTATTGCCAAATGTTTAGTGATGAAACTGAAGGTTTATTAACACCTTCATACCTGAATTAATTTTAAGGTTATAAAAAATTTCTTGCTTTGGAGTGTATTATTTACACTAAATGCAACAAATTATCATATTAGTTTAGATTCAAAGTTGATAATACAATATCCTACACTTTTTTTAGCGTTTGGCACATAAATATACCACACAGTTGTTTACAAATTGCATGTGAACTCTGTGCCCATTATAATGGACACCAGGTCTGAAGAGGTTAATGTTTTATTCCAACATTAATTCAGTATGTCTGAATTAACGATTACAATACGTTGCAGGATAAAATACGAATAAATGAAAGCCTAAACATCCAAAAGATTCTAGCCCGAATAAATTAGAGCGTTTATGGACAGATACCGTACACCGGTCACGTCTAACGCATGGTCAGGCAACGTTACAGTAAAAACTTGATACCTATACCCCCGGTAGTATTTAGAAACAACATTAATAGTTGGTAAGTTGCTTGGAAAAATATGTACGTAGTTTTAAGGTTCAGAATCCCAAACTAAAAAAATGATTAGCCAGAGGAATGGTACCCAGTAGTACCAATTTGATGATTAAAATGTTAAAATCTACCCCTCGTTCGCGTGCGAAAACATTACGAAAATTGATGATAAATGAGGCTGCATAATTATAAAATATGCAATAAAATTAATTCATTAAACACGATTCGCTCACTTTACTTGGAAAAATCTGAAATCTTAGCGAATTGTACTTAAAAACATTATTTAATACTTACACAAGTTAACACCTGTGTTCGTCAATTCCTAACCCACGAGCAAGACGTCGATTTTGATATTTATACATAAGTAACGATACATACTCGTACGAGTAAATAAGAACATTATTGGGAAATAAAAATCGTTAAGCTTTTCTTTAAAACATTTTATTTTTAAAGTATTCTGGCAATACACAATTAGATATGATACAATTTTACACATTCATGAAGTATTCAGATGTTTATGTTTCATAACAAAAACATATATTTATGTTTCATAACAAAAACAGTTATTTATGTTTCATAACACAAAATTACAATACGCACTATTATAGACATTTAACAGTACCACAAAATCGAAAAATAATAAAGTTACTTATTTCTCTTTGGGATCACATTCGCATCAGTCACAGATTGTTCTTCCCACTGTCGGGTCCCCCCAACGTTACGGGATCTTCATGAATAATATGGTGTAAGCGGTCCTCATCGAAGTCCACTGGTCGTCCGGAACGCTCCATGTCTTTCAGGTCGAAATTACCGTCTTTGAAACGCAAAAACCATCGACGAGCTGTCCTTTAATTCATAACATCTTCACCGTACACTTCACAAATATCGCGAGCATCTTTGGCCGCTTTATTCCCTCGATTGAACGCGAACAGAAGAAGGTTGTCGAAAATGCTCACTTTCGTCTACTTGACATTCCATTTTGAAGGCTTGTAATCAAATAAAATAATATATGTAACGTAAAAGCAAACACAATATCTTGTAGAGCAGAATATTTTCTTTCGAATGACGTATAACCTTTACCATTTTGTTTTACTTTTGGTGCTCATTTTTAAATTGGAAAAAAACGGACACAACTTATGTTAACACCCAATATTTAATTTGCTATCTTCAGGGGTAATTTAGTTAACCCATCCGTCCTGAGCAGTCTTGGTTTGTATGTTCCGGATAATTATTTGAGACAACACTCCCATAGATTGTTCTATCAACCTATAAGTCGAACCAACCTGCCTTTGGAGATGCCGATGGTAGGTAGAGCAATCACACTGTTTAACCGTGTGTGTCCTCATATAGACGTGTTTCATGTGTCACTCAGCTTCTTCAGGAAAAACCTCTTAAATTTAGTGTAGTACTTGAAATAATTTAATATTTTTATATTATCTTACAGGCTACATTTTATCATAATATTTTAGTATAACATATACATTTTTACAATATTCTGTAAGTCTTAAAATGTTGAACTGTTTTATACATGTTTTTTTTGTACTTGTTATGTTTGGTCCTGGTACGAATTAGGGAAACCTGTAATGTACAAAGGACATGAAAAAAAAAACAAAATGGAGTCTACATAGAGTTTATTGTATACAATTTCAAGTTTCATTGCTCAGAAAACTATAGCCTCTATATCATAATCATCTCTACTCTTACACCATGTCCTATTGTATTGTATTACCCTATTGTTATATACAGTACAACCTGGATAGCTTATTGTCATGTTGCAATATCTTTGAACCAACCAAAAAAATGTTAAAGAGGCGTTAAGTGGAAACCAGATTTGAATCATTTAAAAAAAATCTGGTTTCCAACAGGAATCAAACCCGCAACTTCTATATTGGGATACAAGTGTCTTACCAACTAGGTCACGGAGGTCCTCCCCTATTGGAGTAGGCAGAGAATTTCTATTTAATCCCAATATATTCTTATTATCTTAGATTTCCGAGTCGCTTGTGAAACATCGAGTATGTACGAGAATGTGTCAACATTCGAAACAAGATATCTCCATTTCAGACTTGCTCGTGATGTTGATATAAATCGAATTATCGTAAATGGATTTCGAAATTGCAATTGTTATTCACGTATTTGAAATTGTACAAAATAAGTAAGTTGAACTTACGGTGACACTTCGCAAAACGGTTATAATAATAAATTACAAATTATTTCGGAACACTCAAAATTTCGTCCGAAGTGAATAAATTCCGATTCTGGACTATGCGGACGTATGTTACTTGGATATTACAGAGGAACAACTGGACAAAATGACAGCGTCTTCAAAATGTGTGTCTAAGATTTATTTCCAACCTACGAAAGTACGATCAAATAACTTCATACCAGAAGGCATTGAACTGGTTGAAAGTTAGAAATAGACGCCAAATTCACATACTGCCTCTATTGTATAATTTCAGCGTCTTTCCAATCATGGATTAGCGCTACGCTCAAACAGAGATTGTTTATTGGTCTTTCCAGTTCACCGCTCCTCTTTCTTTACGTCGTCCTTTACTGTCCATGCAGTGAGACTCTGGAATCAGTTACAAACCAATATAAGACTCGCTCCGTCCTTGGCATGCTTTAAGAAGCGACTGAAAAAACTCTTAATTTCTAGTCAGTAAAATAACGTGTTTCATTCCTGATTTTTCTTTTCCTTTCCTCTTCACCATCCCTTCCTTTCCTTTTGATTGATGATATCTCACTTTATATAAAAAATAATGTTCGGGTGATTGTCCGTCTTTGTGGGGTTCGTGGGCATGTTCTCACGTATATATATATATGTTTATGGATTTCGTGGGGATGGATAGTCATTTGAATGATTTATGCGACCACGTAACTTGCTTCATTTACTTTTGTCTGGTTGGCTGGAAGAGATTGCCGCCTAGCAATAAGCCCGCCAGATTGTATTGAAATAAAAGTGTTAAATAAATAAATAAATAAATAAAAAAATGTAAAAATCTAAAGACAGATGTCATCCGAATAGCATCGACTCATTCGCAATAGATGAGTACGGTTCGATAATTTGGAACCCGAAAGGAATCCATAATTAGTTTCGGGATTATCTGAAATTCTTGGAATTGATTAGCATTCGAGTTCCGACAAGAATTATCAGGCCGCAGGATATTTTTTATGTGAAAATTATATGGGGTGGCGTAACAAGAACTGCAATTTTAAATGAAAAATAAGTTGTTTTTTTTTTCTCATGTGATTTAACCCCTTTAGAGGACGACAGCGTCGACGATACTGGTACCAACATGTACAGAGAATGAATTCCACAAGAATTCCATACATAGTTCTGCATGGGGTACCGGATGGACGGCGTCCGCCAGGGAGACCCCCGAAACGATGGAGAGATAGCTGGAGCTCAGCATCACAGGAGGACAATCCTGCAGTAACAGACTCTTGAGAGTCTACAGAAAGTTTAAGAAGAAGAAGATTTTTTTCTCAGGGGCTATGTTAAATCTCAAGTGTACGCCCGTTAGAATCTAAAAATAATTGATGACCTTAAATCCAACGTCACTCGTGTCATCGCTGATATACGTATCCATTAATGTCAATCCATTATTGAAAATTTTGCTCAAAGAGTCGTCACCTGTAACAGGAGCCGAGGTGGTCATTTGACCAATATCATTTTTCACACATAATTCCCATGTACACTTATTACAATGTTATTAATAAACATGAACATTTAAAAAAACTGTTTTTTTTTTATTGATTTAAAATTGTAGTTTTTTGCGTCTCCCTATAGAACCAATTATGTTGTTAATTCTCCCATACCTAGACTACACATGATCGGAAACGAAAACGTTGCAGTCTAGGATATCTTTGAAGTTAGTTTGCTGACCTATAAGGAGTGCCTGAAAAGACACTTCCGAATATTCAAGCCTTTAATCGGAGCCGAACTTTTTCGTTTTTGAGAATAAATACATACATTTTTGCGTTTGTTTGTCTTCAAGTTACGTTTTATAACATTTTTAAAATTTTAATTCATTTAACAGTTCAGAACAGCACAAACAATCTGAAACCGCGTGTACCTTGGGTCAATCGTCTAGTTTTTAATATTCTTCGACATAGGTAAAAAGTGGATTTATATCATAGACAAAAAATAGATAAGATATCGTCAATATATACACATCTTCTTTTTCAGTTTCAATCCTGGGGATTGGTTAGCAGCAAAGCTCTGCATCTCCTCCTCCACTCCGCTCGGTCTTCAGCGATCCTCTTGAGCTCTGTATAGGAGGTGCAGTCCATATCGTGGCATATTTGCTCCAGATACTCTCGGCGAGGGGGCCCTCTGCCAATCGATCTCTCAATCATTCCCTCCAGTATATTGTGCAGGAGATTTTCATGTCGCAGCATATGACCCATCCATTCTGCACACCTTTCCGATATGGTGTTTGACAGGTGCCGGGTTTCTTCGATCCTGCTGATAACCTTGTCATTTGTAATGTGGTCTCTCCAGGAAATCCTTAGGATTCGTCTATAGGTCCACGCCTCGAAGGCCTCCAATCTTTTTCGATCCCTTTCGCCCATGCACCATGTCTCGCAACCATAAATCAAAATACTCCACACCTATGTTTTGAACAATTGCTTGCGGAGCTTTAGGTCCATGTTGATGGATTCGAAAATATTTGATTTCTTATTAAATGCGAGTTTTGCTCGGTGGATGCGACTGTTAACCTCTCTCTTTGTACGGCCATCCCATGTGATCTTGCTTCCAAGATAGACAAACTCTTTAGCGTTCTTAAGTGCAGCTCCTGACATTAGTGTGTTCATTTGGTGTTCGTCTCTGCCTACGGTTATCACTTTTGTTTTGTCCTTGTTTATTTTCATGTTGAACTTGGTATTTAGGACATTCTCCATAGTTTCCAAGGTCTCCTTTAGTTCTTCCTCGCTATCGGCGATCAGGGCAATGTCGTCTGCAAATCTTATCATATCGAACACATACTTAATAAAATATTCATGAAATATGTAATCCCATAATGAAAATATAAATATTCAACAACGCATAATGAAAACCTAAGCCAGAATAATTTGAAAAAAAAAACAAACATGAAGAAATGCCACCTACATAGTCTAGCGAGCATTAAAATAGTTAATCTGTCAAAGAAACAAAATTTAAAATGCAAATTAATGCATTTAATATGGGTAACATTAACCGCAAGCAACTAAAAGCTCATAATTTAATTAACCAACTGTTAATAAAAAGTGACCCCTGTCATAATTAATAATCAAATTAATTAAACAACACAGTTTTGATCGCAAAACTTAATTAAAACTCATCTTTTTTATGGGGTAACACAAACAAAAAATGTTCATTTGTATTTTATTTACATTCTTTTTCCGGGTACGATGTTTTGTATTATATTATACTTTTGTTGTCTACATCACAACCTGGTGGAATTATTACTATGTGGCAATCTCTTCCAACCAACAAAAAATATGTAAAGAAGGTTTTAAATTAAATCAGACTGGAATGTTGTTTATAGTTAAGGCATTAACGTTGTGGAGGTTTAAAGACATTGTAATTTATTTTTATCAAACACTGTTTATTCCACTTTTTTGTGATGGTATAACCCTACCGGTTTCAAGGCTTTCACCTCATCTTCAGGGGAGTCTTGTTTGTGCTCCCCTGATGATGAGGTAAAAACCTTGAAACCGGTAGGGTTATACCGTCACAAAAAAGTGGAATAAACAGTGTTTGATAAAAATAAATTATAACGTCAGACTGGAATATTTTTGTAATATCTGGGTTCTAACATAAATGAAACCTGCAACCTTCGGGTTTAAAAGAGAGGCGCCTTATAAACTAGACCACGGAGGTCATCCGTTGGAATTACAAAACGCTGAACGACTTCCACTTTCATTGGTTTGCTTCAAACAGCGACTTAAAAATAATTATATCTCTTCTCAATGACATCTCAACGACTTTTCTCATTCCCCGTTACATTCTCGTTGCCTCTATCCCTCCTCTCTTCAAGCCATCAGTGATATAAAAAAATCATTTGCCTATTTTCTTTTTATTCCTTTCAATATCTTTTTTTTAGAATGTTCTGATTTTTTATTGTTTTTACAATAAAACTAAAATCGACCGTGTTTTTTCATATTTCGCAAGATCTAGACAGATTTCTTTCGAACACGTCATAAAGTGTCTTTCAAATTGAGCGGTTTTTTTAATTCAATTTTTTTAAATTCTTTAACAAAATATACAATTTGCTTTGATTTTAATTTGAAAGACCTTTTAGAAAGGAATGTGGTATAAAAGTGTGTGCGATGTATGGGTTAACTCGATTCTGCAGTAGGTTGATGAGTTCTGTTGCAGGCATTATGTGTATGGTATATGCAAGTCTGGACAGTCGTTTACGTGTAATAGGCGAGTTGAAAGGGATATTTAAAGAAGGGCAGCGACAGGGATCAAGATAAACGGAGCATTTAATCTTATATACAACAACCGCACAATATCAACGATAGCAAAAAAAAAAACAATACCTAACAGTGTGTAGGTGCCTACCTTAATTTATGTAAGTTAAACTTGAACGGTAGAAGAAGGATTAACACTTGCCACCCTGTGATGGACAGCGAGTGACCAGGACTTATATTTTATTTGATCATTCGACGTTTTAATACATAATAAAATTATTTTTATAGCTAGTTACACAAAATAACCTAGCAGATTTTGCATAATTTTAATTTAAAATATACTCTTTTCACTGGACGCTTGGCGTCCAGCACCGTGGTTGGGGGAATTGTTTAGCACAGTAAGGCAAGTGTTAAAGTTGAGGAGATGCGTGCGCTAAGGAATAGATGGCACTGTGTCTCGGTGCCATATATTTCGAGAGCTTCATACAGGCAATTATCATACAGACATATCATTATTACACCGTGTCTCTTTGAGGGGTAGGCAGAAAGAACAGATTTCCAAATTATTCTATACAAGCACACAACTTTCACCATATCCATATTCAGACATCTCGTCATGCATAACATAATCTACTATTATAATTATTCATACTTCTTTCTCACTTTACCTTCTTTCAAAATCTACTCAATTTGTTGCAGCCACGTTTTCCTCGATCTACCTCTTCCACGCACACCTTGAACTTCTGATTTGTATACTCGCTTAGTCATTCTTTCGTCACTCCTTTTTTCATCTTACTTCAAACGTCAATTATATGTATTTATAAATTAATTTTCGATGTCTTCGTTCTTCCTTCTGTCAAACATTGACACTTCACAAATTTTCTTTATTTACTTTTATCATTTTTCTGCCAAGTTGGACTTTAATACGTCAAGGTGGGTACCGACACACTATTATGTATGTATTTTCATTTTTGCTAAGTGCAAGATGTACGTGGAAGACCGATGAAAACGTGGTTCGATCAAATTGACAAGATTTTTAAAGAAGATAAAAGTGAGATGTATGAAGAATATAAAAAAGTTTGTGCAAAACGAGATATATGAATGTGGAAAAGCTGAAAGTTGTTTTATTGGACAGAAAAGTTTGGAGGTCTATTCTCTCTGCCTACCTCGCGAGGGACACGGCATGATGATATATATGAATATATGTATGTTTCTAAAATTATTAGTATGTTTAATATATATAAATAACTATTTTTAATTCCCTAATTTATACGTAATAATAAACTTAATTCAAACAATACAGTTTTACAATTATGTATTTAATAAAAACAAATATTAAAAAATAAATAAATTCCTAGAATAAAAACCAATATATCTATCTCTCTTCCTACCATTTACAGCAACGCATAAGAGTGAGATGTGTTATCGTCATTCTAAATTCAAACCACGTTCGCTATTTCACACTCGTCATATTTTATCGTATGCGTTAAACAGAGACAAATATACCTTTGTATAGTAAGGAACAGATGCATTCAATTTAGTATCGAGTTGACTTCGTAAAGGGAGGTTGCGTCGCGTCGCTCCGATTTTTGATAGCTCGAGATTTCGCGATGTTTTTAAAATGTTGAAAAGTTTTTGTAATCTCTGGATTTGTTTATTGTAAAAAACATACTATAATAAAGTGGATTAATTGTATTAAAATCTAATTTAACGTGTGCAAAAATAATTAGGAATTTAATTATAAACGAAATATTCTGAAAATTGTTATATATTGTGTATGATAAAGGTTTTTTAACTATTTATATTTAGTGTTTTGTCAGCTTTAAACAATAAATTAATAATTACACTAAATCGGTTTAGTTATTTTAAATACAGCCAAGAAATACGTTTTATTTGATATGTATTAAAAAGTAAAAATGACCTTTTTATAATCCAATAAAAAAAAACAGTGTAAAATATATATTTTTTGTGTGTTTTTTTTTCTTTTACAAAGATTTATAACGGAAAACGTGTAAAAAAAATTATAATCTGCGTATTTCTGACATGAAATATATTTTTTGTTCGATTTTAAAATATTATCGTCGATTAATATAAAGGAAAACATTATTTTTAATAAGAACCAACGGCATTTGGAAAAAAATACAAAATCAAAGTTTATTTGTTGAATTTAGTACCAAAATATCTGAGTTTTTTTTATCATTTCGTATAAAAAAAGTGACTAGATATTTTGTGTCGAAAATTGGTGTAAAAGATGTGAAAAAATAATATTTGTGATTAAGTGTTTTTGGAAGGATGGGATTAAGTGATTTTTAGTGTTAATTAAAAAAAAAAAAAGATAAAAAGTTTTTGTAAATGTGTCGTGTTTTAAGGGGAAGTGATTTTGTTTTTATGTTGTAAAATGGCGATGTGTTTCGCCATGGCGATATCGTCAGATTTTCGAAGAAGAAGACTGGATTTTACACTGTTGCTGTTTGTATTGATGTCTATATGCGTCGTAGATGTTCAAGGTAGAATTTTTTATTTATTAATTCTATTTTAATTATACTAAACCATCACATTTTATTGAATTAACTTAAAATAATCATCACACATCATATTTTCCAGTTAACTCGGTTCAGCTTTGAAACAATCTTCCTTATTCAATCAAATGTCTTTCATCTTTACGACACGTCCTGATATCCATGCACGCAGGTCTATGTTAGATTGTTTCTCATACCCAATTTATTTTTAAAATAATTCTAGTTAGGTTTTCACTTATGACTTTAAAAACGTCTTTTTGGTTGGTAGGAAGTGATTGCCACATGACAATAAGGTCGTCATGTTGTATTGTACGCAACGGAAGTTTATTATTATATAATAATACGAGATAATTTAAAACACCCAAAAAATATAATTACGCTTTGTCCCTTTTGGCGTAGGCCGAGAGGATAGATTTCCACTCCTTTCTATTCGTACACACAACATACTTTTCTATTACAAAGGCTTTTCACTCTGTGTTTCAGAATATGGAGTGTTAATTTATGAAAGAAGGCGGAATGAAAGCATCAGAAACGAATGCATTGGTAAAATGGATGTTTAATCTAAGATGAAGAAAGGAGTTTTACGATGGTTTGGACATGTGGAGAGAATGAATGATGAAAGAATGACTAAGCGAGTATACAAGTCAGAAGTGCAAGGTGTACGCGGAATTAGTAGATCGAGTAAACTGTATCAAATATAATATACCAGATTTAGAAAGACGGTAAATTGAGGTAGAATATTGTGCATGACGAGATGTATAAATGTGCAGGGGAGGAAAGTGTGCTTGGATTTAAAAGTCTGGAGATAAGGGACACGACGTGATTGATATGTATGTATGTCTTTCAGAATGTGATTAACTATTTTCAATGTGTCCCAAACTTCTTTTGTCTTTTTATCTTTCCCTCAGATAAAATTTCTTCAATATCCCCTTCCACTCTTTCCTCGCACTGTATTTATTCCAGATATAATAATTATTATAAAATGACGATTTATAAAGCGCCGTTTAGATAGCACACTCTCCTCAACTCGGGATTCGAACCCACTTTTTTTTAAACCTTGCGAGTTTATTGCCATGTGGCAATCTCTTCCAACCAACCAGAAATATGTTTTTATTGGCCCTAAGTGTTAACCAGACTGGAATCCTATATATTTTTTTTAAATCTGGGTTCCAGCGGGGATCGAACCCGCAACCTCCGGATCGACAGACATATTATTGACAGATTAAATATATTATTAAAAAAAGTTAAGATTTGTTTTTTTGTAATAGGCAATTCATCCAAATCAAATTCAAATCACTGTGCATATATGTGGGTCAATATAATAAAACATTTTTTTTTAATATAATTCTAAACCATTTAAATTTTTAAGCCGATTAAACTTCAAAAAATTTAACAATCGCTCTAAAAGTGGAAAAGTTCCACGAAGAAAGAAGAAACGCAACATTCATTGGACGCGGCAAAGATACGGCCTTTAGTATAAAGATGAATAGGTGGCTTAGGCCATATTATTTTAGGAACTTCCCCGAATCTGCATAAGTTTAGAAAAATATATTTGGTAAGAAAACCGCAGAAAGCTTACCAAGGGAAGACGAACTACAAAGAAACCTTTGGATATATTAATAGACGTGGTAGAGGAAGACCAAGAAAAGTACGGTTAGTAAGATTTGTGTGAGCTCTTGAGTGTGGGTTTCTTCTTGTTGTATAATTTTGGTTGTTTTTGTATTTGTGTTTCTGTGTATTTTTTGTTTTAATTTTTATTCTTATGATTGTGTGCGGTATATTGTGGGATGAATATTTTTGGTCTTTCTGGAGTGATGATGTGTGAGGAGTTGAATTTCGCAAGATGTTTCCAGTTGTAATTGAGTGTCACTGTTTGTCAGGTTGATGAGAACGTGCAACGGGGTTTTGTTTTTTATGTAATCAAAAATCGGAAAGAAGTATCGATTTATTTTTTCTTGCTAAATATCCTCAGTGAGATACAGGCAAAAACCTAGTTTACTGGGGATAATACGACAAATGAAAGGCAACAAACCCAGATCCATTAAAATTGTATGTCCAAATTAAATTACTTGTTGTTTTTTCGCAAATTATGTATATTTCTTGTCATGTGTAATAATGAATAAATACCACACATCAATGTTGACACTATACTAAAACATCACTCATCACTTTTGCATTTCACTCGGTTCAACTTTGGAATGATCTTCCTGGTTCAATCAGATGAATAATACTTGGAATTTTTTTGCGACCATGTAACTTCGGTTGGTTAGAAGATATTGCCACCTGGCAATAATCCCGCCAGATTGTTTTTACAATGAAGTGTTAAATAAAGTAATTAATAAATGTCCTTATAGATATTTAATAATAAACTAAACAAGCATAATTCATCTCAAAAAAAATTTCGGTTCTAATTCCCGTATAATTTATTCCTAACTCTTTTCCTTGGGATATATTTTTTATTTAAAAAAAAAATCTTTTTTATACAATATGTAAAAGTTACGGTCTTCCATACGTTCAATAACGACAATTTTCTGTCGAAGTAGACAGATAGGGGAGAGCGCCAGACTTTCATATCTCGACAGACATCCTTAGCTTCTTCTTCATCCATACACTTTTGTCAGACAACTTGTACGATTTCTCTGACATAACTGAAATTCCTTTATGATAATTAAATAACTCATTGCATAAATTATACAGTATTTTGAAAGATGATAGAAAGTGGAATGAATGAATCAAGAAATACTAACAAAAGAAATATGGAGTGCAAGACGTAGTAGAGGAAGACCAAGAAAAGTATGGTTAGATCAAGTGAATGATATTTTAAATTAAGTTATGTTACTTTCACGTATCGGAATATCTACCAACGTTCTTTTGTAGTTCGAATTACTTTACTGAATTTTTCTGTAGTTTTCTTACCAAATATGTTTTTCTGAACATATGCAGATGCGGTACTGCGGATACCTAGTCTAATGACCGCAGCCACTACCTTCCTATTTTTACTCTAAATTTTTATGAACATATGCAGATGCGGTACTGCGGGTACCTAGTCTAATGACCGCAGCCATTACCTTCCTATTTTTACTCTAAACTTATGTATATATAATTATTTTGAAATATTGTTCATACTAGTGGGTTCAAATCATGAGTTGGAGCGAAAGTCTGCTCTCTAAACGGCGCTATATAAATTGTTCTTTTATTATTATTATAAAGGAAGATGACCTCCGTGACCTAGTTGGTAAGATGCTTGTCTCCCAACCCGGAGGTTGCGGGTTCGATTCCCTTTGGAATCCAGATTTTAGTCTGGTTTTCACTTAAGGCCTCTTTAACATTTTATGGTTGGTAGGAATAGATTGCCATGTGGCAATAAGCCCGCCAGGTTGTACTGTATACAACGAAAGTGTAATGCAATATACAAAAAGGATATGCAAAAAGTCAGAGATATTGTTGGAGCTGTATGAGAAAGTAAATAAGTGGATATGTAATAGGCGAAACACTAGAAAAGTCTGGCGCTTTTTGCTCTTTGCCTACCCCACCAGGCAATTGGCTTGATGGTGTATGTATTTATATCTTCAATTAATATCCAAAATTAAAAAAGAGCTCATCGTTAAAACGTTAACAATAAAAAAACAGAGTTAATTTTATTTTAGCGTGTAACTAAATATTCACAAGCGGGAATACGGAAAAAATGTATAGATAAAAACACAACTCAATTAAAAACGGCCACGGAGCAGAGAGAAACATTAGCAGGTCTGACATTCCTCTTGATGCAACTTGTGCGTGGCACGCTGGTGCCAAATACATACTTAGGGGCGATCACATATTTTGTACGAAATTTTTCCAACTGAATAAATTACATTTTTCCAACTGAATTTATAATAAATTACAGCGGAAATCGCTTAACACGAAATCATGGGAACAAAAATATTTTTTCGTGTTAAAAGAAGTATACAATAAAAACTCTCATTTGAATTGCAAACATATCAACTTTTTTCATTAACAGAAGTCCTGATATTGAGGGATTCTGAGACCTAGCTTGTTTGAACCAAACAAGCAATGCAGTCTCCAGATCTTCGTGTTTAGACCTTTTCATTCGTTTCCTATCTGGCTCGAACATACTGCGCTCTAACCTTTCAGTCAGTTGGTCTCTATTCTTTATGACTGTTGATAACGTCGAATTAGCGATTACGAACTTCACCTTCCTGCCATCGCACTGTTAAGGAAGATACATTTTTCATTAAACACAAAATTCACCACTTAAGACGTGTCACACAATTCAATAATAAACTGTAACTAAAACATTTAATATTTCGACCGGCGATAAAATAAAAAAAAATCGTTGCCGACGGATAATCCCATTTATTTACAACGGTAGGTTACCTAAGATGTGCGTTTATTTTGACATGTCTGTCTAGTTTATATAAAGTGATTTTTTTTTGATTGATCATATCTCACGGGTAATTTTCCGTCTTTATGGGATTTATGGGCATATGCTCACGTATGTGTTCATGGATTTCGTGGGGCTGCATAAACATTTGAATGTTTTTTGCAACCATATAACTTGCTTCATCTACTTTTGTCTCGTTGGTTGAAAGAGATTGCCGCCTGGCAATAAACCTGCCAGATTGTATTTGCAATAAAAGTGATAAATACATCAATTAAATGAAGGGAATAGAAAACAGTAAACAATTTGACTTGTATACGACAGGCGGTATTTTTTTTATGTTCTTCAAAGATGAGAAATCTTTTCGTGTTAAGCGTTTTTTGTTTCGTGTTTAAAGAAAATAATTGTACGAAATTAAGTAGCATTTTATCGGGACTATTGAATATTATTTCATGTTAACCGATTTTTCATGCTAAACGAGTTTTTTGTTTCGTGTTGAAAGAAAATAATTGTACTTGTGACTTCGTCTTGTTAATTATTGATGGTCTGAACACAAATTAATTTATGTTGTTTATAGTTAAGGCATTAACGTTGTGGAGGTTTAAAGACATTGTAATTTATTTTAACAAACACTGTTTATTCCACTTTTTTATGACGGTATAACCCTACCGGTTTCAAGGCTTTCACCTCATCTTCAGGGGAGCGTAAACAAGAATTAATTTATAATGATATTATAAAGTTATTCAGTCTTATATGATATATGTACGGGTTTCTTGAACGTAAGTTGCACCGAATGTGACTATGAGGTTATACAGAACTAATAACACGTGTCAATTTGTAAGAAGATCAAGTATACATTGTCTGGACAAGACCTGGTGTGAATTATACAGATCTCTGGTCTTTGTTACCTTCTACTACAAATACGTGGCATAGTTAGTGGTCTGGACACAGAAATGAATGAATGATTTTCAATATCGTTGAATGATAATAATTAGGAATACGTGTGAACTGATTACTAAGACTGGTGTATTGAATAATACGAAACATAATACTCTGCGATGGTTTGGACATGTAGAATGAATGAATGAAGAAACAGTTACAAAACGAATAAACAGTGCATATATATGTGGTAGGCGTGGTAGAGGAAGATATATATTTTTTAAATTAAATTAATAAAATACTTTTTTTTTCTTTTGTATACACTACTTTTATTTGAGCTCACTATCAGTTTCAGAGCCTCCGTATTCCTCATCAGGTGAAGATAACTAAATTATGTCTATAAAAAATCTAATTGTAATAGGTAGATGAGAGGGAGAGGAGAGTAGTACTAATAAGGGGAGGGGAGCATGTAATCACGAGGTACATCCTTCAACTCTTCATCATATATGGTATTCATTCTTTGGCACTATCATCGAGAGGAAGGGAGGATGCAGACTCAGCAGAGACACGTGACGTATGGCAACTGATCAAATGTTCACCATCCGTAGAGTTAAAACATATTTTGCCCAAAGGTAATTAATATGCCTATTTAGCTCCCATGGCATACAATGGGTTGCCGAATTTAATAAAGACAAAGGGAGGAAAACAATTTAGGCAGTCGGTCAGAGCGTGGTTGTTATTGCGACAGGAGTTTGAGTATTTGGGCTTGTAAGAGGAATGACTCGTGGAAGAGGTTAGTGTGAGCTTTTGAGTGTGGTGTTTTTTGTTGTTTTATATTTATATTTTTGTGTATTTTTATGATTATGTGCGGTATATTGTGGGATGCATGTTTTGGTCTATGTGGAGTGATGAAGTGTGAGGAGTTTGATTTCGCGTGATGTATACATATGTAATTTCGTGTCACTGTTTGTCAGGTTAATGACAATGTGTAACGGGGTTTTATATAATAAAAAAATGGAACGAAGTATCTCTTTTGTTTGAGGTGGGCGCTTCGCCCGTTTTGTGAACGTCGGCCGATGTTTTTTTTTCTTCACGTTTTCAGCAATTAAATTTCAATTATTATCACTTTTGACTTCAAATTTCATTAATTTAAGCGATTGGCTATGAATATTCTCATTTTTCTGATTTTAAATCGCTCATGTTTACATGTGTATTGATGTGTATTGAATACACAACACCGAAACGCGCGGATTATTTTAGCACAGGAAGGAAAAGGTTAAGATGGCTGCAGAAATTACAACAGAACCTAAGATTATAAATACAATAAGACTGGTTAAGATGAACCCAGAAGCGATTTATATATATGTTTTTTCGCACCCATTGCTCCTAGCGGAGGCCCTGTATCGAAGCATTAACATTCCATTATCTATGGTTATTTCCATCCCATAAACAATGTGTCGAGAGCTTGACCTTTCGAGCCCATAAATATTTAATATGACATTTCGTCCATAGATCATTAATGCCCTGCTCAGTCTAACCGAGATTTCTTTATCGTAAGCCTTCTATGGTTAAAATAATTGATAACACAAAAAAAAATTTGTCTTGGTTTTAACACGTGGAAAAAATATCCAGAATTATTACTCATCTTTCTCTTATGCTACGAGTAGACCTGTGGTATGTTATCATCAAGACTGCATCTCTTGAGATGTTGGAATGTCTCCTATGGTTAAAATAATTGATAATACAAAAAAGGTTATTTTAAACATTTATTTGTTTTATAAAGCTTCCATACATAGGTTAAATCCAATTACAATTTTTCAAAGAATATACGAGTATATGACCGAAGTCATAAGCATCCTTATGCCACAGAATACCAGGCAGAAAAAATGCATGTGCTCCTCTTTAAAACCCTTATTCGTCTTATCTTGACCTAC
Source organism: Odontocerum albicorne (assembly GCA_949825065.1). Lineage (NCBI taxonomy): Eukaryota > Metazoa > Arthropoda > Insecta > Trichoptera > Odontoceridae > Odontocerum > Odontocerum albicorne. Next base: position 7,212,792 of record OX463866.1, on the reverse strand, counting down.
ATACGAGTATGTTGCACCATTTCGGGGTAGTGTGAGCAACACGGATCACCTGAAGCTTCAACGAGTGCAGAACAAGATCTCTTACAACACCCATCCCAGAATAAACCTCTCCCGATTTCACGCCGAACAGCGAGAAGAGACCTTCCATCACCACATCCTCGCTTGGACCGTGAAGTTCTAAAAAAGCTGACAGAACCACAGTAATTCTCTAATCACTGCCCTGGGGGCTTACGAGAGTCCTTACTTACCTTTCCGTTATAATCACAGGCTCCCGAAGTATCGTCTGTTGCCTGACTAATCCACCTACAGTATTGGCAAGGAGGACCAACGTCTGAGTGAATGCGATAGAATGCAAGTAACTTGAACGAGTGAACATGTTAAAATTTTGTTGTAAGAATTGTTATCTAGTTATAAGTAGTATGTAGGTGTTAACTATTTCTCAGAATTAAATTTTAAAAATAAAATGACTTGTAGGAAATTTAAATTAAGTTAGTTCATAGTTATAATATATAAATTAGTTTCGAGTTAGAGTTCTTAAGATATAAATTTGTATATAGGTATCATAATCATCATTGATAACCATGGTCGATCCACTGCTGGATAAAGGTCTCCCCATGTTGACTCTTAATAGTTAGTTTTTTGCTCGTTGATGCTATGTAATGCTCCCATGCTTCTTGATTTAATCTATCCAGCGTACCGTCGGTCTTCTTCAGGGCCTCTTTATGCCTATTGGGTACCATTGGATTATTTCGGATGTCCATCGGGAGTCTGACATTCTGGCTACGTGTCCTGCCCATCGCCACTTCTTTTTCTTGCACACCATTATAACTTCTTCTACCTTTGTTATATTGCGAATCCAGGTGTTTCGTTTACGGTCTCTTTTAGTATATCCCAACATGCATCTCTCCATGCCCCTTTGTGCGGTCTGGAGCTTTTGTGTGTACTTTACTGTGAGCGTCCATGTCTCGCAGCCATACGTAAGTACTGGGAGAATACACTGGTTGTAGACCCTTCGCTTCAAGGATATGGGTAAGCCTTTGGCAAATGTTTGCACTTTATATATATTACTACTATATATTAAATAAATACCTGTGTCATTCTAGGGGAGTGGAGCAGAGCGGGGTTCGAATCAGCGACCTTCCACACACTTCCACCTTCCAGTGCTTTACCTCACGGCCATGCAACTCTTTTGTTTTTAAATTTTAACTTATAGCTTCTCTTTAACCTTGTGAACGCCCACATTTATAAAATCGTTGACAATCACATCATCTATGCCGCCATCGCAGTGGTTTTAAAACTTTTTATATTACGATTCACGGAAACAGAAAAAAAATATAAAGCTCCCCAAAAAAAATGTTTTTAGCTAACAACAGTATAGTACCCGGCGGTAAGTAAAACACATCGGGCTTAAGAAAGAGACTATCGGCCATAATCGGCTAATTTCGACATTGTAGAGCTTCGTCTCTGTCCCTAGAACGCTTGATAAATCTCGACGGAACACGTGTATGAATAACAGAGACGACTCTCTGCAAAGCCGAAGTTAGCCGATTATGGCCGACAGTCTCTTTCTTAAGCCCGATGTGTATTATTACTTACCACCGAGTACTGTACTTAATTTTCTGTCAATTACTATTATTGTTATATTTTTTTACAAAAATTGTTATATTTTTTACCCATCATTTGCTTGCGTGTTAAGCAAAAATTAAATGAAATTTAACGAAAATATCTTTAAATTAAGCTACTACAGCTGCAGTCTATAAAACGTTTTAACGTAAGGGGTGTGTTTGCATAATTTTACGCAACCAATCAATAACTATATTTGTACTGCTAATTGGAGCGTGGTTGTTAGTGAGACATGGGTTTGAATATTTGGGCTTACAGAAGGAATGACTTGTATGTTATGTAGCAAAAGTTTGTGTGAACTCTTGAGTGCGGTGTGTTTTTGGTGATTGTGTACAACACGTTGTGGGATGGACTTTTTGGTCTGTCTGGAGTGATGAAGTGTGAGGGGTTTGATTCGCGTGATATATACATATCTATATGTAATTGAATATCACTGTTTATCGAGTTGATGCGAATACGCACTCATTTTTCCGTCTCATATGCCCTCAGTTAGATACAGGCCAAAGCTTAGATCCATTAAACCCAGATCTATTAAAATTGCGTGCCTACGTTAAATTACTTGTTATGTTTTCAAATAAACTTTATTGTCATATACGAGTATAAATAAATAAATTCACAACCTTTGCTTCAAAGTTTCTGTTAAAGGGCATGATTAGTGTTTATGTTTTTTTACTGGTATAATTTTTTACTACTATAATCGCACTCCTCTATGGCTCCGAATGCTGGACGATGTATAACTCTTACTCTAGGCAACTAGAAACTGCTGAAATGCGCATGCTAAGATGGTCAGCTGGTGTGCCCCTAAGATACAAAATAAAAAGCTCACGCATTCGTGGAAGCCTAGGTGTTACAGACATCAACAGCAAGATGGAGGATAGGCGATTTAGATGGTATGGTCACGTTGGACGTAGAGCACCCGATCACATTGTGAACCAGGCAATCTCCACGGATCTTCCTCGAATAACAACCAGAGGAACACCAAAGAATTCATGGGTGGTGCAAAAAGATAACCTGATGCAGATGCACGGCCTGGGGGACGTGGTCCGGGACAGAAGAGCATACAACCTGAGGACGAGGAGAGCTGACCCCTACAGTCTTCGCAGACAATGAGTTGGGATGGAGCCAGGGAGAAGAAGTTGATCCTACCATACTTTCTTTGATCTTCCTCTACCACGCCTTCCACTCACATTTACGCTATTTTTTTTGTTAGCCTTGTCCTCTCTGCCTATCTCGACAAAGAAATGGCGTTATGGTATATACGAGTATGTATGTATATATGTGTGCTTATTCAATTTTTTTATATATGTCGCGCCTCGTTGGCAGGAGCTCCACATCCCCCTAGAGAGGCGCGCCCCCTAGTTTGAAAATCACTTTCATAGAATATACCCGAAGACGATCTATTGACAGAGGAATTCTAGCTATCTTAGCTCCAACTATGTGTCGTATTGAAACAATGATTAGTCTTTGGCATTGACTGTATACCACAGTGCTGGATTGCGGCATTCTTGCCTACACGGTGTTAGGTAATCTTCAAATGTTGTACAATATTCGGTTTTGTTTTTTATGCAACTGTGCCGTTCCATATCAAATCAACCAGTTCCTTCTTATTACCGCCGTTTATATTCTAATAGAGTTATAGATCATTCAGCCAGAAGAGTCATTTTGCAATAGTGTGCATTTACAATACAAAAACTTGTCACTTTATTTTTTTAATGAAGTTAAAAAGCAAAAAAAAATTAAAATAATATTTTATATTCAAACATTGAAATGAACACACACGTTTTGTAAATTGAAAATGCTGTCAGCTTAAATTGTAATTTTCATAAAAATAAAATGAAAGTAAGTTTATTTAATATATAAATTGTTTAGGCATGGCAGATTCTAGGAAACATTAAATAACAATAATGGAATTTTTCAAAATTAAAAATAAATATAAGCACAAGTAATATAATGTAAAAATGTTCGTCAGCTTTAATTAGATTATAGCACATAAAAATAAAATGAATGTAAGATTATTTAACATATTAATGTATCATAATTACATAATTACAATGCCAAATAATAAAGTTTTAAAATAATAGTGGATGGAGTGATACTAAATTCTAGGAAACTTGAAGTTATAACAAAGTACATTCTAAGCTATCAAAAAATTTTGAATTATACATTACATTAGACAAAAATCGCGCTCCTAATTTCGACATGGTAGTGTTTTTCTAATCACCGATTATTTTAACAACAATACAAACGTGCGCTCTGCGCGAACCAATCGTGTGGCATTCTAAAACCAATACCACTACATAACATAAGTTGTGTAATGCCGAGAGTGTTACTCATACTATTGCAAAATGAGTCTTCTGGCTGAATGATCTATAGTATTGTATAATTTCGTATTACACTTTCGTTGTAAGCAGTACAACCTGGCGGGCTTATTACCATGTGGCAATATCGTCCAACCAACAAGAAATATGTTTAAGAGGCCTTAAGTAAAAACCCGACTGGAATTCTTTATTAAAAAATCTGGCTTCTAGCGGGAATGGAACCAACAACCTTCAGGTTAGTAGACAAACGTCTAACCAACTAGGCCACGGAGGTCGTCGTAGTATATGTGAAACTAAAAGGTATTTAGTGTTTTATGGTACCTTGTAGATCAGTGTTTCTTAACCGTATTGAAAGAATCGCCCCCTTTACCACGGTAAAATTATCCAGCGCCCCCCCCCCCCACAAAATGCGAAATTCAAAATTTACACTTTTCTTCACGTATGTATTTTATGCAATCGATTTCCTACTATAAATAAAAAAAATAGGAGAAATAAAAATAAAACACGTGATTATTTTTATAAAGAATATGTATTTATTGCCTTTTTTGGCATATTAACATTACACACAACATTATAATATTATTTCAATAAAAAATAAATGTTAATGAGATCCTCTTCACCTCGTCTCGTGTGATTGCGCCAATTTCGTAATATTAGGTTCAAATTTACTTAAATACAATCTCAAATCTCCTCTTTGTAATGAGATCCTCTTCACCTCGTCTCGTGTGATTGCGCCAATTTCGTAATATTAGGTTCAAATTTACTTAAATACAATCTCAAATCTCCTCTTTGTAATGAGATCCTCTTCACCTCGTCTCGTGTGATTGCGCCAATTTCGTAATATTAGGTTCAAATTTACTTAAATACAATCTCAAATCTCCTCTTTGGCTTATTTGTAATCGATTTCGTGATTTTTTTAACACGAGTATATGCATTACTGCACTAAAACCCTTTTCCACTAAATACGACGAAGGAAATGCTATGATGGGTAATTTTACTTCTTTCCACAGAAGAGGGTATTGATGGCGAAAACGAACCCAAAAAGCATCATAATCACATTGATTGAATATTATTTTAGCCTTACAGTCATTTTGTAGCTCAATAAACTGCTCTTTTAAATTTTGACTGACACTTTCTATGTCTGATAAAAATGGATTAATTAACCAAGCTGGTATTACAAATTCCTGCAAGTCTTTGAATCGTATTATCATATCTTCGATAAGGGCGTCAATGTGGCGTGGCTACAGTAAGTTTTCAAATCAGAATCCTCGAGCATATCTTCTTTTAATTGTTGTAAAGAAGGAAACTGATGGAATTCTCACCGACTAAGATTATTTTTATTTAATTTAAGTTTATTGATAAAGCTTATTACAACTCCTTTGGTTTTAATAAGGCTGATATTGTTTCCTTGAAGTTTCAGGAGATTTTCATTCATTTTTTCGAATATATCCGAAAGATAGGCCACATCATTTCGTAGTAATTTTAATTCAATGCATATGTTTTCACTGTTTACATCCAAAAACTCCACAATTGTATCAAACAGTGCATAAAATATTTTTAAACAATTTCCTTTCGATAGCCATCTTACTTTTGTATGTAAGATAAGTCTTTCGAATTCTTCATCATTTTCTTTACACAGTTGACGGAATAGTCTATCATTCACTTTATTTTATTGATAACTTTTATAACAATACTCATCGATTTGTGAAGACGTCCGCTAAGATGTTTTGCGACTAAATGTTGACGGTGAATGATGCAGTGAATTTTTAGAACATTTGGTGCCACATTTTTCAATCTTGATACAAAACCACGATGCCGACCAAACATCGCTGGTGCTCCATCAGTAGCACAAGCAATCACAGAAAAAGTTTTCAAGGGTTTCAAATATTGATGCACCAGTCGAGTTAGTAGTAAGTTATTTTGCAAATAACATTTCTTCAATATTTTTTTCATTCTTCACAAATCGTACATAAGCAAGTAGTAGATATTCATTATTATGCAGAGTACTCTCATCCAATTGCAATGAACATTCGTTGGACTGTATCTGTTCTGTTCTGTTCATCACATAGTTGAATTTCGATATCACTTGCCATCTCATCAATTCTTTTTGAAATTGTATCATTGCTCAATGGGACTGAAGAAAGAATCTCTTGCTGGTTTTTCCCGATCATATTATTAATGAATACACGTATAGCTGGTAGTATTAATTTTTCTCCATATATATGTGGTGCACCACATTTTGCAATAATTTGTGCTATTTCATAAGACACCATTAGTCCTTTATCATTCCGACTTGAAATCTTCTTAAAAACATTACTGAGAGTATTGCGACTATCAAATGTTTTCTTAAGTTGTTGAAAATACGATATGTCTTTATTATTATTGTCGGGATGTTTCTATACAAAATGTTCCTTTAAACGCGATGGCTTCATGGCCTCGTTAGAAAACACATGTTGACAGAATAAACACATTGGCAATTGTTGATTTGTAGGAGATGAAACAAAACCAAATTTTAAATAGTCAACTAAATACTGTCGACACTTTTTCTGTTTGACTGACATCTTGAAAAAAGGGCTAATCTATGAAGAAATAATTTTAATACAGAAGAACTCACACACACCAACATAAATTAACGCGATTGCCCCAACGGACTGACAGAAATGACTAATTTGTAATATGCAGCAAAATCGCTTTGCATGACTCAACGCCATCATAGAAAAAATAAGATACGCATGCGCATGAGCGCGCATTTTGTATCTCTCTTTCATGTGACATAGCGCTAACTGTCAAACGCAACATGGTAACCCGATCGCAATATTTTATTCGCGATGATTTACAGTGATGATGTGTGCAGTGCACGCACCAATTGAGCATACCTTATTTTTGTATTTCGATATAACGCCCACTGGAACTCCTGCAGCGCCCCCTAAATTCCAAAAATTTATAAACGCCCCCCCAGACCTCTAAAACGCCCCCAAGGTGGCGCCCCCGTTAAGAATCACTGTTGTAGATACTCGACCATTTCACTCGAACTCATTTTGGAGATATTTTGAAAATACAAAAATTGGCGTCAAGAAAAATAAAACAATATTTTAATATTTCGGATGATAAAAAACATATTAACCAAATCCATGACATCAACTCCAAGAATATATTTTTTGTTAATTTCATATGGAGTTACCTGAATTCTTTCTTAATATTTAATTAAATTTAAAGGAGAATTTATATCGTGCTGTTTAGACTCTAAAGTCGACGATATGTTTAAGGAGTGCATCCACATGCGTGGGCGTGGACAGAGAATAATATTACCTATAAAATATATAAAGAAGAGCCGCACTGTGAAACATTAGAAGAGTGCGAATCGAGGTGAGAGTAAGACAAAACATGTGCAATGCAGCTAGCTACAGGTCTTACGAGATTGTCATGATTTCATTCATTTTGCATCGTTCATCCGTGCAAGTCACTTATTTTTCCGGGTTTGTTTGATGTGGATTAAAAAATGCAAATAATGTCCACATTTCTCGCGGACCACCACTTTGGCGACCGCTGGTTTAGGAAGCAAACTCACCTCAAGGGTGCTCTAACGCGGGCATTGAACACTAATATAAAAGAAATAAACGCGGGACTTGAACACGCTAATGTAACATAAATAGCGGCATCCCAGCGAATTATGTATAACATTTTTTTTTGTATACAGTACAATCTTGTGGGATTATTGCCATGAGACAATCTGTTCCATCAAACCAGACGACCTCCGTGGCCTGGTGGTAAGACATTTGTCTGCCGATCCAGAGGTTGCGGGTTCGATCCCCGCTTTAACCCAGATTTTTTTAAATAAGATTCCAGTCTGGTTAACACTTAGGGCCTATAAAAAAAAATCTTTCTGGACGGTCGGAAGAGATTGCCACATGGCAATAAACTCGTCAGGTTAAAAAAAAGATATTTATGAAGCCTTAGATGAACACCAGATTGAACGCTTTTTTTTAATCTGGGTTTAAGCGGGAATCGTACCCATAACCTCCGGGTCAGAATATAGGCGTCTTACTAACTAGGCCACCGAAGTCGTCATCCTAAACTCAGTTTCCGTTATCTAAAATCTGTCATTGAAATGTTTAATTTTAGTGAATAGTGCCCATAATGGATACTTGAATATGTCAAAAAAGCGATCAAAGTTAGATAAATAAATGAAAGCGTTGAGTAGAATGTGTGGCAACAAATGTATGACAAACTAAGGAATGAGGACTTAAGAAAAGAATGCGGATTGAAAGACGATGTACTGTTTAAGATAAAGTTACATATGGTACATGGTTTGACGCGTAAGGTTAATAAATCAAAGATACATCGATTCAACCCGTATATGCCAACAGACTTAATCGATTTACCCTCGAATTAATTTCTGAAGAGATCTCCAGTCAGCCTCACATCGATTCATCTTCGGACCGATTGGTTACTTCGATCAAGTGGAGCCAAAGTATAGTTACGCTGCTTTCGAAGTTTTCTGTGAAACTACTGTCAACTTGCTAGGCTCTTTGAACCCCACGCCTTAAGCCGTTTGGATTTAATCGTTGCACCCTCAATTTAATTTTCGAAGGGTTCTCCACTCAGGCTCACATCGGTTCGTTTATCTTCGTACCGATTGGCATCTCGGATCTAGTGGCATCAAGGGACAGTTTCGCTGTTTTCTGTACAATTATTGGTAACTTGCTGGACTGTTTCAACCCTAGACTTTAACCCGCTTTATAAGTATAATTACTCCAGTGCGAATCATTTTCTTTCTTCCGTGATGTCGAGCTTTAAGTCCGTCGTCCCTACTGTTGATGAATCTCGTTCTTAAAAAAATAAATAGGATTTCGATCTTCTAGTGTAGATCGCGCTGGATGGAAATTTATTTTGTAATATAACTGTGTGGGTGGTGGTGGGATTGAACTAAACTGCGATATATGTCAAAATGTGAAATTCTGGCGTTCTATCTTCTTTGCCTACGCCTTCAGAGAAGTGGCTTGATTATATTTATGTATTTACTTCAACGTTCATAACCCCTTTTATACAAATAATAAGAACAATAACATATATAATTAAACATTGCCATGTAAGCAGTGTTATACAATAGGATAAAATAGTACAAGTCGAACGGCACAACAAAGTAAATCCATACAAGTCAATTAACACTTGCCTCCCTGTGATGGATAGCGAGTGACCAGGACTTATATTTTATTCGATTATTCGACGTATTAATACACAATAAAAGGATTTTTATAGCTAATTACAAAAAATAACCTAGCAGATTTTGCATTTAATTTTAATTTAAAATATACATTTTTTATTGGACGCTTAGCGTCCAGCACCGTTGTTGGCGGTTTTTTTTAGCACAGTAAGGCAAGTGTTAAGTTCATCCCGGCAAGAACACCTTTTTCACTTTACTCCTGTAAGTAGACAAATCCATATGAAAGTCCATACTATGTTCATATTTATTTATTTATTTATTTTTATTTATTTTACACATGACAAGAAATATACATAATTTACGAATAAACAACAGGTAATTTAATTTGAACACACTTTTAATGGATCTGTGTTTGTTGCTTTTCATTTGTCGTGTTCCCAGTAAACTAGGCTTTTGCCTGATCTCACTGAGGACATAAATCATGAAAAAATAAATCGATACTTCTTTCCGATTTTTGATTCTATAAAACCCCGTTGCACATTCTCATCAGCCTGACAAACAGTGACACTCAATTACACATGTATACATCACACGAAATCAAACTCCTCACACTTCAATACTCCAGACAGACCAAAACATTCATCCCGCACACAATCATAAAAATAAAAACAAAAATATATTAAAATATAAATATAAAACAACAAAAAACACCACACTCGAGAGCTCACACAAACCTCTTCCACAAGTCATTCCTCTTGCAAGCCCAAGTAATCAAACTCCTGTCGCAATAACAACCACGCTCCGATCGACTGCCTAAATTGTTTTCCTCTCTTTGCTTTTAATAATATTGATTTCCTAATTTTTGCAATCTTGTTATGCAAGTGTTGTATAAATAATTAGTTGCAACCACTTCACTATGGAACGAAACATTTTGCCGAGTGGGCCTACAAGGAACGTGTAGCATGACAAGTTGAATTAGTTCTGGACTATTCAAAATACGAGCTGACAATCTTAAAGAATGTTGTGAGGTCAAACATACTCGTATTTCTTCTATCTGACAAGGTTGTAAGCCTCATCACTTCCAACAACATTTCATATTTCAACTCTGTTATTGCGATCTGAATAAAAATATAATATATGAGTGGCACAGAGCCAAACCAGCCTATCCAACAAAAAATAAAAGAGTTAGTGTTAAAATAGAATACGAGTAGCGTAGAGCCAAACCAGCCTATCCAACAAAACAAAAAATGGGTTAATGTTAAAATTTCAGTCACATAACATTTCTTTATAAGCCAGAAGTGCCTATACTTCAAAATTATATATGGTACTACTGCTGCCATCTATCATTTTTTTCGGCAAAGCGATTTTCGTGATATACTTTTATGCCAAATTTGGAATGTATCTGTTCAATAAATAAAAAAACATTAATTACACATTTGATTATAATAACCCATAGACTTTGAGCTCCATTATATAATTTCAACATATTCGTTGTATAGGCTGGTTTGGCACTTCGCCATTCATATGTATTAATAATAATACAATATATTTATTTTTTAACACTTCATTGTAAATACAATCTGGCGGGATTATTGCCAGGCGGCGGTCTCTTCCAACCAACCGGTCAAAAGAAAATAAAGCAAATTACATGGTCGCAAAAAATATTTAAAAAAATTAAAAGTAAAAGTGAGATATCATCAATAAAAGGAAAAGGAAGGGATGGTGGAGAGGAAAGGTAAATTAGGAATGAAACACGTTATATTGCTGACTAGAAATTAAGAGTTTTTTCAGTCACTTCTTAAAGCATGCCAATGACGGAGTGAGTCTAACATAGGTTTGTAACTGGTTCCAGAGGCTAACTCAATAAAGGACGACGTAATTAAAGAAGAGTGGTAAACTAAGAAGGCTTCTAAACAATCTTAGAGCGTAGCGCAAGTCTATAGTATGATCGATAAACGCAAAATATTCGGCGTGATAACAAGGGACAGTTAAGGATGTTACACAATAGACACAGTATGTAAATTTGGCGTCTATTTCTCACGTTCGACCAGTTCAGTGCCTTCTGATATGAAGTTATGTGATAGTACTTTTTCAGGTTTTAAATAAATCATAGCAAACATTTTAAAGACGCTGTAATTTGTCCAGTTGTTATTTCATAATAATATGATATATGTAATAATTATTGTTATTTCGTAATAATATGATATATGTAATAATTATTGTTATTTCGTAATAATATGATATATTTAATTTCGTAATAATATGACATATGTAATAATTATTTAATTAATAATTAACAAGAAAATATTAATGTCTTAATTAAATGGTCGCCTCCTCGAATTTTCGTGGACCGCTTTAAAACGACTTCTAAAGTGGTTAGTCCCTTGCGCATTTTTTTTTGGTGACCGGCTGCCAGCAGAAGCTTTGCTTGATAAGGGAATAATTTAATGTGTATCCAATCCTTGCGTGGAGCTTCATTATGCTAATCCGGAGAGGCTGAGTGGATCTGGAGTAAGTGGGATGAGGTTCCGATATCGGTACAACAATACAAGGTGGATAAATGGTTTTTACTGTACGAGTATAACCTGGCCGGTTTATACAGTATAACCTGGCCGGTTTATTACAATGTGGCAATTTCTTCAAATGTCATCATCAACCATATTTATTGATTAAATTAATTTATTTTATTTTAATTTTATTAACGACACAACAGTGTCTTTATATACAGATGAACATGTGACAGGTTATACAAGTACTTAAAATTATTGACAAATAATACAAAACTTTATCTTAAACTAACATGAAGATACAAAAAGCAGTAGTAATAATAAATTACAGTCATTGTTTTAAAATTATTTAATAATTATATGTATATTTAAGTTCAATATATGTTACGTATGTATACCACAAAATATTACCAAACTTCACCAAGTAGACTTACGTAATTGTCGGAGACTTATTTTAAAGGTAGGGGAAGAGCTCAGATTTGTTAGTAGTAGAACAACGCTTACATAGAACAAAAATTGGATTTTTTGATAATTTTATGGACAGATCTTGAGATATGTTATAAAAAAAAAACACATGGGCTCACTTGTAGGAGGAGATGCAAGTTGCTTTGCAGAATCGAAACCTTCCACATGTTGATGCAGGGTTACTCAACTCCAGAGGCAAAGTGTTGTCCTTAATGTTTATTTTGTATACATGGTTACACATGATAAATCTGACGGACTTTTTTCTATACAACAATTTCTTTCAACCAATCAGCTTATCTTGGATACATTAAACTATACGAAGCTGTTGGTATTTTTTTTTGGATCGTTCAATTTTTTGTTTGTTTATATGTACATATGTACGTACCACAAGCTGTTTCTTTGCTGGAGTAGGCAGAAAGGACAGAGCACCAGAATATCCTATTTCGATACACATTTTTTGCCTCTTCCACATCCATGTACTTTCTAAGACAACTCCTACGATTTTTATGACTTCTTACTCTTTCTTCTAACTAAATATCTATCACTATACCTTCCTTGGTCTTCCTCTATTAATCATATTTCCTTTTGTTTATGTATTGTATAATAATAAAAACACAATTTATATAGCTTCTTTTGGAGAACAGTCTCCAGCTCGCTCAAATTCGGGATTCGAACCCACTATTATTGACGAAATATATTACAAAATAAATTTATATACGAGTATTAGTTGAGTGTAAATATAAGAAGGTGGCTACTGTGGCCATTAGATAAAGTACTTTTCCGCATTTTCATATGTTTAAAAAACATATTTGGTAAGACAACCGCAGTAAACTTACTATGGGAAGATGAACTACAAATAAACCTTTGTGGATCATTTGATATGTGATAGTAACATATTCAGATTTAGGTTAAATGTAGTTATGTGTGTAGTGTTCATATAGCATCATACATTTGGTAAGACCTTCTAAATACGATAAGTTCTATGTAAGCGTTGTTCCACTAAAAACAAATCTAAGTTCTTAACCACTATAAAATAAGTTTTCCACAATTACGTAAGTCTGCTTGGTGAAGTTTGGTAATATTTTGTGATATACATACTCGTACATATATTGAACTTAAATATACATATTAATATTAAATAATTTTAAACAATGACTTTGTAATTTATTATTACTACTGCTTTTTGTATCTCCTGTACATGTTGGTTTAAGACAAAGTTTTGTATTTTTTGTCAATTTTAAGTAACATACTTGTATAACTTGTCATATGTTCATTTGTATATAAAAGACACTGCTGTGTTGTAAATTAATTAAGACAAAGATATTAAGACAATTGGTTTAAGACAAAGTTTTGTATTTTTTGTCAATTTTAAGAAACATACTTGTATAACTTGTCATATGTTCATTTGTATATAAAAGACACTGCTGTGTTGTAAATTAATTAAGACAAAGACATTAAGACAATTGGTTTAAGACAAAGTTTTGTATTTTTTGTCAATTTTAAGTAACATACTTGTATAACTTGTCATATGTTCATTTGTATATAAAAGACACTGTTGTGTTGTTAATTAATTAAATAAATAAATAAAAAGGGATGTTTTCATTTGAATTGTTAAGTTGCATACCCTACTAACATCTCTAATTTTAATATGTGGAACATTTCACACCACAGGACCAGCAACGGCAAATATCCATCAAAATACTCCACCCTATTTGATCAATTTGGAACAACCAATTTATTAGATGAAGAACATAAAAGTTCTACTTCTCTCCGAAAGAACATCCCTTAAAGACAGATTCGAAAGATACAATGGAGACATCCCATTAAGGGACTTGAATACAAAGAGATAAAGTTTGAAATCAATCCGTTCATGTCACTTAAAGCCACTGTAGACTTTTTGACAAAATGACAATAGTTATGACTACGATATATTGAAATAGGAGCTGCATTGAAAACATAATATTATTAGTCTAGAATTTTGCAAATCAGGCAGACCAGAATGAATGGAGTTACAATAGTCCAGACATAATACAACAAATTGATTAATAAGTGTCTTTATTTCCTCAGTTTGAAGACATCAACGTACACATTTTATCTCTCGTAACAAAGTTATAGCAGCCTGAGGAAACAGTATAATCTATTTTTCTATCGGAAGACAGTTTATTATCAAGATAGACACCAAGACATTCGATGTTATCTTTTGAAAACACACCCATAACTGATATCGCATTCTCATCACGAAGATGTCGTCGACGCGGTGAAGCCACTTAGATAAATACGTTTAATTTGTATTTAGTTTCATAAACACATTTATAAAATAAATCCATTGTTTTTTATATTCTTAAAAATACGGTTCATACAAAATAAAATGACATTTGCAACACCCTGTTGTATTTATTATGTTATCGATGAAAATGAAAAAACATGTAAAAACTTTTTGGTATACTTTATCGTTTTTTTTATTAGATTAAACTCCATTTATTAATTTATTTTTTCAGGTCCTATACACATTACAGGTTTCCCTAATTCATACAAGGACCAAACGTAACAAGTACAAAGAAAACGTATTAAACAGTTCAACATTTTAAGACTTATAAAAACTATTGTAAAATGTATATGTTACCCTTGTTAAGTTTATTTAATGCGGGACACAAGTGATACATGGTTTGCTCTTATATAGGGCAAGACAAACTTGTAACAATACTGTACAAAATATATTCAGAGCATTGTGACACGTTGTGGAATGAAGGCTGAAGAAGATCCTTCGGCTTACTTCATTTATTTGATCTCGCCATGAGAGAGCGCTTATCGGCCACTCAGAAATATTTTGTGAAAATCGGGAATAAATTCACCAATACAATCAAACGTGTGCCAGTGTGTGATGTAGGTATATTCATTATAAAAATCCGTACGGTTGAGGAAGCGAAACTATTCACGTCTCAATCTCACTCTACTTCGATATATGGGAACGCAAAAATTAGAATCTCAGTTTGGTCGCTTCTCTAGTTTAGTAGCTAGCCGGCTTTCGTTGGAGGTTGTCGTCTCGTCCGTTTTGTGAACGTCGGCCGATGTTTTTTTTCATGTTTTCAGCAATTATATTTCAATTATTATCACTTTTGACTTCAAATTTAATTAATTTAAGCGATTGGCTATGAATATTGTTATTTTTACGATTTAAAATCACTCATTTTTACATGTGTATTGAATACACAGCACTGGAACGCAATTATTATTTTAGCACAATAAGTGAAAGGTTAAACACATGCAGATGCGGGGAAGTTCCGTATGTAATGGCTACAGCCATTACCTTCCTATCTTTACATTCAACTTTTTTTATTGTAATACTTTTAATTTGTCAATAAAAGTGGGTTCAAATCCCTCGTTGGTATGTATGTAGTTTACAATGAAAAATGGCGAAGGAGAATTGAACGATGTGATATAGAAAAATCTGATCAATTTAGTGAGAGAAGTGATAATTTAAGTGAGAGAAGATGATTTTACGTAGATCTCTTAAGCGCATTGTTAGAAGAAGCCACCAGATTCTCTCCCAAATCTTGCACCCTCGGGGTTGTCACTTCACTTCTGATGTCCGGTAACCCGTCCAAATATTTGGATAAAGCCTGTGTATACACGCTTCGACAACAGCACCTTTTTTGTCCTGGTCGACCCTTTTATATAGACGTTTGTATGTAAAAAGTAACCAACTCACATTTCTCATTTATTGGTTTATTTTATTTATAAACATGTCACCAGTGCAGTATATCAACATATATTTTATATTTAACATTTGATACATGTTGAACCCAATTCAATCAAATAACAATAATAAAAATGAAATGATTTATGTAAAAATAAATAAAACACTTATTTTATATTTTTGTGTTCACCACTGGTTTATTTTGAGTTTCGAAGACCTCTGTCTTACTCGTCAGGTGAAGATAAACGAACGAAATGGGAAGTTTATCTTCACCTGACGATGAAGACCGAGGTTTCCGAAACCGGTAGTAAACTCAAAATAAACCAGTGGTGAACACAAAAATATAAAATAAATGTTTTATTTATTTATTTTATTTTGTTTTAAATAAAACATGGCACCACAAAGTGAAACTAAAGTCTTTTCGATGATTCAAGAAATTTAATTATTTGACTAGTATATGTTATTCTCGGATGATGAAAGAGTAAAGAGGGATATCGAACGGCGTGTAGCGTTAGGAAACAGAGTCAATGTGACAGTAAAACATATATATTCGAACTGGTCAGTATCAAAATCTGCTAAGATAGTCCACAATAGTATTTTGGTGGCAACTCTGATATATGGGAGTAAAATGTTGATGTGGAAAAATATTAAAAGGAGCCGAATAAATACTGTAGAGATGCGTGCGTTGAAAAGAATACACGGAGTGACAATGTATGATAGTGAATGAAGTGATAAGTGATGAATGTGGGGCTACATAAGTTACATAGTTGTACTGGATCCGATGGCGTTCAAAAGAGGGAACAGCAAAATATGTGGAAGGTTTTTTTATTTATTTTACATGCAATAAAAATTTAATCCAATAACATCAAATAACAAGAAACAAATTAAATGATTTAATATATAAATATAATATAGAAACATTGAGACTCAAAGTTTGTTAAGTAGTTACATCCTCAATTTCTTCACCAATATCTAAAAATTCATTCAACAAAGTCATTCCGTGTGCGAGTAGTGATACTAAACAAAAGTTTGACAATTAACAGTTAATGTTTTCTATTTTTATGTTAACAATTTATACATATTATTGTATATGTTTAAACATGTACATATGTAGATATTTTTTAACGCTACAGAAGAACATACATATCATTACGCTATTTCTCGAGGTAGGCAGAGAAGACAGAATGCAAAACTTATAAAGTAGCTGACTTATTATAGCGTGGAGAACAAATTATTCTATATTAAGACTCAACCACTGTAAAAGAACGATGGCGATAAGTGATTTGTTTCACAACCGAGGCTCCGTAGTTTTTTTATCTGGTCTTTTAACAGGTGTCAGGATTTGCATTTGTATATATATTTACTATGCATCAAATAGACGATATTTGTTCTTACATGCCATCATGTTGATTTCCATTCGAGGTAAACTTTACTCTGTAAGTCAGTCCATATGTAAATCTTTAAAATACTCATGCTTAGATTATACATTTGTTTAGTCAGTCTTTCGTCATACATCCGTTCATCATGTGCAAACTATTTCAACCTGTTGTTGTTCACCTTCCTTTTTATTTATTTAATAAATCGGTAAACTATACGTCGATTGTATGTGTGCAAAAGTATCAAACCTGTATATACGTATTTAATGGTTATATCACGGTTTAATGTTTTTTTAAATTCCATACAAACCCAGTACAAAGCTATGGTTTAAACCTATATAGTATGTTACAGTTAAACACATAGGTACTTCATAGTTATATAATAATAATAATAAATGTTGGTTTATTGATAGCAATATAGTTTGTACATATCGGTAGTGTGATGGCAATAGGTTATATATGACTCAGACACAATTTTATAGGAGAGCAAAAACAAAGTTTCTAAATAAAATATTTCAGCTATTATTCACCTTTAACCCTGAGAGATCGGCGCACTGCTATAGCAGTGGAAGAAATTTGTTCTACCCTTGTATTCTAAATGAATATTATTCATTTAGAATACAAGGGTACATATTCTAAAATATATTTATGTTGTAAAAATATATTTTTTTTGTTTTTTTGTTGTTTAAAATAAATACTTATCACGAACGTCCGAATCGTAAATATATCTCGGCACTAGATAGACAATTATATTTTTTTCTCGTAGCACTCTCAGGGTTAAGCGGGTGAGATTTTGTTAGCAAAATAAAAAATTGATTTTGTAAGTAATATAAACAACGTAATTGCGGCCGCCATATATAAAATAATTGAATAGGTAAGAACATTTGAGCCTTGTCCGTTTTATGGATAAATTCATGTATTCGGGAAAAAAACATCGGACGTACCATGTACGTCCATACTCTCTTGAGGTAAAAATTCGCTCGCCGTACACCGTACGGCCATAATCCTTTTATCAAATTTTGAGTATTACATATCAAATTAAATGAAATTACCATGTCTATGAAATTACCATATCTATAACATAAATTAAATGAAATTACCATGTATATAACATAAATTAAATGAAATTACCATGTCTATAACATAAATTAAATGAAATTACCATGTCTATAACATAAATTAAATGAAATTACCGTGTCTATAACATAAATTAAATGAAATTACCGTGTATATAACATAAATTAAATGAAATTACCATGTATATAACATACTCGTAAATATTATGTTTCCTTAAATTATTCAAAGATCCACATGATATTTGAAATTACATTTGAGGTATTTTGCCATATCAATAATAATGAACTTTTCACGCATATTGTCATGTCTTTTTTTTATCTAAGTATACTTACTAGTAAGATATATATCCTTTTGCCACATCAAACATTACACTATGTATTTTGAGAGTTTTGTGGAACAAACTTCAAAAATGCAAAAAAATGAGAAATACAATATTTTGGCACCGCGCTATCGATAAATAAAAATACATTCTAAAATCGCACATATATCTCAAAATAATTAGCAAATAAAACATTTAAAAGAGAAGCTATCAAAAGGTCTGGGCTCATCTCATAACATCATATCACGTTTGACTCCCTACCACGCTCTTCATTAAGTCCGAAACGCTGATCCGGATATATGGAAGGATGTCGTAGCAGTTGGATATTTTCTCAATTATCTCAAAACGAGTTCAAAAGTGAGCTGGGTCTTTTTTGTATATACCTACGTGTATACATACATTAATATCACTTTTTTGTTAACTTGTACCAGCCACCTCCGAAATTCAACATGTACTAAACGCATACACGACCTCCGTGGCCTGGTGGTAAGACACTTGTCTGCCGATCCGGAGGTTGCGGCTTTGATCCCCGCTGGAACTTAGATTTTTTTAAATAGGATTCCAGTTTAGTTAACACTTAGGGCCTATAAAAACAGCTTTCTGGTTGGTTGGAAGAGATTGCCACATGGCAATAAACTCGCCAGGTTAAAAAAATATACAACATGATCCAATAGTGTTTTAGTACCAACCTTGACGTATGGGAATGATTTTAAATATAAATATATGCCTTATTGATGGAAACATGGTATTATTTATGTTTATTAATGCATTCCGAAATCGTACATATATCTCAAGATAACTAGCAGAAAAAAAAACATTTAAGAGGGAGATATCAAAAGGTATGGACTCATCTCAACATCTCCCCGACTGAGATATACCCCACCAATATAGAGCGAACCCGGCCGCAAGGGCATCAGATGATTTTCAACCCACCGTATGGTGGTACCCTTCAATATATCCGTATAAGAGTTTCAGACTTATTGAATAGCGTGATCGGGAGACAATATTGTCTTAAATCCCAGTAATCCTAATAATGCTTCTGTAATCAAGCCTTCGGTTTTTTATAATATCTGGTGTAAGCACGGAACTCACGGTTCGTTATTGAAAGTGTTAGTAATACTATCGTTCGGTGTATGTATGTGTATTGTTGCCAGACGAATTCTTACAGACTGCCGCCTAGTTTTTTGGGTACTATCGGGAATACATCTCGAAATTTCCGGGTGGAAGGCAAGAATATTTTCACTATGCTACAGAGGTCGTCTGTGTGCACTGAGAAGTATACATGATGTGACAATTTAAGAGGTGATAAGGGATGAATGTGAACTTAAGGTTGATGTGTTGAGTGAGATGAATAAGAGCGCTCTGAGAAGGTTTGAATGGAACGAATGAATTAAGAAAGACTAATAAAACAAATATAAAGTGCAAATGTGAGTGGACGGTGTGGTAGTGGAAGAGCAAGAAAAGTATGGTTGAATCAATTGAATGATATTTTGATAGAAGGAAACATCGTCGTTGCTGGACCTCGTAGTCAAAGATTCCCTCACCATTCCAACGTCTATTTAGTGGAAAGTGATGCTGTGCCGTGAATTTTTCGTTACTTTCTTTTTATTTTCCTCTTGAAGCGAGTAACCTTGCATCGATCTCGGAGTGGACTTGACAGCAAGGCTTACTCATAAATCCTACGAAGTCTCAAGCGATCCTCATTGGCAGCCCTCAGCTTCTCGGTAAATTCAACACTGACTTACTTCCTCTAATATTACCTGATGGCTCTATCATACTATTACTTTAAAAAGTGTTAAAAACCTAGGAGTGCTAATAGATAACACTCTCTCATGGCGAGATCAAATAAATGAGGTAAGCCGAAGGATCTTCTTCAGCCTTCATTCCCTTAAAGTGTTGCAAAGATTCCTACCAACTAAAACCAAAATTTTACTCGTACAATCTCTGCTCTTTCCGATTCTGGACTATGCGGACGTTTGTTACTTGGATGTTACAGAGGAACAGCTGGACAAATTACAGCGTCTTCAAAATGTGTGTCTATGATTCATTTTCAACCTACGTAAGTACGATCATATAACTTTATACCAGAAGGCATTGAACTGGTTGAATGTTAGAAAAAGACACCATATTCACATACTGTCTCTATTGTATAGTATCCTTAACTGTCCCGCCACGCCCTCTTATCTCGCCGAAAATTTTCAGCGTCTTTCCAATTATGGATTAACGCTACGCTCAAACAGATATTGTTTATTGACCTTTCCGGATCACCGCTCCTCTTTCTTTACGTCGTCATTTACTGTCCATCCAGTGAGACTCTGGAATCAGTTACAAACCAACATAAGATTCGCTCCGTCCTTGGTATGCTTCCTTTCCGTTCCTTTCCTTTTGATTGATGATATCTCACTTTATATGAAAAATAATGTTCGGGTGATTGTCCGTTCGGGGTTCGTGGGATGTGCTCACGTATATGTTTATGGATTTCTTGGGGATGGATATTCATTTGAATGATTTAGGCGACCACGTAACTTGCTTCATTTAGTTTTGTCTGGTTGGTTGAAAGAGATGACCGCCTGGCGATAAGCCCGCCAGATTGTATTTGCAATAAAAGTGTTAAATAAATAAATAAATAACCTGTTGCACACCAGCAAACTCACCGGTGTAGTGGATCCGATAATAGCCCACCTGAAGTGAGACGATAGGAACATCCCGGCATATTTCCCCCCCTTTTTTAAAGAATATATTTATATGATTGAATCCTGGTATCTCTATACCCCGAATACTAGGCGTAAAAAACGCCTTTACCATTCGAAGAAAACTTAGAAAGTATACAGAGTTATGGGAGGTGAAATATATGTGTTGAGATAGGAAAGTGTTGTTTTGTCTCTTCTGCTTACCCGACAGACAAACGACATGATGTTATATACTCGTATGTAAAAAAAAACTCTCTTCGATGTCTAAAAATATAATGACCAACTAAAAATATATCTCTTCGACGTCTAAAAATATAATAATCAACTCAAAATATCTCTCTTCGACGTCTAAAAATATAATGATCAACTAAAAATATCTCTCTTCGACGTCTAAAAATATAATGATCGAATAAAAATATCTGTCTTCGACGTCTAAAAATTAAATGATCAACTAAAAAATCTGTTGACAATCGTTAATCAACATTTGTATTTCGGTCACGTCTACCTGCGTCAACCCACCTTGTCAGGGTACAAAAAAGTTATGTAGTTCATGAAATAAAAGAAAAAAAAACACAACCTTTCTTTCCCTTTAGCGTGCAGTAGCCGGGTAGTTATAAATCTGGTGGCGACGTCACGGGATCGACTCGCGGGTGACACATTTTTTTATATTTGTTTTTCCAATTTGGACGAACCGTTTTTGTGGTTCGAATGTGTCTTTTTTTAATATAGGTACAATTCGGATTACTGCCAAAAGTTTACAACTACAGAAACATGGAGTTATTTACATACATACCTTGTTTCAATATTTTGTAAGTTGCTTTTGAACACATCAGATTCGGGCATTTTGAATTGCGTGACCGGGAGACTATTGTTTTTGGCCCCAGTAATTTAACACCTACTATCAAGAAGCTCACAGTTCAACATCATACGTATTGGAAATACTACTGCACGTAGATAGATAATAAAACACTTGCACACGTCTGGCGCATGCGAGTGTTATTATTTTAAGAATCGACTGAAAAAAACTCTTAATTCCAAGGCAGTAATATAACGTGTTTCATTCCTGATGTTTTTCCTCTCCTCTCCACCATCCTTTCTTTTCCCTTTGATTGATGATATCTCAATTTATACGAAAAAGAATATTCGGGTGATTGTCCGTCTTTGTGGGGTTCGTGGGTATATTTATGCTCACGTATGTGTTCATGGATTTCGTAGGGATGGATAGTCATTTGAATGTTTTTTGCGACCATGTAACTTGCTTCATCGACTTTTGTCTGGTTGGCTGAAAGATATTACTACCTGACAATCCTGCTAGATTGTATTTGCTATAAAAGTGTTAAATAAATAAATACCATTATTATTATTATTACGGCCACGCGTTGCTGTGGCTCAGTCTGGTTAAATGGAAAAGAAAGAAAAGAGAAAGCACACGTTTCAATTATGTTTAATTTCACAATGTTTGTGGGTATACAATATTTTTGATGTCTTTCAGCCACTCTGAGTCTATCGCGTTTATCTCCGTGCTCGCAAATGATCGCGTCACTCCAAGAGGCCAATTCACGATATGATTTGAATTCAAATTAAAGATCGATTGCACTGAAAAAGAAGAAAGAAAGTTAAAACATATAAAATTGCGAAACATTAAAAAAGGAACTGAATAATATTGTTGAAGTTTTATAATATTTTGCATTATATTTAATAAAATAAGGAGAAATCTGTATTAAAATTAAATTAATAAAAAAACACTTACACTACTTAGGTCATTTTAAAAGTCAATAAACTCATGTATTCTCTTAATATAACAAAAATGCAATGTTTCTTTCTGGAAATATATCATGTCCTTCCATATATTGTGGCATCCTGAAGCTTTGTCCAATCCCCCCCTCGTCAGACTTGAACAATGCCTGTTTCCTTGTATGGTGTCGTCCACTCTGTGGGTATGAAGACGGGTTTCTTTTGTTCGCGAAACGCATTTTTTACTCCAGTTTTTTTGCTTCTTTTTCTTGCCTTGCTTGACTTTCTTTACAATATTTTTTATGTACACCAATACCTCTATTTACGAATTTCTTTTTAATTTATATGTAAAGGTATCTTGTATATTTTTTAGGTGTATATGTATTTAGTTTCATACATATACCATCACATCGTTTCCCCGATTGGATAGGCCAATATGACTCATGTATTTGCATAATGACTTTAATTTTGTGACACAAATCATCCTAGTTTGGGTGGATTGCCAATTAAAAATAATTTAGTTTAAAGCAAATCCTTTTTTGTGTTGTTTTTTGGTTTTCTTTTACAATAGTTTTCATCACTTTTTGTGTTGTATTTGTTTTTTTTTACAATAGTTCTCATCACTTTTTTGTGTTGTATTTATTTTCTTTTACAATAGTTCTCATCACTTTTTATGTTGTATTTGTTTTCTTTTACAATAGTTCTCATCACTTTTTTGTGTTGTATTTGTTTTCTTTTACAATAGTTCTCATCACTTTTTTGTGTTGTATTTGTTTTCTTTTACAATAGTTCTCATCACTTTTTTGTGTTGTATTTGTTTTCTTTTACAATAGTTTTCATCACTTTTTTGTGTTGTATTTGTTTTCTTTTACAATAGTTCTCATCACTTTTTTGTGTTGTATTTGTTTTCTTTTACAATAGTTCTCATCACTTTTTTGTGTTGTATTTGTTTTCTTTTACAATAGTTATCATCACTTTTTGTGTTGTATTTGTTTTTTTTACAATAGTTCTCATCACTTTTTTGTGTTGTATTTATTTTCTTTTACAATAGTTCTCATCACTTTTTTATGTTGTATTTGTTTTCTTTTACAATAGTTCTCATAACTTTTTTGTGTTTTATTTGTTTTCTTTTACAATAGTTCTCATCACTTTTTTGTGTTGTATTTGTTTTCTTTTACAATAGTTCTCATCACTTTTTTATGTTGTATTTGTTTTCTTTTACAATAGTTCTCATCACTTTTTTGTGTTGTATTTGTTTTCTTTTACAATAGTTATCATCACTTTTTTGTGTTGTATTTGTTTTCTTTTACAATAGTTTTCATCACTTTTTGTGTTGTATTTGTTTTTTTTTACAATAGTTCTCATCACTTTTTTGTGTTGTATTTATTTTCTTTTACAATAGTTCTCATCACTTTTTTGTGTTGTATTTGTTTTCTTTTACAATAGTTCTCATCACTTCTTTGTGTTGTATTTGTTTTCTTTTACAATAGTTCTCATCACTTTTTTGTGTTGTATTTGTTTTCTTTTACAATAGTTCTCATAACTTTTTTGTGTTGTATTTGTTTTCTTTTACAATAGTTCTCATCACTTTTTTGTGTTGTATTTGTTTTCTTTTACAATAGTTCTCATCACTTTTTTGTGTTGTATTTGTTTTCTTTTACAATAGTTCTCATCACTTTTTTGTGTTGTATTTGTTTTCTTTTACAATAGTTCTCATCACTTTTTTGTGTTGTATTTGTTTTCTTTTACAATAGTTCTCATAACTTTTTTGTGTTTTATTTGTTTTCTTTTACAATAGTTCTCATCACTTTTTTGTGTTGTATTTGTTTTCTTTTACAATAGTTCTCATCACTTTTTTATGTTGTATTTGTTTTCTTTTACAATAGTTCTCATCACTTTTTTGTGTTGTATTTGTTTTCTTTTACAATAGTTATCATCACTTTTTTGTGTTGTATTTGTTTTCTTTTACAATAGTTTTCATCACTTTTTGTGTTGTATTTGTTTTTTTTTTACAATAGTTCTCATCACTTTTTTTGTGTTGTATTTGTTTTCTTTTACAATAGTTCTCATCACTTTTTTGTGTTGTATTTGTTTTCTTTTACAATAGTTCTCATCACTTCTTTGTGTTGTATTTGTTTTCTATTACAATAGTTCTCATCACTTTTTTGTGTTGTATTTGTTTTCTTTTACAATAGTTCTCATCACTTTTTTGTGTTGTATTTGTTTTCTTTTACAATAGTTCTCATCACTTTATTTTATAGAATTTGAATTTGTATTGCTCAGAAACTATGGCCTCTTAAAAAAAGAAACAGTGTTTATCATTAAATAAGATGTGACGAACTGGTTTCTTGGCATTGCGTTTCTTTTTTGATAATTGTTATTTTTTACGGCAAGAACATGGCATGTTCTTTGCTAAATATAATTATACATAAATATAACCGACAATTTCTAACTGATTCAATTTAATATTCCTGTTTTTTATGACTTTGTTTTAAATAAAAAGCGTCCACAGTTATTTACATTTTGCATACTGAATACAATTCCAGCCAGGAGTGGGTTGAACTGAAACAATTGTAAATAAAAAACGATTATTTTTTTATTATTCTTAATGTCTACGTGGTCAAGTTGGTAATACGATAAGGGTTGTCTGTGCGTGTATTGGTTTATAGGAAGAGTTCTCAAAGTGGTCGATATCGACCCCCTGAGGTCGATTTGATTTTTCTAGGGGTCGATAGTTTCAATAAAAAAATTGGGGGACGATGACACCAAAAATAGATCCCCTTACTACTGCTATTTGGTTGTTACTTCAAAATATCTATGATTCCAATATGTACCTAATTAAGAAGTCAAATAATTTAAAAAAATACTTTTTTGATAAAAACACATTACATAACAAACTTGTGAACGAAAAGGTAAAATGTGTCATTAAAAGAGTCACACGTAACAATGCATGAGAACACATGTAGCTCAAACATGTCTGTGCATTCTCTTATCGAACGTATCAAAGGAAGTGTGGACATGAAAAACCGTTGCATGTTATCTAGTGTCATTAAAAGAGTCACACGTAAGAATGCATGAAAACACATGTAGCTCAAACATGTCTGTGCATTCTCTTATCGAACGTATCAAAGCAAGTGCGGACATGAAAAACCGTTGCATGTTATCTGGTGAAATATTTTATATGGAGTACTGTACAAACTTATTAATTTGGGTAAGTAAATGACTAGGGGGTCGACGGTTTTTTTAAAAGAATCTACGGCCGAAAAAGTTTGGGAACTCTTGGTTTATAGTATGTAAGTGTTGCACTTCAGCAAGTACATATTATTGACAAATCAAACTCAAAGGTCCGATGGCAAGGAGATTAAACTTCCTCAACGATCGAAAGGAAGGTTTAATCTACAGTACAAAAGATAGAATAAACAGTGTTTGATTAAACAAATTACAAAATCATTTCAATTTTATGTTTGAATTATTACAACGGACGCCTTATTTTATTGACATACGAGTAAGTGACACAAAAATAATGCGACATCTATTATTACAGATCAGAACTATCTAAATTATTATCGACAACAATGTGCGATTGGGGTGACATCTGTTTTTAGATTTTACACATTTTTTTCACTTCGGACGTATATCAGAGCGTTTCAGAAAAAAAATTTCGAAATTCGAAATGTGTGCTGAAAATGAAAAAAAATCTACCGTTCTCTCTTCTCGGCCTATATTGCCATGGAACTGCTATAGAGAGGCAGAGATAATATTTCTTAATATAACTTATGCAGTATAAAGATTACAATCCGGCTCTTTACTTAAAAATCACTTTTATAATTATTCAAATGGGTTTTAACCAAGCTAAAGTTAATTCAAAATAAAGTTCAGTTTGACTAACAAGATCTAGTTTGCGAATTTGCAAGTCCTCGGGCAAAATTAATAATAACAGAAAGAGTTATAATGACTGCGAAATTATAATTGAACAAGTTTGTCGCAGTATAGTTACATTTTTAACTGCTTGAGGCAGCGATCGCTGAAATCGTCCTCCGGGTTTGCTATACTTAACTTATTGTAAAAACAAATATACGTAAGTGGAAAGCGTGTTAGAGAAAGACCAAAGAAAGTATGATTGGATCAAGTGTATCACATTATGAAAGAAAAATATTAAAATTCAGTGGAATCGTAGGAGCTGTATGAGAATGTGTATATATGTAGAAGAAGCCAAAGATGTGCGTCGCGCTAGAAAAAAATGGAGCTATCTCCTTTCTGTTTTCCTAGATACGGAAATGGCGTGATGGTATGTATATATTTTATACACTATACGAGTATGAGGCGCATGGTCGTGCGTTAACGCACTGGACTTCCTTGCGGAAGATCGCCGGTTCTAGCCCCGCGCTGTGCTGCTCACCTCGAATGGCACTGACATTATTTCCACCTAGTATTCGGGGGTATAAGGATATCTATGACTTCGGTCATTTCTACTCTTTCAAAAAGAGGGAATTTTTTTAATTTTTTTTATTTATTATAACACATGACAAGAAATGTACACAATTTGAGAAAAAACAACAGGTAATTTGATTTGGACATACAATTCTAATGGATCTGGGTTTGTTGCCTCTCATTTGTCGTATCCCCAGTAAACTAGGCTTTTGCCTGTATCTAACTGAGGATATTTAGCATGAAAAAATAAATCGATACTTATTTCCGATTTTTGATTACACAAACACGAAACCCCGTTGCATGCTCTCATCAACCTGACAAACAGTGACACTCAACTACAACTGGAAACATCTGATATGAAATATGCCGATGTGTTCCGATCGTCTCACTTCAGGTGTGCTGTCGGATCCAGTACACCCATGTGTCCAGTGAGTTTGCTGGTGTGCAGCAGCCCACTCACTTAAAAATGAAAATAAAAGAATATATAAACTATGTCTCAACGACACAGTTTCGCTTTCCAACTGAATTGACGTTGAAATGGCGAGTTGATCCTCAGCAATGATGACGGTGGATCTTCCAATCAACATTTTTAATACGTCTGGTGGATCTTCCATCTAACCATTTGAAATACATCTGGTAGATGTTCTAACAACCTTTTCAAATACGTCTGGTGGATCGTCTAATCGACCTTCTCAAATACGTGTGGTGGATCCTCCAATCGACATTTTCAAACACGTCTGGTGGATCTTCTATCTAACCATTTCAAATACATCTGGTAGATGTTCTAACGACCTTTTCAAATACATCTGGTGGATCTTCCAATCGACCTCAAATACGTCTGGTGGATCTTCCAATCGACATTTTCAAATACGTCTGGTGGATCTTTTATCTAACCATTTCAAATACATCTGGTAGATGTTTTAACAACCTTTTCAAATACGTCTGGTGGATCTTCCAATCGACCTCAAATACGTCTGGTGGATCTTCCAATCGACATTTTCAAATACGTCTGGTGAATCTTCTATCTAACCATTTCAAATACATCTGGTAGATGTTCTATCAACCTTTTCAAATACGTCTGGTGGATCTTCCAATCGACATTTTCAAATACGTCTGGTGGATCTTCTATCTAACCATTTCAAATACATCTGGTGACTCTTCCAATCAATCTTTTCATATATCATATATCTGGTGAATCTTTCAATCAACCTTTTCAAAAACGTCTGGTGAATCTTCCAATCAATCTTTTGTTTCGTAAATATTATTGGTATCCAGGGCCATGTCTTGAACGTAGTTGTTTTAATAAAAATGGAAACAAACATGCCGGTGTGCTCCGACCGTTTCATTTTGGTGTGCCATCACATCCAGTACAGCGATGTGACCAATGGGTAAACTCTGGTGAAAAACGTCTCACTGCACGGCACAGCTTCGTTTTCCAACTGAATTGATGTTGGATCCTCGACTACGAGGTCCAGTAACGAAGACGACTTAACTTATAAGAATTATTTTGCATTTTGAGATACTCATGAATTTGCATAATTTGGTGACACAGATCATCCTAGTTTGGGTAGATTGCCAATTAAAAATAATTTAGTTTATAAAGCATACCCTTTTTTGTATTGTATTTGCTTTCTTTTACAATAGTTCTCATCGCTTTATTGTATACAATTTGAAGTTTCATTGCTCAGAAAACTATTGCGCCCCATCATAATTCTCTTTTCGCTGGTGGTGAATCGAGGATTATGCATATATGTTTGTGCATTATCTCCTCATTAATTCTTTTAAAACTGCTTATCTATTTCAATGTATTACTGCCTAACTATTTCAATGTTGTCTCAACTATCTTACTTCCCATTTGTCATTATGTAAAATTTGGACTCCTTTGAGGCTTTTCTTTTTTTTCTCGTTCTTCCTGACAGTTTACCTGAGGTGGTATATGTGGGTTTACTTTTTATTTTGTTTTCTGCCATACGTTTTTGTTTTTTTTTTCTATTTATTCTTTAATCTAGATATGCGGGGGTGTGGGATGGAAGCCCCCTGATGCCCTTGCGGTTGGGCTCGCCCTACATTGGTGGGGTGTATCTCGGCCGGAGGAATGTTTGTGGGATGAGCCCGGACATTTATTGTCTTCTCTCATGAATGTATTTTTTTTGTCATCTATTTATTTTCTGTGTTTTTTTTATATTCTTGTTCTACGTGTTCAAGGGTGTGGGCTGAAAAACATCTGGTGTCCCCGTGGCTCGGTTCGCCCTACATTGGTGGGGTGTACCTTGGCCGAGGGGATGTTATTAGATGAGCCCAGACCTTTTGATAGCTTCTGTATTTAATGTATTATCTGCAATTTATGTGTTTTAGAAGTGTTATTTAAATATATTTTGTACATACTATGTTGCTGTCAATAAACCTATATTTATTTATTTATTTATAATCATCAATACTTTTACGCCATGCTTCTATTTTATTGTATTTTTACACTTTTTTTATATAATATACAGCACGATTGATTGGTGTCTCCGTTTTATTGTTGTTTATAATTTTTTACGAATTTATGCCATCATGTAACTTCCTTTATTTACACCTGGTTGTATTATTGTATTGTGTTACATTTTCATTCTATACAGTACAACCTGTCGGGCTAATTGTCATGTAGTAATTAATATCTTCCAACCAACCAGAAACATGTTTAAGAGGCCTTTAGTGAAAACCAGACTAGAATCTTTTCGAGAGATTGCCGAGATACTGGGAATATTAAAAACAATTTTAAAAAACGTTGGGTACAATTTTTCGTTTGAATTCAGCCTAAAAATACGATATTACTTTCCGGATCACCAATATATATTTATAATTCAATGAACATTAAATTCGTTCACCATTTTCCATATAATTAAGCGCGTTCGCTTTGGAATTGTTAATGTTGACAATTTAATATACTTCACATATTTAATTACACATTAAGTTTAGTGTTGCGTTACTTATGGCCCTTTTTAGTTTACGACACCCTTAAGGAGAGTGTACAAGTACCTATATAATTATATCCGTGTTTAAGAGTTAATATTCAATATCATGCAACGTTGTTCTGCTACTGGTGTAAACGCGCCTTTACTTATATACAGGATGTGCTAAAAGTAAATGATTATAAACGATACCATCACCTTATTTTCCTGTCGGGGTAGGCATAGAGGACAGAGCGCCATACATGCAACGTTGTTCTGCTATCGGTATAAACGCGCATTTGCTTACATACATGTGTGCGAAAATGGAGAATGGAGGAGAGGCGGATGGATTAAGATGGTATCGGCACGTTGGATGCAGAGCACCCGATCACATTGTGAACCAGGCAATCTTCATGGATCTTCCTCGAATAACAACCAGAGGAAGACCAAAGAATTCATGGGTGGTGCAGAAAGATAACCTGATGCAGAGGCACGGCCTGGGGGACGTAGTCCGGGACAGAAGAGCATACAACCTGAGGACGAGGAGAGCTGACCCCAACAGTCTTCGCAGACAGTGAGTTGGGGGGGAGCCAGGGAGAAGACGTCTAGAACCTTATATATACAACTTTAGTACGATTTCTCTGACTTTTCTGATAACGTTTTGTTCGTTCAGAATATTATTCACTTGATCCAACCGCACTTCTCTTGGTCTTCTTCTCACATGTCTTCCACTTACATTTGCACTATATAGGTATATCTGTTTTGTTAGCCTTTGTTCATTAATTCATTCCACATGCCCAAACTTGTTCATCTTCTTCATCTTACTTAACACAAACTCCATGACCTTGTTAGTAAAACGCCTGTCTCTCAACCCGGCGGTTTCGAGTTCAAATCCCGCTGGAACACAGATTAAAAAAAAAAGCATTTCAGTCTGGTTTTTACTCGAGGCCTCTTTGAATCTTTCTAGTTGGTTGGAAGAGATTGCTACATGGCAATTGTAATGAAATTGCCACATGTCACGAGAAGTCTAATACAATAACACATCTGACTCAAGTTCACATTCATCCCGTATTATGTCATACATTGTCACTCCATGTATTCTTCTCGATGCACTTATTTCTACAAAATTCAAAATTGGCACCAAATTATTATTGTGGACTATTTATTATCTTAGCAAATTTCGATACTGTTCGGTTCGAGTATATATGTTTTAGTGCCCCATTGACTTTTTTTCTATCGCTACACGCCGTTCGAAATCCCTCTGAACTCGTCCATCATAAAGTAAATAATTAAAATTATAAAATAGTTACTGGACTAAGCAAGTAAGATTGATGCTGTGGAGATGCGTGCACTAAGGAAAAGCTGTGAAGTGTTAATGTTTGAAAGAAGGTAGAATGAAGAAACAAGGTAAATAGAGCACTAAATGTTTCAAATAACTGTCCTATATCAAAAGTAGCAACCATGACGATACAGATAGATTTATGTTGGTACCAACCTTGACGCGTGATAGTGGAACTTGAACTTGACAGAAAAAGGATAAAAGTTAGATTAATGATTTTGAGATGCGTGCTCTAAAAAGTTAGTTTAATGCTGTTGAGATGCGTGCTTTAAAAGTTAAATTAATGCTGTTGAGATGCGTGCTCTAAAAGTTAGATTAAAGCTGTTGAGAAGCGTGCTCTAAAAGTTAAATTAATGCTGTTGAGATGCGTGCTCTAAAAGTTAAATGAATGCTGTTGAGATGCGTACTCTAAAAGTTAAATTAATGCTGTTGAGATGCGTGCTCTAAAAGTTTAATTAATGCTGTTGAGATGCGTGCTCTAAAAAAACAATTGGAGTGATAGTGATTGAAAGAAGGTGAAATGCAGACATCAGAAATGAATGTATGGATGAAATGGAGGTTTTAAGTAAGGTGAAGAAAGGAGCTTTAAGATGGTTTAAACATGTGGAGTGAATGAATGACTAAACGAGTATACCATACAAGTAAAAAATGTAAGGTTTACGGGAAAGAGGTAGACTGAGAAAAAACATGGTGGGACCATATTTTGAAAGAAAGTAAAGTGGGGAATATGAATAAAAGAAGATTGTGTATGACGAAACGTTTGAATGTGTAAGATGCGAAAGTTGTATGCTTGGATAGAAAAGTTTGGAGATCTATTATTTCTGCCTATGCCGTTAGGGATACGATGTGATGATATGTATATATAAAACATTTTCGGTTTGTCTTTTTACTGTATAGAAATCAAGTCGTCGTTTGTTTCTTTATTTTTACATATACGAGTATATGTACACTCGTACAAGTAATTGGAAACGTAACAACCGAATCCAGGAATTGAGTGTAAATTCAGTGTAAAATGAAGGTAATGAAATAAATAAATGGCTGAGATATATGACTGGTATATATCAATAAAACATACGTGTATATCTTGAATAATTAATTTATATGAGAGTTTATAAGTCAAAGGAGAATATTAAAATGCAATGGCTCGGTTACAGTCACG
The DNA here is from genome assembly GCA_949825065.1 of Odontocerum albicorne. Taxonomy (NCBI): domain Eukaryota; kingdom Metazoa; phylum Arthropoda; class Insecta; order Trichoptera; family Odontoceridae; genus Odontocerum; species Odontocerum albicorne. The sequence continues at coordinate 7,179,960 of OX463866.1, read as the reverse complement.
GAATACCTTAAACAAGTATTTGTGGAACAATCGTTTGTCGTCGTTTGTGTAGCTAGTTATTAATATAAATAACGTAATACAAACCAAATATTAAGGACAATATTTTGCCTCTGGAGTTGAGTAACCCTGCATCAACATATGTGAACCTTTTAATTCTGCAAAGCAACTTGCATCCCGTTCCACTAATGAGGCCATGTGTTTTCTATATCTCAATATATATCCATAAAATTCCCACCAAATTCTCAAAGGTTATTAAATAATTTTAAAACGATGACTTTAATTTATTCTACTGCTTTTTGTATCTTCATGTTAGTTTAAGATAAAGTTGTATTATTTGTCAATAATTTTAAGTACTTGTATAACCTGTCACATGTTCATTTGTATATAAAGACACTGTTGTGTCGTTAATAAAATAAAATAAAAAAAAATAAAAAAAAAATGTATTCAACCACAGATGGCTCTGGTGGTTAAGCGAAAATAAAATCAGTCATTTTCCCATTGGACAAACCGTGTATTCGTATGTCTTCTGTAAAATACAGGCAAAAGCCTATTTTATTTATTTATTTATTTAACACTTTTATTGCAAATACAATCTGGCGGGCTTATAGCCAGGCGTCAATCTCTTCCAACCAACCAGACAAAAGTAAATGAAGCAAGTTACGTGGTTGCATAAATCATTCAAATGACTACCCATCCCCACGAAATCCATAAACATATACGTGAGCACATGCCCACGAACCCCACAAAGACAGACAATCACCCGAACATTATTTTTCATATAAAGTGAGATATCATCAATCAAAAGGAAAGGAAGGGATGGTGGAGAGGAAATGAAAATAAAAATCAGGAATGAAACACGTTATTTTACTGACTAGAAATTAAGAGGAATATTAAAGCATGCCAAGGACGGAGCGAGTCTTATATTGGTTTGTAACTGATTCCAGAGTCTCACTGCATGGACAGTAAAGGACGACGTAAAGAAAGAGGAGTGGTGATCTGGAAAGGCCAATAAACAATCTCTGTTTCAGCGTAGCGCTAATCCACTATTGGAAAGACGCTATTTTACTGCAGTCACGACAAATGAAAGACAACAAACCCAGATCTACATAGATTGAGTGTCCATTTTAAATTACTTGTTTTTTTTTTAATAAATTGTGTATTCGTACAATAACTTTTCATGTAAAAAGATAAATAAATTCAAACATAACTGGCAACCGCAAGAGAAAAATACCAAGAGCGAGTTTTTAGCGGTCATGTACAACAAAGAACCAACACGATGCTGATGCTTAATGAACAGTCCTGTATCTTATAATAAAGGAATATTGCAAGTTAAACGCGAAACCACATACACAGGTGCCTCTTTACCTTCATCCACGTAAAGGTACATCTTGAAAACACCCTCACCTACCAGCATAGGGCGAATTAACGGAGTTAGTACCTACCCCTTATGTAGGTTTATTACGTAATATTACGTGGGGGTTTCCTGCCAAGGGGTGTAAATTAGAATTTCAACCCCCTGTACGCCCCCAACTCCTCATGCTAGCAAAAATTAATCACAAAGTTGTGCGTAAAATTTAAAGCAACGCAGAATTTCAGCTCTCGTTCATTTAAAAGATGAGCTTACATACTTCTACGAATATATACCATACATATTTACCATTTCGCCACGTTCCTTTTCAGTCGACACAGCCATTGTTCTCCCCACACTTCTCTATGGGTCTGAGACTTGGGTTCCCTATAAAAGGCACACACAAGGCCTTGAAATATTCCACCAGCGTTTCCTTCGTCGAATTCTTCGGATCCACTGGAGTGATCATGTCACAAATTGTAAACCTATGGAATATATTGTTATAAAGGCGATATTTCGATGAACCTGACACATGACGTATGAGCTATCGTAGGCTCCTGAAAAGCATCTTGTACGGGGAAGTAGTGGGCAAGCGAAGAGTTGGTGGGCAGAGGAAGCGCTATAAGGACAGTCTGCGAGATTCGTTGAGTTTGTGCGGGGTGATTGAAGACTGAGGACAGGTGGCTCAGGAACGTGAGATGTAGAGTCATCTATTTTCTGACTGATGGCGTTTCAATGGCTAGACATGTGAGAAACAGTCAGCGCGCTACGAACATGCATAAATATTGCGAGACGTCTCTGCAGGATCCGCATGTCTGTGGCATCTGCTGGAGAGATTGTGCATGTAGGATCGGGCTCGAACTCTTAACACCCGGGTGGTAGTTAAGCGTCTTACCAATTAGGTCGTGAAGCCGTCAAAAAGCAAAATAATATTCTTGCAATATCGTACATATCTGTCAAGTGCATACGTCACTATCGTGTATGTGACGATAACCTATCGTGCCTAGCACAAGTCGTGTTATATATCGTAGGGGGTCAGCAAAACCCCTCCCTTTCAGACTGAAAGGCGTCAGTTTAAACTGAAAATGGCTGTATTCAAATGTTTAATTTCAAATTTTTTTTTTGTGTTTCTTAAACTTGATAACACAAAATGATTTATTTATATTGGCACATGATTTAAACAAAAACAAAACACGTAATTTTCTTCGCGTATTCACAATTGAACAATTATTTAAATAAAATGCTTTAATAGCTTCAACACGTTGTGGAGCTAGATAGATGCTCCATAATAAATTGTTATCGATCACTCTCCACGGCTGTCAAATATGAACTGACAAATGAAACCCAAATCAAAATGGCGGCCAAATAAAATCGGCTTGGAACATAAAACACACCATGTACATACATATACAGAGCGACAGGCTTTCCTATCTCGAAATAAATCTTTTGACTATTATATTCGTACACTTTCTTATGCAACTCCTACCATTTCTGAGATTTTTTTTCCAAATTATCTTTCGCATGATCCTGCTATACTTTCGTTGGTCTTCTTCTACATCATCTTCCAATCACATTTGCAATGTATACTCGTATTTATCTTGTTAATATTTCTTCATTCGTTCTACGTGCCCAAACCATCTTAGAGTGCGTATCTTCATCGTATTAAATACACTGGCTTTAATTTCATATGCATCTCTATTTTTTCAGTCTTTTTTCGTTTACTCAATCTTATTCAACATGTCAGCTCTAAGATCACATTCGTGTCAATAAAATTATTCCGTATTCTGTCATACATTGTCACCCCGTGTATTCTTAATTAACGCAATTTCTACAACCATTTTTTTTCAGTCATTTTTGGCGTCTATTTTAAATTTTCAAACATCAAAGCTGGTACTTAAATACTGTTGTGGTCATCTTAGCTGATTTTGATACTGTGCGGTTCGATTATACTTTTTTAGTGCCCTGTTTACTTTGTTTCCTATCGCTACACGCCATTAGATATCTCTCGAATCTTTTCCATCATCTGAAAAAATATATTGCCTACTACCCAAATAGCAAAATTCTTCAAGTTGTTTCATGAAGCAATATCAAGATCAAACAAAATGATACGGTCTTCACAACAGCGTATTATCGCCAACATTGATGTATGAAGGTGAACACGAACGTGGAAAATTAATGAACGCAGACTTGTAAATTCTGGTTGATTGGAAGAGATTGCCGCCTAGTTATAAACCAGCCAGATTGTTTTACAGTGAATTGTTAAATATGTTAAAATACATGTCGTGGAAATGGCTGTTTTGAGAATCACAAATTTGTTTTTATAGTTATCTCCGGTGGCACCAACTTCAGATACCCTCATCATCCACTTTGTATTGTGCCTTCTTTTATACTCGTCACGGGTTATGGGCATTCATTCATTCAATATTTAGAATTTTTTTTTTCATTCGTAGACTAGTAGGCGCCAGTTTCCCTTCTATCGCCAAACATTAATACATTCAACAATAAATAGTAGACAATAGTAGATATCAGGGGAAAGCCAGCAGCGGAAGTAACAGTTCTTAAGAGGGTGAAACGCTAAGGAAATGGGCTGTTACTTGTATGTCTGAGGGTTTTGCCATCACTTGTCTTTGGCTGGATGCCATAAGGGCTGGAAAACGAAATATGCGTCTCATTTTACGTAATTTTAAATCTCTGAAGTGGGTTTTTAAAAATACATGGATGATCTCCGTAGTCTAGTGGTAACATTCTTGAATTCCATCTAAGAGTTTAAGCTTCGATTTCCGATGATACCAGCTTGTTAAAAGCGTTCGTTTGGCAACAATACTCGTAGTGTTGCCAACACGTTCAATGACGAGCCGTGAGTTCCTAGCCTACTCCAGAGCTTCTAAACGCGGAGGCTCTGTTACTGGGGTCTATGAAAATATTGTCTTCCGGCCAATGCATTGTCTTTCGGCTAATTGAATATATATAAGGGAACCAAATGAAAAGTGAAATCCGGCTAGATCAACTTTTTCACTTTACTCTGGGATTAGTCAGTTACATTAAAATATATACAGTGCCTATCACGCCGTTTCTCTGCTGGTATAGGCTGGGAAAAAAAAGCACCAGTCTTCCCGATTCTTCCACATCCATACACATCTCCGACGGTTTCTCATACTTCTTACTTTATCTTATTTCAAAGAAAATGTGTTTAAATTGAAGATTGTGAAGATATGTTCTCCTTGTCTACCTCACAAACGACAGGGTACAATGTTTGTATGTATATAATATGAATCTAATTAAGTTTTTAATACCTTTGAAGTTGAAAAAAAAACAATTGTCAGTTTTATTGCTCCTTAAATTTCATCCATGGTTTCACGACATGAAAAGGATCATAGATGTTCATTCACAGATCTGACCATAGACAAAAAAGCAGGGTACACAAAAGATCCATAGAAATTCCCGCCATTGTACGCAGTTAAAAAATTAACACACAGCGTCTCTTGTCGGACAAATCTCGACGAATTTAACACACTGTTTAACACCCAACGTTCACAGATTGTTAAAAAAAGAAGATGGCTTAAAAATAAAGAAAAGACAAGGCACATGTGTTGATAGAGCGCATTCAAAGCGCATATATCAACAGGGACGGTTTGAGTATGGATCGGCAAAACGAAAACGTTTCTGCAACACTAACTGATGAGTGTAATCAACAAATTTATGATTATTTTAGTCGAGTTACACTTTTTAAAATTTGTTGTATTCCACTTTCATTGTATACAGTACAACATACGGGCTTATTGCCATGTGGTAGTTTCTTCCAACCAACCAGAAATATGTTAAAGAGGCCTGAAAGCTGAAAACCAGAGTGGAATTCTTTTTAAACAAATCTAGGCTCCAGCGGGTTTTGAACCCGCAACTTTCTGGTTGAAAAACAGACGTCTTACCAACTAGGCCATTTTTATTTCATTTATACCTGTACATATATGTATAAATGAAAAAAAATATAGATTTATTGATAGCAACATAGTATATACATATGTACATATATCCTGAAATATAACATAGTATATACATATGTACATATATCCTGAAATATAACAAAGTATTTACATATGTACATATATCCTGAAATATAACATAGTATATACATATGTACATATATCCTGCATACACGTGTATATTTCAAGATAATGGCGAGGAAATTACATTTTAGAGTGAAGGTATCAAAATATTTTATTTTATAACATCTTCCCAGTCGAGATACATCTCCACCAATAGGAGGCAAGCTCAGCCGTTAAGACATCCGATGTTTTTCAGCCCATATATATAAAAAAAGCGTGGAGATCTGTCCTCTATGTTTACCCTAAAAATAAAATTACGCGTTGTGTAAAATGTAAAGGCAAAAGAATTGTTAGTTTTTTATCGATATTTCGTATAATTTTTATAAGTGTGCTCTATGGTATATGTTAAAATATCTGCCTACAAAACCGGGGATTGCGGGTTCGAATCCCGTTGGTATCCAAAGAGTGCCTGGCCGTTTCGACTGAGTGGTTCAAAGCTACAGTATTATATATGACTAAGATTGCCATAATGGTGGACACTCGACGATAGGAGACAGCATCTCGAGATAAGTTTGGTTTGCACACAAGACTCATTTAACATCTATCTGGTTGGTCGGCAGAGATTTAAAAAAGACAATAAACCTTCCAGGTTTTACTGTTAACAAAGAAAGTGTTTTACCGCGCGTTTTAGCTTATATGATGCAATCAGTCAAACCCGCGGTAAAATACTCCGAAAACGCCTCAAAACATATTTGATTTTTTTTCTTTCTTTGCAATATAGGCCGCATATTGCGTTAGCACGGCACTGTTTAAACGACGCATTCCAAATTTAAATTTGGAAAACAAACGAACCCATTGTCTATTCATACGCTCCCCAAATGTTTTTTTTTCTCCACTTTTATGGCAATTCACCCGGCTATTTGTGGTCGGGGAAACTGAGCTCGCGTAATTAACTGTTGAGAACATGCGACATTAGAGATTTTGTGAAAATTATGCTTATTTTAAAAAGACATTTTTATAATATATTTATTTAAAGAAATGTATATTTCATTCTCAGCTTCATAAATACTTTCTTGAATTTCGTTAAAAACCTCAGTAGTATAAAATAATGTTGATTTTCCGTAATTGTTTTAATATATTAATTCGTGAATAACTTAAACGTGCCTTGAATAAGTGGTTTAATATTACAAAAGGGGTAAAACAAGGATGTGTTTTGTCACCCTGGTTGTTTAATATTTATGTGTGAAGGAACTATAGATGTCAATGTCTACAGATGTGCTGTGTGCTGATGACATGGTAGTGTTGGCGAAGACTAAGGATGTATTTAAGTTAGTCAAGGGGTGCAATAGATTCGTTGTAGAAAAATTGTCTTTCTTAGAAGTCAATCAATCTGGAGGATGTTTGTATCACGCCATACGATTTTATATCTCTCCTCCCATATCCCATACCTATCCATCCCTCTTCCCAATCCTGCCCCCTCTCCATTTCTCTTCCTTTCTCTCGCCTCCTTCCACTTCAAACCTTACCCCTCATCTCCTTCACCTCTCTTCTATATATATATATATATATATATATATATATATATATATATATATATATATATATATATATATATATATATATATATATATCTCTCTCGCTGTCTCCACTTCTTTCCCCTATTTCTAACCCCTCCTTCCCTATTCTCATGCTATACCTCTCTACCACTCCCTTTCCCTCTCTCCCCTTACTAACCCTACCCTCTCATCATTTCTATCTCCCCCCACCCCCTCATACACCCATCCCTATTGCCAATTCTGGAGACTGTAGAGCTTGACACATACCCTTCGTTTCTCGTACCAATTGCTAAAATGCGACTTGTTTGCCAATATATCCACATACTTCTAATGCGGTTTCCTCGATTTCTCCGAATCTTCACTTTTTTTTTCTTTTTACATTAATGAAATAAAAACACTTCTATCAATCTCCGTCAAAGAATAGGTTATGATTACATCATGTTATTATAATTTATAACCATGTAATGCGTTTTATGGCATATTGTGTTTAATTAAAAGTTTCGTGGTAAAATCGTAAAAAAAATGAAATATGGCAACACGGTCGTAAAAAGACGTTTTTTAATTTAATAAAAACTGATAAAAAATTAGCCCCAGGAGCTATAGCATAGTATAATCTCTAATTATTCCACTCGCGATGAAATTGATAGCTGTGGTAGACCATTCGCGCCAGGGGCTCTAAACTTGAGAGATGCAAAAAAATTATAAAGAAAAACTTATTTATTTATTTATTTAACACTTTTATTACAATACAATCAGGCGGGCTTTATGCCAGGTGGCAATCTCTTCCAAGCAACCAGACAAAAGTAAATGAAGCAAGTTACGTGGTCGCATAAATCATTCAAATGACTATCCATCCCCACGAAATCCATAAACATATACGCAAGAATATGCCCACGAACCCCAAAAAGACGGACAATCACCCGAACATTATTTTTCATATAAAGTGAGATATCATCAATCAAAAGGAAAGGAAAGGATGGTGGAGAGGAAAGGAAAAGAAAAATCAGGAATGAAACACGTTATTTTACTGACTAGAAATTAAGAGTTTTTTCAGTCGCTTCTTAAAGCATGCCAAGGACGGAGCGAGTCTTATATTGGTTTGTAGCTAATCCATGATTGGAAAGACGCTGAAAATTTTCGGCGAGATAAGAGGGTGTGGCGGGACAGTTAAGGATATTATACAATAGAGACAAACTTCGCCTCTTAGAAAATAACACTAAAGTTAATTTAAATCTTACCTTTTAATAAACAAATTATTGTATTTAACTAAACCCGTGTCACAAGAGAGAGTGATACGGGTTTAATTAAATACGATAATAAGTATATTAAATAGTGATGCTTCGGATCCGGTCTCGCCCTCTATTGGTGGTGGTTTATTTATTATTGATTTATTAAACACTTTATTGTAAATACAATCTGGCGGGCTTATTGCCAGGTTGCAATCTCTTCCAACCAAAAAAATACTATAAAGATTATTCATATTTATGAAATTTATGGACTTATACTTATAAAAGTGAGATATTATCAATTAAATAAAAAGGGAAGGATAATGGAGAGTAAAAAAAACTCAACAATAAAACACGTTATATAACTGACTAGAAATGAAGAGTTTTTCAATCGCTTCTTAAAGCACGTCAAGGACGGAGCGAGTCTAACATCGGTTTGTAACTGGTTGGATGATCGGAAAGACGATGAAAACTTTCGACGAGATAAGAGGGGGTGGTGGGGCAGTTAAGGATATCATACAATAGAGACTTTATGTGAATTTGGCGTTTTATGGAATGGAGAATGGAGATAATTAAAGCATATCAAGGACGGAGGGAGTCTTACATCTGTTTTTAACTGGTTGGATGATCGGAAAGACGATGAAAACTTTCGATGAGATAAGAGGGGGTGGCGAAACAGTTAAGGATATTATACAATAGAGAAATTATGTGAATTTGGCGTTTTATAGAATGGAGAATGAAGATAATTAAAGCATGTCAAGGACGGAGGGAGTCTAACATCGGTTTGTAACTGGTTGGATGATCGGAAAGACGATGAAAACTTTCGACAATATAAGAGGGGGTGGCGGGACAGTTAAGGATATTATACAATAGACATAATGTGAATTTGGCGTTTTATAGAATGGATAATGAAGATAATTAAAGCATGTCATGGACGGAGGGAGTCTAACATCGGTTTGTAACTGGTTGGATGATCGGAAAGACGATGAAAACTTTCGACGAGATAAGAGGGGGTGGCGGGGCAGTTAAGGATATACTATACAATAGAGACTTTATGTGAATTTGGCGTCTTATAGAATGGAGAATGGAGAATGAAGATAATTAAAGCATGTCAAGGACGGAGGGAGTCTAACATCGGTTTGTAACTGGTTTCAGAGTCTTACTGCATGGACAGTAAAAAATGATGTACAAAAAGAAGAGCAGTGAACTGGGAAGGCCAATAAACTAACTCTGTAGCGCAAGTCCATTATTGGAAAGACGCTGAAACGAGATAAGATATATTCCGACGAGATAAGAGGAGGCGGAGGGACAGTTAGGGTGTATCTTGACTGGGGGATGTTATGAGATGATCCCAGACCTTTTGATAGCTTCTCTCTTTAAGTATTACCTTGTGATAAACGAGGATATATAAACTTATAATATGTACACATATGTTTTATGCAGCTAGAACAAGTCCAGCAATATTTCATTTGAGGATTGCACTCTCAATGTAATAAATAGAAGAGCAAAACTAGCTTGGAGTCCCTTTGGACTACTGCACTAAATTTTTATGAACAATCTGTTTTCAACGGAAGGCATTTAACCAATGCATCTTACCAGTATAACATATGGATGCGGAACATGGACTCTTTCTGTACTAATGATATAAAAGCTGCAGACAAGACAACGCAGCATGCTAGGTTATAACAGAAGAGGCCGAAACGCGGTGAGTGAATACGCGCCCAAACAAAAGTGAACGTTGTTAAAGAGGTCGCAAAAATATTGCAGTGGAAGTAGGCTGGGTACGTCGAACAATGGGCCATCGGTAGACGTATGAAGTAATCCAGTGGTACCCAATAGGCAGAACTGGGTCTGTAAGAAGATCAAAGGCATACTGGGTGGACGAAATACGTAAGCATGCAGCGATTACGTGGTAGTAATGCACAAAGGACAGGATTCTTGGAAACAAATTGGATAGGTCTATATCCTGCAGTGGATAAATGTAGGCTAATGAGGATGATGTGTATACGCAAAGGGTCTTTCAATTTTTTTAATTCTTGGATAAAACACAGATGACGTCGTGAACTTGCCTGGGTCTTGTGATATTTGAGAAGTGTAATGTATGACATTTATAAAAATGGAGTCGTATACAATACAACAACGCGTTCAAATTGTTGAATTATTTTATGTACTGTGATCTCCGGAAACGGTGATGTTAATTGGCCACCAAGAGCATGTGATCTGACACCGTTGGACTATTTTCTTTGGGGTTACGTGAAAAACCAGGTCTATAAGAATGACCCCCGATCAATTTTTTTTAAATCAAAGCAAATTGTGTTTTTTATTCAAGAATTAAAAAAAATTGAATTAAAAAAACCGCTCAATTTAAAATACCCTTTACATATTGTTGCTTTTAATATAAAAATTAAATTATAATTTTATAAATAAAATATGATGATGTTTTTATATATTTTTTCAAAAAACATAGGTATGAAGTATGAGAAAGAACAGAGCATGTATGAGAATATGTATGGATAGGATGAGCCGAGGGTTGTGTGTAGATAAAAAGCATATCGCAAAAGAGTTAAAAGATAAAAAGCGTATTCTCTGCATATCCCAGAACAAACAGGGCGTGCTGGTTTTTTTATGTGTTTTAAACTTTTTCAAATTCAAACTTCCTATCGCATACAGTGCACCCGTGACATTGGAATACAATTCCATTGCATACAATACAACCTGACGAGATAATTACCGTTTTGTAATCTCTTCCAACCAACCAAAACGATATTTTATTGATCTTAATTAAAAATCAGACTTGAATCATTTTTTTTAATGAATTGGGTGACGCGAATTGAACCTGCACCCCCGAGTTGAAAGACAGGCGTCTCCCAACTAAGCCACACATGTTTCAAACTTTCTTTTCATCTGTTTAAAAAAATATTGTAAAGTTTATATTAAAAATATGGTAGTCGTATAAATACAAACTGTAAAAGGATAATTGCCACCTCTAATAAAATGTGCCGGTTTTTATATATACCTATATTAAAAGCTCCGAAGAGGGCAGTTAATAATGGGTCGAAACGTCGGTCTGACACATTAATAGGGGCAAATTATACCGCGTTTAGTGCGGCCTCAAACGTCTTGTAATTTGGTATTCCAAAAAAACGTGAAAATATAAAATGAAGAATTTTGTTGATGGAAGCATATTTTAATCCCTTTTTGAAATTAATCTTGGGTGTGTGTAAGCTTTTTTTACTCTTTAAAATAACTATAATTGTTGAAAATTGTTTTATACAAACATATCACGACCCTTCTCTGTCAGGATAGGTAGAGAGGATAGAGCACCGGACATTATGTATTTATTGTACATTGTAAAATACAATCTTGTGGTCTTATAACCAGGCAGCAATCTCTTTCAACCAACCAGACATGAGTAAATAAAATAAGTAACATGATCTCAAAAAAATATCCAAATGATTATAATTATGTTATTTATAGATCAGACATTTACACTGCGGAGATTAAAATACACTGTAATGTGTTAAGTCCAACACTGTTTATTTCATTTTATATAAATAAATACAGGTTTATTGATAGCAACATAGTATGTACATAATACGAGTATATTTAGACACATTTCAAGAACAAATTAAAAAAAGAATACATTCAAAAACAGAAGCTATCAAAAGGTCTGGGCTCATCTAATAACATCCCCCCGGCCAAGATACACCCCACCAATATAGAGCGAGCCAAGCCACGGGGACACCAGATGTTTTTCAGCCCACACCCTTGAACACGTAGAACAAGAAGATAAAAAAACACCGAAAATAAATAGATGACAAAAAAAAAGACATTCAAGAGAGAAGACATTAAAAGGTCCGGGCTCATTCCACAAACATTCTCCCGGCCGAGATACACGCCACCAATATAGGGCGAACCCGACCGCAAGGGCATCGGGGGGCTTCCTTCCCACACCCTCGCATATCTAGATTAAAGAATAAATAAAAAAAAACAAAAATGTTTGGCAGAAAACAAAATAAAAAGTAAACCCACATACTATATACCACCTCAGGTTAACTGTCAGCAAGAACGAAAAAAAGAAAAGCCTCAAAGGAGTCCAAATTTTACATAATGAAAAATGGGAAATGAAATAGTTGAAACAACATTGAAATAGTTAGGCAGTAATACATTGAAATAGTTAAGCAGTTTTAAAAGAATGAATGAGGAGATAACGCACAAACACGTACGCACAATCCCCGATTCACCACCAGCGAAAAGAGAGAAAAGAAAGAAAAAAAAAAAAGCAAATAAGAGACCCATTAACCACTGAGAAACCCACTAACCACCCAGAAGATAACACTTTAGAGTATCTCTGAAGGTACAACTATAACGGTGTAACCCTACCGGTTTCAATGTTATTACCTCATCATCAGGGGAGCACAAAGACTGTTTGTATTACAGCACTCATACCTGAAACCAGTAGGGTTATACCGTTATATACAGTGAAATAAACAGTGTTAGACTAAAAAAATTACAATATCTTTAAAGCTGCACAGTGTTAATACCTTCTCCCCTGATGATGAGGTGAAAACTTTGAAATCGGTAGGGTTATGCCATTATATTCAGTGGAATAAACAGCTTTGGACTGAACATAATAACAATGATAATAATTAATTCGAATGCCTTGAACCATTTAATAAGATACATTTTACTGCGCAGCGAGTCATTTTCCTTCTCACGTGATGTCTGACCATAAGTCCGTCGTCATTACTATTCTTTACACACTCAGGTGTGTCGCCACCGGAGAAGAAGTCCCTTTGGGCAGTTCTTTCTTCGTCACGTCACGCTCATAAAAAAATATAGAAGATTTCGATTTTCTAGTGTCGATCGCGCTGGATGGCAACTTATTTTGTCCCCCATAATAGCGTGGATGGTGATGGGATCGAACTGAACTGATCTGTTTATTCATCTTTATGAAATTTATGAACATACGTGTACACGTGTATATACATAATAAAAGTAAAAGTGATATTGTATAAATCAAAGGAAAATGGAGGGATGTTGGAGAGGAAATAAATATCAGGAATGAAACACGTTATATTGCTGACTAGAGTTTTTTTAGTCGTTTGTTAAAGAAGACTTTCCTATTATGAAACACATATATTTTTTCATTCACATTATGACACTTTGTCATACAACTCCTTCGATATCTTTGACTTTATATTTTCTTCTTTCAGTTGATCCAACCATAATGGATGGAGAAACATTACCAAATTGTGACTGAATTGAAAACAGTGTGTTAAATTGAAAAAAATGTTAAATTGTTAAACAATGTTAAATTGAAAAAAAAAGTATCTTCTCGGGTATATAATATAATATACGAGTATAAGTAATCTTGTAGGACAATGGATTGAGACTGAGCAGAAATAAAACAGAGTATTTGTACCTACCATTCGAGAACACAAATGCTGTCACTCCCGTAATGCAAATGGATGGAGAAACATTACCAAATTGTGACTCCTTTAAGTATCACTCATTAATAGCGATGAAGGATGTGCAGCAGATGTAACACATATAATTAGTGTGGGATGGATGAAGTTTAGATCAATGACGGGAGTTCTATGTGATCCGAAAATGCCAGTAAAGTTAAAAGGAAAAGTATACCAAACGATTGTCAGACCCGCACTCTATGGCTCCGAATGCTAGACGACGTTCTTACTCTAGGCAACTAGAAACTGCTAAGATGGTCAGCTGGTGTGTCCCTAAGAGACAAAATAAAAAGCTCACGTATTCGTGGAAACCTAGGTGTTACAGACATCAACAGCAAGATGAAGGAGAGGCGATTGAGATGGTAGGGGCACGTTGGACGCAGATCACCCGATCACATTGTGAACCAGGCAATCTCTATGGATCTTCCTCGAATAACAACCAGAGGAAGACCAAAGAATTCATGGGTGGTGCAAAAAGATAACCTGATGCAGAGGCACGGCCTGGGGGACGTAGTCCGGGACAGAAGAGCATACAACCTGATGACGAGGAGAGCTGACCCCAACAGTCTTCGCAGACAATGAGTTGGGATGGAGCCAGGGAGAAGAAGTTGATCCAACTATACTTTCTTTGATCTTCCTCTACCACGCCTTCCACTCACATTTACGCTATTTGTTTTGTTAGTTTTTCTTCTTTGTGCATTTATCAATTAAAAAAATAAATTTAAGGGAACTGCATATGAAATACTTCCCCATTACATGATTTTGTAGGAGGGAGATTATATTTTTTAATTCAACTTTATAGTTTTAACTCGATTATCGCAAAACATTAAAGTTGACGCCATCGGCCCTTAAAGGGGTTAATTTTATTTTAATCTTCCTGAAAATGGCCTCAGTCATAAATCATGCAATTCCGTCATGCATAATTGCATTTAACATATTTTGCAATCTGCATTTAATATGTTTCACGCCATGTTTTATAAAGTACTTAACTAATTATATCACATTTCTCATTTAAATTAAATCATACGTCAAAAAAGACGCGAGGAAGAGGAGGGTTGGTTTTTTTCCCGCATATTTATACAATAGGAAACCAACCCACAATACTTTTTTTCTGGTTTATTCAAAATACTTGGAATCAATGACTTTTTTTTAAATACGAGGGTCATCCAGAAAGTAAGGTTACAACATTTATGCAGGATGAAGAATGCTTGCATTTAATTGAAATTCACAGGATACTTCACAAATATATTAAACTATTTTTCAACGTAATCGTCGTCGAGATCGAGACATTTCTGTAGTCGGAGCACCAGCTTTTGAATGCCAGTGTCATAGACCTCCGCCGCCAGCTCTTTCAGCCACTTCTTCACAGCTTCCTCGAACTCCTGATCGTTGAAAAATTGTTGGGGTGTAGTGACACACCCACGTCTCATCCCCCGTTACGATAGAGTCCAGAAAAGCTTCTCCCTCTGCAAAACTATTAAAAAATTCACGCGCGGCGGTCACGCGATTTTGACGGTGCTCCGGTGTGAGCATTCTGGGCACTCATCTCGCACACAACTTCTTGTGACCAAGTTTTTCCGACACAATATTACCAAGGAGGCTTCGAGAAATGTCAGGAAATTCTTCGTGAAGGTCGTCAAGTGTCACACGGCGGTCATTTCGCACTTGTTCTTCAATTTTTTGCACAAATTCGTCAGAAATCACTGCCTTGCCTCGTCGTGAGTATCAGTACCTTCTCTGAACAACCTAACCTACTTCGTGACATGTTGTCGACTCATCACATCACTACCATAAACTTCCACGAGCTTCCGATGGATATTCGCGGAGGTATTGTTCTGCAAAGTCAAAAAACTGAAGACCGCGCGGGTCTCGCACGGACGAGAGTTGGCGGGAGCGCACGACGACCTGTCCATCGGAAGAATTTTCTGTGACAACAAAATAGCCGACAAACACGCGGAACCAAACAAACTGACCGTTAGAATCCCCCCTACACGCCAGGTGCACCAACTTTGAAACAACAAATTTAAAAGTTTTCGTAAAAGGGGAGATACGTCCTCTGGAAGGGATGTTAAAAAAATACCTTCAACAAGCATTTTGTAATCTTCATGTATGACACTAGTAGCATATACAGTACATGCAGACAGATGTTTATAATGCCTTAAGTAAACACTAGACTGAAATATCTGGGTTTTCGTTTAAATCGAATCCGCAACCTCCTGGCTTGAAGACAGGTATCCTACCAACGATGCCACGCAGGTCGTAATAAATAAATAAAAAAATCTTATCAAAATGCTACATATTTAATAAGAAATTGGATACCTCAATCCCATTTTCAACGCCTTAACAAATCAACTTACCCCACATCATGTCGAGATATATGAGTATTTTTTTAATTCTATTAAAGCAATCCATCCAAGTATTTTTAATGTCATTTCTTAGTTTTATTGCCCACACAGCAGCATCATCTGAGAAGGGGTTGAGAGTCTCGTTTAATTTATTCCGAAACTTGAAGACAGCCACACCTTTGTCAGAAACATATTTATTTTTTTACATCTTTCAACACCAGAGAGAGAGAAATATTGTAATTGTGGCGAGACGGGTTTCTGAGAAGCGAATTTTTGACGGTCGGTTTACTCTCTGTCATTCGGTTTTAAGAATTTTGGATTATAACACTTTTGAGTAAGCGATAAATTTGTCAGTATTTAATTTAAGATCTGAGAAAAATTTGCCTAGCACAACTGGCATGGGGGTCTACAAGAGATGATAGTTTTCTAAATTATTTAAATATAACTTTGCAGTGAAATATGGACGTGGAAAAGACTGATAGAAGCTGAATAAATACGATAACATATTATGTATAGTTAAGGCATTAACACTGTGGCGGTTTAAAGACATTGTAATTTGTTTTATCAAACACTGTTTATTCCACTTTTTGTAACGGTATAACCCTACCGGTTTTGAGGCTTTCACCTCATCATCAGTCGTGTTTGTGCTCCCCTGATAAGCCTTGAAACCGGTAGGGTTATACCGTAACAAAAAGTTGAATAAACAGTGTTTGATTGAACAAATTACAATGAATAAATACTGTACAAATGCGTGCTCTGAAAATAATAGATTGAATGATAATTTATGATAGAATACAGAAATATGTAAGTGATTATGGAGGAATGAAAACTTAACGTTGATGTGTTGAATAAGATGAGGAAGATCATTCAGAAATGGTTTGGTCATGTAAAATGAATGAATGAAGATATACTAACAAAACAAATATAAAGTGAAAATAATTGGTAAGAGTGGTTAAAGAAGACCAAGGAAACCATGGTTTGATCAAATGAATGATATTTTGAATGAAGAAAATTAAGAAAGCCAGAGAAATCGTAGTTTTGTGAGAAGGTGTATTGATATGGATGAGACGATGTTATGTGTATCGAAATAGAAAAGTAGATAGAAATTTTACCACTGCTGATTGATATTTGAGTGGCGTGTGCAGCTTTAGGAAACACTTAAAGACAATCGTTTTTGGGAGGACTTATCAAAATTTATGATTTTATATGAACACTACACATTACACTACACTAAACCTTAAGCTGAATGTTTAACTATCACGTATCGGAAGATGTATGAAGTTTAATTGTCTTTATATTATTGTTATTTTTCAAGTATTTCTGTACGCAAAGGCTTGAAGTATTGTTCCGTTAACAAGTTTTCCCCTGGCTATACTCTTTAATATATCCTCATCGCTTATTCGTATATATTGAATCGTCGTTTTTGGTGGGCCTTTTAGTCAAGGATCCCCTCGCCATTCCAACGTAAATTTAGTTGGAATGCAAAACTGTGCCGTGGAGACTTTTAACTCAATGAGCCGTTATACATCAGAGCAAACTCACAGGCTACACTCCTGTACTGGATACAATGGCACACTAAAGTGATACGATTAGAGCAAATCGGCATTTTTTTCTCTTTTTTGAAAGAATATACATGACCGAAGTCATAAATATCCTTATATCCCTGAATACTAGGCTGAACAATTCCTGTGTCATTCGAGGGGAGTAGCACATTGTGGGGTTCGAACCGACGACTTTCCGCACGGAAGTCTAGTGCGTTACCGCGTGGCCACGCACATATTGAAAGGTGCCATATTCTTCTTCTTCCTCTTGGTTTAGGTCGTATGACCTGTTTGTGTCGGTGGGCTGTCCTGGGATGATGACGTCCAGCTGTTCTTACACCTTTTCGGCGGCCTTTCTGGTAGTCTTCTGCTATTAGGGTTTTCAATCTTAGCGATTCTTGCCAGTCTTATTTCCTCCATGCGGTTTACATGATTCCTCCAGACTCGCCTTCTGTTTCTTCCCCATCTCACTATGTCTTCAACACCACAGACAGACCTTATCGTCTCATTTCTGATCCGATCTCTAAGAGTTTTCGGCGGCCTTCCTGGTAGTCTCCTGCTGTTAGGGTTTTCAATCTTAGCGATTCTTGCCAGTCTTATATCTTCCATGCGGTCCACATGATCTCTCCAGAAGCGCTTTCTGTTTCTTCCCCACTTCACTATATCTTCAACACCACATACATACCTTATCGTCTCATTTCTGATCCGATCTCTAAGAGTTTTCGGCGGCCTTCCTGGTAGTCTCCTGCTGTTAGGGTTTTCAATCTTACCGATTCTTGCCAGTCTTATATCCTCCATGCGGTCCACATAATCCCTTCAGAAGCGCCTTCTGTTTCTTCCCCACCTCACTATGTCTTCAACACCACAGACATACCTTATCGTCTCATTTCTGATCCGATCTCTAAGAGTTCTGCCTGCGATGGAGCGTAGGGTTCTCATTTCTGCTACTTTGAGAAGGTTTTTTGTCCTGATGGTATCGGTGTATATATCAGTATCCTGTTGGTGCCATATGAATGAATTAATTATATAGTTTAAGTAATATTTTTGTTATAAAAAACACATTGATCCAGAGTGTCATATGATGGTGCCATTTTATGAAATTATCTGTTGGCTCATCTGCAGAGTGGTATGCGTGGGATTGACAGGATACAGACGGATAAAGGTTGCAGCACCAGCAGTTGTGAAGCTGCGAGCGGTTACATTAAGAGGAGGGTCTGGGTGTCGTGATACTGATGCTCAAAGGAGTCGTAAAAGGAAAAGATCGTGGGACGGTGGACCCGCAGGGGTACACAACTCAGATAAAACGCGAAAAAAATTAGACTAAAAAAATCTGTAATTAGAAACTGTAATAGAATGAAATGTATCGCGAAGTAGTTGAATATTTCAAAAGGAGTGAAGCGAGGATGCGTTATGTCACCCTCGTTGATAAATATTTATATACAATAGATACATACGTGAAGGAACTACAAAGGAAAATGGGTGGCTTACGAATGTTGAATGTGAACGTCTGCGGATTACTGTATGCTGACGATGTGGTAGTGTTAGCGGGGAGTGGAGATGAATTGTAGAGTTATATAACAAAAGTGTGTGAGAGATGCGAAGAGAAATGTCTGTTCATAAATTTTAAACATATGTGAATTAATATAGAGGAGGCGAAAATTGTATTTCACGGTCGTGAGGCTAGACGCTCTGTCCCATCTCCCTACCCGGAAAGAAAATAGATTTTGTTTATAAATATTTATGCTAGTCAAGTTATACAATAAAATAATTTTTTTCTTTTGTTTCAGGTACGATTGGCATTTGTTTTTTAACACATTGAAGGAGGGATATACATTTAAATAGTAAGTGTTGAAAAAAATACATTTAGTGAACTGTTGTACAAATTATATGTAACAATTTTTTTTATCGATGTATCGTAGAGTATTGATATATCGTAGTATGATGTATCGTATATATTGATGTATCGATGTATTCTTATTGATGTATCGTATATATTGATGTATCGATGTATTTTTATTGATGTATCGTAGAGTATTGATATATCGTAGTATGATGTATCATATATATTGATGTATCGGTGTATTTTTATTGATGTATCGTAGTATGATGTATCGTATATATTGATGTATCGATGTATTTTTATTGATGTATCGTAGTATGAAGATTTATATTTAAGGCTTGCTTACCAGAGACAGTGACCTTTTTATACAGCCCTATTATATTTACCATTTTAAGACACTTTTATCGTAATATTCAAAATATTAGTGGTATCATTGTAGGTGTCAAAAGTTTGGTGAAAAGGAGATTCATTAATTATTATTGACATTATGTTACAATAGAATCTCGGTTCTTGAAGGTTTCTCACCTGGACCTATTCGGTTCTCGAACAAATCGGTTTTTTGGAACGGATTAAGTTCGAAAATCGAGGTTCCACTGTATTTGATATATTTTAAGCAGACTTGATTCCATATAAATGTATATAGTGGAGCTTCTTAGCTGTATCTTGAAATAGTCATAATCAAAAGTCAATTTATATAGCGCCGTTTAGAGAGCAGATTCTCCTTAAGGGCGCTCTAACTCGGGATCCGAACCCACTATTATTGACAGATTATATTATAATATTAGAAAACAAATATATATATTAGTTGAGTGTAATAACATAAATATGGTGGCTGCGCCCATTAGATTAGGAACTTATCTGCATATGTATAGAAAAATATATTTGGTAAGCAAATTACAGAAAACTTACCAAGGGAAGACGAACTACAAAGAAATATTTGCAGATCTTCCGATATGAATGAGATGATTGTGATGACAATGTTGATGATGATGATAGCAGCGAAGACCTTAATCTAAATTATGGTGATAAAAGGAATGATCGTGATGATAATGGGGGCGTTGATGATGATAATGATGATGTAGATAATGATAAATGAGGTGATGGTGATGACGATGAATGAGGTGATGGTTATTACGATGTTGATGATGACGATAAATTATATGATGGTAATGGTGGTAGTGGCAAAGACGTTGATGGTGATAATAGTGATTATATGAAGGTGATAGTAATGATACGAAGGTGATAGTGATGATTTGATGGTGATACTAATGATGATGACGGTGATAATGAATGAGAAGATAGTGATGAATGAGATGATAGTAATGATGACGGGGGCGAAGAAGTTGATGGGTATGATAATGATGATACGATGGTGATGAAAATTATTGTGATACCAGTGATGATGAATGATATGATGGTGATGATGATGGGGACGAAGAAGTTGATGGATATGATAATAATGATACGATGGTGATGAAATTATTGTGATACCAGTGATGATGAATGATATGATGGTGATGATGATAGGGGCGAAGAAGTTGATGGATATGATAATGATGATACGATGCTGACGAAATTATTGTGATACTAGTGATGATTATAATGAATAAGATGATGGTGATAATAATGGAAATGAAAGTGATGATGATGGCCATGACATTGATGTTGATGAAAATTATGGATATAATAGTTTTGTGGTGATGATAATTTAAATGATGTACTTGCTGAAGAGAAATAGTTTGCATACAATAGAACAGTCATTTCACAGGCATCATCAATACGCTGGCATTTCACAGGCATCATCAATAAGCTGACATTTCACAGGCATCATCAATAAGCTGACATTTCACAGGCATCATCAATAAGCTGACATTTCACAGGCATCATCAATAAGCTGACATTTCACAGGAATCATAAATAAGCTGGCATTTCACAGGCATCATCAATAAGCTGACATTTCACAGGCATCATCAATAAGCTGACATTTCACAGGCATCATCAATAAGCTGACATTTCACAGGCATCATCAATAAGCTGACATTTCACAGGAATCATAAATAAGCTGGCATTTCACAGGCATCATCAATAAGCTGACATTTCACAGGCATCATCAATAAGCTGACATTTCACAGGCATCATCAATAAGCTGACATTTCACTGGCATCATCAATAAGCTGACATTTCACAGGCATCATAAATAAGCTAACATTTCACAGGCATCATCAATAAGCTGACATTTCACAGGCATCATCAATAAGCTGACATTTCACAGGCATCATAAATAAGCTGAAATTTCACAGGCATCATCAATAAGCTGACATTTCAAAGGCATCATCAATGAGCTGACATTTCACAGGCATCATAAATAAGCTGACATTTCACAGGCATCATAAATAAGCTGACATTTCACAGGCATCATCAATAAGCTGACATTTCACAGGCATCATAAATAAGCTGACATTTCACAGGCATCATCAATAAGCTGACGTTTCACAGGCATCTTCAATAAGCTGACAATTTTACTGAAATGAAACTATTGCCATTATCCACAGTTTTAGACCCAAAAAACTAGTTCCTATTCACTAGCCATTGTTATGTTTAAAAATAAAATTAAATACATATCATTAATATATCTTCCATTTTAAACAATGATGATTATTTTTCACGCTTATTTAATATGATTAAATGGTTATTGATCCCTGCAAAGCAGGTATAAACCAGGAAAATATTCATATATTCAAATAATATTTTTTGATATGGGAAAAGGTCCTCCGAGACGCACTAATGAATGCCCATGGATGTAATTTCTGCAAGTTTTGCCTTTTATTTTACACCTCTTCAACGACTTCATTATGTGGCGTTGAGGCGCTTGGTGGTCGGTACATAAATCACATTTTTTATAACGAAATATACAACATAAGTGCCCTCCATTGGATAAACTTGAAGATATATAAAATATTTTACTTGGTATTTCTTTATTAAGTCACGTTTTTTTTTATAATTGTATATAATAATAAATAAATAAATATAGGTTTATTGACAGCAACATAGCATGTACAAAATATATTTAAATAACACTTCTAAAACACATAAATTGCAGATAATACATTAAATACAGAAGCTATCAAAAGGTCTGGGCTCATCTAACAACATCCCCTCGGCCAAGATACGCCCCACCAATATAGGGCGAACCCAGCCACGGGGACACCAGATGTTTTTCAGCCCACACGCTTGAACACGTAGAACAAGAATATAAAAAAAACACAGAAAATAAATAGATGACAAAAAAAAATACATTCAAGAGAGAAGAAATTTAAAGATCGGGGCTCATCCCACAAACATTCCCCCGGCCGAGATACACCCCACCAATGTAGGGCGAGCCAGACCGCAAGGGCATCAGGGGGCTTCCATCCCACACCCTCGCATATCTAGATTAAAGAATAAATAAAAAAATAAAAAACAAAATAAAAAGTAAACCCACATACTCGTATACCACCTCAGGTTAACTGTCAGCAAGAACGAAAAAAAGAAAAGCCTCAAAGGAGTCCAAATTTAACAAAATGACAAATGGGAAATGAAATAGTTGAAACAACACTGAAATAGTTAGGCAGTAATAAATTGAAATAGTTAAGCAGTTTTCAAAGAATGAATGAGAAGATAATGCACAAACACGAATGCACAATCCCCGATTCACAACCAGCGAAAAAAGAGAGAATGGAAAGAAGCAAAAAATATTTCTGTATCGTGCTTTCTTTTAAACTATCAAAGTACACATTTATATTGTGCCGTTTAGAGAAAAAGACTCGGGAATAAAAAATAATATGATGAGAATCAATTAACCAAATTCATGAAATATTTATTTTATTTTACACATGACAAGAAATATACATAATTTGCGAAAAAAAACAACAGGTAATTTAATTTGGACACACAATTTTAATGGCTCTAAGTTTATTATTGCCTTTCATTTGTCGTGTTCCCAGTAAACTAGGCTTTTACCTGTATCTCTAAATTTTTGCGTGTATCTAAAAAATAAATCGATACTTTTCGATTTTTGATTATATAAAACCCCGTTGCTCATTCTCATCAACCTGACAAACAGTGACACTCAATTACATATATATACATCACACGAAATCAAACTCCTCATAATTCATCACTCCAGACAGACCAAAACGTTCATCCCACAGTATTTCACACATAATCATTAAAAAATATAAATATAAAACAACAAAAAACACCACACTCAAGAGCTCACACAAACCCTTTCCATAAGTAATTCATCTTGCAAGCCCGAGTACTCAAACCCCTGTCGCAATAACAACCACGCTCCGATCGACTGCCTAAATTGTTTTCCTCCCTTGAACATAAAATTAGATTTTTTTATGTTTGATTTTATATAGAATTGCCCGAATTTCTACGTACAATTCCATTCAATTCAAAGGACAATTTTATATAACGCCGTTAAGAGAAAAACTCTCCTGAAGGGCGTTCTAATTCGGGACTCGGGAATGAAAATAATTAATGTTTCAGATGATAAGAAAGAAATATATCAAAAATTAACCAAATCGATGAAATAAAATTTCAATATATTTTTTAATGGTATGGAATTCTTACTTAACAAACTCTCCTCAAGGGAGATTTAACTCAGGATTTGAACCCACTATTATTAAAAAAAATCACGTCTGGCAGTTTTAGTAGCACCCGAGCGTAATCATACGAAACATTTTCTTTGTATACAGTACAACCTAACCTTGTGGGATTATTGCCATGCGGTAACCTCCCACAACCAACCAGAAATGTTTATAAGGTCTTAAGTAAAATCTGGACTGAATTTTTTTTTTAAATCTGGGTTCCAGCGGGAATTGAACCCAAAAACTCCGGATCGTAAGACAAGCATCTAGCCAACTGGGCCACGGAGGTTGTCAAAATATTCTAATTGATATTGCGGACACGTTGAAGAGCGTGGCTGATGGACAACGTTTTCTTCGGCCCAAAACCAACATTTTGCTCGAGTGATGTCTGCTCTTTCAGATTTTGAACTAAGCGGACGTCTGTTATTTGGATATTACAGAGAAACAACTGGACAAATTACGAAATCTTCAAAATGTTCGTTTGAGATTTATTTTTAACCTGAGAAAGTACGATTACATCAGTTTTTATCAGAAGGAGCTGAACTCGTTGGATGTAAGAAAAAAAACCGCTAAATTCACATACTGTCACTATTGTATAATATCCTTAACTATCCCGTCGCCCCTTCTTATCTCGAGTGAAGTGTGTCGTGATAGGACAAATTGGCACTCTGTCCTTCTTTCCATCTACATTACAAGCAAATTTCATAATGGTATGTTTGTAAAATGGATCCAATTTGTTATGACATATATGTTGGTACAATAAATCAGTTGTATTGCATTTTACTTTTGATGGATATACTCGTAGTTCATCGTGGTAGGCGTATTGCCTCGTAGCAATCTCTTCATGGTATATTAGGTTGTAATAATGAAGAATTGTTCAGATTAAATAAAATGTATGTAAAACTCAATACGGTTATGACAAAATACCAGTGACATGGCTGCCGTGTCGACTAGTGACTTGACGTGTAACACTATCAACCAACCAGAAATATGTTTAAAAGACCTTAAGTAAAAAACAGACTAGAGTATTCGAATGGAAAACAATTCAGTTTCCGACAGAAATCGAACATGCACCTCCGTTTTGGAAGAGACGTCTGACACAATTCAACAGTGGCACTAAAACGCTAGTGCAAACCATTGTTTTGTCTGATTTAAATATCACCCTTTTTAAGTAGTAGCGAAATTAGCACTTTCCATACACCCATCATTATTTTTCATAAAAAAAAATATGTAAAAATGATCTTTATCGAACTAAAAGCAATTATTTAAATACAAAAGCAAATATAAATTAGCACCTTTGCCTTCAGTTCCCCTCTTTTATCAAAAAAAGAGGGTTCGCAGAGATGGTTTACGGTATGCTTCGTGTCATATTTACGATGGAAACCAGTAGCGACTGTTCATTTTTACACATTTACTCGTAAAATGTACAGAAAAATTATACAAATCATCAATTATGACGCCATCTGGTCCCCGGGCCTGCCAGCGCCACAAATGATTCCTATCTTTCGAGGTATTTATGCCGTTCAAGAATATTTTTTGACAGTTTTGCACCCAAATGAAATTCCACGGCATTTAATGGGTTAATATTTCAATAATTTGAATATTTTTTTATGTTTTAAGTTTTGTTTATGGTGTAGTTGTTTCATGTTTTATTTATTTGTATAAATACGAGTAAACGGTACTATGTACCTTACAACAAAAATTATAACAATATTTAGAAATAGCTTACTAACTTTGTGCTCTCCTTTATTAATATAAATAACCTAGTATAAACGTAACATTAAGGACAATACTTTGCCTCTGGAGTTGAGTAACCCTGCACCAACATGTGGAAGGTTTCGATTCTGCAAAGCAACTTGCATCTCGTTCTACAAGTGAGCCCATGTGTTTTCTATATCTATAAAATTCTCAAAAAAATCCAATTTTAGTTCTATGTAAGCGTTATTCCACTAAAAACAAATATGGCTTCTTTATCTCTTTAAAATAAGTCTTGGACAATTACGTAAGTCTGCTTGGTGAAGTTTGGTAATATTTTGTGGTATACATACATAACACATATTGAACTTAAATATACATATAATTATTAAATAATTTTAAAACAATGACTGTAATTTATTATTACTACTGCTTTTTGTATATTCATGTTAGTTTAAGATAAAGTTTTGTATTATTTGTCAATAATTTTAAGTACTTGTATAACCTGTCACATGTTCATTTGTATATATTTTGAAAGCGGAAATGAAAATACATTTTTTTTGGGGGGAAATCACTTTTATTGTTCAGTATAGTCTCCCATAAGATCAATACACTTGGTCCAACGATCTTCCAACTTTGTTGTCCCATCACGGAAGTTACTTTCTGGAAGGCCTGCAAAATACTCCTCTACGACGACTATAACCTCTTCGTTTGATGAAAAATGCTTTCCACGAAGGAATTTTTTGAGGTGTGAGAACAGCCAGAAGTCAGAGGGAGCTAAATCTGACGAATAGGGTGAATGCTGCAACAATTCGTACCTCAATTCACTGATTTTCGCGATGGTTTTTTAAGCTGTGTGAGCAGGTGCATTGTCTTGATCAACAATGATTTTTTTCTTCTGCAAACCGGGTCTTTTTTCACAATTTTTTTCATCCAACTGATCCAAAAGGTCACAATAATAATCAGAGTTGATTGTCTTACCAGTTTGGAGATAATCTATCAATAAAATTCCTTTTGCATCCCAAAAAACTGACGCTAACACCTTCTTGGCCGATTTCTGGACACGAATTCGCTTCGGAGCCAAAGTGCCTGGTTCACACCACTCCTTAGCCTCTTGTTTTGATTCAGGATCATGGTGGTAGACCCAAGTCTCATCCATAGTGATGAATCGACGCAGAAAATCCTTTTTATCCTTTCGAAATTGCTCCAAATGTTGCTCAGAAAGTCGCATTCGAACGTGTTTTTGTTGCATTGTTAGCAAATGCGGCACCCATTGTGCACACAGTTTTTTGAAACCCAAAACTTCAGCCAAAATATGCCATGTTGTTCCATGTGAGATGCCTATGGTGTCAACTATCACATCCACAGTCGATCGATGATCTTCCAAAACCATATCCTGTATTTTCGCTATGATTTCTGGTGTTGATGCACTTTTTGGACGTCCTGAGAGTGGATCGTCTTCAACGCTTGTACGGCCACGCTTAAACTCCAAAACCCATCGGTGAACGGTTAGAAATGAAGAAAAGAACGGTTAGAAAAGACTCCTTTAATACTTTCACCATCTTTGCATGGATCTCAGTAGCCGATAAACTTTCCAAAACAAAGAATTTAATCACTGCACGATATTCGGATTTTTCCATTGTTAAAAAATACACTGACACGTCAACTTCAAATGGCTTGTAAACAAAGAATGAATTGACAGATCGAAATGAAATTTTGAGTACGTTCTTATGAAAGATTAAATATTAAAATGGCGTAGAAATTTTGGTTTTTCTACTGCTCCATAGATGTCGCTTTCAAAACTTATTGACTAACCTATTAAAGACACTGTTGTGTCATTAATTAAATTAAATTAAAAGATGTATGCAAAGAATTTTAATTAATTCTCATTGCCACGTTATGGGGCAAGTAAAATGTACGAGTATTATAAAATAAATATTAAAGCGATATCTTAGATATATATTTTATGTATTTATTAAATTAACGGTACAATGCACCTTATAAGAAAAATAATAAAAAATAAAATAGTCTGTAGTGAGTGCTGAACACATTAAGATCATCAGACGCACAGCCATCCACAGACGCACAGCCCGCACTGCGTAAAAAATACAAACACAAAAGACAAATGATTGGAAAACAAATAAAAAAACAAATGAAAAACAAAATATAAAAAACGGAATCAGATAGGTGCAACTTCACATGTGCCGTTCAGCACTAAAAAAACTCAAAAAAAAAAGATTGCACCGTACTCATTTCCGATCCTGTGTAGTCTAGAAGAATTCTCAAAATAATTTGTTCTATTCTTTTCACATTGAAATGTGTTCAGCAGTCTGGTAATTCTTGTTGGAACTCGAAAGCTAATTAATTCCAAGAGATTCAGTCGATTCAAAACACAAGTTATTTTGAAACAATCCTCCATGTTTCTCGGTCTTTTTTTTATATTTCTTATGTGCCGTTTAGTGAGCGAAGTATTCCTTTTATAAAATATATTGCATTGTGTATTTCATTAGATGCAAATATGCCACTAACAATCGTGCTATTGTCCTTATAGTGTCTACGCTAGGGTTGAAAGTACCATCAGATTTCGTACCCCTGCTACGCATTACCTGGTCGCACCCTATTATTTACGATGCTGGGGTAGGTAATTGCTCACTACGACTTCCCACTATACCAGTAGACAGGAGTCGACAAACGGTCGGTCGATAATTTCGTTATCGATTCTTAGCGGCAAATAAAAAAATTAACTTGAAAAATTATCGGTACCAAAAGTTCCGTTTAAAAAAGAATTTACCTGTCGTGTCACTTTTAACATATATAATATGTATAATACTCGTATATTGTTTAATAATTTTGAAATCAGTATGGAATGAAAAATTACTTACACCGTATATTTCGTTCGTTGCGGATCCCCTCGCCATTCCAACGTCAATTCAGTTGGAAAGCGAAACTATGCTGTGGAGGTTTTTTTTTTAATCAGTGAGCCGTTGCACGCCAGCAAACTCATCGGCCACACCTCTGTACTGGATCCGATAGCACACGAAAGTGAGACGATCGGCATGTTTCTTTTTCTTTTTAAAAAATAGATATGACCGAAGTTATAAGTATGTTTATACTTCCGAATACTTTTTCCTAGTGTCATGTCAGGTCCATCCAACGTGGACCATCACCTGATAGTAGGCATCTTTGTTCCCGGCAGCCCGAAAAAGATCTCCAACGCTCCTTATACCAGTCCAATCACGTATATTGCGGAGCCACGAGATTTTCATTCGAATACTAGATGGAAAAAAGGCTTGTCATTCGAGGGGAGAAACTCAGCGTCGAACCGAAGACCTTCCGAATGGAAGTCCCACGGAAGTACACTTTATTAATGCAAATATGATGACCTTCGTAGTCTAGTTGGTAAGATGCTTGACTTCCACCTGAAGATTTATGGTTCGATTCCTAATGGTATTAAAAGTATAAAACCAAACGTCTCCCAGGATTTAAAAATAGTTCATCAGGCAGAAAACACTCGAACACGTGTACGATTGTTGACTCTTCACGTGCGGTAGTGTTACCAACATGTGCAATGACGAATTAAGACTTGTGTGCCTATGCGATTGGTTTGTAAATCCGAGGGCACTATTACTGGAGCAGAAGTCAATACTGTCTCCCGGCTACGTTCTTCAATATCTCCGAATCACCAATTTGCATATGTTGAAAGGTACCAAACAAAATAATGTATATCATAAATTTGATTGGAATGCGAGGTAGAGAAAAACTAAGGAAAGTTCCGTATGTCGATCAAATGAATGATATTTTGAAAAAAAAAACATGCAAACGATCACGTTGTTTCCACGTTGCGGTAAGCTGTCATAATACTGATGATTTTTATGTAGCCATGTTAATTTACCGATCTCCGTGGCCTGGTTGGTGAGACGCTTGTCTTCCAGCTCGGATGTTGCGCGTTTGATTCTCGTTGGAACCCAGATTTAAAAAATAGAATTCCAGTCTGGTTTTCACTTAATAAGACCTCATTAACATCTTTATTATTATTTTTTTTATTTAACACTTTTATTGCAAATAAAATCTGGCGGGCCTATTTCTTGGCGGCAATCTCTTCCAACCAACCAGACAAAAGTAAATTAAGCAAGTTACGTGGTCGCATAAATCATTCAAATCACTACCCATCCCCACGAAATCCACAAACACATTTGTGAGCATATGCCCACGGACCTCACAAAGACGGACAATCACCCGAACATTATTTTTCGTATAAAGTGAGATGTCATCAATCAAAAGAAAAGGAAGGGATATTGGAGAGGAAATGAAAATAAAAATCAGGAATGAAACACTGTATTTTACTGACTAGAAATTAAGAGTTTTTTCAGTCGCTTCTTAAAGCATGCCAAGGACGGAGCGAGTCTTACGAGTATATTGGTTTGTAACTGATTCCAAAGTCTCACTGGATGTACAATAAAGGACTACGTAAAAAAAGAGGAGTGGTGAACTGGAAAGGCCAATAAACAATCTCTGTTTGAGCATAGCGCTAATCCGTGATTGGAAAGATCCTGAAAATTTTCGACGAGATCTTTCTGGTTGGCTGGAAGATATTGCCACAAAGCAATAAGCCCGCCAGGTTGTACTGTATACAACGAAAGTGTAATACAATACAATCTACTAGCTTTAAAGTTTGCTCACCCCTGAATTAAAAGCAACCCTCAAATTCATGTCATGTAGATATGACGCTTTTTTTAAATATAATAATATTACTATAAAAAGTTGAACATCTGTTCCTTGTATCACACGGGACGTGATGCTTGTCGTGTTATGCTGTCAATACCGTTTTATTTTAGTTACGGTTGCCACTTTGGGGTTGATAGTTAACTTGTTAGCTAAGCGGTGTAATGTCTTGAGCTCGAGTCAGAACTTGTGCCTTCATAATTGCATAAGTTCTGACTCAAACATTTCTCATTCCGTATTTTATACTTTGTTTTCAATGTGGTGTTTGTTTTCAAATGTTTTGTCTTTTATTTTATCTATTTAACAATTCCACAGTATTATTTTGGTAACAGCTTTATTGTATGGGAGTGAAACTTGAACGTGGCTAATTTATATATTATAACTAGGAACTAACTTTATTTTAATTTCCTTTATGACATTTTATTTTTAATAATCTTAATATATAATATAATTTCTTAGAAATAGTTAACA
Source organism: Odontocerum albicorne (assembly GCA_949825065.1). Classification (NCBI taxonomy): domain Eukaryota; kingdom Metazoa; phylum Arthropoda; class Insecta; order Trichoptera; family Odontoceridae; genus Odontocerum; species Odontocerum albicorne. The sequence continues at coordinate 7,149,071 of OX463866.1, read as the reverse complement.
CTTACATCCTACTTATAATTAGATAACGGAGGAAAACCATTTAGGCAGTCGATCGGAACCTCTTTTGCTCAAAGGCAATATGCTTATTTGGCTCCCATGACATACAATGGCGTGCCGAATTCAATAAAGGTAAAGGGAGGAAAACCATTTGGACTGTCGATCGGAGCGTGGTTGTTATTGCGACAGGAGTTTGAGTACTTGGGCTTTCAGGATGAATTACGTGTGGAAAAGATTAGTGTGGGCTTCTTTTTGTTGTTTTATATTTGTATTTCTGTATATTTTTGTTTTTAATTTTATGATTGTGTGCGGTATATTATGGGATGAACATTTTTGGTCTTTCTGGAGTGATGATGTGTGAAGAGTTTGATTCCGCATGATGTTTCCAGTTATAATTGTGTGCCAATGTTTGTCAGGTTGATGAGAATGTGCAACGGGGTTTTGTTTTTGTGTAATCGAAAATCGGAAAGAAGTATCAATTTATTTTTCATGCTAAAAATCTTCAGTAGATACAGGCAAAAGCCTAGTTTACTGGAGACACGACAAATGAAAGGCAACAAACCCAGATCCATCAAAATTGTACGTCCAAATTAAATTACCTGTTGTTTTTTTCGCAAATTATGCATATTTCTTATCATGTGTAAATAAATAAAATAAAATTCTTACAACTTATTATTTAGCACGTATATCTCCATTACTTAACTTGTATGTATAAGTTTTCTTTTCGTTTATAATATTTTGGCGAAGTTATTTCCGCTCAGACTTATTAATATATTTTAAGTTATTTGTTATCCTTTTTTAACATTTGTGTTATGTGTCAATGTGTTATGTGTCAATGTGTTATGTGTCAATGTGTTATGTGTCAATGTGTTATGTGTCAATGTGTTATATGTCAATGTGTTATGTGTCAATGTGTTATGTGTCAATGTGTTAAATCTCGCAAATTTGATAGGAAAATCGCGACTATTTTTTTTAACGTAAAAAGTCAATCACGACAATAAACATGTTGACCACTCCTCGTTTATAATGGACGTTGAAGAGGCTAAGAATGTGTGTCGATATAGGAGAGTCTGGCGATCTATCATCTCTGCCTCTAAAGACAACCATCATGTTTAGCAGGTATGAGAAGACGTCATTTGCATTTAGAAGAACGTCCGTAAGTAGCGTTCTTATTCAATTTACATATTAAATCAATCAGAAACAAACAGTCTTCCGCGTTTCCTTCCTCGTCAGTTCCAGCCCTTTGTGTTAAACGCCTTATTAAACTTTCATCAGATCCTCGGCAGCGCCTTGGGCACGTGACCATCCATCCGAGTCGACAGCACGTGCGTAAAACAACCATGTTCAGTACTGGGACTGCTTTAGGATTATACCGCCGATATCAACAACATTCTGCAATACATTCAAGTGTTTACACACTAGCCATGGCTGATTATTATTTTTAAAAGCAAACTTCTACCCCATCCCTTAAATGTTATGTATTTCACCCATTTTGAAAGCTTATCAAACTGAACTTTTCATTCAAACATGATTATATAACATTTGTACATTTCTTTGTACTTTTCAATGACAATTTTAATTTTTCTCATATTGTTTTTTCTTAAAATAGAAGATAACTAGTTTACAACATTCTCAGTTTTTTATTGGCAACTTATCAACACAACTAATGCAATTCAGTAACATCACAGTTTTTTTCGGTCATTTAATACCCACAATAGGTTTGTAAAAAAAGATTTAGCACAATAAAAAGTATGTGGAATTAACTGTCACATCTTCATAAGGTAAGTGTTAATGTGACGCAAATAAAAGCAATAACTTAACATTAGAGAACACTATGACACTTGTGATCATAAAACGTCTTCACAAAATCAAAAGGGAGTAATCAAAATATGATTAGAAAGTTATTCCTGATCAGGTTCAAGCTGAACATTTTCGAAAACATTCTTATAACAATTTTCACACGCCATGCGTGCTTGTTCGTATTCATATAGTAAATAACGACCAATTTCATTGAATTAGGGGTTACAACATAGATGTACGAACTATTGCAGGTATATAAAAAGAAATTTGAGAAAAAAAATGAAATTTCGGAAATAAAAAATATTTACGTAATCGGGCGCAACTCATCCATCAGATTAAAAGGTCCGTCATGGAGACCAACGGTGCACTAGAGAAATAACAAAGATACCCTTGTGTGAGGGGTAGGGAGTCAGGAAGCTACAATCAGTCTCACCTCTTTGTCGGTAAACCTCGCCCATTGGCACAAAAAAAAAACTAAGTACCTCACAGATTAGATGCGCCCGGCCAAGGGTTAAAGTGCACACAATTTATACGGATCTGTGTTTGTTGTCTTCCATTTGTCGTGCCCATAGGAAACTAGTATTTGCCTGTATCTTACTGTGGACATATAACATTGAAAAAGAAGTACACTCTTTTCCGATTGTTGATTATACAATACGCCTTTGCAAACTCTTATCAACTTGATAAACAGTGATACTCGCATGTGCTCGTATGTAGCGCATGAGTCAAACCTCATGTCTTTTATATTTCTACACACAAAAATGTCTGCACGCAATCACCAAAAATACATCACTCTCAACAGTTCACACAAACCTTTGCTTCAAGTCATTCCTTCTGCAAGCCCGAACACTCAAATACTTGTCGCAATAATAACCACACTCCAAACCACTGCTTGAATTTTTTACACCTTTTCCTTTATTGAATTCGGCACACCATTGTATATCAGGAACTAAATAGGCAAAAGATGTTCTAACTCTAGGGATGATGAAAATATGATCAGTTGCGATGTTGTTCTATTTTAGTCATCAAGCAACTAACTATTCCTGCAGTTCGTCAATTATTAATTCTGTATAAGATTTTTCTTAACATTCATTAGACTACACCTAACGCCGAATGTCTTACTGTCACATATAGGAAGATCAACAAAGGTTTCTTTGTAGTTTGTTTTCCGTATCTAAGTTTTCTGCGGTTTTCTTACTAAATATGTTTTTCTTAACAAATGCAGATGTGTGAAAGTACCTTATCTAAAAGCCGCAGTCACGTCCTTCCTATCCTTACGCTCAACACATATATTTATTTTGTAATATTTTTAATCTGTAAAAAGAGTGGATTCGAGTTTTGAATAGTAGTGTCCTTAATGAGAGTTTGCTCTCTAAACGGCGCTATTTGTCCTTTATTATTATTATTATTATGATCATTCAACATTGTCACCTTATTTGTATATAAAGGGAAGGTAATAATAACCTCAGCAAAAAATCATGACAGTTGAATATATTCCCTATTAGCTATATCTGTCAATAATAGTGCGCTTGAATCTCTAGTTAGAGCGATTTTGATAGTCTACTTTATAAACAGCGCTATGTAAATTATTATATTGTCATTTTATTATTCTTTCTTCTACAGTTTAAATCCTGGGGATAAGTTAGCAGCAAAGCTCTGCATCTCCTCATCCATTCCGCTCGGTCTTCAGCGATCCTCTTGAGCTCTGTATAGGAGGTGTAGTCCATATCGTGGCATATTTGCTTCAGATACTCCTGGCGACGACGCCCTCATCCAGGAGTCATCCAGGAGTTGTTTGGTCTTCCTCTGGATGGCTGTCGAGGAAGATCCACAGACATTGCCTGATTTACCGTATGGTCTGATGGTCTCCGTCTTATGTGCCCGTACCATCTCAGCTGTCGCTCTTCCAGCTTACTATTTATGTCAGTGACCCCCAGGCAACCACGAATGCGTGAGCTTTTAATTATATCTTTTAGTGATACTCCTGCCGACCACCTAAGCATTCGCATTTCTGCTGTTTCAAGTTGCCTTGAAATTATCATTTCAATATTAATATTATAAGCAGCGCTTTAAAATTGTCTACTTGCTGTTGCAGTAAGTTGATTCTACACGTTAGGACCAGCCCAGTATGTCACCACGTGTGTACAATGTGAAAGAGACTATGTACTCCCTTACACCCTTTGTGGATTGTTTCAACGACGACAAAATGAACTAACTAGCAAGGCCCTTCATTAAAATTATGAATAATTCACATATTCCGATTGTCTCGAATGTATTGTATACACGTGTCGGCTTTTTCTTTGAAATATGTTCAATATTTTTATCTAGAAGATACATACAAACAAACCATCACACCATTTCTGCGTCGGAGTAGACAGAGATAACAGAACACTCAAGAATTTTCTATTTCGACAAGCATCTTTCACGTCCATATACATTCTATTAAAACTTCTACGATGTCTTTGACTTGCATCATTTCCAGTTTTTTTAATAACATTAATTTGATCCAAGGATGCTTACCTTTATGGTGATCTCCCTTCGAACGACACAGGTATTTTTTCCCGCCTAGTATTCGAATGTATAAGGACACCTTTAACCCTTCCTTCCCTGTGATGTGTAACTAGTACACATTGCTTCTAAAAACTTTAATGTCTCTATAAATATAATTAATACTGGGTTCAGATTTTAGGTATTCCTCCGTAATATATTACATTTACGCATTGAATGAAAAAAATTATATTCATAATAATTAGCACTTATCGGCCACATCAGAGATATTTTGTGAAAATCGGGAATAAATTCACCAATACAATCAAACGTGTGCCAGTGTGTGACGTAGGTATATTCATTCTAAATACCGCGATGGGGGAGGAAGCGACGCTATTCACGTCTCACTCTCATTTTACTTCGGTATATGGGAACGCAAGAAATAGAATCTCAGTTCGCAGTTGTTTCTTCCTTCGAGGTACAACATATACAGTGTTAGTGTTCCGAGTTCCGTCTTAGTAGCTCGCGGACTTTCGTTTGAGGTAGTCGCTTCGCCCGTCTTTTGAACGTCGGCCGATGTTTTGTCATGTTTTCAGCAATTAATTTCAATTATTATCACTTTTGACTTCAAATTTAATTAATTTAAGCGATTGTCTATGAATGTTCCGATTTTAAATAGCTCATTTTTACATGTGTATTGAATACACAGCACCGGAACGCGCGAATTTTTTAGCACCGGTAGGGAAAGGTTAACTTCGGTCATATATATTCTTTAAAAAAAAAAGGGGAAAAACATGCTGGTGTTCTCCGATCTTTGGTGTGCCATGTGCCACTTCGGTGTGCCATCTGATCCAGTACAGCGGTGTGTCCAGTTACTACTAAAAACTCCGACTTCACAGCTTCATTTTCTAACTGAATTGACGACGAGGGGATCCTCGACTACGAGGCCCAACAACGACGTCGATGCTTTCCTTTATTATTACTTTTCATCCACTTGTCACCGATTTCTCCCTTTACGCCAAGAGGGTCTGCTTCTAGTTAGCTTATTCGTTAGGAAGAATATCAGCCAGGATTCTTCTCATACTGCTAGATGGTACCGAGACTATATCCACAGTGTCATTCAGTTGGTTCAATATCTCTATACCACGTGTGACTGAGTGTTTAGCCATGATATTCGTCCTGTAAGTTGGTATGTAGAACAGAGGGTGATTCCTTGCACGGCTATATTTATTGGATACATATAAACTTAGTGCTTCTAGAATCGTTGACAGTTAAAGGAACCTTGGAAAACCGTTATTAGGAATATCGCGATGGATTCTTGCCTTCTTGTTTCGAGGCTTCTATAGTTACACACCGTGAGAGTATTGTATTGTATTATACTTTTGCTGTATACAGTAGAACCTTGCGGACTTATTGCCATGTGACAATATCTTCCAACTAACCAGAAATATATAAAAGAGGCCTTAAGTGAAAACCACACTGAATTTTTTTTTAATCTGGGTTCCAACGGGAATCTAATATGTAACCTCCGAGTTGGGATTCAGGCATCTTACCAACTAGGCCACGGAGGTCGTCTTTCCAATTACTTTCAATAATTTAATGTTATATTAGACACGATGTATTTTGTTTTTAATTTATACTGTACATTTTTAATATGTTTTTTTATCAAATATGTATTAAAATTTTGAATTGTTTTATTCATGTTTTTTTATTCATTGTACAAATAACGGAAACCTGTAATGTGCTAAGAACTTGAAAAATTCTTTTTTATTTTCATTCATTCATTCTATGCTATATGTCTAAACCTTTCAATAGCATATATTATGATTTCATGTGCATCCCGCTGAATACATATTTCATATTTATCCTTTATCCCTTATCCCTTTATTACCTTAAAAAATACCTCCTACAGTCAAATCATTTATGCTATTTTCATTCAAATTACTCTCCCTCTTACATGCTTTATATTGAAAGTTTGTACTATATATTTTTCTCTCTTTTCTTCATTCTTTCTACATGCTCAAATCATCTCAGAGTGATTTCTTTGTCTTACTAAATAAATTAGCCTTAAGTTTACATTACATCTTTATTAGTTCATTCTTTATTCTGTCATGCATTATCACCTCACGTATTCTATTTTTTTTAACCTGGCGAGTTTATTGCCATGTGGCAATCTCTTCCAACCAACCAGAAAGATGTTTTTATAGGCCCCAAGTGTTAACCAGACTGGAATCTTATTAAAAAAATCTGGGTTCCAACGGGGATCGAACCCGCAACCACCGGACTAGCAGACAAGTGTCTTACCACCAGGCCACGGAGGTCATCTTCTTTGTGTACGAATTTCTACCTGATTTATTCGGCTCCTCCACGTCTACATTTCACTCCCATACATCAATGTTGGCACCTACATGCTGTTGTGGACTATCATATTATCAAATTTTGATACTATCAGTTGCACACGTTCAGAAGCATTTAATTCACGGATTATTTTCGAGTCGTAAGAGGATAGTGCACAACACAAAAGTCTCAAGGTGGGCACTGATATACCATTGTACGCTAAACTTTTTGAAAAGTTTTCCAACTATCAACTTAAAATTATAGTCGGAAATATTGCATGCTTTTAACTCTTAGACCAGTGGTCCCCAAACTTATTGAAGGAGTGACATGTCAGGAAATTTAAGTTCTAAGTTGTCCAGAACTATGACCCTATAATCTCTTTGAGTTTTTTCCTCGATGGTTCGTAGTACTGCTCGTGTTCTGGTTTGCAAGATGTACACGTGTATATATACCAACCCGGGAGTTGTGGGTTTGATTTTCGTTAGTCCCCGATCCTTTGGGGGATTTAAATATATGTATTCGACACGGACAGTTGATAGTTCACAATAGCATTTCAGTACCGACTTTGATTTGTGATAAAAATCGTCGACGTGGATAAGTCTGAAAGGAGCCGAATAAATGATGTAGAAATAAGTGCATTGAAAAAATGGGACGACAATGTATGACATTATACGCAAGGAAGTAATTAGGGATGAATGTGAACTTAAGTAAGATGAATAATAGCACTCTGAGATGATTAGGACATGTAAAATGAATAAACGAAAAAAAATTATAAATCATATATTTAGTGTAAATGTAAGTTAGTAAAATGCATGTTAGAGGAGGGTCAAGTTATGGTTGTATTAAGTGAACGATTTAAAAAAAATAAAGAAATACGTAAAATTTATGAGAAGATTTATGGTAGAGGAGAGGCGAAGGATGTTTGTCGAGAATATACAACGAAAGCGTAATACAATACAATATTTGGACGCACGGACCTTAGTTGAGGCACCTCTGTTTTTAACAGTCAAAGTTCCCAGTATGTTATTTTGAAGTCACCCTTTATTCCATATGTCAGTTTAGAGATCGTTAAACTAAATCTTCCGTGGTTTTCCACTCTTCGCGTCCTTTGAAGTCATCTCTGAACACGGCATGCCCGCCTTTGACACAAATAAAGGAAAATAAGTCAAAATACTTAATGGTGACAGGAAGAGACAGGGATGCGGAAGGAGAGAGAGAGGAGAATATACTACACGAGTATTCCACGTCCTTTGAGGTTGATTCATATCCATACACCTTCTTATACAACTACTAAGATCTTTCTGACTTCTTACTTTTATATCTTTCAAAATATAATTCACTTCATCCAACCATACTCTCCTAAGTCTTTCTCTACCACGTTTTCACATTAAACTTAAATAAACGCTGTAAATTTTTTTGGTCTTATTATCTTCGTCAGACTTGGTGTCCATTATAGTGCACACATAAGTCATATGCATTTTGTAAACAGCTATATGATATATTTCTGTTTTTGATAGCATATGAAGTATAGGATACTGTATTATCGACTTAAAACGTTTTGTACGCAACAATCTGGCGGGCTTATTGCCATGAGGCAATCTCTTCCAACCAACCAGAAATATGTTTAAGTGGCCTTAAGTGAAAAAAAACTGAAGTCCTTTATAAAAAAAATCTGAGGTTCCAGCAGGATTTGAACCCGCAACCTCCGGGTTGGGAGACTGGCGTCTTACCAATTAGGCCATGGAGGTCGTCTATTTAAACTAATACGAAATAATTTTGCATTTAGTGTAAATAATACATTCACAAGCAGCGGCGGCTGGTCTGGAGGTGCATTCGTGTGCTGAACCGAAGAAATAATTCGCAATAATTAAATTATATATTCGCAAACATGACTTATTAAATTATATATTCGCAAACAAAAATGTTAAATATTTGTATAGATTAAATATATATAAGAATACTGACAAATAGTACGAGGATTTTTATTTCAGTGAAAATTTAAAAAAATTTAATATACTTAAATTTAAAAAAAATATTCCTTTCAAATTGACCGGCCAAGTTTGCCAATACTACCGGAGCGATCTCTAATACGCACCTGATGGAAACGCTGATTCATATAGGGCAGACAGAGACATACAGTAAACCGTGAGACAGTGATATTTCATATTCGCTCAGCATTTCGAGGTGCGTTGATGCTCAGCGTACTAGCGCACCTCGGGACTAGCCACCGCTGCTCATAAGCAAGAATATTTTTTTTAAACCTTAGATTTAATTCAGGTCTGAAGAGGTTATTTCCATGTGTCCAAACCATATCATAGTTTCATCTTATTCAAAACATTAATTAACCCTAATTTCATGTTCATCTATAATCACTTTATTCCGTATTCTTTCCTTAACTCTCATCCTTCTGTATTCTTTACAGTGCACGTATTTCTATAGCATTTATTTAACTTTCAACATTTTTCCACGTCAACTCGTATACATCAAAGTTGATACTAAAATACTATTGTGGACTATCATTTTAGCAGATGTTAATATTTATTAATTTATTTAACACTTTTATTGCAAATACAATCTGGAGGGCTTATTGCCAGGCGGCAATCTCTTCCAACCAACCGGACAAAAGTAAATGAAGCAAGTTACATGGTCGCATCAATCATTCAAATGACTATCAATCCCCACGAAATCCATGGACACATATTACGTGAGCATATGTCCACGAACCCCACTAAGACGGACAATCATCCGAACATTCCTTTTCATATAAAGTGAGATATCATCAATCAAAAGAAAAGGAAGGGATGGTGGAGAGGAAAGGAAAAGAAAAATCAGGAATGAAACACGTTATTTTACTAACTAGAAATTAAGAGTTTTTTTAGTCGCTTCTTAAAGCATGCTAAGTTTTATATTGGTTTGTAACTGATTCCAGAGTCTCACTGCATGGTCAGTAAAGGACGACGTAAAAAATGAGGAGCGGTGAACTGAAAAGGCCAATAAACAATCTCTGTTTGAGCGTAGCGCTAATCCATGATTCGAAAGACGCTGAAAATTTTCGGCGAGATAAGAGGGGGCGGTGGGACAGTTAAGGATATTATATTGAGACAGTATGTGAATTTGGCGTCTATTTCTAATATTCAACCAGTTAATGCCTTCTGGTATGAAGTTATACGATCGTACTTGTTTTGAAACCTGGTAAGTTTATAGCCATGTGGCGATCTCTTCCAACCAACCAGAAAGATATTTTTATAGCCCCTAAGTGTCAACCAGACTAGAATCCTATTTAAAAAAATCTGGGTTCCAGTGAGTGGGGATCGAACCCGCAACCTCCGGATCGGCAAACAAGTGTCTTACCACCAGGCCACGGAGGTCATCACTACTTTCGTAGGTTGAAAAAAAAAACTTTGACTTAAATAAATCTTAATACTGTTCGATTCGAGTATGTAAGTTTTAAGTGCCCCGTTGACTTTATTACTTATCGCTGCACGACGTTCGATATCTCTCGTTACTATTTTTCCATCATCAAAGAGAATATTAATTAAAAAGCAGAAATCCTCAACCTGCTCTTATATTTGATTATTCACTCCATAACATATATCGCATTTACTTTTCCTTTCACACTTTTCTATCACCATGACTAGATTTCGCAACATTTATCTTCAGATCCTTCTCTTCTCATCTCTCATACTATTTACTTTGTAATTCATCCTCGTTCTACGCTCACACTACCATGTCCTCGGCATACAGGACTTCGGATACATTATCATTCGACATTTGTATATCACCCGTTGACCTCTGTAGCTACACACATGAATCTATGTAAACATTAAACAATATGGGCGATATAACACATTCTTACTTAACACTTGCCTCCCTGTGATGGATAGCGAGTGACCAGGACTTATATTTCATTCGATTATTCGACGTTTTAATACACAATAAAAGGATTTTTATAGCTAATTACAAAAAATAGCCTAGCAGATTTTGCATAATTTTAATTTAAAAAATATATTTTTTACTGGACGCGTAGCGCCCAGCACCGTGGTTGGCGGATTTTTTTAGCATAGTAAGGCAAGTGTTAACTCCCTTTGAAATATTTAACCACAGTCAAGGCACCGTTCACTCTTATACATGATCTATTGTATTTTCAGCGTATAATGATGCAATACCACGAACTAATTTTAATGCAATGCAATCTATTTTTTACATTTCCATCTCAACAAAAAAATATAGATCTGTGGAGCAAAAAATAGATTAAATATTGGATAACGAACGCATTTAGATTTTACTTAGAAAAATGTTTAAAAAATATTTACAGCGTCTTCAATCAAGCATGAATTCTTAACAATAGCCACGCGCTACGTATTAATGGGCAAAAAAGACCCTCGGGGTACAACTAACAACCTTTCTTTCATATAATAACAAAGGGGGTTGAGGGAATCCAGCTGTATTTTTTTTCAATTATTTTTTTGCCCGACACAAAAGGGTTTGCACATTAAAAAAAAAACCCAATTGGACGCTAGAATGCAAAAATGATTCAAATCACAAAAAGTTTTTTTAAATGAAAAAGTTTCAATCAATTGCATTATATTATGCTTTAAATTTATAATTATATATAAACACTACACACGCTACACTCCACCTAAAGCCGAATGCGTAACTACCACATTGAAAGATCTACAAAGGATTCTTTGTAGTTCGTCTTCACTTGGTATATTTTCTGCGGTTTTCTTTCCAAATATGTTTTATTTAACATATAAAAAACCACTTCGCGGAACGCGTTACAGCACTCGAGAGGATGTCATGAAAAAATCGAAGACGGCTCTGATGGACATACCGAAAATTGAGTACCAGCGGTCTTTCGAGGATTGGATCAAGCGCTGGCGTAAGTGCGTTGCAGTCGATGGGGAGTACTTTGAAGGGGACCATATCGATTTTGATGAATAAACTTGTATTTTCGATTTTATGAATAAAGTCCTAAAACTTTTTGATCAATGTAGTAGCCCCGATGTTTATACGATTACCAACAGACATGTGTTACTCGTATTAATCTTGTATACCCCACAATCACATTTAGCGCTACTTTCGTTCAAGAGACTCCAACTCTGCATGTTCACTAAGATAGCCTCTACTTGGAGTCTATTCAGTAATCTTCAAGTGGGCCAAGCACTTGGTCTCCAGGCGCCATTATTTTCAGATGCAAAAAGGTCTAAGATTTAAACCAGCCCGGAATCAAATCCTTCAGGAATCGAACCCGGGATTCCCACTTGCTTAGTGTAAATCCTAACTGTTAGATACATACATACCATCACGCCATGTTGGGGTAGGTAAACAGGATAGAGCGCCAAACTTGTTTTATCTCGATATACATCCTTTGCTTCTTCTACGTCCGTATATACGCTTTCTCACAAAACTACAGTTTGTCTGAATTTACATTTTTCTTTCTTTCAAAATATCATTCGTTTGATTAAACCATACTGTATTTGGTCTTCCTCGAACACGCTTTCCACTCTAATTTACACTTCATCTATTTTGTTTAAGTCATTTTCTTTCATCTATTCTAAATGCCCAAACCATTCATTGGCATATGTGATTTCATATGCATCTTACTTAAATATATCAGTTTAATATTTATCCATAATAACTTCATTTCCTTTAAAAAAAATACCCCTATAGTAAAAGCATTTAACACCACATTATGCTAATTTCATTAAAAATATCCAGTCGATGTAATAAGCAAAAAGCAAAGTTAATTAACCCCTCCCAAAATGGGTAAAAATTAATCTAAAAACAGCGCTCATTGTTTTGGAATTTGCGAGTCGGGTAATTAAATTTTCCGCAACGTATGCAAATATTTGCTAACCAATCTGATAGACGAGGGGAGTGGCACTTTGCCAGAATTTCGAAACCGGTCAATTTGGCTGATATGTGAATATAATGAAATCGGTTTTGATCTTTTGAACGTGAACATGGCAGATGTACAAATTGGCGGTAAACGACCTAACAAAAGCCAACCGGATAAATTCAATACACTGGGGATATTTTTTTTTAAGTTTCAAAATTATTATTTATTACAACTTTGAACTCTCGATCATCAAACGGTGAGACCAAGAGAGCTTCGAAATTAATTAATAATAATAGTTTAAAGATAATTTATAAAGCGGCGTTTAGATAGTATACTCTCCTCAAGGGCGTTCTAATTCAGGATTCGAACCCACTTATAAATTTTGATAAGACATCCAAAATGCAGCACACGCCACCCACAACTCTGACACTAGGAGGCAGACTATTCCGTACTAAAGGACTTGCATCGGAAAAAGCTCTATCATAATACTCCGCCTTATTAGATGATTTGGAACAACCAATGAATTACTTAAATGAAAAATAAATCGACCTCAAAGTTCTACTTCTTTGCGAAGGAACATTCCTAAGACACAGATTCGAAAGATACAATGGAGATATTCCATTAAGGGACTTTAATAAAAAGAGACGAAGCTTCAAATCAATTCGTTCGCGACGACACTTGCAGACGTTACGCGGCAGTGTAGACTTTTTAGAAGCGCCCCAATATGGCAATATTTATAACTACCATGCAGATGCATTGAAAGCAGATTTGAGTCAAGAAATTTGCGAATCGGGTAAACCAGGATAAATACAGTTACAATAGTAACCCAGACGCGACACAAAAATTTAATCATTCAGTTGGTTCAATATCTCTATACCACGCGTGACTTAGTGTTTAGCCATGATATTCGTCCTGTAAGTTGGTATGTAGAACAGAGGGTGATTCCTTGCACGGCTATATTTATTGGGTACATATAAACTTAGTGCTTCTAGAATCGCGGGACAGTTAAAGGAACCTTGAAAAACCTTCAGTAGGAATATTGCAATGGATTCTTGCCTTCTCGGCTTTTATAGTTGCATGTGTTTTACACACTGTGAGAAGTTCGACATAGTGAGCATATTTTGGGTAATCCCCCTTTGTTCTGTACCATAGATATCTGAGGATTTTTTTGTGTATTTGTTTTTTATTGTTTTTATATTTGAGCTGATGAGAAGCCCAAACTGTAGATGCATATTCTAATTTGGTTCTAATTAGATCATTATATAAGTTTCGGAGGATATCGGCACAGTTAAATTCTATTGATATTCGCATTATAATAAACCGAGTAGTTTGTAACAGTCCGATATCAAACGTGAGTCTGACATCAAAGGTTACGCCTAAATCTTTGAATTCAGAAACTCTGTTTAATCCCACTCCCTGTATATTTTAACACCCATCCCAGAACAAATGTCTTATCTTGATCTATGCTCCACTCGTTTGGGGTAGTGTGAGCAACACGGATCACTTGTAGCTTCAACGAATGCAGAACAAGGCTTTCAAGATCTCTTTCAATACTCATCACAGATCAAACCTCTCTCGACTTCACGCCGAACAGTGTGAAGAAACCATCCAACACCATATCCTCGCTTGGACCGTAAAGATCTATCAAAGCCAACAAAATCACAGCAATCTTTTTATTGCTGCCCTGGGGGCTTTGAGAGTAATCCGATCTACCTTTCCGTTATAAGCACATGCTCCCAAATCATCACCTGTTGCCTGCCTGAGTCCACCTACAGTATTAGCAGGGAGGACCAAGGTCTGAGTGAATGTGGTGGATATGCAATTAGCCTGAACGAGTGGACATGTACTTGCTAAATAATTAGTTGTAGAATTATTATCTAGTTATTATTAGTATGTATCATAGGTGTTAACTATTTCTAAGAATGTATATTATACGAGCATATTAATATGTTGCATTATCTCGGAAAAATGGTACATTTGACTTTGATATATATAGGAAAAATACTTATTCAGACTCTTTAATTCCAGCAACTTCTAACCATCCTAATAACCATAAATTCGCCGCATTTAACTGTATGCTTCATAGATTGCTCAGTGTCCCATTAACCGACGACAATTTTAAAAAGGAATTAATAATCATAAAAAAATTGCTACAAATAATGGCTATCCTAGAAGCCTCATTGATTCACTTTTAAAAAACAAAAGAAAACAAAAAAGAAACTTATAAAATATTATATGTTTAACGCCACCTATAAGCATACCTATAAATGGAGCAACGTCCTATTTATAAAAAAACATATCATACGAAATAACCAAAAATATTCCAAGTCACATAAAACCAGCTTTTTACACTAATTTTAATCTCCGGAAACTCTTATTATTCAATGGGAAAGGCAAAAATGGAATACTTAGCAAAAGTGATGTGTATACACTTTTATGTGCTGACTGTTATAGAAGAACTTGTATGAGAAGGTGTATGGATGTGGAAGAGGCTAAGGATGTGTATCGAGATAGGAACGGCAGGCGCTCTGTTCTCTCTGCCTACCTCGACAGGTAGATAGGGGGGTTTTGTGTATGTATGAATATAAGTTTTATCTTGAATTTTGAAAACAGCCCATTTACAATGAACTCGCCACATGAATATTTTATAATAAATTGTCTAAATAAGTATTGTATTATAATAGATAAAATTGGCGATATTGGGTTTTGAACCACAACGACCGACCGGACGTCTCTTTTAGACACGCTTCTATTAAAAATCTAACCATATTCGAAATAAAAACTACTTGATCCATTTCCGGTTCGAATTAGGGGTGATTTGAGTGCACCCATTTTATAAACTTAAGCTGCTGAGACACAGCCATAAAAAAGGATACGAAATTACATGGATACATACCATCATGCTGTTTGCTTGTGAGGGTGGTCTGAGGTTCAATTAATTTGAAAAATAACCTAATTGGTTAGATGCCTGTTTTCGAGCACGGAGGTTGCGGGTTCAATTCAATTTTTTTAGAATGGTTCAATTTGGTTTTCCTAGGCTGGTCTTTCTGGTTAGTTGGTTGGCCGATATTGTAACATGATAACAAATAACCCCGTCATGTGGTGTATACAACATAAGTATGATACGAAAATTCTTGTGGGGACAAAATTATTTTCTATAGCACCATTTTTGGCATTTATCATAGTTTAATATAATGGAATTTATAATTATATTATAAAAAAGCAGTTTATGTACTTAATAAATATAGTTCTTTTTAATAGGCAATCCACCCAAACTAGGATAATTAGTACCATAAATATAAATTTATTGATATCAACATAGTATGTACAATTACACTAGACTGCGCCGGCAAGAACTGTTCTCAATACCATACGCAAGAACGGGTCTTCCAGCCGCCATGCCTGTTGGAAGGGCCTTAACTCTTCTGAACGGGACTGCTTCGGATATTGGCATATTTCATATCACATTACCAAAGGCAAAAGTAAATTTTCTTCTTAGATTGAGCGCGTTAAAAAGCACTCATCAACATACTTAAGTGACTGTGAATATATGTGTATTATATGTTTGTGTGTATATACTCGTTTGTATGCATATGCATTATTTTTTATTTTATATAATTTTTTTTTTTTTTTTCTATGTAATTTTTCTTCTTTTTTATTGTCTTGTATTTTTCAAAGTAATTGGGCTAAACCTGTTTTGAAAAAATAAGTAAAAAATAAATAAATAATATGTACTTGTACATATACCTTGAAATTGCATATACGAGTATGTATATAGTATTTCTAAATAATGGCGAAGAAAATACATTTAGTAGAAAAGCTATCAAAAGGTCTACTCATCTAATGACATCATCGCAGTCGAGACACCCTCACCAATTGAGGGCGAGTCTGGCCGCGAGTACACCAGATGTTTTTTAGCCCACACGCTTGTACGTGTAAATTAAAAAACAATAAATAAACAGTAAATTTAACCAATTCAGTTATTACAATAATAGGTTCACTGATAAAAAAATAGCATGCAAATATAATATACATGCCACAATCACACACATTAACTAAGGAAAGGTAAACGCATTCAAGAGAAACATCTCGTTGAACACCGTTAAGAGAGCATATTCTCACCAAGGGCGCTCTTACTTAGGGTATGAATCCACTATTATTGACAGATTAAAAATATTACAACATAAATTTATAAGTTGAGTATAAGGTTATCAAGTTGATACCTCCGCGAATCTGTATATATAATATTTGGAAAAATATAAATATGTTGTAAAATTGTTTGGTGTGTAAGCAACTTAAGATAAAAAAAAATTCTATACAATATTCTCTATTAATATTCATATTTTTGAACATGTGCGAGTTAAGTAAATGGTCCATCACGGGTTTACGCTTGGTTGAATGGGGTTGTTCAACGTACCAGGTTGCCACAATTCAAATTAGAGATGGAATATTATTAATAGGGTATAGATTGAGTGGGCCTTAATGGGAAATATGTATTAAACTTGCAGATGTTTAAGTAGAGGGTTTTGTTTTTTTTTTGTTTGAAAACAAATTTATTAAAAAAAGTTAAATGAATAAAAGTACAGTAGATTTTTTTCAAATATTTATCTTGAATATGACATATGGGGGGAGCAGGTTTATCTTGAATGGGACATGTGGGTGGAAAATGTTTATCTTGAATGGGGCATATGGGTGTAAAATATTTTGGGACGTATGGGTGGGAAAAGTTTATCTTGAATGGGACATATTGTTGGAAAATATTTATCTTGAATGGGACATATGGGTGGAAAATATTTATCTTGAATATGACATATGAGGGGAACAGGTTTGTCTTGAATGGGACATATGGGTGGAAAATGGTTATCTTGAATGGGGTATATGTGTGTAAACTATTTTGGGACGTATGGGTGGGATATGTTTATCTTGAATGGGACATATTGTTGGAAAATATTTATCTTGAATGGGACATATGGGTGGAAAATATTTATCTTAAATGGGACATATGCGTGGAAAATGTTAATCTTGAATGGGACATATGGGTGGAAAATGTTTATCTTGAATGGGACGTATGTGTGGAAAATATTTATCTTGAATGGGAAATATGGGTGGAAAATATTTATCTTGAATGGGACGTATGGGTGGAAAATGTTTATCTTGAATGGGACGTATGAGTGGAAAAAAATTATCTTGAATGGGAAATATGAGTGGAAAATGTTTATCTTGAATGGGACATACGGGTGGAAAATGTTTATCTTGAATAGGACATATTGTTGGAAAATATTTATCTTGAATGGGACATATGGGTGGAAAATATTTATCTTGAATGGGACATATGGGTGGAAAATGTTTATCTTGAATGGGACGTATGGGTGGAAAATGAAAGAAAGTATTATATTCTCAGATCATGGAAGAGTTAAGAGGGATATCAAACGCCGTAGGAAACAAAGTCAATGAGGCACTAAAACATATATTTTCGAACCTGTTCACAATAGTATTTTGGTGCCAATTTTGATGTGTAGGAGATAAACGTAGACATGGAAAAAGATTGAGGGGAGCTGAATAAATACTTTTAAAATGCGGGCATTGTGAAGAATACAATGTGTGACAGAATACGGAATGAAGTGATAAGGCGTTTATGTGGACTTAAGGCTGATATGTTAAGTACGATAAAGAAGAGCATGCTGAAATGGTTTGGGCATGTGGAACGAATGAAAGAAGAAATACCAACAAACCAGATAAATTGTGCATACCTTAGTGAAAGGCGTGTGAGGAAGACCAAAGAAAGTACCGTTGAATCAAGGCAGTGATAGTCTGAAAGAGGGAAACGTTTTAAGTTAGAGAAGTTGTAGTAGTTGTTTGAAGTGTGTAGATGTGTGGTGACATAGGAAAGTCTGGCGTTTTGTCCTCTGCCTTCTGCCGGGGTAAAATGGAGTCATATATGGTACAATACAACAACGCGTTCAAATTGTTGAATTATTTTATGTATTGTAATCTCCGGAAACGGTGATGTTAATTGCCCACCAAGATCATGTGATCTGACACCGTTGGACTATTTTCTCTGAGGTTACGTGAAAACCCGGGTTTATAAGAATGACCCCCGATCAATTCCTGAGCTGTAGAACGAAATTGTTCGCGTTATTGGTGAGTTAGAACCGCAATTATGCCAAAATATCATCGAAAATTTTGACAAAATAGTGGACGTCTGTGGAACTGCAATAGGTGGACATTTGGCGGATGTTGTTTTTTGTGTTTAAATGTCATACATTATACTTAAATGATCAATAAAATTTTTTTTTAAATCACAACAAATTGTGTGTTTTATTCAAGAATTAAAAAAAGTTCAATTAAAAAAAACCGCTCAATTTGAAAGACCCTTTGTTGCTTAAAAAAAGACAGCTTCATTGGCTTAGTTTATAAGAAGTTTGTATCCCAATCCAAGGGTTGTGAGTTGGATTCCCGTTTAAACCTAGATTTTTTAAAAACGGATTCCAGTGTGGTTTTCACTCAAAGCCTCTTCAACACTTTTCTAGTTGGTTGGAAGATTTTGTTACATGTAAATAAACCCGTCAAACTGTTTTCTATACAACAACAGTGTTCTACAATATTACAAAAGAACACTAGAACAATAATTAAGATATAATGATGCAGACACAAATGACACGCATGGCAACTAATGAAATGTTCACCATCCCTAGAGTTAAAACCTCTTTTGCCCAAAGGCAATATGCGTATTTGGCTCCCATTACATACAATGGCGTGCCGACTTCAATAAAGGTAAAGGTAGGAAAACCATTTAGACAGTCGATCGGAGCGAGTTTGTTATTGCGACAGGATTTTGAGTACTTGGGCTTTCAGGATAAATGACGAGTGGAAAGGATTTATGTGAGCTCGTGAGTGGGTTTCTTCTTGTTGTTTTAATTTTGGTTGTTTTCGTATTTGTGTTTCTGTGTATTTTTTGTTTCAATTTTAATTTTTATTCTTATGATTGTGTGCGGTATATTGTGGGATGAATATTTTTGGTCTTTCTGGAGTGATGATGTGTGAGGAGTTGAATTTCGCAAAATGTTTCCAATTGTAGTTGAGTGGTCACTGTTTGTCAGGTTGATGAGAACGTGCAACGGGGTATTGTTTTTGTGTAATCAAAAATCGGAAAGAAGTATCGATTTATTTTTTCATGCTAAATATCCTCAGTGAGATACAGGCAAAAGCCTAGTTTACTGGGGATACGACAAATGAAAGGCAACAAACCCAGATCCATTAAAATTGTATGTCCAAATCAAATTACCTGTTGTTTTTTCTCAAATTGTGTATATTTCTTGTCATGTGTAATAATAAATAAATAAATAATGTAATAATTGTATCAAATACCAATTTGTTTGAATCTCAGCGTAATACATATTTTATTCTACCGAGAAATCTTGACCCTTCAATTGATTGTCTTTTTAAATTAACTTACAAATTGTCTCCGAATCGAAGTAACATGTTTGTACATCTTGTGTTGCACACACTCCCAGTCCTAATTTGTTGTAGATTGTTTTTATTGGTGCTCTGAAACAAGGCGAGAGAAGGGTTTGTCCCGTATTGTCAGCAAATTGGTAAATTGAAAGGAATTGTTTACGACTAATTCAATTACCCCAACGTCCGGAATAGTGTTGCTGTTTGTGCTAGCCCATGATGGGGTTAATAGGACCTATATTTGCAAAAAACAACCAAATCAAATTATACCTACATACCTTCACTCCATTTTCCTGTCAGGGTAGACAGAAAGGATATACCGCTAAACTTTCCTATCTCGGCACGCGTCCTTCGTCTCTTCTATATTCATACACCTTTAAAAACATCATACACTTGATCCAACCATACTTCCATGATTTTCTCTATCACGACTTCCACTCACGTTTACACTATATTTGTTTTGTGACTCTTCTTTTAGGTCCAAACCATCTCAGATTGCTCACCTTCATCTAACTTAATATTTGTTTAACACTTTTATTGCCAATACAATCTGGAGGGCTTATTGCCAGGTGTCAATCTCTTCCAACCAACCAGACAATTAGTAAATGAAGCAAGTTACATGGTCGCAAAACATTCAAATGTATCCATCCCTTCAAAATCCATGAACACATACGTGAGCATTTGCCCACAAACTCCGCAAAGACGGACAATCACCTGAATATTTATTTTTATATAAAGTGAGATATCATCAATCAAAGGGAAAGGAAGAGATGGTGGAGAGGAAAGGAAAAGGAAAAAAAATCAGGAATGAAACGCATTATATTACTGACTAGAAATTAAGAGTTTTTCAGTCGCTTCTTAAAGCATGCTAAGGACGGAGCGAGTCTAACATTGGTTTGTAACTGATTCCAGAGTCTCACTGCATGGACAGTAAAGGACGACGTAAAAAAAGAGGATCGGTGAACTGGAAAGGCCAATAAACCATCTCTGTTTGAGCGTAGCGCTAGTCCATGATTGGATAGACGCGGAAAATTTTCGGCGAGATAGAAGTGGGTGGCGGGACAGTTTAGGATATTATATAATAGATACAGTATGTGAATTTGGCGTCTGTTTCTAATGTTCAACCAACTGAATACACCAGCCTTTAGTTTACATTCATCGCTACTCACTCAATTTCTAATGTTCAACCAACTGAATACACCAGCCTTTAGTTCACATTCATCGCTACTCACTCAATTTTTAATGTTCAACCAACTGAATACACCAGCCTTTAGTTCACATTCGTCGCTACTCACTCAATTTCTAATGTTCAACCAACTGAATACACCAGCCTTTAGTTCACATTCATCGCTACTCACTCAATTTCTAATGTTCAACCAACTGAATACACCAGCATTTAGTTCACATTCATCGCTACTCACTCAATTTCGAATATTCAACCAACTGAATACACCAGCCTTTAGTTCACATTCATCACTACTCACTCAATTCCGTGGTCAAGTGAAATTCTCAGATATTTAACAAAAAATTACACCGGCAAGTGCGGTATGCCTTGTTTTTAAGAATTTGTAGTTCCATTGCATTGTAATGGTGTAGATAACACCTGATGTATATCAGTCCAAAAATATGCAATTGTGATGGCATTGGGGTTTCCGCTCTGCAGACCTTCTTCCGAGCAATTCACGTTGCACAGTGGACATTCCACCAGGCACAACATTGATTGAATGTCACCACACATACACAGTGGTAGGCTGTCTGCACCAATTTTCTAAATGAGGAGACTCTTTCGATGAGTGTTGAGGAAACGAAAGTGGTATGATCTACGTACTTCGCATGAGACACGGCGTGATGATGTGTATATACAGTGTGTCGCAAAATAATGTATAAACTATTTTAATGATTATAAAGTCTGTATTTATTAGTATATAATTCCCTTTCAACGTTCACAATAAACTACTACAATATATATTTTTTATACCAAGCGCCTGTTTTCAAACAGGTATAATTTGACCATTATGGTCTAGATATTGCAGGCAACACGAAGCAACGGAATAACAAACATCGAGAATCATTTCATTTGGTATTTGGGCACATTCTCTTTCGTGGAATTGCATCAACGGTTTCAGCTTTTTTAGCATAAATTTTATTCTTGAGAAATTCTCAAAAAAAAATGTCTACAATCGCGTTTTCCTACTTCCAGTAGCACTTCAAAACACACTTTCTTTGTTGTTTATAGTTAAGGCATTAACGTTGTGGAGGTTTAAAGACATTGTAATTTATTTTTATCAAACACTGTTTATTCCACTTTTTTGTAACGGTTTATATAACCCTACTGATTTCAAGGCTTTCACCTCATCTTCAGCACAAACAATTGTGCTTCCCTAAAGATGAGGTGAAAATCTTATACCGTTACAAAAAAGCGTAATAAACAGTGTTTGATAAAAAATAAATTACAATACAGTGTCTTTGTTGAAAACTCAGTCCGGTTTCAGTCATTATTTCTCAACGGTTAAATCTAAAACAAAAAAAAATATTTGTAAGTTAGCAGCTTTTAAGTGTGGATGCATTTTTTGCGACACCCTTGTGGATACATTTTTTTTCGATACTATTTTTCTAGATTCTATTTTTCTTTTACATACACAATTTTAATGCGTGTGTTTACATGTGAATTATACTGTCAGGCTACTTTTCTGTAGCATTGGAATATAACATATGTTAATCACGACATTGCCCTCCTTGAAATTCTTAATGTCCCTTAATATGTCTTTCTGTATGCATCAACGCCCCCTGAAAATTTTTATCGCTTCGTAGAAGTATAGAAAAAGGTTACACAAAGGCTATATAATAATTTCGCATCTTTTCGATCATGAACTTACGCTATAGATTGTTTATAGACGTTTCTAGTTGACCGCTTTTCTTTTTTACGTTATCCTTTACTGACTAGTTACCAACGAATATCAGACTCGCTCCGTTATAAGAATGCTATAAAAGTACACTTTTTATAATGTCAGTAATGTAACGTGTTCCATTCCCTATTTTCCATTCCTTTCCACCTTGCCTTCCTTTTTTTTTTATTTGATTGATGATAGTTTATTTTTATTATTTATATACCTCTTTGGCTGACATGACATACAATGGAGTGCCAAATTCAATAAAGGCAAAATGATGCAAAAAATCAGGCAGTGGATCGGAGCGTGGTTGTTATTGCGACAAGAGTTTGAGTGCTTGTACTTGCAGTAGTGATGTCTTGTAGTAAAAGCTTTTTGTGAACTCTTGAGTGTGGTGTATTTTTTGGCGACATTGTGGAATGAACTTTTTGTTCTGTCTGAAATAATGAAGTATGCGATTTTTGACTCGCTTGATACATACAAGTAATTGAATCTCACTGTTTATCAAGTTGAGGGGAGTTTGCAACGGGTATTGTATAATCAACAATTGGAAGAAAAAAAAAACATCAACAATTTTTTTAAATAAGATACAGGTAAAATCCTAGTTTACTGGGGACAACAAATGAAAGGAAAGATACCCAGATCCATATAGTGTATCCACTTTAAATTATCAGCTGTTTTTTTTCATAAAGTTTGTATATCTCTAATTTTTAGTCAATAAATAAATTATATAAAAAAAAATGTCATGTATTAATATCGTACAAGTAAACAAAATTTTTAAATAATTATTTCGAATAGGTACCAACATAATTTGTTTACTTTTGTCTGATTAGTTGGATGAGATTTCCACCTGGCAATAAGCCTGCCAAATTGTTAACGTAATGAAATGTTAAAATCATAATTTCATTCTAGTCAATACAATGCGTCTTGAAGGTTTTGACGTATCGAACTGTATAAGATGTGGGTTGGATCGATATTGCATGTAAATGTCTAAATTGGACACAGTTTTGTGGATTCACCCAATTTGTAGCGAACGTGTAAATCTGTTTGTTTGTAAGGGGGTTGAGAATTGATCCTGGGCTACTTTTGTAAATTTTTCGGTTAGTTAATTTCACTAACATATATTTTTTTCATATCACCATCTTGTTAAGCGTTGATTAACTTACCCCTTTTCCAATTAGTTACTGTGCTGGTTAAATTTGTCACTTAATGGTAAATGTCACGAAATGTTGTTTTCTAATTGAGAGTTATTGTCCACAATAGTATTTTGGTGCCAACTTTGATGTGTGGAAGTTAACACTTGCCTTACTGTGCTAAAAAATACCGCCAGGCACAGTGCTGGACGCTAAGCGTCCAATGAAAAATGTATGTTTTAATTTTAAAATTATGCAAAATCTGCTAGGTTATTTTTTGTAATTAGCTATAAAAATAATTTTATTATGTATTAAAACGTCAAATAATCGAATAAATTATAAGTTTTGGTCATTTGCTATCCATCACAGGGTGGCAAGAGTTAATCGTGAACATGGTAAAATATTAAAAAGTTCAAATCTGCTTAGTTGATAATCCACAACAATATTCAAGTACTAACTTTAATGTATTAAAGCGAAACGAGAACATAGAAAAACACTGAAAGAAGCCGAATAATACTGTAGAAATGCGTGCATTGAGAATAATAAAGTGTCTTTCAAATTGAGCCTTTTTTTTTATTCTTGGATAAAACACAGATGGCGTCGCGAACTTGCCTGGATCTTGTGACATTTGAGAAGTGTGATATATGACATTTATAAAAATGAAGTCGTATACAATACTACAACGCGTTCAAATGAAGAATTATTTTATGTATTGTAATCTCCGGAAGCGGTGATGTTAATTGCCCACCAAGATCATGTGATCTGACACCGTTGGACTATTTTCTCTGGGGTTACGTGAAAAGCCAGGTCTATAAGAATGACCCCCGATCAATTCCTGAGCTGAAGGACGAAATTAAGAAGCGACTGAAAAAAACTCTTAATTTCTAGTCAGTAACATAACGTGTTCTATTCCTGATTTTTTCCTTTCCTCTCCACCATCCCTTCCTTTGCCTTTGAGGATATTTTACTTTATATGAAAAGGAATGTTCGGATGATTGTCCGTCTTTGTGGGGTTTGTGGGCTCACGTATGTGTTTATGGATTTCGTGGAGATGGATAGTCATTTGAATGATTTATGCGACCATGTAACTTGCTTAATATACTTTTGTATGGGTGGTTGGAAGAGATTGCCGCCTGGCAATAACCCCACCAGATTGTATTTGCAATAAAAGTGTTAAATAAATAAATACGATGTGCCGTTTATAAATAATAAAAAAATAAATTATTAAATGGCGTTATATAATATTAACTGTCCATTTTTTATTCTATTATTTATTATATAAAATAAACCCAGTTTACTTTATCTCTGCGAAAAAAAAAAGTTGCACCTGATATTCGCAACACCCATTTCAATATTGTCCTTAATCCACCCCTAAGGGAGGACCCTTCTTCATCTTTCGTAATATGCTAGACTTCTACTTGGTATCCTTTAAAACTAGGAAGGCACTACTCGACCCTCGATCCTGAAATCCCATTTGGAGACAGGGACCAGATTAAGGCTGTATGTCATACTTAGATTAGTGTCCACATTAGTTCTTGGGTAAGGGCTTTCTCTTGAGAATGGTCACTTTCTCGTTTTGTGATAATTAGATTCAAAGAAATAAACTTTTACTTTCACTATTGAATGCTTTCCAAGAAGGGTGTCATACAGTTGATAAAAACGAACTGTTCCTAAGTTTTTATTCCATTCCATATATTGATAGGCAGAGAAGACAGAGTGTCCCTTACTATCAACTTATGAATATTTATGTTGTTTATAGTTAAGGCATTAACGTTGTGGAGGTTTAAAGACATTGTAATTTATTTTTAACAAACACTGTTTATTCCACTTTTTTGTGACGGTATAACCCTGCCGGTTTCAAGGCTTTCACCTCATCTTCAGGGGAGCGCAAACAAGACTAAATGCTGTTCGAACTGGTACCGATATAGACGCTTCAACGGTTGGAGGCTGGGGGGTGAGGAAGACTAGGGATAATTTCGGCCAAGAGCGGAGAGATTTTGGGGAAATAACTGTTCAACAGATGTTCCGAGCGGTATACTGACTTAGAAATTTCTAGGGCCTCTAATCTGTCCAATTTATTTCCGTTACCACTAATATGTAAGAATTTGGCATCATCGATAGAAAAGGTATGATTCTCACGGTGACAATGATTAGCCATTTCAGAATAAATTAGAGGATTCGTTAAGGCGGATTTGTGTTCACGAAATCTATTTGGTATTATATTTGTTTGGTAATATTTTCAATAGGTCAAAAATAGTGGATTCATATACAGAATTGAGGATAGTCTATTCTCTAAATGGCACTATATAAATTGTCATTTTATTATTATTATTACTACACACATAGATACAAACACCTTCTTATACAACTCTTAAGATTTCTCCTACTTTCTTCGTTATCTTTAAAATATCATTCACTTGATACGATCATACTTTCCTTGGTATTTTTCTACCACACCTTTCACACATATTTGCACAATATATTTATTTTGTTAGTTTTTCTTTATTTGTTTAATCTACGTATCCAACCCATCTCAGAGGGCACTTCTTCATCTTACTCAACACATCAACCTTAATTTTACATTAATCCCTAATCACTTCGTTCTGTATTCTGTCATACATTGTCATCCCATAATTTTTTTCAGTGCACGCATTTCTCCAGCATTTATTTATTCGGCTGTTTTCAGTTTTTTCCATGTCCTCGTTTCATTTTCATACATCAAATATGATTCTCAAACTGTATCGGACGTGTGCCGTCACCCGTGTGTGTGTGTATGTGATATGATGAAAAGGACATTGCATGTAGATCTGTATAATCAAACTTATATTTGTATGTTATAATATTTGTATATGTTCCTGTATTTGTATAATCATTGTATATGTTTGTATATGTAAATGTTTGCTATATTTTATATGTATGTATTTTATATGTTTGTTTGACTCCGATCGCATTCGCGACCGCACTGGAAATAAGTGACTGGTGAGGCGGGGCGATCGGAGTAGGTCGGGGCCCGGTCGGCGTAAGCAGGGCCCAAACCCCGAAAGTTGTTGTATTTCGCGGGCGATGGGCGCTTGTGACGGCCGACTGACCATTAATATAGAGGGCCCCCTGATTTTTGAAATATATTCTCAGTAATACCGATTTTACCGTGTTTTTACTTGAGACCCGCTACCCTACTTCGACTGCCTGAGAGGAATCTCTCCCTGCTCTTCTTCTTCTTCTTCTACTGGATCTTCGCTACGGAATTCGCTACCTCGATTCTCTGAGCGCTACGCGGCAACCAACGTGCCTATCTACAGTCTTTGTACCTGTGCGGTACACAAACACTATTGTGGATCTTAGCATTTTTTTATTCTGCCCAGTTCGAGTTTATATATAAAGGGTCTTTCAAATTGAGCGTTTTTTTAATTCTTGGATAAAACACAGATGGCGTCGCGAATTTGTCTGGGTCTTGTGACATTTGAGAAGTGTAATGTATGGTATTTATAAAAATGAAGTGGCACGCAATACTAAAACGCATTCAAATTGAAAATTATTTTATGTATCGTTATATCTGGAAACGATGATGTTAATTGGCCACCAAGATCATGTGATCTGACACTGTTGGACTATTTTCTCTGGGGTTACGTGAAAAGCCAGGTCTGCAAGAATGACCCCATATCAATCCCTGAGCTGAAAAACGAAATTATTCGCGTTATTGGTGAGTTAGAACCGCAATTATGCCAAAATGTCATCGAAAATTTTGACAAAAGAGTGGACATCTGTGGAGCTGCAAGAGGTGGACATTTGGCGGATATTGTATTTTGTGTTTAAATGTCATACATTATACTTCAATGACCAATAAAAGGTTTTTTGAAATCAAAGCAAATTGTGTGTTTTATGCAATAATTAAAAAAAATTGAATTAAAAAATCCGCTCAAATTGAAAGCCCCTATATAAGTGTCCCATTCATTCATTCATTCAATGTACAATTTTATACAGCGTTATTTAGAAAGCCTACTCTCTTCAATGACGGAGAGTATGCTATCTAAATGACGCTGACGATTCTAAATCGGGATTCGAACCCGCTACCTTGAAACAAACATGTATAACACTTTCTTTGCATACAGTATATTTAGATAGATGTTTATAAAGCCTTAAGTAAAACTATACATAATTAATAAACTGGATTCCAGCGAGAATCGTACTTACAACCTTCGGGTCGGAAAACACGCTTCTTACCTACTAGGCCACGGAGTTCGTTAAAAGTGATATTTTGAAGGAAAGGAATGTGAGAAGTAAAAAAATCTTAGGAGCTGTATAAGAGGTGTATATATGTTGAACAGACGTGTCGAGAGAGGAAAGTCTAACGCTTAGGCTAAATATGTACTATATGTCGAGATAGGAAATTTTTACGCTCTGTTATCTTTGCTTACCCAGCAGGGAGATGGCGTGATGGAAGTATTTATGTGTGTATCTGAAGATTCGTAGTTATACTGTGTATATAATTATCATCATCAGACGAACACAAACAAGACTTGTTTGTGCTCCCTTACTTATGAGATAAAAACTTAGAAACTTATACGGTTATGTTAAGTCGAAAAACAGTGTATTATTTAACAAATTACAATGTAATTTATTTTTAACAAACACTGTTTATTCCACTTTTTTATGACGGTATAACCCTACCGGTTTCAAGGCTTTCACCTCATCTTCAGGGGAGCTTTTGTTTGCGCTCACCTGAAGATGAGGTGAAAGCCTTGAAACCGGTAGGGTTATACCGTCATAAAAAAGTGGAATAAACAGTGTTTGTTAAAAATAAATAACAATGTCTTTAAACCTCCACAACGTTAATGCCTTAACTATAAACAACAAATTACAATGTCTTTAAACCTCCACAATTTTGACACCTTAACTTTAATTAGTATATCAACCCTTGAAATAGTAAACTTCATTCATAAGCATTACATTTATTATTGCAAAATATGTTGTATTATTGGCTTGAGAATTCCTGTTGAAGTCGAGTAATTAAATTAGAATACAAATAAACAACGGAGTAAATGTTAATTTTGTAAAGTTATACGAACAAATTCAACAGAATGTCTTTAGTTATACGAAACACATTAAAATAAATACAAATTATCACAGAAATCTGTTCAGCAAACAACACCTTCCGTATCACAAGTTTACAACCCCTATTTAGGTGGGTTTGAATAAGGCAGCCCTTACACCTATGATACAGTCTTAATCATCGTTTATAGCAGAAATGACAATTTATTTATCGCAGTTTAAAGAACAGATTCTCCTCAATGGCACTCTAACTTGGGATTCGAACCCACTATTATTGAAAGATTAAAAAAAAAAATAGAAAGTTAGAAAGCTGGTGGTTGCGGCCATTAGACTAGAAACTTTCCCGTATCTGCGTACAATAATAAATAATGTACAATAATACAATAATAAATAAATTTGGTAAGAACACCGCAGGAAACTTACCAAGGAAAGACTAATAACAAAGAAACATTTTTCCGATATGTTTAGGATAAAATAGTAATAAAAATTGACTTGTGGCGTTAGTGTTTAGGTCGGACTATGAATTTGGGCCTATGTGATTTTTGTCAAGTACAATGTTGAATTGAAAACAGTAATGTTTAATTGAAAAAAAAATGTATCTTCTCGGGTATATAATATTGGGTATTAACATAAGTTGTGTCCGTTTTTTTTTTCAATTTAAAAATAAGCACCAAAAGTAAAACAAAATGGTAAATGTTATACGTCATTCGAAAGAAAATTTTCTGCTCTATAATATATTATATTGTGTTTGCTTTTACGTTACATATATTATTTTATTTGATTACAAGCCTTCAAAATGGAATGTCAAGTAGACGAAAGTGAGCATTTTCGACACCTTCTTCTGTTCGCGTTCAATCGGGGGAATAAAGCTGCCAAAGCTGCTCTCGATATTCGTGAAGTGTACGGTGAAGATGCTATGAAAGATAGGACAGCTCGTCGATGGTTTTTGCGTTTCAAAGACGGTAATTTCGACTTGAAAGGCATGGAGCGTTCCGGACGACCAGTGGACTTTGATGAGGATGTCGAAAATGCTCACTTTCGTCTACTTGCCATTCTATTTCGAAGGCTTGTAATCAAATAAAATAATATATGTAACGTAAAAGCAAATACAATATCTTGTAGAGTAGAACATTTTCTTTAGAAATGACGTATAACATTGACCATTTTGTTTTACTTTTGGTGTTCATTTATAAATTGGAAAAAAACGGACACAACTTATGTTAACACCTAATATTATATACGAGTATAAGTAATATTTAAGTAAATTAGGATAAAATTACACACAGTTTATAATCATTTTTTAAAACAAATAAATAAACAAAGATTTTATATACTCTATGACACTAATTACTATCTCATATTTAATACTAATTTAAAAAAAAACATATTAGTTAATTAATGTTTTTTTCTACATATGATCAAATCACCTTTTTATCAACAATTGAATTGTCTATTTACAGTATGTATTGTTATCCTCTTCGACGTTTTTGGTTTAATTTTGCACATCCATAAAATGTCTGTCATACGAAAACAACAATTCTTAAGACTGCGCTGACTAAGGCAACTATACCGCATGCAAGTTTTTTAATCTGTTAATATTAGTGAGTTAAGTTCCTGAGTTAAAGCGCCCTTGGTGAAAGTTTGTCTCTTTAAATAGGGCTATATAAATTGTCCTTTTAATATTCTTGGAATCCGACATTCGTCCTGACTTCTTGTTGTATAAATTGTCCTTCAAATACAATATATTTATTTCTTAAGTATAAAGATGATAATTGTATGACCGTAGTGCAACGCTCTGGACTTCCGTGCAGATAGTCGTCGCTTCGAACCTCGCGCTTTGCTACTACCCTCGAATGACACAGCCATTTTTTCCGCTTAATATTCGGGGGTATAAGGATACGTATGACTTCTGTCATATCTATTATTTCAAAAAGAGGAATACAACATGCCAGTGTGCTCCGATCGTCTCGCTTCGGTGTGTCATTGGATCCAGTACTGCGATATGAAAGGTAAGTTTGCTGGTGTG
The DNA here is from genome assembly GCA_949825065.1 of Odontocerum albicorne. NCBI lineage: Eukaryota > Metazoa > Arthropoda > Insecta > Trichoptera > Odontoceridae > Odontocerum > Odontocerum albicorne. The sequence goes on along the minus strand of OX463866.1, from coordinate 7,118,057 downwards.
CAAATGTTCACTCACTTAAAAAAAAAACTCAATGGTACAGCTTCACTTTGCGATTGAACTGATGTTGAAAAGGCAAGGAGAACCTCGACTACGAATCCCAGCAGCAACGACGACGATAAAGATGATTAAATCAAATCATAGTATTTTTTTAATGTAATTTAAACTTCTTAAAAATCGAGAATTGTTTTGTATGCTCAGTGGTGTGAGGCTTGCCTTATCTTCAAAAACTTTTGAAAATAACTATAACGTGTTTTGAACGAAAATTCAATGTATTTCAAATTATGTTTTCCCGAATAATTAAAGCGGACAATACGCAAGTTAACCCTCCCGAGCGGGACCAGGGCTCGGGGTTGGAATGACCACCTATACCAACACTAAGTACTCGGCCTAAACATTTAGCATTCATATAAGATCTAGGCCTCAGGTGCAATAAAGGACCCGACCCCGGGAATAAGGGATGGCCTGTTTACAGGGTGTTGTTTTAAGGCTTAAAATACTCGCAGTACTCGGAGGCAGATCGTACTTATGTATGCCAGTTTGTTAGACGTTTATCTTCTACACGTAATTTTCGGTTTTAATTCTCGAATACTGTAATAATTTTTTAAGAGTTTTGTAACAATACCGTATTATCGTAATTATACCTCCGGATAGCAAGACTAGTGATGCTGGTGACAAAGAGACCTCTTAAAATGCTTGGAATAATGGAAAAGATAAAAAAAATCTTCACTATGTACGAATAGAAAAAAATCGGTGCCGTTGTTATAATGTATGAAAAAAAATACATATTTTATTTGTGAAGTGCTCAAAAACCGATAAAGAATTTCCTGCTTGTTGCTGTCGTACGTTAAACTGAAACAGTAATACAAATAATGCGTGAAAAAAGCTCGGTAATTAAGAAAGGGCTCGCTTTTATCCACGGATATTGCTATTATCTGAGGAGCTTGGAACTTATCCCCTTCTGATAGCGGAGGATTACTGAACCCCATCACCTGAGGTACATGGACGCATGGTAACACACTGGACTTCTGTGCGGATTGTCGCTGGTTCGAACCTCATACTGTGTTACTCTTCTTGAATAACACAGGCATTTTTCCGCCTATTTTTTTTTTAACTTGGCGAGAGTTATTGCCATGTGGCAATCTCTTCCAACCAACCAGAAATATGTTTTTATAGGCCCTAAGTGTTAACCAGACTGGAATCCTATTTAAAAAAATCTGGGTTCCAGCGGGGATCGAACCCGCAACCTCCGGATCGGCAGACAAGTGTCTTACTACCAGGCCATGGAGGTCGTCACCGCCTACTTTGGGGTATAAGGATACCTATGACTTCGGTTTCAAAAAAGAAAAAAATAAACATGCCGGTGTACTCCAGTCGTCCCACTTCGGCGTGTCATTGAATCTAGTACAGCGGTGTAACTGGTGAGATTGCTGGTGTGCAACTGTTCACTCATTTAAAAACAAACTCCACGGCACAGCTTCGCTTTCCGGATGAATTATTGATGTTGGAATGACGAGGGATTTTTGACTACGATGCCCAGCAACGACGACGACTCTACCTCAAAACATGTTAAATAAATATATTATTGGTTCCTTTTTGCATAATTTCGTTAAAATCAAAGTAAGCAGGATTTAATCCGAAACGTATAGATCATGGTTTAAATCTGCAATAAATAACGGATCGACCTGTATAACGTCAATTTCGTATCCCCAATTCAGACAAAACTCGCCCTTCCTCGTCCGCCCCTGGCTTTAATATAAAGCATAATGCGAGAAAAGGGGCCGACAAGGGTGGAGGCGGAGCTGGAAACCATTGGCGGAACTCTTTTTACCATACCGTATTATGAATTGAAGTATTTCTTGCCAAATCCTTATCGTAAGCAATGAAGGGTCTAAGATTCGATTCTTGGCGGATTCGCATCCGGATTATTAGACTATTTTAGTTAGCATCTAAACGTCGTTTGATTTCCGCCTATCTTTCCTTTTCTTTTGCGAGAAACTTTATAACCGCGCGATATAATTTTTTTACTAGTTTACTATATAACGAAACAACACGTCTTCTCTGGGCTCTACTTGAAATATTGCTGAGGGGGAGATGTATTAAATTTTAACTGTAACATCACATGACCATATGCTGGTCTTCAGTAGTATATTTCAGACCAGGTCCTACATTTGTGAACCTTATTGGTATGATTGTATAGCGTCGATGACTTTGGTCTAACCGGATTGTTTTTGACTATTTTTCATCTGCCTTTATGTTTTTCCATAACTTATATGCTGTTCATTATATTTTTTTAAAGCGCTATGAAAATGATACTTTATAAAACTCTGTTTGAAGTGCCCAGCAAATTAAACCAGCTGATCGTATTGGAAGTTTAATCTTCTTGCCATCAGATCTTTGGGTTTGATCTATCAAGACCTATAACTCTGCTCAGATAACAGATTAAAGATCTGGGTATCTTGTTCCACAACAATCTCGCATTTGGTCTGAACATACTCCTAGAACTTATGTGCTATTCAGCTTACAAAACTCGAGGATTTGTGATGAGAACCTCTTAAGTCGTTTAAAAGCGAAACTGTGTTTGATTCACTAGTTTGTAGCAACTAGAAAGCAATGCTTGCATTGGAAGCACGCTGAGGGCACAAATCTCACACATAGTGGAGAAGGTACAGAAAATTAACTACGATATCTCTCTATGAGTAAGTTGGGTATCGATCCATGGCTTTATCCTTCTCAGTTTCTACTAGGCATGCTTGGGTATAACTCCTTGAGGGTAATTTGAAATATTTTTCTCCTGGTTCCGTTGTCAGACTCGTTCCAGGAGTCGTGAGCTGTCCAGTATTACTAGAAAGATTAGCGTTCAATGTTCCTAACAATTACACTAGACTGCACCTGCAGGGACTGTTCTCAATCACATACACAAGAACGGGCCTTCCAGTCGCTAAGACTGTTGGAAGGTCATATTGCCTTTGTATTATAATATCACATTATCAAAAACACAAGAAATGTTTCTTCTAAGACTGAGGAGCTTAAAAAGCACCCATGAACTTATTTAGGTGATTTTTGAATATTTTTTTTAAATGTGTTATCTTTTTTATGATTAAAAAAATCAATGTATTATAATTAGGCTAAGCCCGTGTTGTGTTTGAAAATAAATAAATAAAGACTATTTGTTTGCTGTTGTGCAATAGCTTTTACTAAACTCAAATGTTATTTATTCGCTTACAAATATAGTATAATGGTTTACTAGTATTTATCCCACTTTCATTTAATAATTCTCTATTACGCGGCATACAACAATGTTGACAATTATACAATTAAATTTCAAATAAACATATATTGTTCTTTTAACTGACACCCCCAAACGTTGATCCACGCCACTGTTAAGGGTGGCTTTGTACGGAAGAGGGAAGCAGAATTGTGTTTTGTTATGTTACCTACGCACTACCGGTTTCGACCGCCAGGGGCATTAACATACTAGATGGGCTACAATGGAGGCGATGGCAAGAAGTCTGAGGGATTATATCGTCAAGTTCCCGAATTGGGATGGTCAGAATTTGGATTTTCTGCAGTCAAATCGGCGGATTTGGGTTTTGTGGGTTACTCAGGTGTTTTCAAACGGTGGTTTTACAATAATTTATATATAGTAAGGTCCAAAAATTGCCGGACAGAGGATATAAATTATAAATTGATTGTTCCAATGCGATCAAATAGGACAGGGTATTATGATAGAGCTTTTGCCGTTGCTGGTGCGTGGAATATTTTACCTCTTAGTGTTAGATATATGGGTGGCGTGTATAACTTTAAGAAATACTTGAAAATTTACGATGGTTTATAAACAACACACACATACATTACACTACACCTAAAGCCGAATGTGTTAATATCACATATTAACGGATCTACAAAGGTTTCTTTGAAGTTCGTTTTCTCTTTGTGAGTTTTCTGCGGTTTTCTTACCATATATGTTTTCATGAAAATACGGAGATTTAGCAAAGTACCTAGTCTATTGACCTTCATATCCTTACAATTAATTTATATTTATTTTTTAAAATATTTTTAATTTGTTAATAATAGTGGGTTCGATCCCTCAGTTTGCCCTCTTAATGGCGCTATACAGAATGTGTCGCAAAAAATGTATCCACAATTTCAGTTATTATAAAGTCTGTATTTATTAGCATACGTTTCCCTTTCAACGTTCATAATAAACTACAATACATAAATGTATTTTTTTTATACCTAGCGCCTGTTTTCAAATTGATGACGATTTTCAAACTGATCCGCCTACTAGACTTACTATCAGACGAATAAGCAGATGGAACTGTTCAGTATGTCCATAAACAACGTTCCAGAAGACTAAGACCATCGACGAACGTTGCCACGTAAGAAAGGGTGTTGGAAACGTATCGTCAAAATTCAAGAACATCTGTTCGGCAGGCTTCTCGGTCTTTGCACTACTACCGCGTTTTCCTGCTTCCAGTAGCACTTCAAAATACACTTTCTTTGTTCAAAACTTAGTCTGGTTTCAGACATTATTTCTCAACGGTTAAAGTTACCAGCTATTAAAGTTTGGATAAATTTTTTGCGACACCCTGTGTGCAGTCGTTTTATTATTATTGTTATAAAGGTGATAAAATGATTTTTTTAATGTGTGTTACCCTGTAGTGCAATACAATTTTTAGAACGATAATTTATTTTTTTAATACCATATAATGATAAAAAAATATTCTGAAGTTTTGTTTTTGTTTTTTTTTCTACGCAAATCTTATTTCAAGTTTATAAATATAAAATAATCACTATATGGCAAGTCAGGTGGGTGATTCAACTTTTGGAAACCACAGTGTTGAATGGAAGTCTTTGTGTCAACAGTAGTGTGCACTGGCGTGTTGTCGAGCAATAATCTCACGCCTCGTGACAGCGAATTTTCTCAGAGTTTTGTTTATATGGCATCCTTTAATTTGTGCATTTATGGTACATAATACTCGTCAGTCATTTTTTCTTTGGTGACAATTAGTAGAATTCCTTGATAATCCCCATAGATGTAGTTTTGGTAAGTCGACACTTTTTTGGTATCTCCGTAGCAAAAACCAAGTGCATGACATTGTCCAAAGACCCACTAGAGTGCAGAATTTCAGTACGTGACGAGCCAATTGAACAAGCAACCCAGTTCAGATATCTTGGCAGTGAACTGCTCACCTCTCATGACCTACCCAGAGAAGTAAGGCCTCAGGTAGATAAAACTGCAGTTGTGGTGGGCTGCCTGAGAGATGTCATATGGAGGAATAAAGATATGAGAACGGATAGCAAGGTACGCATTTATAAGACCTGTGTGCGACCTATCCTCACATATGGCATCGAAACGAGGGCGGACACTGTCAGGACAAAAAGTATGCTAAGGACAACGGAAATGAGAACTCTGCGCGCTATTGATGGGAAGACTTTGCGTGATCGTGTAAAGAACACCACAATCCGAGAGGTCTGTGAGGTCCAAGATGCGGTCAGATGGGAACGACAGCGTCGACGATACTGGTACCAACATGTACAGAGAATGAATTCCACAAGAATTCCATACATAGCTCTGCATGGGGTGCCGGATGGACGGCGTCCACCAGGGAGACCCCTGAAACGATGGAGAGATAGCTGGAGCTCAGCATCACAAGAGGACAATCCTGCAGTAACAGACTCTTGAGAGTCTACAGAAAGTTTAAGAAGAAGAAGACACTTTTTTGCTATTTCTTTTGATTTAAGTCTTCTATCTTGTAACACTTCTATCGCGCGAATACAAATATTTCTGGAGTGAGTGCTTCTAGTCGTCTGCCTTGACGATGTCCATCTTAAATCGATTATCTGCCTAAGTGAAAACTTTTTAGCCCCATATTTCAATTTGAAATATGTAACTATGTAAGATTCTCAGTAGAAAGGATCTAAACCGGATTTTTTCCTTTTTTTTGTAATATGTAGGCAATCTACCCAAACAAGGATGATTTGTGCCACCAATTAAAGCCATTCTGCAATTATACTGTCAATATAATAAAACTTATTTTAAAATATTGATAATTTTAGACAATTCAAAATTTCAACTGATTAAGCTTTAAAGAGTTAACAATCGATCCATAAGCAGAAAAGTTCCACGAAGAAGAAGAAACGCAACATTTATCGGACGCGGTAAAGATATACCTTTAAGTAAATTAAATATGTCTCTCAACGGACAACCGTAAAAACATGGTCTATAGTCTCATCATCCCGACCACTCTCGCAGCCAGGATTCTCATTTTATAAAGGAGACTAGTCACCACGCAGTGGCCCTTCTCCAAATGATTTTTTTTTTCATATTTTGAAATAAACTTGTTGACCGCGCGATGTTCAAATTTTAACATTTCAGATTACAACGAAACAACACGTCTTCTACCGGCTCTAGTAGACATACATCTGAGTTTAGAGGTATCAAATGCAATTAACTGCAACATCGCTTGACCGTGCGGTCGACGTTGTATCTACACTTATTCAGTTTTACTTTTTGAGGCCGGAATCTTTTGGATCTTATGATTTATAAATCCACAACACCGCTATTTAATCCGAATTTAAGAGTCAAGAGTTACACAACTCAACTTTATTCAGACTTAGATTGACCAATACTACTTAGGGAACTCTTGTGTTATCCATTCTTTTTACATAGTCTCGTCAGTGTCTACCCCTTCTAACAATATCATTGTAGGAGAATGCGTAAACGTTGCTACGAGGGTCATCCAGAAAGTAAGGTTACAACATTTATGTAGGATCGAAAAATGCTTGTATTTAATTGAAATTCACATGTGAATACTTCACAAATATATTAAACTATTTTTCAATGTAATCGCCGTCGAGATCGAGACATTAATGTAGTCGGGGCACCAGCTTTTGTATACCAGTGTCATAGACCTCCGCCGCCAGCTCTTTCAGCCACTTCTTCACAGCTTCTTCGACCTCCTGATCGTTGGAAAATTGTTGGGGTGTAGTGACACACCCACGTCTCATCCCCCGACGATAGAGTTCAGAAAAGCTTCTCCCTCCTGTGCAAAACGATCCAAAAATTCACGCGCGGCGGTCACGCGATTTTGACGGTGCTCCGGTGTGAGCATTTTAGGCACCCATCTCGCACACATCTGTTACTAAGTTTTTCCGACACAATATTACCAAGGAGACTTCGAGAAATGTCAGGAAATTCTTTGTGAATGTCGTCAAGCGTTACACGGCGGTCATTTCGCACTTGTTCTTCAATTTTTTGCACAAATTCGTCAGAAATCACTGCCTTGCCTCATCGTGAGTATCAGTACGGCCTTCTCTGAACAACTTACCCACTTCGTGACATGTTGTCGACTCATCACATCCTTACCATAAACTTCCACGAGCTTCCGATGGATATTCGAGGCGGTATTGTTCTGCAAAGTCAAAAAACGGATGACCGCGCGGGTCTCGCACAGACGAGAGTTGGCGGGAGCCCGCGACGACCTCTCCATCGGAAGAATTTACTGTGACTGAACAAAATGGCCGACAAACACGCGGGACCAAACAAACTGACCGTTAGAATCCCCCCTACACGCCAAGTGTGCCAACTTTGAAACTAAAAATTTCCCCCCGGAATCAGGAGCCCTTGTAACCTTAGTTTCTGGATGACCCTCGTATTATGTTATGTTACAAAAACATCGCATTTCTACAAAAAATACTTTTAGAATTTAGGGTTTTATGTATCGTTAAATATACAAATATACAACATAAAAAAAAACAGAAATATGTTACAAGATCCCCTATTTAACCCTTCCCTCACCACTGTTTATTGTTGCAAAAACCCCTACAAATGGCAATATAAATCATATGAATTATTTGGGCTTCGGAATGCGTGAAGAGGGTTGTTTTTGCATGTCGCGTAGAGGGTTGAATAGAATAATTGGGTGAATTTTGTTTAAAAATTAAATAATTTTTGTTTTTAATAAAATTATTTATTGAGGAAATGTGATTATACTTGGAAATTATTCGGTAGGGGTTAGAATAATAGGGGTGTTTTTTTTTTGTAAAATTATTGTAAAGAATTTTTAAGAATAGGGGAGTTAAATTTGCAGTTTTTTAACTTTTTCACCGGTTAATACATTTTTTAATGTTCGTCTTTCAGGAAACCTTTTTTTTGTGGAGGTATCATTTTGGCATAACGCCTGTCTCTCAACCCGAGGGTTGCGGTTTTGTTTCCCTTTGGTACCCATTTAAAAAAAACAGGATTTCGTTACAATTCCCGCTGGCACCCAATTTTCAAAAGCTGGTTGCTAGCTAAATTTCACTTAAAGCCTCTGTAAAATATTTCTGGTTAGTTGGAAGACATTACTACATGGCAATAAACCCTCGATATTTCCAGGAATGTTTCAAATAGGAGATCAGAATTTAGCCTTAAGTTAAGGTTGAACGCTTGTATTTGTTTGACTTTGGATTCCAAATCGAGTTGGTAAGCCAAATATTTCAACTGAACATTTCAGGTAGCGGAATCTCTTCTATGGAACAGTCTTCCGTCCTCTCTAAAAAAAATAATTCGATATACGGACAACTTCTAAGGAACCTATCTCTTCCGTAAATAGAGGTATGGGTGTACAATACAATGCAATAGTATATTTTTTTCAAAATCTGGTGGTTCCCAACATGTCAGGATAGCCGGCTCCTATTAAGTTCTTATGTTAGTTTTAATCCATAGACTCTAAAATATTTTGCTGTGTAAGTTGAGTTATGTATTGAGTATAATTTGAACACGCTTTTGTAAAGAGAAACAGGCCTGTCTCTTTAATTTAAGTTTATTTTATAGATTTTTTTCACATTTAAGTATTGAATCATATTTTTTTAAATGAATTTCTACAATATAAATACCAAATCAGTTAAAACATTTTGACTCTCGTTGATTTTTTTCTATGTTTTCGTTGACTTTGTTTCTCTCAAACTTTTTGAAATCTGTGTATATTGAAGTTTCGATGTGCGTTTTCTTTTGTTTATTGGAGTGGATAAATTATAAGTTTGTATATTATTTTTGGTTTATTGGAGTGGATTAATTATAAGTTTGTATTTTTTTGGTTTGTTGGAGTGGATTAATTATAAGTTTGTATTTTTTTTTGGTTTATTAGAGTGGATTAATTATAAGTTTGTATATTATAGTATTTTTGGTTTATTGGAGTGGATTAATTATAAGTTTGTATTTTTTTTTGGTTTATTGGAGTGGATTAATTATAAGTTTGTATTTTTTTGGTTAATTAGAGTGGATTAATTATAAGTTTGTATATTTTTGTTATTTTCTTCGATTGTTTTTTTTTTTGTTTGTATTTGCCTTTGATTCCCTGAGCCTTGACCTGTCTCAAGTTTGTATTTTATGTATGGTAGATGGTATGCATGAGGTACATTTTTTTAAAATATTTTCTTGTATATGATTCATGTAAATGTTTATAATTTTTGTAAAAAGTTGTGTTTTATATTCATGCGCACTCAAAATTGTAATTTGAATTATAATACTTTAAAAACATTTTAGATTGGTTCATAAAATATAATACTATACATAGTAAAAAAAATATGATATATACCTGTAAAGTGAGTTTGGATCTTAAATGCGGATATCTAAAAAAAACTGATTGAGTGCCTTTAGTCACCTCTGGTTTAACCCTTCTACATGATCGATGGGTTTCCTATAATCGAATTTAAGTACGCGGAAAAGCGCAAGATTAAAATCTCTCCCGATAGTACTTAAAGCGATATACGTTATTAAGGTGAAATGGCTCTTTTCAGCCTTTTTAATATCGAGCCATTCCACAATCTTCGGTGGGGAAGTCGTTAAGTGATTGGGAAATATTAAAAAAAATCTTCATTTAAATTCAAGAGAAGGTTAGAGCATGTAAAAATATTATTTATTTATTTATTTTATTTATTTATTTAATTAACGACACAACAGTGTCTTTATATACAAATGAACATGTGACAGGTTATACAGTACTTAAAATTATTGACAAATAATACAAAACTTTATCTTAAGCTAACATGAAGATACAAAAAGCAGTAGTAATAATAAATTACAGTCATTGTTTTAAAATTATTTAATAATTATATGTATATTTAAGTTCAATATATGTTATGTATGTATACCACAAAATATTACCAAACTTCACCAAGCAGACTTACGTAATTGTCGAAGACTTATTTTATAGAGGTAAAGAACTCAGATTTGTTTTAGTGGAATAACGCATACATATAATAAATTTTTTGAGAATTTTATGGATAGATATTGAGATATAGAAAACACATGGCCTCATTAGTAGAACGAGATGTAAGTTGCTTCGCAGAATCAAAACCTTCCTACATGTTGATGCAGGGTTACTCAACTCCAGAGGCAAAGTATTGTCCTTAATGTTTTGTTTATATTACGTTATTTATATTAATAAAGGAGAGCACAAAGTTAGTAGCTATTTCTAAATATTGTTGTGATATTCTGGCGAATACTATATATACTTATATTAAAAATATCGAAATTGCTGCAAAACTCATTTCCAAGTCTTTGCATACGAATTATAGAGGAGTTGATTTTATAATTAGTATAGCAATTATAACCTTTTAAATCTAAGTAAATGCTACTGTCCCAATGTCTTATGCTTTCATTACTTGATTATGGTGAAGTATATTATTTGGATATCAAATAGATGTTGGATAAGTTGGAGAGACTTCGAAACGTTGAGATCCGATTCATACTTGAACTTAAGGAGTATGATCATGGGTCCGAGCTTCGTAACAGACTTCGATGGCTTTAAATCAGGTAGTGCATTGGTGTTTCCAAAACGCGTAGTGACAAACTGCGAGTTCTGATTCACTCCAGTAGTTCTAAACGAAATCAGAAGCCATACATTATTGCCTCCAAACCATGATATTCAATGTTTTCGAAATACCAATTTGGACATATTGAAGAGTAGCAAACAAAAGAAGGAGAAACAATCAAAAGCGATTGTGAGTTCCGTAGCCAAGTTGGTAAGACGTCTGTCTCTCAACCCTTCTGGAAACTAGATTTTTTTCAAAAAGGATTTCAGTCTGTTTTTTACTTATGCCCTCTTTAAAATATTTCTGATTGGTTTGAGCATTGCTATATGCCTATAAGCCTGCCAGGTTGAACTGTACCATAGACAAGGAAAGTGTAATACAAAGGCAATATGCTTATTTGGCTCCCATTACATACAATGGCGTGCCGACTTCAATAAAGGTAAAGGTAGGAAAACCATTTAGACAGTCGACGGAGCGTGGTTGTTATTGATACAGGATTTTGAGTACTTGGGCTTTCAGGATGAATGACGAGTGGAAAAGATTTGTGTGAGTTCGTGAGTGTGGGTTTCTTCTTGTTCTTTTAATTTTGGTTGTTTTTGTATTTATATTTCTGTGTATTTTTTGTTTTAATTTTTTATTCTTATGATTGTGTGTGGTATATTGTGGGATGAATATTTTTGGTCTTTCTGAAGTGATTATGTGTGAGGAGTTGAATTTCGCAAGATGTTTCCAATTGTAGTTGAGTGTCACTGTTTGTCAGGTTGATGAAAGCGTGCAACGGGGTTTTGTTTTTGTGTAATCAAAAATCGGAAAGAAGTATCGATTTATTTTTTCATGCTAAATATCCTCAGTGAGATACAGGCAAAAACCTAGTTTACTGGGGATACGACCAATGAAAGGCAACAAACCCAGATCCATAAAAATTGTATGTCCAAATCAAATTACCTGTTTTTTTTTCTCAAATTCTGTATATTTCTTGTCATGTGTAATAATAATAATAATAATGCAAAAAATTGTTCTATTTATGTAATATATGCCATTCAATATATGCCATTCAATATATGCCATTCAATATATGCCATTCAAAATCTATGCTATATATGCCATTCAAAAAGAACGATCAAGATACTGGATATACTGGGTTATTTGTCCAGTTTTCTTTAACGTCAGCGGTTTTTGCTTTTAGATCCAGTTGATCCCAGCGAATAAACAGGGGCTTCCATTTAAAAAAAAAATACTTACATAAATACCATCACGTTGTCTTCTTATCGGAGTAGACAGAAATGAGAGAGCGTCAGACGATCCTATTGCGAAACACATTTTCGCCTCTTCTACATTCATACACCTTCTTGCACAGCTCTTTTTTTTTTTTTTACCTGGCGAGTTTATTGTCATGTGGCAATCTCTTCCAACCAACCATAAAGCTGTTTTTATAGGCCCTAAGTGTTAACCAGACTGGAATCCTATTTAAAAAAATCTGAGTTCCAGCGGGGATCGAACCCGCAACCTCCGGATCGGCAGACAAGTGTCTTACCACCAGGCCACGGAGGTCCTTCGATATCTTTGACTTTTTACATTTTCTTCTTTCAAAATATTACACACTTGATCCAACCATACTTTCTTTGATCTTTCTCTACCACCCCTTCCACTCACATATGCATTGTATATTTGTTTGGTTACTCTTTCTTCATTCATTCGTTTCAGGTTCCCAAACCATCTCATATTGTTGTCCACTCATCTCATATCACTTCATTTTTTATTATGTAATACATTGTCACCCCATAAATTTTTCTAAGTGCACGCAGTTCTACTGCATTTATTTGGCATTTTTCAGTTTTGTTCCATGTCCATGTTTCATTAACATACATAATATTTGGTATAAAAATACTGTTGTGGACTATCATCATGTTAACAAATTTTGATACTGTTCGGTTCAAGTGTATATGTTTTAGTGCCCCATTTAGTTTGTTTCTTATCGCTACACGCCGTTCGTTACTTACTTCTTAACTCTTCCATAATCTGAGAAAATACTACCCAAATAGAAGAATTCCTCAATTTGCTCCAATCTTTCAAATTTACGTATATGTATTAGTGCCTCATTGACTTTGTATCCTATCCCTTGTTGTTATTTCATAATCTGTATAAGTTTAATTTTATCCAAGTTCATACTTAAAATACTGGTATTAAAGTTGTATTAGGAAAATCCTTAACCTACATAAGTACTTGTTTTAAGTTCTGATAAATTATTGTCATTATTATCGTCATCAACATAAATTGATATCTCTTTTAGCATACTTGAAGCAATCATTGAACAATAATGTACATCTTCAGTATATGATATAATATGCCACGGCAGGTCAATTGGGTAACTGATCACTCTATCACCGATCTATCATCCTGTCTATTATACTCTTGACCTCATCTAATAGTTCATTGTATGAAAAGATTGTATTAAATTGTGTTTTTTTATTCTTGTTTCAGGTAATTGCTTGGTAATTACTGATGAGAATCATGGACGTTGATAGATGGCATAGTTTATTTATTGGTGTGAGAGTAATTTGTTGGTAAGTTATATAAATTATGCTTTAATAAATTTTAGTACATCTACGTACAAACCATCACACTCCATCTACCTGTCGGGGGATGACGTTAGGGTATGTATGTATGTTTACATACTCTTTATAGTGTGTATGTATGAAGTTGTAGCGACCATGCGTGCGGTCTCTGAACCCATTGAGTTAAGTTCACATTCATCCCTAATCACTTTATAGGAACAACCGTTCCTAAAAAGTGATTAGGGATGAATGTGAACTTAAGGCTGATGTATTGAGTGAGATGAAGAAGAGCACACTGAGGTAGTTTGACCATTTATTTATTTATTTATTTTCTCAATACAGGCTTAGCTCTATTACATTGAAACATACAAAAAATGTTAACATTAAAAAAAAATTAATTATATGAAATAAAAAAATTATGTATATCCATACTTACTATATATACTACGGCACCAGTTTTGCAGCAACAATTCTGAGGCCCAAATCTCTAACCAAAATGTCTTGAGCGGATCCATAAGCGATGTTCAAGTCCTCTGCCAGCTCTCTAATGGTTAATTTGCGGTTTTCGGCCAACATTTATTTGATTTTATCGATCTTTTCATCGATTTTCGACTGCCACTGCGTTCGTCATCCTCGACCGACTCACGGCCACTTATGAAGCGTTCGTGCCACCAAAAAACACTACTCCAACATTTCCAAGGTCTGCGGACCGTTAAATCCGTTTTTCACATAAAATTTAATGGAAACTCGTTGATGCACAGTTGATGCCATTTTCAAACTTGTAAAAAATCGAAAACACGTACAAAGGTAGATAATACTCGGCACAACGTAACTTTTACAAATGTCAAGCTATTACGCTGAAATTTGGAGGGAAGTGTCAATGATAGATGTGGTAACCTAACAAAAAAAAAAAAGAATTCCAATCGGGTGACTGACAGCGCCACAAGGTGGCCGGTCCTAAAACTTTTTGATCAAGGTAGTACACACAAACGTACACATATATTGAAAGTCACTTCAGTACGTTGACGAATGCTGAGTAAAAGGCTAAGCAAGCGATTGCCCCTTTGCACATACCATATACATGTATATTTACTTTGATCTTAAATTACGTTACGGATAAGCAAACACATAGTTGCCGACTCTTATAATCCGTGTGCTGAAATTTGAAATCGTTCCCACTAAGAGAGGTAGAAACACAGTTAACTTCAGCAATTACGGATACTTCGACTTCCTGAAACAAACTTTTGGGATCCACGAGGATTCCGAATCTTCGCCAAGTTATGACTGTTAAGTACCCAGGGTCTTAACTCCCCGTGGATTCCAAGTTTACCTTGATGCATTTTGGGGGAAAGTTTCCACTTTTGAAATGAGTTAGTGGCTGGTTGCTTTCGCTTGATACCAGGCTATCGTTCCTTCATTTACTACTTTGTGCAGTAACGTCTAGCTCGAACTTACTTGATTGTTAAATATTTGAACTAATTAAAGACAGGCAGTCAAACTAATTAAATGGATATTTATTTATTTAATAAGAAATTACGTAAATCTCCACGACACGTGCTCCGTGAAGATTGATGTTGTACCTGTACACCTACCTAAATGAATTGTCAAAATAACGAGCGAATTGTAAAACACAAATTAAATTAAATTAATTATTGTCAATTGATAAACATACAGGGTCATTGACCGATCAAGTATTCATAGATAGCTACACGTCAAGAGCGGCGGTAATATTTACTATTTTTGTAGTACCCGCGAATTGGCTAGCCATCTCCAAATGTAAATAATATTTCTACCGCCAGTACATGTGATAGAGCAAGGCAGATATATATCGCCCATGTATTCATCCACTGGTATAAATTGTCTGCACTCTGCGAAATAAACATACATTTTATTGTCGTCCATTCAGCTGTCAAAACTTGTATTATTTATTTACCCGCTGTCCACTTATCGAAATATATCCGCATTCCTGAGTCTATAAATAAACCGATATTAATCAAGATCATCACGACAATCGAACATAAGCAATCCGCTATAATGTTAAAAATGAATGTAGTGAAATTAAAGATTACTGCCATAGAAAGTGTATGGGTTGGCTAAGAAAAAACGGTAGCAGGTTGATGAATTCTTTCATCTGGGTTGTATGTTTACAGGTGATGGGAAAGTTGAAAGGGAGATTGAACGAAGGGTAACGACAGGGAACAAGGTAAACGGAGCACTAAATGTTATGTGCAATAACTGCACAATACCAACAGTAGCAAAAATGACAATACATATAAGTGTGTTGGTGCCCACTTTGATGTATGGAAGTGAAACTTGGACTTGGTAGAAATAGGATAAAAGTAAGATTAATGCTGTGAAGATGCGTGCACTAAGGAAAATGTGTGAAGTCTCAATGTTTGATAGAAGACATCAGAAATGAATGCATGGATGAAATGGATTTTTTAGGTAAGACGCAGAAAGGAACTTTAAAATAATTTGTATATGTACAGAGAATGAATGATGATAGAATGACTCAGCGAGTATACAAATCAGAAGTGCACGGTTGCGTGGACAAGGTAGACCGAGGTAAACGAGACTGAACCAAATGAAGTCTCCATGTGATAAATAAATATTTGAAGACGAGAGATTTAACTAGGCGCATTTTCGTCGTTGGATGCAGTGTGGCGATCAACGACACACCATTTTAACAAGTAATAAAATTTAAATACTTGGGTGCTAGCATAATGTGCAATAATGACCTCTATGGCGTAGTGCTTGAACAATCACAAAAGGCCGCAGCTATTTCCGGATGTCTAAAGACCACTATCTGGAAAAACAAGTTTATGAACATCCAGAGCAAGGTGAGGATATACAAGACTTGTGTCCGCCCCATAATGACATACAGCATGAGTCCAGAGCCGACACTGTCAGAACCGAAAATCTCCTTCGAATCAGCGAAATGAAGATACTCAGGAGTATCGTTGGCTAAACCCTTCGTGATAGAGTACGAAACACAGAAATCCGAAGGATCTGCTAAGTTTAATATTTTGTCAGATGGGGACGACAGAGAATACGGTTTTGGAACGAACTTGTATCCAGAATGGCGGAACCAAGAGCCGTGAGAATAGTCAGGGATAGTATCCCCCGAGCAAGCAGACCTCCAGGACGACCTCCCAAAAGATGCAAAGACAGCTGGCAGTCGACGTCACAAGATGGAAACAATGATGCAGGACTATAACAGGCCAACAGGCCTAAAATATGAAGAAGAAGAAGAAGATTTTCGTCGTAATGGTCATGGTTCGGCTCTTTCATATCTTTGACGTCGCTTTTTGTTCAATTTTAGTTTTTCCTTTCACTTCAGCCTCGAAGCCTCCATTGTTGGTAATACTGGAGTCTTAGTAAATAAATATTAAAGAATAACAATAATATAGGTGTGACACGGAAAATTAAATTTTAAGGGTTTCTATTTATTTTGTTGCAAGACATCAAAACAAAACCTTTCTACCCCGAAAGCTTAACTGCGCTGAACGCTGGAACGAGCAATCCTATTTCGGTCGTTATGGTGATTTTTTTCCTTCTCTCGTAGATTATAAAAAAAACGTTATTAGAAGTGACACCCTAAATTTAGTGGATTAAACCATTTTAAAACAAGTCAATTTTGAAATACGGTTATCCCAAACCTGTACAGGTTAACCCATAAATAATAAATGGTTTAGGGTCCTGTGTCAATGGGTTAGCAAGGGGTCGGCAAAGCGGATCACTCACCTGCGTCCACCAGACCGACGGGGAAGTACAGGCATTAAGCACGTTCCTTCTGACAAATGACCACCACTTGAGTACCCCTGGCCTTTGTTACTTTGGGATAGGATTAATAGGGTTCCTGTGATTGATGACCCCTGCCTATCAAACAGGTAAAGATTTATACGTGATCTAAATTAAACACTACATTGTTACACATAAATACATAACATTACGTCTTGCTCTTTTTGGGGTCAGCAAAGAAGCCATATTTCTACACCTTTCTAGCTGTGCACACAGCTTTCACATCCATACATCTCGTCAAACATAATCTAGATAACACATCCGTCCTGAACAGTCTTGGTTTGTGTGTTCCGAATAATTACCTGAGACAACGCACCTATATATTCTTCTATCAACCTATAAATCGAACCAACCTACCTTTGAAATGTTGGTAGGTAGATCAATCAATTTTTATTCGTGTGTGTCCTCATATAGACGTTTTTACGTGTTGCTTTGAAGCGAAAGGTCTACAATCAGTATATTC
The DNA here is from genome assembly GCA_949825065.1 of Odontocerum albicorne. Taxonomy (NCBI): domain Eukaryota; kingdom Metazoa; phylum Arthropoda; class Insecta; order Trichoptera; family Odontoceridae; genus Odontocerum; species Odontocerum albicorne. The sequence continues at coordinate 7,100,438 of OX463866.1, read as the reverse complement.
TCCCAGTACTTATGTGTAGCTGTGAGACATGGACGCTCACAGTAAAGAACACACAAAAGCTCCAGACCGTACAAATGAGCGTGGAGAGATGCATGTCGGGATATGCTAAAAAATACCGTAAACGAAACACCTGGATTCGCAATTCAACCAAGATAGATGATGTAATAAAGGTGTGCAAGAAAATAAAGTAGCAATGGGCAGGACATGTAGCCAGAATGTCAGATTCCCGATAGACATACGAAATAATCAAATGGTACCCAAGAGGCATAAAGAATCCCAGAAAAAGACCGAAGGTACGCTAAGGATGGATAAAATCAGGAAGCATAGCACAGCATTTCATGGCACCAACGAGCGAAAACCCGAATTATTTGGAGTGAATTTGGGGAGACCTTCATCCAGCAGTGGAACGACCCAAGTTGACAACGGTGATGATGTGATGATGTGTTGCTTAGATCCTTCAGGAAAAAACACCAAAGTTTAGTGTTATATTTAAAATATTTTTATTTTTTGTGTTATTTAACATGCCATATTTTATTATGATGTTTTAGTGTAACATATATAATATATATATTTTTATTGTGGTTGTCATCAAATAAGTCACTAAATTTTAAATTGTTTTGTATTTATTTTTTCGTTTGTTTTATTGTTCTTGTTATATTTATATACTATACGAATTACGGACACCTGTAATGTATAAAGGATTTAACAAAATAAATTTATAAATGGTGTTCTCATTCCATCTTCCCTCAGTTAAAATTTCTCAAAATATCTCGTTCCACTCTTTCCTCGGTCTACCTCATCTCTCCATTCGTTCGTCTATCCTCATTATACGAGTATATCCGAACTCCCTTCTGATTTTTTTTTGTTTGAACCGTACAAATGTGTAATCGAATCGAACTGAAATCTTGAATGTTTGGTTGAATTTACCGTAAGAATGCAATATGATAAAAGTTATATATTTTTATTGTTTTCTTAGATCGAAAACGTTTAGAAAAGTAGCTTTTTGAAAGCAAACATAAAATTCCTATGCAACATGTTTCTCGTATATTCCGAAGAAAGAAAATAGATGTCGCCATTTCCCAGCATTTTCCCGCCATTTCCGATAGTTTCCGGAAATTGCCGACGAGAGACGATGATACTCGATCGTCCGTGAAATTGGTCAGAGTCGATTGAACAATATATATTTATATTGAAACTTTGTTGCTATGTATTCATTTATTGAACCGTTTCTAACGCTATATAATATTATTTTAAACTAAATAAGTTATATTTACACTATTTCATTTATCTTGGGTCTGTTTCATTCTGCTATTTGGGTCGTCGCTGTCAAACCAATTGGTGCTCAAAACGTTGTTTAATTCATTGATCCGTAGCAAACTAGAAAACAATGCTTGCATTTCGAGCCCGGTGGGGGCGCAGAACTCGCTCGGTGGTGGAAAGTACAAAAAACTTGGTGGAAAAAGTACAAAAAAATATCTACGATATCTCTATATGAGAGAGTTCGGTGTCTATTCATGGCTTTATCCTACTCAGTTCCTGCTCGGGTATAACTCCTTGAGCGTAAGAAGAGATCTGCGTCTCCTAGTTTACGTTGTCAAACTCGTTAGAGGAGTTGTGAGCTGTCCAGCATTACTACAAAGATTAGCGTTAAATGTTCCTAACAATTACACTAGACTGCGCCGGCAGGAACTGTTCTCAATAACATACGCAAGAACGGGTCTTCCAGCCGCTATGCCTGTTGGAAGGGTCTTAACTCTTTTGAACGGGACTGCTTCGGATATTGACATATTTCATATCACATTACCATAAGCAAAAGTAAATTTTCTTCTTATATTGAGCGCGTTAGAAAACACTCATCAACATACTTACGAGTAAGTGACTGTGAATATATGTGTATCATATGTTTGTGTGTACGAGTATATACTCGTATGTATGTATGCATATGCATTATTTTATATAATTTATAAAAAAAATTTCTATGTACGAGTAATTTTCTTCTTTTTTAATGTCTTGTATTTTTCAAAGTAATTGGGCTAAGCCTGTTTTGAAAAAATAAATAAATAAATAAATAAATGAATGAATGAATGAATGAACGAATGAACGAATGAACGAATGAACGAACGAACGAACGAACGAATAAATAAATAAATAAATGCTGGGTCTTATAGTTGAGGACCCTTCATCATACTCAACACGTCAGTCTTAAGTTCTTCATTCCGTATTTTGTTATATACTACATACATTGTCATCGCGTGCATTTTCTCTCAATAACACATTTATTCGGCACTTTCCAGTATTGTTCCACGTCCACATTGCACTCCCATACATCAAAATTAATACGAAAATATTTTTGTTGACTATCATGTTAGCAGATTTTGATATTTTCCTGTTCAAGTATATCATATATATCTTACTACCCCGTTGCCTTAAAGTACGACATACTTTTCATAAAAAGGAAACCTAATTTGTCATCTCCATAGATCGCCTCGCAAAATTTTGGCAAATCACCTCGGCCCCATTGAACCCGCGAAATATAATAATAATATATGGCGAAAATTAGCAACCCTCTCTCATATAAGAATTTTCCACATCGTCAAAGGTTTCGTCATTAATTATTGCAAAAATTACCAAAAGCAAAACATATTTTTTTCCAAATCGACCAGAAAATTAGGGGGCGAAAGCAGTGTGTGTGCTTTCGATTAATTTCACCATCATGGCGAGGGGCAGACTCTCGAATCGGACCCCGAAATTATTGTTGGTAATAAAATTATATTCATTTTAATGTGTGCTTTGCATAGAATATTACGTATTACAATGTATGATACAGAGATCATTTATCTGTTTAAGGATTACTGTTTTGGCACTAAAACACATATGCTTGAACCTTACAGTATCAAAATCTGCTAAGACGATAGTGCACAACAGTATTTTTGCACTAAATTTGATGTATGACAGTGAAACGTGTACGGGAAAACGCTGTCTAAACGTTTTAGAAATGCGTGTAGGGGTAACAATACATGGGGTGATCATTTATGACAATATACGGAATTAAGTGATTAGGGGTGAATGTGAATTTAATGCTGATGTCTTGAGAAAGTTGAAGAAGAGTACCCTGAAACGGTTTGGACATGTATAACGAATAAATGAAGAAAGATTAACAAAAAATATATATACAAAATATAAATATGTTCATGTCAGATCTTATAAGTCGGCGGTCATTGTTTATTGTTTCAATTCTTGGCGAATGGACTTCCGGACTGGTTTTACTCTGAGACCATTTTACATCTGAATTTATGTTTTTCAGCAGCTTGTGCTAAATTCTTATGGCTCTTTACGCAACACAAAAATAGCGCTTTATAGAATAACTCTGTCCAACTAACGATTGTGGCATATTACATTTTCAGTCCTCAGTGAGATACAGGCAAACGCCTAGTTTACTGGGGACACGACAAATGAAAAGCAACAAGCCCAGATCCATTAAAATTGTGTGTCCAAATTAAATTACCTGTTGGTTTTTTTTCGCAAATTGTGTATTTAAAGATTTCTTGTCATGTATAAATAAAATTAAATAAAAATACATCAAAGTTGGTACTATAATACTGTTGTAAACTATCATTTCAGCAAATTTTGATACTGCCTGGTTCCAGTTTATGTATTTTATTGCCCCGTTGACTTTTTTTTCCTTTCGCTATACATTGTTCTTATCTTTCATTACTCACCCATATCTTGCATTTACTTTTTCTTTCGTGCTTAACTATCACAATAAATATGATTACGATAATGGGTTATAAAAATTGTATCTTCCGACTAATCATTACAAAATTATAAATATGGAAATAATCAAGTTAAGAAAAATAGCCTCGAATTCCAATTTATAGGTTAGTTGGTAAAACGTATCTCTTAGACTAGTTGGTAATACGTATCTCTTCCATGACACCTTTTTTTTAAACAAAGGTTTATGCTTGTTTTCCTTTAAAGCCTTGTACATCTTTCTGATTGGTTGGAAGATATTGGCATAAAGACATAAGTACATTGACGCGACAATAAATTCACCAACATGTATTGTATACAACGAACGTAGAATACAAACAATATAAAGATATATTATTTATAGTTAAGGTATTAACATTGTGGTGGTTTAAACACATTGTAATTTGTTTTATCAAATACTGTTAATTCCACTTTTTGTGACGGTATAACCTTACTGGTTTAAAGGCTTTCACCTTATCATCAGAGAAGCACTCCCCTGATGATGAGGTGAAAGCCTTGAAACCGGTAGGGTTATACCGTTACAAAAGGTGAAATAAACAGTGTTTGATAAAATAAATTACAAATATCAAGAGAATTTACATGGGTCTCTCACGTGTCCATACTGATTACCCATCCTGTGCTGTCTAACGATGAATTTCAGGAATAGTTGTTTGTGTAATGACTTTAATAGAAAAAAATGATGTCTCTTGAGTCTGAAAAGAGGTTTAAGATTCTATGCCTGGTTATGATATAATGTTAGACCTGAACACCAAACCTAACATATTTTCGCGTATTATCGAGGCTATCCAGGGAATATCACCCCTCAAAGCCTATTTTTCCTCACCTATTCGCGTCTGTATACCCGATCTACCCCCCAGACCCACCCCTTGCAGGCAATTAAACTTTTGCACCCTTTATATATGAGTTTTATACATTTCATATTACTTTTTATATCGAACAGAGAATCGATTTACCTGTTTTGAATTTTTCGGTTAGGTTATTAAACCCACCTTTTATATTATACAAAAAAAGTGAGAATATTGATAGTTATAATAATACAAGGACAATTTATATAGCGCCGTTTAAAAAGAAAAATCTCATCAATAACTTTAATACTTGGAATTTAAACTCACTTTTATTGACAGATTAGAAATATTAGAAAAACAACTTATATAACTAACTTTTAGTTCTTTCCAGTGATGAGAGTATTTAATTGACACATGTGATAAGCTGGTTGCCTTAAAAAAGTAATTTCTAGTTAGTCAGCCAGCAGGTCTACGCTGCGGTATCTGAGCATAGTAATTAAGTATGATAGGGGAAGGGGAATATGGTATTTTTATGGCTATTGAAATGTATGTCTTTCAAATCTTGCTATGTTATTATTGTATATTTTCTTGTCGTGTAATAAAAAAATATGAGTTGAGTGCAAGGGTAGGAAGGTGGTCGCTGCGGCCATTAGATTAGGCACTTCGTCGCATTTGCATATGTTTTGAAAAACATATTTGGTAAGAAAACAGCAGAAATACGAACCACAAAGACACCGTCATAGATATTTCGATACGTGATAACAACACATAGTTGCTAATATTTTTGATCATCTTCATAGGGTAGGTTTAGAGAATTGTAAATCAAATTATTTCCATTGTTTCGGTTTTCTTTGAAATTATTGTTTCCGGTGCCCGAGACTTTCAACTATATTGAACGAACTGTTGTTCTATTTTTACTAAATTTTGAAATAAAGTCATGTATGAATAATATAATATTGCGCATGACGAGATTTATGAATGTGGAGAATTCGAAAGTTGTGTGATTAGATAGAAAATCTTTTATCTCTCCCTATCCCGCAAGAGACACGGCGTAATTGTATGCATGTAGTTATACGTTGTTTATAGTTAAGGCATTAACGTTGTGGAGTTTTAAATACATTGTAATTTATTTTTATCAAACACTGTTTATTCCACTTTTTTGTGACGGTATTTCAAGGCTTTCACCTCATCTTCAGGGGAGCGCAAACAAGAATTTGCGCTCCCCTTAAGATGAGGTGAAAGCCTTGTAACCGGTAGGGTTATACCGTCACAAAAAGTGGAATAAACAGTGTTTGATAAAAATAAATTACAATGTAGTTATATGTGTAACAAATCTCTCGAGAACTGAACCAATCGTAATAACATTAATTCTAATACGATGAATTACGGATTTAGGTATGTGAGCGTGCTGGAATAAGTTTGTTTATCGTACAAAAGGAAGAAAACTGTGTTTACTTCTAAATATAAAAATGGACAAAACTGTCCTAAAAATATAAAGCAAAACGAATCAACAAAACTATCCCAAAAATATGAAGTAAACAAACATGACAAAAATTGTCCCGAAAAATATAAACTAAAACAAATTGACAAAACTGTCCCAAAAAATGTAAAGTTTAACAAATTGACAAAACTTTTCCAAAAATATAAAGTAAAACAAATTGACAAAACTGTTTCAAACATATAAAGAAAAACAAATTAACAAAATTGTCCCAAAAAGTATAAACTAAAACAAATTGACAAAACTGTCCCAAAAAATGTAAAGTTTAACAAATTGACAAAACTTTACCAAACTATAAAGTAAAACAAATTGACAAAACTGTTTCAAACATATAAAGTAAAACAAATCAACAAAACTGTCCCAAAAATATAAAGTAAAACAAATCAACAAAACTGTCCCAAAAATATAAAGTAAAACAAATCAACAAAACTATACCAAAAATATAAAGTAAAACAAATTGACAAAACTGTTTCAAACATATAAAGAAAAACAAGTTGACAAAATTGTCTCAAAAAATGTAAAGTTTAACAAATTGACAACACTTTACTAAAAATATAAAGTAAAACAAATTGACAAAATTGTTTCAAACATATAAAGAAAAACAAATTGACAAAATTGTCTCAAAAAATATAAATTAAAACAAATTGACAAAACTATCACAAAAAATGTAAAGTTTAACAAATTGACAAAACCTTACCAAAAATATAAAGTGAAACAAATTGACAAAACTGTTTCAAACATATAAAGAAAAACAAATTGACAAAATTGTCTCAAAAATTATAAATTAAAACAAATTGACAAAACTGCCCCAAAAAATGTAAAGTTTAACAAATTGACAAAACTTTACCAAAAATATAAAGTGAAACAAATTGACAAAACTGTTTCAAACATATAAAGAAAAACGAATTGACAAAATTGTCTCAAAAAATATAAAGTACCTAAAACAAATTAACTTACTTTCCCAAAAATATAAATTAAAACAAACTAACAAAACTATCCCAAAAAAAAATAAAGCAAAACAAATTGACAAAACTTTCCCAAAAATATAAAGTAAAACAAATTGACAACCTCCGTGGCTTGTTGGTCAAGTCGCTGGACTTCTACTGGAAGTTTCGGCTTCGATTCGCAATGCTACCGGAAAATAAAAGGTCCCAGTTTGGTAAAAGTTCGTTTGCGCGCCCGTTAAACGTATTCGAGTGTAGTGCTATTGCACTTTATCATCTAGGCCACGAAGTTCGTCATCACATTCTAATCGAGAGTAATTTTGTCATCGATAACATCGTTGACCTCTTCAGTACTCGTCGTTGCTGGACCTTGTAGTCGAGGATACCTTCGCCATTCCATCGTCAATTCAGTTGGAAAGTGAAGCTGTGCCGTGGAGTTTTATGTTTCTTCCTTCCTTTGTCCTTGTTATCCTTATACCCTTTAATACTAGGCGAAAAAATGCCTGTGTCATTCGAGGAAAGTAGAACAGCGCGGGTTCGAACCAGTGGCCTTCCGCACGGCCATGCACCTGGCATGCGGTTGTATTTTCAACATATCTATGTATACATACAGGGGCATGGACATTCAAAAGTAATCTCCCAATATCCTTGAAGCGAAGCGAAGGACAACCAGTGTATTATCCCAGTATTGACGTATGGCTGCGAGGCATGGACGCTTACAGTAAAGAACCCACAAAAGCTCCAGACCGTACAAAGGGGCATGGAGAGATGCATGTAGGGATATACTAAAAGAGACCGTAGCGAAACACCTGTATTTGCAATATAACAAAGGTAGAAGACGTTATAAAGGTGTGAAAAAAAATGAAGTGACAATGGGCAGGACACGTAGCCAGAATGTCAGACTCCCGATGGACACCCGAAATATTTCAATGGTACCCAAGAGGCATAAAGATACCCAGAAGAAGACCGAAGGTACGTTTGATAGATGAAATCAAGAAGCATGGCAGTATCACATGGCGTCAACGAGCAAAAAAAAACGAACTATTTGGGGTCAACTTGGGGAGATCTTCATCCAGCAGTGGATCGACCCTGGTTGACAATGATGATGATGATACATATCCACATATGATGACGCACAGTGGGTCGTTTGCTTTTTTAAAAAAAAAACCTCAAATTAAAACTAAAGAAAAATGTTCCTGCTTAGCATTTTTATTATTTTTTATGGAATAAATTTTAATACAATATTTTCCTATTTCATTCGTTTCCATCTTTCTTTTCGCATACACGCGACGGGAGCTGAAATGTAATTTTTGCCTAGTGCTAAATTTGAATAAAGTACTGACGCAGCATTCAGATTCTTTCTATCTCTCTCTCTACATCTATCTGTATTTATTTCAGGAAACTACAGGGTGGCATAAAAAAACTAAAAAAAATTATTAATTTTATTAAAATTATGTACTACTATTATTTGAAAACGGTACTATATTATAGTGGACAAAGACTGAGAGGGGTCGAATAAATGCGTGCATTGAGAAGAATACGTGGAGTAACAATGTATGACAGCGGTTTTATAATGAGAATATCAAATAATTTAACAGCACCGATATCCTCCGAAACTTATATAATTATCTAAATGGAACCAAATTAGAATATGCATCTACGGTTTGGGCTCCTCATCAGCTCAAATATAAAAACAATATATGGTAGAACAAATACACAAAAATTCCTCAGATATCAATGGTATAGAACAAAGGGCAATTACCCAAACTATATGCTCACCATGTCGTACTTCACACGGTGTGTAACTATAGAAGCCACGAAACAAGAAGGCAAGAATCCATTGCGATATTCCTACTTAAGGTTTTTCAAGGTAGTTTTAACTGTCCCTCGATTCTAAAAGCACTAGGTTTACCTATATGTACCTAATAAATATAGCCGTGCAAGGAATCAGCCTCTGTTTTACATACCAACTTACAGAACGAATATCATGGCTAAACACTCAGTCACGCGTGGTATAGAGATATTGAACCAACTGAATGACACTGTGGATATAGTCTCGGCACCGCCTAGCAGTATGCGAAGAATCCTGGCTGATATTCTTCCTAACGAATAAGCTAACTCTAGAAGCAGACCCTCTTTGTGCAACAGGAGAAATCCGTGCAAAGTGGATAAGACAAAAAAACACGCAATGAAGTGATAAGGTACGAATGTGAAATTAAGGCTGATGTAATTTGTTATATAAACACTGTTTATTCCACTTACTGTAACGGTATAACCCTACCTTTCAAGGCTTTTACCTCATCATCAAGGAGCACAACCAATTGTTTGAACACCCTCTCTTTAAACCTCCACAATGTTAATGCCTTAACTATAACTGATGTGTTTTAACTATTCGTTTATTACTACGTGATTAGAAATTTTCTAAATATATAATTTATGATAAAACAACAAGTGGACACATATATTTATGGATTTGAGTTTATTTCCTTTTATTTTTCGTGTTCCTAGTAAACTAGGATTTTGCCTGTATCTTACTGAGGACATAAAATATGCTTTTCCTTTTATCTTACAGAGGACATGTTAAGTAAGATGAAGGTAGAGCGTGTTGAGATGGTTTGGCCATGTGGAACGAATAAAGGAAGAACGACTTACAAAACAGATATATAGTACGAATGTGAGTGGAAGGCATGTGAGAAGAAGACTAAGGAAAGTATGGTTGGATCAAGTGAAAGATATTCTGAAAGAAAGAAAGTTGTGGAAGTTGTATGGATGTAGAAGAGGTTGTGGCGATCGTATGCGCGGTCACTGAACCCACGAGACGACCTTTGCACATCTTCACAATCCGAGACAATCAATGGACAAAGTCCACGCGCCGGTCATTCAACTCGCTATCAACCGAGAGCGCATTCCATGATAAAACGAGAAAGCAACACATCTTTCGCGCCGTTTCCCAAAACAGAATGAATACCTACACGCGACAAGAATCGCATTGTAAACGCAGAGACGAGACATCGATATATCGCGCGCGCATTCCCGCACACATTCAATAATATTATAAATATCGACGTCTGTCAATAAAATTCCTCTTTACACATTCCGATTTCGACGAGTATTTTATTTATCAACAATCATCCTCATCATCTCTCCTTTAAGGAACAACCGTTCCTAAAAGGTTAAAAATGTGTGTTGAGATAGGAAAGTCTGGCGCTCTATCCTATGTCTACCCCGACAGAGAAATGGCGTGATGGTATGTGTGTGTATATATTATTTAAATTTATTTATGTAATATAAATTCGATAAAATATCGCAAATGTTACTTTTGGGCGAGCAATGAAGTATTAAGTACGAATTGAACAATTCTACGTTTTGGTAAATATGTTCTCAGACGAAGGAAATGTGGAACGAAATATTGAACGGCGAGCTGCAAAAATAAAGTCAATGGAGCATTAAACTATATATACACACGAATCGAACAGCATTAAAATATGCTAAGATTATGTGGTTCTCAACACTCTTTTATTACGAACTTTGAAGTATGGGAGTTAAGTGTGAACTTAGAAAAATACTGAAAGAAACTCAATGTGGTAGAAATGCGTGCACTGAGAAAAATACACGAGGTGATATTATATGACAGAGTAGGAATTGGAATGATAAGTGATGAATTTGAACTTAAGGCTTCTGTATATGATTAAGTACGATGAAGAAGAACGTTCTGAGATGGTTTGGACAAGTGGAACGAATGAACACAGAAAGACTAACAAAACAAATATTCAGTCTTTATTAAAGTAAGCAAGTAATTATGTTCAAAGTAAGAATGACGTGTGACCCACGTGTTTCGTCTTTTAAGTCAGTGATTTCAGGGATTACCTTTTCCACTATTTTGTCATCTGTGTGTGTGGGGTGTTTAGTTATCAATCTCTTCCTACCAACCAGAAAGATTTTAACCCTTCCTTCCCTGTGATGTGTAACTAGTACACATTGCTTCTTAACACTTTAATATCTCGATAAATATAATAAATACTGGGTTCAGATTATAGGTGTTCCTCCGTAATACATTTACGCATTGAATGAAAAAAATAATATTAGTAATAATTAGCACTTATCGGCCACATCAGAGATATTTTGTGAAAATCGGGAATAAATTCACTAATACAATCAAACGTGTACCAGTGTGTGACGTAGGTATATTCATTCAGAAAAACCAATATGGGTGAGGAAGCGACGCTGTTCACGTCTCACTCTCACTCTACTTTGGTATATGGGAATGCAAAAAGTAGAATCTCAATTCGCTCGCTGCTCTCAATTCAGTAGCTTTCGAGCATCCATTTGAGGTGGTCGCTTCGCCCATTTTGTGAACGTCGACTGATGTTTTTTTTCACGTTTTCAGCAATTACATTTCAATTATTATCACTTTTGACTTCAAATTTAATTAATTTAAGCTATGGGGCTATGAATATTCTTATTTTTCCAATTTTAAATCGCTCATTTTTACATGTGTATTGATGTGTATTGAATACACAGCATCGGAACGGGCGGATTTTTTAGCACAGGAAGGGAAAGGTTAAAGAGGCCTTAAGTGAAAACCAAACTGTAATCTTTTTTTTTTAAAAGTGGAGTTCCAACGGGAATGGAATCCGCAGCCACTGTATTAAAATACAGATATCTGACCAACTAGGCTGTATTGTATAATATATAATAAATAAATAAATTGCGAATTAAGTTTATATAATTCTCTTTTAAGTTTTTTTGCGACATCCTACAAACACACCTCATATTCTGAATACGAGCTTTGGTGCAAAAAAATACCTTTTATAATTGGGAATCCAGCCGTTGTGCCAATCTGATTCGGTGGCGCTTTGTAGCCATTGTTTTGTCTTTATTGTTTCTCATTCATTTTAAAATTTATTTAAAGGATTTTAGTTCAAACTACTTTACTGTTTAAAAAAGAATTAAATGTAAATTCTATAAGTTTATTCACGTTTACATTAGTTCATTTGTCCTCTTGTTATTGGTTGACGAGCTTGCTTAACATTCAGTGATCCTGGGTACGATTTGTCAGATTTCTTTCTGGGCTAGTTTCTGAGTTTATTTTATTAATATATAAACATGATATTTTGTATTTTATTAGCTTATCTCACATAATCCTATGAATTTCATTCTTACAGTGGTGTGTCAGCTTACAAAAGAGGCGTTCTCACTGAGTTCATTCAAGTACTCGTATAATTAAATCCAATTTTCTTACGAGTATAAAATCGCACTGTAGGGGAACATTATTTATTACTAGACATAGTGTTGATGAAGTAGGGTCAACTGCATATCTCCGTATAAAAGACATTTGAATTAAAGCGCCGTTTATTTATCCAAGTTTCTCTAGAAAATTGTTAGATTGCTTCTAGAAAATTAAATCGTTTTTCAAAACGTGTGTAAATGTGACTTGTAAAGACTGCTTCTATTTGAGTTAGATATTTTTGGATATTCGATATATTTTAATTGTCTAGTTTAAACTAGCCTTAGTGGACTCGTCGTGTGTCTCACGTCTTGCGAATTAAGACAAGGCATCTTCTGCAAATCCTCTTCCTACACTGAATGAACATTTTACAACCTATACCTTGAATTGATATTCAGAGAGAGATTATCTTTTTTTATTGTTTTGTTGGTCCAGATTGTACTTAGTTATACCGAATATCAAAAAAGTTTCACATTTGAGTGGAGTTTACTCTTAAAACTGCTTTTTATAAATGGTCTTATGGATTGGCATAAAATATCCATCATTATTTATTTATTTATTTATTTATTTATTTATTTATTTATTTATTTATTTATTTATTTATTTAATTAACGACACAACAGTGTCTTTATATACAAATGAACATGTGACAGGTTATACAAGTACTTAAAATTATTGACAAATAATACAACTTTATCTTAAACTAACATGAAGATACAAAAAGCAGTAGAATAAATTGCAGTCATCGTTTTAAAATTATTTAATAATCTTTGAGAATTTTGTGGGAATTTTATGGATATATATTGAGATATAGAAAACACATGGCCTCATTAGTGGGACGAGATGCTAGTTGTTTTGCAGAATTAAAAGCTTCACACGTGCTGATGCAGGGTTACTCAACTCCAGAGGCAAAATATTGTCCTTAATATTTGGTTTGTATTACGTTATTTATATTAATAAAGGAGAGCACAAAGTTAGTAGCTATTTCTAAATATTGTTGTAATATTCTGGCGTATACTATATATACTTATATTAAAAATATCTAAATTGTTGCAAAACTCGTTTCCAAGTCTTTGCATGCGAATTATAGAGGAGTTGATTTTATAGTTAGTATAACAATTTTCGGTATAAAAGGGATTGAGCTGTCTTGTGGATCTAGTGGGGATACGAAATGAAATACTTGCGAGTAAGTGAGGTGCATCAATCACTGAGTGAATGATTTTGTATAGCAGTACTATATCGGCTGTTTTTCTTCTGTCACACAGCTTCAAGAGTTTCACTGCATTTAATAAGTTGGGATAATTTCTTTCTTCATGCGGTATTCCAAGTTTAAAATTTATGAATCTTAGAAATTTGTTTTGTACACGTTCTAAAGTTAGTGCATGGGCGGCGTAATGAGGAGACCATATTGATGAGTTGTAGTCAAGGCGACTACGTACTAAAGAGCAGTATAGCAGTTTTAATGTTCGTAAATCCGAGAAATTTTGGGCAGTTCTTAGTACAAATCCCAAGATTTTTGAACTCTCCCGAGTGATTTTGTTCACATGTTCTATAAATGAAAGTTTTTCATCAAATATAATTCCTAAATCCCTTATAAAAGCTACGCGTTTTAATATATATTGATTTAGCAAATACTCGTGATTAATTGGATTTTTATTTCTATAAAAACTAATGGACTCACATTTACTCAGGTTTAAGTGCAGTTTATTTGTGGTACACCATTGTTGTAATTTATTTAAGTTTTCTTGTAATTTAAGGCAATCAGCAGTATTATTTATGACTTTGAACATTTTTAAATCATCAGCAAAAAGTAAAATCTCTACGTCACTAAGTGTGTCAACTATATCATTGACGAATAGGAGAAATAATATTGGTCCTAGATGCGATCCTTGGGGTACACCGCTTGTAGCTGTGAAGGGATATGAAAGACAACTATCGATTTTGACAGTAAGTATTCGGTTTTTAATGTAGCTTTCGATCCAGTCTAAGAGCGGGCTAACTATTCCTAAAGCTTTTAGTTTACTTAATAGTATATTATGTGATACTTTGTCAAATGCTTTACTGAAATCTGTGTAAATTGAGTCCACTTGTTTTCCATTTGAGAACGAATTGAAAATATAGTTTTCATATTCGAGTAGATTAGTCAGTGTGGATCTACCTGAAATAAATCCATGCTGTTGAGTGATAATAATATTGCGAATTGAATCAACAATTTTGTCTAGGATAAGACTCGCGAATAATTTAGGAATCGTTGATTGTATACAAATCGGTCTATAATTTGAAACATCGCTTTTGTCACCTTTCTTGTATATTGGTGTGAGAAAACTTGATTTCCATATTTGTGGAAATCGACCTTCCGCCAATGATTTATTAAATATAATTTGCAACGGATATGCTAAAATTGATGCACAGTTTTTCAAAATTATGCAGCATCTGTGGTGACATTCAATCAATGTCGCACCTGATGGCTTGTTTAATGTACCCCGTTAGCTACACGGAAGAAGATCTGCTAAAAGGAAGTCCCAATGCCATCACATCTGTATCTTTCTGGGCTGATACGATAAAGATCTGGTTTTGTGGAATAAAAACCATGATCTTAGAATATAGACGTCTTACAAGATTCTCTTCTAATCGTTTCTGTATTTGATGATGACGATGATGCTGATGGAATGTACCATGATTTTAAGATGAAAAAAGTAACAGTACAATGGCCGGAGCACTTAACTGCCCCTATTGTTCCCAACAGAGATGTGATAAGACGTTTAACACGATGATGGCTGGACCCGGAAGTGTGGTGTTATTTTTTTGGCCGTCAGTAATTCTAGTGGTATCGTCTAAATACTTGTTCGACTTGCTGAAGACGTAGAGAACCAGTCATTGGAATTAAAACCAGAAATAATCTTCTTTCTGAAAGATGGATAATATTCCATTTGACGTTTCTGTATAAGGTGGGAAGAATATTCTTAAACAGGATACTTCTAACTGCATCATCCAAGTCTTAAATTGGATGTCAACAAAGAAATTATCTCAAATCCAAGATGAACGAAAATTCTCTGGGTGGCTTCACCTCGTAGACAACACCTTGAAGCTGAGGATGCTGTATTCGTTATGGGTGTTTGTATCTATCCAAAAGATAGTATCAAATTTGTTGGTTTCTATCTTGATAGTAAGCTCTCCTTCAATAGAAAAATTGGTTCTACTATTTCTTCAGGTTTCCACAGTCTATGTTAAGAGAGTTAACATTTATACGTCGATATCTTCCAACAAGGGAAATGATAAATCTTATTAGTTCATTTGATGTGTCGGGTCTGGATTATTGTAACTCTATTTATTCTGGTTTGCCTGATTCACAAATTTCTAGACTCCAGTCTATTTCAATTCAGCTACTAAGTTGATATACTCGTATGGTAGTCATAAATATTTCCATATTTGTCCGCTTCTAAAAAGTCTACACTGTCGCATAACGTCCGCTTTTAAAAAAATCTTAACTTTTAGTGTTCAAGTCCCTTAATAGGGTGTCTCCATTGTATATTTCGTCTGTGTTTAATCTGTGTCTAAGGGATGTTCCTTAGGAGAGAAATAGAACTTTGAGGTTGATTTCTTTTTCTTCTAATAAATTGGTTGTCCCTAATCAATCTAATAGTGCGGGTATTTATGAAATAGCTTTTGCCGTTGCTGATCCTGTGCAGAATAGTCTTCCTTCTAGTGTCATATATATAAGTGGCATGTGCAGCTTAAGGAAGCACTTAAACATAATCCTTTTTGGGAGGTCTTATCAAAATTTATGAGTTTGTTCGAATCCTGAGATAGAGCGCCCTTGAGGAGAGTTTGATCTCTAAACGGTGCTTCAAAGTGTCCTTTAATTATTATCATAATTAAGATTTCCGCAATATCGTTTATAACCCCGATATATTAGATCAAATTAGTTTCCACACACCTGTTAGAAACACGCGAAACCTTAATCCGTCAATAGCAATTTTCTAACGACAGTTGTACGTTGCAATTCACCAATCGTGAGAACACAATAATTGGATAACTCCATGTCTGATATGGCGAATATTTTTATTGTAGATGTTGTTGAGTTCGGGAGAGTCCTCCAGTATTTTCTCAATCTTACTCTTGACTGAGAGTATGGTTATTCCATTTTTTATTATATTGATTGATTTCAATTAATGGTTATTCCATTTTGTATCGTATTGATTGATTTAAATTAATGGTTATTCCATTTTATATTTAAGTATTATTTTATTTGCCTTAAACTCGTACTCTCCATTTTAGTGAGATATTTTTGTTATATTTTTTAATTCTTGTATTGTTGATTTATTTACATTAATATATTTTACATTTTATATAAGGCATTTTTAAAATTTGTCTTTTAATATCCAGTTGAGAGAGATTTTTTTGTTATATTTTTTTAGTCTTGTATTGTTGATCGATTAAAACTAATGGTTTTTCCATTTTATATGAATTAATTTTTAAATGTGCCCTATAACATCCATTTGAGTTAGATTTTTTGTTATGTTTTATGAGTGTTGTATTGTTGATTGATTTAAATGAATCAATATTTAATTTGAATTTTAATTAGCGAAATGAAGGTACTCAGGAGTATCGCTGGCAAAACCCTTCGTGAGAGAGTACAAAACACAGAAATCCGAAGAATGTGCGAAGTTGAAGATATTGTCAGATGGGGACGACAGAGAAGAAGGTTCTGGAACGAACATGTATCCAGAATGGCGGAACCAAGAGCCGTAAGAATGTCCAGGGACAGTATCCCCCAAGCAAGCAGACCTCCAGGACGACCTCCCAAAAGATGGAAAGACAGCTGGCAGTCGATGTCACAAGTGGGAAACGATGATGATGGACCATAACAGGCCAACAGGCCTAAAAGAAGAGGAAGAAGAAGAAGAAAATTAAATATAATGTGGCCCTTCTACCAAAATATGTTCCTAGATCTGTTTTAAACCAATGTTTCCGAATAAATTAATAATTGGGTTTATTTGTATGAATGTTTTCGAATAAATGAATAATTGGGTTTATTTGTATGAATGTTTTCGAATAATTGCATTTATTTGTATGAATGTTTCCGAATAAATTAATAATTGGGTTTATTTGTATGAATGCTTTCGAATAAATGAATAATTGCGTTTCTTTGTATGAATGTTTTCGAATAAATGAATAATTGGGTTTATTTGTATGAATGTTTCCGAATAAATGAATAATTACGTTTATTTGTATGAATTTTTCCGAATAAATTAATAATTGGGTTTATTTGT
Source organism: Odontocerum albicorne (assembly GCA_949825065.1). NCBI lineage: Eukaryota > Metazoa > Arthropoda > Insecta > Trichoptera > Odontoceridae > Odontocerum > Odontocerum albicorne. The sequence goes on along the minus strand of OX463866.1, from coordinate 7,082,940 downwards.
ATGAATGTTTCCGAATAAATTAATAATTGGGTTTATTTGTATGAATGCTTTCGAATAAATGAATAATTGCGTTTCTTTGTATGAATGTTTTCGAATAAATGAATAATTGGGTTTATTTGTATGAATGTTTCCGAATAAATGAATAATTGCGTTTATTTGTATGAATTTTTCCGAATAAACTAATAATTGGGTTTATTTGTATGAATGTTTTGGAATAAATGAATAATTGGGTTTATTTGTATGAATGTTTCCGAATAAATGAATAATTGAGCTTATTTGTATTAATGTTTTCGAATAAATTAATAATTGGGTTTGTTTTTATGAATGTTTCCGAATAAATAAATAATTGGGTTTATTTGTATGAATGTTTCCGAATAAATGAATAATTGGGTTTATTTGTGATGAATGTTTCCGACACCTGGCGCAATGGGAGATGGGATTGTTAATCTGCTTAACAGATCGATCCGACACCTCGGCTTATTAGTCAAGTCATTAGTTAACATAGTACGGACAGTTACAGTACTTCTTTGACTCGTCCCGTCAAAAGCACAAAAAAGTAATATGTAGTCTGAACACATCTTATTTAAAAAGACAATAACACATTCTCGTACATACACACATGCTATCACGCCATATCGCTTTAGATAGTTGGTTAGTTAAGGCAGATAGTCAAACCTTATCAATACAAATATCCCTTGTCTTATCCACAATCACCTTATAAACCGTCGTGACTTCAATGTTAAGGAACGTGTCCTGCAAATTATTCAGCATAATCATGATGTTTTATTGGGAAAAGTTGTGCGGTGGTTTCCCATTGCCTTCCGCGCCACTATTATATACATGTTGTATACATTGTGAGCCCAGCTGCTAACACAGTATTTTGGGGTATAGTACTAGGTTCCAGAGACAACAGGAACTTGTGTATGTTAAGTGTGAGCAGAAATCTTATAGAAATGTTTTGTAATATACTAATGTGGAACGGAGTAAAAAGGATTAGGAGAGATGATTGAGAAACCACTGGAGCAATAGTATCCAGCCTCTGTACTCGTCTATACAAATATCCCTCACCTTATCCACACTCACCTTCTTTTTCGTCATTACTTCAATGTTAAGGAACGTGACCTACAAATTATTGAGCATAAGTATGTGGTTTCCTAGGAAAAATATTGCGGTGGTTTCCCATTGCCTTTCGCACTTTTATTATATACATGTTGTATTATATATGCTGTTAACACAGTATTTTGGGGTGTATTACTAGGTTTCATATGTAATAGATACTTGTGGATGTTAAGTGGAAGCAGAAATGTTTTGGAATATACCAATGTGGATAGGAGGGAAAAAGATTAGGAGAGATGATAGAGAAAACAGAGGGACAGTAGTATTCAGCCTCTGCGCTCCTCTCCAAGTTTAGTCTGCGTTATTACGTAGTTTCTGTAGGGATGTGGCCATTGTGCACTGACAGCTACTTGGAGCTAAAGGTGAATAATTCGACAGGTCAGCAGACCACGGGCTGGGTACTTTCGAGCCGACCCTAGTCTGACCAATACTGACCATAAAGTACTTTCTCTCAACATCTTGCTACACCCCCGCAGCGCAGTTAATATACATATATGATAAATCGGTTTGAATGCTGGAAATCAAAATCCAAGCTAGTTCCTAGAACTTTCGCAAAAAACTTCGAAACCAGCAAAACATCCTTTGGTGCTTTTAGATCGGAATAGCCAAACAGTCTGAGGAGATCCCTTCGTAAACTATTGGCTCGATTACCATTGTAATGCCATAACATGTAATCTGCGTTTTGTTCCAGATGAACGCAAAAAATACAACAGGGCGAAGGGACAAGATTGAAGCTCAAACGTTTGCCATTGAAGCTTCCATTCCGAAATTGGGTAGTCTAATAGCTTGGATATACACATGAAAAAAATTGATTTTTTTCTTAACTCGGAGGATAAAGATAATCTATATGGCCATGTTGATAACTGGTCTTGACAGGCTTTAACCTGTACACCGCGTTAAAAATCAAATTTCACGAATCCTGTGCGCGGCACAATTTCGGCGTTTTTTAATTTCTAAGTTTAAACGCGTATTTTGTTTAGAACCACTGATGTTTGATTACACCACCAAGTAAACATGACATTCAAGTAATTTTCTGATAATAAATAATAGTCATTACTCTAAAGGAGACTCATTAAATAAAGGAGATAAATTAAACATTACGTAAAATACACAAAGGAATGCTACGATCAAAGCAATAATCAAAGAATGCTACGATCAAAGCAGATTGAATTCTGCTCGTATATAAAATATTAAGGTAATGTTTATTTACGTAAGAGAGAGACACACCGCAGGACTCCGTACGTGACAGGTAATTCCGAGCGGCCATTCGAACATCAGTATGCGTCACGCATACTGACGCGATAGCTGGAAATATTGAGAAACCAAAAAAATTCGGCGCTCTGTTTATTCAACAATATCTCATAAACTAATATATTTTTGACAATTTTTTCACAGATGTCGCTAGAATAAAGATTATTTTTAATTTTAGTTCCATTTTCATCCCGATTTTGTGTCATTCTTTTTAAGTATTTGTGATTTGAAACTTGGATTGTCGTCAGATCACAGGCGTTTGTGCTTCCCGCGAGGAACACGTTAATAATAAAAACGTGAAATATGATTCCTGGCAAGGAGAGAAGGTGGACGTAACTTAAGCTCGCTTGACTCTTAGATCCAACGGATCGAGCCCCGTTAAGACCAGGAGGGCTTCCGCTGAGTATGTCCCATAAGTTTTGGCGATAACTAACAGCGCCCACCATTGACCGCCAATCAGAATGTTGCGATCAAACAATGACCAATTCTCTTTCAGGAGAAATATTGTCAATTACTTTAATACCATCGTTAAATCTGACATGAGGTGTCTAATGTACATTACGGCCATAAATTTATAATTTTTTAACAATGGCCAATATCAGCTCACATACAAAGTAATCCCGGCATTACAGAGTTGATTTCGTCAGGCATTGTTAGGAGTCTCTAAACGAATTGAGGCGCTGATACCATCTCAGCCGACAAAAGGGCGACCGAATTGTCGGTGTAAGGTTCAGGACCAGCACAAGGATATGTGCCGCATCTGGATGAAAGTTCAATATACTTAAAACGTTAAATAAAATAAACTGCGCTGGCTTCGACATCTAAATTGAATAAATGACAACTAATTACCAAAGAACATTCCGTCTATTCAAATTAATGACTGTGTGATTCGGTATTCCTGATATTTTGAAGATCTCGGAATTGTTGTTAATACATTTTTTAGTTGGTGCAATCATATCTCCTAATTAAGTCGCAAAATTTTCGCAAGTCTCTATTCTGTCTACTGATTGCGCATTTTACTCCCTATCCAAAGCAGAATCTTGCTATCTCAAGTCTCATCTTGTCCTTAATTGACTGTGGTGATGTTTGTCATCTAGAGAATGCCATCATCACGGGTACCTAAGAGGATCCTTGAGGGGCATCCGGACGGAAGAAGAAAGGTCGGTAGATCTGGACTGTGATGGGAGGATGAGGTGAAAAAGGACGCGGCCCAACTGCTACAAGTGACAGATTGGAGGGCGCGACGGGAGACAGGAGGAGTTGGAGACGAGGATAGATGGAGGCCAAGGCCCGATATGAGCTGTAGAGCCATCGAAGAAGAATATGTTTGTTATTTCGATGCTGGTGAGGAGTTGTTGGATAAGATTTAAGAGTCTCCAAAAGATTTGCATTCAGTTTCTTTTTAATTTAAAAAAATATTATCACTTATCGAAATATTGTGTCAGACTTCAATGGCTTAAAATAATACAAATCGAAACGACGAAATCTCCACGTTCTGTCGACGTTATTTGGAAGATCCACCAGACGTATTTAAAAATGTTGATTGGAAGATCCACCGTCATCGTTGCTGAGGATCCCCTCGCCATGTCAACGTCAATTCAGTTGGAAAGCGAAGCTGTGTCGTTGAGATATAGTTTATTTCTTCTTTTATTTTTCTTTTTAAGTGAGTGAGCTGTTGCACACCAGCAAACGCATTGGTCACATCGGTGTACTGGATCCGACAGCACACCTGAAGTGAAACGATCGGAGCACATTGGCATTTTTTTTCCTCTTTTTGAAAGAATAGAAATGATCGAAGTCATAGGTATCCTTATGCCTCGGAATACTAGGTGAAAAAAATGCCTGTGTCATTCGAGGGGAGTAGCACAGCGCGGGGCTGAAACCGGCGACTTTCCGCTCGAAAGTCCAGTGCGTTACCGCGAGGCCATGTGCCTCAGGAAGATCCACCAGACGCATTTGAAAATGTTGATTGAAAGATCCAACGGATGTATTGAATAAATTTATGTTGCCTCTTGGCAATTTCCTAGTTTGCCAACAACCTAGAGACGTTCCTGTGCCTTTTCCATTGTCGACCGACCGTCTTAGATTAGCCGATATTCGACTTTATATAATAAACGTTCGCCATTCTCTACTCTTCCACAGACGACAAATCACCACAATGGATTTAGGTAACTGTCTGATACCCAACTTTAACGGCGTAGTGAAATCTGCCATATATAGCTAATGGGTCTTTAGATAATTCTCTGTGCTGTAACGGAGGTCTGTAAATTGGATGTTTTGTAATGTAGAAGTGATAATATCACTGCAGGAAGTTCTAACAATCAAAATTGACTATTAATCATATCAGATCGTCCAATGGGACGTTTAAAAGTAAAACCTACGTTATTTTTCAACATGTGTACCTTGGGTCACATATAAACGATACCAAGTTGATAATTTCTAAGTAATTATTACCTATAAAACCTAGTATTACACCCCAAAATACTGTGTTAGCAGTAGGGCTCACAATATATACAACATGTATATTATATTGGTGCATAAGGCAATGGGAAACCAACGCACAAATACACGTATATTGGTTTTCTTTCTTCTTTATCATCCACACTTCATGTCTGAAAATGGTAGTTTTGAAAGGATAGTAAATTTTTATTCAGGAAACCCCTCCAACAGAACGATCGTGAACCTTTTATACATTGGGGCATAGGTTACAGGATTAGTGAACAAATACAGAATCCGATACCTTACAAGGATGTTAAATTCTCGGATGTTAAATTATGTCAAGTTCTCGGATGTTAAATTATATATAAGTGTGTCAAGTCAATAAGGTTAGGTAAGGTAGGTTGTCGGTTTGGAGTTTGGTCGTTCCAATCTAAATGTAAGTTCTCGGATGTTAAATTATATATAAGTGTGTCAAGTCAATAAGGTTAGGTAAGGTAGGTTGTCGGTTTGGAGTTTGGTCGTTCCAATCTAAATGTAAGTTCTCGGATGTTAAATTATATATAAGTGTGTCAAGTCAATAAGGTTAGGTAAGGTAGGTTGTCGGTTTGGAGTTTGGTCGTTCCAATCTAAATGTAAGTTCTCGGATGTTAAATTATATATAAGTGTGTCAAGTCAATAAGGTTAGGTAAGGTAGGTTGTCGGTTTGGAGTTTGGTCGTTCCAATCTAAATGTAAGTTCTCGGATGTTAAATTATATATAAGTGTGTCAAGTCAATAAGGTTAGGTAAGGTAGGTTGTCGGTTTGGAGTTTGGTCGTTCCAATCTAAATGTAAGTTCTCGGATGTTAAATTATATATAAGTGTGTAAGTCAATAAGGCTAGGTAAGGTAGGTTGTCGGTTTGGAGTTTGGTCGTTCCAATCTAAATGTAAGTTCTCGGATGTTAAATTATATATAAGTGTGTCGAGTCAATAAGGTTAGGTAAGGTAGGTTGTCGGTTTGGAGTTTGGTCGTTCCAATCTAAATGTAAGTTCTCGGATGTTAAATTATATGTAAGTGTGTAAGTCAATAAGGTTAGGTAAGGTAGGTTGTCGGTTTGGAGTTTGGTCGTTCCAATCTAAATGTAAGTTCTCGGATGTTAAATTATATATAAGTGTGTCAAGTCAATAAGGTTAGGTAAGGTAGGTTGTCGGTTTGGAGTTTGGTCGTTCCAATCTAAATGTAAGTTCTCGGATGTTAAATTATATATAAGTGTGTAAGTCAATAAGGCTAGGTAAGGTAGGTTGTCGGTTTGGAGTTTGGTCGTTCCAATCTAAATGTAAGTTCTCGGATGTTAAATTATATATAAGTGTGTAAGTCAATAAGGCTAGGTAAGGTAGGTTGTCGGTTTGGAGTTTGGTCGTTCCAATCTAAATGTAAGTTCTCGGATGTTAAATTATATATAAGTGTGTAAGTCAATAAGGTTAGGTAAGGTAGGTTGTCGGTTTGGAGTTTGGTCGTTCCAATCTAAATGTAAGTTCTCGGATGTTAAATTATATGTAAGTGTGTAAGTCAATAAGGTTAGGTAAGGTAGGTTGTCGGTTTGGAGTTTGGTCGTTCCAATCTAAATGTAAGTTCTCGGATGTTAAATTATATATAAGTGTGTCAAGTCAATAAGGTTAGGTAAGGTAGGTTGTCGGTTTGGAGTTTGGTCGTTCCAATCTAAATGTAAGTTCTCGGATGTTAAATTATATATAAGTGTGTAAGTCAATAAGGTTAGGTAAGGTAGGTTGTCGGTTTGGAGTTTGGTCGTTCCAATCTAAATGTAAGTTCTCGGATGTTAAATTATATATAAGTGTGTAAGTCAATAAGGCTAGGTAAGGTAGGTTGTCGGTTTGGAGTTTGGTCGTTCCAATCTAAATGTAAGTTCTCGGATGTTAAATTATATAATTATATGTAAGTTAATTAGGTTAAAATAATATTTATTTTTCAACCAAATAAACACACACTTCTTCCTGTGACCATAGCCTTCGACTTGTATTCATTTTCAAACTTTTATTCGACATCTCCCTCAAATTAATTATATTCTAGACATCACCAGCAAGCACGAGTATATTCAGACAAGTTTGAAGCGAGTTCATGAATACAGTCAATTGTTAGTTTCGAATATTTATGGGTACTAAATTCAAAACATGTTTATGCAAAAACTTCAACTTTGACCTTAAAAAAATATCATCGTGTGGGTTTATTGAAATATGTTTAAGAAATTCATTTACACCTTTTTATGTTTCTTTTCAATTTGTCAACAAGTATTTTTTAATAATATATAATTGTATTTTTAAAATAGAATTTATGTAATTTATTATTTCTTGGATTGCCAACGTTTCAGTGTTGTGATAGGTTGTTTTAAAATATTAATAATCAGCAAGAAATAAAAGGACTCGCATGATATAATAGACCTTGACGAATTGAAGTGAAAGTTTGACTTGGCAGAAGACAGAGTAAATTACAGTATCCGGCTGTAAGTAATGCACATCGGACTTAGGAAAGAGACTGTCGACCATAATCGATTTGTAGACCGTCGTCTCTGTCGGACGATTCGCTAAAAGTCCGGTACCTAGAAAGTGCTAAACGACTGACAAATCGCGAAGGAACACGTGTATGAATGACAGACGAGGCTTTTCATAGCTGAAATTAGCCGATTATGGCCGACAGTCTCTTTTTTATGCCCGATGTGTATTACTCACCGCCGGATACTGTAAGATCAATGCTATGACGATGCGTGCACTAAGGAAAAAAATGTAAAGTGTCAATGTATGAAAGAAGGCGGAATGACGACATTAGAAATGAATGCATGGATAAAATTGATATTTTAAGTAAGATGACAAAAGGAGCTTTAAGATAGTTTGGACATATACGAAGACTTAACGATAGAAGAGTGAATAACCGAATGTACAAGTCAGAAAGGGAAGGTGTGCTTGGAAGAGGGAAATAATGGAAAACGTGGCTGGTTCAAATATACCAGATTTAGAAAGAAGATAAAGTAAGAAATATTGTACAGCACCGGTACAAAGACTGTAAAATAGGTGGATAGTTGACGCTTAATACTCGTAGATTCCGGTTTATTTCTTGCGTTTTCGTTGAAAAATAGCAGAGTGAAGAGATTCCTCTTTAGTAAGTAGAAGTTTGTCGTAAATAAAACACAGTAGACTTTCCAGAAACCGAGAATATATTTTACTAGATACTTGCTAGATACCATGTATATCGCGCGTTCTCTGCATGCATAGGCTGTTTGATTATTTATATTGATTATTGCGAAGGCCACGTTTAAGGAACATTTCATTACAATAGGTACAGATATCAACTCGACAATATTTACACATCAATTATACAAATAAAATTATGTATTTAAGGTGACGCATACGTCCGATATAAGTATGAATAATTGAAAATTGTGCATGACGAGATGTTAAAATGTGGAACGACGAGATGTAAAAATGTGGAACGACAAGATGTTAAAAGCCTTAGTCCACATACCATAAATATTATTAATATTATATTTATCCTTCTAATGTAAAGTCCAACTTTTACTTCCATACTTCAAGGTGAGCGCCAACACACCATTATGTATTGTCATTCACACCTAAACTCGTCAATCACACGTAAAATATTCTGCCCAGATGATAGAACTCATTAACCTACTCCAGTTTTACTTAATTAATCCATAAGTTGTAAACAATTTTTACAACACTTCTTTTTATAACCTACAGATTTCGCTACATTTTTTAAATTTGAGTATATAATGTCTAATTTGTGGATATAAATATAAAATTTGAGGATAAAAATTTCAATTTCGATGATATAAATATCAAATTTGAGGATATAAATATCGAATTTGAGGATAAAAATATCAAAATTTAGAATAAAAATATCAAACTTTTACTGTTTATAGCTTGACCATGCATGCGGTGACGTGGCACGTCCACACACGATCCAACATGGTCAGGTCGGAAAGTTTTAAACCTCAGTGGTAACTGAAGTAATTCTACTTGTAGAGGACCTGTTGGAAAATCTCGACACATGACCGTTGTCCCGAGTTGTGAATGGATAGCGAGTGGCCAAGACTTATATTTTATTTGATTATTCGACGTTTTAATAGATGATAAAATGATTTTTATAGCTAATTACAAAAAATAACCTAGCAGATTTTGCATAATTTAAAATTAAAATAAACATTTTTCACTGGACGCTTAGCGTCCAGCACCGTGGCTGGCGGATTTTTTAAGCACAGTAAGGCAAGTGTTAATAAACTTATTTTTTCAACAGAATAATCTCTCACAATATGCTGCATTGTCCACAATTTAAATAATAATTTGTTAGCAAAACGAAGATGGTTTAATAAATATCCATAACTCATCCCTATTGTCCCATTGTATTGTGATTCATTCACCAGCTTCATAAAAACGAGTAATTTGAAATGTTACTTGTAAATATTCAATGTTACATGTACACAGACGCCATGTATCATAAGATTCGCAAATTATCATAACAAAAGGTATCATCTCTACAGTGAATCACTTTCCAAATACTCATACTTTTTTTTTTTTTAAATCTCATGTTTACTTTAGAATTTTGCTGACAGTCGTTTCATCTTTTTTGCTTCCTTTTTCAGTTTTGCAGCGTGTGTTGAACATAGTCCTTTAACAATTGTCAAAAAAAAAAATGTTTTTGAAAGTTGTTACCATGTTCAATTGACTCGTCTTTTTAATGTAGTTTATTATTGCAAGCCTCCGTTTTCGAATAACTTTGAACATCTTGATGTCGCGTCTGAATTATTGGAATTCATTAATATTTATTTACTAAGGTTTCAGTATTACCAACAATGGAGGTTGCGAGACTGAGTTGAAAAGAAGAACTGGGATGGAAAAAAATGCGATGTCAAAGTTGGAAAAGATATGGAAGAGCAGAACTATCACAATCACGGCGAAAATGCGTCTTGTTAAGTCTCTCGTCTTCGTGATATTTATGTATGGCGTGGAGACTTCAATTCTGAGAGTAAGCGAGTGACGTAGAATAGATGAAGAATCGACACCTTCCACATGTTGATATAGGGTTACTCAACTCCAGAGGCAAATAATTGTCCTTAATGTTTTGTTTACGAGTATATTACGTTATTTATATTAATAAAGGAGAGCACAAAGTTAGTAGCTATTTCTAAAAATTGTTGTGATATTCTGGCGAATACTATATATACGAGTATATATATATATAAATATATATATTGGGTGTTATATATATATATTGGGTGTTAACATAAGGTGTGTCCATTTTTTTCCAAATAAAAAATTAGTACCAAAAGTAAAACAAAATGGTAAAGGTTATACGTCATTCGAAAGAAAATTTTCTGCTCTACAAGAAATTGTGTTTGCTTTTACGTTACATGTATTATTTTATTTGATTACAAGCCTTCAAAATGGAATGTCAAGTAGACGAAAGTGAACATTTTCGACACCTCCTTCTGTTCGCGTTCAATCGAAGGAATAAAGCTGCCAAAGCTGCTCGCGATATTTGCGAAGTGTACGGTGAAGATGCTATGAATGAAAGGACAGCTCGTCGATGGTTTTTACGTTTCAAAGACGATAATTTCGACCTGAAAGATATGGAGCGTTCCCGACGACCAGTGGACTTCGATGAGGACCGCTTAAACCATATTATTCATGAAGATCAACTTCAAACCACCGTAGAATTGGCTGAGCAGATGAATTGTAGTTCATGACTATATACCGCCATCTTAAATCAATGGGAAAACTCCAGAAGTTCGGCGCTTGGGTTCCACATGTTTTGAGTGAAAACAACAAAAATCGACGTTCGACAACTGATCGGTCCTCATCGAAGTCCACTGGTCGTCCGGAATGCTCCATATCTTTCAGATCGAAATTACCCTATTTGAAACGCAAAAACCATCGACGAGCTGTCCTTTCATTCATAGCATCTTCACCGTACATTTCGCAAATATCGCGAGCAGCTTTGGCAGCTTTATTCCCTCGATTGAACACGAACAGAAGGAGGTGTCGAAAATGCTCACTTTCGTCTACTTTACATTCCATTTTGAAGGCTTGTAATCAAATAAAATAATATATGTAACTTAAAAGCAAACACAATATCTTGTAGAGCAGAAAATTTTCTTTCGAATGACGTATAAACTTTACCATTTTGTTTTACTTTTGGTGCTCATTTTTAAATTGGAAAACAATAGACACAACTTATGTTAACACCTAATACTTATATTAAAAATATCTAAATTGTTGTAAAACTCGTTTCCAAGTCTTTGCATACGAATTATAGAGGAGTTAATTTTATAATTAGTGTAGTAATATTCGGTATAAAAGGGATTGAGCTGTCTTGTGGATCTAGTGGGAATACGAAATGAAATGCTTGCGAGTAAGTGAGGTGCATCGATCACTGAGTGAATGATTTTGTATAGCAGTACTATACTCGTATATTGGTACTCGTATATCTTAATTATAACTTTCAAATCTGTGTCTGAGAGATGTTCCTTCAAAGAGGAAAAGAACTTTGAGATCGATTTGGTCTTTATAAAATAAATTGATTGTTCTGAATCGATTTAACAGTACGGGGTATTTTGACAGGAATTTTTCCATTGCTGGTAATGTGACAACTTGATATTTAAGAACGAGACAGCGTTAACTTTTATAGCGAAAATATTGGCTCTTCCGGCTGGAGCTTGAGTTGCCAGCCGTTTGAACGCATTCCGCTACATAGTGGGTTAGAGAAATAAGTTTGTTATTGGTTAGTTAAAATCCTTTTTGTGGGGTAAAAAAACTGAGTCACGTTTGTCTACGGTTTATTGATTGCCTTGTATTTTCGTGTTGTGTTATGATTGTTATACCTTACTGAAATATAGTACAATTATGCTAACACGCGCTTTCATTCACCCTTGTAAAGGGGTGAGGTATGAATCATATTTTTTATAATGTGTAACAGAGCTTGATTTTTGGGCAATATTTTAGTATCATACTAAAATCAAATGTTTTAATTTTATTTCTTAACTGATTTTAATAATAGTTAGATTACTCCAGATAACTAACTTCCACTGATTATTTTATGTTTGACGTTTCGTACAAATGTGATTAGGCATTATATCAATAACTGGCCACTATTTGTAATATACGAGAAACGACTGTACACAGGGGCTCAGGTCGGATAATTATTTGAGACAACGCTCCCATAGATTTTTCTATCAACCTATAAGTCGAACCTACCTTCCTTTGGAGATGCCAGTGGCAGGTAGAGCAATCGCACTGTTTAACCGTGTGTGTCCTCATATAGACGTGTTTCATGTGTCGCTCAGTTCCTTCAGGAAAAACTCTCTTGTATTGAGTGTAGTACTTGAAATAATTGAATATTTTTATATGATATTATCTTACAGGCTACATTTTGTCTTAATGTTTTAGTGTAATACATAAATTTTTACAATATTCTTTATAAGTCTTAAAATATTAAACTGTTTTTTTTTTTGTACTTGTTATGTTTGGTCCTTGTACGAATTAGGGAAACCTGTAATGTACAAAGGACCTAAAAAAATTAATTAATAAATGGAGTTTAAATGTCCAACTAAAATTCTTTGTTGGATCAGGGTGTATTCTAAATAATTTTATGGTATTGTATAATTTTGGAAATTGTTTGATGTCATATCAAGGACTATCAAATTGTTTAAATATTCGAGATGACGCCAAAACGATTCCAAAATTTAACCATACAATTCTTTTAGATTGCAAATTAATTATATTTTTGGATTATTAATTATAATTAATAATGGTGGATTTGAATGTCGAATTAACCTTTCCTTCCCTGTGTTGGGTATCTTCTACACGTTGCTTCTAATAACCATCAATATCTCTATAAATATAATAAATACAAGGTTAAGATTTTAGGTATTCCTCCATAATATATTTACGCATTGATTTAAAAAATAATATTAATAATAATCAGAATTTATCGACTACATCGAGGTATTTTGTAAAGATCGAAAACAAATTCGCATTTAAACGCTGCGAGTGCCTCGTCTTGACGATAGGTGAATAGTATGCGGGAAGCGCGACACTATATACGCATCTCACTCTTGCATACTAGACTGAATTGCGAGGAGCTGAATTGTCTCAACGTCGCAAGCATAAGCGTAAGCGCCGGGGTATGCGACTGACGTTCCGCGCCACTAGTAGCTTCTAAGCTTGCAAATAGGTTAGACGTACGCCCGTTCCGTGAGCGTTGCCAGATGGTTTTTTAATGTTTTCAGCAAATAAATCTCAAATATTATAATTTTTAACTTCAATTATAATTAATTAAGGGGATTATCTATAAATGTTCTTATTTTTCCGATTTAAAATCGCTAATTTTTTATTGCGTACTCACTACCCAACACCGGAGCACGCGTATTATTTTTATCACCGTAAGGGAAGGGTTAAAACGCCTTTGAAGAGAATTCGCTCTCTAAAATACGCTATGTAAATAGCACTTTAATTATAATTATTATTATTATTATAACTAACTAATATCCATTTCCTTTATTCTTGCATAATTTATTATTAATTTGCCATTTTCACTACTTTTGACTCGACTTTATAAATGAGCATTTTTGATGGTTCGATTAGAATTTGAAATAGATCCTCAATACATCTTCAGCTTGCTGATGTTGTCGTAATTTATTCAACTGTATAAATTATCTAATATTATTTTAATTTTAGTGTGTGTTAAGTAATATTTTTTTCTCCGCTACTGATTGATGAGTTAGAAGCAAAACCCCGTATATGTTATCGCCGTCCCACCTACGGGACACAGTAGACACCGAACGCATCGAATCTTTGTATAAAATAGTGATTCCTGTGCAATGCATAGACAGCATTTCCATACAATTGAGTTATTACAATGGGAAATAATAGACAGGCGAATTGTGTTGTGTTTTAAGGTGACCATCATATTGTCAATGCGGACACATGTTGCGTTTTTTTTTATTGAAATGGACTCGATCCAAGGCATCCGACGATGCCTTGAAATATTATATAGATGATGGGAAAGTTACGAGGGATATTGAATGACATGTAGCGATAGGAAACAAACTCAATAGGGCACAAAAACATACATACAAAATTTGTCAAAATGATTGTCTACAACTTCGTTGTATGGAAATGAAACGTGGACGTGGAACAAGACTGAAAACAGTAGTTGAAACATATGTTTTGATCAATTGCTTGCGGAGTTTTAGGTCCATGTTGTTGGATTCGAAAATCTTTGATTTCTTATTAAAGGCGAGTTTTGCTTGGTGGATGTGACTGTCAACCTCTCTTTTTGTACGGCCATCCCATGTGATCTTGCTTCCAACGCTATAAGGACAGTCTGCGAGAGTTGCTTACTTTGTGCGGGGTGCCTGAGGACTGACTGGGAGCAGGTGGTTCAGGACCGTGAGGGGTGGAGAGCCGTATGTTCTCGGGCTGATGGCGTCTCAGCGGCTAGACGTATGAGAAACAGTCTGCGCGCTGCGAACATGCGTCAACATGGCCAGGCGGCTCATCAGGGTCCATATGTCAGTGGCGTTTGCGGAAGGGAGTGCGCATCCAGAATCGGGCTGTTCTCTCACAGAAAATCATTCGACCGACGTGGGAGAACGGTTCAGGACTGACGTTGGAGTGGCGAGGGGATCGTCGACTGCGAGGCCCGGCAATGATGATGATGATGATGATCTTGCTTCCAAGATAGACAAACTCTTTTGCGTTCTTAAGTGCAGCTTGTGACATTAGTATGTTCATTTGGTTTTCGTCTCTGCCTACGGTTATCAATTTTGTTTTGTCCTTGTTTATTTTCATGTTGAACTTGGTATGCTTTGCTTTGCTTCTCTTGAAATGCTACTATCGGTGAACATTTTGTATAAGCCAGCATTCACCGGACACATGGCCACCTCATGTGTAAATCCAGTTCTATACTGCTTCAAGCAACAAGTTGAACTATGTATTTAAGTTTATGGATTGTAAAGCCTGACTCACCCGGGCTAAACTATGAGGATATGCTCGTATATTCACAGTTTATTGAAAACATTATTTATTGTCCAATTCTATTATATTTCCTGTTTGTTAGGTGTTTATTTATTCCTATTTTATTGTGCAATTTATTCACACTGAATAGATCTTGTCAGCTCCAACTTTTTAGTGTTTATTGAAAAGACATATTTATTTTATATTTTCATTTGGCAAATCCATTCAAAATCACTATACAAAAGCAATACAATATGGCCGGCTTCAATATTTTCCAACCAAATATACGTACGTAGCATCGCGCTATTTACCTGTCAAGGTAGGTAGAGAAGACAGAACGCCAGAATTTCATAATACTACACGCACACTTCACCTCTTCTACATCAAAACACTTTCATGTACAATAAGGTGTATTTGCATGCGAAAGATCACCAATTCGAACACAGCGCTGTGCTACTCTCTTCAAATGGCACAGGTATATATTTTTTCGTTTAATATTCGGCGGTATAAGGGCACCTATAACTTCGGTCATATCTATTCTTTAAAATAAAAACATGGCGGTATGGTCCGATCGTCTCACTTCCGTGTGCCATCGGAATTAGGACAGCGGTGTGACCGGTGAGTTTAAATAAATAAATAAATAAATAAATAATAGGTTTATTGATAGCAACATAGTATGTACAGATTATATTTAAATAACACTTCTAAAACACATAAATTGCAGATAATACATTAAATACAGAAGCTATCAAAAGGTCTGGGCTCATCTAATAGCATCCCCTCGGCCAAGATACACCCCACCAATATAACGCGAACCCAGCCACGGGGACACCAGATGTTTTTCAGCCCACATCACACCCCAGCCCACACCAGATGTTTTTGCTGGTGTGCAATGGCTCACTCGTGCATCTTCTCCTAAGAAGAGGCGACTTTACTGTTGAACAGTTGATATTAAAATAAAGCAGTTTATAATGAGTACGAATGCTTGATTCTTCTAACATTTATAATGTGTTATAATATTAACACCCAATTATTAGATTTTTATTTGACTCGCACATACCTGCTTTAGACTATTGTTATCTAAATAAATTACTTTATTTGTTAATCATTTTTATATAATTTCTGTCTGTAAGATATATGGATCTGTTCTGAATTTTGTTTCATTCAAATTCGACATCATAAAAGATTTCTTATTTTAATCCGGAAACTACAATAATTAAACTTATTTAGTTAATAATAACTGTGAATGCAAGTTATTGACTGTTTCTGTAAGACAAATGTTTAATTTTAAGTATTACAGACTTATTTTTATAGATCAAAATAATAAGATTTTGTTGCAAAAAGAACTGCAGATGTTAAAAGGAAGAGACGATCGCGTCAATCATAACGACCATGCGAGACTCTAAAGAAACAGCAAAATGACGACAACATTAAAGAACACAAAGACAGTTACGTTTGATCTCACCACAACCCATGCTGTTATGTAGGACAAAATAAATCCTGAACCAGCGCGATCTACCATACACTAGAATATATAAATCTTCTTTGTTTTTTTTATGAGGATGAAATCACGTAATGATGAAGAAGAAACTGGCCAAAGGGACTTCTTTTCCGATGGTGACACATCGGAGTGTGAAAAGAATGGTAGTGACGATAGGCTTAAAGTCCGATATCACGCGAGAAGTAAAATGACCCGCAGTGCAGATTTTTTTTCTTATAAAGCCTAGAGTAAATAGCCCAGGAAGTTACCTGTATCACAGACTGTACTCTGCAAATTAATCCAGATGGTCGCAACAGGGCGGAGGAACAAGATTGAAACTGAAGGGTTTGCCATTATAGCTCCCATGGTCAGAGAGAAATTGGGTAGTCCAATCGTTTGGGTTTACCCCCCGAGGCGCGCTCTGACGCAAGGAAATAATTTCAATGTCTGCCTTCCCACGAAGGAGGACGACCAACGATGCTGCCAAGTTGACAGCTGAGCGTCTAAGCCAAGGAACACAAAGAAATGTGACACCTTGAAGAGAATGTTGATTTACTTCTGTCATTATTGACGGGTTATATTTTATTATTTATTATTTATTATTACACATGACAAGAAATATAAACAATTTGAGAAAAAACAACAGGTAATTTGATTTGGACATATAATTTTAATGGATCTGGGTTTGTTGCCTTTCATTTGTCATATCCCCAGTAAACTAGGCTTTTGCCTGTATATAACTAGTCAACTATAAATCTTAATAATCCATGCGATAAATTAAATGTTCGATCCATTGACATAATTAATTTGTCTTTTTTTATAGTTTGAGAACCGGTTCCACCTAATTGAAGAGCAATTTCCGTTAATGTGACTTAATCATGTTTTATTGTTGTTTGCACGCACAATAATTTATGGACACAAAAAGCACCACCGACCTCAAAAACGGATGGACAGATCGATACACTGCGTGCACTCGTTACTATCGCTCTTCCAATTTGAGGAACAATCCGATTAAGCTGAATGCTTTAGAGCTGATTGTCTGAATAGTGATCGGTTCATCAGACTGGTCTCTGGATTTGCGGTTCAAAAACCCAAAGCTTTCATGAATGTAAATTAATATTTTAATAAGCATCTCAAAGCTTTCAAATTGAAAATGAATTCAAAGCTTTCAGATTTAAAATGAATTCAAAACTTACAGATTGAAAATGAATTAAAAAAATGTTAAATATAATCAAAACCGACGACCTCCGTGACTTAGTTGGTAAGACACCTGTGTTCCAACCCGGATGCTGCGGGTTCAAATACCGCTGGAATCCAGATTAAAAAAAAACGATTTCAGTCTGGTTTTCACATCAGGCCTCTTTGACACTTTTCTGATTGGTTGGAAAAGATTGTTGCTTGACTATAAACCTACCAGATTGTACTGTATACAATGAATTGAGAATAGATCGAAAATGAGTTCAAAGTTATTGAATTGTGAGATACTCAAAGCTTTTAAGTCGTATTCAACTCAAAAGTATTTAAAATGAAAATCAACATGAAGCTTTCAGATTGGTTATAAAAGCGTAGTTTTTTTTAAATTAGATAATATCCTCTAAGCATTTTTAGCCTGAGAATTAATTCATAGTTTTCAAATTTTAAATAATATCAAAGTTTCCAGATTGGGAACATTCCATTCTTTTCAAACCGGAAACTACCCAAAAGCTTTCAGATAAGTAATTAATCCTTCATTTTCAAATTGTATATGATTTCAAAGCTACACCATTTAAAATTAATTCAAACTCTTTTTTACATCAGATCAAAGCTTTCAGATTGTGAATAAATTTCAAGTTTTCTGAATATTCTGTTTTATTTTCAAGGTAATCTGAAAGCTTTCGCATTGAAACTACTCAAAATTTCTGGAAATAATTCAAAATTAACAAGGGGTGTTTTAAAGCTTAAAGCTTTCGTATTTAATAATTATTTTATATGTTTTTTGTTAGATTGAAGAATTATTAACTTACTTAAACTTGGCTTTTATTATTTTTATTTTTTTTACGAAACCGTGTAGAAAAGGACTCTTATAGTCACCGGTTCGAAACGTGTTGGTTACCAAAGGGAACAATCACATTTTCGAAACTGTCAACAATGGCTTATCAAATTTTAAATGCGGTGATAATGTTTGCCCGCAGCCATTACAACACACAACACATTGTTGTGTTGTGGAAATAACAAAGGGTACTTAAATAGTTATGATTTATGCATTGTATTATAGTTGTGTGGTGCCAACGATGAGTAAAATAACTTTCCATATTTAATTAACGTTACGTTTGTAATTATTTTTTTAATTACAAGAACTTGTTCATCTTCATTAGCTGTCTTCTGTGAAGTGTTCGACCTGTGCATCTCTTATGACATTCAATACTCCTTATTTCCGATGCTCTGATTCGAATTATTGATAAATGCTAAGGGATGAATATGAACTTAAGGCTTCTGTGTTGAGAGGGATGAAGAAGAGCACTCGGAGATAGTTTGGACATGTAGAACCAATTCATATAGAGCATAAATACATACTATCATGGCATTACCCTGCCGGGATAGGTAGAGAGGACAGAGCGCCGTGATTTCCTGTCTTTCCACGCATATAAATAATTATTTTATTTAGTATAGTTAATATAATATTTATTAAATGTCAGTACATCGTAGTAGTTGAGAGCAAAATAGTGCATGGGTGTAAAAGAAGCGAAATATACATACCATCACGCCATCGCCCTATCAGGGTAGGCAGAGAGGACAGAATACCAGATTTTCCTATCTCGATACACCCTTAGCATCTTCTACAATACATCCATACAACTTCTACGATTTCTCTGACTTTCTACATTTCCTTCTTTCAGAATATAATTCACTTGATCTAACCATTCTTTCCTTGGTTTTCATCTTACTCCTAAGCTTACAAAAAAGTGGACACCCAATCGAAGAGATGCTCCTCTCTCTAATGATCTATAGTTTAACATCTCCATTAAAAAGACACCTGTATAAAGCCAGGGATAAGGTATCAATGTGAACTTAAGGCTGATGTGTTATGTACGATGAAGAAGAGTACGTTGAGGTGGTTTGGTCATGTGGAACGAATGGATAAAAGAAGACTAACAAAGCTTAGCCAATCCGTCCCGAACAGTCTTGGTTTTTTTTAATTTTTTTTTAACTTGGCGAGTTTATTGCCATGTGGCAATCTCTTCCAACCAACCAGAAATATGTTTTTATAGGCCCTAAGTGTTAACCAGACTAGAATCCTATTTTAAAAAATCTGGCTTCCAGCGGAGATCGAATCCGCAACCTCCGAATCGGCAGACAAGTGTCTTACCACCAGGCCACGGTGGTCGTCATTAGTTTGTGCGTTCCGGGTAATTATCAAAGACATCCCATCCATAGATTATTCTATCAACCTTTATATCGAACCATCCTGTCTTTGGAAATGCTGGAAGGCAGAGCGATAACACGTTTTAACCGTGTGCGTTCACACATAAACGTTTTTCCTATGTTGGTCAACTCCTTCAGGAAAAAAAACTCGTAAATATAGCATAATCCTGTAAATATAATAATTTCATTTATAATGCTTTTTATAACATGTTATAATTTGTTTTAATGTTATTCATTAATATTTTTGTTACGAGTTGGATAAGGTTTTTTCGGAGTGTACCATTCTACTTCATGATTTGGCATCGTACGAAAAACCGCGAAAGCCTTAAACCACATTAAAATACACTTTTTGTTGAATGTCTTAAAATATGAATTGTTTAGCACATGTTTTTTGTTTGATTTATTATTTTTTTGTATTATGTTTTCGTTGTATACAGTGCAACCTGGCGTACTTATTGTCACGTAGTAATCTATTCCAACCACCTAGAAAGATATTCTTTCTTGAATCTTAGAAAAGACGTTTGTTTCACTTTATGGTGTCATGTTCATACATTTTTAATGTAATAAATACAACACTATTTTTAAAAATGTTGTATTCACCACTGTTTTATTTTAGTTTACTACCGGTTTCAAACACCTCCGTCTTCTTCATCAGGTAAAGTTTAATTAAATTATGTCTAAAAAGCATTTTTTTAATTGTAATATGTACAGTAGAGGAGGAGGGGAGAAGTGACTAATAAGGAGAGGGAGTAGGTAGGTGTCATAAGGGTGGTTTTTGAACGGGAAACATATATTTTTTTATCAGGCAATCCGGAAACGTATTTAGTAGTGGACTAATATTGAAATTAACTCGATTGTTTATAATGTTGGCACTTCTCCCCTCCCCCTCTACTTTACCTTTTATAATTAGAATATAATATATTTTAGACATAATTTAGTTCAACTTTACCCGACGAAGAAGACGAAGGTCTATGAAACCGGTAGTGAGCTGAAATAGAATAATGGTAAATACGAAATAAAAAATAAATATTTTGAAAAATGTATAACTAGAAAGATATTTAATATGCTTTTAGTGAAATAAGACTACGATAGGTTTTTTTTCAAATCTGGGTTGCAACGGGAATCGAACCCGCAACCACCGGATTTATTTTACAGATTAAGAAAACCTGTGATGGGCAAGAGATTTGAATATAAAATTAATAAATATATTGTAATTTGTTTTTATCAAACACTGTTTATTTCATTTATGTAACGGTAAAACTCTACAGGTTTTAAGGTTTTCACCTCATCATCAGGACAGCACAAACAAGAGTCTTATTTGTGCTCTCCTGATGATGAAGTGGAAGCCTCGAAATCATTATGGTTATACCGTTACATAAAGTGGGATAAACAGTGTTTAATTAAAACAAATTACAATGTCTACACCTCCACAGTGTTAATGCCTTAACTATAAATAATATAATGTAAATACATAAATGTATCATAGTTTCATGCAGTAATTTTATTTAAATAGTAAACGCTGCGTATGTAGGTGTACAACTCATCTAAATAACGACTTTCCTCCGCGCACATTATATCTTCAACATACCATATCCACAACAATAGAAATACCATCAAAACGGTTTAATTTATTCAGTAAATCACCATTGACAAT
Organism: Odontocerum albicorne; assembly: GCA_949825065.1. Lineage (NCBI taxonomy): Eukaryota > Metazoa > Arthropoda > Insecta > Trichoptera > Odontoceridae > Odontocerum > Odontocerum albicorne. The sequence continues at coordinate 7,061,576 of OX463866.1, read as the reverse complement.
GAAGAGTAACATCGTGTATTGACACTTTCCTGGACACTCCACCAAGCATTGATTGCCCATATCCGCTATATTGTTCTTGCCTGCCTCTGTAACTCTACTATCTCTGCTCAATGGACTGTGTTACTTTTGGACACGTCGATTTTAGTTGCAGGTGTTTAGGTTATTTCCATTTTTTTCTGTTGTTTTTAAACCTTCTTTTTGTTTCAATTTTTCGTTAATAAACATATAATATAAATCAAAATGGAGTGCCACAGGGCTCTTTCCTCGGTCAACCACCTTGAATATTTTCCCAAAAAAAACAATAATAATAATTAATGGACAATTTATATTACCATTTAGTGAGCAAACTCTCCTCGACAGAGTTCTGACTCGGGATTCGAAACCAATATTATAGACAGGTCAAAAATATTCAAACCCATATCTAAGCAGTCTTAGATTTGCAGACAGTATCATTATTTTCGGTATACGTCCTGAGGAACTACAGAGTTGAAAACTGGAATTAAACTGGAATGGCAGAGGCAAGCAAACTAGCGGGTTCGAAAATGAATATTTAATGGACTTAATATATTATGTCGAACCGCTTTGCTGTCACATCGATCCAGGTGGACGACAGTTATAAAAATAATTATAGAATTATATATAATATGTTACACTCCATCGCAGGCAGAACTCTTAGATATCGGATCAGAAAGGAGACGATAAGGTCTGTCTGTGGTGTTGAAGACACAGTGAGGTGGGGAAGAAGCAGAAGGCGCCTCTGGAGGGATCATGTGGACCGCATGGAGGATATAAGACTGGCAAGAATCGCTAAGACTGAAAACCCTAACCGCAGGAAATTACCAGGAAGGCCGCCGAAAAGGTGGAAGGACACCTGGAGGTCATCATCTCAGGACAGCCCACCGTCACAAACAGGTCATACGACCTAAACCAAGAGGAAGAAGAATATATAATATGTTTTTAATGCTAGATTGTACCAGATGCGACAGCATTGAAAATGAATATTGATATGGCAAAATACTTGTCAACTGCTTTGCTCATATCACACCAATCCAGGTGGAACATAGTTAGAATAAGTCCAACAATATATCTACTTAGGACAAGTATTTAATTTGAGGATTGCACTCTCGATGTAATAAATAGAAGAGCAAAACAAGCTTGGAGTTCTTTTGGACGACTGAATTTCATTTGGTATTTAAATAAACCTGTATCACTGAATGTGGGCTGAAAACATTTGATGTCTTCGCTGCCGGACTCGTTCTCTATTGGTGGGGGTGTATCTTGACAGGGGGATGTTATGACATGATCCCAGACCTTTTGATAGCTTCTCTCTTAAATGTATTATCTTGAGATATACGAGTATACATAATTTCAGGATATATGTGTTATACAGATATAATAAGTCAAACATTATATGGTATTAACTTAGGACAAAGTATTTTATTTGACGGTTGTACTCTCAATGAAATTGATATAAGAGCAAAGCTAGCTTGGAGTTCCTGAGGAAGAGTGAACTACATTTTTAAAAACAATTTCCCAACCTGTCTCAAACGAGAGGTATTCAACCAATGCATCTTACCAGTACTAACATATGGATGCAAAACATGGACTCTTTTTGTACGAATGATACAAAAGCTGCAGACAACACAACGCAGCATGGAAAAATGCATGCTAGGTTATAACAGGAGAGACAGCAAACGCTATGAGTTGATACGCGTCTAAACTAATGTTGATGGTGTTATGAAGGTTGCAAAAATACTCAAATGGACATGGGTTAGGCACGTTGCCCGAGCAAAGAATTATCGTTAGACGTATGAAGTACTCCAGTGGTACCCAATATGCAGAATAAAGCCTGTAAGAATACGGAAGAATTACTGGATGGACGAAATACTTAAGCGAACAGCGATAATGTGACAACAATGTGGAAGGGACTGCATTTCTTGGAAACAACTTGAAGAAGCCTACATCTTGCAGTGGACAAATGAGGAGGTAACATTAAAAAAGTGCATCGGATACAAAAAAATAATTGATAAAGCAGATTTCTTCTTATCGATGGTACGGAGCCGTTTAACATTTTCATTTAAATGTAAAAAGCATATAAATCATTTTGAAATCATAATATAAAACCAGTATTTTTTTCAAAAATAATTTTGTCCTGGCTTCAAACCAATCAAAAAAGATCATGTCCGAATTGACCAATTATAGCTTTCCGATTGTGTCTAAATTTACACCAGTTCACCAGTAAATGTCAGTTTTAATTCGTACGTGCAGTGTAATGTCATTATACAGCTTTATCTACCGACATATATTTATAGTTTTAAAATATAGTAATATTTCTTGTTATTTTGTAACACTTTACTTATTTTATTTGATTAAAATCAAAATAATTTACTCGACCCAATTATTTTTTGTAACATCTGCATAATATTTTTTGAAATCGAACAAAAAACATCGTGTCCCAGACCTGTTTAATAAAAAAAGATTAAAGTAGAATTGTTCTTACAAAACGGATCATGTCCATATTTTAAACTAGAATAACTATTTTAATTATTATGATTCGATTTTAAACAACAAATAAAGTCACCTTAAGCGATTTTAAGGATTTCAGATATTTTACAATGAATTATTATGTCATATATTTTCAATGCTAACAGTTTTTTTTGCGATTTCTCTACATTCTGATTTGGTGGACATGTTTTTTTATTTTTTTAATATTACCTCCTCAAATGTGGGCTGATGATGATATACAAATATACATAAGTTGATAGTAAAGATAGGAAAGTAGTGACTACAACATTTTGAATCAAGATTTTTTCACGTATTACTTTTCGAATTCCCTGATCTGCTAAAAACAAGAAAACAAATAAAAGTTTTCCTCCTGTCCTAGTTTTCTTATATTGAGTTTGGAAAAGCTAAATCTGTCTGCTTATCCCTAATAGCAAATACGGCCGCAGCAGTGTGACAGCTGGGCTCGGATCGGGCTACCTCCCTGAATCTCGACTCCATTGGGAAATCTTGATCTGGCATTAATCCTGTATTTTACATACACAAACTTTAACTTGTTTTCTTCTTATTCCTATAAGGGTATTTAACCCTTCATTGCTTTGCAAGTTTAACCTATTTATTTAGCAGTGCCAATAGAAGGATTGCTTGCAAAGTGTCTGGAAAATATTTGAGAATTGATGTTAATGTACCGAGTCATATTTGTTGAAAAGGGTGATTATATGCGTTAATGAAATATATGGATCAACAATGAAAAATTACAAGTTTTTCAAAGATGATTAGAAAAAGGCAATGAGACATTAAAACATATACTCAAACAGGACAGTTTAGATCAATGACGGGAGTTCTATGTGATCCGAAAATGCCAGTAAAGTTAAAAGGAAAAGTATACCTAACGATTGTCAGACCCGCACTCCTCTATGACTCCGAATGCTGGACGATGTATAACTTACTCTAGGCAACTAGAAACTGCTGAAATGCGCATGCTAAGATGGCCAGCTTGTGTGTCCCTAAGAGACAAAATAAAAAGCTCACGCATTCGTGGAAGCCTAGGTGTTATAGACATCAACAGCAAGATGGAGGAGAGGCGGATGGATTGAGATGGTATGGGCACGTTGGACGCAGAGCACCCGATCACACTGCGAACCAGGCAATCTCTATGGATCTTCCTTGAATAATAACCAGAGGAAGACCAAATAATTCATGGGTGGTGCAAAAAGATAACCTGATGCAGAGGCACGGCCTGGGGGACGTAGTCCGGGACAGAAGAGCATACAACCTGGGGACGAGGAGAGCTGACCCCAACAGTCTTCGCAGCAGTGAGTTGGGATGGAGCCAGGGAGAAGACTCAAACAGGACAGTGTTAAAATATGCTAGGATGATAGTCCACTGTAGTATTTAAGTACCAAGTTCAATATATATGTATATGCGTATGGCATAGTCAGGCGCTTTATAAAATCACATTTAAATCCCTCAGCCATCTTTTGGCTTCGGTCGTCAGTTTGTTAATATCCTCCATCATTCCGTGGAACCTGTGTTTAGGGCATTCTCTTATAATGTGGTGTAGGGTCTGAGCCGCAGCACCGCAGTCACAACTGGGGTCATCGATGTAGCCCCATCTGTGGCGCTCGACTGCACTTCTGCTGCAGTCTGTTCGAACACGGGTCAGTGGTGCCCACTCTGCGGTCCAGCTCAAAGCCGGTGACCCTGTTAGTTCCAACCAAGTTCCAACTTAGTAACCAAGTTCAATGTATATGAGTGTAACGTGGACGTAGAAAAATACAAAAAGGAGCAAAATAAATGCTGTAGAAATACGCGCACTGAGAAGAATATATGAGATGACAATGTATGATAAAATACGGGAGGAATGTGAACAGGAGTGGATGTGATTTTGATGTATGATGGAAGACTAGCAAAATAAATATACAGTGCAAAAGTGAGTGAAAGGGGGGATTAAAGGAGATTAAGGAAATTATGATTAGATCAAGCAATATTTTATAAGAAAATGTAATTAGTTAGAAAAAAGCGTAGAAGTTCTACGTGAAGGTATATGTTATAGACGCCGAAGAGGCGAATGATATGTATAGAGATAGGAAAGTAAGGCACTGTATTGTCTATGCCTAACCCCATTAGGGAAATGGCGTGGTGGTATTTTTATATGTAAAACGAGAAAAAACTTCAAGCAAATCAACACGTGTACATAAACTTCAATCCTCGTTTGGGCCACCACCTAACAGGACCACAACAATCCTCTAATCGCTGTCCTTATATCTAATCGCTGTCCTTTGCTTTTATGTCACAAGAATAAGTACGATCTACATTTTCGTTCTAAGCACAGATTTCCGGAGGTATCGTCTGATGCCTGACTCGTTCACCTACAGTATTAGCTGGTAGGACAAGGTCTGAGTGAATGTGGTGGATATGCTAGTAGCCTGAACGAGTGGACATGTACGTGTTAAATAATTAGTATTAAAATAATTAGTTGTAAGAATTGTTATCTAGTTATACGTTAGTATGTAGGTGTTAACTATTTATAAGAAATTGAATATTAAGATTATTTAAAATAAAAATTACATTTAGGAAAACAAAATTAAGTAAGATTATACTTTATCAAATAAAAAAATATAAACATCAAATTTAAATCATGTCTAAAGTACATTAATAAAGTAAAGCATGTGTAAGTTTAATAAAAAGGGGGAAACAATAATCATGTCTAAAGTAGATACATTAATAAAGTAAAGCATGAGTAAGTTTAACAAAAAGGGGGAAACAATAAATTTGTGTAAATAAACATTTAATTTAGTATTCAAAAAATAAAAGATTTATTATTTTTTTATACATATATATGAAGGGTTAAAAAAGGTTGGTTTTTTGGTTAGTGCGTATTCAAGAATAAAAACAATGCTGACTTTTACAAAAAAAAAATAAGGGATGTAAAACCTGTTAAGCGTCGTATAAACACTTATTTCCTTGACATAAACTGGCGTACACAGATTATTTTATATTTTATCATTATGTTTTCCTGAAATATATTGCAAAGAATATTAAATATTTTACGGTGGCCCACACGTTGCTCTGCATGCTCCTGTTCAAAGCGTTGTTGTGACTTGAATTCTTGCACTAGCTGAATTTCATATGTACAAATCGTTTCTTAAGACTGTTTTGAATATTGTCTGGTTGAATTGGCTTGGTCATCAACAACACTCTCTTGTACTTCTAGTTAGTGACAAAATGCAAATATTCTAATCACCGATCTTGTTATATTATTAAGGCAGACGTCGTCGTTGCAGGACCTCGTAGTCGACTTTCTCCTCACCACTCCAACGCCAATCTTGAGCTGCTCTTCAACGTCGATCGTTTGATTTTCTGTGAGAAAACGACCAGATCCTAGCAGATGTCACAGACATGTGGACCCTGCTGAGTTGCTTGACAATGCTGACGCATGTTCGCAGCATACTGACTGTTTCTCACACGTCTAGCCGTTGAGACGCCATCAACCCGAGAATAGGTGGTTTTCCATGCTCTACGGTACTGAGTCACCTGTTCTCAATCCTCAGGCGCCTCGCACAAAGTCAGCGACTCTCAGATTGTCGTTATAGCGCTTTCTCTATCTACTTACCCTTAGCTTGCCTTGTACTTCCTCGTTCAAGACACGTGTTGGGAGCCTATGATCGCTCATGCGTATCACATTTCCAGTCCATCGCAATTTTGCCTTTACAACCACATCCTCTATAGCGAAAATTCCTAAAGTGGTTTATATGGACCCCCAAGGGTCGATTTCGACTTGCAGGTGGTTTATATAAGCGAGAAAATAAATTGGGGGTGCACGAGATGTAAATGGGGCTCCACGTTAGCGGATCCCATTTAAACAGATCATCATCACATTTAGGCGTTCCGTAAATGTCTTATTACATCTAACACAGATTGTGTGTGCATAATACTTATTTTAGACATAGAAAATACTTATATAAAGAAATCGAATGCAAATCATTGAATGTGGAGATTGAAGACTATACCTCACTAATTTGGAGCCAAATATTGAAAATATTGAACCATTGCTATCAGAGCATCAGGTTCATCCCTCTCATTAACAGTATTATTTGTGTATTAATTTTATGTAAGAATTTTACTAGGTTTTGATTTGTTTCGTTCCAAAGCCAAATATTTATTTGCATTTTCTGTATTTTCAATTGTACATGTTTTTCTGTTTTTACAATTGTCCACTCTACAAAAAAAACCTTATCAAGGTGAACAGCACTGTGTCAGCTGTCAAAAATACATTTGAAGTTAATAAGCTAAGAAAAATTCAATATTAGGCAGGCAGGGGGGGTCTACGGAAAATAAAAAAATCGGCAAGTGGTCTACGGGGCGAAAAAGTTTGAAAAACTATGCTCTATAGCTTTAGTTGCAGGACCGAGACATTTGTGACATGATTTCTCCAATTGATCCGAAGAATATTAGCTGTATGTTTACATGTGATGGGCGTGTTGAAAGAGATATTGAAATAAAAGTTGCAACAGGGAACTAAATAAACTGAGTACTTAATGTTGTATACAAAAACCGCGCATTATCAACAGTATCAAAAGTTATAGTACATAAAAGTGCGTTGGTGCCCACCTTGATGTATGTGAATGAAACTTGAACTTGGCAGAATTATGATTAGAGTAAGATTAATGATGTGGAGATGCGTGCAGTAAGGAAAAGTTGAGGAGTGTCAATGTTTGAAAGATAGCAGAATGAATGTATGGATAAAATGGATGCTTTAAGTAAGAGGAAGAAAGGAGCTTTAAGATGGTTTTTACATGTGGAGAGAATAAATTATGAAATAATGACAAAGTGAATATGAAAGTCAGAAGTGCAAGGTTTGCGTGGAAGATGTAGACTGAGGAACACGGCGCTGGACTAAATAAATCAGATTTTGAAAGAAGGTAAAGTGAAAAGTATAAATAATAGAAGATTTTGCATAATAAGATGTATGAATGTGGAGAAGGCGAAAGTTGTGCGTTTGAATAGAAAAAAAATGAAGATCGTTTCTCTCTGCCTTTCCCGCAAGGGACACGGCGTGATGCTATGATGATATATGGAAATAGAGTTGGAGAAATGTATATCGTGTGCAGCTTTCGGAAGCATTTAAAGGCAAGCCCTTTTGGGAAGTGTTATCAAAATTTATAGTCGAATATAAACACTTTAGACTTATTTCTGCTTCTAAATTTACTTTCTTTTGAAATCTGGTAAATAGAACAGCTCTTTCGACCTAGTTGAACGAATTGGGCACCGGAAACATTATTTGAGATAAGACAGATACGATGGAAATAAATTGATTTACAATTCTCAAAGCGTATTTTATGGAGATTATTAAAAATATTTGCGACTATAATGTATAGAATTGCTATCACATATCGAAATATCTACAAAGGTTTCTTTGCAGTTCGCCTTCCTTTGGAAAGTTTTCTGCGGTTTTCTTTCCAAATATCTATGGCGTTTTGGTAAAGAGGTACAGTTCATCAATTACTTATTTGTCAGTTTGAAGTTTTGCAATACTTGTATTCCTGAAATACAGACCTCAGGTAAATTTTAAAGGTAAACTTTGAATACATAAATTATTTATGTATTCAAAGTTTACCTTTAAAATTTACCTGAGGTCTGTATTACAGGAATACAAGTGTTGCAAAACTTCAAAATGACAAGTAATTGATGACTTGTACCTCTTTACCAAAACGCCATAGATATGTTCTAAACATTTCCAGATGCAAGGAAGTTTCTTATCTGATGACCACAGCCACCATTATCCCATCTTTACACTCAACTCGTTTTTTTTTAATAATTTTGATCTGTCAATAATACTGGGTTTGAATCCAGAGCAAGGACGCCCTTAAGACTTCTGCGCTCTAAACAACGCTATATAAATTGTCCTTTTATAATAATTATTATTTTCTTTCGGTTACACTCTTCAACGTATCCGCATATCATAAGCTTAAATATTAAAAAAAATATAGCTAGTTAGTATTAAATATTAAAAAAAATATAGCTAGTTAGTATTAAATATTAAAAAAAATAAAGCTAGTTAGTATTAAATATTAAAACAAATATAGCTAGTTAGTATTAAATATTTAAAAAAATATAGCTAGTTAGTATTAAATATTTAAAAAAATATAGCTAGTTAGTATTAAGTTTTGCGTCATCCTTCGATCTGTGATAGGCTTATCTAAGGATCGCCTTGAGACAGGAGTTGATTAATTGATCCGCAACGTGATATCCTGAACACTGGGAACGTTTCCAAGGATTCCTCCGGAGAATGAATCACCCAATTTATTCCGGACTTAATTGAAAACAAAAAAACGCTTTTGATAGTTTTCGTTATTTGTTAAATTGTGATATTTTTTTACTTACTTAGAAAATTCTGAAAAAGATGGATTTATGCTGTAGAAATGCGTGACGGAGATAAATACGGTGTATCGTGATCGGGGATGAAAGTGAATTTAAGTCTGACGTAATAAGTACGACGAAGAAATGCTGCTTATGTCATATTGAAAAAAAAAAACGTTTACTTCCGTCATTATTGGCGGGTTACTTTTTTTTTTTTTTCAATAGGCTATCCACCTAAAACTATGATGGTTTGTGCCACCATATTTAAGTCATCTATATCCACTTTGCATGTGTTCATCCCTTTTCTCGGTGGTATTTTAGATCTTCCTATTTCCATACATACACCTCTACTTCTGTTGTCTCCGCCCTCTTTGATGTCTTCAAACGCATTGTGAACAATGTCTATTCTTGTTCCGGACTCTAACGGTTGAGAGTTGAAATAGTTATTTTATCTACTGTGTTTGTGAGTGTTTTGTGTATGATGTTGCATTAAGGTTTATTCCTACCTGATCCTTTTTTAACTATCTTTTTTACAATATGCAATCCACCCAAACTAGGATGATTTGTACCACCAAATTAAAGTCATTATGCAATTATATGGGTCAATATGTGTAATAAATTTTACTGTGTAATAAATTTTAAAAAATGACAATTCTAGATAATTTCAAGTTACAGCTAATTAAGCTTAAAAAATTTAACAAACGATCTAGAAGTGGAAAAGTTCCACGAAGAAAGAAGAAACGCAACATTCATTGGACGCGGTAAATATATAGTTTTTAGTAAATCAAATCTGTCTTGCAAAGGACAACCGAAAAATACTTGGTCTGTGTTATACATAGTTTCAATGATAATTTAAAAAATATTAAATTGTTTGAATAACTCTGGCGTCACTTTGTGGACGTCCATAGTTAATATAAAATAAAAACATCTTTAGTTTGTTTTATTTCACTTTTTGCATACCAATAACAATGCATTTTAACACTTGTGTCATTATCAGGTGAGTTGACAAGAACTGAAGTAGATATAGGGTTGCGCAACAAGAACTGCAACCTTTTATTTTGTCCATGCATTAATTTCTGATAGGTATCTTCATTCTTCTGATATGGTGGCGCAATAATAACTTACATTTAAATATAAATTTAGTTCTGCAATCGTGCATTACAACATGATTAATTTAAAAGTTATGTGGATGATGTATGTCTATTATAAATAGTTTATGTTTAGCTGAGAAATGGCGGCAAATGTAAAATTGCAGTTCTTGTTGCGCCACCTTATGAAATAATGCCTTCGGTCAATGGAAATCGATATCGTGGCATGATGCTAACCTTTTTTCGGCATCAATTGAACGATTTGGACTTGGAAAACATCTGGTTCCAGCAATATGGGGCTACTTGTTATGCTGCTGATGAAACAATGGCTTTATTGCAGGAAAGGTTCTCCGACCGTGTAATTTCTCGCCGTGGAAATGTGAATTGGCCGCCACGATTGTGTGATGTTGATTTTTGACCTTTAAGATTTTTTTCTCTGGTGTTATGTTAAAACTCAAGTGTACGCAAAGAATCCAAAAATCACCGATGACCTTAAATTCAACATCACTCGTGTCATTGCTGATTCCTATACGTATACATTTATGTGAATCCGTTATTGAAAATTTTGCTCGAAGAGTCGTCACCTGTAACAGGAGCCGAGGTGGTTATTTGGCCGATATCATTTTCCACACATAATTCTCATGTGCACTTATTACACTGATATCAATAAACATGAAGATTTAAAAAAATATTTCTTTTTTCCTTGATTTAAAATTGCAGCTCTTGTTGAGCCACCCTATATGTACCTATTAATTATATCGTTATAGGTGTTGTTTATGGGTTTACTTTAGGAATATAATAAAAATGTCTATAATATTTATTGTTTATGGTACTCAGGGTAAACTAAGTTAGAACTGGATAAAAGGATAAATTAAATTGATTATTTATGATAATTTAGTTTTATTTCTTTGCCTTATGAATTGAAATAGTTGGAAGGCTTTTTCTGTGTAATAAATGTTTGATATGTTTAATATTGTTACTGTATAATAAATGTTTGATATGTATAATATTTTTACAGTGTAATAAATGTTTGATATGTGTAATATTTTTACAGTGTAATAAATGGTTGATATATTTAATATTTTTACTGTTTAATTAATGTTTGATGCGTGTAATATTTTTACTGTGTAATAAATGTTTGATATGTGTAATATTTTTACTGTGTAATAAATGTTTGATATGTGTAATATTTTTACTGTGTAATAAATGTTTGATATGTGTAATATTTTTACTGTGTAATAAATGTTTGATACGTGTAATATTTTTACTGTGTAATAAATGTTTGATATGTGTAATATTTTTACTATGTAATAAATGTTTGATATATGTAATATTTTTGTGTTTTGTGAACAAATATATGTATATTAAAATTAACTTTAAGTTCAGTTTTGATGCAATTTTTTAATTTATGTGTTTTCGAATTATTTGGCAAAACACTATTTACCCCATTATTCATATTCAAATCGAATACAGTATAATATATAAAATCCACTTAAAGTGTATATATTTAGAGGACCGCAAGAAAAAAGGTAAAACGAAAATCCCCCTTCAATCGTCTACATTTACCTTTTTTATTGCCCTTTTCTCCCATTCTTTCCTTTCTTTTGTCTTTTCCAACTCGTTTGACCCTTTTCCCTTATAAATATTTCATTATTTATATCTCTTTATGGAGGGATAAGCCTTCGAGGGTTTGCAAACAAATAAAAAAAAAGGTAAAGAAATTTTGTCAAAAAATTGCGTTTACGATGCGTTACCGCGCGAATGTAGATACACGAATATATTTACTAGGTTGTCTTTTCGGATCACATTTTGTATTTTGATGAAATAATCTATAAATGTTGTATAAAATATACATAAAAAAAAGTGGCACAATCAAATTAATCAAATATTGAAAGAAGGAAGAGTGAAAAGCCTTTGAAGACTGCATTTTGAGATGTATGGACGTGGCAGAAGGGAAAGATATGTACCAGGGTTGAATGAAGTGGAAGTCTGTGCTCTCTGCCTACTCAAGAGGGAACATGTGATGGTTATGATGTGTCATTTTTTAAGTGGAATATTTTTTATTTATTTAGTAAAAAATAATTTATTGACTTAAATCCGAGAAGAAAAATACTTATTTTATTTATTGATTTATTTAAATTCTTTTATGTTCATACCCGTAGTTAACATGATACATCTGGTGGACTTATTGTTATACAGAAATTTCCTTCAACCTACCAGCTGACCTTTGTTACATTAAATCGTTCAATATATTGTAGATTACAAAAAATTAAAGTAGGAAAAAACAAACAAACGATTCATCTCGATAAATAATTGTAGAATTAGAAGAAATTAATTCGTTCAAAGGTAAGGAAGAGAAGCAATGGAAAATTACGATAAAAGGATATTCTGAGTGATGTAATATTTTTTTCAATTATCTCTTAAATATAATCAAAGCTGGTGCACATCTGACAACTCTTGAAAGTTCGTTCCACGGTCGCGCTGAAATAAATTAATCTTTCAAGTTATTTTTTAATATATAAAACATGTAGACAATGAAACGTCTGGACGATTTCTTGTTCTTTAATATTTTTTGACATTTCGTTAAAAAAAATAATTGTTTGCAGTAACGACCTCCGTGGCCTAGTTGGTTATACACCTGTCTCCCAACCCGGAATTTGCGGGTTCAAATCCCGCTGGAACCCAGAGTTTTTAAAGAAAAAAGATTCCAGTCTGGTTTTCACTTCAGGTATTTTAAACATATTTTTGGTTGATTGGGAGAGATTATCACATGGCAATAAGTTCGCCAGGTTGTACTGTGTACAACGAAAGTGTAATATAATACAGTTAAAACAAACTTTGCCTTTTTCATTTTGGTTTTTGGTAGTCGAATTTTGTCGCGATTTTGTGTGAGGTATTAAGGATCTTCTTAATTTTTGGGATAATTAAAATCATCCCTTACTATACCATACATTGTAACACCAGATATTCTTCGCCAGGCACGTATTTCCACCATTTAAGTTTCATTCTCGTTAAACTAACGCAAAAATATAAGCTGCTTACGTTTTCCTACAACCCAAATTTCTTATTTTTTCTACTGTCAGTGTGTCATATTTTTAATAAGAAACTCGACATTAATTTCTGCCATGTAACATACACTATTTCCTTTGTTATGGGAGTTTTTTTTATTTTTTATTATCACAATTCCCTTTCAGTAGTGAAGTGTATTTCTCCATAGAACCCATTTGCTTGTCATTTGTCTGCCCTTGGATACATTTCTTTTATGTTTTGATTGTTGGATAAAAATCAGATCCTTGGTTATACTGATGTTAGATTGTTCCATCCATAGATAATGTTAGATTGTTCCATCCAAAGATAATATTAGATTGTTCCATCCATAGATAATGTTAGATTGTTCCATCCATAGATAATGTTAGATTGTTCCATCCATCGATAATGTTAGATTGTTCCATCCATAGATTGTTCCATCAACCTATAAGTTGAACCAACCTGCCTTTGAAAATGCCGGTAGGTAGAGCAATCACAATTTTTAATCGTGTGTGTCCGTGGCGTCATATCTAGTGACTGTTTGTAACTACGATATATTCTCATTAACTTGTATATTATTTATAGTAAAAACATTAACGTTGTGGATGTTTAAAGAGAATGTAATTTGTTTTATCAAACACTGTTTATTCCACTTTTTGTAACGGTATAACCCTACCGGTTTCAAGGTTTTCACCTTATCTCCAGGGGAGCACAAACAAGTCTTGTTTATGCTCCCCTGAAGATGAGGTGAAAGCCTTGAAACCGGTAGGATTATACCGTTATAAAAAGTGGAATAAACAGTGTTTGATAAAATAAATTACAAAATCATTAACTTAGTTATTGAATCGAAGTCTAGAAGTAGTTACTAACTTTATTTACTTAGGCTTCAGTGCCACTAGAATGGCAAAAAATGCGATGTCAAAGCTGGAAAAGATGTAGAAAAACAGAACTGCTCACCATCGCGAAGAAAATGCGTCTAGTTAAGTCTACCATCTTCGCAATATTTATGAATGGCACGGAGACTTGGATTCTGAGAGAAAGCGAGAGACGTAGAATAGATGCATTTGGAATGTGGTGCTGGAGAAGGATGGTGCAGGTTCCATGGACAGCAAGGCGAACTAACACCTCAATTGTGGAAGAACTGAGAATCACCGACAGATTGTCGACAATATGCATTCGATGAGCTCTCCGATTCTTTGGGCACATTACTCGTGGCCATGTAGATAGTTTGAAGAGGTTTGAGGTTATTGTAGGCGTGGAAGGACAACGCACAAGAGGAAGAATTAATCCCAATGCGTTGGGCTGACCAAGTGTAAGATGCAACGGGACTACCCTTAACAACTGTCCTTTGAGCCGCAGAGTGCAGGGATGGATGGAAAGGAGCCGTCAGAGGGTATCATGGGAGTCAAGATGCTCTATAGACAGTATAGATGGTCCTCATGTAGACGTTTTTCATGTGTCGCTCAAATCCTTTAGGAGAAATACTCTTAAATTTGATGTACAACTTTCAATAACACTTTTTTTTACTAATCAACAATTTCGAATTGTTTTATATTACATTTTTTTGTTTGTTTCATTTTGTACTTGTTATATCATTGTACGAATTAGGTAAACCTGTAATCTGCAAAAGACTTAAACAATAAAATTAATAAACTAAGTTTACAAACTCGTGGCCAAGTTGGTAAGATGCTTGTCTCTCTACCTGGAGGTTGCGGGTTCGATTCCCTTTGGGACCCAATTTTTTTTAATAAGGATTCAAGTCTGGTTTTCGCTTAAGGCCTCTTTAACATGTTTCTGGTTAGCTGGAAGATATTGCCACATGGCAATAAGCCCGCATGATTACACTGTATACAACGAACGTGTTATACAATACAATAAATAATATATTACATTTAAATAAGGGACACAATCTTAGAAAATAATAAATACAAATAAACTCGGATAAGGCAATAAATAATAAGTTTAAAAATTTAAAAGATCCAACGAATCACTGCGACACATTTGTGGAAATAATAGAGTTACACAAACCGTCATCCAAACCAATTAATATATGTTTAAGGGAGTTTAAATGGGTCTATCAAGTGTCCACACTGATTTCCAATCCTAGTAGCCTAACGATTGCCGAGTTAAACGTTTGGAAGAAATAACAGCAAGTTAAACGCTTGGAAGAAAGAACAGCAACAAACCCGCCAAATTACTACCTGATTAATTTGGCGGGTTTGTTGGTGTTATTTCTTCCAAGCGTTTATTTAATCCAATAAATTGTTCATTATCTATTGAACGTAAAATCTTAAAACTAATTAAAACATTTCTTTTGTTTCAGGTTCGTTGATATGATTTTTCTCTCAGGACAATAAAGGATACTTGAAGGTACTTTTAGACCTATTTGAAATAAATTGCAAAAAGGTATGTATGGTATTAAATTGTCTATAAATTTATTTCAACATACATAGTACTATCACGCCTTTTCCTTGTTGAGGTAAGCAGAAAGGACAGAGCGACAACATTTCCTATCTTGACACACATCCGTAGCCTGTTCTACATCCAGACACCTTCTCATACAATTTCTACGATTTCTCTAACTTTCTTCTACATTTCTTTCTCTCAGATTATCATTCGTTCCCTTTATTCTTCTTCCCAGTGTCATGTCAGGTCCCCTCAACGTTGACTATCACCTGAGAGTAGGCACCTTTGTTCACGGCAGTCCGAAAAAGATCCCCGACGCTCCTTATACCAGTCCAATCACGTATATTGCGGAGCCAGGAGATTTGCCTCCTGCCAGATATATGACAAAACCAGATATATGACCAGACGAATTTCGGTTTTAAGAAACATAGACCCCTTACAAGTTGCCTAACCTGCAGCGCCTTTGAAGAAAGTATGTTCTCTTTAACCAGTGCTATACGAGTATCAATACCCTTTATATTATTCCTACAATTCAATCTTGCAGGTTCATTGCTATGTGATAATCTCTTCCAGCCAACCAGAAAGATATTTAATGGCTTTAAGCGGAAACTAGACTTATTCTACCTAGCGTCATGGCAGGTCCCCCCAACGTTGACTATCATCTGAGAGTAAGCATCTTTGTCCCCGGCAGCCCGAAAAAGATCCCCGACGCTCCTTACACCAGTCCGATCACGTATATTGCGGAGCCAGGAGATTTGCCTCCTGCCAACACCTCTCCGACCCTCTATTTTGTCTTGGATGATCAAGTGCAGTAATTTGTACTTTGTTCCACTAAGTACATGACCCAAATAGGACATCTTTCGGATTTTAATATTAGTCAGCAACTCTCTATAAACTTTGGCTCTTTGAAGAACCCTCGTGTTGCTAACCATATCCGTCCAGGATATCCGTAGCATTCTCCGGTGCATCCACATTTCTTCTGCTTCCAGTCGGTTCATATTACCAACTTTGAGGGTCCATGATTCTACTCCATGCAATAACACTGACCAAACGTAGCATTTAACTAACCGTTGTCGAAGTTTCAAGTTTAGATTATCAATTCCCTTTATATATTATATAATATCATTCCAACTTCCTTCCACACGCCTTCCACTGCCATTTACACTATATATCTGTTTTGTTAGTCTTTCTTCATTCATTCGTTACCCATGTCCAAACCATCTAAGCTTGCTCTTCTTCATCTTACTTAACACATCCTTACTTA
Source organism: Odontocerum albicorne (assembly GCA_949825065.1). Classification (NCBI taxonomy): domain Eukaryota; kingdom Metazoa; phylum Arthropoda; class Insecta; order Trichoptera; family Odontoceridae; genus Odontocerum; species Odontocerum albicorne. The sequence goes on along the minus strand of OX463866.1, from coordinate 7,044,926 downwards.
AACTTGTTATTTATTTCATTTGATTTTTAACGCATTGAGTATTTTTATGTTGATAATTTTTCTTAATTTGCGTGTTTTGTTTTCAATTTAATTAATTTCAAACGACAACTTTGTAAAGCGCCATTTAGAGAGCAAACTCTCTTCAAGAGCCCTCAAATTAGAGACTCGAACCCACTAATATTAAACAAATCACGTCTAACAGCTAAAGCAACACTGGAACGAATCATGTTTTACAGTTTCTTAGTATTATCTTATCCAACCAATCAGATATATGTTTATGAGACCTTAAATGAAAACCAGCCTGAAAACCTTTTTAAAAAACCCGGGTTTCAGTTTCAGCAGGGAATTGAACCTGCGATCTCTAGGTCGGAAGATTGATGTGTTATCAACTAAGGGCACTCTAAGTCGGGACTCAAACCCACTAATATTAAACAAATTACGTCTGTCACCCAGTCAGTCCGTCCATGCGTCCGAACGCATCATACATAACTCTTTCTTTGTATACAGTAAAACCATAATGGATTATTGTCATGTGTCAATCTTCTCCAACACATCAAAAATATGTTTATAAAGTCTTAAGTTAAAACTAGACTGAAAACGTTTTTTTTGTCTGGATTCCAGTAGGAATCGAACCCTCAACTTCCGTGTCGGAAGACAGGCGTTTTACCAACTAGACAAAAGAGATCGTGAAAATTACAAAAGATCGTGTTGTTTGAAATTACGTGGTTATCTATTAACCAGCAAACTAAACGAATCTGCCTAACTGTTGTATTACACTTTTCTTGTATATAATTCAAACTGGCAAGTTAATTGCCATGTGGCAATCTCTTCTACCCAACCAGATATATGTTAAAGAATACTTTATTAACAACTGTAATAAAATCTTTTTAAAAAAATCTGGGTTCCAACGGGAACACGCTACCACTGGGTTGGAAGACAGGAGTCTTACCAAATAGATCTCGGAAATCATATGTGGCCTGGTTGGTTGGTAAATATTGCTATATGACGATAACCTCTCAATTTTTATATTTTGAAATGAAATGTAATACAGACATAAGTTTACTACTATTAAGTAATGAAGTTAACAACAGTTTTTTTTGTTAATGTTTTTAAAGAAAACAAAAGTGATAATGTTTAGGGTTTATCCATAAATTTGATAAGTCATAGATTAATAAACCGTGGAGCGAGTGTATTCGCTCGTTCTCGTTAGTCGGAGCACGTGCAAAAATAATATTTCTACAGATTTATATCCCGCCCCACACTCATTCCCCTCTTTACATGTCCGCTCTCGTCTAATTATATCTAAATTCAAAAAACGTACGAACTGAGATCCAAACACCAGATATATAATAATTCCGCATTTCCTTCTGTTTCTTACTCCTTTTAATAATAAATTTAATCCAATTTTTGAAGATTTTTTTTAAGAATCAATTTCGCACATATGTCAAAAAAATGTACATAACCCCGTTTTCCTGTTGGAATAGGCAGAGAAGATAGAGTGTCAAATTTAACTATTCTGCCACATACTTCGCATCTTCCCCATCTATACACCTTATCGTACATTACATACTATTTCTGTTCTTAGTTTTCTCTCCTTCAAAATATAATTAACTTGTTCCAACCGTACTTTCCTTTGTATTAAAAATCTTTGGAATTAAAACAGCACCAAATTTCAACAACGGTTAGTACTAAAACGCTCCAATAATGAATGTGAAGCAAATACTAAAAATAGATGTTCCAGTAGATGTTCCAGTAGATGTTCCAGTAGATGTTCCAGTAAAGAATTCCAGTAAAACTCATCGAAAATCGAACCCGAAACGTTGGTAAAAAATGCAAACATTGCATTGTATGTTCTTACGTTTTTGCTGTATTCGCCATATGGTAATTTCTTACAACCTACCAGTAAGATGTTTAAGAAACCTAAATGACAGAAGACCTTTTGTTAAAAATTATCTGGGATCTCACGAAAGCCGAACTCGCAACATCCGGATTGGTAGACAGGTATCTAACCAACTTGGCCACGGAGGCCGCCTAATTTCTTAAAACCTACCAGTAAGATGTTTAAGAAACCTAAATGACAGAAGACCTTTTGTTACAAATTATCTGGGTTCTCACGAGAACCGAACTCGCAACACCCGGATTGGTAGACAGGTATCTAATCAACTTGGCCACGGAGGTCGCCTAATTTCTTACAACCTACCAGTAAGATGTTTAAGAAACCTAAATGACAGAAGACCTTTTGTTAAAAATTATCTGGGTTCTCACGAGAACCGAACTCGCAACACCCGGATTGGTAGACAGGTATCTAATCAACTTGGCCACGGAGGTCGCCTAATTTCTTACAACCTACCAGTAAGATGTTTAAGAAACCTAAATGACAGAAGACCTTTTGTTAAAAATTATCTGGGTTCTCACGAGAACCGAACTCGCAACACGCGGATCGGTAGACAGGTATCTAATCAACTTGGCCACGGAGGTCGCCTAATTTCTTACAACCTACCAGTAAGATGTTTAAGAAACCTAAATGACAGAAGACCTTTTGTTAAAAAATTATCTGGGTTCTCACGAGAACCGAACTCGAAATACCCGGATTGGTAGACAGGTGTCTAATCAACTTGGCCACGGAGGTCGCCTAATTTCTTACAACCTACCAGTAAGATGTTTAAGAAACCTAAATGACAGAAGACCTTTTGTTAAAAATTATCTGGGTTCTCACGAGAACCGAACTCGCAACACCCGGATTGGTAGACAGGTATCTAATCAACTTGGCCATGGAGGTCGCCTAATTTCTTACAACCTACCAGTAAGATGTTTAAGAGGCCTTAATGACCGAAGACCTTTTGTTAAAAATTATCTGGGTTCTGACGAGAACCGAACTCGCAACACGCGGATTGGTAGACAGGTATCTAACCAACTTGACCACGGAGGTCGCCTAGTTTGTAAGACGCCTGTCGACTTCTTATGTCTTTTATATACGAATACATACATAATTCGCAGTTTCAGTTTCTCGTAGACAATAGTTTGATCCATGTTTGAATCATTCGTACTTCCGTGACCTAGTCAAGATGCGTATCTTCCAACCCGGAGATTTAGGGTTCATAAAAGGTTATATTCCCGTTGGTATAGATTTTTATAAAAATTTTCAGTCTAGTTTTTACTTAAGTCCTTTAACAACGTTTTTTTTTGTTATTGTGTGTAAGTTCTTTAAATAACATAATAGAAAGTTACATAGTGAACTATAACGTTATGTAATGTTACACACATTTGCTACGAGAATGACTATATGGTATATCCCAACTCTTCTTCAGTATTGCAAACCAGATAATATTGCAAAGTCAAAATGAGAAATCGGCAATCATTACCACGCTACCCCCAAAACGATCATTAACCCTAACCACAACGTCCGAATCAAACTGCAAGTCGTTAGTGCGGCGGGTCGTTTGGACCCCCTATACATTTATACTACTTGTGGACGGTACATGTACGCAATATCACATTATTTCTCATACGCAGGCACTAATGGATGCCATAAATGTAATTTTATGTACCAGCCTTTAAGCGTTGAATGAGGAAAAGAGGAGAATGTAGGAAAATGGCAAAGACAACGTTCTCCGCAATAATAGCTTTATACTTGTGTATGAATATACTAAAATTTTCGGTTAGGGATAATTTATAATGATTACTAGTGGGGGTTTATAAAATGGCCCTAGTCGGTTGAAGGTTTGTTTTTATTTTGATGGTTTTTAAGTTAATGTTTTTAGTGTGTTCAAATTGTATTAATTTGGGATGTTCGAATTTTTTTTGAAGTGTTCAAAATGTATTAATTTGGGATGAATGTAAGCAAATACCTGATGTATTACGCAGGGTGAAAAAGAGCACGTCGAGGTGGTTTGGACATGTTTAACTTATGAGTGATATAGACTGACTAAACAAATGAATAATGCAAGTATGAATGAAAGCCTTAGTTAACGAAGATCAAGGAAGGTATAGTTAGATCAATTTAACGGTACTTGGGAATAAGGAAATGTTAACAACAGAAATCCGAGGAGTTGTATAAGAAAGTTTATGGACGTAGAGGAGGCGAAATATGTGGCTTTGTCTTCTCTTCCAACAATGACAGATAACTCTGTGGTGGTGTTTATGTATTTATGTAATTTCACAGACTCCCAAAACGCGTCTTGTACGGGGAGGTAGTGAGCAAGCGAAGCGAAGAGTTCATGGGCAAAGGAAGCGCTATAAGGACAGTCTGCGAGAGTCGCTTACTTTGTGCGGGGCGCCTGAGGACTGGAAGCGGATGGCTCAGGACCGTGAGGGGTGGAGAGCCGTATGTTCTCGGGCTGATGGCGTCTCAGCGGCTAGACGTATGAGAAACAATCTGCGCGCTGCGAACATGCGTCAACATGGCCAGGCAGCTCAGCAGGGCCCACATGTCTGTGGCATTTGCGGGAGGGAGTGCGCTTCCAGGATCGGACTGTTCTCTCACAGAAGATCACACGATCGACGTGGGAGAATGGTTCAGGACTGACGTTGGAGTGGCGAGGGATCCTCGACTGCGAGGCCCGGCAATAATGATGATTTATGTAATTTGCAGACCAGGAGAACCAATTATTTTTCAAGATAAATATGTCCAGTAGTTTAATACGATCGATAAGTATCTAATGAGGTTTCAAATTTATGTTAAAACCATAAATTAATATTCTTTTAACAATGGTCAATATCAACCCAGATATAAAGTAATTCCGGCATTACAGAGTTGATTTCGTCAGGCATTGTTAGGAGTCTCGAAACGAAACGAGTCGCTGATACCATCTCAGCCGACAAAAGGGCGACCGAATTATAGGTTTGAGGCTTAGAACCAATACAAGGAAATGCATCTGGATTAAGGCTTGATGTTCTTATAACGTTACTAGCAGATCCTCGATGTTGGCAAGTTGATAACTGGGTCAGCAGAGCCTTAACTGCACTTATTTGACCTGCATTGTCTTTGCTGGGTCTCGTAATCGAGGATCCACTCGCCATTTCAACGTCGATTCAACTGGAAGCGAAGCTGTGCCGTGGTGTTTTAAGTGAGTGAGCCGCTGCATACTAGCAAACTCATCGCTGTACTGGATCCGATGGTAAACTGAAGTGAGACAATCGGAGTACACTGACAAGTTTTTTCTTGACCGGGAGATCCTGGATGATGGACATTTTGATACGTCTTATAGTCCATTAGCTGCAAAGCATCCGGTTCCATTCCATATCTCTTTCCTTTTTCTTTATAATCCATTTTTCTACTCCATGGGGTGCTGCAGAAGAAACCAGAGTTCTCACTAGAAGAGTTTTGGTGTTGATACGTACTGGCTGAGTACTTAACCTAATTAATTCTACTTGAGTCCCAAATATTAAAACTATTCTCCGAAGGAATAACAATCGAAGGACATTGAATAAAGGGAAAGCAATTATTCCACTCGCTTCCTCATTGTGGCGTCAGGATATACCCGTACTTTACCTTATCAATATTACGGGAAAGACTTCGGTAAAATGAAGTCCTTTGTTCCTTTACTCGGAATTATAATGAGCCAGCGTACCCGGAGAGGAAACGGGACCCCGCGATGAAAGTGAAATTATAAAATTAATTTTTGCAATGAAGGGTTAGATTGAAATGTTGGATTAATTGAGCACAATTTTTTTTTATAATTCTCATACATATGCATATTTCACGCAGGGTTACTTTTGGGGTAGGCAGAGATAACAGATCTCCACATTTTACTTTCTATCTCAACACACGTTTCATCCATACACCTTATTTACATTTCCTTCTTTCAACAAATTTACCTGATACAATGACATTTTCTATGATATTTTTCTACCACGCCTTCCACTTACTCATCATCTTTGAAAGTACTTCCTAAATAGCAGAATTCTTTAACTTGCTTTGATGTTTCATTATTTAAATATGATTTATTTTTCAGCCTTCACAAATTTTCTTAAAGAAAATCTATATTTATTCTTGAACGTAAGGGTTGTCTTCCTTTTCGATTTAGAATTCATCTAACATGTGGATAAGAAAGGAGGGGATGCGTATGATATGCCTTAATTACAACCAACCACAGGTTTTGCAAACTTCGCTTCGTTCATGCATTCGTATATACTAATATATCAAATTATTATTTACTTGTAATAATTGGGTTATGAGACGACAATGTTAATTAAGTAAGGGATCTTATTTGAGGGTTCAATTATAATATATTTCCTAAGCATATGTATTCAAATGGGGATGTCAGAAAAAATAATGGGACTTATGTAGTTCTCAATTTCATTAAAAAAAAAAAACAGGTGCGTGAGACTCTCGCGCGGTAGAAGTGAAACTTCTTAGCTCCTAGGAAAAGTTTTATGCATTGCTTTTTTTCCTTTTGCTAACGATTTTTTTTTAGGTTTAGGAAATAGTTATGTGGAATTTAAATCGAGAAATTTCTCTTAATTAAATTAAAAATTGTTATATGGAATTTAATTCAAGAAAATGTCTCTTAATTAAATAAAAAAATATTATTTTTTATATTTTTAATCTATATAAATAAAAATGTAAATGTTCGTTAATTATTGGTAGCTAATCTCCGGAAGTTCTCTACCGATCGCATTGAAATTTTGAGTAAAGTTAATATTCGTCAACGGAAATGTTTTTTGATTTTTATTTATATATATATATCAGTGTATATAATTTTTTTTTTAAATCAAAAAGAAATATCTATGCGAACCTGTCGGGGACAAGACGAATCTCATTTTGACAGTTGACCATATTCTATTTGACGTTTCGTAATTAATATTTATAAAGTCTATATACATAATATAAATATAAAATAATTTTATGTTTAATATTAAATCATAAATTTTATAACTAATACATATTTCATAAATAATAAATTTTATCAACTAAACATTTTGACAGTTGACCATATTCCATTTTGACATTTCGTGATGAATATTTTTATTCAAATAAGTCTATATACATAAAATATAAAATAATTTTATCTTTAATATTAAATAATAAATTTTATATATAATACATATTTTATAAATTTTATAAATAATACAGGTTTTTTTTTCGTAAATATATTTATTCTAGACACGAACCAAGCTTTATATTATCATTGTGACGCATTTTATATTATCATTGTGACGCGATCTTACGTCGTTAATAAAAAAACTTGATAAAAAATAATAAAAAATAGTTATATTGTCATAAAATTGACTTGAGTGGTTGTGGTAAGTTGTAAGTTTAAAAAATAATTGACTTAAGAATTATATTTGATGAAAAACTTTCATTATTGTTTCATATTTCAAAAGTTAACCTAACTTTTTTCAAAAAGAAAAGTACACATGTTAATTTAAGATAAAGTTGTATTATTTGTCAATAATTTTAAGTACTTGTATAACCTGTCACATGTTCATTTGTATATAAAGACACTTTTATGTCATTAATTAAATAAATAAATTATTTGGTGGTACATTAGAAAGAAGTACCCGTAGAAATATCGCAAAAAAAATGAAAATTAAAACAAACTTTTACGCTGCTCAGTTCCTTTTTTAATGTTTCACAATTTTATATGTTTTAACTTTCTTTTTTCTTACTGAACGTTGTTACATAAATAAATTATAGGTTTATGGATAGCAGCATAGTATGTCCAGATTATATTTAAATAACACTTTTAAAACACATAAATTGCAGATAATACATTATATACAGAAGCTATCAAAAAGTCTGGGCTCATCTAATAGCATCCCTTCGGCCAAGATACACCCCACCAATATAGGGCGAACCCAGCCACGGGGACACCAGATGTTTTGGAGCCCACACCCTAGCTTTTTCAGCCCAGCACATCGTATTGGGGCAAATTTGTCAACTGTAAAATGGTAAGCTGTTGATTTTTTTTATAAATCGAAAAATTGTTTTCTCTAAACTGACGTTTTAATTACTAATTTTTATTATACTGACTTTCTAATGTATTGTATGAATGAAAATTAAAACAAACTTTTACGCTGCTCATTTCTTTTTTTAATGTTTCACAATTTTATATGTTTTAACTTTCTTTTTTCTTACTGAACGTTGTTACATAAATAAATAAATAAATAATAGGTTTATTGATAGCAGCATACTATGTCCAGATTATATTTAAATAACACTTTTAAAACAAATTAATTGCAGATAATACATTATATACAGAAGCTATCAAAAGGTGTGGGCTCATCTAATAGCATCCCTTCGGCCAAGATACACCCCACCAATATAGGGCGAACCCAGCCACGGGGACACCAGATGTTTTCACACCCTAGCTTTTTCAGCCCAGCACATCGTATTGGGGCAAATTTGTCAACTGTAAAATGGTAAGCTGTTGATTTTTTTTATAAATCGAAAAATTGTTTTCTCTCAACTGACGTTTTAATTACTATTTTTTATTATACTGACTTTCTAATGACTGTCAATAAAGGGGTTGGAGAAATCTTCTTCTTAGATGCGCCAGGAGGAACTGGTAAAACGTTCCTAATTAGATTGATTCTAGCAGCAATTCGATCCCAAAATGGCATAGCCTTAGCTCTTGCGTCGTCAGGAATAGCTGCGACACTTCTACCAGGTGGAAGAACTGATCATTCCGCTTTGAAATTGCCATTGAACATGCGATTCATTGAAACTCCCACGTGCAACGTTTCCAAAGCATCCGGCATGGGAAAAGTATTGCAGAAATGCAAACTTATTGTTTGGGATGAATGCACAATGGCACACAAAAAGTCGCTCGAAGCTCTTGATCGATCATTGCGAGATTTGCGTGGAAACATCAGACCATTTGGGAACGCATTTATATTGCTTGCAGGAGATTTCAGGCAAACATTACCTGTAATTCCTCGATCGACACCGGCGGATGAAATAAATGCTTGCCTGAAATACTCTATTTTGTGGCGACACGTAAAGACGTTGAAATTAACTACAAATATGCGTGTCCAGTTGCAAAACGATCGATCAGCTGAGATATTCTCACATCAATTGCTGGAAATCGGGAATGGAAAGGTACCAGTTGATCTGATCTCAGGACGAATTTCATTGCCTTCTGCAACTTAGTGACGTCAAAAGAAGAATTGCTTTTTAACAAAAAATATTGTTTATCCACAAGCATTGTGAAATTTAATAAACAGTTGTATATAAAACAGACAATATAATAAGAGCGCCCCCTGTTGAATGTAACGGCAACACACGCAATATAGATTTCAATTTATTTTAATTCCGAATATTAAATATCTTTCAATTCGGGTTTTTTAAACCGGTTTTTGTTATTTTTGTTATTATTGATTTTCATTTGAATTAATGGTATATATCTGTGTATGTTTTATACATTTGAATTATTAAAAGTTTCATGCAACTAACTTTTAACAAATGTCACATTAGATTTTTAACGAACTGCCCATTTTTGCTAATTTGTAACAAGATTTATTATTAGTTTTATGTGATGTATTTACCTAAATAACTTGCTATTTATTACAATCGAGGCCTATATTAAAGTTGATAAAATTTGATATTCATCCGTTTGAATCGGACCAAGCTTCGCTCTGAAGTATACGTTGATTTGCGAGATGCAGTTGTAAATGACGGTAATAGAACTTCTGCAATTTAGTGACGTTAAAAGAGGAATTGTTTGAAAAAGTATTTCCCTATATTCAAATCAATTATAAGAATCACGATTAGCTAAGTGAGCTATTGTTGGCGGCAAGAACAAAGATGTATCCGACCTTAACAATATTATTGAGTTCGTTTTTTAATGTTTCGCAATTTTATATGTTTTTGTTATAACTATTTTTCTTCTTTTTCAGTGTAATCGATCTTTGATTTGAATTCAAATCATATCGTGAATTGACCTCTTGGAGTGACGCGATCATTTGCAAGCACGGTGATAAACGCGACAGACTGAGAGTGCCTGAAAGACATCAAAAATATTGTATACCCAGATTGTATACAAGACATCAAAAATATTGTATACGCATTGTGAAATTAAACACAATTGAAACGTGTGCTTTCTCTTTTCTTTCTTTTACATTTAACCAGACTGAGCCACAGCAACGCGTGGCTGGGTACAGCTAGTAATAAATAATAATAATTTTAATAATAAATAGTAATTTTAGTTATAAATAATAATTTTAATAATAATATAAAACACTTGATAATATTAAATTTATATTTTTTAATATTATATTGTACATATTAATATTTTTATTGTAAGAATTAATTATTAAATTAATTATTTATTTTTTATTATATTAATTTTATTATACTATTATTAATAATATATTATATAAATACTATTATATTATATTATGAATAAATTATAGTTTAATTAATTATAATATAATTATTAATATTATGATAACATATATGTATTATTATAATTATATATTAAATATAAATTATATATTAAATTAATATTAAAATAAATATAAAATTAAATAGAATAAAATATTTGAGTATAAAATAAAATTTAAAATTATTAAATATATTATTATAAAAATAATATATTGTAACAAAATTATTATGTTTTTATTTTTTTTTAATAATAATTATAATTTTTATAATAAATAATAATTGTTTTAATAATATACTACTCTTAATAATATTAAAATAATATTAATTGTTATTAATAATAAATAATTATTATTATTGAAATAATTAATAATAATTTATTAATAAATAAAATATTTAATAACAATAAATCATAATTTAATAATAATAAAATAATAATACAATACACCGTTTCACTTTTCGTGACGTTAAGGCCAATTTGCCCTACCTATAGAAGTTTCACTTCAAAATTTTAAATGAAGTGTTTAAAATAATGAATTTATCCGAACATTTCGGTGTGTAAATATAATTTCGCTTATGAAAAAATTATAATGTCATACAATGTCAGCCCATGTATTATTCTATAGTATTTATTCAACTTTTTATATTACAAAAGTGCACCTAGTTAAATATCTGATCTTCGAAATATTCATGTATAACATGGAGACTTGAACCCTGAGATCAAGCGAGAGACGTAGAATAGATGCATTTGAAATGTGGTGCTGGAGAAGGGTGTTACGAATTCCATGGACAGTTTGAAGAGTTATTAGAGGCGTGGAAGGACTACGTACAAGTATCCCAAATGCGTTGGACTGATTTAGGGAGAAATGCAATTGGATTAACATTAACAATTGCTCTTTGAGCCGCGGAGTGCAGGGATCGATGGAAAGGAGTGGTCACAGGCTATCACGGGAGTCACGATACTCAAGTCATAAGCTACACAACAGGATGATGATGATGGTGTAAAATAATATAATAAGTATTTTATAATTGTAATAGTTTATAATTATATTTTAAATTAAATAAATAAGATTGAAAAGAGTCGAATAAATACTTTAGAAGAACCTAGAACGACAATGTAACATATGACAGAATGATTAGAGATGAACGTGAACTGAAGGATGTGTTGAGTAAGATGAAGAAGAGCACTCTGAGATGGTTTGGGCACGTAGAACGAATGAATGTAGAAAGACTAACAAAACAAATGCACAATGCAAATGTGAGTAAAAGACGTGGTAGAGGTAGATCATTGAGAGTATGGTTGGGTCAAGTAAATTATATTTTAAAAGAAGATATCGTAACGTATCGTTGCTGGACCTCGTTGTCGAGGATCTATTCGCCATTCCAACGTTAATTCAGTGATTCATCCTTTCTCCTCTTCAAGTGAGTGAACCGTTGTACACCAGCGAGTTCGCCGACTACACCGATGTACTGAGCCTGGTGGCGCACCGAATTAGACGATCGGAGTATATCGGCATGTTTTTTTTTTCTTTATTTGTGAAAAAATATACATGACCATGAAGTCATAAGTATCCTTCTACCCCCAAATACTAGACCCAAAAATAGACATGACCATGAAGTCATAAGTATCCTTCTACCCCCAAATACTAGACCAAAAAATATACATGACCATGAAGTCATAAGTATCCTTCTACCCCCAAATACTAGACCAAAAAATAGACATGACCATGAAGTCATATTTGTAATCCTTGAATAAATCCTTCTACCCCCAAATACTAGACCAAAAAATATACATGACCATGAAGTCATAAGTATTCTTCTACCCCCAAATACTAAACCAAAAAATATACATGACCATGAAGTCATAAGTATCCTTCTACCCCCAAATACTAGACCAAAAAATATACATGACCATGAAGTCATAAGTATCCTTCTACCCCCAAATACTGGACCAAAAAAATGTCACTGTCATTAAAGATAAGTAGCACAGGACGGCGTTCGAACCGAAGATATTCTGCACGGAAGTCCAGTGCACACCAGTTGATTAGATTTAGGTGAGAAGGTATGACAGAATTTGGGATGAATATGCAAAATATGAAGAGCTTTCAGAGATTGTTTAGGCATGCGAAACGAATGAGTGAGGAAAGCTTTCAAAACAAACATACTTTGCAAATGTTTAGTACGTGGTTAAGGAAGACCAAGGTAATTAAAGTTGTATCAAGTAAATCATATTTTGAAAAAAGATAATAAAAATAAGAAGGAACAGAAATTGTAGGAGCTGTATGAGTTGGTGTATGTATATGGAAGAGGCGAAATATGTGTGTTGAGATTCTTGCCCTCTCTCCTCTCTGCCTACTCCGGCAAGGATATGGCATTAAGGTATAAATCAAGCGTCAGTATTTAGGACAACTGTAATTTGACTGCTTGATCATGTTCTAAAAAGCATAAACTCATCAAGAATATTGGTTTAACAAATTGTACGATTTCGCATATTTTTATCATAGTGTCTTGGTAGTTTCAGTAATTAGGTGGTAACACCCCCTTGGTTGGGGTAGCAGTTTGAAAACAGTTTGGTCAGCTACTTAAGGCTGTATGTAATATCGCTACCTCTAAACATTAATTATATTTCAGGAGGTCTTATTAGAAAATTATTAGGGTGCCTTTTTGCTGTGCGGTCGTGTCTGCTTTTGATATTAATTGAGGTCCAGAAAAATGGATTAGGGCTGTTAATAATGACTCATTGAGCCCCTGTTTCAGTACTGAATTTCAGGCGATATTATTAAATTTGTTTAACTACCCTTTGAGGGACTGATATAACTATAAATTTTGATTTATCAAACCGTTTTTTAACATATTACGGTCCCGTTTTTTTCTGTTTTTCTTAAATATTATATAATGTTTCATTTTAATTTTGACTTTTTGTTAATTTAAAAGATTTATTACATTTTTTTTATTTGTTTCTTTTCCCTGAAGTTAACATTTATATATTGCATATTCAGGATTTTGAGTACTTGGGCTTTCAGGATGAATGCCGTTTGGAATTGATGTGTGGAAAAGATTTGTATGGGCTCTTGAGTGTGGGTTTCTTCTTGGTGTTTTGTATTTGTGTTTCTGTATATTTTTGTGTTAATTTTTATTCTTATGATTGTGTGCGGTATATTATGGGATGAACATTTTTGGTTTTAGTTTTGTTTCATTTTGGGTTCATTTTTGGTTTTAATTTTGTTTTTGTTTTTATTCTTATGATTGTGTTCGTAATATTATGGGATGAACAAGTTTGGTCCTTCTGGAGTGATGATGTGTGAAGAGTTTGATTCCACATGATGTTTCCAGTTGTAATTGAGTGTCACTGTTTGTCAGGTTGATGAGAACGTGCAACGGGGTTTTGTTTTTGTGTAATAAAAAATCGGAAAGAAGTATCGATTTATTTTATCATGCTAAATATCCTCAGTGAGATACAGGCAAAAGCCTAGTTTACTGGGGATACGACAAATGAAAGGCGACAAACCCAGATCCATTAAAATAATGTATGTCTAAATTAAATTACCTGTTGTTTTTTCGCAAATTATGTATATTTCTTGTCATGTGTAATAATAAATAAATAAAATAAAAATATTCCTGTCTTTTTAAACCCAAATTTTGCTTGTGCAATCTCTGGTCATTCCGATTTTGGACTATACAGACGTATGTTATTTAGATATTATGGAGGAACGACTAGACAATTTACAGCGTCTTTAAAATGTTTGCCTAAGGTTTATTTTTATCCTTAGACAGAACGATCACAGCACTTCGTGAGAAATATACGTAAAATTCACATAAAGACACTATTTTATATTATCCTTAACAGTACTACCGCCCCCTCTTATCTAGTCGAAAATATTCAACGTCTTTCTGATCAAGGACTTGTGTTACGCTTAAACAGAGATTGTTTAATGACTTTCCCAGCCGTTTTTTACTGTATTTGCAGTGAGACTCTGGAAGCAGTTACAAACCAATGTAAGACTCGCTCCTTTATTGACATGTTTTGAAAACTGACTGAAAAAACTCTTATTTCAAGTCAATGATATAACGTGTTTTACTCCTGATTTTTCTGTCCTCTCCACTATCCATTTCTTGTCATTTGATTGATAATATGTCACTTTTATTTTTACTATGCATATTGTTCATGAATTTTTCAAAGGTGAATAATAATAAATATGTTTGTAATTTGTTTTATGAAACACTGTTTATTCCACTTTTTGTAACTGTGTAACCCTACCGGTTTCAAAGCTTTCACCTCATCATCAGTATTTTGTTTTCATTGACTTGTCTTTTTACACAATGCGGGCTGTGTACCTGTGGACGGTCTCGTATTGTGTTGGTAAATTATGATTTCGTACGATTTTGTCTGTCTTTTCTGACTTTTTGTTGTAATTGTGTGAAATTATTTTATATGTTCTATCAATTTCAATGTATAGCCCACCCACTACAGACTATTTATTTTTTTATTATTTTTCTTATAAGGTTTATTGTACCGTTTATTTAATAAATACATAAAATATATCTCTAAGATATCTTTTAAATATTTATTTTATAATACATTTTACTTGTTACATAACGTGACAATGAGAATTATTTAAAATTCTTAGCATGCATAAAACACGAATATATCATTTATTAAAATTCTTAGCATACATAAAACACGAATATCTATTTTATTTCATTATAGCATTCTCTAATCAAAACCATGTAATATGAAGAAAACTGCTCCTGAAACTCATGAAAAACCTCATTTTCTCCATTATGTCCATTCCTAGGACCATCGGTCATCCCTTCACCCCTTGATATTTACTTTTCTCGCCCTTCTGTAATACAAAATGCCTACTTTGGGGGGTGTTACGCTGTAGAACAACGAGTGGCGTAACAAAAAGGCTCCTGTCGCGCCTAGCAAACAATAAAAACATACTCATATTATTGAATGTACGTGGATCGTTGTATGGTGATAACATGATAGTGTATGTTAAACGGAGAATGATAATCAATAATTATAGCGTGTGATAAGTGAATTGTGCGTGAAATCTGGGTAAGAAGACCTGAAAATTAATGTTGCAAAATCCAAATGCATGATCATGATCAAGCCACATTTTCTTATTAATTAATACTTCAATGTCAATACAATCTGGGGGCTCATTGTCAGGCGGCAATTTGTTCAGTTTGCCTTTTTTATTTTATTGACACAAAATTGTATTTATAAATGCATATATGACAAGTTATAGTGTAATGACATGTATTGATGGCTGAGATATATGACTGTTGCATATCACTGCAGCAGATATATTGAAGAATTAATTTATATGAGATTTTATCAAGTCGAGGGAGAGTAGAGTGTAATGGCTCGGTTGCGGTCAATGAAGACCTTTAAGCTACGGTTTCCTAAGAAAGCTGCTTCGTTATATAGCGCACGTAACATGACGTGATGTTGACGCGCCGCCAGACGACAGAAATGAGAACCCACAACTGTCAGTTGGAAACGTCAAACGATATTATTTCACATATTTTATTTCAACTGGGCTTTTCTATAGTATTTGCTCTTCACATTATATAAATCTTCACTATTTCTTACAAAATCAATCAATATTTCGTCATTTTCGCTGGTCCAAATTAAATTACGTTTGCGTCGCATCCGCCTGGTGCGCCGCCAGACGGCAGAAATGAGAACCCACAATTGTCAGTTGGAAACGTCAAACGATATTATTCCACATATTTTGTTACAACTGGGCTTTTCTATAGTCTTTGCTCTTCACATTATATAAAGCTTTATTATTTTTTACCAAATCAATCAATATTTCGTCATTTTCGCTGGTCCAAATTACGTATGCACTCATTTTAAACCGGTGTCCGCTACACGGGAAAAATCGTTCCACGACTGTTTGCTCCGCTATCACAGCCATCATGCAAATGGAAGCATTGCTATTTGACATTACACTCACAACCAACGCCCTCTAACGCCATTGGTTTGCATAAACAATGTTTTGTCACGGGCGCTATATAACGACACAACCAACGGTCTCTAGGAAACCACGCCATATGGTTTGCATAGACAATGTTTTGTTACGTGCGCTATAAAACGACACCGTTTTCTTAGGAAACCAAAGCTTTAGCAAGTACCTGTCGAACCATCGTTTGGACGAAAGTTGAGGGTACAAGAGATAGATTGTGCCTGAAGGAAAGGTGTTTGGCGTGATGTTACGAAGTCATGGTTTAATGATGAGATATTTATTTATTTATTTAATTTAATTTACGACACCACAGTGTCTTTTTTATACACATGAACATATGACAAGTTATACAAGCCCTTAAAATTATTGACAGAAATACAAAACTTTATCTTAAACTAACATGTACAGGAGATACAAAAACCTGTTGTAATAATATTAAGAGTTATTACAAAGTCATTGTTTAAAATTATTTAGTATGAATATGTATATTCAAATTCAATATATGTATCTATATTATGTTACAACAAATAACCAGATTTAGCCAAGTAGACTTACGTAACTGGGGAAGACTTAATTTATGGCGGTAAAGAACTTAGATTTGTTTTTAGTGGAACAACGCTTACATAGAATAAGAATAATTGGATTAATCGAGAATTTTATGGATAGATCTTGAAATTTCAAAAAAACAAATGGCCTCATTTGTAGAATGAGATGCAAGTTACTTTTGCACAATTGTTGCTTCCACATGTTGATGCAGGGTTACTCAACTCCAGAGGCAAAGTACAATATTTTGAAAGAAGTAGGAAAAATCGCATGTGGAATGAATGAATCAAGAAATACTAACAAAAGAAAAATGGAGTGCAAGACGTAGTAGAGGAATCCAAGAAAAGTATGGTTAGATCAAGTGAATGATATTTTAAATAAAGAATTAAAGAAAATGCTCAATTTGAAAGACCCTTTATATTTTTTGTGCCCCATTGATATTGTTTGCTTTCGTTACACGCCGTTCGATATCCCTCTTAACTCGTTCATTACCTTAAAAACTCTACTTAAAACGCATAATTATTTGACGTTTTGAAGTCTATATTTATATTTAATCATTTATAATATTCTCTGCAATACGAGTATGAATATGTTTATACAAATAATTTAATTTAAACCTTTGTCAAACTTCACACTAGCTATAGAGTTGAAATAATATAGGCACAAATTATTGTGAGTTTCGCAAGTCTTATAAATAGTTACGCCACTGATCTTGTTACAAAATATTTGTATCCTCACTCCCTATTTCTTATTCTTTTTTAGTCTTAGATTGCCGTTACTAAGGGCATCTTCAGCGTGTTATGATGGGTTGTAAAATATCTATATTCCTTCATTTTATTATATTTGTCAGTCATTTGGCGTACTATTCTCCGCCCCTTCCCTCCCGTTTTGACGATCGCATTTTTATGCTTAGTAAAATAATAGAGGGGAAAGTGTTACGTCACATTGAAACTGAGAATTTAACAGCGTTTTTGGGGGATATTTAATGGTTCTTTGGCTAACAATTTTTTGTCTTAATTTTCGAATTATCGACATTAATTTTGGTCCGTTTACTGAAAGTAACAAAGGAAAATGCGAGGCTGAGGTGAACAAAAGAAATGGAATAGCAAAAAATACGATATCGAAGCTAGAAAAGATATGAAAGAGCAGAATAATCACCTATTAAGACTCTCGTCTTGACAATATTAATGTATGGCGCGGAATCTTGGACTCTGAGAGCAAGCGAGAGACGTAGAATAGATGCATTTGAAGTGTAGTACTGAAGAAGGATGTTACTAATTTTTCCTCCTACTCCATTGACAAAAAACTGACACCGAATTGTCGACAGTATGTCTTCGACGAGTCCTCCGGTTCTTTGGGCACACTACTCGTGGCCAAGGAGGCAGTTTGGAGAGGTTTGTGGTTACTGGAGACGTGGAAGGACGACACACAAAAGAATTAATCCTTCTGAATGGATAATGAATATATAAAACATATATACAGTGCAAATGTGAGTTTAAGCCGATGAATACCAAGGAGACTATGGTTGGATCAAATGTGCTTTAAGAAGCGACTGAAAAACTCTTAATTTCTAGTTAGTAAAATAACGTGTTTCATCCCTGATTTTTACTTTCCTCTCCACCATCCATTCCTTTTCTTTTGATTGATGATATCTCACTTTATATGAAAAATAATGTTCGGGTGATTGTCCGTCTTTGTGGGGTTCGTGGGTATATGCTCACGTATGTGTTTATGGATTTCGTGAGGATGGATAGTCATTTGAATGATTTATGCAACCATGTAACTTACTTCATTTACTTTTGTCCGATTGGCAGGAAGAGATTGCCACCTGGCAAGAAGCCTGCCAAATCGTATTTGCAATAAAAGTGTTCAATAAATAAATATGATATGTTGACAAATGTTAATTAAAAAAAAACAGAAAAATCGTAAAAACTATTTGAGAAAGTGTGTGGATTAAAAAGTGGCAAAATATACGTGTGTATACGTGTAAATGTATATTTGTGTGAGCTCGTGAGTGTGAGTTTCTTCTTGCTGTTTTAATTTTGGCTGTTTTTGTATTTGTGTTTAAGTGTATTTTTTGTTTTAATTTTTATTCTTATGATTGTGTGCGGTATATTGTGGGATGAATATTTTTGGTCTTTCTAGAGTGATGATGTGTGAGGAGTTGAATTTCGCAAGATGTTTCCAGTTGTAGTTGAGTGTCACTGTTTGTCAGGCTGATGAGAACATGCAACGGGGTTTTGTTTTTGTGTAATCAAAAATCTGAAAGAAGTATCGATTTATTTTTTCATGCTAAATATCCTCAGTGAGATACAGGCAAAATACTAGTTTACTGGGGATACGACAAATGAAAGGCAACAAACCCAGATACGAGTACATTAAAATTGTATGTCCAAATCAAATTACCTGTTGTTTTTTCGCAAATTGTGTATATTTCTTGTCATGTGTAATAATAAATAATAATACGTGTTACGATTGGAAAGTGAAAAAAGCCCTCTCTGCCTACCCTAACATGGAACCAACGTAAAAGTATGTATGTTTTATAAGAATCATGTTAGCATACTCGCGCTGAATTTTAGTTATATTTAAAAAAAAAAAATTTTGTACATAAATAAATAATATGAACTGATATCAAAAGAAATTTATAAAATTCAGGTCTAAAACTTTTGCCATTAATCCAAGGAGTAAGGAAGGAGGATAAAGCGGGGATTCAAAAGTCATTTCCTTAACACATAGAGTGGACTTTGATAAATTACTTACGATGATTTATTTTCGCTGAACTATCGTGCCGTCCTTTATACAAGTATTCTTATATACAGGTGGTTAATAAAATCGAGACCAATTTCATGTCCTGTAACAAATATTTTTCAGCCGATTTTTTTTTTCAGTTTCTATGAAAATAAATATTTTTTTTACAAATTAGTATAATTTTTTGGTTTTTGTTTACTCTTTACAAAATACATCGTTGTTAACCTTTCCCTTTCTGTGTTAAAAAAAATTCGCCAGTTCCGGTGATGTGTATTCAATATACATCAATACATATGTAAAAATGAGCGATTTAAAATCGGAAAAATAAGAATATTCATAGCCTATCACTTAAATTAATTAAATTTGAAGTCAAAAGTGATAATAATTGAAATTTAATTGCTGAAAACATGTAAAAAAACCTCGGACGACGTTCACAACACGAGGGAAGCGACCACCTCGAACGAAAGCCCGCTGACTACTAAGCGAGAGAAGCGAGCGAACTGAGATTCTATTTCTTGCGTTCCCATATACCGAAGTAGAATGAGAGTGAGACGTGAATAGGGTCGCTTCCACACCCATAGCGATTTTTAGAATGAATATACCTACTTCACATACTGGCACACGTTTGATTGTATTGGTGAGTTCATTCCCGATTTTCACAAAATATCTCTGATGTGGCCGATAAGTGCTAATTATTATTAATATAATTTTTTTCTAACACTGTATGTTATACCTTGAAGGAAGAAATACAACTGCAAACTGAGATTCTATTCTTGCGTTCCCATATACCAAAGTAGAGTGAAAGTGAGACGTGAATAGTGTCGCTTCCTCACCCATAGCGGTTTTTAGAATGAATATACCTACGTCACATACTGGCACACGTTTGATTGTATTGGTGAATTCATTCCCGATTTTCACAAAATATCTCTGATGTAACCGATAAGTACTGATAATTATTAGTATTATTTTTTAAATTAAATGCGTAAATGTATTACGGAGGAATACTTAAAATCTGAACCCAGTATTTATTATATTTATAGAGATATTAAAGGTTTTAGAAGCAATGTGTACTAGTTACACATCATAGGACAGGAAGGGTTAAAGGCGCAAACAATATAATCTCATTTTTCTTTTTCTCCTTTCTCTTGAGATATTATACCTGTGGCATGTTATCAGGAATCTATTTCTTTAAATATTTATCTCCAACGATCCTTTCCTTGTGTTATCAACCCTTTTCTCGTTATTTTACATTTCATTTTTAATAACCGAAAGAACTTAGCTGGATCGAGTGGTAGAGATTTTGAAACAAGGTTGAGTGCGAAGTTATAGAAGTTTTGTAGATGAAGTAGATGTATGAATGTAGAAGAGATAGAAGTAGCGGTTTGTTAGAGAAATATGGAGGTCTGTTTTCTCTGCCTACCTGGCAAAAGATACGTCGTGATATATAAGAAAATGTCGCTCTAATATAAAATATTTCTATTATCGGGATTCGAACCGTTTCATAGGAACAACAAAGTTATTTATTTTAAAATATTCTTATTTGTATACTACACAAAATCAAAGTTGAAAAGTTTGATAAATTAAAAAAAAAACTTTGTCTTATTAAGTCTTTTAACCAGAACACCCTATAACATGAGATCTTTCAGCATTTCAGAAATATCAAGTGATCTTAGAATTTCAGGAATGCGTCTCAGAGTGTAGCATATAAAATTACCCTTTCTGCTTCCTAAATGTATCCGGTCCATCCCTTGGGACATCTTCATTATTGCCCGCTCCAATACGATAAAATACATTTTATCTTTTTGATTGAATTCCATCCTCTATTTTCACAAACCCTTTTTTTTTCAATTGGATTCATAACATACCCACTAGAAGTTAAGCAATTTGTGGGTAGTAAAAAGTTTCTTTGAAATTTAGGATTGTATATACGAGTAGATTGGAAAAGATATCTTATTTCTTATTGTATACACAACATATCAAATAAACTTTCGAATTTTCATAAGTACAGAAATTTAAGATTAATTTATTTTACACATTACAAGAAATATGCACGATTTGCGAAAAAATATTCACAATTTGGATGAATCTGGGTTTGTTACCTTTCATTTGTCGTATCCCCAGTAAACTAGGCTTTTGCCTGTATCTCTCTGAGGCCATGTTGCATGTAAAAGTAAATCGATACTTCTTTCCAATTTTTGATTATATAAAACCCCGTTGCACATTCTCATCAACCTGACAAACAGTGACACTCAATTACAAATGTATACATCACGCGAATCAAATCCCTCACACTTCATCACTCCTGACAGACCAAAACGTTCATTCCACAATATACCGCACACAATCATAAAAAAATGTAACAATTAGTTGAATAATTATTTAATTAACACTTAATTAAAAAAAAATCTGGTGGGGGTTATTTCCAGGTGGTAATCCCTTCCAACCAACCAGACAAAAGTTAATAATAGAAGCTACATGATTGCAAATTTCGCGGATAATATACATAATAAAACGACCTCCGTGGCTTAGGTGGTAAGACGCCTGTCTCCCAATCTAGAGGTTGGTTTGGGTTCAAATCCCGCTGGCACCCAATTTTTTTAAAAGGATACCAGATGGGTTTTCACTTGAGGTATCTTTAACATATTTCTGGTTGATTGGAAGAGATTGCCACTTGGCAATACACCTGTCAGGCTGTACTCTATACAACGAAAGTATAATACAATAATAATACAATACAATATAAATAACAGTGGGATATTAGCTATCAAAGGAAAAGGAAGAAATGGTGGAGAGGAAAGGAAAATCTGGAAGGATACACGGTATATTACTGAATGTAAATTTAATGTTTTCTGTCGGTTTTTAAAAATGCCAGTGACGTCTAATATAAGTTGGTAACTGGTTCCAGAATCTCACTGCATGAACAGTAAAGATCGACGTAAAAAAATAAGAACGGTGAACTGGATAAGCCAATAAACAATCTATGCTTAAGCTGGCGCAATTCCATGATCGAAAAAACGCTGAATATTTTCGACGAGATAAGAGGGGGTGGTGAGACATTAAAGGATTTTATACAATATATGCATTTTACGTATATTTTTCACGTTCAACGAGTTCAGCTCCTTCATTTATATAACATACAAAATTATAATCAGAAATAAGTATATTTATTTAGTACTTCACACTTAAGCACACAACACAATCTCTGTGGCCTGGTTGGTAAGAAACCTTTTATACGACTTTGAGGTCGCTGTTTCGATTTCTGGTGGTACACATTTTTTTAAAAAAGGATATCTACCTGTTTTTTACTTCAGACTCCTTTAACATCTTCTAGTTGTCCTTTTATTATTATTATGAAATGGTTTAGGCATGTAGAATGAGTGAATTATGAAAGACTAACATAACAAATATACAGTGCAAATGTGAGTGGAAAGCATGGAGAAGGTAGATCAAGAAATATATACTTTCATCAAATGAATAATATATGAGCCGTAGAAAGTTAGAGACATCGTTGAAGTTGTTCGGATGCAGAAGAAGCTAAGGTTGTGTATAAAGATAGAAAAGTCTAGCGCTTTATCTTCTTTGCCTACCCTGATAGGGAATTGAATAATAATTTATATATATTTATAAAAACACTAAACTAAAATTTTATGTGAAAACATATCATTTCCCTGGTTTCAAAGTGTGTTCTATAAAAATAAAACGAACAATTTGTTTGTTGGTACACATCTGTAATATATCGATTAACTGTCTCGAATTTAGAGACTATGTTATTTTATCGCAATTTTCCCGCAGCATCCTCATTGGTCTGTGTACTCGAAAATTGAGAGCAGGAAAAAATATCGGATAGGAGGGGAGAAGGAAGAAAATCAAGAATTCCCCTGAGGAACCCCTTTAGGAAATCAATACGTATTTCGTGCACTTGACGGAAATGAAAATAGTCTTTTTTATACACAAGGATATTTAACTTGTATTAATATTGTACATAACAATATTAATATTGTACATACCCTGTATAAAGATTCTTTTAAATTTGCACAATTTGCTTTGATTTCAAAAAACTTTTTATTGGTCATTGAAGTATAATAATGTGTGACATTTATGGTAAACACAAAATACAATATCCGCCAAATGTCTACTACCTCTTGTAGCTCCACATATGTCCACTCTTTTGTCAAAATTTTCGATGACATTTTGGCATAATTGCGGTTCTAACTCACCAATAACGCGAATAATTTCGTCCTTCTGCTCAGGAATTGATTGGGGATCATTTTTATAGATCTGGCTTTTCACGTAACCCCAGAGAAAATAGTCCAACGGTGTCAGATCACTTGATCTTGGTGGTAAATTAATATCACCGTTTCCGGAGATTACAATACATAAAATAATTCAACAATTTGATCGCGTTATTGTATTGTATACGACTCCATTTTTATAAATGTCATTTATTAGACTTCTCAAATGTCACAAGACCCAGGCAAGCTAGCGACGCCATCTGTGATTTATCTAAGAATTTATAAAACCGCTCAATTTGAAAGACCTTATACAAACCACATATTGAGAAGAATACATGAAGTGATTATGTATGACAGAATACGGAAGTAAGTGATAAGGGATGAATGTGAACATAAGGCTTATGTGTTAAGACGAAGAAGTGTACTCTTAGATGGTTTGGGCATATGAAAAGAATGAATGAAGAAAGTCTTATAACACAAATGTAAGTGGTAGGTGTGTGAGAGCAAGACCAAGGGAAGTATGATTGGAGCAAGTGAATAATATTCTGAAGTAAGGAAATGTAAAAAATTATAGAAAATGTAGGAACTGTATGAGATGGTGTATCGATGTAGAAGAGGCTAAGAATGTTGTCGAGATAGGAAAGTCTGACGCTTTGTCCTTTCTGCCTTTTACGATAGGGAAATGTCATGATGGGAAGTATGTTTATACATGCATATAGCGCCGTGTCCCTTGCGTGAAAGGTAGAGAGAACAGATCTTTTAACTTTTCTATCCATTCACACAATTACAATATTACCTCCTTAACATTCATACATTTTGTCATTCACTATCTTCATTATTCATATTTCTCACTTAGTCTTCTTCAATCATCTGATCCTCTTGATTCATGCACGTTTTTATTGGTCCACCTATTTCACGCACACCTTGCATTTCTGAATTGCATAATCGCTTTGTCACTCTTTCGTCATTTATTCTCTCAACACTTCATCTTACGCTAAATAATTATTTTAATAAGTATAATTAATACTTATTAAAATCAGAAAAATCGTAGGAGTTGAGAATGAAATGGTGTATAGGTGTAAAAGAGGTGAAATATACACATACATACCATCACCCCGTCTCCCTATCGGGGTAGGCAGAGATGAGAGAACACCCGACTTTCCTGTTGTAAGACACATCTTACGCCTTTTGTATATCCTTACATCTTCCTTATACAGCTCTTACGATTTCGCTGACTTTTTACATTTTCTTTTTTCAAAACGTCTCACACTCGATCTAACATTACATTCCTTGGTTTTCCTCTACCACGCCTTGCACTCATATTGACACTGTATGTTTGCTGTGTTATTCTTTCTTCATTCATTCGTTCCACGTGCTCAAACCATTTCAAAGTGCTTTTCTTCATCTTGCTCAACACATTAGCCTTAATTTTACAGTCATCCCTTAGCAGTTCACTGCGTATTCTGTCAAACAGATGCGATAGATGTGTCGCAATAAGAAATTCTTGCGCTCTGTCTTCTCTGCCAGGGAAACGGCATCATTGTTTGTATATTGAATGCTTATTGTCTGGTTTATGAAAGAAAACCCCTTAGACCCGAATTCATAGTCTTACCTTTACACTAAATACTAAATCTTAACTTCTTTTTATTCAAGGTGTCATCGCTTCCTTAAATGTGGGATCTGCATAGTTTCTTTGCCTTACTTGAAAGGTTGGAGAAATGAGGTCACATTTTAAGTTTATAAATTATTATTTAGTATTTAGATTAGATTATGAAACCGGACGTTTCGAGTTTTATCTTTTTATTTTACCAAATTATATATAGATACCTTTTTTCTTTATCAAGTCTCGAATTCGTATTATTGTGAAATGTTAATTTATATAAAAGCTATTTTTTAATTTGTAAAGAAGAAAGAACTATCACAAAGGGTTGAGATTTTTACGTTTGTTATCTACAGACATACCCTTGTAATTCCCTGGACAGATCGTCTCACAAATATAGAAGTGCTTTCTCTTGGTAAGAGAAGTGATTTGCAAGTTGAAGTCATCCTTAATCAATATAATGGTTTTGATTTTACTCAAAAACAGCCTTCTTATTTTGGAAACATTCAACTTCTGAAAACACTTGTTTTTCCCTTGAGAAGAATCTCCCTCTGTTCCTGCCGAGAGTCCTTCAAACCGTCTTGTCCTTCCACCATCTCCCTTTTTTTCAAGCCTCTTACGAACGTGGTGTTTTTGCAACTTTTTTATTGTTTTTTTCCCCCGTGTTTGAAAGAAAGGAACGAGAGGGTGGAAACTCGACAGACGAGGTGGGAATTTTTTAATACGAAATGAATCCTTTTTATACAAAAAAAAGAAAAAGAAAAAGAAAAGTAACTAGGGAGAATTACTTTTATTCCTTCACTCAACTTTAAAAAAATAAAATATTTTCAGTCGTTATGCGAGTAATCACGCTTGATTGAAAAAATAAGTCATAGAAACATATAAACATCTAAATATTATTAACAGTGACAATGGATTCCACCTCAAATCAACGTGGTACTTCATAATTATATTGTAACGAAAACTAATTGAAAATTAACAATAACTTCCACATCTATGGAAGTCGCGCGCTTGTTATTCCATGTTGCAATGAAACCATGCGCTCACGTTAAGGTCGCGAACCGGGAGAAATCCATGCCCTCACAATATGGTTGAGAGTCTGATGTAGGCTAAGCGGTATCCGGTTGAGACTCTGATGTAGGCTAAGCGGTATCCGGTTGAGACTCTGATGTAGGCTAAGCGGTATCCGGTTGAGACTCTGATGTAGGCTAAGCGGTATCCGGTTGAGACTCTGATGTAGGCTAAGCGGTATCCGGTTGAGACTCTGATGTAGGCTAAGCGGTATCCGGTTGAGACTCTGATGTAGGCTAAGCGGTATCCGGTTGAGACTCTGATGTAGGCTAAGCGGTATCCGGTTGAGACTCTGATGTAGGCTAAGCGGTATCCGGTTGAGACTCTGATGTAGGCTAAGCGGTATCCGGTTGTTGTTCATCCCATAATATACCGCACACAATCATAATAATAAAAATAAAAACAAAAATATACAGAAACACAAATACAAAACAACAAAAATTAAAACGAAAAGAAGAAACAATTAGAACAAATTTCATATAAATATAATATATTTATATGAAATTAGTTCTAAAGGAATGAGACCACTTTGTCATAGGCCTTGCCTAGTGAAGTGGTTCTCTATACACGTATTCACTAAATAGAAGACCTTTAGGATCGGTATACACTTGTATTCGACAGTTTTCATTAAAACGATGTAAATTATAAATGTCGCATTGTACTCGTAGATAGTAAAAAAATTAAAACGTCGGCAACGACTCGGTAAGCTTTTTTTTTATTTATATTTTTTTTATTTTTGCAATGAAATATACCAAGTATACCCCTGCCTAACTTGGGGTATGCCCGCCCTAAGTCAGGAGATTTCATAAAAGGAAACAATAAGGAAACATATACAGATCAAGTCATGAGAATAAAAATTATACTTAAAAAAGAAGACAAAATAAATCACATAAAAATAAAAAAGATTACTTAAATTGGAAACAATTAGTTTATAAAGAATCGTCCAGATTTGTAGGCACAAAAAATCACTGTTTGCTCCTCGAAAATCAGTATTCTTTTTTAAATTTTATTTTTCATCGATGAATTTTATTTTTCATTTTACAAAATAATTAAAAAAAAAGTGTTTGTGCTTACTTTACAATATTACAAAAATAATCTTAAAATTAAATACTTGATTAACAGAGAAAACAGGAGTTAAGGATGTGATAGTACAAAATAAAGAAACTAAATGACGATTAGCAGGGCACGTTGCAAGAATGAAAAACCAAAGATGGACATACAAGATTCTTCAATGGTATCCGCGAGATATAAAACGTTTAGAATGAAACCGACGATGCTTTGGAGAGACGACATGCGGAAGTTTGGCGTTCTTACGTGACAGGGAAGTGCTCAGGACAGGAACGAGCGGCGAGTACTTGAGGAGGCTTTCGCTCATGGAGCAGACAACGGCTAATGGTAAAGGTAATATGATTGAGGAATTAGATTTGTAGAACCACTTTGTCACAGGTCTTGCCTAGTGGAGTGGTTCTTTATATCCACAAAATGGTGGGCTATAGCATATTTTTGTCTTGCCTTTACATTTTAATAAAATTATAAATATTGTATTATAGATAAAAAAAATGTCTCGTCTCTAGTAAGATGATGAAATAACCATTTCAGCGCGTGGGATACGAACCAGCACCTTTACTTCTGTGTGTTTATCAGCTACGCTACTGTGGACAAGAGTCCACAGTAGCGTAGTTAGTAAGCGCAATATTTTTCAGTGTCAACTCGTGGTTATAAAATATTGTTTTCTTTTTTTTTTTTCAGGTAAGAACCAGTCCACCAAATTATTTGACTCATTTAGAAATGCAAATTTTGGAATATTAAGGAGAATTTTACAAGTAAGTGTTTTGATTTCAAATTTTATAACATAATCTTCACACTAAGTGCATATATGGGTAGACAGAAAAATTAGATCTCCACTTCCTTCAATCCTTAAATCATACATTGCCACCCTGTGTATTATTCTAAATGCGCCCATTTCTACAACACTTATTTGCCTCTTTTTAGTCTTGTTCCACAACCACGTTTCACGCCCATAGATCAAAGTTGGTTCTAAAATACTGTTAGACACACATTTTGGCAATCTCTTCCAACCAACCAGAAAGCTGTTTTTATAGGTCCTAAGTGTTAACCAGACTGCAATCATATTTAAACAAATCTGGGTTCCAGCGGGGATCGAACCCGCAACCTCCGGATCGGTAGACAAGTGTCTTACCACCAGGCCACGGAGGTCGTCGTTTCTTCCACAGTATGAGAACCTGATCCTTTAGAGTCCTGCCCTATAAAGATGACGATAATAACAGAAAAAACGGGGCCGTGATTGTTACGTCTTCGTGATATTTGGTGATGAACCCGAGCCTTAGCAAATCTAATAAAATTTAATTTAATTGAATTCACGAGTATGAAAAAAAAGTTTCATCAAAAAGAAAATATAAATTGCATACATAGGTGCTTCATTCTTGTTTCACTCTTTTCATAAACGCAATCACATTTCATCGCCTTCCTTTCACATCACAACAAATCCTCCTTTTCTTCTCGCTCACTTTAATAACACTTTTCCTTGTGTTAACCCTACGAAAAAAAAATATATATATTCCCATTACATCTTACATTTCTTCGCGTTTCTTCGTTCCCCAACTCGTTCGCATAATGATGTCCCATTCTGTACTACAGGGTCGTAAAAACATATATTGCGTGATGATAATACCGAAAGTTGGTAAGTCCGCATTTTAGATATTTGATATGAACATCCTTAATCAAAGGTTTTATACACTTTTTCTTAAAAAATGTATACAGTTATAAATTCAGGTGAAACGAAGCGAATAAATTGATTTTTTTTATTCATAATCAATCCTTTTTCGACTTCGGCAGTTTTCATTTTACTGTTTAAAATAATTTAATTTAATTTATTATTAATAGTTAATGCTACGAATACCCTGGACGGATATGGTTAGCAACACGAGGGTTCTTCAAAGAGCCAAAGTTTATAGAGAGTTGCTGACTAATATTAAAATCCGAAAGGTGCCCTACTTGGGTCATGTATAGTACTTAGAGGAGCAAAGTACAAATTACTGCATCTGATCATTCAAGGCAAAATAGAGGGTCGAAGAGGTGTTGGCAGGAGGCAAATCTCCTGGCTCCGCATAATCGTGATTGGACTGGCATAAGATGCGTTGGAGATCTTTTTGGGGTTGCCGGGGACAAAGATATCTACTCTCAAGTGATATTCAACGTTGGGGAGACCTGCCATGACACTGAGAAGAAGAAGAAGAGTTAAGGCATTAACATTGTGAAGGTTTAAATACATTGTAATTTGTTTTATCAAACACTGTTTATTTCACTTTATGTAACTGTATAACCTACCGTTTTCAAGGTTTTCACCTCATCATCAGTGAGCATAAACAAGACTCCTTGAAAAAGTCTTGTTTGTGCTCCCCTGATGATGAAAACCTTGAATCAGCAGGGTTAATACCGTAATATAAAGTGAAATAAACAGCGGTTTGATAAAAACAAATAATTATATTTCATTTTGATATTAATTTTGCGTTAGTTACTTTTATGTCTCATTTGATTCTATTATACTTTCACATGATGGGTATATTGCTATGTTGCAATCTTTTACAATCAACCAGGAATGTGTTGAAAAAGTCTTAGCTGAAAAATAGACTGCCACCTTATTTTTTTAACAATACCAACAGAAATCGAACCAGTGGTCTGGATGATAGGCGTTATATTTACTAGCCCACGGAGTTCATTATAATAATACTAGGCCACGAATGTAATTTTAAGGGTGTGGGCTGAAAAACATCTGGTGTCCTCGCGACTGGGCTCGCCATATATTGGCGTAGTGTGTTTCGTCCGGGGGTATGTTATGAGATGAGCCGAGACCTTTTTATATCCTGTCTTTTCAATGTATTTTCTGCTATTTATCTTAAGGTATATTTGTGATTTTGAAATGTATAATATGTACATACTATGTTGCTGTCAATAAACCCATATTTATTTATAGTAAATAAATATGGGTTTAAACTTTATAAATTTTATAATATGGGCTAAAACTTTATAAACTTTATAAATTTTAAACTTTATAAATTAAACTTTATAAATTTATAAACTTTATAAATTTTAAGCTTGATAAATTTTAAACTTTAAATTTATAAACTTTATAAATTTTAAACTTTATAAATTTATAATATGGGTTTAAACTTTACAAACTTTATAAATTTTATACCCCCTTGTCTTTTCAATGTACGAGTATTTTCTGCTATTTATCTTAAGGTATATTTGTGATTTTGGAATGTGTAATATGTACGTACTATGTTGCTGTCAATAAACCCATATATATTTATAGTAAATAAATAAATAATGTATATAGATTCATTGATAACAACATAGTTTGTTCCTTATATAACATACATATTTCCTGAAATTACATGTATATTTCAAGATAATGGAGAAGAGAATACATTTAAGAGAGAAGTTATCAAAAGAGATGTGCCCAGTCATCTGAAAACATCCCCTAAGTTAAGATATACCCTAAGTAATAAAGAGTGAGCCCGGCCACGAGTAAATCAGCTGTTTTTTAATCCACACTACCACACCCAATGACCTCTTTTCATCAAATGGCGCAAATTAACGTAACTCTTGCGCAGTTGGAAGAAACAGCCGTATGGAAATTAACGAAACAAATCTAAGTGTCAAAATTTTCGAATTTGTATACGCTTAGCAATTTTTCGCAGTAAGCCTTCGATATATTGTCATTGAGTTTAATTCTTAGGGTGTTGCTGCACGCAACGTTATTCTCTTGAGTCCGCCCCTGGCGAAAACAACCCTTATATCCCAAGGGTCGAATTTAGATCTTGTTCTGAAATTACTGGGACGGACGGTCCTAACTCAAATATTTATGGATCAATCATTCTGGCAGAGAAATGTAAATATTTTTTATAAGAAACTCCTTGAAAACTTTTCTAAGGAATGCTTGAATTGTGTTCAAATTCATTTCATTCCGATTTCTATACCAGTTGATTTGTGTATTCCTTGTCTCTTAGTTTTGGAAACCTTTTAAGTATTAATTAAACTTCTGTCAAAATGTTTTCATGGCAAAAATTAATTTATTAAAATCCTTAGAAATATGTTCGCAAGAGGCACACTTATCAATATTTTCTTTTTACTGGCAAATAAAATTTTTGTCTTTGATAAATTAATTAAAACCCATTTGTAGAGAGAATTAATTATATTAGCTCTGATTGCTTTAACGTTGCTAAAGGCGTTCGGCAAGGATGCTCACTCTCACCTCATCTATGGGCAATATATCATGAGAAAGTTATCCGAAAATTGTTATGGTAAAATTGCTGTTGGAGAAAAATAAATGTTGAATGAAAGATTTGCAAATGATGCTACTACTTTAATTTAGTGCTCTTTTAAGGAAATTCCAAATATAGCACAGTATTTTATTGTATTGTATTTCACTTTCGTTGTATACAGTAAAACCTGACTGGATTATTGCCTTGTGGCAAAATATTCCAACCAACCAGTGCGGATTCTGCATATGAACCGAAGGTGATTGCAGCTGCACAACTTAGAAATTCTCGAGATTAAAAAAAAAGCATTCAATTAAGTCTCAACATTATAAACAACCAAGTAAGTTTCAATAATAGTTCTCTGCTGCTTAATATATTTCCTGTTCAAAAGCCATCATTTTGACGTCTTCCTACTCCCTTCCCCTTATTAGTCACTAATCCCCTCCCCCTCTCCAATATCTACTACAATTCTAAAAAAACCAATTTTATACATAATTTAGTTCATCTTCTTCACCTGACGAGGTTGACGGAGATCTTTAAAACCGGTAGTGAACTCAAATAAAACAGTGACAATACAAAGTTTTAAATATTTTATTAAAACATTAGAAAAATGACACCACAAAGTGATAAAAAAAGTATTTTTTAAGATTCAAGAAACTAGAAAAATATTAAAGAGGCTTTAATTGAATACCAAACAGGATCCTTTTTTAAAAAAATCTGGGTTCCAACGAGATAGCCTCTTCCACCTGATGGCCTGACTAGAGAACGCAACAGGGTCCTCTGTGACAGCCGAACTGTTAAAAGCTCGACGTAGGAAGAGAAGGCGAATCGTGTTGAACAGAGTTGGGAAGATGATCATGAGAATTCGACCAGAAAGATATATTGATTTTCAAACCCTCTAGTTACAAACTGTTTCAATCTTCTTCAGTAATATTTATAGATGCTATATTCTTAAGAATGGTAATGTATATGATATAATTTATACTAAGAGAAGTAAGGCTTTAGAATAAACCTTAATAAAATGGTAATAGTATGCATCCTTGTGGGACTCAAATATATATTTCTTTATAGGGTGTCATTTATAGGGTACCATCTAAACTTGAAACTTCGACAACGGTTAGTCAAATGCTACGTTTGGCCAGTGTTATTATATGGAGTGGAATCATGGACCCTCAAAGCTGGTAGTATGGACCGACTGGAAGCATTCGAAATGTGGATACATCGGACAATGCTACGGATACCCTGGACGGATATGGTCAGCAACATAAGGGTTCTTCAAAGAGCTAAAGTTGATAGAGAGTTGCTGACTAATATTAACCTGTACACCGCGTTAAAAATCAAATTCCACGAATCCTGTGCGCGGCACAATTTCGGCGTTTTTTAATTTCTAAGTTTAAACGCGTATTTTGTTTAGAACCACTGATATTTGATTACACCACCAAGTAAACATGACATTCAAGTAATTTTCTGATAATAAATAATAGTCATTACTCTTAAGGAGACTCATTAAATAAAGGAGATAAACTAAACATTACGTAAAATACACAAAGGAATGCTACATATCAGATCACAGGCGTTTGTGCTTCCCGCGAGGAACACGTTAAAATCCGAAAGGTGTCCTATTTGGGTCATGTACTCGTACTTAGAGGAGAAAAGTACAAATTACTGCACCTGATCATCCAAGGCAAAATAGAGGGTCGAAGAGGTGTTGGCAGGAGGAAAATCTCCTCGCTCCGCAGTATACGTGATTGGACTGGTATAAGGAGCGTTTGGGATCTTTTTTGGGCTGCCGGGGACAAAGATGCTTACTCTCGGGTGATAGTCAACGTTGGAGGGACCTGACATGACACTCGGAAGAAGAAGGTTGTCATTTCGTCACCTACTTGAACAACAGTTTTTTGATGTCGAAAGCTGCGGTTAAAGTCTGATGTCAAAATGATGTCAATAATTCTAAGTCACTTCGTATCCTAAATCCTTGTAAATTAAGGTTTTTATTAGTTTATATTGATGCCTTACCAAATGCTTTTATGAAATCAATAAAGCAAGCGCCCAAGTCCACATATACGTCTTCATCCTTTTTTGCTAGCATTCTAACGCGAGAAAATAGATTTTCTTGTGTCATATCCATTTCTAAAGCCAATTTTGCAGAGGCTGTGTTCACCTGTTGTGTTATTTTGCAGAGGCTGTGTTCACCTGTTCTGTTATTTTGCAGAGGCTGTGTTCACCTGTTCTGTTATTTCATTATGTAAACCGTTGTGACTATTAATATCCTCTCCGAGGTATTTCAATAACATTTGTTTTAGTTAATTCGTCAATTTTATTAAAACTTTACAAAATATACCTTTGAAACCTACCAAATATAATATTGTCTCGACGACATCAGCGACTTCCCTCCTCAAATTCAGCCGTAAAATGTCTGCTCCCCCAGTTCAATCTTGCAAGTCTACCCCCATCTCCTAACCCCCATCGCAAGAAGGTAATAAGAAGATATGACGCGGGACTTCCCCTAACTTGATAATAATTGCGACGCATAACATCTTGAGACGTAAAACTCGTGTACTGAGAAGACTTTCCTGTATATTCAATACCTAAGTCTTCCTGGTTCCCGAATCATCGTCATCGTTTTTGGCAATAGAATATAATCGCTTTTACGAAATTCGCTTCCACCAATCTTGATACCGGATACCTCATCAACATATCTCTCAAATGGGGGAGAAAGTCCAAAAGAAATTCTTGAGATTTCTCTTCTTGGGGGAGTGCGGATACCACCCGAGGTTCTATCCTACAAGACTTCTTTGTACATTGGGAAACTACCTTCTTGGCGTGAGAAGGGATGAGGAGGGATGGCTGTATCAAGTGGATGACATTTTGAAAAACTAACTGAAAATTATGCTTGACAAAATATATAGATGTTGAGGAGAAAGTCGTGTGCTTGAATACAAAGCTTTTGAGATATTTTCTCTCTGTCTACCCTGCAAGTGACACGGTATGATGATATGTGTAAATAAATAAATATTTTATAATCAACGTTGATAAAATTCTTGGCGAAAAATAAATGGTTTTCATATATTATTATATATAATGTGAGTTTTGATTCGGTCGTAGCCGAATTTTAAAACTTTGCAAGATTTTTTCTAAATTCAGTAGACTCTCGATTATTCGGGATGGTTGTAAATAAAATTTACCCGGAAAATCTCCGTAAAAAAACGGTATAAAAAATTAAACAAACTATTGTATCCTTTATTCATTCTTCAGCAAATATAGTAGTGTGACGCATATTCCCATTGCTCCAAATAACTGAGAAGGCTTTCAAAGTAAAACCAGCACTGTGTTGTATACATTTATCTTGTACTCGAGGGGCACGTTCTTACTGATACGTGTCATTAGTAGCTGCAGGTTCATTAATAGTAACCCTTTGCATACTCGTTCTATCATTTGAAACTTTATATCCAGGCAAATTATCATCTGCATATACCATATCCATTTTTTTTAGTAAATACATATGATAAGTTGCCTGGATACAAACGCGCACTTTCGACTTTTTTTACGGTCTCGGTTAACCCGCAATTCTGGTAATGCGACACCGAATAATCGAGTGTTTACTGTAATAGACATAATTTTATTTTTTTCAAAAAAGACATCGTTTTGATGTTCACAGAAGTATTTTCAAAAGGGATCCCCTACAGTAGTAGGTACCCTTATATGAAATATGTCAGTAATAAATTTTTGAACCGTTGTATTTGGTTTAGAGATGTCGGAATTCTTGTTTTGGAAAAGCGATTCCTGCCTTGATATATGTACCAATAAATTCGTGATACATACAAAAGTACGTTTTTCATTTCGAGTGCTCGTAAAGAATCTCATATGTGCATCTATATTTTCTGGTTATTTCTCAGGAAAAACAAACACATGATTATTTATATGTTGTCGTTTGTTTCTGGTTGTGATTTATTTTTCAGAAATTCATACGTACAGTTCGAATCCCGATTTAAAAATAAAATGATTCCAGGCTGGTTTTCACTTAAAGCCTCTTTTCTGATAGATTGGAAGAGAATGCCACATGTCATAAGCCCGCAAGGTTGTGATGTATACAACGGAAGTGTTATGTAATACAAACATACCATCACCCCGTTTCCCTATCTGAGTAGGTAGAGGGGAGAGTTTGCTAGACTTTCCTATCGCGACACACATTTCAACTCTACTTCTTCCATCTCAGGATACTTTTCTTCGTCTTGTTCAGCTCGTAAGCCTCAAATTCACATTCATCCTTAATCCCTTCACAATACAATCATACCATCACGCCGTTTCCCTATCTGAGTAGGTAGAGAGGAGAGATTGCCAGACTTTCCTATCGCGACACATATTTCAACTCTACTTCTGCCATCTCAGGATACTTTTCTTCGTCTTGCTCAGCTCGTAAGCCTCAAATTCACATTCGTCCTTAACCCCTTCATTCTGTTTTCTATTGTATAATATAATAGATTGCGACTCCATATATTCTTCTCAGTGCATATATTTCTACAGTATTTATTCGATTTCTTTCAGTATTTTTCCACGTTCATGTTTTACTCTCATACGTTGGTACTATGTGGTGAACTATCTATCATCTTAGCAGATTTTGGTACTATCCGGTTCGAGTGTACTCGTATGTGTTTAAATACCCCATTGACTTTGTTTCCTATCGCTAAACGCCGTTCGATATATCTTCCATCTTCTGAGAAAATACAACCTTAATATCAGCATTCTTTAACTTGCTCTTACCTTTAATTTTTGTTCGTATTTACTTTTCCTTTCACACTTTTCTATCACCTTGATTTTAGATTTTGCAAAATTGGTTCTCAGATCTGTCTCTTCGCATCTCTCATACAATTTACATATCAAACTCTGCAATTTACTGGGATGCTTAGTTACAGATGTGGGGTGGAAGATCTCTTCGATTGGGTGTCCAATTTTTTTGTTTCCTCAGAGGTAAATTAGTTAACCTATCCGTCCTGAACAGTCTTGGTTTGTATGTTCCGAATATTTTACTGAATAAATTACAATGTTTTTAAACCCCCTCAGTGTTAACGTCTTAACTATAGATAATATACTAATAGAAATTTTATTTAAACGATTAACAACTAAATTTATTTATTTATTTATGAAGCAATAGTATAAAAGTGAGTGCGAGTGATATGTGAATCTAATAATTGAGTGTTAAATTTTTTTATTTTTTTTTAACCTTGCAAGTTTATTGTCATGTGGCAATCTCGTCCAACCAACCAGAAATATGTTTTTATAGGCCCTAAGTGTTAACCAGACTAGAATTCTATTTAAAAAAATCTGGGATCCAGCGGGGATCGAATCCGCAACCTCCGGATCGGCAGACAAGTGTCTTACCACCAGGCCACGGAGGTCGTCTTCTGTATTCTTTCAATATTATAAATGTTGGAAGAATAAAGCATTCTCACTTATTATAAACTGATATTTTTCTGTTCAACAGTGGTCATCTCGTCTTAATAAATGCAGTATTTGCCATTGTTATTTTTTTGTCTTATAATCGTATGAAGAAATGACAACTGTCAAATATTTTTTTTGTCTTTTAATCGTATGAAGAAATGAGAGCCGTCAAATAATATTTTTTGTCTTATAACCGTATGAAGAAGTGACAGCTGTCAAATATATATTTTATTCTTCTTATAATCATATGAAGAAATGACCGCTGTCAAATAATATTTTTTTGTCTAATAATTATAATCGTATGAAGAAGTGACAGCAGTTTAATTTAAAACAATTGTCTTATAATCGTATGAAGAAGGGACAGCTGTCAAATAACATATTTTTTCTTATAATCAATGAAGAAGTGACAGCTGTCAAATTATATTTTTTGTCTAATAATTATAATCGTATGAAGAAGTGACATCTGTTCAATAATTGTATTTTTTTTGTCTTATAATCGTATGAAAAAGTGACAGCTGTCAAATAATTTTTTTTGTCTTATAATCGTATGAAAAAGTGACTTAGGGTGCGAGTCAAATAATATTTGAAAAACAAAAGGTGGTTGTTAATTAAATCAAACAGTTACTTTAACACTTTGAATTATCTAGAGTCTCATTTTGTTTTTAAATTTGTTTTATTATATTGACCCGTATAATTGTATAATATCTTTGGTGGCACAATCATCTTAGTTTGGGTGGATTGCCAGTTAGAAAAAAAAACATCCAATATCACACATGGACGTAAGTACAACTGATTTTATATACATAGATGATTTATATTTTTCCTTTATATTTTGCTTACGATTTTTTTGTTCGATGGTTGCCATTTTGTGTCTGGAGTATTTTGTTCAGCTTGTTCGAAAGTTGTTTTTTTTTTATTTTATTACGATATTTTATCGACCATTAAAAAGATTACAAGAGTAATACTAAAATTTTGAGTGCGCATGAATATAAATACAACTTGCCACAAAAATAATACACATTTAAATGAATCATAAACAAAAAAATATAGCAGTATTGTTATTTAATTTTTATTTTATCAAGAAAGGACGGCTGTCAAATATTAAAATTTAAAAAAAAAAGTTCTAATCATGACATTAATCAAATACAAACTATTTAACCCTAACAAATACAACACCTTTGTTACACACGGACGTAAGTACAACCGATTTTTTATTGCTTGATTTATTTTTGATTGATTTATGAATGCAATGCTAAATGCCTTGTATCAAAGTACTATGAAATAAAATAATTTTTAAAATTATTTAGAGATAATCACTCCACTTTGCATGGATTTGTGGTATATAGATTTTTTTAATTTTTAGATGGGATTTAACTACAAAATAGATATTTAACGGATCAAACCCGAAACATCCGGGAAGAAGACCAGCGTCCTACCAACTAGAATATAGAAAAACAGCACTATAAAGTAGTTTTTCTTTTTAAATTAGATTGTTATACATATTAATTTGTCTTTTCAGAATCTGAATGATAAACATACATGTCTATATTATTAGTTTTAACCCCAAAGGTTCAATAAACCCACCCCCAACTGTTTCGATACCTGGTGTCTCTAATCCCTTGAAATTGCACATTGCTGGGCTTTGCAAGACCCAGGGATGCAATAAAATGCAGCCACCAACGCTGTACTAATGCGATTTGCAGTCAGGTGGTCATAAAACATCCCTTATGTGTATTATAGGGGTTGATAAGATGTCTTGTTGCGATTCGGCTAAAAAAACGAGAAAAATCCGTCGTCTGAAGATATATATATCTTGATTCATTTATACTAAAGCTATTATAAGTAAAAAAAATGTCTAACATAGTTGCGCTGTACCCTCTGTCAATGTTTCTCAATCTTTTTAGCCTTGCGACCTCCCAAAAGATAAAAATATTAAATTAAAACTTCGCGACTCCCTGCATATTCTTATACGTTGTATAAAAATGATTTGAATTTAGTAAAATAAGTAAGTGTGTTCGTTTTTCTTCAAAAATATTTTACTGTCATTTTGTATAGAGAAGTTCATTTTAATTTCCCCACTCCCGTGTTATTTCACTGCGAACTTCTTAGGGGTCACGACACATAGGTTTAGAAACGATGATCTATACCAGTGTTTCTTAACCTTTTGAAGACGTGATCCAGATTGGGGTATTAGTTCCTTTTTCTCGAGTATATTAATTAAATAACTACAACTAGGCCAAGGTGGTCGTCAACTAGGCCATGGAAGTTGTCAACTAGGTTACGAAGTTGTCAATTGGGCTACGAAGATCGTCAACTAGGCCACGAAGGTCGTTAACTAAGCCTAGAGGTCGTCAACTAAGCCAAGAAGGCAGTCAACTAGGCCACAGATTCGGTCAACTAAGCCACAGAGGTCGTCAACTAGGCCACGAAGGTCGTCAACTAGGCCACGAAGGTCGTTAACTAGGTCACAGAGGTCGTCAACTAAGCCACGGCGGTGATCTAATCTTACAAAAAAGAGCATCTCACTTATTGAAGCAGATTTTAAGGATTATCAACCCGTCACTTTGCGATACTTTATCCCTTCCACCCCTCATCATATAATATATATACATTTGCAGCGTTATTCCTTAATGTTAGAGATTACATTTTTACGTTTGCTTTTATACGACGGCTATCAAAAAGCAATCTAGTTCTGCTGCAGAATGGGAGTGAAAGGGGGACCCCTTGAAATATTAAATTTGCGAATCGCCCTGGACATTTTGTGAAATTACTTTGGAATATTATTCCCCATTTAGAGGCGTAGAAATGTTTTTCTCGAGATGTTTTATTTTAAATTAGAGAATAAAATTAATTTTAAATATATATATGTTCGAATTTGTCTGATTTTGCAAAAAAAAAATACTAGCAATAACTAACTCGTCAGTAATAACGAAAGTCTATAAAAAAAAAGAAAATATTTGATGATAAAATATTGATTCATTGCCATTGTTATTTTACGTCTTAACAATCATATCAAGAAATAACAGCTGTCAAATAATATTGCAAAAATAAAGACGTCCTAAAACACGTTTTGAATAAATATTCCTTGCATGCGTTATTTTATGTCTTACAGTTATACGAATATCAAGAAATAACAGCTGTCAAATAATATTGCAAAAATAAAAAAAAATTTAAACACATTTTTGAATAAATATTTCCTTACATCAATATTTTTTTTAATACGCAATCTACCTTTACTTGAATGACTTGTTTCATCAAATCAAGATCAAAAATGCTATTGTGATAGTCGATATAATAAATATGATAGTCGATATAATAAATGGGATATTCGATATAATAAATGTGATAATCGATATAATAAATTAAATGAATGAAATTTTGACTGAAGAAAATACAATAAGAGAAACAAAGGCAACTTTTGAGAATATGTAGGTATTTGGAGAAGGCGAAGGAAGTTTGTCGTGATAGGAAAGTTTGACCATCTGTCCTCTCTGCCTATGTCAACAAGGAAATGGTGTGGTGGTTTGTATGACGACATCTGTGGTCTAGTTGGTAAAACGCCTGTCTCTCAATCCGGAGATTACGGGTTCGAATCCCCCTGGAACCCGGATTTTTTTTTGAAAAAAAGATTCCAGTTTGGTTTTCACTTAAGGCGTCTTAAACATCTTTCCGGTTGGTTGGAAAAGTATGCCACATGCTAAGAAGACCGCCAGGTTATACTGTTTACAACGAAAGTGTAATACAATACAAAACAATATATGCATATTTACACATATCCTGAAATTGCATATAATATAATATTTCAGGACAATGTCGAAGAAAATATCAAAAGGTCTGGGTTCATCTCGTAACATCCCCATGTATATATGTATATATGAATGCAGTCAAGATACACCCTCATCAATAAAATAGAGTCCGGCCGCGAGGACATCAAATTATTTTCAACCCACACATTCCAACCACAGTCTCATTATATAAAAGATTATTTAAATAGGAAACATTAAAAAGGATCATTCACTTAGTTATATTTATAGTATTGGTATTTATATTTCTGGTCGGTTGGAAGATATTGCCACATGATAATAAGTGCGCCAGGTTATACGTATACAACGAAAGTGTAAAACAATACAATACTTTGTATGTATAAATGCAAAGTCTGTGTAAAAAAATTTATTTTTCATGATTTTTCTGTTCTTTGAAAATCATATCAAAAAAGGAAATCGGAAAGAATTGCGATTGAATTCGATAAACGCTTATACTAGTATCTGGTGATTTATTTTTCGTTTAGGATCACAGCGTGATTGCCAGGGGGCTGGGAGGGTGAAGGAAGAGATGGCGTGTATGAGGGATACTGTGAGGAGGAAACGAAAGAAATGGGTGGTGAAGTGGGTAAGAAAATTGCAGTTTCCCTCAGGGTGAGAAACTGGGGTCGAAACAGAGCTGGATTTTAAAATCTCGTTTGCATTGACTGACAAGATTTGAGATTGGTTTTAATTTATTTTGTGTAATGACTGAAACATGATAAACATGTTTAAACATGATCTTCAAGTAATATTAAAATTAACTTAAAAATATTTATTTACTTATTTATTTATATAAGTAAACGGTACAATGTAACTTATAACAAAAATAATTAAAAAAAAAAAAATAACCAGCAGTGAGTGCTCAACACATTAAGTTTGACAGAATATACAAAAGATAAAAATAATTTTACACTATTATAACGAAAACAATCTGAAAGAAACAGGTATTATATCGAACAAAATCACATGTTACCAACGCAATACGGAGCCGGCCACAGGCGACTAGCCCGCACTACGCAAAATATACAAACACAAAAGACAAATCATTGAAAAACAATTTGAAAACAAAATACAAATTTAAAACAAAGTATGTATAAAAGACGGAATCAGACAGGTGTAACTTCACGAATCCTCTTCAGCACGGGGAGAAAATCATAAAAATAGTTAAAAACAATAACACAATAACTAATGAAAAAGCAGTTAAAAAAAATTCTTTAAAAGTCCATGAAAGATATGCAGGATCCCATTTCAAGGCTCGGATATTTACAAATGAATGTCGAATGGCATGTAGGCATGCACGT
The DNA here is from genome assembly GCA_949825065.1 of Odontocerum albicorne. Taxonomy (NCBI): domain Eukaryota; kingdom Metazoa; phylum Arthropoda; class Insecta; order Trichoptera; family Odontoceridae; genus Odontocerum; species Odontocerum albicorne. Next base: position 7,002,602 of record OX463866.1, on the reverse strand, counting down.
GAATTACTGTATGCTGATGACATGGTAGTGTTGGCGTGGTAGTGTGAGCTAAAAACAATAACATAATAGCCAATGAAAAAGCAGTTCAAAAAAATTCATTAAAAGTCAATGAAAGACATGCGGGATCCCATTTCAAGGCTCGGATATTTACAAATGAATGTCGAATGGCATGTAGGCATGCACGTGAATTACTGTATGCTGATGACATGGTAGTGTTGGCGTGGTAGTGTGAGCTAAAAACAATAACACAATAGCCAATGAAAAAGCAGTTCAAAAAAATTCATTAAAAGTCAATGAAAGACATGCGGGATCCCATTTCAAGGCTCGGATATTTACAAATGAATGTCGAATGGCATGTAGGTATGCACGTGAATTACTGTATGCTGATAACATGGTAGTGTTGGCGGTGTAAATTGTATGATAGATGCGAAGGGAATGGTTTGAGAGTGAATGTTGCGAATGAATGTGAAATTCAAAGTCATAGTTATAGAAAAGTGCGAAAAAAAAGTAAATGTGATATATGAGTGAGCAATGAAATATCACATCAAGTTAAGGGATTCTGCTACTAAGGTAAAGTTTCCTCGTGTGATGGAAGAGGTACGAGAGATATCGAATGGCGTTTTGCAATAGGAAACGACGTCAATGGGCCACTAAAACAAACATGCTCGTGCCGGACAGTATCAAAATCTGCTTGGATGATAGTTCATAAGAGTTTTCTAATACCAATTTTAATGTATGGCGGTGAAACGTGGACGTGGAAAGATATTAAAAAGAGACGAATAAATGGTGTGGAAATACGTGCACTGAGAAGAATACATGGGATGACAGTGTATGACAGAATACGTGATAAGTGCTGAATATGTATTTAAGATTGATGTACTCGTATTAATTAAGATTAAAAAGATCATTCTGAGATGGTTTGGGTATATAGAACGAATAAATGAAGAAAAAATAACAAAATGAATATACAACACAAATTTGAGTGATAGTGAAAGACCGAGGAAAGTATGGTTGGATCAAGTGAATGATATTTCGAAATAAGAAAATGTAAGAAGGAACATAAATCGTAGGAGCTGAAAGAAAATGGATGTGAAAATACCGAAATAGGAAAGTCTGACGCTCTATCCTCTGTCTACCCACTCAAGGAAGCGACGTGATGGCATGTATATGTAAGTCAACATCGGTTAACACTTGCTATCAACTCATTTTCTACTTTCTCCAACACTTTCTCAGTCTTTCGTCTGAATATCTTCCATTTGGTTCAATCAAAAGGGTGTTTTCGTTCCGAAAAAGAAATTTAAAGATTTCTTTTTAACATTTCCCAAGTGTGCTCTGCTCTAGTAAGAAGTGTCTTAGGGTAGTTGGAAATGCAAGGGTCTTATCCATGACACCTACCCCTTGTAGATATATGCTGGATACTGCCCTCATAAACGTTGCCCTCTATATTTGCACGAATACTTGCAATCAGCAGTAATTCTTTCATTCTTATTTTGTACATTTTTTACTTGTAAATCTTGAAGAAAGTTTTATTATATTATTTATAGTTAAGGCATTATTGCTGAGGTTTAAATACATTGTAATTTGTTTCATCAAACAATGTTTAGTCCACTTTGTGTAATGGTATAACCCTAACAGTTTTCAGGCTTTCAACACATCATCAAGGAGCACAAACAAGACACACCAATGTCAGGCTCACTCCGTTCTTGGTATGCTTTAAGAAGCGACTAAAAACTCTTAATTTCTAGTCAATAATATAACGTGTTTCATTCTTGACTTTTCCTTTCCTCTCTACCATCCCTTGCTTTTCTTTTGATTGATGATATCTCACTTTATATTACAAGGGATGTTCTCGTTGTTGTTCCTCTTTGTGGGGTTTATAAGCGTATGCTCATGTATGTACAAGTACGTTAATCGATTTCGTGAAGATGGGTAATCATTTTTATGTTTTGTTCGACCATGTAACTTGCTTTGTTTACTTTTGTCTAGTTGTTTGGAAGAAATTGCCGCCTGGGAATAAGTTTTCGCAGTGAAGTATTAATGAATAAATAAATAGAACCTGGAGGTCGATTTCGTCTTTATCAAATAAGGCAAGGTATTATGACAGGACTTTTGCTGTCGCTGATTCTGTGGATAGGGATATTCTGCCTGTTAGAGAAACATATGTCATGTGCAGCTTTACAAATTACTCAACGGAAAGTAACACTTTTCAGAAACACTTTTTCGGAGGTCTTTTAAAAATGTACGATTTAATTAGAACACTACATAACATATACGAGTGCACTACATTGGAAGATCTACAAAGGTTTCTTTGTAGATCATCTTCACTTTGTAGGTTAACATTCATGGTAATAATCATGCGCCATAAGTTCGATTTCTGGCGGATTCACTTCAATACTGGTTTTACTTCACATCTAACTTCACATTTAATCTTGTTTGCTTGGAGTTACCCATGATCTTTTACGCTTAGGATTCTTGAAATATATTCATTTTTCATCGCCAGTCGCAATTCGATGGAGAAATGATTTTCTTTTGTACCTGGCGAGCAGCATTTTGCAAGTGGTTTTTCGGTTTTCCTGCTGTCTTTCATTCAGTTCATGTGGAACCCATTTTCACACTTGGATCTTTCCCATGATTTTCAAACGTATGAAGACGGTTTCTCGTGTCACATTAAATTGATCCGCGAGTTGTTGTTGCGTTTGAGTGTCATCCTCATCCAACAATGCTTGCGATTAGACGTCTTCAAACTTTCTTGGTGGTCTTCCACGTTCTTCGTTTCTCACGTCAAAATCACCACTTTTGAACCACTCAAAGCACTATGATTTACCAAGAGCATGCTCACCGTAAGCTTTGACAAGCATTCGATGCGATTTTGCAACAGTTTTCTTCAAATGGTAACAGAAAATCAATGCTATCGGCAAATCTTAGTTTTTAGGCACGAAAACAGACATGTTCAACGCTATGAAAACATATGTAGTTGTATTAAACTTGTATTGTTGTGAGTTAAAAGTCTTTGACAAATGTAAACACAAGAAAAAGGCGCCAATGTCGCGGTATGACAGTCACTACATTGACAACTAGAGCCACGAGTGATCGAGCAATTGAGCAAATTCCGGTTTCATATTTACAGACCTGATATACTGTAATGACATATGGCCCTAGTGCTGCCCGCACTAATCTCCACGTAAAATATTTGGCCCTTTTACAACAAAAGGTTGCCGACCCATGTCATAGTCCACTACAAGTGTCCTACCAACAAAATCATGGTGTCCGACATACCGCTCTAACATTACAAGTGTCCTACCAACAAGATCATGGTGTCCGGCATACCGCTCTAACAAACATTGTTATCTAATCCAGAATTGAAAACCAAAAAAAATCTCTAATGTCGAGGAAATACTCTACGAGCATTCCGCCTGCATGTTGTGCATTACTTTCAAAGTAATTTGGTATCCTGCAGGGCACTCACGTTACGGTTGAGATTTACAGCAGCAGTTAACAACAAACAACTGCAGTACACTGTTGAAATGCGTGGAATACCCCGTGTCTAGATTGTTCCTGAAATATGAGTATGGTGTTCTTGCCGAATTCTTGAATCATTTTACTCAAGCAAGTCTGGCTTTTTGTTTAGATTTACGACTGCGAGATAGTTTTGTTGGGAGGTTGTTGTTCTAAGAATGGATTTTACTCGCATGTAATATATTATCTGAGTTGCTATGCATTAATTACGTTTCGTTTAAATTTCGCCACTGACGGTTCCAGGAATTTTTCAAAGTAAAAAATCTATCTTTAATAAATTAATTTGCATTCCTTTTTATTGCACGATTTCGCGCAAAATCAGGAACATTTTTCGATAAAACGTCTAAAATACGAAACACTTGATTGAGAAATTACATTTTTGTTGTTAAAACTTTAGATGGTGGTTGCTCTGCATAGTAATATAAGAATTAACACCTCGTTCCAAATTTTCTTCTGTCAATTCTTGTAGTTCCTCGGGTATAGAACCTCTGGATTAGTCACAGAAGTTGTGGTTCGTCAATGAACGTGTTGATAGCACTACCGCTCGGCGCGTGCGAGAATTTTTACCTGACTAACTGTTTTTACAAGACTGGCATTCTTTTTTTGGGTATAATAGGGAATCAAACCTGAAACTCCCGGGTGGAAGTGAAGGATCTTACCATAACAAGGGTGTCATCAAGTACGCCACTTAGGTTAAATATTTCCATAATAATACCGAGTATAATGCAACAAAAGTCAATTTTTATAATCATAGTTCCATTCAGCTATACATTTGTCGGACATACCCCCAATAAACACCCCTAAGACGATATAAGGAATTACCAAATGTATTGGCAAAAGTCTGGCCGAGGAATTACATGCCTGGTCTGTCCACCACCTACCCTTCTTTAACACTTTGGATACCACATATTTTAGATCCAAACATGAACAAATGCCCCAAAAATATTATACAAGAAATGTATTCCTTTGTTTGTCCTATGCATATCGGTAGTAACGGAAATAAATTGGACAGGCTCTAAAAATATCCAAGTAAATACATTGGAATTAACATCTGGTAAAATATATATTCCCAAGATCTCACCACTGCTTTCTGAAGGTGTCTCCAGCCTCCCTCCACCTACAATCCCTAAACCAAATTTTAACCGTTAGAAGCTTTTATGTCGGTACCAGTTCGAACAAAATTCAGTCTTGTTTCTGCTCCCCTGATGATGAGGTAAAAACCTTGAGACTGGTAGGGTTATACCGTTATAGAAAGTGGATTAAACTTTTAAAATTAAACCAATTACACTGTCTTGAAACCTCCACAATGTATATACCTTTTTTTAAATATGTAATCCACCCAAACTAGGATGATTTGTGGCACCAAATTAAAGTCTTGTTTGTGTTCCCCTGATGACGAGGCGAAAGCCTTGAAACCGGCTGGGTTATACCGTTATAAAAAGTGGAATAAACAGTGTTTGATAAAAACAAATTACAATGTATTTAAACCTCCACAATGTTAATGCCTTAACTATAAATAATATATAAAGTCATTACGCAAATATGAGTCAATATAATAAGTACAATTTACACAATATTTCCCTATTGGGACAGGCAGAGAGGTAAGAATGCCAAATGTTCCTTTACATCTTTCCTTTGCATGATTTACATCCATGCATCTTCTCTTATAGCTCCTTCTGTTTCATTTACTTCTAACTTTTCCTTTAAAAGTTGTATTAATTTGATCTAATCACATAGATAACTTTTGTCCATACATAACATCTAGTCATCTCTCTGTTGGAGTAGGCAGAGTATCAGCCTATTCTATCGCGACGTTTATTTTTTGCCTCTTATTCAACCCTAAACCTTCGCATAAAAATTCTTTGATTTCTGACTTATTACATTTGTTATCATTTTAGATGCATAAAATCACGCCTGATAAGACTGAGCGCCAGATAAGACTGAGCGCCAGATTTACTTATCTCGACACACATATTTCGCCTCTTCCAATTCCATACATCTTATACAGTTTCTACGACTTCTCTTATTTCTTACTTTTCCTTTGACAAATATAATTCACTTGATTCAGCTATACTTTCTCTACCATGCCTTTTACTCACAAGATCACTGTATGTATTGTTAACGTTTCTTCATTCATTCCATCCACTTGCCCAAACAATCTCAGATTGATCTTCATCTTACACAACACATCAGCCTTAAGTTTACATTCATCCCCTATTACCTTATTTCGTATTCTATCATACATTCTCACGCATTCCTACTGCATTAATTCAGCTCTTTTAATTTTTATTCCACCTCTACGTTATAGTAAAACATAGTATATTAAATATACCAACTCCACGCTTTTTTTTTTTATCATTTTATTCATATTGGCATCGACAGTCTGCAAAGTGTTTGAGGCGTTTTCACCCCCATTACATTTCTTTTTCTTATTCCTACCACGATCTCTGTGCCGTCCCCCTTCTTAGTTTCTTTCCTGTATCGATTCCGTGGTTTATGGCACCTTGAAATGCCCCGAGGGGTTGTTCCCTCCCTTCGTGTTTGAGATTGGACACAGACTTGGTCAACGGAAATTGGAGTGGTTGAATCGAAATTGCGATATAGGCAGTAAATCAAGAATAAAGGATAAGTAAAAATGTTCAATATATCACACGTGAAGCCTTTAATTTTATATGAATTAAAAATATATATTTTACGGATACAACCTCCATGCCCTTGTTGGTAAGACTTGTTTGTGATCCTAATTTGTGTTTGTGAGTCTTGTTTTTGATCCCTTGGTGATGAGGTGAACACCTTGAAACTGGTAGGGTTATACCGTTATAAAACGTATAATGAACAGTGATAGAAACAAATTAAAATAAATTTTAATTTATCTCATTGTTTGTAACTGTTATAATAATATGACTGTTGACTTTACTAATACTGTATGATCCTTTATTTCGAACCTAATTTGTGTTCTTTTTTTCATATATGATAGAGTAAAAATAAAATTTGTAAATATAAGAAAGTTTAAATATTATACTTGATGTGATAACCAAATACCAATATATTTTACTAATCAAACTTATATATTATGAAATAATACCAATCAAACTTATGTATTATGAACCAAATACCAATCAAACTTATGTATTATGAACCAAATACCAATCAAACTTATGTACTCGTATTATGAACCAAATACCAATCAAACTTATGTATTATGAACCAAATACCAATCAAACTTATGTATTATGAACCAAATACCAATCAAACTTATGTATTATGAAATATCGAAAGGTAAAGGATAAATGGAAGTCGGTAAAACATTTATCATTTTGTAATGGGTACAAATACGAGTAATATTAAATTTTACTATAAAAATGAAAAAATCAATATTCAAAACAGAAGTGAAATTACTTCAGTGTGAAATTTTGAATGTGAGTAATTTTTCCTTTGTAAAATTTATTCAGTGTGTTATTTTTGCTTTGTGTAATTTTTGTTCTTCCTTGTGTAATTCTTGTTGTGTAATTTTAGCACGTGTAATTTTTTCTGTGTAATTTAATCATATAACCCTTAAAAAGGGCGCTTCTATAAGTAATGGTATATGATGTGTTATATTATAAAGGATTCTATTATCATTTCAAACAATACATTAGTAAACAATGAAAGATTCGCTCGAACGCTACTATAGCTCCCAGACGTGATACTTTTCTGTTTATTTAAATTAATTTTTGGCTATGTGTCATTTCTTGCTTGTGTAATTTTATCATGTATAATTTCTTCTTATGTAATTTCTTGTAATCATCATGACACTCTTTTAAATAATCATAACTTTCCTTCGTTGTCCAGAGGTTATTAACATTGTTAACTGCAGCGACAAAATTATTTTTAATATATTTGACGATCGAGGGTAATTTTTTTACAGTTTTTTTTTCTAATCCTTGGATAACTTTTAAGACCTATTAATTTTCAATTTAATTGCTTGTATATCAGATTTAAAACCATTTTAAAACCCTCCAACTCTCATTAAGTGGTACTTAAAAGGCAAATTATTAAGGTTCAAAGCTTCTCTCTTAATCTTTGCTCTTGCGATCGTTTCGAGGAAACAAAAGAAATAATGGGAGGTCTTTTGTGTTTTTGCGAGTGGTAATTTGGTGATTTTTACGCGGAAAATACAAGAAAATCGCCCACGATTTAACACAGAAAACGAGGATTGCAGATGTTACTAAGGAAATTAACATTTTATTTTTTTTATGACGCTTTGTTAAACAAGGCAAGATGGTTTTAAATTTTGAGACAAATAATAAAGACGGTTTTGATGAAATAATATTTATGTAAACATTTGTGGAAATTCTTTTTGTGGAAGTCAGGGGAACCATCAGAGGTATGAGAAGGTGTATGGATGCATAAGAGACGAAATATTTTTGCTGCGATAGGAAAGACAGGCTCTTCCTTGGTACGTATGAATGTCATCCATGATACAGCTTTAGAGGATTAGCCTAGAAAATATAGAAGGACGTGGAACCGGAGAGAAAAATGTCAAATAAATGTTGTACAAATGTACGCCCTTAGAAGAATAAATGGGATGACAATACAAGACAGAATACGGGATAAAGTGATATGGTATAAGTGTCAAATTAAAGCTGTGTTCAATAAAATGACGGTGAGCACTCTGTTGGGAAAAAAAACTCGTATTAATGAAATCCGGGAATGATTTGAAATTGTGACTTTTTGCAACGTTTCTATTGTTATTAAGATACGTGGGTCGTCCAGAAAGTAAATAACGTCTTGGCATAACTAAATAAAAACGAAAGATATCAACACAAAACTTTATTTACAAAGTCACAGTATCTTACTCTATTTTTCAATGTAGTCGCCATAGCTGTCAAGCCACTTATTGTAACGTGGAACCAATTTTTCAATTCCGATGTTATACTCTTCTACCGCCAAAGAATAGATCCAGAATGTCACGTCTTGTTTGAGGTCTTCATCGTTTGCGAACTGCTTTCCACCCAAAAATTCCTTTATTTTCGGGAATAAGTAAAATTCACTTGGTGCCAAGTCAGGGCTGTAAGGAGGATGTCCAAAAATTTCCCACTTAAGACGTTGAAGTTCTCGCTGTGTTCGTGCTGATGCATGAGGCCGCGCATTGTCATGAATCAAAACCATTTTTCCCGACAACATTCCACGTCTCTTGTTTTGGATGGCGCGTCTAAGTCGTTGAAGAGTTTCACAATAGGCCTCTGAGTTTATTATGTGTCCTCTTGGCATAAACTCCACGTGGATCAAACCCTTTCGGTCCCAAAAAACTGTTGCCATCACTTTTTTGGTGTTGAGATTCGGTTTTTCTTTTCCAAGCACACATTTTTTTGTAACCAAGGTGCTCTGTCACTATTTCATGTAGGAGCGATCGTGAAATTTGTGGGAAAGATTCATGTAATATACTGTGCTTAAAGTTGCCTATAAATTTTGATAGGCCGAACATTTTGTGCATTCAGAAAACGAATGACAGTACGCACTTCACATTTGGCGGGATTTTCGATGGGCGCAGCCATTTTGAAAGGTTACAGAACAAAGACGCACGACTGTTCAGCGACAAAATTCGGCTCACACTGAAGCGAGGGAAGGGGCTAACTGGCGCGCATACGATCGCGGGGGTAGGGGATCGCCGCAGGTCGTGGAGTGCAATCGTTCTTTACTTTCTGGACAGGCCTAGTACATACAATCACGTTGTTTCTCTGCAGGGCTAGGAAGAGTGAACTAGACGCCAAACTTCCTCCTGCATTATGTAATATTTACATAAAGCCCTTCCTCAGCTGCCTAACAGATTGCACTGCATACAGTTATGTTAAAATAAGTAAATTTAACAGTGAATCACATTTAGTAAAATCATTTTATAATATTTACATAAATCATGATGCTTTTGAATATTTCATTTGAATTTTAACAACTTTTGAAATGTTATAATGCTGTTTTCTCCGTATACTTAAATTTACATACACACAGTCACCAAATTTGGTTTAATCGGCAGTTAACCTGTTCAACTCGGGAACCATTTATTCTGTGTGAGTAATAATTTAACAATAATTATGTTTATTAACCTTTCCCTTCCTGCGCTAAAAAAATCCGCCCGTTCCGGTGCTGTGTATTCAATACACATCAATAAAAATGTAGAAATGAGCGATTTAAAATCGGAAAAATAAGAATGTTCATAGGCAATCGCTTAAATTTATTAAATTTGAAGTCAAAAGTGATAATAATTGAAATTTAAGTGCTGAAAACATGAAAAAAATATCGGCCGACGTTCACAAAACGGGCGGAGAGACTAGCTCAAATGAATGCGCTAGAGCGACTGAGACCTGAGACGGACTAACACTGTGTATATTATACCTCGAAGGAAGAAACACAACTGCAAACTGAGATTCTATTCTTGCGTTCTCATATACCGAAGTAGAGTGAAAGTGAGGCATGAATATCGTCGCTTCCTCACCCATAGCGGTTTTTTAGAATGAATATACCTACGTCACACACTGCCACACGTTTGATTCTATTAGTGAATTAATTCCCGATTTTCACAAAATATCTCTGATATGGCCGATAAGTGTTAATTATTATTGATATTATTTTTTCATTCAATGCGTAAATATATTACGGAAGAATACCTAAAATCTGAACCCAGTATTTATTATATTTATAGAGATATTAAAGTTTTTAGAAGCAATGTGTACTAGTTACACATCACAGGGAAGGAAGGATTTGCGGATAATTTTTTTTAAATAACGCTTATAGTAAATAAATAAAAAAATTCACACAATACAAACGGAAATTGAAGAATTTGTATAGAAGCGAAATATGTATATAACGAGAGGGAAATTGACGACCTACATAGTCTAATAGGTAAGATGTCTGCTTTCCAACTTGTAGGTTGTGAGTTTGATTCTCGTAGGTATCCGTGTTTGTTTTTGCAATAGGATTAAAGTCTGTTTATTACTTGAGGGCTATTAACCAACTTTCTAGTTGGTTGGAATAAATTCGTATGTGAATCGAACTCGCAACTAATGGGTCGGAATACAGACATCTTACAAACTAGGCATATGAGGTTATCATTAGAATACACGAACTTAGTAAATTGGCGCTGAATTCGTAAAGAACAGAACTACAATGTGGCAATCTCTTTTAACCAACAGTTTCGAAAAGGTTAACTTATGTATGTGCATATATATACATCTTATATTCTAAAGAAGGAATAAATACCCCATAACTATAAGAAATAATGCGGACTAGTTTCCTTTTATGGTGTTGTTAGATCTTTGTCCTATATCATAATGGTACGAGTACCAACATACAAGATCAGCCTGCGAGCGAAATTTCATTCTCAAATTAATAGTTCTTTTGATTGTTACGTCTTTGCATAAGTGTTAATGTCAAACTTCCATACATGATCTTAAATGATAAAACATGCCTCTTGGCTACTGAAATATTATAATTGTTTTAACTCTCAATATAAGTTGATTGAGTCGACATTGTTTTTTACATTTATAATAAAATAAATGAAACATTTAGTTTTTAATCACCTGTGTTATAACACTGCTAAAGCAGCGGTGAATAAAAAAAATATCTTTTATTTATGAAAAAAAAATATAATTTTTTTTTTTAATATTTGTGTATTATCTATATTTAAGGCATTAACACTGTGGAGGTTTAAAGACATTTTTATTTGTTAAATCAAACACTTTGTATAGCGGTATTTATTTATTTTCTCAATACAGGCTTAGCTCAATCACATTGAAAAATATAATGCAAACAAATGTTAATATTAAAAAAAATATACGAGGCGTATCCAGAAAGTAAGTGTACTGAGGCTCTCACGACCAGATGGATTTTATTTTCGACATGTTGGCTACACTTCCGTGTAGCCTGACCCTTCCCCTCCGCAACGAGACCGGTTCGAGGTCAGTACGTTGAGAAGTGTCGACGCGACCCCGCTTCACCATCTGCATTGAGAGGAATGGCGACTAGGTCGAAAAATAGCTTACATATGTACTATGGTAACCACGTATTTTTTTTGTTTAAATAAAAAAAATTGTAACCTACAAAAATTCAGTACACTTAGTTTCTGGATATGCCTCGTATATAAAATTAAAAATGTATGTAAAATAAAAAAGTTATGTATATGCATGCGTATATACACACAAACATACACATATATTCAAAGTCACTTAAATACGTTGATGAGTGCTTTCTAACGCGCTCAATCTTATAAAAAAAAATTCTTTCGCTTTTGGTAATGTGATATGAAATATGTCAATATCCGAAGCAGTCCTGTTCAAAAGAGTTAAGGCCCTTCCAACAGGCATAGCGGCTGGAAGACCCGTTCTTGTGTATGTTATTGAGAACAGTTCCTGCCGGCGCAGTCTAGTGTAATTGTTAGGAACATTTAACGCTAATCTTTGTAGTAATGCTGGACAGCTCACAACTCCTCGAACGAGTCTGACAACCCTATCGGTTTCAAAGTTTTCATCTCATTATCAGGAGCACAAACATTACTTGTTTGTGATCTCCTGATGATAAGGTGAAAACGTCGAAAACGGTAGGGTAATACCGTTATACTAGTTGCAACCCGTGAAATATTCACGGAAGTAAAACAAATTCTACATTTATTGAAATATGTATTCATAAATGTAAAATTTGTTTATACTCGTATATATCATTTATACATCGTCCCCTTTTACACCGGTTCAAAAACTGTTAGCTCGGTATTTAAAATTCGTTCAGTATCACGGACCCACAGATATTCAAATTTCGAATTACTTTCGGAGAGAATCCAAGTATTCGACAGCCGTACGGGTTTTGGCATATTTATACTATGATAAAGTGGAATAAGCAGTGTTCGACTTAGATCAACAAATAAGATATTTCGAAGAAATAAAAAATTAGCACCCTTGCCATAGATCTCAAAGTGTTGAAGCAAAATCAAAAGAACTCTTATCACATACATCGATCTCAATTTATTTTTTATTTTTCATATCTCAGCACTACCAACTGTCCCAGCACAAATATAATTGATTCCGTCTAGATTGCCTGAAGATTTATATGTTATCATGATAGCGTATTTATATCAAAAGCTTTCAATATTACACACATCAATCTTGCAACCGATGTCGTGAGATTATTCCTTTTGAATCTTAACCTTTAGGCTATGGAACAGGTGTTTCAAACCTGTGGTTTTAAGTGTTTTTATACATTTTTTTGTTTAATTTGTTCATGTATGGCAAACAATCAAAAAGTGTTTGTGCCTTTGAGGACTTGAAAAAGCATATGACCGCGTGATAAGAGGAAAGTTATGGAAAATATGAATGAATTCGGTATTGAATGTAAACTAATACGTGGTATTGTGTTATACGCCGAAAGTAAATCATGTATTAGAGTGAATGGTGGGTTTAATATATCTAATGTTTGTTTTTATTCTTATACTCAACTACCTTTATTTATGTGATATTTTTTATCTAACTATAAAAGTGGATTCGAATCCCGAGTGAGAGCGCCCTTAAATATAGCCTGTTCTCTAAACGGCGCATTGTGAATTGTCTTTTTAATATTTTTTGTAATAAAATAAGTAAAACATTTATTTTGTATTCACCAGTGTTTAATTTGAGTTCACTACCGGTTTCAAAGACCTCCATCTTCATCGTCAGGTGAAGATGAATGAAATTACAATTTAAAATACATTTTTTGTAATTATAATAGGTACAGGAGAGGGGGAAGGGAGTAAAAAGGCGAGGCAAAAGGATGGAACGGGAAAGATATTTAGCAGAGGACTATTATTGAAAGTGACTTGGTTGTGTATAATGTTGAGACTTTATTTAACGTTTTTGTAGTCTCAATAATTTCTAAGTTATTCAGTTGCAATCCCTCCCGGTTGGTATGCAGAATCCATAAATCACGATCGATATCTTTATATCTGCCCTTATATTCACTACTTCCCTCCCCATCTATTGTGCCTATTACAATTAGAAAACATATATTTTAAACGTAATTTAGTTCATCTTCACCTGGTGAGGAAGACGGAGGTCTTTAGGGACTTGTGTTTCGCATAGAAGGATGAGGTTGTTTGAATAAAAGTCGTCGAAATTGAGATAAGCAAAGAGAGAAAGTTTATTGAGAGCGTATGTATTTATAATGTATAGAACGGCGCAGAACATGTCGCCATCTCGCTTCGCCGGACACATGGTTATTGTCACGTGTTCCATATACATTTCATACTACGGTCTGTAGGAGAGGCAAGAGATATGTCGGTGTCTCGCTCTCGCTGTTCGCTACTAGTGAGTTCAATGACCGCGCGGCGACCTTCGCCCAGTGCTGTCTCGCATGCTTTACAGTGCAAGTTCAATGACCGAGCGGCCGAAGATCGCCTCAGTGGGTTCAGTGACCGCACGCATGGTCGCTACAGGTCTATGAAACCGGCAGGGAACTCAAATAAAACAGTAGTGAATATTAAATAAGTGTTTTATTTATTTTATTAAAAACATTATAAACATGACACCACAAAGTGAAACAAACGTATTTTCTAAGACGTCTTTTTATTATTATTATTATTATAAGTTTCCATCAGAAAGAGGAGATACGATCCGGAGTATTCCAGCCTAGACTCAAAGCAAAATAGAGTTATTGATAGATAGCACCTTCGTACAAACCACAAAAGATTGCCGATCAATGATTTTAATATTTAAAGTCTCGTTATAAATCACAATTGACTTGACACGCAGAACCGAAAGGAGCGCATTCTTTATTTTCTGATTAATAACAATTTTCAAAATTTTGATTCGCTCCAAATCTGGCAAGACATCTTTAGCAGGGCCGGTTCCGTGAGTAAGAGTTTTCGACCGTTTGCCTCGGGCGCCAATTATTTTTTATATGGAATGCGTTAAATTTATTTTCGATTCATAATTGCACATTTACATGAGTTTACTTCCAGTCATGTTAGCTTCTTCGTTTTTAACTTTAATTACATGAAATACAACGTCATTTGCAAATATAATATATACGAGTGGTATAGGAAGTTCGAAAGTTTTGGGAAGGCCTAAACAAGTGTCACACGATCAAATGAATGTGCAAAGAAGAGGTTCTTAGAAGCATAAAAATAGGCAAAGGAGTTCTCAATTGCATGAAGAGAAGAAGATAGAAACACTTGAAGCATTTGATGAAAGCAATCTAATTGCTTGACAAACATAAACAAGTACAAAGATAAAGGTATTTGGACACTTACCCAAGTCACCACAAAACGAATAGAAGCATTTGAAATGTCATGCTTCAGGAAAATGTTAAAGAATTCCTGGGTTGACAAAGTGCGCAACGAAGAGGTCCTTAGAATAATGAAAAAAGGCCAAGAAGTACTTACTAGTAACATATTTAGAGGAGAAGATTGGAATACTTTGGATATTTTGTGAGAGGAAACGAATATGAAATCATCCAAGTCATATTGCTGGGGAAGATACAAAGGAAACGAAGTGTAGAGAGAAGAAAGAACTCCTGGCTGAAGGATCCAAGAGAATGGTCTCACACTAGCACGGAGACATTGTTCAGAGCAGCTACAGATAAAGTTGATATAGCCCCATGGTGATTGTCAACGTCCAACGTGGAGAGGAACATTAAGGAGAATAAGATTATCAAATTAACCAATACACAATCTTCAATTCTTCGGTTTACAGTATACAAATAACAGGTTTATTGTTAAACTACAGTGTAATTTATTTTTATCAAACACTGTTTATTCCACTTTTTTGTGACGGTATAACCCTACCGGTTTAAGCCTTGAAACTGGTATAAGCCTTGAAACCGGTAGGGTTATACCGTCACAAAAAAGTGGAATAAACAGTTAATGCCTTAACTATAAACAACTTATTAAACTGCAGTATTTTGTAACCAACCATACAAGAGTTAGTTACACGGATTTATGCAATTTGTTGCGTAAAAGGTCACAACGTAATTTTTATAATAAAAAAAATAATTAAATATATTGAAAAAGCAATAAAAAACCACAAAAAAAAACAATATAAAATATTAAGAAACGTCACCCAAGTCTGGGAAAGAAGAAGAAACATGGGAAAGGACAAGAAAATCGGAGTTATAGAGAAGCACATTTCGTTGTTGAAGAGGAATGTATCATTTTTAAGTCGCTGTTTGAAGCAGTCGACAACTGATTATAAAGTATGACGGCATACACACTTAATCTAAGTTAATAATGAATTATTTTTCTTATTTCGAACTGTTTTCTTATCCCGTCTCCTTTCTAAAAAGTAAATCCAGTGGGTCACAAGCCCGGGGCGTCGTGATAAACGGATACCGTATAATAATTTATCTCATTTTTAATGCTTTTAAGATTTATAAAGATTATGCAAATTGTCCATAATGTTTCACATAAATCAAACTGGAATTAGACGCAATAATGTATAAATAATTATAGTTTACGTCGCTATTCGAAAGTGGAGCATATTTTCGAGTAACGTACGACTATACGCGGGGGTTACGTATAGCGGAGGCAGTTGTTATTAATGCAATTAAATAGTACGCTAATTTATTAAAGGTACTCCACTCGGGAGGGTTTCGTAACAAAGTTAAATTGGTATGTTGCTTCTTTTAATGTTGATCATTAGTATTTTGCGCCACCCGGTGATATATTTTTTTTACTGTTTAACTTTTTGTTAATTTAAAAGATTTATAAGGTTCTTTTTCCTGAAGTTAACATTTATTGTATTGTATTATTCCTGTCTACTTAAATCCAAGTTTTGCTCGTGAAATCTCAGCCTTCCGATTTTGGACTATATACACATCCGTTATTTGATATTACGAAGAAACAGCTAAACAATTTACAGCGTCTTCAAAATGTTTCTGTGAGATTTATTTTTAACCTGCGAACATGCGATTAACTCACTTCATACCATAAGGAGCAGAACTCATTGAACATGAGAAAAAGACGCAAAATTACATACTATCACTATTGTATAATATCCTTAACTTTCCCGTCACCCCCTCTTATCTCATCGAAAATATTCAGCGTCTTCCCGATCATGAATTTGCGCTACGCACGAATAGAGATTGTTTATTGGTTTTATTAGTTCATCGCTCTTCGTTTTAACGTCGTCCTTTACTGTTCACGCAGTTAGACTCTGGAATCAGTTACGAACTACTGTTAGACTCGATGTATCTTTGGCATTTTTAAAAATACGACTGAAAAGTTCTTAATTTCAAGTCAGTAATATAACGTGTTTCATTCCTGTTTTTTTCCTTTTCTCTCCATTATCGCTTCCCTTTCTTGTTGTCAGATTTTTTTTGTTTAAATTATTTTTTTAAGAAAAATAATGGTTAAATAAATGTTCCATTAGACTTGACAGAACGCTACTTTTCTGTTTTTTTTTCTTGCTGGCAATACAGTGTACACCACTTATTTCGTTTATTCTTCTTCTCAGTGTCATGTCAGGTCGCCCCAACGTTGAATAACACTTGAGAGTAGACACCTTTATCCCCGGCAGCCCGAAAAAGATCTCCAACGCCCCTTATGCCAGTCCAATCACGTATATTGCGGAGCCAGGAGATTTGCCTCCTGCCAACACCTCTTCGGCCTTCTTTAATATTTTGCCTTGGATGATCAGGTGCAGTAATTTGTACTTTTCTCCTCTAAGTACATGACCCAAGTAGGACACCTTTCGGATTTTAATATTAGTCAGCAACTCTCTATCAACTTTGGCTCTTTGAAGAACCCTTGTGTTGCTGACCATATCCGTCCAGGGTATCCGTACCATTCTCCGGTGCATCCACATTTCGAATGCTTCCAGTCGTTATTTCATTATTATTTCGTTTAACGTAATATAATAAAGGAGTTATACTTTATATTCTCGAATAGTTCTATTTTAAACAAAATGTTTTAGCCCTACAGTGCGCAATGATGCACGTATGAATCAACCAAAGTTTTTCTAATAATTTTTGTGTTGAGTGGTATAAACAACGACTCATGCGCTGTTACAAATGTGATACAATAATCTTTATGCTTTAAAACCACATAGGTTTAATAGAAAACTGTTTTACCGGTCAATTTGGCAGTTGAAGTTTGACTTGTTGCGCGTAGATGACTTTTGTGATTGTTTCCAGTTTGAAATCAAATTACTTTATTATTGGTGGTCAAGGTAATCTTATTTTTTTTTATTTTATTCTTTAGTACATATGTGTAAAATAAGTGAAGTTAAATACATAATTTCATCTATATCATTATATCATGTAATTAATTTACAAATGCGCAGTGATTCATATATGAACTATACTCTTTTTTTTTTTAAATATAAATATATAAAATAAAATAAAAAAAGTTTTATTGTATTTTTCATGTTCCAGTACATATTTAATGCATAAGTATATTTTTATTTTTGAAATAAAAAAAATGGCGCATTGTAGGGTTAAAACTTAAATGCCATAAATTTCTACAGTAAAAGTGACATACCTATTTCGCTTTACAAAAGCGTTGTCGAACTGTTATTTTGTTAAACGAAACAGATGTATCATTTTAATTTTAATTTATTCTATAGATTTTGTTCACATTTAAGCGTAATATTAAAAAAATGAGTTCTACGATGGAAATACCAAATCAATTAATAAATTCTCTTTTTTGCCTTAGAATAAAATCATAAATAGAAATAGTACATTTTGTAATATTCTTCTGAAACAAATTTATTCTTATTAAGTATTTATAAAAGTGAACTATGATGAATTAAAGGGAAAATTATAAGCGATGATCTATTCAACAAGGGTTGTTTTGAATTTTAAAAAACCACCCATCCCAGAACAAAACTAACTCGACTTCACGCCGAACAGCGAGAAGAAACCCTACAACACCACATCCTTGCTTGGACCGTGAAATTCTATAAAAGCCAACAAAATCCCAGCAATCCCTTAGTCGCTGTCCTGGGGGCTTACGAGAGTAAATCTGACCTACCCTTCCGTTATAAGCACAGGCTCCCGAAGCAGACTAGTCCACCTACAGTATTAGCTGGGACGACCAAGGTCTGAGTGAATGTGATGGAATACAAGTAGCCTGAACGAGTGGACTTGTTTTTGCTAAATAATTAGTGTAAGAATTGTTATCTAGTTATAAGTAGTATGTATGTGTTAATTATTTCTAAGATCTCATATATTAAGATTGAATAAATAAAATAAAATGATATGTAGGAAAATAAGATTAAGTAAGTTCATAAATGATAACATATAATTAAGATTAGTTAAGTTATAAATGTGTATCTATATATAAGTATAGCCTTGACAAATGTTTGTACAATAATTTACTTTGTTTAATTAAAAAAAAAGGGTTGAAAAAAATGGCATAATAAAAAAAATAAAAGCTCTTCCAATAAGTTTGGTTTTAAAACTTAAACTAGTTAAAATAATAACTCGAGATATAAATCAATCCAACAATATGGTATGCCCTTTTAAAACCATGGTTTAATATAATAAGAATAAGGTTGAAGTATCTATCAAGTGTCGTTTCCGGACGGGCTACTGCATGGTGGCAAGTCACCTTTACATAATGGGTATTGTAAGAATCCCGGCTGCGAGTGTTGTCTGGATGCTTAAACTATAGACCATATATTTGTCGGTGGTCCTTTGAGAGACATTTGATTTACTAAAAGCCATATATTGATCGTTTGCAATGAATGTTGCGTTTCTTCTTTTTTCATTGAACTTTTCCACTTAAGGATTATCAAATTTTTTAAGCTTAATCTGTTGAAACTTTGAATTATCTAGAATTGTATTAGGTGTACAAATAAGTTTCCGCCGTTTTTTATAAAAAAATGGGCATTTATTGTGAAAGAACGGAACCTCATGTTTTATTCGAAGTAGTACCCATCGCTTGCCACTACTTTTCCCCATCTTTCTGTCAGCATACGAATACCGCGTCAGTCATCATCATCATCTTTTGAGGCTATCCACGAATCGACTCAATTTTTGGTATCTTCATATGATGTGAAGTGCTGCTCAGACAGGCCATGCGTCATCGATCAAAACAAGTGGTAATCAGAAGGAGCAATGTCTGGTGAATACAGCGGGTGGGGTAAAACTTCTCAATTGAGTGTTTCCAAATAGGTTTTGACCGGTGCCGCAACATGTGGACTAGCATTATCATGCAGGAGAATAATTTTGTCGTGTCTGGCGTAGTAGTGGGCGCGCTTTTCCTCGAGTGCTCGACTCAATCTCATCAATTATGTTCGGTAGACAGCCCCAGCAATGGTTTCATTCGGTTTGAGCAACTCATAATACACGACACCAAGCTGATCCCACCAAATACACAACAAGAGTTTTTTTCCATGAATATTTGGCTTAGCCGTAGATGTTGAAGCATGACCAGGGGATCCCCATGATTTCTTCCTTTTTGGATTATCATAATGGATGCATTTTTCATCACCAGTGACTATATGGTGCAGAAAACCCTTTCGTTTATGCCTGGCAAGCAGCATTTCACATGTGGAAAATTGGCATTCAAAGTTTCTCCGTGTCAGTTCATATGAATCCCAATTTCTTTGTTTTTGAATCATTCCCAATGATTTCAACCCATGTGAAATTGCTTGTTGAGTCACTCCTAATGTAAGTGCAAGTTCTTCTTGCGTTTGGCACGAATCTTGATCCAATAATACTTCCAATTCCGCGTCTTCGTACACTTTCGGCCTTCCGCTACGTTCTTTGTCTTCGATGTCAAATTCACCGTTCTTAAACTTTTGAAACCACTCACGACAACTTCTCTCACTTAAGGCAGCCTCACCATATGCTTCTACAAGCAATCGATGCTCCTCAGCTGTAGATTTCTTCAAATTGAAGAAGTAAATCAAAAGTTCCCGCAAATGACGCTTATTCGGCTCAAAACTTGACATTTTCGAACACAAAAAAATATGTTATACTGATAAAAATTCACTAATATTTCAAGGTCATGTTGTTGACAATGTCCAACCTTACGATAATGACATTTTACATCTGACAATTTTAACCATAACTTACTGGTGGCGCCAACTTTTGTCAAACGGCGGTGACTTATTTGTACACCCAATATTTTTTTTAAATTTGTTCAATTATAATGACTCATATAATTGTGTAATGACGTTATATATTATTTATAGTTAAGGAATTATCATTGTGGAGGCTAAAAGACATTGTAATTTGTTTTTTATCAAACACTGTTGATTCCACTTTTTGTAACGGTATAACCCTACCGGTTTCAAGGCTTTCACCTCATCACTAGGGGAACACAAACAAGATTCTAATTTGACTCATATAATTACGTAATGACTTTATATATTATTTATAGTTAAGGCATTAACATTGTGGAGTTTTAAAGACATTGTAATTTGTTTTATCAAACACTGTTGATTCTCCTTTTTTTAAACAGTATAATCCTACCGGTTTCAAGGCTTTCCCTCATCAGGAGAACACAAACAAGACTCTAATTGGACTCATATAATTGCATAATGACTTTATATATTATTTAAAGTTAAGGAATTAACATTGTGGAGGCTTAAAGACATATTAATTTGTTTTTATCAAACACTGTTGATTCCACTTTTTGTAACGGTAAAACCCTATCGGTTTCAAGGCTTTCACCTCATCATCAGGGGAACACAAACAATACTCTAATTTGACTCATATAATTGCATAATGACTTTATATATTATTTATAGTTAAGGAATTAACATTGTGGAGGTTTAAAAACATTGTAATTTGTTTTTATCAAACACGTTGATTCAACTTTTTGTAACGGTATAACCCTACCGGTTTCAAGGCTTTGACCTCATCATCAGAGGAACACAAACAAGACTCATATTTGACTCATATAATTGCATAATGACTTTATATATTATTTATAGTTAAGCAATTAACATTGTGGAGCTTTAAAGACATTGTAATTTGTTTTATCAAACACTGTTGATTCAACTTTTTGTAACGGTATAACCCTACCGGTTTCAAGGATTTCACCTCACCATCAGGGGAATACAAACAAGACTCTAATTTGACTCATATAATTGCATAATGACTCTATATATTATTTATAGTTAAAGAATTAACATTGTGGAGGTTTAAAGACATTGTTATTTGTTATTATCAAACCCTGTTGATTCAACTTTTTGTAACGGTATAACCCTATCGGTTTCAATACTTTCACATCATCATCAGGGGAACACGAACAAGACTCTAATTTGGTGGTTCAAATAATGCTAGTTTGAGTGGATTGCCTATTAAAAAAATAGTATTTTTAACGTAGTCATTACAATTGACCAATTAAACTATAAATTAAACACAACGTATTTTAGAGTAAAGTTCCAATCACAGTTAATAATAACTGGGCTTCACTCGTTTAAAAGTATACTCCGCCTTTTGTTAAATGTTAACTAACAGGTTACAAAGTATTAACTAGCATGATTGATAGTCACAATTAAACTCAAATGTTACAGCATTTAATAATATCAATACGAAATGGCCATGTTATCGATAATAACAATACTTAATCTAGTTTTGTTTTCTTTTGCCGCCCGGTGCAATTAATATGAGCGGTAGTGTTATTAATTGAAGGCATATACCCGCTTCTCGGACTACTTTGTAAGGGGTTCCGATGATTTACAGTACAGCCCGTTTTATTAGAATCATTAATTGGTTCGTTTATTTTAGATGTTATTTTTTTTTATGAAAACGTTAATAATTCAACTTGATATATCTTATCATTTAAACGTCATCATCATCACTATCGTGCCATGTACCTATTGGGAAATGGAGAATACATTTTATCTAGGCACACATCTTCGTTTCTGCTACGTTCATACACCTCGTCATGTGTTATATCCTATTATAAAGAATTTTAACTCAAAATGTTACGTTTATGTGTCAAATGGATATTTTCTCATGCAGCTTCCACTCCTTGCTTAAGTGTAAACAAGAGTGTCTTTAAAATGATATTTAACCTAAGAGAGTTTGATCGCGTTACTTCATATCATAAAGAACTTCATTAATTGATTGTGAGAAATAGACGCGAGTTCACGTTGTGCCACTTTGATATAGTATCCTTAACTGTCCCGTCAACCTCTCGTATTTCACTGAAAATATTCAGCGTCTTTCCGATAATTCACTTGAGCTACATTCAAGTATTTTTTGTTGTTGACTTTCCTAGTTCACCGCTCTTCGGTTTTTTATTTCGTCCTTGACTGCCCGTGCTGTGAGACACTAAACAGTTATTATAGACTTGCTCTGTCATTGATGTGTTTTAAAAGCGAATTGTAAAAGTCTTAATTTGAAGTTGTAATGTTATATGTATCATTTATTAGCCTTTCCTCTCCACCATCGATTGATTGAAAGTTTTTATTGATTGATTGATGGACAATTTATAAATCGTCGTTTGAAGAGCAGATTATCCTCAAGATTATCCTCAATTTGTGAATAGAACTCACTCTTATTGACATATTAAAGAGCGGATATCTTCAATTAGTGAATAGAATCCACTCTTATTGACATATTAAAGAGCAGATTATCCTCAATTAGTGAATAGAACCCACTCTTATTGACATATTAAAGAGCAGATTATCCTCAATTTGTGAATAAACCCCACTCTTGATGATGCTGCCTTAAAGGGCATGGTAGCTATGATAGTCACCGATCTCCGAAGAGGAGAGGAACTTTATTTAAAAATAAGACATAATCTAATGTGGGATTCCGCAAAGTTTAAGTTGTAAATTTTAATAAATTAATATAATTCATTGAGTCATTCATAAGACATATTAAAGAGCAGATTATCCTCAAGATTATCCTCAATTAGTGAATAAACCCCACTCTTATTGACATATTAAAGAGCAGATTATCCTCAAGATTATCCTCAATTTGTGAATAGAACCCCACTCTTATTGACATATTAAAGAGCAGATTATCCTCAAGATTATCCTCAATTAGTGAATAAACCCCACTCTTATTAACACATTAAAGAGCAGATTATACTCAATAAGTGAATATAACCCACTCTTATTGACATATTAAAGAGCAGATTATCATTAATTAGTGAATAAACCCCACTCTTATTGACATATTAAAGAGCAGATTATCCTCAATTAGTGAAAAGAACCCACTCTTATTGACATATTAAAGAGCAGATTATCCTCAATTAGTGAATATAACCCACTCTTGTTGACATATTAAAGTGCAGATTATCCTCAAGATTATCCTCAATTTGTGAATAGAACCCACTCTTATTGACATATTAAAGGGCAGATTATCCTCAAGAGTATCCTCAATTAGTGAATAGAACCCACTCTTATTGACATATTAAAGAGCAGATTATGCTCAAGATTATCCTCAATTTGTGAACATAACCCACTCTTATTGACACATTAAAGTGCAGATTATCCTCAAGATTATCCTCAATTTGTGAATATAACCCACTCTTATTGACATATTAAAGAGCAGATTATCCTCAAGATTATCCTCAATTTGTGAATAGAACCCACTCTTATTGACATATTAAAGGGCAGATTATCCTCAAGAGTATCCTCAATTAGTGAATAGAACCCACTCTTATTGACATATTAAAGAGCAGATTATGCTCAAGATTATCCTCAATTAGTGAATATAACCCACTCTTGTTGACATATTAAAGTGCAGAGTATCCTCAAGATTATCCTCAATTTGTGAATATAACCCACTCTTATTGACATATTAAAGAGCATATTATCCTCAATTAGTGAATAGAACCCACTCTTATTGACATATTAAAGGGCAGATTATCCTCAAGAGTATCCTCAATTAGTGAATAGAACCCACTCTTATTGACATATTAAAGAGCAGATTATGCTCAAGATTATCCTCAATTTGTGAACATAACCCACTCTTATTGACACATTAAAGTGCAGATTATCCTCAAGATTATCCTCAATTTGTGAATATAACCCACTCTTATTGACATATTAAAGAGCAGATTATCCTCAAGAGTATCCTCAATTAGTGAATAGAACCCACTCTTATTGGCATATTAAAGAGCAGATTATCTTCAAGATTATCCTCAATTAGTGAATATAACCCACTCTTGTTGACATATTAAAGTGCAGAGTATCCTCAAGATTATCCTCAATTTGTGAATATAACCCACTCTTATTGACATATTAAAGTGCAGATTATCCTCAAGATTATCCTCAATTTGTGAATATAACCCACTCTTATTGACATATTAAAGTGCAGATTATCCTCAAGATTATCCTCAATTTGTGAATATAACCCACTCTTATTGACATATTAAAGTGCATATTATCCTCAAGATTATCCTCAATTAGTGAATAGAACCTATTTTTATTGACATTAAAAAAAATAAAGTTAAGTTGAGCGTAAAAATAGAAAGGTGATGGCTACAGTCATATGTTTAGAAAAATAAACATATTTGGCGAAGAAACCGGAGAAAACTTAACAAGGGAAATTAACCTCGACGATAGATTCTCAGATATATAATTCATATTTAATAAAATGACTTTATCAAACAAATTGTACATAAACTTACGTAATATTTTAGAAGTTTCGTTAAATGCGAGTTATATAACTCTGATCCAATTTATCTTTGTTATTAGACGAAAGAAAAATGTCTTACATTAATTTTCCGAGTTTTCATAGATAAATCACAGATTTTTCTTAAATTCACAGAATAATGCTCTCCGATATATCACACTTATGAATGAAGAACCAAGAATCTTTACTACGAAGTTTTTCCACATTTTTCCATGACCAAAATGTCTGCATATATTTAAAGATCACTTGCTCTTGTATTAACCCATTGTCATCCGATTTTCAGTTATAATTCGTGGTTTTTTTCGACCAGCAAATGGAACCCAAAAAGGGGTTTGCTTCTTCTAGTTGTAAGAGTACATCATTAAATGCCTGAAAATTGTCATTTGAAAATCTTTATATTTTTTTATGAAAGATATATTTATAAGCAGAGGCTGCGTATCTCAATATGTACCATTTTATTTATTTTTTTACATGAAAATAAAATATACAATTATAACATAGCAGTGGTTCAAAGACATAAATAATTTAACAGGTTGATGAGAATGTGCAACGGGGTTTTATGTAATCAAAAATCGGAAAGAAGTATCGATATTTTTTTTTGATATATGTCCTCAGTGAGATACAGGTAAAAGCCTAGTTTACTAAGGACACGACAAATGAAATGCAAAACACCCAGATCCATTAAAATTATGTGTTCAGATTAAATTACCTGTTGTTTGTTTGCATATTATGTACGAGTATATTTCTTGTCATGTGTAAAAATAAATAAAATAAAAATAAATTTCAAAAATCATAAAAATTACATTCTCTTTCCCCCCCCCCCACCCGAGTAACAAACTACAATATTATAATGAAATATTAAATATACGAGCTCAATGGCCCATTTTATAAGACGCATGTCTTCCAACCCGGAGGTTGCGGGTTCGATTTCTCCTGGAACCCAGTTTATTTTAAAAGAGGTTTTTAGTTTAATTTTAACTTAAAGCCTCAATAATATCTTTCACATGCCAATAATTCCATAAGGTTGTACTGCACACATAGTGTTATATCTGATTCGCTCGATCGTTGCTATAGCTGTCAGACGTGATTTGCTAAATAAATGTATGTTCGACTTTCGAGTTAAGAGCGCTCTGAAGGAGAGTTTGCTATCTAAACAGTGCTAAAGGGTCTTTTAAACTGAGCGGTTTTTTTAACTTTTGGATAAAACACGGATTTTGGATGGTTTCGCGAATTTGCCTGGGTCTTGTGACATTTGAGAAGTGTAATCTATGACATTTATAAAAATGGAGTTATATACAATACAACAACGCGTTTAAATTGTTGAATTATTTTTTGTATTGTAATCTCCGGAAACGGTGATGTTAATTAGCCACCAAGATCATGTGATCTGACACCGTTGGACTATTTTCTCTGGGGTTAAATGAAAAGCCAGGCCTATAAGAATAACTCCCGATCAATTCTTGAGCTAAAGGACGAAATTATTCGCATTATTGGTGAGTTAGAACCGTAATTATGCCAAAATGTCATCGAAAATGTTGACAAAAGAGTGGACATCTGTGGAGCTGCAAGAGGTGGACATTTGGCGGATATTGTTTTTTGTATTTAAATGTCATACATTATATTTCTGGTTAAAGAACTTAAGGATGTGGTTTCATTGTGGTACCGTATATTTGTTCAAAGATACTACCTTAAAGGGAATGGTAGCTATGATGGTCTTTATATCTCTATGATGGTCTATGAGGAACTTTATTTAAAAATAAGACATATTCTAATGTGAAATTCCGCAAAGTTGTAAAGTTGTAAACTTTAATAAATTAATATATTTCATTGAGTCATTCATAAAATCGAATAGCTATAGGTTAAATGATGTGACTTGAACAAAATTTAATGACAGTTGGGAACAAATATTTCTTATAGAACATTAGGAAAGCAATTTCCTTAAGACAAACTGTACCCCTCCTGCAAAACAGCGGATGACAAAAGTTGAATCATAACTCATAAACGTGCTACATTAAATGTCTAAAAGTTTACCGTGAAACATAAAGTGTCTAAATGAGATATACATGTCCTGAACACCCGGTAGATTTCTATTATTCAATGTTCGCGCTGTGGTAGAATTTGTTTGAAGTATGGAATGACTAAAAAATATGTAACGCTTTTTCGGATAAATTATTTCATTAATCGAAAATATTTTTTGTTATTGTTTTGCATTACATTTTCGTTGTGTACAGTACAACCTGTCAAGTTTATTGCTTTTTTAGTAATCGTTACGAAACAAACAGAAAGATATTGATATATTTTACATTTTCTTGCAAATATGTCTAGCGGATTTATTACTTTAAAACACGTTCACTGAGTCGAACACGGCTCCCGTGTCCATACAAAATAGCCTTGAATGTTTAGTGCACTCATAAACGTCTCCCGATAAGGATTCGTCGCTGGTTTCATGTGTTTTGAAGACACGAAGGAATACACTTGTATATGATGTTTCAATAGAAAGTAGAATTTGATTTTTAACAAAGTTATGGGGTTTCAAAAATTCGCGAATTTTCAACATCTCTGTATGACATTTTATACGCGGTGAATGTGTTAAAGCAATCCAATCAACGAGTTTCTATTTCATATTTATTGTATTATCGGTGTCGATAACCATTTCTTAAACATGAAAACAATATTGGTGAAAAAATTACATAATTAAAATAAAAGATAAATCTCTAGGAAAATAGGGTTAAAGGTGGGAATTGTGTGGAAATTAAGAGCGAGTAATATTTTGAGATAAAGACAGTTTCTTTGTAATTTTTTTAATAAAATAATTAGAAAGCTTACTTTTTTATTTTGTATTTAACACTTTTATTTTATTTCACTACCGGTTTCAAAGACCTTCGTCTTCCTCGTCAGATGAAGATGACGAGGGAGGTGGAGTTTGAAACCGGTAGTGAACTCAAAGAACAGTGGTGAATACAAAAATAATAATTGTTTATTTATTTTATTAAAAAAATATAAACATGACACCACAAACTGAAAAACACGACTTTTCTAAGATTCAAGAAACATTTTCTTTAGTTTGTTCTGAAATAATGGATGTGGCGCGTCGGATTGAACAAGAAAGTCTTTCTAAAATTGGTCCGAGTAAACCGCAAAAGAGGCTTTTATTAAACTTTAAGGAAACAAAAATGATAGATGCATTCGAGATGTGGTGATTGAGACGACAGATGCTTCGTATCCTATGGACCAAAAGGCGCACCAACGTCTCTATGATCCAAGAATTTGAGATTACCGAAAGACTTTCTGACAACACGCAGAAAAATAATCATAACATGTAATACTTGGGTAGAGTCCACGCGGCGTAAGGAAAGAATCTTTTTGACTGTTTGTACTATAGCGTAGGTATACAGAGCGTGTGATTGTGTTAGTCAACTCCTGTGTGCTGATTAGTCAGTTTCTAGTAAGAGTGTGTCATCGTGTCAAAAAATAGTGTCACCATGATTTCTAGTAATAATTCACGACGAGGTTTTTTATTGTTATTTTTTTATTTCTGTGTATGTCTGTAGAACTCTCATGTTGCTAGAAAAAAAAAAGTTGTGATAAGCTGGTGATGAAGGGCATGGATGAGGGGAGGCGAGGCATATAAAGATGTCCTATGAGTTGTATTGAACATGCCCCATGACCGGGAGGGATGGAGACAGGTGGTTCGCCGAGTTCAAGACATAACAGACCACGACGCTCAACATTTAGTATACAATGGGGAAATGGAACCCTTGACTGTGCTCTTGTTTAAAAAAATGGCAACTAATGGGCATTAAACCTGCAACACCCACTCTTTGGAAGTCTGGCGTCGGACTTATACCTGCCATGTCGTCAAGCTTTCAGTTTTAGCTCATATTTTTCTTAACTTATGAAGATGCGGTAACCTTATATAATGGTTACAGGTACTACCGTCCTATTCCTATACTCAACTTATGTATATATTCATTTTGCTATATTTTAACCTATTCAGACCTGGCATCTACATATTATAATGGACACAGAGTTCATATGCGCTTTGTAAACATCTTAATGTTTATATTATATTTCTATCCCCAATGAGAACAAATGATGTGTAGGATACTGTATTATCGACTATGAACGTTTTGTGCGCCATTTATCTAAAATAATAATACGTAATGTGGCATTTAGTGTAAATAATATACTCACAAGCAAGAATATTTTTTTATAACCTTCGAATTAATTCAGGTCTGAAGATGTTGAATCTGTCAATAAAAGTGGGTTCGATTCCTGAGCTAGAGCACCCTCGACGAGAGTTTGTTCTCTAAACTGTCCTTTATTTAAACCCTTTCAGACCTGTCGTCCATTATAATGGACACAGAGACTTTCCGCAGGGCCTCAAACAGTATACCAAATTTCAAGAAATTCGTCATGCAAAAATATTAAATAAAGGATTTTCATCCATATCCTCAATAAAATCGAAACAAATGAATAGACTGGACGTGAATGCAGCACTTTGTCTGTCAGAGACAGCACTGCAGCCAAGAATATCCAATATATTAGCAAAGATGCAACAGCAGGTTTCGCATTAGTTTGTTGCAAAAACCCCATGGTTTTTGTTAAATTATAATTGTATCAATGTTCCAATTAAAATTGTTTAACTGTTAGATGTATATTTGTCAATTATAGTTACATATGTCCATCTGTCACAATATAAGATTTAAAAAATATTGAATAAAAAAAACATTTTTATTTCAGTATTAGTGGTCCGCGAAAAAAAATTCCTTTTTTTACCGGTCCACAGGTCTAAAAAGGTTGGGGAACACTGCTCTAAACTGTCCTTTATTTAAACCCTTTCAGACCTGCCGTCCATTATAATGGACATAGAGTTCAAATGCTCTTTTTGAACAACTTAATGGTATATTTCTGTTCTCAATGATGAATAAAATAAAGGATACTGTATTATCGACTATGAACGTTTTGTGCGCCATTTATCTTAAATAATAATACGTAATGTGGCATTTAGTGTAAATAATATACTCACAAGCAAGAATATTTTTTTAAAACTTAAGATTTAATTCAGGTCTGAAGAGGTTAAATCTGTCAATAAAAGTGGGTTCGATTCCTGAGCTAGATCGCCCTCGACGAGAGTTTGTTCTCTAAAAAGTCCTTTATTTAAACCCTTTCAGACCTGTCGTCCATTGTAATGGACACAGAGTTCAAATGCTCTTTTTAAACATTTTAATGGTATATTTCTGTTCTCAATGATGAATAAAATAAAGGATACTGTATTATCGACTATGAACGTTTTGTGCCCCATTTATCTAAACTAATAATACGTTATGTGGCATTTAATGTAAATAATATACTCACAAGCAAGAATATTTTTTTAAAACTTTAGAATTAATTCAGTTCAGAAGATTTTAAATCTGTCAATAAAAGTGGCTTCGATTCCTGAGCTAGAGCGCCCTCGACGAGAGTTTGTTCTCTAAACTGTCCTTTATTTAAACCCTTTCAGACCTGTTGTCCATTATAATGGACACAGAGTTCAAATGCTCTTTTTAAACAACTTAAGGGTATATTTCTGTTCTCAATGATGAATAAAATAAAGGATACTGTGTTATCGACTATGAACGTTTTGTGCGCCATTTATCTAAAATAATAATACGTAATGTGGCATTTAGTGTAAATAATATACTCACAAGCAAGAATATTTTTTTAAAACTTAAGATTTAATTCAGGTCTGAAGAGGTTAAATCTGTCAATAATAGTGTGCTCGATTCCTGACCTAGAGCGCCCTCGAGGAGAGTTTGCTCTCTAAAAAGTCCTTTATTTTTAACCTTTTAAGACCTGTCATCCATTATAATGGACACAGAGTTCATATGCACTTTGTAAACAACTTTATGGTATATTTCTGTTCTCAATGATAAATAAAATAAAGGATACTGTATTATCGACTTTGAACGTTTTGTGCGCCATCTATCTAAAATAATAATACATAATGTAGCATTTAGTGTAAATATTACACTCACAAGCTAGAATATTTATTTAAAACTTTAGAATTAATTCAGGTCTGGAGAGGTTAAATCTGTCAGTGAACGTGGGTTCGAAACCTGAGGTAAAGCGCCCTTGAGGAGAGTCTGCTCTCTAAACTTTCATCATCATCATCATCAATGGCACTACAGCCCATTGTGGGCCCCGGCCTCCTCCAGCAGTCGCTGCCATTCCCCCCTATCCTGGGATGCACTCCTCCAGCCCCTGATGCCAATCACGTTTGCATCATTCTGCACCCCATCCATCCACCTAAGCTTTGGTCTGCCCACGCTACGTCTTCCTTGGGGCTTGGAAAAGAGTACTTTGTTAGGCATTTCCTCTTCTCCCATTCTTGCTACATGCCCCGCCCAACGTAGCCTCCCAATTTTGATGTATTTTATAATGTTGGGCTCTTTGTATATGCTGTATAACTCCTCATTATATCTCACTCTCCAAGATCCATTTTCCTGTATGGGTCCGAATATTTTTCAGAGTATTTTTCTTTCAAATATTAGAAGGGAAGATTCGTTCTTCTTACTCAATACCCAGCATTCAGACCTCTCTAAACTTTGCTAAATAAATATTCCTCTTATTATTATCAGATCAAAAAAAATCTATAATTTGGAAAACATAACTTTGACAAATAATGTATCTGACGTCCTTTGAAAAAGTTGTATTACGTATGGTGGCAAATCCTTCCACAACGACCGACACCAAGTTAAATCTAAAAAAAAATATTTCTATCAGGGATAAATCTCAAAATCCAGTTAAATTGAACCGCTCAATAAACTTACAGTTTTCTGGAAGGGCTTTTTCACCTACCTTTATGTACTTTGTTAGACATTAAAAACTCGGCAACTCCATTTCCTACAGTCGTTCCTCGTACAACAAGGCATCCCAAAAGTTCACTGGATACGGCGTTCTTTATATTTATTTTTATGTTACTTTTACGCAACGTTTACGGTGTTTTTATGGGCAAGCGTAGTCGCGACATGGTACGTGACTTTTTACGACAATTGTCGAAAAGAAAAAATAATCGGTAATACTGTATTAAGGATTTCTTGACAGTAATTCCCGAGTGCTGTAAACATACAGTTGTTCTTGATTTTTATAGTTACCGCTTTTAAACAATTAAAAGGTATGTTATAACCATTTCGAATTTATATTTTTTTTACATGCACTATACAGACAGAATCTGAATATTTTTTGAATTTTCAATATTAAAAAAATACTTAACATAAGTCAAATAAATCGATCTGAAAAAAATATATTACCTAGTTATAAGTTAGTTTGAAGGAGTTGCTAGTATTACATTTCTAAGAAATGAAGTATCAAGATTATTAAAAATAAAATGATATGTAGAAAATTAAAATATGCTAGTTCATTGTTATAATACGAGTATATAAAAAGGGTTAGTTCTTATTTTATTTGTGTATATATTGTAGAGTTGATATCTGTAAAAATTGTAATCATTGTACCTATTGTGATGAAATGTTCCTTATGCGTGGCCTTTGCAATAATCACTATAAATAATAGGTCAGCCCATGCATGCAGAGAGCGCGCGGTATACATGGTATCTATAGTTCGGAAAATCTAGGATGAACCGTATGACAGCTCACAAATGTGCCCCAATACAACCTTGTAACGATGTTCAGTAATTTTAATTATTTTATCAACTTTAATATAAGCCTCGATTCTAATAAATAGCAAGTTATTTAGGTAAATACATTACATAAAACTAACAATAATGACAAATTAATACATCTTGTCACAAATAAGCAAAAATGTGGCAGTTTGTTAAAATCAAATAATATTTGGTGACGTTTGTCAAAAGTCACTACGTTAGTCTGCATTGGCTAGGGGGATGGGGTATTCGATAATTGGATTTTCAAAAATCGATTTCGTAAATCGATTTTAATTAAATGTTCGTAATTAGTATTAATTCATAGTGGATCTTGGCCTATTTAAAGATACATAAAAATCATACAATACATTAGAAAGTCAGTATAATGATAATTAGGAATTAAAACGTCAGTTTAGAGAAAAACAATTGTTCGATTTGTAAAAAAACTATTCGATTTGTAAAAAAAAAAACGATTTTACCCCATCCCTTTGTGACAAACGTCGCACGGTTCATCCTAGACTTTCCGAAGTATAATAAGCCATGACGGCATACAGGAGCGAATAAAGGGGCTTACGGTGAGCGATGGGCTGCACATAAGGAACGAAAAATGACAAAAATTTTTTTTTTTTTTTCGGAGTTTTCTTCATCTTCCTTTTTCATTTTTCTACTCTCTTTAAATGAGTAAGCCGTTGCGCACAAGCAAACTCAACGGCCACACCACTGTACTGTATCTGATGGCGTACCTAAAGTGAAACAATCGGAACACACCGGCATGTTTTTTTTTTTTGAAAGAATAGATATGACCGGAGTCATATGTATCATTATACCTCCGAATATTAGGCGGAAAATATGTCTGTGTCATTCGAGGGGAGTAGCACAGCGTGGGGTTCGAACCGGCGACCTTACGCACGCAAATCCATTGCGTTGCCGTACGGCCATGAATCTTAATAACATTGTAATTTATTTTTATCAAACACTGTTTATTCCACTTTTTTGTAACGGTATAATCCTACCGGTTTCAAGGCTTTCACCTCATCTTCAGGGGAGCACAAACAAGACTAAATGCTGTTCGAACTGGTACCGATATACACGCTTCAACGGTTGGGGGCTGAGGGGTGAGGGAGGCATGGGACGATTTCGGCCAAGAGCGGAGAGATTTTTGGGATATAACTGTTCACCAGATGTTCGGATCGATGTACTGACTTAGAAATTTCTAGGGCCTCTAATCTGTCCAATTTATTTCCGTTACTACTGATATGTAAGAATTTGGCATCATCGATAGAAAAAGTATGGTTTTCACGGTGACAATGATTAGCCATTTCAGAATAAATTAGAGGATTTGTTAAGGCGGATTTGTGTTTACGAAATCTCTTATAAATAAATTACAATGTTTTTAAACCTCCACAACGTTAATGCCTTAACTATAAACAACACTCTTAATAACACTGTACAATCAAGTTTTTCAATATATGAATATTTCAAACAATGTTCAATGATTCTGTATTATTTATTTAAATGCCTTATTGTTCGTTGTGCTTTGGATGAAGTTCCATAAACGTTTAAACTTTCATATAAAGTAGAATTAAGTATTATATTATTTGTAATAAAGTTCCATTATGTTTGTGGAACCGATCAGACCCTGTTTAATTCAATCTCAATTTTGAATAGGCACTTTAAAGGATTTAATATTATGATAGTTTTTATGGATATGCCTTATTTTGTTATTTGTCTGAGAATGAATCCATTTTTGTATTATTGTTCAAAAATATGTAAACAAAAATTATTTTCTTTCGTTTTGTTAAAAGTGAAAATCATTTTTAATGTGTCAACAAAAAAATATTTATATTTTTGCAAACTTGGATTGAAAAAAGGTTTTTGTCTTTCTTTCTTACATAGTATTTTGCTAAAAAAAAATAATAACTAACAAATTTTTCCCGACTTCTTACATCCGAGAATTTCCAGTTACATATTTTTTTTTCTCTTCAACAATGCTTGTATTAGTTTGTACAACACTTTCGCTGTATACGATACAACCTGGTGGACTTATTGCAATGCGGCAATTTCTTCCAACCAACTCAGAAAGATGTTAACCCTTCCTTCCCTGTGATGTGTAACTAGTACATATTGCTTCTAAAAACTTGAATATCTCTATAAATATAATAAATACTGGGTTCAGATTTTAGGTATTCCTCCGTAATACATTTACGCATTGAATGAAAAAAATAATATTAATAATAATTAGCACATATCGGCCACATCAGAGATATTTTGTGAAAATCGGGAATAAATTCACCAATACAATCAAACGTGTGCCAGTGTGTGACGTAGGTATATTCATTCTAAAAAACCGCTATGGGTGAGGAAGCGACGCTATTCACGTCTCACTCTCACTCTACTTCGATATGTATATGGGAACGCAAGAAATATAATCTCAGTTTGCAGTTGTGTTTCTTCCTTCGAGGTTTAACATACACAGTGTAAATCCGTCTCCACTCTCAGTAGCTCTCGGGCATCCATTTGATGTGGTCTCTTCGCCCGTTTTGTGAACGTCGGCCGATGTTTTTTTTTCATGTTTTAAGCAGTTAAATTTCAATTATTATCACATTTGACTTAAAATTTAATTAATTTAAGCGATTGGCTATGAATATTCTAATTTTTCCGATTTTAAATCGCTTATTTTTACATGTGTATTGAATACGCAGCACCGGAACGGGCGATTTTTTTTAGCACAGGAAGGGAAAGGTTAAAGATGCCTTTAGATAAAATCAGACTCTGATATATTTTTTAAATACATATCTGGGTCCTAACGGGAATCGAACCTGTAAACCCCGGAGATGAAGACGGATGTGTTACCATCTAGACCACTGCATAATGGCTTTAGGTTATGGCGTTATACCGTCGAATCAAGTCCTTTTTTTTTGTTACCAGGCAATCAATTATTACTAGAATGGTTAGTTCCACCACGTCAAAGTCAATAATGTAATTATATTAGTCAATATACATGCATGCATACATACCACCACGCCGTGTTGCTTTCGGGGTAGGCATAAATAACACATCATTTGGTCAAACAACGTTTTTTTTGTGTCGAACTTTTCCTTGCACTTGTATATTTGATTAGTCATTAATTCTTTCCACATGTCCAGACCATCTTACAGCTCCTTTCTTCATCTTACTTAAAACATTCATTTCATCCATGCATTCATTTCTGATGTCTTCATTCCACCTTCTTTCAAACATTGACACTCCACAAATTTTCCTTAGTGCTCGCATCTCCACATCATATAAATGCTAACTTTTCTCCTTCTGCCAAGTCCAAGTTTTACTTCCATACATCAAGGTGACCATCAAAACATTATTACATGTTGTAATTTTTTTGTTTTTTTATATTCCATGGTTGTTGTATTTTACATTTAGTGCTCCATTTACCTTATGTCTTGTCGCTGCCCTTTTTTTAATATCCCTTTCTACTCGCCCATCAGACGTTAACATACTGTCTACATAACAGAACTAATCAACCTGCTCTAGTGTTTCTTATTCAATGTAATAAAATAAAAGTAATACAGTTGAAAACTTCAATTAATTAAACTGTAAAGTCGTTTATACACAATACAAAAAATTAATGCTATAATTTTTATAAAAGTATTTTTTTTTTGTCAAAAAGCGTTTAATCACTTTCGAGAATAAAGAAACAAACATGCATTTTTCTCCAAGAGAAAAACAAACATTTATCTTTATTTTTAACAGTACATTCATTTCTCTAATTCCTTTTCAAATAATCTCCTTTATCTTCTCTTTTCTTCGCTTTCTGTTGTTTTTTCTCTTCTTTTTCTTTATATAAAATTCATCATCTCTGCACAATGCAACGCGGTGTTGCTGTTGTATTTTTTTTATGATTTTTCCACCCCTCACATTCAAAAAAGGAGAACAAAGGGGAATAAAAAAATAAACAATAATTTTTCTATGTCGCTTTAATAAAAATTATACACCGGTGTTGCGTGTCCGGGGAACTGGACTGACGCAATTAAAAAAAAAATGGAAAAAAGATTTTTTTAACAATATTTTACAATTAATTACTTTGTCATTACCTACTTATTATATAAATCTCCGCTAAACCTGTTTGTAACTTTGTAACTCCTATCCCGAATTTTTAAATTTTCTAATATAGAATTCCACGGAGTTAAAGTCGAAACCTTTGACAAATTAAAGGATTTGTTTATATACTTTTTGGAGTAGGCAAAATGGATCGATCTACATCCCTATCCATGCATACAGGTCTCCCCTTGTCTACAACCACAATCGTGGTCAGAATTTTCTCTTCTCTTTCTAGCATAATACCTGTTCAGTTTGGGGGGGGGGAGGGGGGTCGTGCAAACTAAGCTCAGACCTTTTGATAATATATTAATTTATTATTGCTTCTTGAGAATCCGTTTGTTATCTTGCATTGCTCTTATTTTTGCTATTAATGATCGAGATGATTGCTAACGTCTTGTCATACGTGCTCTCCTGTGTCTGACACTTGTATTGACTGACAGGTTTATTGCCATGTGTCAATCTCTTCCAACTAACCAGAACGATGTGACAAATACCGTTAGGTGATAGCCAGACTAGAATCATTTTTAAAAATGTCCATTTACGCAAGGAATCGAACCCGCGTTTCCCAGTTAGGAAGATTTCGCCTTATCCACTATGTCCGAGAAGCCGTAAATTTATATGCCATCAAGCCATGTCGGTCTTAGGGTAGGCAGCGAGGACAGATCTCCACACCTATCTATATATCCCTTCATACATGCCCTTCTGTTTCTCTTACTTATATTGTATTGTATAATACTTTCGTGGCAAACAGTATAACCTGGCAATGGACCCACCAGTTATATATATTTTAATCTGTTAAGAAATTCTGGAAGTAAAATATAAATTATTTATCGAACCTGGCACCATTTTGTTAGTTTTGCCCAAATCCGTTCACAATTTGCTGCTGCATCATTTGATGTCATAATTCAACTGTATGGCTGCAATAAATCCCATTTGCTCCCATTTGCCGTGTTATATTTTTTTAAACCCGCCAAATTGAGACAGACGCCATTTTACAGCAGGAAATCACCCCTTCGACTACCCCCGTCGCTGGACCCCTTGTTTCAGCGCTTTGTGAAGAGACATGCTGAAAATTTTTCATTATATTGTTATTTTTAAAAAGAGAGAATTTTTCGTTATCTAGAACAAAATTTCGTGTGATTTTTTTACTATTCTTTTTATCTCTTAAGAGAAGGTTTCATCAAAAGAAATCAATGCAGCCTCCACAGCATTCCTGGCAGTGTTTTGCGGTTGCGGGGTGCTTTTGCGAGTGGTAACCTATTTTTTTTAAAGATTTTCAGATGGTGTTTTACTTAAGGCATCTAGCGCATATTTCTCTTAAATCAAAGTTTTTGACCTTAACGTTGTGGAACACCGTACGAGTTTTAAAATGTTTAACATAAAATACTTTCTTTTTTCATTAATTACATTAATCCACCTTCTATTTCGCCTGAAAAGTGTCTCCGAGATAGGGGATAAAAACACGTGTGTCGAGGATTAATGTATCAAGCGGAATTACAAGTATTGTTAAATATTTTTGGTTGCTTGGAAGATTTATTATATTCTCTATAAACGTTTTGTGTTGAAACCCCTAGGGTTCAGAGTAGTTGGTGAGATGCCAACAACTCTGAACCCTGGGGTTTCGTTTTCGATTCCCGAAGGAACTCAATTAATTTAAACGAAGAGTCCCAGTCTGATTTTCACTGAATACTCTCCAACTCGGGATTCAAACTCATTATTATTGACAGATGAGTGAAATAATCGAAAGGCTATCACCTCATCATCAGGGGAGCACAAACAAGACTGATGAGGTGAAACCCTTGAAACCGGTAGGGTTATACCGTTACAAAATGTGGAATAAACAGTGTTTGATAAAACAAATTACAATGTCTTTAAACCTCCACAATGTTAATGCCTTAACTATAAATAATATAAAATATAATCGAAAGGTATTGACTTCGGCTATTCGATAAGGTACTTCCCCGCGTTTGTATATGTTAAGAAAAACGTATTTGGTAAGAAAACCACAGAAACCTTACCAAGGGAAGACGAACTACTCGTACGATGAAACCGTTTATCTTTCGATAATAATACATTCGGCTTTAGGTGTAGTGTAGTGTATGTATGTACTACTTTCGTTATCATATTTTAATATGAAACCCTTTGAAGGTATATATGCCATAAGTCTTTCTTTACTACAGTAGACATCTATCCCATACTCTAGAGGCCAGACTGAAAGGACGTTTGAGGTAACCAGACTGAATCGCTCAATTTAACTTAACAAGACAGTAAACAATCTCAAAGACTCAAAAGATTTTGTATAGTTATATTTTTAAGACTCGCCAAATTGAAACAGACCCCATTATACAGCTGCAAATCTACCCTCGCTACCCACCGTCGATTTCGCACCCCTTTCCTCCCTCATTTTGTGCAAATTCACGGTGTTTTGTTATACCTATAGGTATATAGCTGCTGAAAATTGAGATGTTAAGACAGCTCTTGCTGAAAAACGGTTTTCAGCGGATATTTTGCAAGCTCAATTTGTTTTGATATCATTTGAGATTTTGGTATTGGATTATTTGGAATTGATTGCCGTATGATAGAAATAAAAATGTTTTGTATATAATTTCGGTCTTATGAGTTTATTTTATCTAATATAGTAAACTTTTATATTTCATGATAATTGTTACAAAAGAGAAACAGTATAAATACTGATAAAATTTCTATTAACTATGATTAGTAGAACTTGAAGTTCGATTTTGCCTTTATAGAATAAATTTAATATTCTCAATAAATTATCAATGGAGTGGGATATTATGACGGTGCTTTTTTCTGTACTGGTCCTGTGACGGGAATGACTGTCCTTAAGTGTTATGGATATAGATGGCGTGTCCTTTTTTATTGCAAATAATATTATTATTGCAAATACTATTAATCATGGAAGTATTCCGATATTAATATTTTTCTGTTTTCACTTGTACCCTGAATTTTTAGTGTCTTTTGAAAAATTGTAAATAATCTATTATAAATGGCTATGAATAAATAAAAAAAAACGCCGAGGTATCGTGAGTGACGTCAAAAATATATAATTATAAATATTGTATAAAAATTTATAATTATAATAAATTGATTCGAAAGTTTTTGATTATATTATCTGGAATATTTCTTCCTGTAAGTTTTTTTTTATTTATTAATTTTGTGTTAATTTACTTTTGTTTTTCATTGTTTCAGGTGAGTTGTTTTGAAATGCATCTTAGAAGACACAGTTACTATTTCCACAGTTACAAGACACAGTTCCTACTTTGGTTAAGGTTTGTTAATATCTCAATATATTTTTAACTGAAAGTTGTCTGACAGCTTCTTTGTCTCTTTATATTCAAGTCATTTAATGGGATGTCTCCATTGTATCTTTCGAATCTGTGTCTGACGGATATTTCTTAGGAGAGAAGTTGAACTTTAAATTATCTATTGGGTGTTAACATAAGTT
Organism: Odontocerum albicorne; assembly: GCA_949825065.1. Taxonomy (NCBI): domain Eukaryota; kingdom Metazoa; phylum Arthropoda; class Insecta; order Trichoptera; family Odontoceridae; genus Odontocerum; species Odontocerum albicorne. The sequence continues at coordinate 6,962,340 of OX463866.1, read as the reverse complement.
GTGTCCGTTTTTTTTTTTTTCAATTTAAAACTGAGCACCAAAAGTAAAACAAAATGGTAAATATTATACTTCATTCGAAAGAAAATTTTCTGCTCTACAAGATATTGTGTTTGCTTTTACGTTACATATATTATTTTCTTTGATTACATGCCTAGAAAATGGAATGTCAAGTAGACGAAAGTGAGCATTATCGACACCTCCTTCTGTTCGCGTTCAATCGAGGGAATAAAGCTGCCAAAGCTGCTCGCAATATTTGCGAAATGTACGGTGAAGATGCTATGAATAAAAGGACAGCTCGTTGATAGTTTTTGCGTTTTAAAGACGGTAATTTTGACCTGAAAGACATGGATCGTTCCGGACGACCAGTGGACTTCGATGAGGACCGCTTAAACCATATTATTCATGTTCAGTGGTTCAGTCATTTATCTAATGAACCAAGGGCCCCGGGTTCTATTCCCGGTAATGACACATTTTTTTCCACTGTGATTGTGGGCTGGTAAAATCGAAGAAACGTAAGAAATTCTTTGATGGAACTTTGTAGGAGCTTATAAGCAAGTTGAGGGTATACGTAACACAGTGCTCTTGAGACGATAGTGGTGGGGTCGCAAAAAAATACAAATTAGCGCTGTCTAAATTAGGACACATTGTAGTACGTAACTGCGTTTTTGAGTATTCAAATGTTGATACGCCTATTAATTAAAAAAAAAACACGTGCGGTCCGTGAACCTTTACACAATACTGGTTTTGACACACGGGTCAAAAATGTTTGCTACCCCTGATCTTATATGCGTGAAAATATCACGTATGTATGATTAAATTTTTGCTTAAAAAATAATTCCATTCAAGCTTATATGCTACACAGCGGCAACACGTTTACTCGTGTATTTCAGAACAGTTAAGATGTAGTAGGTTTGGTCCTTTCTCCATGTATATAATACATACATGCATGCAAATACATTAATCTAGTAAAATGCTCTGAGAAAAGTACATGAGGTGTCGACAGAATACGAAATTAAGTGATTTGATATGAATGAGAACTTTAGGTATATAAGGTTGGCTACCCCTGTCCAAAAAGGTTGGCTACCACTGTTCAAAAAGGTTGGCTACCCCTGTTCAAAAAAGTTGTCTACCCCTGTTCTAATCTATCAATATTCAACCCAGTGGCTTTTTGCTGATCACCAGGTAGTTGGCGACAGTAGTGTAATTTGTACTTAATGGAAATCCCCACTTTGTGAGTGACTAAGGATTTGACCTGTTCCAAAATTATGGTGTTCCCTAAATCATCATAAACAAGGCCACGGTTGGAGTGCACACGGATTGTACTATATGTAGGGTTTTGTTGATTCCCCACCCTGCTGATAAAGAGTGGTCCTGACTATCTAATGGAGGAGTGTCTAATATATTCATAATTCCTATGAGGATTAGAGGAGATCCATTGCGCATTTCCAGAGGCTTTACCATGGATGAAAAGCTTTAATATCCGACTGTGAGGGAGAAACTATATGAGCAAATCCCCACAGTAAACACTGTACTCATGACATAAGAAATATGTCTTTATCTTTTAGTAAACATGAGACGTTTCACAAATAACAATATTCTTCACAGGAACAGAATTTTCAGTAAATCAATTTCACCGTATTGCAGCGATGTTTCAGCAAATTTTCCCTCGCATAAAGCGTATGCACCCTCTTCCTACAATATCTCGTCTCCATATCTCTCGCCTCTCTTCCCTTCTACGTATTAAGGTGGGAGTAGCGTGCGATATGACTGATTTATTTCTACAAATACTACTTACTTCCCTACATGCTCTGATATGAGATAGTCACGCAGGTTTCGCTGTTCTGAGTTGCATCTCGCGTGAAAGGAAAGAAAACCGCATGTAACATTTCTTAAAAAAAATATATATATATATATATATATATATATATATATATATATATATATATATATATATATATATATATATATATATATATATATATATATATATATATATATATATATATATATATATATATATATATATATATATATATATTATTTTATACAAAATATTAGATTAAAATATAATTACGTTTGGATGACACTTATCAATACAATTCATCATCTTCCACTTCCTTCACTAACTTTTTATTTTAGATCTTGTTGACTAGCTGATTGTCTATCTAGGAATTCCTGTTTTCAGTCATTCTACTTATCCCAATGAGAGACGTGTTTAGGATACGTATGCTAGAGGGAAGAGATGATGATGGTTTGTTGATAAATAATAAAACACGTTAGATCGCAATGCGGAAAGAGAGTGGAATTTTATTAGTAACGTAGGTATTTATATCTTTTTAGAATGTGCGCGAGAACGCGCTCGCGATATGCCTACGTCTCGCTTCTGTGAATGCAAAACGATTAATTGTTGTATGTAGGTAACAATCTATTTACGGAACCGGCGAGACAGCGTGGTGCGTTCTCTCTCTAGTATGGAGTGCGGTCCGCTCGGCTATGGGATGAATGACCGGCGGGTGACCTTCGGACTTGTTTACTTAGATTTATCGAGGAATCCGAAGGTCATTTCATCGGTCATTGACCGTATGTATGAATGCCGAGTGGGCGAACGCCACACGTGTATTGAGAAATATACACGGAGTGACATTGTATGACAGAATACGGAATAAAGTGATAAGGAATGAATGTGTACTTAACCCTTTTAATTCCAGCATATTTTGCATGAAATGTGCGAAAAATCCCAAGCATTTTTTGACAAAAAAACAGTAGTTTATAATTTATTTGTATCTCAGTTAATATTTAGTTTTAAAACCTATTTTTTTGTGTTTACCTCCCTGTATAGTTTAAAATAATAAGTAATTTTCATATTTCATAAAAAAATATTTTATTCAACATAAAAACTTGTACGAAAACTTTGAGGCCGATGATCGTCCCTGTGGGATTTTTCGCATACACTAGTTGGTGCCGATAATCGGCCCCGTGAAATTAAAAGGGTTAAGACTGATGTGTTAAGTAGTATTGGGCATGTAGAATGAATTAATAGAGAATACTAACAAAAAATATATATACAGTGTATATGGGAGTGAAACACCAAGGAAAGTATTGTTGGATGCAGTGAATGTTATTCTGAATGAAGGAAAGCAGAATGATGTATGAGAAGATGTATAGATGTGGAAGAGTCGTAGGATGTGTGTCGATTTAGAAAATTATGGGTTCTGTCTTTCTGTCTACCCCGACAGGGAGATGGCGTGATGGTAAGTATATGCTTATCCTATAATATGGATCGTCGTTGCTGGCCTCGTAGTCGAGGATCCCCTCGCCACTCCAATGCCAATTCAGTTGGAAAGGGAAGTTGTGTCGTGGAGTTTTTTTTATGGTAGTGAGCTGGTACACTCATCAGCTACAGCGGTGTACTGAGTCCGATGGCACACCGAAGATAGACGAATGGAGCACACCAGCATGTTAGTGTTTCTCTCTTTTGACAGCATATATATGACTGAAGCCAAATGTATCTTTATGCCCTTGAATACTAGGCGGAAAACTACCTGCGTCATTTAATCGAGTAGTACAGCGTGTCTAGTGTGTTAATCTAGTGCGTTACCGCGATGCCATGCACCTCAAACGTATTTAACATTACTATATTTATCAGAAGACCAAGACACTCAAATTTATTACTCGACGAATAAAAAAAGTTTAAACATTGTAGACTTGTAATATTTTTTAAACAAAATAAAAATAATTGCACTTGAATATTTTTTGCCACCTTTTCCAAAAATAGGCTTACAAGAGTATTTTCTACGTTGTATTTCCCTCCTTGACAAAGTACCTGGAAAGAGGGGGCTGGAAAACTGTTTTGACGGTTCAGTCTTCCCCCTCTTCCTTGGCTAATGCAACAAGACTGGGTGCAGTCTTGTTGTCGTCATCATGACGTGAAGGGGATGAAACCACCCTCGAGTTTTTTTTCAAAATCTCATCGTAAAATAACAAAAATATCCTTCAAGAATAATTCACATCCCCTTTGAGCTTTGTTTTCACTTTGAAAAATCCTTTACCTCACGTTTTTGAGAATTCTAGTTAAAATAAATCTAGCAACGAAGAACAGGAATTCAATATTTGAACTAGTTTTAAATAATAGATATAAATAAATATTAAACAATATGGCCACTGTCCTACCCTGCGTTATCAATGGATCGTAATAATCTTGTCTATGGTCTAAAATTTGTTTTTTTTTTAAATAATTACAAACTCTTTCTTTGCATTATATTATACTGTATTCTATACACTTTCGTTTTATATAGTGCAACGTTGCGGCTATATTGTCATGTGACAATCTCTTATAACCAATCTGATGGATGTTAAAGAAAATATTTTTTAAATACATCCGAGTTCCAAATGGAATCGAACCCACGATCTCCAGATTGGGAGACTGGTGTTTTATAAACTAGACCACGGAGGTCGTATGATACTCAACATGTCCGTATTGGTAATGCTGACATACTGAAGAGCGTAATCGAGCTATTTGATATAGATACACAGGAGTATGCACGAAACTCGCTGTTCGTCATTACATGTGTTGATGCAATTACTACACGTGAATAGACAAGAAAAATTGTACAAGAACGCTGCGCTTGCCAGTTTGTTACCTGACGAACTTTTGAAGTAGACAGGGACCCTATTATTTTGTTTTGTAACCACCGGGAATCAAATCGAATACCCACGGGTGAAAGTCAAGCGTATTACTAACTAAGTATTGGAGGTCGTCGAAGGATTATTAATTAATGTTAACCTTATATACTTACATTTTTCATTTGACCTCCGAGAATTTAAATCCACTTTTTTTTTTCACTTCTACAAATTTCAAATCTATCCTAAACGTATCCATAACGTGTTCCTCGCGGGAAGCACAAACGCCTGTGATCTGATCTGTAGCATTCCTTTGTGTATTTTACGTAATGTTTAGTTTATCTCCTTTATTTAACGAGTCTCCTTAAGAGTAATGACTATTATTTATTATCAAAAAATTACTTGAATGTCATGTTTACTTGGTGTTGTAATCAAATATCAGTGGTTGTAAATAAAATACGCGTTTAAACTTAGAAATTAAAAAACGCCGAAATTGTGCCGCGCACAGGATTCGTGGAATTTGATTTTTAACGCGGTGTACAGGTTAAATACTTTCGAAATTGACGAAATTTAAATTAATTTATTGGTTTGACCGTTAATATTAATAATTGTGAATATCATATAAATGAGTTATTAACAGAAAAGCATAAAAAAGATTAAAAAAATTGTTGTTTAAAAAAAAAGCAGAATTTTATATTTAAAATAAATAACTGCGTACCGCTTCTGAATTTCACCAAGATGTCTTTCACCATAGACAAAAAAGAAATGAAAATTCACAACATTTGAAAAACGAACTGTTTAATTAGATCATTGCGCCGCCACTGCACTTCGAAAGCGCGCGTAAATTTCGGCGCGAAACTATACGTCCAATCAGAGTCGGACGTGAAGAGGAGTTTATGTATTTTTTTTATAGCTTTTGCGAGGTGCACAGCATCTTCAATTCAGACAATATTGCCAGTATCAAAAATGCAAAGAGAGGATATTGCTACATTGCAGTAAAATTCCTTGCCAATTATCTTTTAGGAGAATTGAGCTATTCTCGGGTTTTATGTCCTCGCCGAGGAATTTGTATTATTAATATCGTCGGTTTCGGTAATTTGTGCCAATCAAAAAATAGCGAATTGTTAGCGAGTTTTATTGGTTGCATAAATTTTGTGGGTTTTATGTGATGCCATTTATAATTTAAGATCGAACGACGAGAATAATTCTGTCAGTTTGCCATATTTTTTTTCTAGAATACTCAATTTCTTAATAATTTAGAGCAGGGATGCCCAACTGAAATATGAGTAATTTGGTGGGCCAAATAAAACATTGCAAGTCTTTAATGGGCCACACATATAAATATTTTATAATTTAATCATAATATTGACGTTTTTTTATATTAAAAATAAACAAACAACTTACAATCGTAATATTTTATTACTTTGTAAAATTAATGAAACATTTGTTTTTTTATTATTTGATAATTTTTAAATATCGACTGGTAATTTGGACGTCGCGTATCGCAGTTGATAGGTTAAGTTTTCATCAGTCAACCTCTTTCGACACTTCGATTTTATAAATTTTAATTTTGAAAAAAAAAAAACGATTCCCAGCGATATGTGGTGCCAAATGCAGGTATAATGCACATTGCCAGTTGCCTCAATATTGCTCAGTGCTAGCGCTGTCCCGCATTACACTAGCATTACTACAAACGAATATCTGGCGCCGGCCTACAGATGCGACACACAGGTAATAAATTTCTCACCTACAAAATTAATAATATGTGAAAATTATCATAATTAACGTGTTTTTTTTATTTTATCAATAACAAAATGCTAAATGTATAAAAAGTTGCAAACCTCGAAAGGGCCATACAAATTTATTAAATTGGGCTACATATGGCCCGCGGGCCACGATTTGGACATGTATGATTTAATATGTATCTTTGTGAAATGCGATATATGGGTGAATAATGAAAGATTGAAGCAAGTTGAGGAATTCTGCTATTTGAGTAGTGTATTCTCAGATGATGGAAGAGTTTAGAGGGATATTGAACGGCGTATAGCGATATGAACGAAAAGTCGATGGAGCACCAAAACATATGTACTCGAACTGGGCAGTATCAAAATCTGCTAAGATCATAGTCTACAATGGTATTTAGGCGCCAACTTTGATGTATCGTAGTGAAACATGGACGTGAAAAAATATTGATAGAAACAGAATAAATGCTGTAGAAATGTGTGCATTGAGAATAATGCATAGAGTGACAATGTATGACAGAATACAGAATGAATTGATAAGGGATGAATGTAACTTTAAGGCTGTTGTATTCAATAATTTGAAAAATAGTACGTTGAGATTGTTTGGGCATATTGAACGAATGGAAAAATATTAAAAAAACAGATGTACATGGTATAGTGCAATTATGAGTGGAAGGCGTGTGAAAAGAAGACCAAGGAAGTATGGTTGGATCAAGTCAATTATGATATTCTGAAAGAAGAAAATGTTGAAAGTCAGGAAATTCGTAGAAGTTGTAGAGGCTAAGGATGTGCGTCAAGATAGGAAAGTATGACCCTCTGTCCTCCTTTGCTATTCCGAAAATGAAGTGATGGTATGTATGTATATATGTGTTGACATGTCTGACTTGGATAAAAACAACCTCGTGGACATATCTGAGTTTGAAAAAGTCTCTTATTTCAATCACCATTTGGCATTGATTTTACGAGGAGATGTCTTATATTGAAAAATGCAGATTTATCCAGGACTACATAAGCAACATTTTTGGTAAATTTATTTCAAAAATGTCATAATGTGGACATATCTGGGGTTGAAAAGCGTCGACACATTGATCGTCCAGTTCATTACTCAGACAACTCCAAATAACCTGTTTTGCGATAATGAGAAAAGCAATATTATAATCGTCACCATAAATCAAATACTATTCATTTTTGCCCGAGTTTTATATATTTTATCAATAGATGTTGATAAAATCTATTGATAAAATATATAAAACTCGGGCAAAAATGAATAGTATTTGATTTATGGTGACGATTATAATATTGCTTTTCTCATTATCGCAAAACTGGTTATTTGGTGTTGTCTGAGTAATGAACTGGACGATCAACATATGTAACTCCAGTTGGAAGACGGTATCTTACCAATGATCTCACGGAGATCGTCGGTCAATAATGATTAAAAAGATATAGAAAGTCTCTATTAAAAAAAAACAGATGGCATTCTGTATAAGGTCGTACGGAGTTTTGTATCGTGGGATTATCCTGATGATGCTGACGTTTCGAAAATTTTACATTTTTCATCTTCAAAGCTTGTTTTGTAGTCAACTTCCCCAAATTGATTACAAACGTGCTTTTCGGAACTTCGATAGCATAAGTACAACACTTTGAAATACCTTATACAACTGATTAACTGTCGTGGTTTAGTAGGTAAGATCTAATCTCCCGACCCGGATGTTGCGGTTCGATTCCCGCTGAAACCCAGTTTAAAAATAATGATTGTCATTCTGGTTTTCATTAATTTTAAGGACTCATAATTTATTTTTTTAACCTGGCGAGTTTATTGCCCTGTGGCAATCTCTTCCAACCAACCAGAAATATGTTTTTATAGGCCCTAAGTGTTAACCAGACTGGAATACTATTTTTTTTTAAATCTGGATTCCAGCGGGGATTGAACCCGCAACCTCCGGATCGGCAGACAAGTGTCTCACCACCAGGCCACGGAGGTCGTCGTATATTTCTGTTATGTCGAAGAAGATTGCCACATGGCAATAATCCTATAAGATTGTGCTGTGTGAAAAAAAAAGTTATGCATGATTCGTAAGCGCACTGGTTTAACTGTCAGATGTGATTTGTGTTATATTAGTGGGTTCGAGTTTCGAGTTAGAGCGCTCTTGAAGAGAATATAATTTTTAAAGAGGGCTTTATAAAGTTGTCTTTTGTATTTAAAATTAAAGTCGAAGAGCCGCGAAAGACTCAAAATGTATTAGACGGGATTATTTTTTATTGGATACTATCAGAAACTAAACCCAAAAATCTCCAGATGGAAGACAATGCCAACTAGATCATGGAGTTGGTAGTCTCGTTTAAAAGTTTAACTCGAACAGAAGCAACGTTAAATGTTGCTCACTTAATATTCATATCACAGGATTCAGTTTCGAAATGAGCACGTTTACATCCGTCAACGTCATCTGCTTGAAATCTTCTGTCAAAATAGTTTTATAGGAAACACGCGTTATGCGTTGAAACTGACTTTTATACAAAATTGATTGTGCCTTTTGTTACGTGCGACGATTTCGTAATTTATTTTCCTGTTAAAATTATTTCGTATTCTCAATACATATTATTTTTATTCCCACCGTTTATTTCGATGCTTATTTTAATTTTATTTTCTATCCAGAATTATTCCTTTCGGAATTACTCGATTTATTACTATACACAACAGGCCTGGGCCTTCTGAGCCCTGGCCCCTTGTGAACAAGAAGGAAGAATATCTGAACATGTTCATTGAAACATTTTAATGTTTATTATGTTTTTTGACGAGTTTTTTTTTCTTACACGGCATACGGCCCTGGGCCTTCTGAGTCTTGGCCTGTTTTGTGTAGTACTGTTCGTAAGTTCTTATTTTTTCCTAAAAATATTGTATTGTATTTTATTACTAAGTAAAAACCAGACTGGAATCCTTTTTAAAATCTGGGCTCGAGCGGGATTTGATCCTGTAACATACGAGTTGGAATACAGGTGTCTTACCAATTAGGGCACAGACGTTGTCATTGTATGAATCATTGATCGTTTTGATATTTATGTAATTTTTTTTTGATATCGTGTTTTTCCGTATTCACGCGCTTTGTGAATTTTAATTGAATTGGTTTGTGGTATGCCAGAATGGAATGCTGTAAAAATGGGTTTATCATAAATTCAAAGAAAAAAAAATATATAGCACCATTAAGAGAGCAAACTCCCTTTGTGGGTACTCTAACTCGGGACTTGAACCCACTAATAAACCCGCCCGACAATTAGCCAACAAAAATATACAACAAAAGTATGATATAATTCACCCAAAAATAAGCTCCTCGTCTATAAAAGCCTTGTTTGTTCTATATTGATATATGCTACATCCGTTTGGGGTAGTGTCAGCAATATGGATAAGTGCAGAACAAGGCATTCAAGATTTATTTAAACACCCATCCCAGAACAAACCTCTCCCGATTTCATCTCGAGAAGGGTGAAGGAACCCTCCAACACCACATCCTCGCCTGGACCGTGAAGTTATATAAAAGCCAACATAACCACAGCAATCCTCTAATCGCTGCCCTGGGGGCATACGAGAATAAGTCTGATCTACATTTCTGTTATAAGCACAGGCTCCGGAAGCATTATCTATTGCCTGACTAGTCCACCTACAGTATTAGCTTGGAGGACCAAGGTCTGAGTGAATGTGGTGGATATGCAAGTAGCCTGAACAAGTGGGCTTATACTTCCTACATAATTAGTTTTAAGAATTGTTACCTATTTATAAGTAGTATCTGGATGTTAACTCTTATGTTAACTGTAAGAAATTATATGCTATACTAAGATTATTAAGGATAAATTGTTGGAAATTTATATTAAGTTAGTTCATAGTTATAATATATAAATTAAATTAGTTTTTAAGATATTAATTTGTAAACAGGTATAATCTTTGGCAAATGTTTGTACTATGGTATATATTATCTTATTAAATAAATAAAATAAAAAAACAATATAAAATTTATCATGTTAGTGCACTTTTGTGATATTTATATGCGGTGGTAACGTCTTCTATTTATATATTTATTTGTATTTTGTGAAAAAATACAATACAAATAAATAAAGAAATATTAGGTGTTAACATAAGATGTGTTGTTAAAATTTAAAAATGAGCACCGAAAGTAAAACAAAATGGTAAAGGTTATACGTCATTCGAAAGAAAATTTTCTGCTCTACAAGATATTGTATTTGCTTTTACGTTACATATATTATTTTATTTGATTACAAGCCTTCAAAATTGAATATCAAGTAGACGAAAGTGAGCATTTTCGACACCTCCTTCTGTTCACGTTCGATAATTGATTTTTGTTGTTTTCACTCAAAACATGTGGTACCCAAGCGCCGAACTTTTGGACTTTTCCCATTGATTTAAGATTGCGGTATACAGTCATGTGACTACAATTCATCTGCTCAGCCAATTCTACGGTGGTTTGAAAAAGATCTTCATGAATAATATGGTTTAAGAAGGCCTCATCGAAGTTCACTGGTCGTCCGGAACGCTCCATGTCTATCAGGTCGAAATTACCGTCTTTGAAACGCAAAAACTATCGACGAGCTGTCCTTTCATAGCATCTTCACCCTGCACTTCGCAAATATCGCGAGCAGCTTTATTTTCTCGATTGAACGCAAACATAAGGAGGTGTTGAAAATGCTCACTTTCGTCTACTTGACATTCCATTTTGAAGGTTTGTAATCAAATAAAATAATATATGTAACGTAAAAGCAAACACAATGTCTTGTAGAACAGAAAAAAGTCCACTGGTCGTCCGGAACGCTCCATGTCTTTCAGGTCGAAATTTTCGTCTTTGAAACGCAAAAACTATCGACGAGCTGTCCTTACATTCATAGCATCTTCACCGTACACTTCGCAAATATCGCGAGCAGCTTTATTTTCTCGATTGAACGCGAACAGAAGGAGGTGTCGAAAATGCTCACTTTCGTTTACTTGACATTCCATTTTGAAGGCTTGTAATCAAATAAAATAATATATGTAACGTAAAAGCAAACACAATGTCTTGTATAACAGAAAATTTTCTTTCGAATTGCGTATAACCTTTACCTTTTTGTTTTACTTTTGGTGCTCATTATTGAATTGAAAAAAAAACGGACACAACTTATGTTAACACATAATACAATAAATATTCGGAATTTTAATTGTATTTTGTCAAAAATATTAACGGTTGACATAGGTTGTAAATGAATAAAGTTTTATTATTCCGTCAATGTTTGACGACGTTCATTAAATCTTTCTCCAGCTTCCCTTACCAATTCTTAACAACAGTTCAAGAAGAGAATCGACGTCCCATCTGTTCAGACCATAACGTTCTCGTTTATTTCTTCCAAGACAAGCAAAAGTTAGTCTATTAAAACAAAATCACCTTGTTCTTCGTCTTCCTCTTCTCTCTTACCTTTGTTAAGGGGGTAGGCAGGCTATTAGATTCCTTTATTGCACCACTCAGCATTTTACGACCGAAGCAAACTGCCATTTTCTAGCAAGTAGACCTGCTCGTTCAGGTGGGTGTTGAAAATTACTTCTTACAAATGCCTTTTTAGTATCTCTTTTCTACCTTCATGCATATTGACTAGTTTAGATTAAATACTGTTTAGATACAGTTTTCAAATTTAAAAAAATAATTGCACATTTTTTCTCCGTATAAATCAGTAATATTTTACATACGAGTACTTCGCCATTTCCCTGTCGGAACAAGCAGAGTGGAAATAACGTCAAACTTTCCCATATTTCACACATATTTCGCCTCTTCCACATCTTATACGGCTCCTACAATCTTTTTCCTTCTTACGTTTCCTTGTTTCAAAATATCAACCACACTTTCTTTGGTATTTCACACTTTCAATTCACATTTGAATTGTACATTTGGGATGTTAGTATTTCTTGATTCATTCGTTCCACATACCCAAACCATCTTGAAGTGCTCTTCATCAGCTCGCTTAACACATAATAATAATAAAATTACAATATCGTCGTTAAGAGAGCAAAATCTCTTTTAAAGGGCGCTCTAAAGGGCGCTGCAACTCGATACATATGTAACATTCATCTCTAATCATTTCACTCCTTTCTCTGTCATACATTGTCAACACAACTTTTTTCTTAGTACACACATTTGTATGGAATTTATTATATTATTTTCAACTTTTTTACACGTCCAAGATTCACTTTCATACATCAAACTTGTTGCTATAATAGTTGTGAAAAAATATAATATGAGAGTATGCATGACGTGGCAGAAGTAAAATATGTTTGCCACTATATAATGAAATGGCGATCTACTATCTGCCTATCCCTCTAAGGGTATGGCGTGATGGTCATAATAATAAATGAAGAACAATTTATATAGCGCCATTTAGAAAGCAGATTTCTCACTGTTTTTTTTAATAATCAATCCACCCACACCAAGATAATTTGTGCCACCACATCAAAGTCGAAGACTTCCGTGGTCTAGTTGGTAAGACGGTTATTTCATAACTCGGAGGTTATGGGTTCAAATCCCGCTAGAACCCAAATTATTTAAAAAAAGGATTCCAGTCTGATTTTCACTTAAAGCATCTTTTACATCTTTCTTGTTGGTTGAAAGAGATTGCAGCATGGTGATAAGCTCACCAGGTTGTACTGTATATAACGAAAGTGTAATACAGTAATACAATACAAAGCCACTACGCAATTATATGAGTCAATATAATAAAAAGAAATTTAAAAAATAACAATTTTTACTGATAGATCAAAAATATAACACAATAGTTCGTAAGTTAGATGTAAAGATAGGAAGGTGGTGGCTGCGGCCACCACCTTCCTATCTTTAGATTAGGCATTTCCTCGCATCTGCATATGTTTAGAAAAACATATTTGGTAATAATACCGCAGAAAAATTACCACTGGACCGACGGTCTACAAACCACTGTAGAACTTCCGAAATGTAATAGTAACACATTCGGCTTTAGATGTAGTGTACGTAATCTCTATATATGATCATGAATTTTGAAAACACCTTCGATAAAGGATTTTCTTTAAATGCCTCGCAAAGCTGAACAAGTCACCCATATCTCTTACACTTAGAAGCAGATCATTCCACGCTACAGGACCAGGAACACAAAAGCTCTATTACAATATCTATCTATATTGGATGATGAACCGAAAAAGAAATTATAACGTGGATTTGAACCTTACAGTTGTGATAGAAAGTGTTCTTCCAGATCCAGTCATTTGTGGTTGCTTAAAGTTCGTCTAGAAATTACACAGACGCGCTGTGTCGGAGGAAAGTTTTAAAATCATCTCATTTCTTATACGCTAAACTGCTGAGTTTGCATTTTGAAATATATTCATGCTTAGAGTAAGTATTGTGACTCCACAATCATCTTGAAACGGGACTTTAAACCTAGGTTAAAAAGTCATTCATCATACACCGAAAGTAGAGCATGTATTAAAGTGAACGGAGCCTTGCGGAGTGGTTTAATATTCTAAAAGAAGTAAAGCAAGGATGCGTAATGTTACTCTGGTTTTTAAATTTTTAGATAAGCTGCAATTCGTTTAGTCAATCACTGTTTATTCAATTTAATATAATTAAATTAATTGATAAATGTATTATTTACAGTTAAGGCATTAACACTGTGGAGATTTAAATACATTGTAATTTGTTTTTATCAAACATAGTTTATTCCACTTTTTGTAACGGTATAACCCTACCGGTTTCAAGTCGTCTTGTTTGTGCTCCCTGATGATGAGGTGAAAGCTTTGAAACTGGTAGGGTTATACCGTTACAAAAAGTGGAATCAACATTGTTTGATGTAAACAAATTACAATAAAACACTTATGTTTTATTTCGTATTCACCAGTTTTATTTGAGTTTATTACCGGTTTCAAACACCCCCGTCTTCCTCGTCAGGTGAAGATGAACTAAATCGTGTCTACAATATATTTTATCTAATTGTAATATGTACAAGAGAGGCGGAAGGGAGTAATGGCTAATAAGGGCAAGTTGTTTAGTCAAATACTTTTTTTTTCATCATCAGGGTTTTCACTTCATCATCAGGAGAGCATAAACAAGACTCTTGTGTTCATAATGAATATACAGTGCAAATATGACTGGAAGGCGCTGTAGAGGTAGGAAAAAGAAAGTATGATTGGATTTAGTGAATGATATTTTGGAAGTAGGAATTGTAAAAAAAGCTAGAGAAATTGTTAGAGTTCTGTTCTCTCTGCCTATCCCAACAGGTAAACAGAGCTATGGTATGTATGTGTATTTTAAATTCTAGTCCCGCATCTCTCTTAATCTTTGGTCACCCTTTTAAGAGTACAGAGAACCGCGGTGTTGCACACCCCAATCCCTTTGACTTAATGAAGTGGGACTATTCCCGAGTGTCTCAACCCCCTCCGGTCTCCAGCCCTTTCCTTCTCTTGCTCACCACACGACTCTTCTTCCTCTCTTCCCTATCTCTCGCTTTCTCTTAGTGTGTCCCCTATTTGCATATCCTATTTTTTAACAGTTTCCATCCCACTTCCCTAATTTATACCTGTCCCTTTCTTCCATGTATAATTTTCTCTTTTCTTACTAAAGAGTAAATTTAACAGCTTTTGGCCAGGAAGCTTTTTCCTGAAATTATATCTTGGATCTTTTATATTATGAAAACATTCCTGAGAGGTAGACCATCGGGTGTCTCACCACGTTTAGTTGGCCTTCATGGCTTCTATCACTACCACCGTGATCATCCTACCCCCATGATCATACCAGCACCGCCTTATTAAATAATTATAGGACAATTTATATAGCATCGTTTAGAGTGCAAACTCTCCTCGAGGTCGTTTTAATTCAGGGTTCAAATCCACTATTATCGACTTATAAAAAATGTAACAAATGAAACCTGTTATTGTAATTTATTTTATCAAACACTGTTTATTCCAAATTTTGTAACGGTATAACCCTACCGGTTTCAAGGCTTTCACCTCCTTGATGTGATGATGTGTAAGCCTTGAAACCGGTAAGGTTATACCGTTACAAAAAGTGGAATAAACAGTGTTTGATAAAATAAATTACAATGTCTTTAAACCTCCACAACGTTAATGCCTTAATTATAAACAATACACGAAACAACAGTACCCGACGGTAAGTAATACACATCGGGCTTAAGAAAGAGACTGTCGGCCATAATCGGCTAACTTTGGGTTTGTAGAGCGTCGTCTCACCGAGCGACCACATCCTAGAACGCTTGACAACGACTGACAAATCGCGACGGGACAAGTGTATGAATGACAGAGACGACGCACTACAAAGCCGAAGTTACCCGATTATGGCTAACAGTCGATTTCTTATGCCCGATGTGTATTACTTACCGCCGGGTACTGTAGTTTAGTGTAAAAATAGGAAGATGATAAATGCGGCTTTTATAATATATGTTAAGAAACACATTAATCCATTTGTCACTTTATTTCGTATTCTTTCATACACAGTCAACTTACGTATTCTTACTAAGTGTACGCATTTCTACAGCATTTTTGTTACGTTTTGGTAAAAAGGTACAAGTCATCAATTATTTATTTGTCAGTTTGAAGTTTTGCAACACTTGTATTCCTGAAATACAGACCACAGGTAAATTTTAAAGGTTAACTTTGAATACATAAATTATTTATATATTCAAAATTTACCTTTTAAATTTACCTGAGGTCTGTATTTCAGGAATACAAGTGTTGCAAAACTTCGAACTGACAAATAAGTAATTGATGACTTGTACCTCTTTACCAAAACGCCTTACATTTATTCATCTCTTTTCAGTTTTTTTCTGAATTCACGTTTCACTCGCATACTTCATAAATTAATAATTGAATATATACAAATACAACTCGATTACTAAGCATCTTACTCAATTTTCCTCAATGTTTTCTTTCTTTCTTCTTCTCACATTCCATCTCTCTCTCTTGAAGAGATGTCCCGATTTTAATTAGGCATATAATTTCAGGAGGGGAAACGCTGAAATACTCGAAGGCGTATAGATTCCACAGAAGAAATTCACTTCTTCAGCTTAAAGATTTTCTTGAAAACACATGACTTAACTTGCTAATTACTTGTTATATTTCTTGTATTGTTAATATTACACTCGTTATATACAGTACAATCTGGAAGATTTTTTTTACCATCTAACCAACCAAAAAGATATACATATCACGCCGTTTCCCTGTCGGGGAATCCAGAGACAGAAAGTCAGATATTTCTATCTCAACACATATCCTTCGCCTCTTCCTAATTCATACATATTTTTATAGAATTTCTACTATTTATCTGACTTTCTTTTAAATTAAAATTAAATTGATACAAGCATATTTTTTGGTCTTTCTCTATCAGGCCATTCACTCGTATTTGCATTTTTTTTTCTTCCTAGTGTCATGTCAGGTCCCCCCAACGTTGACTATCACCTGAGAGTAAGCACGTTTGTCCCCGGCAGCCCGAAAAAGATCCCCAACGCTCCTTATACCAGTCAAATCACGTATATTGCGGAACCAGGAGATTTGCCTCCTGCCAACACCTCTTCGACTCTCTATGTAGCCTTGGATGATCAGGTGCAGTAATTTGTACTTTTCTCCTCTAAGTACATGACCTAAATAGGACACCTTTCGGATTTTAATATTAGTCAGCAACTCTCTATCAACTTTGGCTCTTTGAAGAACCCTTGTATTGCTGACCATATCCGTTCAGGGTATCAGTAGCATTCTCCGGTGTATCCACATTTGGAATGCTTCCAGTCGATTCATACTACCAACTTTGTGGGTCCATGATTCCACTCCATATGATAACACTGACCAAACGTATCACTTGACTAACATTTGCACTTTACATTAGCTTATTTATTCTACATACCCAAATCATCTTAAAGTGTCTTCATCTTGCTCAACACATAACCTTCAAATTCAAATTAGGCACTTTATTGTATGTCATGAGAGGCAGATAGGCATCTGGTCAAGAAGTTCTCTTGGGATAAAATGGTGACTAATTCAGTTGCTATTAAGTTATGGATACGAAGAAAATTCAAAAATAGGCAATTATGTAGTATGAATAATAGAAGATTGCGCATGGCGAGATTTATGAATGTGGAGGAGACGAAAGTTGTGTGCTTGGATAGAAAAGTTTGCAAATCTATTATCTCGGCCTATCTGGCAAGGGACATGACGTGACTATATAGTATGTATGTACATATGCATGTCAGAAAGAAATTGTCAATTTATATGAGAAGATATTTATTGCAGTGTTATTGAACTTCCGTTCTATACAGTACATCTGTGTCCTTGCGGTCGGGCTCGCCCTAAATTGGTAAGATGTATCTCGGCCACGTGATGTTTTGAGATGAGCCCAAACCTTTTGATAGCTTCTCTTTTAAATGTATTTTCTGCTATTTATCTGGAGATATATGTGTGATTTTGGAATGTTTTTATATATGTACATACTTTGTTGCTATCAATACACCTTTATTTATTTATTATATTTTGGCAGAATTATTACCATGTGGCAATCTCTTCCAATCAATTATAAATATATTCATGAGTCTTTAAGTGAAAAGCAGACATGAATCTTTTAAAAATAATTTAAGTACCAACGGCCATATAACGTAACTCACGGGTTGCGAGATAAACGTCTTCCCAGTAAGAAACTAATGATGTGTGTCGAGATAGGAAAGTCTGGCGTTCTGTTCTCTCTACTTTTCCTGACAGGGAAATGGCGTAATTTTATTTAACATAGCATTATTCTTGACGTCCATGGACTAATTGGTAAGACGCCTGTCTCCCAACTTAGATGTAGCAGGCTCGATTCACATAGACACCATGATGTTTAACAAGTATTCAATTTGCTTTTTACACTTAAATACTTTTTAATGTCTTTTTAGTTGATTGAGACATTTCACTTATATAAAATCGCCAGTTACACACGTTATATATACAATACAAATGTAATATAATATAATCTAACAGTCATATCTCAGAAATAAAATTGGAAAAATACCTTAAAATACTTGTTTTAAAATAACATCTTAGAAAGTGCAGAATTTATATCTAATACAATTTAAACGCAAGCTTAAACATACCCCAAAAACATTTTTTTTTCTCCGGCAATTTCTTCTGCTAAACGAATGTCGCAGAGAATCGTAAAAAAGAACACCTTTTCAAAGCTCCCTGAATAGTTTCGTAATGAATTCACCGGCAATTTAAAGTTATCCAACTGAGTTGGGATATTTTCCAGTCTTTTTCTCCGTACTTGATGGTAATAATTTAAGCTGGAGATCGGTCCATCTTAGACTCTGCTTCATTCCTTATGCAAGCGTGCATACAATGTGGAGAGAAATTGTGAGGAATTTTTAATTAAACACCTCCGTTCTTCCATTTATCGTCTTCCTTAGAATCTCTGGCGTTCTCTAGATAAAGAAGCAGAAATGTTCTTGTCTTTAGTGATGCATATTTAGTTACAAATTTTCAGTATTTCTTCGTATATTTATTTAGGATACTCTTAAAAGGCAAGTATATATACGGTGTGAAGATTTAATGATACTTCTAAAAGGCAAGTATATACACGGTGTGAAGATTTTCGTTAGCATTTTGTTCGTTTTTTTTAAGGATGTCAATTGAAAGCCCACTAAAACCTGGTGATTTTCCTGGTTTCATACCGCATATGACGTTTCGCTCTTCCCAGAGTAGAATGTTAGGTTCTGCTTTCTCATCATCGTCCTGAGTTTGGACATATAAGTATTGTGATGAAGTACTCCTATATGTGGAATTATTTTTTTTAATCTGGCGTGTTTATTGCCATGTGGCAATCTCTTCCAACCAACCAGAAATATGTTTTTATAGGCCCTAAGTGTTAACCAGACTGGAATCCTATTTTAAAAAATCTGGATTCCAGCGGGGATCCAACCCGCAACCTCCGGTTCGGCAGACAACTGTCTTACCACCGGGCCACGGATGTCGTGTTATTAGGAGGTCGTGTTATTATTGTTGAGGTAGTAAAATTAGTTTCGCTCTCCTCAGCAGCAATTCACGATTTCTGGTAACCGTGTTGTCAGAGAGTCTGAGTGTGTTGATCATTTCATTGTTTGGTGTTAACTGTTGAAACGTTCTCATAGTTTTCATAGTTCTTTTGATGAGGTTCATATTGATGATGGACTCAAGTAGATGTGGATTGATACGTCGCCCAAGCAACGGCCCATCGTTGGACGTACGAAGTAATCCAATGGTACGAAGTGGGCAGAACAAGGCCTGTAAGAACACCAAAGGCACGCTGAGATTACGTGACAACAGTGTAGCATCCACTTCAGGATGAAGGTCTTTCCGAGTTGTTTTCAAGAAATCCTGTCTTTTGCATACTGCTGCCACGTAATCACTACTTGCTTACGTATTTCGTCCATCCAGCGTGCATTTTATCTTCTTACAGACCTTGTTCTGCCTTCTGGGGACCACTGGATTACTTCATATGTTCAATTATAATCTATTGCTCGAGTGACGTGTCCTGCCCACTTCCAAGAGTGTTTTTGCGACATCTATGCACCTTTCCAAGGAATACGAAAGAACTATGTAAAACTCTTTAGCAATATATATAATAATGCGACAGCAATAGAAAACCTGCATTAAAGTATCGATAAATTCTCAATAAATAAGGGAGTTCGCCAGGGTGATACCATCTCGCCAAAATTACTTAACGCTACCCTGTCTGGTGCTCTCTTCTTTCTGCCAACCCTGATAGGAAGACGATTTGATGCTACGTATGTATGCATATCTTTATGAATTTGTTTAATTTAACTAATCGATAAATAAATTCATGCTTTTAAATATCGTTTTAACTAAACGATAAATAAATTCATTCTTTTAAATATTAAAATTATCTAGATTCCTCGATTCATCACTTTAATTTCGTCCAATATTTTCGTTATCCCCAAAAAATCCACCTTTCCCTTAGGACCAAATACTTCCTGAAATCATTTCGGTTTTCCCCGCTTAAAACCCCAATTCAAACTCAAATTGGGACACTTTTGAAGAAGGCGCTTTCGTATTTATCCCTGGGATTAGTATATTCAAGGGTGGCAGTGGCTCCCTCATACTGCTGAAACCCTGAAAACATCCCCCGCGGTTTTTAAGTCTTCGTCCTTTAACCAAATTTGGGATTAACGAACCCAGATATTGCAACCCCTGATCATTTTGATTCTTTGAAAAATAACGAAATTATATTTTGTTTTTTTTTTTATGTTTATGCGTCCTATCAGTAAATTTATTTTATACGTTCAACTTTTTCTCATCCATTTGTTTAAATTTATTTGTTTATTTTATGACAGTTTAGCGGGATGCTTTATTGATACGTCGTGATGATTATGATTGTTTTGTATCTAAAATAAAATACGTCGATTCAGGAATGTGGAAAGTGAGAGTGAACAATCAATGAATAGTAAACAGCAATGATTGGTCAAGTGAATAATAATCTTTATTTGTCGATAAGTAGGTATTTATAGATGTGCGTGAATGCGCCCGCAATATATACTCTATCTCACTCCTGCGCGTGCAGAGGTGTTTGCAGACGTTGCGGATAATATAGTGGGTAGAATATTTATTGGCGAAAACGGTGAGACAACGCGATGCGTTCTCTTTCCACCGTGGAATGTAACGTAAATATTATTTGCGTGTAAACAATATTAGTGTTCTGGTATGCGACCTTTGTACATGTCCGAAGGTTGGTTCGTCGGTCGTTGACCGTGCGTGTTGACAATATTTAGGGACGACGGTATTCCCTACAACAGTGAAAGATTCAATAATTATACAAAAGTTTAAAGACCTACATTTCTTCGTGCTTGTTTCGAGAGTAAGCTCTCTTTCGATAGACAAATTGGTCAAACAGTTTATTCATGTTTCTACAGTCTTAGAGAGTTTTTATATCGATGTCTTCCAACAAGGAAAATAAAAACTTGTATTATTTCATTTGTTGTGTCGGGTCTGGATTATGGTAACTATTTATTCTGGTTTGCCTGATTTACAAATTTCTAGACTCCAGTCTGTTTTCAATGCAGCTGCTAGGCTGATATATGGTAGTCATAAATATTGCCATATTGGTCCGCTTCTTCAAAAGTCTACACTGGCTTTAAAGTGTCGCGAACGGATTGATTTCAAACTTTGTCTCTCTTTATTCAAGTCCCTTAATGGGATGTCTCCATTGTATTTTTCGAATCTGTGTCTCAGGGATGTTCCTTCGGAGAGAAGTAGGACTTTGAGGTCGATTTCCTTTTCATCTAATAAATTGGTAGTTCCAAAATGGGCGAGGTATTATATTAGAGCTTTTGTCATTGCTGATTCTGTGGTTTGAAATGGTCAGCCTCCTAGTGTCAGAGATACGGGTGGCGTGTGCAGTTTTAGGAAGCACTTAAAGATAACCGTTTTGGGATCTTATTAAATTTTATTAGTGGGTTCGAATCCTGTGTTAAAACACCCTTGAGGAGAGTTTGCTCTCTAAACGACGCTATATAAATTGTAATTTTTTATTAATTCAATAATCATAAAAATTACAAATTATTATTTCTCCACCATGCTTGATTACTATGCTCATACACCGTACACCTGCAGGCTGAGTAACTTGGAATTCTTATTTTAAGTTAACCTGTTTTGGGGTTTACTTTGTAGAACTGCGTTATAATAATTACGGTTTGAAAAATATACTTAGAATTACATAGCGCGGGATTCAAACCGGCAAGTTGCACATAAAAGTCCAACGCGTTACTGCGCGGCAATACAATGCGATAGGCTATCCCTCGTGATTGAGTATTATTATATCAGCCATCTTGTGGATAGAAGTCACTTGTACGTGTATTTGTGTATGAGGTGCAAACTGTTGCATTTCAGCAAGCACACAGTATTGAGAGATCAAACCCAAAAGTCTAATGGCAAGGGATTGGTGTTCCTAGAAGATCCGCAGATATAATCTGCTGCAGTCTTCAATGGGCCAATTGTTCAATATATTGTTACTTTGTTTTTTTAACAGCAATATAATAATTTATAGTTCGTAGCATATCAACTACAGAAAAAAACATAAATTTAGATGTTAAACGGTCTTCGAGTATACTAGTTCGGAATTGATACCTCCAGGAATCGAACCT
This sequence comes from Odontocerum albicorne, assembly GCA_949825065.1. Classification (NCBI taxonomy): domain Eukaryota; kingdom Metazoa; phylum Arthropoda; class Insecta; order Trichoptera; family Odontoceridae; genus Odontocerum; species Odontocerum albicorne. The sequence continues at coordinate 6,939,814 of OX463866.1, read as the reverse complement.
GGGGTGTCCACTTGTTTAGCGTGAATGCAGACCGTGAAACCATGACAGCAGACTACATCAGAAGTGAATGCACAGGTTAAATTAATGTTTTAAGTAAATGAAGAAAAGATTTTAAATATGTGAAGAGAACGATGAACGAAATAATGTCACGTTAGAAATGCAAAGTATGCGTGCTAGAGGCTGGACCTTGTAAACCAGATTTTAAAGGAATGTTAAGTGATAAGTATAAATAGTAAAAGATTGTGTATGACAAGTAATATGAATGCGAAAGAGGCAAAACATGTATACATATTATAGATTAACAGTATGAAGATATATTTCCTCCGTCAGCCCCACAAGGTACACAGCATGATGATATACTTGTATATGTATGTATATGGTTTTATTAAAATAAATTTAAAAATATATCTGTTGAAATAAAAACTTGTTCATTGCAACCAGTTCATCAAATTTTGGTGCAGAACAACTCCTTCGACACCCATCCCAGAACAAACCTCCCTCGACTTTACACCGAACGGCGAGAAGAAACCCTACAACACCACATCCTCGCTTGGACCGTGAAGTTCTATAAAAGTCAACAAAATCACAGCAATCCCTTAGTCGCTGCCCTGGGGGCTTACGAGAGTAAATCCGACCTACCCTTCCGTTATAAGCACAAGCTCCCGAAGCATTATCTGTTACCTGACTAGTCCACCTACACTATGCTTTTTTAAATAAAAAAAAAGAAACTTGTTCATTGCAATCAGTTTATCAAATTATAAAATGCAATTCAATAAATAGGAAAGGGGAGCTCTTTGATGACCCCTGAACAAACAAGCGTGAAGATATAACAGTGGCTTATGTACACGGAGCGTGACAAAAACTGGAATTTTTAAAATAGGATGATAGCCCTTATCTATACATTTAATACTAAGAATGTAGACGAGTTTTAAATAAGTATTTGAATATATTGGTTTATATAGCCCTAGAAAAAAAGGCGCTCTATCGTTTCTGCCTACCCCGGTAAATATAATTCACCATAATGTTGACATTCTATGTTGCCTTGTTTGTAAGACGCATGGTTTCACCCGAGGGGTTTGGGGCTCGATTCCCGAAGGTATCTTAAAAAAATAAACAAAGTGTCTTTGTTTGGATTTTTTTTTTCACTTAGTAAATCGTTTTCGTGTTGGGACTCGTAGTCAAGGATCCCTTCGCCATTCCAACACGCGAAGTTGGTTTTTTTAAGTGAGTGAGTCGTTGCCCACCAGCAAACTCACCGGTCACACTGCTGTAACGGATCCGATAGCACACTGAAGGGAAACAATCTGAGCACACCGGCATATTTTTTTGCATTTTGAAAGAATAGATACGACTGAAGTCATAGGTATCGTTATACCTTCGAATACTGGGCGAAAAAAATGCATGTATCGAGAGTAGTTCATTCACATTCGAGAGGTTCAAGAGTCGCGCGGTATATGGTATTATACTTTCGTTGTATACAGTACAACCTGGCGATTTTATTGTCATGTGGTTATCTCTTCCAACCAACCAGAAAAATGGCCTTATGTGAAAACCAGACTGGAATCCTTTTTAAAAAAGTCTGGGTTCCAGCGGGATTTGAATTTTTGATAAATAAACAAACACACATACATAGTGGTAAATAATTCGAAATAACAAAACCATCTTCAATTTTTCTTATTACATTATTTTTTCTTATGCTTTTAAAATATTTTAAAACCCAGTTACTAACATATACTCGTACAAGTTAAAACCCAGTTACTAACATATACTCGTACAAGTTAAAACCCAGTTACTAACATATACTCGTACAAGTTAAAACCCAGTTACTAACATATACTCGTACAAGTTAAAACCCAGTTACTAACATATACTCGTACAAGTTAAAAGTTTAACCAGTAAATTACATTTTAACTTATCAACTTGACCATTGTCAAAACTTACAAGTTGGTTTCGGTCTGATTCCATTTCTAATGAGGGTGTTGATTATTATTTAACTCAGCGAAGTTATCTGAAGCTTTATTATTTAATAATTTGAATGCGCCCATTATTACAATACAACAGAATAGGGGAGATTGCATTAACCCCCAACAATGCAATCTAAACTTAACTGCGGGGTGTCTAATGGGGGGCTAGTCTTACTTAAACTTTTGGTTATTAATTATTTTGTTAACTAAAGTTTTAACTTCATTTATAAGTCTTCATCGTCATCACCAAAATACTATATTCCTATTGGGGTAGGCAAAGATAAAATTCAATACCACTTCATTTTATCCTGGTATATATACCATACATACGAATATATTTATGTCGACCGGCAGTGGTCTAACGGTGAGAATTCACGCTAACGCACTCCAAGTTTGATTCCTGGACTGGTTTTACTGTTATACCGTTTTTCATCTGAAACCGAGGAATTTATGTTTATTTTCTTCCTTATTTAAGTGAGTGAGCCGTTGTATACCAGTAAACTCACTGACTACACCGCTTTACTTGATTCGATGGCACACCGAGGTGAGACGGTCGTAGCACTGTGTCATGTTTTTTATCCTCTTTTTTGAAAGAATAGATACGAAAGTAGTCATAGGTAGTTGAATACTAAGCGGGGAAGAAAGGCCTGTGTCATTCAACGGGATTAGTACATCGCGAAACTTCTGAACAGAAGTCTGAACCGGCGACCTTCCGAACAGAAGTTCAGTGCTTAACCCCGCGGCCATACATCCCTTAATATTATACATCAGCCTTAAATTCACATTCATTCCTGATCACTTCATTCCGTTTTCTATTATGCATTGTAACACCGTATATTCTTCTCAGTGTATGTATTTCTACAATATTTATTTGGCTCCTATCATTTTTTATCGTCCACATTTCACTTTCATCCATCAAATTTGATACTAGAATACAGTTGTGGGCATGGTACCTTAGTATATCCTGATGCCGCCCGGTTTGAATATATATATATATATATATATTTTATTGTCTCGTTAACTTTGTGTTCTCTCGCTACACGCTTTTCGATATCTATTGTAACTCTTTTGTATGGTATTAAACTTTCGTGAGGGGCATATTGCCATGTGACAATCTCTCCCAACCAACCAAAAACTGTTAAAGAGGCCTTAAGAGAAAACCAGACTGGAAACCTTTAAAAAAATCTGGGTTCCAGCAGGATTTTAACACGCAACCTCCGGGTTCAGAGACAGGCGTCTTATCAACTGGACTACGGAGGTCATATTTTTTATCATCTAAGATAATACTACATAAATAACAAAAGATGAAAATCGTTTCAACTAAATCTTAGACAATGAAATAGACTCCCTCATTACTCTACGCCTTGAAAAATCTGATATTTTACATCGTAATAAATTTTCTCTTAAATTCTCAGCCTCCAATCCAGTGTTACATTTCTCTAAAGTATCTTCAACTAAGAAAATCATTTTAAAGAGACAAAAGGAGTTTCCTTAATTAAACCCTATATTGGGTATAGGGGGGGTTTATTCTGCTCCTCTGTATACAAATTCATTGTAGAGTCTTATGCAAAATCAATAGTTTGAATTGTTTTGTTTTGCTCGAGGGGAGCCCTCTCTGCTTGTTGAGATTTTGTTTTTGCGCTGGTTGTTTCCTTTGGAGCAATTTTGACGATTTCAATTTGAAAATTGCCTAAAGTTTTGATTGTCTTTCAGGAAGAACGAAGAATACGAAGAGAAGTGATAAAAGTTTAATGCGGGACGAAAGTTTTGAACTTATGAATAGTCCTTGATACCAGCTGATTAAGATATACAAAAACAGACAGCGGCTACTTTAAGTGGCCTCAGGGTTAGGTTTCCCTTACCGACTCCATGATACATTAGTACATATCATCACGCCGTATCCTTTATGGGGTAAGCAGAGAGAACATCTCCAATTTTTTTTTATCCAAAATTACGACTTGTACCTCCTCCAAGCTCATACATCTCGTTCTGCACAATCTTCTATTATTAATACTTCTCACTTATGCTTTATTTCAAATTTAGTCCATTTGATCAATCAATGTTTCCTCGGTCTACATCTACCACGTACTTTTTAATCTTCAACTACTCGCTTAGGCATTCTTTCTTCTTCTTGATGTGCCCTGTCAGGTCCCCCCGACGTTGGCAATCACTCTGGCGAAAGCTTCTCTGTCTTGCGCGACCCGGAACAGCTCCTCCACACGTCTCATTCCGGTCCAGTCTCTTATATTTCGCAGCCAAGACGTTTGCCTTCTCTCCATAGTGATATCCTGGGAATGATAATCAGGGTGGTTTCCCGTTGCCTTCCCTGATAGGTGTTTCTGTAGGGGTCACCCTCCCTTAGCCGGGGGGGTCCGGTTTTATGGCGCCGGACACTCGCACATTCATCCTCTCCTATCTGCTATGGCACTGATGGTAATATGCCAGTGACCACATTGCCCAGGGCTCGCGGGGCTTAAGAGGCCACTCGTGGACGCTAGGAGTAGGACTATTGGTAGTGTTGCTGATGGAATGCAACTATGGCGTTACGCGGTATTTTATAGGCACACATTTTCCGGCAAAACATGCACCACCGCGACCCTACCAAACTTTGAGCCCTTCAGGCATTCTTTCATCATTCATTATTTTCTCATGTCCAAACCATCTTATGTAAAACATCTATTTTATCCATGCATTCATTTCTGATGTCGTCATTCCGCCTTTTTTCAAACATTGATACACCCCAAATTCTCCTTAATATACGCATCTACACCACATTTTTTTTTCCTTATTCTTCAAAGTCCAAGCTTCACTTCCATACATCAAGGTAGACACCAATACACTATTACTCGTATGTATTATTATTTTTGCCTCCTGTTAAATTTGCACGGTTGTGTATATAACATTGAGTGCTCGGTTTACCTTGTTCCCTGTCGTTACCATTCATTCAATTCACCCATCACACTTAGAAATTGAAAACAATATTTAAGAAAAAGCATAAATAATGACACCAAAGCAAAATAAATCACACAGAAAATAGCTGGGAATTCTGTGGAAGAAATTAAATTGGTAATTCTACGGGGCTCAAAGATGAGATATATTTAAGTTAGTAATTCTACGGGGCTCAAAGATGAGGTATATTTAAGTTGGTAATTCTACGGGGCTCAAAGATGAGGTATATTTAAGTTGTTAATTCTACGGGGCTCAAAGATGATGTATATTTAAGTTGGTAATTCGAAGGGGCTCAAAGATGAGGTATATTTAAGTTAGTAATTCTACGGGGCTCAAAGATGAGGTATATTTAAGTTGGTAATTCTACGGGGCTAAAAAATGAGGTATATTTAAGTTGGTAATTCTACGGGGCTCAAAGATGAGGTATATTTAAGTTGTTAATTCTACGGGGCTCAAAGATGAGGTATATTTAAGTTGATAATTCTACGGGGATCAAAGATGAGGTATATTTAAGTTGGTAATTCTACGGGGCTCAAAGATGAGGTATATTTAAGTTGGTAATTCTACGGGGCTCAAAGATGAGGTATATTTAAGTTGGCAATTCTACGGGGATCAAAGATGAGGTATATTTAAGTTGGTAATTCTACGAGGCTCAAAGATGAGGTATATTTAAGTTGGTAATTCTACGGGGCTCAAATATGAGGTATATTTAAGTTGGTAGTTCTACGGGGCTCAAAGATGAAGTATATTTAAGATATGTTTTTTTTCTTTAATTTAAATAAGGATGATGCAACTAATTTCCCAAAAATTTGTTTCAAATTTTTGGTGTCCATCTTGATAGAATTATAAATTATATTTATATTGCCAAATAGGTCATACGGTTTCTTCGAGCTTCTATAATTTAAGAGAGTTAAAATGTTTATGTCAATGTCTTCCAATAGATAAAATAAATAACTCTTTTTAATTAATTTGTTGTATAGCGTCTGAATTAATGTAATTCTATTTATTCTGTTCTTTCTGATTCAAAAATTTCTAGACTCAAATCTGTTTTCAATACAGCTGCTAGGTTGATATATGGTAGTCATAAATATCGCCTTATTGGTCCGCTTCTAAAAAGTCTACAATGGCTTAAGTGTCGCGAACAAATTGATTGCAAATTGGTTATACGGTTTGTTATATAGTATTATGAGAGTTTGTATATCGATGTCTTCCAACAAAGGAATTAAAACTCTTATTAATTAATTTGTTGCGTCGTTTCTGTATCATTGTGATTATTTATTCTAGTTTGTTTGATTACCAAACATTTGATCAAGTATACCAAACGATTGTCAGACCCGCACTCCTCTATGGCTCCGAATGCTGGACGATGTATAACTCTTACTCTAGGCAACTAGAAACTGCTGAAATGCGCATGCTAAGATGGTCAGCTGGTGTGTCCCTAAGAGACAAAATAAAAAGCTCACGCATTCGTGGAAGCCTAGGTGTTACAGACATCAACAGTAAGATGGAGGAGAGGCGATTGATATAGTGTGGGCACGCTGGGCGCAGAGCACCCGATCACATTGTGAGCCAGGCAATCTCCATGGATCTTCCTCGAATAACAACCAGAGAAAGACCAAAGAATTCAAAAAGATAACCTGATGCAGAGGCAGGGCCTGAGGGACGTTGTCCGGGACAGAATAGCATACAACGTCAGGACGAGGAGAGCTGACCCCAACAGTCTTCGCAGACAGTGAGTTGGGATGGAGCCAGGTAGAAGAAGATTCTAGTTTGTTTGATTCAAAATATCTAAACTCCAGTCTGTTTTCAATACAGCTGCTAGACTGATATATGGTAGTCATAAATATTGCCATATTGGCCAACTTCTAAAAAGTCCACATTGGCTTAAGTATCGCGAACCGATTAATTTCAAACTTTGTCTCTTTGTATTCAAGTCCCTTAATGGGATGTCTCCATTGTACCTATCTGACCGAAGAATTCAAAAGGCTGCACACCTCTTAAATATTTTTTCTTCTGGATTAATTGTATCGTATTTTAAGGAATTTTGCGATAAATATTTTAACAAATTGATTACAATTGAAATTTTTCCGGAAATATACCACACACTTTTGATGGAGAGGTCTATAGTAAAATGACATTACACCATTCTGATATAAAGGGTCTTTCAAATTGAGCGATTTTTTAATTCTTGGATAAAACACAGATGGCGTCGCGAACTTGCCTGGTTCTTATGACATTTGAGAAGTGTAACGTACGACATGTATAAAAATGGAGTCGTATACAATACAACAATGCGTTCAAATTGTTGAATTATTTTATGTATTGTAATCTCCGGAAACGGTGATGTTAATTGGTCACAAAGATCATGTGATCTGACACCGTTGGACTATTTTCTCTGAAGTTACGTGAAAAGCCAGGTCTATAAGAATGCCCCCCAATCAATTCCTGAGCTGAAGGACGAAATTATTCGCGTTATTGGTGAGTTAGAACCGCAATTATGCCAAAATTTCATCGAAAATTTTGACAAAAACGTGGACATCTGTGGAGCTGCAAGTGGTGGATATTTGGTGGATATTGTTTTTGTGTTTAAGTGTCATACAATATTTTTCGATAACCAATAAAAAATTTTTTTAAATCAAAGCAAATTGTGTGTTTTATTCAATAATTAAAAAAAAATGAATGAAATAAACCGCTCAATTTGAAAGACCCTTTATAAGCGGTGCTCTAATAACTAACCGGGATCATTTGGCCTGAAGAGAGCCTCGGGATAGGAAGTAGAAACACGTGTAACTGAGATTAATGTAATTAGTGGAATAACAAAGAAATATATGGTCGAATATTTTATATTAATTAGGTTAAAATATATTCATAATTATTTTATTAACTAAATTAATATTTTTATGTTTTATTAAATAATAGCATATTCTACATATTAAGGGTTGATATCAGCCGTCTCACTAGGGTCAGTGCCTCTTAATACACCCTCGAAATTCATACAAAAACAATTCAACCGAGCTGCTGTTGAGATTTGACAACTCGCTCGAAATTCATACAAAAATAATTCAACAAATCAATCAAAACAATTCAACCGAGCTGCAGTCGCTGATGAGATTTGACAACTTGCTCGAAATTCATACAAAAATAATTCAACAAATCAATCAAAACAATTCAACAGAGCTGCAGTCGCTGGTGAGATTTGACAACTCGCTCGAAATTCATATAAAAATAATTCAACAAATCAATCAAAACAATTCAACCGAGCTGCAGTCGCTGATGAGATTTGACAACTCGCTCGAAATTCACACAAAAATAATTCAACAAATCAATCAAAACAATTCAACCGAGCTGCAGTCGCTGATGAGATTTGACAACTCGCTCGAAATTCATACAAAAATAATTCAACAAATCAATCGAAACAATTCAACAGAGCTGCAGTCGCTGGTGAGATTTGAGAACTCGAAGTGAAATTGATTCTATTATTTTGAAATACTCCCAATAGTTAAACATATGTACACTCCATATTTCAATCCTTTTAAAAACATTTCTATGATTGCCCTTTGAATAAACATTTTTTTTGTTATTTTTAGACAATTCTAACCAAAGAATATGGCTTTTTTCTGCGTTTTTTTTTTGAAATTTTGCGATTATTTGTATTTAATCATTAATTTGATAGATTTTCCATTATTGTGTGAATTCTCGACTGGACTTCAATTCTCGATGGATTGAGCGCCACTTAACTCTCTCGACACACATCTTTTTTATATCCATAAATTTTATGATTTTCGTTATGTCACTAGAATGAATTCTGAAACTCAGATTGGGCAATCAATATGGGCATTGTATGAATTTTCATGTGTGTTTTACTATTTACAGGAGGAAAGTGAATTAATTGTTCTTTTCGGGATAAATTGGTTGAAATGCATAGATTTACTTTGTTATATTGGGTTCGTCTTGTACTATATATTTTTTCTATTATTTTTTTACTCTTGTTTCAAAAAAGTCATTTGACCGTTGAAATAAAATAAATAAAAAATAATAACAATTTAATTATTCTCAATTGTTAGAATCCATTTTACAAAACTGATAAATGATATGAATAATTTTTTTTTCTCATATTTAGAAGTAAAAAATGGTTATCTTAAAATTATTTCCTTCTAGATAGGACTTCTTCCAAAAAATACAATTTAATTTAAAATTGTATTACTAGATATGCTTCCCTCTTTCGCCCTTAATCAGGAACTTTTGCCTTTAAACTGTAAATCTCTTGTAAAAAACGTTATTATTTGATTCATATCTCCTTGCAGGTAAAGCAGACCCCACTCAAAAAACACGGTCACGGTGGGGTTATGGAAATAAATTTAGTTCTCGCTCGTTTCTGCCGTGAAATCCGCTTCGTACCAATAACTTATCAACCCCCCGGCGACCGGGTCGGGTAAAAAACACCCCATAGTTGAGAAATTCGCCGATACAGCGAGGAAGACTGCGTTTTCGCTAAAATTATATCATAGGACCTAAAATACCCCCTGAGGCGCCAGAAGGCGTAAAGTAATTTATCGTTTAAGAGGGTGGAAGGGTTTTTGGTCTTTCAAAATTATTGGTCCGCAGTTTTTTTCCATAAGACGTGTTTGGTCTTGTATAGATAGTATACTATTTTATTCAAAAGGTCGCTGTTTTTGACCGAATCTTAGTTTATGAATATAATATAAAGCGCCTTTGAGGTTAGATTATTCACTGACTGTACGCCAAAAAATAAATCATAGCTAAGACACGTTTTGTATCGTAGATAGAGCACTGTTTTCTTTAAAAGTTTGCTGATTTCTCGTTCAGTCTTAATTTGTGAATATAAAGCGCTTTAGAATTGAGTTTATTCACTTACAGTGTGCAAAAAAAATAACAACTCAGATATGTTTTGTATCGTTGATAGAACGCTGTTTTCTTTTGCAAGATTACTGATTTTTGGTTGATTCTTAATGCTTAAATATAAATCACTCTAGAATTGAGTTTATTCATTGACAGTGTGCAAAAAAATAACAACTCAGATATGTTTTGTATCGTTGATAGAACTCTGTTCTCTTTTGAAAGATTACTGATTTTTGGTTGATTTTTAATGATCAAATATAAATCACTCTAGAATTGAGTTTATTCATTGACAGTGTACAAAAAAAATAACAACTCAGCTATGTTTTGTATCGTTGATAGAACGCTGTTTTCTTTTGAAAGATTACTGATTTTTGGTTGATTCTTAATGCTTAAATATAAATCACTCTAGAATTGAGTTTATTCATTGACAGTGTACAAAAAAAATAACAACTCAGATATGTTTTGTATCGTTGATAGAACGCTGTTTTCTTTTGAAAGATAACTGATTTTTGGTTGATTCTGAATGCTTAGTTAAAAATCGCTCTAGAATTGAGTTTATCCATTGACAGTGTGTTAAAATTAAATACAAACTCAGACATGTTTTAAATTGTTGATAGAACGCTGTTTTATTTTAAAAGGTTGATTTTTGTTCGAGTGTTAGTTTTTAAATATAAAGCGCTCTTGAAATGAATTTATTCACTGATAGTATGTTAAAAATAACTGAAACCTAAGACACGTTTTGTCTTGTAGATGATAGAGCACTATTTTATTCAAAAGGTTGCTTATTTTTGCAAGAATGTGTTTACGAATTTAAAGCGCCCTTGATTGAAGTGAGGTTGTTATCTTAAAGCGCCCTTGATTGAAGTGAGCGTACGTCGAAAATTTATAGTATCCTTTTCGACAAACTCTTACCCAGACTGAAAAAAATTGGGGTTTTTTATTGTTTAGAATAAATACTTAGAAATCAAACCAGAATGTGTTGTTATGAAGCACCTACATGTGTAGTTATGACGAAAGCTTTAAGCCTAGTCAGACGTTTACCGGTATTTTAGACAAAAAAAGTAATTTTCCCCTATTCAGTAGATTTAAATTCCGATGGCTTGATTACAAGGGGTGGAGACAATATCGTATTTCATCCATGCATTTCTTCTATACGTAAATATTACCAGGTTGTCTTTCATCCATGCATTTATTCTATATGTAGATATCACCAGGTTGTCTTTCATCCATGCATTTCTTCTGTATGTAAATATCACCAGGTTGTCTTTTATCCATGCATTTCTTCTATATGTAAATATCACCAGGTTGTCTTTCATCCATGCATTTCTTCTATATGTAAATATCACCAGGTTGTCTTTCATCAATGCATTCCTTCTATATGTAAATATCACCAGGTTGTCTTTCATCCATGCATTTATTCTATATGTAGATATCACCAGGTTGTCTTTCATCCATGCATTTACTCTATATGTAGATATCACCAGGTTGTCTTTCATCCATGCATTTCTTCTATATGTAAATATCACCAGGTTGTCTTTTATCCATGCATTTTTTCTATATGTAAATATCGTCTACTATATATGTAAATATTTTATAAATGTTGAAGGGTGTCATATGAAAGAAAGTAATATATATTGTAAACAGGACGTTTTCGAGTGTATTGCCATATGGCAATCCTTTCTTAAGTTAGGATTCCTTAAGTAAAGAAAATACCGGATCGGAACACTTTTTTGAAAAACTTATTCTCAACCTGTTTAGAATGAATACTTAGATATTAAAATCTTCGAGTAAAATATAAAAAAATCACTAACTTGACCATGGAGTAACGAAAATTAGGACATTAGGATATTATGCAAGAAAAATATGAAATTTTTACCTACCTTACTAGACATGATGCCTGTTTCAAAACAGGAGCTCTATGAGAAGGTGTTTGGATATTGATATGGTGAAATACGAGTATGCGTTTCGAGATACGAAAGTCTGGCGCTCTGTCCTATTTGACTGGTGTAACAGGGCAATGACGTGACGGTTCATATGTATATACTAGGCTTATTGCTTGTTTTAAAGCAGTCAAATAATTCTCAGTGATAAAATGTCATTTATTTTTTTAATATGACCAAACTATGATAATTTTCACAATATGAGAAAAACATCCGATATCTTTTTCCCCAGTTCACCCGGCCACGCATCCAAATCAGATTACTTCTTGCTATCTCAATTTACCGCTATTCTCTCGTTTACCCTTATTTCTCATTCACAACTCTCATCCAATCCTCAATCTTTTATTTCCCATTCTCACTACATGATCCGACCTTTCCAGAATTCCTTTTCTCTACTTTTTTATCTGGATAACATCACCATACGGCCGCTTAACCTTCCAGATGCTTCTGAAGATTATCTCAAACCTTCTTTATATTCATGTATCTTATACCCCATAAACCCTTTACTGACCCAGCTTCGTTAGAAATACCCCAAGTCGAGAAATTCGCAGATATAACCCAGAAGACCGCGTGTCTTGTGAAATTATATCAGAGGGGTTAAAACAACCCCCGCGGCGCCAGAAGGCGTCTAGTTATTTATCACCACCTTGCATGCAGGCAACTAGAATCTATGGAACCCTGGAGGTGTTGTTTTGAGGGAGAGAATAAGAAATTTTTAGCCTAGAGCTAAAAAAACAATCACGGGAAATCAGATGAAAAGGAAATGCAAAATCTAAATATGATAAACGAAGTCAAAAGGCAAACAATTCGTTTAAAGGCAATTATTTATTTATTCAAAGAAACAATAAATTATAAATATAATGATAAAAAGTTGTATAAGGAAGGGTATGGATGAAGAATATGTGTCGAGATAGGAACGACTGTCGCTATGTTCTCTCTATCTAACCCGACAGAAAAATGACGTGATATTATGTTTGTATGTATTATACATATCACTACGCCATATTTACAATTATACAAAATTTTCTATCCAAACAAACAACTTTCGCCTCCTACATATTCATACATCTCGTTAAGCACAATCTTATATTATTCATTCTTCTCACTTTACCTTTTTATATCTGGTAAATTTGATCCAGCAACGTTTTCTTTAGTCTAATTCTTCCACGCATATCTTCCACTTCTGACTTGTTTTCTCGCTTAGTCATTCTTTCGTTATTAATTCTCTCTACATGTCCAAACCATCTTAAACTCCTTTCTTCTTCTTACTTAAAACGTCAATTTTATCCATTCATTCATTTGTGATGTCTCATTCTGCCTTCTTTCAAACATTGACATGCTACATATTTTCCTTAGCGCATGAATCTCCGCATTATTTTAACTTTTATCGAGATACGAACTGAAAATCTCCGGTTAGAATGCATACGTCTTACCAATTGGACCACGAAACTTGACGAAAACTACAAAATTTATTTATTTAACACTTCATATTAAATACAACCTGGCATGTGTATTGCCAGGCGGTAATCTCTTCCAACCAACCAGACAAAAATAAATAAAGGATGTTACGTGGTGCAAAAAATATCTATATTAAATTTATTAACATTATAAAGAAAAATATAGATTAAATTTATTAACATTATAAAGAAAAATATAGAAAGAAAAATCAGAAATGAAACACATGTATATAATATAACTAACTAAAAATTAAGAGTTTTTCAGTCGCTTCTTAAACATGCCAAGCATGGAGCGAGTCTTACATTTGTTTGTAACTGATTCCAGAGTCTCAATGCATGGACAGTAAAGGACGACCTTAAAAAAATAAGAGCGGTGAACTGGAAAGCCTAATAAACAATATCTGTTATAAGGCAATATAATAAAGCTATATTTATTTATTTATTTAATTAACGACACAACAGTGTCTTTATAGTATATACAAATGAACATGTGACAGGTTATACAAGTACTTAAAATTATTGACAAATAATACAAAACTTTATCTTAAACTAACACGAAGATACAAAAAGCAGTAGTAATAATAAATTACAGTCATTGTTTTAAAATTATTTAATAATTAAATGTATATTTAAGTACAATATATGTTATGTATGTATACCACAAATTATTACCAAACTTCACCAAGCAGACTTACGTAATTGTCCAAGACTTATTTTATAGAGTCAATACAATAAAACTCATCTTAAAAAATGACAATTTAAAGTTTCAACTAAGCATAAACAAATGTAACAATCAATCTATAAGTGGAAAAGATTTTCAAAGATCAAAGTCTATATTTTCAGGAATTAAACAAATCTTCTTGTTGTTTTAATTTTGGTTGTTTTTGTAATTGTGTTTCTTTGTATTTTTTTTGTTTAAATTTTAATTTTTATTCTTATGATTGTGTGCGGCATATTGTGGGATGAATATTTTTGATCCTTCTGGAGTGATGATGTGTGAGGAGTTGAATTTCGCAAGATGTTTCCAATTGTAGTTGAGTGTCACTGTTTGTCAGGTTGATGAGAACGTGCGACGGGGTTTGGTTTTTGTGTTATCAAAAATCGGAAAGAAGTATCGATTTATTTTTTCATGCTAAATATCCTCAGTGAGATACAGGCAAAAGCCTAGTTTACTGGGGATACGACAAATGAAAGGCAACAAACCCAGATCCATTAAAATTGTATGTCCAAATGAAATAACCTGTTGTTTTTTCTCAAATTGTGTATATTTCTTGTCATGTGTAATAATAATAATAATAATAATAATAATAATGCAAACTTATGCTTTAAAATAATGTGCAATTTTTTCAATTGCATGAGATTGCATGTGTCTGTCGTATCGATGGTGTTTACCCGCCATTTTTTCGATTTTATTTGCAGTAATTCTACGAAACCCGGGTATCGATATTATTTTTCTTCTCATAGGAAAACCCCATTCTGACGTTACGTATGTTCAAGCTATTTTTATGTTTATACTTAATGTGATATCCTATACACAAGGCAACCACGCAATAATTTATTGTATTCAAAACAATTTATTCTGTTCCATCTTCAAAGTGACACAAAAAAAACCATCCAAATAATTTGGATAAACCAACAAGACTAAAAATTCGCGAATTCTTTTATGTATGGATGTATTATATTATAGTAAACCATACACTCAGCACGTTTGGAATGAAGTCAGCCACGGTTTTTCTTGTCCTAACACCTATCTGAGAAATTCGAAACTATTATTCTTTTCGGATATAAGCATTATCTGTTGTCTGACTAGTACACCTACAGTATTAGCTGGGACGACCAAGGTCTGAGTGAATGTGATGGATATGCAAGTAGCCTGAACGAGTGGACTTGTTCTTGCTAAATAATTAGTTGTAAGAATTATTATCTAGTCATATGTTAAGTAGTATGTGGGTGTTAATTATTTCTCATATTAAAATTTAAAAAAATAAAAATAAAATGACATGTAGGAAAATAAGATTAATTAAGTTCATAAATTATATAATAACATGTAAATAAGATAAGTTAAGTAATAAATGTGTATATAGGTATAGCCTTGACAAATATTTGTACCATTTATTACTTTGTTTAATATTAAAAATTAAGTTATTTTATTTTATTGGTCAAGTGACCTTTTTGATACATATATTGAAAAAAAAAACAACATAATGATTTAACATTGACATATAAGCAGTGTTATACAACAGGGAATAACTATACAAGTCGAACAGTACAACAAAGCAAATCCATACAATTCAATCAATTCATTCCGGCAAGAACAACTTCTTCACTATACTCATGTAAGTAGCCAATGTCATATGAAAATCCATACATACAATTCAATCAATTCATTCCGGCAATAACACCTTGTTCACTATACTCATGTAAGTAGCCAATGTCATATGAAAATCCATACAATGCTCATTTTGAATACCCAATTTGTGCAGTCTAGTTACGTAAAAGTTGTACAAATAATTTGTTACAACAATTTCGCTATGAAACAAAACATCTGGCCGAGTGGGCCTACAAGGAACGTGTAACATGACAAGCTGAGTTAGTTTCGGACTATTGAAATACGAGCTGACAATCAATCTTAAACAATGTTGTGAGGTCAAACATCTGTTTTCAATCTGACAAGGTTAGACAAGCCTCATCACTTTCAACAATATATCATAGTCCAATTCTGTTATTGGGATCTGCAGTTGTACTCATATCAACATGGACATCATAGTGGGTTGACCATATCAACATGGACATCATAGTGGGTTGACCATATCAACATGGACATCAGGGTGGGTTGACCATATCAACATGGACATCAGAGTGGGTTGACCATATCAACATGGACATCATAGTGGGTTGACCATATCAACATGGACATCATAGTGGGTTGACCATATCAACATGGACATCATAGTGGGTTGACCATATCAACATGAACATCATAGTGGTTTGACCATATCAACATGTACATCATAGTGGGTTGACCATATCAACATGGACATCATAGTGGGTTGACCATATCAACATGGACATCATAGTGGGTTGACCATATCAACATGGACATCATAGTGGGTTGACCATATCAACATGGACATCATAGTGGGTTGACCATATCAACATGGACATCAGGGTGGGTTGACCATATCAACATGGACATCAGAGTGGGTTGACCATATCAACATGGACATCATAGTGGGTTGACCATATCAACATGGACATCATAGTGGGTTGACCATATCAACATGGACATCATAGTGGGTTGACCATATCAACATGGACATCATAGTGGGTTGACCATATCAACATGGACATCATAGTGGGTTGACCATATCAACATGGACATCAGAGTGGGTTGACCATATCAACATGGACATCATAGTGGGTTGACCATATCAACATGGACATCATAGTGGGTTGACCATATCAACATGGACATCATAGTGGGTTGACCATATCAACATGGACATCAGAGTGGGTTGACCATATAAACATGGACATCATAGTGGGTTGACCATATCAACATGGACATCATAGTGGGTTGACCATATCAACATAGACATCATGGTGGGTTGGCCATATCAACATGGACATCATAGTGGGTTGACCATATCAACATGGACATCATAGTGAGTTGACCATATCAACATGGATATCATAGTGGGTTGACCATATCAATATGGACATCATAGTGGGTTGACCATATCAACATAGACATCATAGTGAGTTGACCATATTAACATGGACATCATAGTGGGTTGACCATATCAACATGGACATCATAGTGGGTTGACCATATCAACATGGACATCATAGTGGGTTGACCATATCAAGATGGACATCAGAGTGGGTTGACCATATCAACATGGACATCATAGTGGGTTGACCATATCAACATGGACATCATAGTGGGTCGACCATATCAACATGGACATCATGGTGGGTTGGCCATGTCAACATGGACATCATAGTGGGTTGACCATATCAACATGGACATCATAGTGAGTTGACCATATCAACATGGACATCATAGTGGGTTGACCATATCAATATGAACATCATAGTGGGTTGACCATATCAACATATACATCATAGTGGGTTGACCATATTATCAAATTATAATCCAAAATTGTTAAAAATTGTTATCAAAATTAATATCAACAATAGGAAAAATACCATATAATAGAGTGTTAGTGCCTTTGATGTATGGAAGTGATACTTGGACTTAGCCGAGGAAGGATAAGAGTAAGTTTAATGCTGTGGAAATGCTGCACTAAGGAAAATATGTGGAGTATCAAAGTTTTATAGAAGACATCAGAAATGAATTCGTGGATAAAATGGATGTTTGAGGTAAGATGAAGTAAGGAGCTGCAAGATGGTTTGGTCCTGTGGAGAGAATGAATGATGAAATAATGACTAAGCTTCATACAAGTCAGAAATGCAAAGTGCGCGTGGAAGAGGTAAACCAACGATAATGTGGCTAGACCAAATCGACCAAATTTTGAAAGAAAGTAAAGTGAGAAATATGAATAATAGAATTTTGTGCATAACGAGATGTATGAATGTAGAGGAGGCGAAAGTTGTATGCTTGGGTAGAAAAGTTTGGAGATCTGTTCTCACTGTCTGATTATATAGTATGTATGTATGTTAATACAGTTAATTCTGTGGAATGTAAGTTTATGTAATATTTTCCATACAAGTACGAGTACATGCAAAGATCCTGAATGTATCCTAATTTATTTCTGAACATGTGCAATGTGAGTTGGGTCTTTTTCATACTTGTTCCTTACATGTGTCAAATTATTAATATCTCTCAATCGCCGTAACTTGAGTGCTGAGGAACGTGACCCACGTCGAGATTGCTGCTGGTTACCTACATTTTTCTTGTGTGCTTAACATTCCGCTGTCCGAAGAGACATTTAAATTTTTTCCTTACATCAGGGCACGCCTCGGCTCCCTGTGGGCACCCACAAACTAGTTTACTTCCTAATTTCTATCTGGTCATGGTAGCTTTAATGACAAGCTTTTAAGCTTCAATCTTATTCTTTGCCCTGACGCATTTTCTGCGGCCGTCTAGATCAATCTTCAGAGTAGATTCTGTGGCACTAGAAAATTGTCAATAATTTCCGAAGGGAACTCTACTTTACCTTACATCAGCTCACCATCTTATCTTTGGTCTACTCCGATGTAGTGGCGTCAAAGATGAAAGTTCTGGCAACTTTCTGGTCTGTTTGTACTCCTAGCTCTAAGCCACTTTATTAGAGAAAAAAATACTGCGCTATGAGTCATTTTCTTTCTCTCGTGATGTCGGACCTTAAATCCACCGTTTCTACTATTATTTTAACACTCAGGTTTGTCGCCACTGGAGAAAGAGTCATTTTGGGCAGTTTCTTCTTCATCACTACGTGACGTCGTGCTCAAAATATAAAAATTTTTTTTTAATCTTCTGTGTGAATCGCGCTGCATGGGGACTTATTTTGTTCCTCAAAACAGCGTGGCTGGTAGTAGGAAGGAACTAAACTTTCCAAAGAACCTGTGGTAAAGGCAGACATGTAGCACTCTTCACCTGGTCGCTTCACCGCATATACGAGTGTGTATACACAGTCTTGATAGATCAGACACAAAGTAACGATATCAAGGAAATTAAATTTCCATGACGACCGGCAGGTTCAATTAGGTGCAGCCTTTTTTAAATTTTTTATCCACTTTGCACGGATTTCTCTTGTTACACAAAGAAAGGTTTCATGAAGTAGAGTTTTATATAGCGCCATTTTATGTTGCTTTTTCTAATAGCGGTATAAGATTCTATGGTACGCAACATATTGGCTACAGACAACATAAATTCAGATATAAAACGGTCTTCGAATAAAACTAGTCAGCGATTGAATTCGCTAAGAATCGAACTTGGGGTGTCTGTTTGCTTAGTGTGAATGCTAACCGATAATTACTAACCCACAAGAGGTCGCGATGGCTTTCAGGTAAAATGTGTTTTGAGTTATTTATGTGTACCATATACAGGTCCAATTTCTAAAGCCATCAAACCCTCCACGCTGCATGTTGGGGTGTAACCCGCCCACTTACTTTCACCCGATTTCCAAGCGACATAATTTAACTGATACAACCCTTCTGGGACGGACATCCGCTCTGTGGAGGTATTTTGAAATATCTACGCAAAAACCCCGAAGAGAACAAGTACTTTTTATAACGAATAATTTACACCGTTCATGATGTAATTAAAATTAATATCAGATCGGGGAATCGAGCCGAGGAACCGAGGTTGTTAAATTGTTTGAGAAGTGTAATTTGGGGAAAAAAATCGTCGTTTGTCAACTGAGGGTTTTATGATTTTGAAAAAGCTCTTGAATATGGTTTTTTTATAATTTTTATTAAGCCGTAAAATTTTGTAAAATTGTTTGAAATTGTCGATTCCGTTGAAACTTTTTTCTTGTTAGATTATTACAAAATAAAAAAATATTCTGTTCGAATTTGAGTGGAAGGAAAAAGGAAGAACAACGAAAGTATGATATGGAGTAAGTGAATGACATGAGAAGAATACACGGAGTGACAGAATACGAAATGAAGTGTTGAGAGTTGAATGTAAACTTAATGCTGATGTGTTAAATTAGATGAATAATAGTACGTTGATATAGTTTGGGCATGTAAAGCGAATGAATTATGAAACACTAAAAAAATATATTGTAGTGCAAATATGAGTGCAAGGCGTGGAAGAAGGCCAAGGAAAATATGGGTGGATTAAGTGAATCACATTTTGAAAGAAGGAAACGTACGAAGTCAGAGTTATCGTAGAAAATGTACGAGAAAGTGAATGGATGGAGAGGCTAAGAATGTATGTTAACACTTGCCTTACTGTGCTAAACAATTCCGCCAGCCACTGTGCTGGACGCTCAGCATCCAGTGAAAAATGTATGTTTTAAATTAAAATTATGCAAAATCTGCTAGGTTATTTTTTTGTAATTAGCTATAAAATTATTTTACTATGTAAGTCCTGGTCACTCACTATCCATCATAGGGTGGCAAGTGTTAAGAAAGAAAAAAATCATACAATTAATATTATAGCCGCTGAGATTGTTTGGGAACGTGGAACGAATGTATGAAGAAACACCAACAAAACAGACATAGTGTAAATGTGAGTGAAAGGCGTCTTAGAGGAAGGTCAAGGAAAGTATGGTTGGATCAAGTGAATAGAGTTATGAAAAAAGAGACGTAGATAGTTAGAGTAGTCGTAAAAGTTGTATGGATGTAGAAAAGACTCAGGATGTGTGTCGAAGTAGAAAAGTATGTTTTCTCCGCTTACTCTGACAGATAAATAGCGTGGTGGTATGCATGTATATATAAGGTGCGCCATTAAGAGCGCCGGATTTAAATTTCGCGCCATTTTTTTTATAAAGTTGGCAGCTCTAAAAATATTATATGTGCCATTTGTCAATCTTGCGATTAGTAAATATGGAACGCTACACGAAAGAACAACGCGTTAAAATTGTCAAAACTCGTTATATAAATGGAGTACTATTCTTCTCAGTGCACGCATCTTTACCGCATTTATTCGGTTCTTCTCGGTTGTTTCCACGTTCAAGTTTCACTCCCGTACATCAAAGTAGACACCAAAATGCGATTGTGGACTATCATCTTAGCAGATTTTGATACTTTGATTCGAGTATATAACGCCTTATATTGTTTATTATTTGTTATTTTGACGATTTACGTTAACTATTGTATAAAAAACATATTTGGTTGCTCTGACCATAAATACTGTATATAAGTTTTTTCTATGGCCATAAACATGGGAATTAAAAAATATATTGTTCGTATTAATAATTTGTTTTTATTATCTATTGGGTGTACAAATTAGTTCGATCCATTTTATATATTGGGTGTACAAATTAGTTCGATCCATTTTATATATTGGGTGTACAAATTAGTTCGATCCATTTTATATACAATACATTGACCATGTAATATATATTGCTTCAATTTTTTGCTGTGACTATAGATATTTTCTATCATTTGTTGATATAACTATAGATATTTTCTATAATTTGTTGCTATAACTATAGATATTTTCTATAATTTGTTGCTATGGCCATAGCTATTTTCTATAATTTGTTGCTATTGTAACGATGGTCGTTATCAATGTAGCGTGTGTCCTATTAGAACGTGCTGATGATTTTGATATCGACATCGCTCTTCGTTTTAGTTGATTCTGCGTTACTTCTCGTTCATAGCGGATTGCTTATTTTGATAAGTCATGATGATCATGATTTATATTCAATAAATATAGACTCAGGAATGCGGATATAAAAAAGCGAAAGTGACAACGGGCGATAAATAATAAGTCTTGACAGTTGAATGGATGACAATAAAAGTATGTTTATTTCTCGGAGCGCAGGTATTTTATACAAATGAGTGAACCAGTTCGCGCTACATGCTCCGTCTCACTCTGGCACGTGAATTGGCGGTAGCTTATTTATTTGTATTTGGAGATGGCTAGACAAATCGCGGGTACTACAAAAATAGTAAACATTGTCGCCGTTCTTGACGTGTAGCAATCTATGAATACTTCATCGGTCATTGACCCTGTATGTTTATTATTAACAATAATTAATTTAATTTATTTGTGTTTTAACAATTCACTTATTATTTTGACAATTATTTATTTACTAGGTAGGTATCCTACACTATGACTATAGATATTTTCTATAATTTGTTGCTATGACTATCGATATTTTCTATAATTTGTTGCTATGGCCATAGCTATTTTCTATAATTTGTTGCTATGACTATAGATATTTTCTATAATTTTTTGCTATGGCCATAGACATTTTCTATAATGTTTTGCTATGACTATAGATATTTTCTATAATTTGTTGCTATGGCCATAGACATTTTCTCTAATTTCGTGCTATGGCCATAACATTTTTCTATAATTAGTTGATATGACTTGATATTTTCTATAATTAGTTGATATGACTATAGATATTTTCTATAATCAGTCGATATGACTATAGATATTTTCTATAATTTATTGTTATAGCTATGTGTATTTTTTATATAATTTGTTGTTTTGACTATTAACGTGAACCATAAAAAATATGTCACAGTTAAACCACTAACGTACCGTATATTGTCTATAATTTGTAGTTATTAACCTTGACCATAAAAAATATATGGCATGGCATACACAAGAAGTGGTTTTTATGACCATAATATAAACTCTGTCTTTTTCTATGACTATGAACGTAAGCCATAGAAAATATTTATTTATTCATCAAACATTTCACTGAAAAACAATCTGGTGGTCTTATTGCTAGGTGAAATTAAATAAAGGAAATAACTATGGTCGCAAAAAACTAGATAAAATTAAATAAAAGAAATTACATGGTCGCAAAAAAATATTCGAATAATTATAATTATTCACCGTGACAAAATTCATGAACAACGTAGTAAAAATAACATATTGTTTTTAATATGATACTTTGACTATAGATACGGTATATAGATTGTTAGGACTATAAACGTCGATCATAGAAAATATATTATCTGTTGCTATGACCATAGATATTATCTATAATTTGTTGGTATGGCTGGCTATAAACGTGAGCCACAGAAAAAAAAATGTCACAGTTAAACCACGAAAAGAATGACATAAAATAAGAATCGATAAGGCAGCCTTGTGCATGATAATTCCGCTCCCCAAGTGGAATATTTACCCTCGACAACGTAAATCAACCCCCAAAAACACCCACCACCTCGCGGGTTAATACCAATGGTGCCTAAATCCACGATACATGTAGACTAGGTTTTGCATGAAATATTCTCTAATGGTTTTGCTCTTTTTGCTCGCTTCATGGAAAGTTCTTTTGTCTGCACTTATTGTTTTATGCTTGACGTCTTTGCTTAGTCTCTTGCGTCCCGGGTTCGCTTCCCAGCACATCCCAGAAACTTTTATTCTTCTATAGTTCATATCGTGGGCTCAATACTAAAACTATTGTAGATAACTCTAAATTTGACAGTTTTGAGTTATTTACAATACATAAATGGATTGCTCATCGAAGGGGCTTTCCAATACTATAAATAGGTTTCTTAAAATATTATTTCTCAACTGGGTTATTTATCATTTTCATAATTAGGTAAGTCGTAAAGGTGGAAACAGAAGAATGCTTAAAGTAGATATCTGAAGTTCATATAACTTACATCTTACGATCTATTGAAACCTCCTTTATTAGTTTCATAAAGAATATTAGCGCGATACCTCATCATTAAAGAGGAGTTACCAGAAAAAAGGACCTCGAAACTAAGAACGCTATTTTCTCAGAATAGAGAATTTTGATTTACCTAGTTATAGTAGTGAGCCCACGATATATTCTGATTATTAGCTAATAAGTTTACTCAAAATCGAATTTATTAAACACAATTTTTTTTAAACACGGCTGTCCTATTTTAAACAAAAAAAACATTTTTTTCTGGAGATAAAAAATACCTGTTTAACACTTACTGTGCTAAACAATTCCGCCAGCAACTGTGCTGGACGCTCAGCATCCAGTGAAAAGTGTATGTTTTAAATTAAAATGATGCAAAATCTGCTAGGTTATTTTTCGTAATTAGTTATAAAATTATTTTATTATGTAAGTCCTGGTCACTCACTATCCATCATAGGGTGGCAAGTGTTAAAAATGATTCTATTGTTTATTACAGTTGCAATAATTGTATTATATTGCAATCATTGAATTATATTGCTTACTGTATACACTACAACCTGGTTTATCACCTCGTGGAAACCTCTTCCAACCAACCAGAAAGATGATAAAAATGCCTTTTATATATGCCAGACTAGAAATATTTTTGAATTGTTGTTTATAGTTAAGGCATTAACGTTGTGGAGATTTAAAGACATTGTAATTTACCGGTTTCAAGGCTTTCACCTCATCTTCAGGGGAGCGCAAACAAGTCTTGTTTGTTCCGATTCTTTCGATTCTTATTGGGATACCAATGAGAATCGAAACTGCTTGCTCCTGGTTCGATATGGAAGATCAAGCCCTCATAAATACGGACTTCTTTCTTCTATCGTTATTTACTGATACTTTCGTCGTTACTGGGCCTCGTAGTCGAGGATTCCCTCACCATTCCAACGTCAATATTGGAAAGCTTAGTCGTGCCGTGGAGTTATCGTATATTTCTTATTTTTTCTCTTCCTTAAGTGAGTGGGCCGTTGCACACTAGCAAACTCATCGACCACACCGCTGTACTGAATCCGATGGCACACCTGAAGTGAGACGACTGGAGCACATGTTTTTATTTTCATTTTATTAAAATAATAAATATGACCGAAGTATCTTTATTACTCCGAATACTAGGCGAAAAAATTGCCTGTCATTTAGGGGGAGTAGCATAGCGTTGGGTTCGAAACGGAGACCTTTCGCTCGAACGTTCAGTGCTTTACCACATCAGCATACTGATACTCTACTGGCCACTTGTGTGTTCAAGAGGGTAAAAGGAAAAAAATAATTAGAAAAATATTATGTATATATTTTATCTGTATATATTGTGTTTTATTTGTTTAATATCTTAAAAGAAAGATAAGGCTTGTCCGACGTAGCACGTTTTGTACTAATCTCCTCTTCGCATGCAAGTATTTTGAAAAAGCACCCCTCGAAAAATAGGGGAAACTGGGAGGGTGTGCGAGTCTTTATGGGTTACTACCGGTGTAGATAACGCAGGTATCGAATAACAGATACTAGATACAAATTACTACAGTCTCCCCTCTAGAGAATTTGGATACAACGAACTTCTACGTGTTGACTTCAAATTTATAGAAACCCCCAATATTTCAAGTGTCGTTTTAAACCAATATAATAAAAAAAACACATCCAATTTAATCATTCTTAATAATTATTTATTTATTTATTGACAAAATAAACAGTGTCCTTAACATATCACAGTGACAATTGTGTCATTAATTATGAAAGTGGACTAAGTTATATTTATTTATTTATTTAATTAACGACACAACAGTGTTTTTATATACAAATGAACATGTGACAGGTTATACAAGTACTTAAAATTATTGACAAATAATACAAAACTTTATCTTAAACTAACATGAAGATACAAAAAGCAGTAGTAATAATAAATTACAGTCATCGTTTTAAATTTATTTAATAATCTTTAAGAATTTTGTGGGAATTTTATGGATATACTCGTATATTGAGATATAGAAAACATATGACCTCATTAGTAGAACGAGATGCAAGTTGCTTTGCAGAATTAAAAGCTTCATACATGTTGATGCAGGGTTACTCAACTCCAGAGGCAAAGTATTGTCCTTAATGTTTTGTTTATATTACGTTATTTCTATTAATAAAGGAGAGCACAAAGTTAGAAGCTATATCTAAATATTGTTGTGATATTCTGGCGAATACTATATATACTTATATTAAAAATATCTAAATTGTTGCAAAACTCGTTTCCAAGTCTTTGCATACGAATTATAGAGGAGTTGATTTTATAGTTAGTATTGCAATTATTGTTCGTATTTGATATTTAGACCTTTACGTTTGTGTGTATTAAAAAATATTTTTCCAACATATAACAAAATATTTTCCAAAGTACTTACTGTTATAATGTAAGTGTTTTATGTAATTATTATTTTTTTCGAGTATTATGTTAGAATGTATTTTTTGATACTTCATATTACTTTTACATATATTTTCACAATATTCAAACATCTTAAAAATGACTTAAAACAAAAATATAACAGTTTTATTAAAACAAATACTTATTGACAACAGTATTCACGTTCATTTTATAATTATTATCATGTTGATTTCGTCTTCTTTTTGAGTAACAGTATTTTCTTTTTGCGATGTTAGAAGAGTACGAAAGTATTCATGGAAAATTTGTGAAATGTACGGTGACAGATCCACATGTTTTTCTTTTGTATGTGGTCGATTACTTGCAAAAAATAGAAGTAATTTTTTTTAGTATATTTTCAGCCTTCCTTTTTTGGGTGAAAGCTCTAAAATCTGAAACTGTGCGCTATCGTCTTAAAATATTTTATAAAACATCTGATAAGAGGGCATCTTTTAAAAATCTAATTCATTGTATTTTCAACCAATAAACAGATGCTATCTTTATATGTTTTGTTTTATTTGTAATTGATTGATTTCTTTAGAATTTTTTTGACAAAATTCCTGTAACATTCAGTCTACTTTAATGATTTTTTTACGACACAGAGATGTTAGTTTATAACGGTACTCAGGCATGTAATAAATGTAGTTTTATACAAAAATCAGCCCGGTAATTGCATTTTTCCAGAAAAACAAAATATACTAAAAAGATAGACAAATAAAAGATAAACAAATAAAAGATAAACAAATAAAGATAAACAAATAAAAGATAAACAAATAAAAGATAAACAAATAATAGATAAACAAATAATAGCTAAACAAATAAAGAGTTATGTTCACTGAACAACTTTGCAAAGCCATTAATTTTTTCTTAAAAGTTCTTGGAGATTATTCAAATATAAATAATTGTAATACTAAAGAAATCATAATTTTTTTTTCAATTTTTTGACTTAGTCCGCTAGCATAATGACTTGCATTACTATAAAATAAAAGATAATGCATGAATAACGTTAAAAAAGTGCATTTTTATATTGTTTAGCGATTTCCGAATTTATGATTCGTGGCCTACTAGAAAAATATAAATCCAATATTCTTCAAAAGTAAAACCAGTTAAGGAGTGAATTCGCCAGGAATCTAACCTGGGGCACCCGCTTGATTAGCGTGAATTTTATCCGTTAGTCTACGGTCACCGATGTATTAATTTATATATCGACAAAATAAACAACACTTAAGTTAACACAAATCCGCCTTAACAAATCCTCTAATTTATTCTGAAATGGCTAATCATTGTCACCGTGAAAACCATACTTTTTCTATCGACCATGCCAAATTCTTAGATAACAGTAGTAACGGGAATAAATTGGATAGATTAGAGGCCCTAGAAATTTCTAAGTCAGTACATCGATCCGAACATCTGGTGAACAGTTATATCCCAAAAATCTCTCCGCTCTTGGCCGAAATTGTCCCATGCCTCCCTCACCCCTCAGCCCCCAACCGTTGAAGCGTGTATATCGGTGCCAGTTCGAACAGAATTTAGTCTTGTTTGTGCTCCCCTGAAGATGAGGTGAAAGCCTTGAGACCGGTAGGGTTATACCGTTACAAAAAGGGGAATAAACAGTGTTTGATAAAAATAAATTACAAACACTTAAGTGTTCTTTACATATCACAGTAACAACTTTGAACATTTGCAACAAATACTGGATAGACACATGTATGTGTGGGTTTTTAAAGCACTTTATCTCAAATTAAATGTTTCTAAGGCTATTATATAATACTATCCAAAGAAACCTTCCATCTTAACATCAATGTAAATGGATAGATCATAGAATCAGCGCAGCATTTTAATTACTTGGGCAGAGCATTGTGAATAACAAAGCAAACATAGATGATGAGATTCAGAATAGATTAAGCGCAGCTTCCCGGGCGTTTTGGACTCTGTGGACAATTTTTTGATAATCACGATCTTACATTGATAACTAAAACTGCAGTCTATAAAATTGTAATCATTCTTTTTCTGATATATGGATGCGAATAAAATAAAAAATATAGGTGTATTGATAGCAACAGAGTATAATATGTACATCATCTCATCATTGTCAACCAGGGTCGATCCACTGCTGGATGAAGGTCTCCCCAAGTTGACTCCAAATAGTTCTATTTTTTTGCTCGTTGATGCCATGTGATGCTGCCATGCTTCCTGATTTCATCTATCCAGCGTAACTTCGGTCTTCTTCGGGACCTCTTTATGCCTCTTGGGTACCATTGGATTATTTCGGATGACCATCGGGAGTCTGACATTCTGGCTACGTGTCCTGCCCATTGCCATTTCATTTTCTTGCACACCTTTATATATTGCGAATCCAACTGTTTCGTTTACGGTATCTTTTAGTATATCCCAACATGCATCTCTCCATGCCCCTTTGTTTCGTCTGGAGCTCTTGTGTGTTATTTACTGTGAGTGACCATGTCTCGCAGTCATTCGTAAGTACTCTCGCAGTCATACGTAAACAAACTGGGAGAATACGCTGGTTGTTCTTCGCTTCGCTTCAAGGATATTGGGAGATTACTTTTGAAGATTTTGGTCAAGCTTCCAAATGAGCTCCGTGCTAGTTTTGTCCTTCGTGCTATTTCCTCCGATATGCCACCTACAAAGAAAATAAGTTGGCCCAAATACACATATTCCTGGACAAGTTCTAGCAACTTTCCATATACGTTTATTAGTTAAGGGGCTGCAAAGCAATGGTTGCAATATAATATGTACATATGTAACCATATTTTAAAATTGCATATACATATGTCTCAAGGTCATGGCATTTAAGAAAATACATTTAAGAGAGAAGCTATCAAAATGTCTGGGCTTATCCTTAACATCCTTCCGGTCGAGATACACCCCCACTAATAGATAGCGAGTACGGCCGCGAGGACATCAGACGTTTTTCAGCCCATAATTTAATCATGGGTTCCCTACAGACGACATATTAGGGCATTCGAAAAAGGTCAGCTGAGCCAATATAGACAAATAATGAATCAATTGTATCATAGAGTATGAAATGGTGAAATTTTCAGGAGAGCAAACTTTTGTAATGCCAATATTCTGGTGTCACATGCACATCTGCGTTGGTTTAGACACGTAGTTCGAATGCTTGAGTATATACTCCCAATAAATAATGTCCTCTTTGGTGAGGTGACCGAAGGCAGAAGAAATCACGTTGGCCAGCGCAAGAGATGTAATGACGTAATGCATGATAATTATAAAAAAACATGAATGCTCAGGTTTACTGGTAGTAAACAGCTGCAGATAGAACCAAATGGCGTGAAATACGAGTAGTTAGTAGTTATCAGCAGCGGCAGCCGATCTATAGGTGCGCTGGTGCGCTGAACCGGATAAATAATTCGCAATAATTAAATTATATAGTCGCTAACATGACTTCCAAAAATGTTAAATATTTGTATTGATTAAATATGTATTATAAGAATACTGACAAATAGTACGAGTATTTTTATTTAAGTGTAAATTAAAAAAAAACTTAAAGTAAAAGTTAAAAAAATATTCCTTTCAAATTGACCGGCAAAGTTTGCCAATACTACCGGAGCGATCTCCAATACGCACCGGACGGAAACGCTAATTCATATAGGACAGACAGAGTACAGTAAACCGTGAGACAGCGATATTTCATATTAGCTCAGCGTCTCGAGGGGCGTTGGTGCTCAGCGCACCAACGCACCGCGGGACCGTCCGCCGCTGGTTATCAGAGACCCAATAGATAAAGAAGACGCAGACAAGCTACTGCAAGTACTGAAGCTCCTTGCCTTTTATGCAACAGGATATGTCTATCACAAATTAGTTCACATAGTCACCTTCAATGGTACAAACATCAAGATCCCTGATCACCAACATTGTATTGTGCCTTCTATTATACTTGTCACGGGTAATGGACATTTATTCATTCAATAATTATGAAATAAAAAACATCTTCCAAAATACTATTCAGGATACATTTATCTTATTGTACATGTAAAATACTATATAGTGCAAAAAAAAAGTTGGTTGAAAGAGATTACCACCTGACAATAAGCCTGTAAGATTGTTAAAATTAATAAATAAATAACTTTATTATCAAATACTTTTTAAATTAAGCAATTTCATCCTTAATTAACCTTTTCAGTTCGTTAAATATTTTTTTTATATTTCTAATATACTTTTAATATTTTGAATGGTCGATTTAGAAAAGGGTTCTTTAATTAGGGTCGCATAATTCACCCCGTTTTCCCTTCTCCGCCATATAATTCTCGCGCAAAATATGAGGAAAATTTGCAACTAGACCCTATAAACTTTCCCTTATCATTATGTTCAAAAATTTATGCTGCCTTTATACCCTACCAACTTGATATATTTCATACTTTAAAGCTTTAATGAATCTCTCTTACCTAGGCCACAAACGGCTGTGGATTATGTTTTGCTTTTTACTTTTTTTTTTATTAAATAGTGTGTTTTGAAATCGAGTTTAAAAGGTTATCTTACTTTAAGTTCTGTTAACTTATGAAACGTAAGGTTAAGTAACTTTTTAAATTTATGTACGTTTAAAATTTATCAAAGGTTTTGGCTTTAACTTTGTGTAACTCTGTATAAGAATATTCGGAGCTTTTATTAGTTTATTTAACACTTTTATTGCAAATACAATCTAGCCGGCTTATTGCCAGGCGGTAATCTCTTCTAACCAACCAGACAAAAGTAAATGAAGCAAGTCACGTATTCGCATAAATCATTCAAATGACTATCCATCCCCACGAAATCCATAAACATATACGTGAGCACATGCCCACGAACCCCACAAAGACGGACAATCACCCGAACATTATTTTTCATATAAAGTGAGATATCATCAATCAAAAGGAAAGGAAGGGATGGTGGAGAGGAAAGGAAAAGAAAAATTAGGAATGAAACACGTTATTTTACTGAATAGAAATTAGGAGTTTTTTCAGTCCCTTCTTAAAGCATGCCAAGGACGGAGCGAGTCTTATATTGGTTTGTAACTGATTCCAGAGTCTCACTGCATGGACAGTAAAGGACGACGTAAAGAAAGAGGAGCGGTGAACTGGAAAGGCCAATAGACAATCTCTGTTTGAGCGTAGCGCTTATCCATGATTGGAAAGACGACAGAAACTTTACTAACAGAAATTAAGAGTTTTTTCAGTCGCTTCTTGGATGTGTTTTCTTTTTCTTTGCTATACCATGACATGGTTATTTTTTTTATTAGTGAACCTATTATTATATTAACTAAATGAATTATATTGACTGCTTATTTGTCGTCGTTGTGCTGGTGCACTTCAATCGTCTCACTACGGTGTGTCACCGGATCCAGAACAGTGGTGTGGTCGGTGAATTTGCTGTTGTACAACGGCTCACCCATTTTAAAAAACCTCTACGGCACAGTTTCGCTTTCCTAATGAATTAACATCAGTATGGCGAGGAAATCATCGATTGCTTAGCCCAGCAACGACGATTGCCATTTATATTTTTTTTGTTTTTAATTTAAATGTACAAGGAAAAATTTAAAAACATCTGATGTCCTCGCGGCCGGGCACAGTTAAATTTATAAATGATTATATCGCGTTATTTTATGTTACATTATGTCAGTTCACTTAACGTAAATATACGTTGCATAATTTTGTCATACGTATCATATATGACATTTGTTATTTGATCTGGTTCCAACGTAACGTTAGGACACTTTGCGTTATATAATCTCACGTTACAATCATTTTTAATCTCACGTTATATTCTGTTTTATCTCACGTTACGTTTTATTTTTGTGAAAGATACTAACATTTAGCAAAATGAGTAATATTTTATCGAAATTCCCAGCAGTGAAACAAATCAAGCATTATTCGTATGTGACCAGAAACGGGATTAAAGATAAAAGTGAGATAAAACTCGAAACGGGATGAGAAGTCGATGCCCCGAAGGGGTTGGGAGGACGTGAGTAACTTTTATTAAGACTTTATCTTAACTTTTCATAAAACCAATCGTAATTGAATCTGTGGGAGATTCTACACTTGTACGTTATAATGAATTTTAGATCCAACCCACTTTATACAATATAGGGTGAAAAAGAATGTTGGATTCCAATTCGGCGCCATTTTTTTATAAGGTTGGTAGCTCTTAATAAAATCGTATGTGCCATCTGTCAATCTTACGATTAGTAAATATGGAACGCTACACGAAATAATAACGCGTTAAAATTGTCAAAACTCATAAAAATGGGGAAAATTTTGCTGAAACGTTTCGTAAACTTCGTGGAATTTTCGATCGAAATAATGGTTCAAATTTGTCATTAATTCGAAGATTAATTAAAAAAAATTAGGAAACTGGTTTGTTTCTGGACATTAAGTCACCCATGCATCCTCGTAGCGGACGTTCACTCGAAAACATAACCGCAGTGAGAGAAAAAGTTTTACTGAAACCCCAGGGTCAGGGACATCAATTCGTCATCGTTCACAGGAATTTGACGTTTCAAGAAGCACCTTACAGCGAATTCTCGCGAAAGATCTGGATCTGCACCCCTACAAAATCCAACTGACCCAAGAACTCAAACCAGAAGACCTACAAAACTAAATCCTGCACTTTTATTGGGACATCCTATAGTTCGATATCTTAATGAAAGATAATATTTTCATTAAGCTGGTCTTGTGGCTTAATGAAATGGAAATATAATGCCTTATAGAAAAGAACAACCCTTTTTGTGAGGCTTTATCATAATTTATTATGGTATATGAAACTACACCACACCTAAAGCCGAATGTTTTACGATCACATATCAAAATATCTATAAAAGGTTTCTTTGTAGTCCGTCTTTTCTTAGTAAATTTTCTGCGGTTTTCTTCCCAAATATATTTTTTTCAACATACTTTATCTTATAGCCGCAGCCACCACCTTCTTTAATTTAAAATTTTATTAATTAATTTACGATTTTTCCATTACACCTCAACTCTCATTCTCGTTCCTTTTCTCTTTCGCCGGTTTACAAAACATGTCATATTGAGTTTGCTTAAACGATGGCCGACTTTTCGGTAATATTTTTTACACCTCTCTGAAGATGAAGGGTGCAAACTCTTCGAAACGTGTCGGTCATCATTGCAGCCAACTCAAAACGACCACAACTTTAATAGCTTTTTCAACTAGTAGAAACCAGTCGTGAAGACCTTTAAACATGTATAATACATAATTAATTTAATACATACATTCCATCACGCCATTTTCTTATCGAGATAGGCAAAGAGGACAGAATGCCATATTTTTTTATTCTCCGCCTCTTCTACATTCATACATATTCTCATACAACTCCTACGATTTATCTGATTTTTTAAAAGTTTCTTTAAAAATATAATTCATTTGATCTAACCATGCTTTCTTTAAACTTATTCTGCCACGATTTTCACTCATATTTACGCTGTATATTTTTTTGTTAATATTTCTTGTTTTGTGTAGTGTTCATGTCACATCAACAACTTTCAAAAGGCCTCCCAAAAGTTATTTCTAAAGAAAGGCTAACAATACCGATGTATAGAGCAAAAGTAAGTAGAAGGCGCGTGGCTAGAAGACTAGCGAAGAATGGTTGGATCAAGTGAATGATATTGTGAAAGAAAGCTAGGAAACGTAGAAAGTTACGTCGTCCTTTACTGTCCATGGAGTGAGACTGGAATCAGTTACAAACCAATGTTAGACTCGCTCCGTCCTTGACATGCTGTATGAAGCGACTGGAAAAACTGGTAATTTCTTGTCAGTAAGATAACGTGTTTCATTCCTGATTTTTTCCCTTTCCTCTCCACCATCCCTTCCTTGTCCTTTCATTGATGATATCTCACTTTATATGAAAAGGAATGTTCTGGTGATGGTCCGTTTTTGTAGGGTTTGCAGGCATATGCTCACTTACGTGTTCATGGATTTCGTGGGGATGGATAGTCATTTGAATGGTTTTTGCGACCATGTAACTTGCATAATTTATTTTTTGTCTGGTTGGTTGGAAGAGCTCACCGCCTGGCAATAAGCCCGCCAGATTGTATTTGCAATAAAAGTCTTAAATAAATAAATAAAGTTAGAGAAATAGTAAATGTATTTTTTTAATATCAATTTTTATACATGGAGTGACAATGTCTGCCAGAATATGGAATGAAGTATGAATGAATTTGTTAAGTAAGATGAAGAATATGAATACGCTGAGATGGTTTGGACATGTGGAACGAATGAATAAAGAAATACGTAAAAAGCTGATATACACGTGTTGTGTAAATTTGAGTGTAAGACGTGTGCGACAAAGGCCAAGGAAAATGTGATTAGATCAAGTGAATAATTTTCTGAGTGAAAAAAACGTTGAAAGTCAGAGAAATTGTAAAAGTTGTATTTGAAGGTGTTTGGATGTAGAAGAGGCTAAGGATATGTGTCGGCATAGGAATGTCGGATGCTCTGTCCTCTCTGCCTACCCCGACGGTGAAAGGGCATGATGTCTATATAATGTATGCCTTATCATTTCTTAATTTTCTTCATCTACAACAATTTATATATTTCATAGTATTCTTTATTAACTACTACTAAATACATGTATGTTGGATCTTTCTTGCGTTTGTGTGTAAATTTTTAAAGTAAAGCAGTAACCACGCACGAGATTAAAGTTAAACTGTATACGTGATGTAATTACTAAAATGTTCTCGAGTTAACCGAGGGATGAATCAACCCCGATGGGGGTGGGAGAGGGTTGATTTTGGTTTTGTGTGCTGGAGAAAAGTTGGATGACAAAGTTTGACTAAGTTATTCAATTCTATATACATTTACAATTGAAAATCAGGTAGATTTAAATTGAAAATCATTGTGGGAAGAAAAGGAAATGTGATATTTGGGCGACAAGAAAAGTTTTAAATATTGTACTGTTAGTTTAAGGACTTAGAAAAATCGTATGATCGCATAATAAAAAGGAAACGGTGGAAGTTATAGAATATTGTGTCGAATTTAAATTAATACTTGGTATCGCGTCGTTATAAGCCAAAAGCAGATCATTTATTAGAGTTAGCGGAGCCTTGAATGAGTAGTTTAATATTGCAAATGGGGTAAAGCAAGGATGTGTTCTGTCACCTTAGTAGTTTAATATTTACATAGATTCGTGTTCGAAGGAACTATAGAGGTCCATGAATGACATGTAAAAGTCGAATAGGAATGTATGCGAATTGCTGTATACTGATGATATGGTAGTGTTAGCTTAGAATGGTGACGATTCAAAGAGTTTGATAAGTAAATTATATGAGAAATGTGAAGAAGAATGACTGAGAATGAATGTTACAAAATGTTAAAGCGTATTTATCGTCGTCGTTGCTGGGCCTTGTAGTCGAGGACCCCATTGCCACTTCAATTAGTTGGAAAGCGAAACTGTGCCGTGGAGATAATTTTTTTAATTAAGTGAGCCGGTGCACTCCAGCAAACTCACCGTCGTACTGGATCTGATGGTACACGTGATTGGTGATTGGCATGTTTTTTTTTTTTTTTCTGTTTTGAAAGAATAGATATGACCGAAGTCATAGGTATCCTTATACCCTCGAATACTTTAAAAAAAATTACACGTGATAAAAAATACATCATATATAATTTGCGAAAAAAACAACAGGTAATTTAATTTTGACACACAATTTTAATGGATCTGGGTTTGTCGCCTTTCATTTGTCGTGTCCCCAATAAACGAGGCTTTTGCCTGTATCTCACTGAGGACATAAAGTATGAAAAAATAAATCGATACTTTTTTTCGATTTTTGATTATATAAAATCCCGTTACACATTCTCATCGACTTGACAAACAGTGACACTCAATTACTTATGTATACATCACGCGGATCAAACCCCTCACACTTCATCACTCCACTCCAGAACAAGTTATGATTTTTTCAAACCCTTCAGTCTTTCAGTGGCCACCATATACTTACGTTTGAATTTGTTTTTATAGTATTTCTTCATTCATGCGCTGTACATGTCCACATCATCTCAGAGTGATCTTTTTTTATTTTACATAATGCATCAACCTTAAGTTTATATTTATCCCTGAAATTATCACTATATGTATTCTTCTAAGTAAACTAAATTCTACAGTTTTTGTTCGTCTCCTTATTTGATCAAACCAACGAGTCCTCCGTTTGTTTCATATATTTGATCAAACCGACGAGTCCTCCGTTTCTTTGGGCACATTGCTTGTGGCCAAGGAGACAATTTGTAGAAGTTTGTGGTTACTGAAGGTGTGGAAAGACGAGACACAAGTGAAATAATGAACACAACAGAGACCTCCGTGACCTATTTGCAAAGAGGCCTGACTCCCAAACCGGAGGTTGTGGGCTCAAAAATCCCTCTAAAAACCAGATTTAAAAAAAAAAAGAATGCATCTTATTTTCAAGACCTCTTAAACATCTTTCTGGTCGGTTGGAAGAGATTGCCACGTGGTAATAAGTCCGCCAGTTTGTACTGTATCCAATGACAATGTAATACAATACAGTACATAGAATCCCAATGCGTTGGACTGACCAAGTGAGATACGCAACTGGACTACCCTTAACAACTGCCCTTCGAATCGCGGAGTGCAGGGATGAATGGAGAGGAGCCGTCGGAGGCTATCATGGGAGTCACGATGCTCAGTCATGAGCTTCATGACAGGGTGATGATCCAACGATATTCTTCTTAGTCTTTTTCAATGATGTTGGTTAATTAAGTTAAACTTAGTTTTATTTAATTAAATTAAGTCATATTAGTTTTTAGACCTGAATGGGGTAAATATACGAATAATTTGAACAAGCCTGGGATAATCAAAATGGGAATTACCCAAGGGATGTGTCCAGGAAGAAGAACGTGGAATTGGCAGATGAGATTACTGTGCGAGGACAAATTTCAGGAGGCCTGGGAGACCTTTTTCAGAACAGATTCGCATGAAAAAGTACAGTGAAAGCGCTACAACCCCCTTCCGTTCCAAAGAAGGAGAGATGACGAATTAATTTTTATTTAATTCGTGGGCAGTTAGTTTGTTGGGTAAAAACTTCCCCAAAGAAACGTTCATTAGAAAACAATTTACCGTAAACTTTGTCCACGGGGTTTCTTATTTTCTTTTTTTTTTATCAATAATTACTGGGAAAAGTTTTACTTTCAACTTTCTCCGATAATGTCATAAGTTTTTCCTCTGTTGTGAATTTAATAATGTGGAAAACAATGTTATATCCCGGAGCTTTTAGTTTGTTTCCAACCCTGCGTTTGTACAATAATTATTTTTTAATCTTTCAAACTTTCTTATTTAATGGTTTTGAGAAACAACAATTATAAATATGGTACCAGAATACGTTTGGTTATGAATGCAAGTCGGGGAAGCAATAAGTGATTAATTAAATTTAAAAAAAAAAAGAGTATGTTAAAATTTTAAGATTTTTTTTAAATGAGAACTTTTCTGAAAAACGTATTAACCTCTTCAGACCTGGCGTTCATTATAATGAATACAGAGTTTATGTGTATTTTGTTAACAACTTTGTGATATATTTCAGTTTTCTAATAACAAATTAAACGTCGGATTCTGTATCATTGACGTTGAACGTAATTTGAATTCTTTACATGTTGTTTTATTTTTAACAATCTTAATATTTAATCTGTCACAAATCATTAACACCTACGTACTACTCATAACTAGATAACAATTCTTACAAATAATTATTTTAACGCTAATCGAATGTAATAATATTAAAATTGTATAAACATGACATTAAGTATTGTAATGTAACCATGACATAAGAATTTACAAAAATAAACAAGACTTTAAGTTGTATAATTTTAACTTGACATTCGGTTGTTTGAACATGACGTTAAGTTTTGTATTATACAAATTATATAAGGTGATGTAAACGTGACATCAGGTTATTTAAACATAACCTCAGGTTATACAAACATGATTTCAGGCCTTATATACATGACACTAGATTATATAACTATAACTTTGGTTATTTTAATATGACATCAGGTTATACACAGATGAAAGCATGTTAAATGACATCTAATTATTTGAACATGACACCAGTTTATAAAAAAAACATAGCATAATGTAATTTAAACATTCATTATATAAATATTGCATAATGTTATATAAACATGTTATCAGGTTATATAAACATAACATCAGTTATATAAACGTGACATCAGGGTATATAAACATAGAATAATGTTATATAAATATATCAGATTATATAAAAACCACCACAGATTATATAAACATGACGTAAGGTTTTATTAACATGGCATGTTATATAAACAAAGCATCAGGTTGTGTAAACATTAAATCAGATTATTTATACATGACATTAGGTTACATAAACATGGCATAAATAAGTATGGCTACAGATTATTTAAATATCAGGTTATACCAAACTCATATCAGGTTATATAAACATGACATTAGGTCATTCAAATATTTCATCACTTTATTAAAAAATATATCACATTATAATTTATTTTTATCAAACACTGTTTATTCCACTTTTTGTGACGGTATAATCCTACCGGTTTCAAGGCTTTCACCTCATCTTCAGGGGAGCACAAACAAGACTAAATTATGTTCGAACTGGTACCGATATACACGCTTCAATGGTTGGGGGCTGGGGGGTGAGGGAGGCATGGGACGATTTCGGCCAAGAGCGGAGAGATTTTTGGGATATAACTGTTCACCAGATGTTCGGATCGATGTACTGACTTAGAAATTTCTAGGGCCTCTAATCTGTCCAATTTATTCCCGTTACTACTGATATGTAAGAATTTGGCATCATCGATAGAAAAAGTGTTGTGCAATGCAATACACACATTAGTATTTTCCTATCTTTACCGTGTGCTTAATGCTGAGTGGCATAGTCATCTGCTACGTCCCGAATTTGGCCCACCACTTGTCTCCATCCTTCCCGATCCTGTGCCATGTTGAATGTAACGCTTAAAAAGAATGTGTAATTTATTTTTATCAAACACTGTTTATTCCACTTTTTTGTAACATAATTTAGTCTTGTTTGTGCTCCCCTGAAGATGAGGTGATAGCCTTGAAACCGGTAGGGCTATACCGTCACAAAAAAGTGGAATAAACAGTGTTTGATAAAAATAAGTTACAATGTCTTTAAACCTCCACAGTGTTAATGCCTTAACTATAAACAATATATCATATTAGGTATTTAAAACAACACCAATCTATATAAACATGACATCACGTTAAATAAACGTGCTATCAGGTTAGATAAACATGACACCACGTTATATGAACATGACATCGTTTCTATTTTTCGTATAAAAAGACTAACACACATTTTTTTAATAACTCTACATTCGTACATTTTCTCATATTCGAGTTGTCTTACTCCAAAATTTGATCCAACCCTACAACCCTCTGTATCCCCTTTCCAACAACCTCCTCTCACGTCCACGCTGTTATATTCTTTAGAGTTTTTATTACTATTTATATTGAAATATCACCATTCGGGAAGTATTTATGTGGAGTAAATGTACTGTAACTTGAAAAAAAAATCGTAAATATGGAGTTAAAATTCACGTAGTGTCTCCCAATTTTCCAGAAAATGAGTTCATTCCTGTCTTGTAGGGTCTTACTTTACATATTCACTGAGAAAAGCGAGTCTTAAATATTTTCTGGAAATTTCACCGATCCTAAATATACTCTAATCCTACTTGATCTGTGTTTCTCAAAATTTAAATATTTTTTTTTTCAATAAATTACGTGGATATACTTAGCAGCCTTGTTTGTCTTCCAACAAGGGATGCCAGTTTGATCCGGTGGTGATATTTTTTTTTCAAGTTTCCAGTACGATTTTCACTTGAAGCCTTTTAAACATGTAAAAAAGAAATAAAATAAATACGTAAAACACTTGTTTTATATATTTTATATTCATCACTAGTTTATTTTGAGTTTATTACCGTAATAAAACAAGTGTTTTATTTATTTATTTTCCTTCATTTTGAACTAAAACATGGCACCACAAAGTGAAACTTAAGTCTTTTCGAATATTCAAGAAAAAAAAAAACCTTTTAAACATGTTTCTAGTTCGTTGTAAGAAATAACACCATGGCAATAAACCTGTCAGGTTGTACTGTGTACAACGACAGTATAATAAAAATTGCAGGATCTGAGAATGATCGTTGCAAATTCAAATTCATGGTGATTGAAAAGTGTGAAAGGAAAATATAATGCGATATATCCGTGAATAAAGAGACGTGAAAGTGAGTTGATGTTTTTTGCTGATAAGTTACGAAGGATATCGAATGGCGTGTAGCTATAGGAAACAAAGTCAATCAGGTCCTTAAACATATATTCTCGAACCGGAACGTATCATTATCTGCTTAGATGATAGTCCACATAAGTATTTTTGTAGCAACTTTGATAAATGGTTGTGAAACGTAGACACAGAAAATACTAAAAGGAACCGATTAAATTCTGTAGAAATACGTGCACTGCGAAAAATATATGTATTGTATTACATTTTCGTTGTATAGATACAGTACAACCTGGCGAACTTATTGCCATATGGCGATTTCTTCCAACCATCCAGAAATATGTTAAGGTGGCCTTAAGTGAAAACAAAACTTGAACCACCTTTTATATTTTAATCTGGGTTCCAGTGGGATTTGAACCCATAACCTCCAGCCTGGGAGACAGCGTCTTACCAACTTGGCCACAGAGGTTATCATGTATGATAGAACACGGGATGATGTGTTGTGTACGATGAAGAAGAGCATTTTACGATGGTTTGGGCAGAGAGAACGTATAAATTAAGAAAGACCGAGAAAATAAAATAGGTAGTGCAAATACGAGTGGAAGACGTGATAGAGGAATACCGAAAAAAGTAAGGTTGGATCAAGTGAACAATATTTTCAAAGCCGAAAATGTAAGAAGTAGTGTCATTGAGGAAAGTTTCAGCTCTAAATAGCGCTTTATTAATTCTATCTTTATAATTTTTATAAAGATATAATTAATAAATAGAGTATTAATTATTAAATTAATAATTAATAATTATTAAATTAATAATTAATAATCCCTAGTTTACTGGGGATACGACAAATGAAAGGCAACAAACCCAGATCCATTAAAATTGTATGTTCAAATCAAATTACCTGTTGTTTTTTCGCAAATTGTGTATATTTCTTGTCATGTGTAATAATAAAAAAATAAAAAATTCTTTTTATCATTAGTATTATTATATTTTCGCCTCACAGTTTGAGAACCCTTGTTTCTATTCTCTTATCAAATTTCATCTCTCCATACAGTTTCTATGTTGTTACATTCCATTTATATTTTTCGGTACATTTTCCGCGTAATTTATTCAATTCCTCGAGTACAAGCATCGAGCACGGTGAATTGGCGCGAGAAAAATGGACCAAAACCGTGCCAAAAATTCATTTTCGCTCTACAAAAAAATTGACAATTCGCGCCAAGTTTACTCGGGCTACAGCCGTTTACATCACATTAAACTAGCTTATTTATTCAATTTCCTTTCTCTACAAATTACGAACGTTTTCAATTATAGTAAATCTTTTCTATACTATGAATTTTCTCTCTATTTTCATATCCTATTCCTCATTATTCTTTCGTATGGAATAAACACAAAATAATTCGGTATTTTTACATACATATAATACTCGTATACCATCACGGTCTTTCTCTGTCAGGGTAGTCAGAGATAATGGACTCTGTCTTGAAACACGTTCTTCGCCTTTTCTACATTCATACAACTTTAGGAACTATGTTCCTTAAAGGAGAGATGATGATGATGGTTTGTTGATAAATACAACTTGTTTAGATCGCAATGCGGAAAGAGACATTTAATTTATAGACGTAGGTATTTATACTATTCTTGAATGTGTACGGGAATGCGCGCACGATATACCACCGTCTCGTTTCAGCATCCACAATACGATTCTTGTCATATGTAGGTATCATTCTGTTTTGGGAACTGGCGCGACAGATGTGTTGCCTTCTCGCTCTAACATGGAATGCGCTCCACGCCTGAGTTGAATGACCGGCGTGTGGACCTTGCACTTGTTTGATTCAAATTGTTAAGGTATGCAAAGGTCGTTTCGCCGGTCATTGACCGCGCATACGAACGCCACACAACTCCTATAATTACTTCGTACTATACTTTCCTAAACTTCAACACTTTCCTTGGTATTCTTCTACCACGCCCGCAACTAACATTGGCGCTATATTTTCCAGGCCGATGTTTTTTTTGATGCATTTTATGTTCCAGGCCGATGTTTTTTTTTTTTGAATTACTTATAAATGAAATACAATTTTTTAATTTACAATATATTTAATTGATTGTTTGTATGGTTTTTACCATTATTCATGGAATATAATGTCGGTCAAGTGGCCACTTCTGGCCGTGGCGCAAACGCGAGCTCTTTCAAGCATATTTTTCATAACATTCTCGCAGACTTCTGGTGTTATTTCAGCAATTTCTTTTCGAATGTTGTCCTTAAGCATCGGGATTGTGGTTGGTTTGTTGATGTACACCTTTCCACGGCGTCGATGAGAGGTGGACAGACGTTCACCAACACTCTGCCTCACTGCATCAATCTTTTCTGGCATAC
Organism: Odontocerum albicorne; assembly: GCA_949825065.1. NCBI lineage: Eukaryota > Metazoa > Arthropoda > Insecta > Trichoptera > Odontoceridae > Odontocerum > Odontocerum albicorne. The sequence continues at coordinate 6,897,325 of OX463866.1, read as the reverse complement.
GTTGGCTATGTTGTTGCCCAGACTTTGCATTATCTCCCAGTATTTGTAAATTTTCAAAAATTATTCATTACACGCTGAATGGTTGACTTGCTTGGGACATGATTTAAACCAAAAAAACACGCAATTTTTTTCGCGTATTCACAATTGAACAATTATTTAAATAAAATGTTTTAATAACTTCAACACGTAGCTTCAAAATTAGATGCTCCATAATAAATTGTTGTTGACCACTCTCCACGACTGTCAAATATGAACTGACAAATAATAGCCAAATCAAAATGGCGGCCAAACTAAATCGGCCTGGGACATAAAACGCACCCTGTGTATTAGTATTTCTTCATTCATTCATTCTACATGCCCAAACCATCTCAGAATGCTCTCTTTCATCTTACTCAAGATCAGCCTTACGTTCAAATTCATCCCGTATCACTCGTTTCTATATTCTCTCATACATTTTCACCCATTGTTTTATTCTTAGTGTACGCATTTCAACAGCATTTATTCTGGTCCTTTTCCACGTCCACATTTTACTCCCACACATCAAAGAGGGTATTGTTATGGACTTAACAAGTTTTGCTACTGTCTGTTTCGAGTATATTTATTTAAATGCCTTATTGACAGTTTTTTTTGCTACATGAAGTTCGATATATTTCGTACCTCTTCCATCATCTGAAAAAATACAACCTTAATAACTGAAGAATAATTTCCATTTGCTTTTGTCTTTCGTTAATCACCCTTATATCGCATGTTCTTTTCAGTGAACAACCTTTTTCAAACAATATTTGTATATTAAATATGTTACTAGGCAATTTTTTTTAAGAAAGTTTTCCATGTCGTGTAATTAAAGAAAATATTGCGAAAGCTTTTTTTTACAGAAATCTCCTCTGTAAACATTTCTTTAAAATGTAAAACTTTCGAACCGCGAAAAAAAATAAAACTAATTCGAGTTAATCTCACAATTGGGGCTTTGTAACTAATTCCTTAGAAGAAAATTTATTTTTATTGCCCAACGATAAAAGAAAATAAATTGTACCCGAAAAAAAAAAGCGAAAGAATTCTTAATCAAGGCGCCTTTTAATGAGGGCCTGATTTATGGTGGAAATTTTATAAATCAAAATGAAACCACGAAACAATACGGGAATTTTTTTTTAAGCTAGGATAGACGAGAACATACAATATTGGTTTTCTTGAATAAGGCATTAGATTGACGAGTTCTTTGTCGTTGTTTCGTTATAGACAAGTCAATGGGACACTAAAAGACGTGTAATATATGTAAACAAATAAAATATTGCCGAAAAAACTACCCCTGTTATATATCCTCATATTTTTTTTATTCTGCACTTTGTACGGATTTTTCCTGTTACATAATATGGGTGTTAACTACAACTTGCTGTCATGTTATCTTCAACTCTGAGGAGTTTTGTCAAATTATACATGTGTTTGTTTTAACGGAAACTTTAAAGCGTTCAAAGTTGAGTTTGCTGATTATCTTTGGAGGTTGGCGAATTCTTTTTGGTCTTTCAATACTCAGCTTACAGAGAACAAGGGGATGGTCAGTTCCAACATTGGCAGATGCTAGTGCCCTCACGTCGATGATTTGGGATGGTTTGATAGATCTATTAGTTATGATAAAGTCGATACTGGACTTCTCGCCTCGTGAGTTGACAAACGTATATTTGTGTTGTTTTTTTATGAGGGAAGAAGGTGTTATTAATCCTCATTTCGTTTCTGGCACAAAAGTCTTTTAATTTTTCTCTGTTGTCATTTAAGGTTGGCTCATTGTAGATTTGTTTGATTCCGTCCAGCTTTTGGTTGCCTATTCTAGCATTCAAATCTCCTAATATGATGATTTCTTCCTGTGTTGGTATGTTGTCTATGGTTGTCTGGAGTTGTTCGTAGAACTCTTCGGTCTCTTCCCTTGGTCTGGAAATATCTGGGGAATAGGTGCTTATGAGGTGGAATTTTGAGTTTTTTTAGCTTAACAGTGACTTTAAGGAGGCGGTGGTTTATATAATCTATATGCTCAATGTAATCTTCAAAGTTATCTCTAAGCAGTAGTCTGACTCCCGAGTTTGCCCTGCGACTCTTTTCTTTTCCGCTGTATACAAGAATATAATTAGGATATTTTACAGTTCCTTGTCCTTTCTTCTTGGTTTCTGATATCCCGCAGATGTCGATTTTGTGGGATTCCAATTCATGCAGAATTTCTTGGTCTCGATTTCTCCAGGACATTATGTTCCAGCATGCCAGTCTAGTTAGGTTTGCTTTTCGAATCGTAGTCCTTTCCCTAGCTTTGGTCATTACCTTGTCCGAGGCTGTATGAGCAGGTCTGTGAGCGTATATATTGTTATCATGGGCAGGTTACTGGCCTTACCCATGATCCCTCCTTTCTCATCCGGGCTTGGAACCGGCAATGGCGGAGTTGTCAGTTATTGTGTTTCTTAATTGGTCGTTTAATAAAAACATCTGATTATTATTTTGTATGATTTACTTACATTGTAAATTTTACAATGTAATCAAAATAAACTATGACGGGCCGGATTGGTGGTGCTAGCAGGCCGGTGTCGGCCCGCGGGCCGTAGTTTGGAGACCCCTGATTTATGCTATATGGGATTTTCCACAATGGCAAATATTAAAACGAAGCAACAAAATGACTCCTACATGAGAATAGCACTAAGGAATATAATTGAAACAAGAATGGACAAATTAGTGTCAAGTCTTCAACAATGGATAAATTAGTGGCAAGTCTTCAACAATGGACAAATTAGTAGCAAGTCTTCAACAATGGACAAATTCGTGGCAAGTCTTCAACAATGGACAAATTAGTGGAAAGTCTTCAACAATGGACAAATTAGTGGCAAGTCTTCAACAACAGAGGTCCTATTCAATACATTTATTAAGTTAAAATCTGTTTTTTTTATTATTTTAATCAATAAATAAAATCACTATTTGCAAAGTAAATCTTAATAATTATTACAATATTAGGGAGCCGTGAGTGGTAAAATATTAAGAAGTACTGGTTTATCAAATTATTTTTAAAATTTGATAATTTTTTTTCTCTTTCACAGTTTAAACTCTTAATAAAATATTTTTCCTAAATCTTATCGTGTTTTCTTCGTTGATTCGTTCAGGGGTTGAAGGGGAGGTAAGATTTTCTATACAAATAAATAAATAAAAAATGTTAAGGGTCGAACATCAACCTCCCCCGCGTTATTCACGTTGTTTTATTGGGGTTTTTGCCCTATTAATTTTTAACCGGTCGACGCATTAATGTGAGTTATTGGCTGTTTTTTGTTTTCTCGTTTTTCAGCCTTGAACGGGAAGGGTTAATTATTGAACGAGAATATATTTGTTCTGTGTTATATAATTTCAGTAAACTACCCTGTCTTTGACCTTGTTGATAAGACGCATGACTTTAACCTGAATGTTTCGAGTTCGATTGTACTAAAAAATAAACTGTGTTGTAGCCCTGGGCTGCAAGTCCGTTTGTAACCACTTTTAAAAATGAATTTCGTTCGTTGTTGAATATCATTCGTTCGTTGTTAAATATCATTCGTTCGTCGTTGAATATCATTCGTTCGTTGTTGAATATCATTCGTTCGTTGTTGAATATCATTCGTTCGTTGAATATCGTTCTATTTGATTAGAAGAGATTCTACAGTCACCTAACATATCAATAATCTTGCCATTTTCTACTGTATAAACCACTAAGGTTTTTTAGTTTTCGACCTACATAATTAAAAACGTGTATTATGGACATATACCACGGAGAAATATTTTTTTAAAATTAGGTTTTTTATTGTAATTTGTTTTATCAAACACTGTTTATTCCACTTTTTGTAACAATATAACCCTACTGGTTTCAAAGCTTTCACCTCATCATCAGGGGAGCACAAACAAGACTCTTGTCTTACTTTGTATGTAAATATTTTGACAACTTACATACCATCACGCCGTTTTCCTGTCGGGGTAGGCAGTAAGGACTGAGCGCCAGATTTACTTTCATGACATGCGTCTCTCGCCATCTCTATATCCCTACACGTTCTCATAAGACTTCTACGATTTCTTTGACTTCTTATATTTCTATCTTTCAAAATATCATTCACTTGATAGAACCAAACTACCCTTGGTCGTCCTCTACCATGCCTTCCACTCCAGTTTTGCACTGAATATCTGTTTTAATCGATAACTGGTCAAAATATTTTTACTATACTAGGCTGCCTTAAGTGAGAGAAGTTGTCGTGAGTGGTTTCAAAAGTTTAAGAACGGTGAATTTGACATCGAAGACAAAGATTCGTGCCAAACGCAAGAAGAACAACCAATTTCCCATCGGTTGAAATCATTGGGAATGATTCAAAAACAAGGAAATTGGGTTACATATGAACTGACACCGAGAAATGTTGAACATCGATTTTCCACATGTGAAATGCTGCTTGGCAAGCATAAACGAAAGAGTTTCCTGCACCGTATAGTTACTGGTGATGAAAATGGGTCCACTATGATAATCCAAAAAAGAAGAAATCATGGGGACCCCCTGGCCATGCTCCAACATCTACGGCTAAGCCAAATGTTCATGGAAAAAAACTCTTGTTGTGTATTTGGTGGGATCAGTTTGATGTTGTGTATTATGAGTTGCTCAAACCGAACGAAACCATTGCTGGGGCTGTCTACCGAATACAATTGATGAGATTGAGTCGAGCACTCAAGGAAAAGCGCGCCCACTACTACTCCAGAAACGACAAAAAATTTCTCCTGCATGATAATGCTCGTCCACATGTCGCGGTCCCGGTCAAAACCTATTTGGAAACACTCAATTGGGAAGTTTTACCCCATCCTCCGTATTCACCAGACATTGCTCCTTCTGATTTCGACTTGTTTCAATCGATGACGCATAGCCTGTCTGAGCGGCACTTCACATCATACGAAGATACCAAAAATTGGGTCGATTCGTGGATATCCTCAAAAGATGAAGCATTCTTCCGACGCGGTATCCGTATGCTGCCAGAAAGAGGGGCAAAAGTAGTGGCAAGCGATGGGCAATACCTCGAATAAAACATGAGGTTCCGTTCTTTCACAATAAATGCCCATTTTTTTTATAAAAAACGGCGAAAACTTATTTGTACACCTAATACATACATACCATCACGCCGTCTCCCTATCGGGGTAGACAGGAAAGAGGAAGCGCTAGACTTTCCTATCGCGACTCACATATTTCACTTCTTCTACATTCATACACCTCATACAGCTACTACGATTTCTCTGACTACATTTTCCTCTTTCAAAATATCATACACTTAATCCAACCATTATCTTCTTCGTATTCCTCTACCACGCCTTGCACTCACATTTTCTCTGTAGATTTGTTTTGTTTGTTTTCATTCTTTAACGACATTGATTGGTAAAACTTACTATTGGTCTATCCATGGTGAACTCTTCTTTGTCACTTCTGACAATCTTTATCACAATATTCTCTTACCATCCTTTTCCAACAAAATGATCGTTAGCCCTATGATGCGTCTCCTTAAATGAACACCTCGCTGCCTTTTTCAACTAGTCACTATTTTTTACGAGTACCCTAACTCTGATGCACCATCAGTCACATTTTTTCGCCAAAACCGATTATCCAAAGCTGTTTTCCTCCGAACCATACCGAATTCTTTGCAATTTATTAAATTTGAAGTAATAAATGTTTCAACTTTTGCGTGTTGCCTGTTTTATTGATTTCAGAAAGTTCCTTTTTCGTGGTTGTGTCGTCTATGCATGTGTGAATGGAGTATTTTGTCTTGTTCTTCGATTTTTGTGAGTTTCAACCCACTGTCTTCCTCGTGAGTTAGCCATGATCGGCGTCGTACCAACAAGTGTCGATCAGAGATGTAAGTAGTGACCTAATCCGATGAAGTTCATTCGCAAGTCTGCGACGCGACCCGACAAGCTCAGCCAGGCTCTATCAAGAGTCAAAATTCTCCTATCTGTTTCCGCAATGTAACTCTCTCCGCTAGCACCATATACTGTCCTATAGCGCACCCCATTCACCTTATGATGGCAGCCTGAATCGTTCATCTCACGTGTGGAACATAAAACCTTCTGACGTACTGTCTTGTATTATTTTTTTACTATACATTTGATAGTGGTTTTACCCAATTACATAAAAAAAACATGAAAATAATTAAATGATTACGGCAAAATGTTACTCGTTCTTTCCTCCACAGTGGTTCAGTTATATCTAGAAAGTTTATTAAGGAGTTGAATCCTCAATGTATCGGACGTATGCGTCACCCTTTAATATGTATAGATTCTTGAATGTTTGATTAATATGTGTAGATATTTATATATTTCTAGGATATTTGATACTTGAAATTCTTGACATTGTTAAAATATTTATGTTTGTTTGGGTCCGCACGTTGTCGCGACCGCAGAGGAAAATTAGACTTATGAACGGTCGTCGCCAGAGTATATCGCTGACCGGTTGGTCTAAGCAATACGCGAAACTACCGAAAAATGTTGCATTTCGCGAGGTGTGAGCGCTTGGGTTGATCGACTGACCGTTCATAAGAGGGGTCCATTTCAATTTTAGGATTATATTCTCAGTACACTCTACTTCCTGTGTTTTACTTGAGACATGCTTCAACCTGCCATAAAAGGAATCTCTTCACCATCGCTACCTTCTCTCATCGATCTACGCCTTTTGGAATTGACCACTGAATTCTCCGAGCATTGCGCAGCAACCATCGCACATATTTACAGTTCTTTGTACCCTGTCCGGTACACTCAATTTATGCACAGATACATAGAATATATCGATATCAGCAATTTCATTCAACAATGTCATTCCGCGTGTAAGTGGTGCAGTTATCAACAACTCAGTTTGTGAATTTAGCGTCGAAAACAGTGGTTGTTCTTAAGTATCGTAAGTTTCTTCTCACACACAGCACAAACAGACGCGTCTCAACAACTTGTAGTTCGTAATCTATTGCGCATCTTCACACTTTAGGTAAAGTTTGTATGAAGTGTTTATCTATTTAATATACTTTACACGATAACCCTTATTTAATCAAATTTAGTCTGATATCAAGAACCTGGATTTTCCTCAACAGCGTACTATGTATTTCCTAAGCGGTGATACTGCCTCATTTTAAGCTGAATGCAGAGTTCCACTCTAAACAGGCAGTTAGCAAAGAAATTTACGACAGTTTTACGATACTAACAGGAAGGCTGCTTTAATATTTTGATTCTAATAATCCTTTCGTAGGGTTACCAGGAATCTCATCGTTAGATGAAACATTTGTATACTAACAAAATATCTGATTGATTGGTAATTTTTTTTGGTATGTTCATATTGGTCGATCCATGATCGTTAACGTTTTTTCCTCTATAAATATCACCTACTATCTCTGAATTATTATTTATGACACATAATTCTTGCTAGCTGCTCTCTTGTGAGCGTTGAACATTCAGTTCCGTTTAATACTTCTGGTCGTATAAATATGTCAACAATATGGGGATACGACAAATGAAAGGCAACAAACCCAGATCCATTAAAATTGTATGTCCAAATCAAATTATCTATTGCTTTTCTCAAATTGTCTACATTTCTTGTCATGTGTAATAATAAATAATAAATAAATAAATAAAAATAAATCAATGGCGTTTTATCAATTCACTTACTTATTTGTCAGTTTCAAGTTTTGCAACACTTGTATTCCTTTATCAATCAACCATCAATTACTTATTTGTCAGTTTCAAGTTTTGCAACACTTGTATTCCTGAAATACAGACCTCAGGTAAATTTCAAAGGTAAACTTTGAATACATAAATAATTCATGTATTCAAAGTTTACCTTTAAAACTTACCTGAGGTCTGTATTTCAGGAATACAAGTGTTGCAAAACTTCAAACTGACAAATAAATCATTGATGACGTGTACCTCTTTACCAAAACACCATTGAAATTATATTGATGTTCAACAAAGTTCTTTGTTAAATACCATCATACTCTTGTTCTATATGTGTTAATTAATATTGATATGTTGTGATAGTTTCTCTGCTCTATGGTAAGCGCTCACAGTAAGTACCACAGGTATTATGATCATATTGTCGAGAACTTACATTGAAGTTTTACAAGGTTGTTTACTTTAAACCTGAGTTTTTTAGTTGTATGTTTATATCAATATTGATGTGATAATGGTTCTCTGCTCTCTGGTGTACGCTGAACATTCACTACTTTACAACATCACAGGTCGTATGATGATGGTAACAAAAGCTTACATTGGAATTCAACAATATTGTTTACTAAAAAGCAAGATTAATAACTTGCATGCTTGATTTAACATTAATATGTTGTTATGCGAGCTTTCTGGTGTGCGCTAAACATTCAGTGACGCACAGAATTTTTAATAGTTTGAGCATATTAACAACAGCTTAAATTGGGGTTCAACAAGGCTCTTTACTAAATACCAAGATACTTTACCTGCACGTTTTCTAGGCTCTCTGCTTTCTTCAGCAGCACTGGTTGTATGACCATGGTAACCAGACCTGAAATTGGAGCTCAACAAGGTTCTTTACTAAAAACCAAGATACTCTACTTGCATGTTTTCTAGACTTTCTGTTTTTCTCAGTCCCACTGGTTTTATGATCATGTTGACCAGACAATAAATTAGATTTCAACTAGGTACTTTCCTAAGAACCAAGATACCCTACTTGCGTGCTGTAAATGTTCTCTGATTTCTTTAGCACCGCTAGTTGCATGACCGGGAGTTCTATGTGATCCGAAAATGCCAGTGAAGTTAAAAGGAAAAGTATACCAAACGATTGTCAGACCCGCACTCCTCTATGACTCCGAATGCTGGACGATGTATAACACTTACTCTAGGCAACTAGAAACTGCTGAAATGCGCATGCTAAGATGGTCAGCTGGTGTGTCCCTAAGAGACAAAATAAAAAGCTCACGTATTCGTGGAAGCCTAGGTATTACAGACATCAACAGTAAGATGGAGGAGAGGCGATTGAGATGGTATGGGCACGTTGGACGCAGAGCACCCGATCACATTGTGAACCAGGCAATCTCCATGGATCTTCCTCGAATAACAACCAGAGGAAGACCAAAAAATTCATGGGTGGTGCAAAAAGATAACCTGATGCAGAGGCATGACCTGGGGGACGTAGTCCGGGACAGAAGAGCATACAACCCGAGGACGAGGAGAGCTGCCCCCAACAGTCTTCGCAGACAGTGAGTTGGGATGGAGTCAGGGAGAAGAAGTTGCATGACCATGTTGACCAGACCTTAAATTTGAGTTCAACAAGGTTCTTTCATAAAAACCAAGATACTCAATTTGAATGCTTTCTTGGTTCTCTGCTTTCCTCAGTACCACTGGTTTTATGACCATATTGACCTGACCTTAAATTGGAGTTCAACAAGGTTCTTTCCTAAAAACTTAGATACTCGACTTACATGCTGTCTAGGCATATGCCCATGTTGACCAGAATTTCAATTGGAGATAAAATTGCCATGGCACTTAAAAAATGTTGTTGGACTAGATAAGAGGACGTGTGCTGCAAATGCTATAGTCACCCTAGATAGTATCTCCCTAATGAAATAGTTACCTCTTGTGAGCATCCAGCCAGTCGGAGAGAAGGGTTTATGTGAGAACCACGCTAATGCTCCGCCGGACTCTGCGAGCACTAAATCTCTGGATTATCCAGCAGTTAAACCTAACTCCGCCCGGATACCTTAAGCGAAGCTTTTATATTCCCTGATATGCTTTAAATACTATAATAAACTATGGGAAAATGGAATTGCGAGTGTTTCAAATTGTTTATAGTGGATAAGTTAAAGTTAAGTTTAACTAATAAAGATTAACCTAATGTTTATTGAACTTGTGAAAAGTTTCAGTTAAGTATCAAGTAATTGCTATATAAGAATTTGAGTAAACATTGAAATACTTGTACGCAATTAAGTTCTACTATTAGAGAAACGTGCTCTCGTCAATGGTCGTGGTCTTAGAGTTAGCATTCACGTTATGGAAGCGGGAGTCGTAAATTCGATTTCTGGCGGTTTCACTTCTAGAGTGGTTTTAATCTGAACCATATTGTGCGTAGATTTAATTATTCCGTAAATCACAAGCCTTTTACCAAACATTCTTATATCGCTTTTCAGTGACACGAAAAAAAAAGCGTTATTAAACCTCCTTAGACCTGAATTAATTCTAAGGTTTAAAAAAGTATTCTTGCAAGTGAGTGTATAATTTACACGTATTAGTTTAGATAGATGGCGCCCAAAACGTTCTAAGTCGATAATACAGTATCTTACACTTTATTTGTTATAACTGAAACCAGAAAAATACCACACATCTGTTTACAAAGTGCATATGAACTCTGTGTCCATTATAATTGACGCCAGGTCTGAAAATATTAAAAAATAAATATGTTTATAAAAAAAATCTGCCGCGGATTGAATCTGATCTCTTTTTCGTCATAAATTATGTGCTTGCTGAAGTGCGACAGTTTACACAAATACCAATAAAAAAGATACGAGTACATAGGATACCTAGTTATATTAGATTACGACCGTTGATTATTCTACCACGAGAGAGGCCCTTCGAGCCGCGGAGTGTAGGGATGGATGGATAGGAGTCGTCGAAGGCTATCATGGGAGTTACGATGCTCAGTCATGAGATACACGACATTATGATGAATGACTTCCACCCAAAAGTCTGCCACCTGGTCAGTGCTGGGCGTTGCGCGAATCAAATTCTCTTCGGCACAGAACATTGGGATCCTCGGGCACTGCAGGAAGTGTCGCACAGACTGCTCCTAAACGCATATATATAAATTCGATCCATTACGTAATATTTTTCATTTTATCATGTTGTTCTTGGTTCTCCGAATTCCCGCTTGAAGTCTGTTAAGAGATTTCTATGCCCTCCATGTCAGTTCAGAGCCAGGTGGTAATCATCTGCAGGCAAAATCCACCCGCTAAAGCCCGAAGATCCTCTTCACTTGTTCATCCTAGAAACAACAGGAGGTTGTGCCTGAGGCTGAACTAGATACGAAACTGGGAACCGCCTGTGCAGAAGTACAGCTAGGGAGAAAACAACTAGAGTGCCTATTTTCAAAACATTATTTCCACTAGCAGTTAAAAGCAAAACCCATTTCAGCATATATCTTTCTTCTGAAACTTAGCACATAAATTGCAGTGCATAAATTCTTTCAGTTTTTACTTTATTCACCCCTGCAGGCTCTCAGTAATAAATACACCCCTAAGCCCAACAGATAACAGCCGTATTTTTATTAACTTACCCCTATTTTCAGTGCAACACGCCACTCGTATTTCTTATACCCTTTTTTTAATATAGTGCTTTCAATTTCGCTGACTTTAAAGCTGAAAACTTGTGCAATTTAATGAAGTCCGATTTTTTTTACAATCAGCCATATTTTAAAATTACTTTATATAAAATATACAAGTACATGATATACTTGCTCAGAAGATTTGATAATTAAGTAATGATGATCGTAAGGGGTTAAAAGAAAAAAAAATGCAATATTTAATTGAGATACGATTAAATAAATTCTGATATTACACACATACATATGTTACATATCATCACGCAGCAGTGTACCTTGGAGGGTAGACAGAGAGAACCGATCTTGATTTTTGTCTATTCAAAAATACATTTTTCGCCTCTTATTGGTATTTTATAAAAATGTCCTTTGAATGAAATTAATTAAAATAAACTCGTTTTACGATAATGAAAAGAAATAAAGAAACTTAAGTATCTGGATGGTATACATCTGACAACTCTTGGAAGTTAGTTTCAGTCTCACAAGAGGTGTCTATTTTACACATGGTGCGTTGGTATGTAAAGGTGTCTCCCATCCCCTGACCATCACCAGCCCAGTTGACTGCAGTGTTGAATGTAGGCCTCCCCTGTTATTTACCACTCGTTCGTTTTCTAGGCACATTTCTTCTATAGTAGATGATTCCATCCACTTTTCTGATATCACCCGACCATCTTACTAAGGGTTCTCCTATACTTATATTCTTGTCCTTGGTCGCCACTCGACCACTTTCTGGGTCCACCTATCGTTTTTAATATGTCAATATACCCACCCTGCTCAGTGTAACAACCCTTGATTCTTTAGGAGCTAAAATTGTTATTCCTTTGCTTAAATATATATTTTTTTGAATAAGTGGAATGAACATATTAAAGTGAATGGAAAAACTTAACATAAGAATAGAACTCGTGCAAGAATCTTTCAATGCACCCGCTTCCTCCGCTTTCCACCATCACAAAAAGGTAGTTTCCGTTTTGAATTTAACAACCTGCAGGTATTTTCCGACGTTGGGTGGATTTAAAAGGGATTTATTCCCCTCAATAAAGAGCCACGGCGAAATTCTGAAACTTTTTCTTTCAGACACTCTTTCAGCATGCAAATTTTTCGCACAGCCTTTCACTAAAAGTGAAATTGAAAAATTTGAATAACATTTTACGGCGCTGAATTTATTATTTCATTAACAAGGAAAATTTCTGTATTGGAATATATTCGTAAAATCTACCTTTTTTAGTTTAAGATTAAAAAAAAAACCTTTTCCATTTAAAATTTATTGCTCGTGAATTTGTTTATGTATGTAATGTTTCTGGAATCGCATTAATTTTTTTTAAACTTTTATATTTAAAAGCGGACAAATTTTATTTTCAATTTTAAATATTGTGTCTTGAGAAAAAACTTATTGATTACCCGTGGAAACAAATTGAATTGTATCGTTTAAGTTTTCTGTTTCAGTTCGATCTCACCACCAGCCATTCTGTTATGAGATACAAAATAAGTCCCCCTTCAGCGTGATCTACTGAAAAAGATCGATATATTTTTTATTTGTTGTGTGCGTGACGTCACGTGGGAACGAAGAATGACCTGCCCAAAGAGATTCCTTCTGGAGTGAAAAAAAAAACAGTAGCGATGAAGAAGTTAAAGTTTGATGTTACGGGAGAAGAAAAATTACTCGCAGCGCAGTAAATATAACAGATGGCGCCTCTAATCCATATGATTAACAAATCCATATGATTATCAGTTAGTACCAACCTTTAGAAGTTACGTGTCAAACTGTTATGATATTCCGACATTGTGTCATTGAGTTACAGTGGTTTTAGTGACGCTAATTTTGGTATTTTCAAAACAATGGAAAAAACCGAATTTCGTGTGATGATAAAACATTGCTTTTTAATGGGAAAAATACCGTTCAAACTCAGCGATGGCTTGAAAAGTGTTATCCGGGCTCTGCTCCGTCGAAAACAGCCATTTGTTGGTGGTATGCTGATTTCAAACGCGGTCCTACAGACACAAATGATGCTGAACGCTCTGGTCATCCAAATGAGGCTGTTACACCAGAAAACATTAAAAAAAAACTCAAAATGTTATTTTAGTAGTTAGTCCCGGGACTTATTGATTATACTAAGAAATAGGCTTTAACCCTGGAGTTTAAACAACCTAGTAATTGTAAGCACTTTTATAGAAAACTTCCCATCCATTTTATTATCTGTAAAAGGTTAAGTTTAATTCGACTACTCCCCACAATCTTATAGATGGTAAAATAAGTCCCCATCTAGCGCCATCTACACTAGAATATACTCGTTTAAATCGTCTTTGTTTATTATGAGCTTGAAGTCACTTAATGGCGAAGAAGAAACTGTCCAAACAGACTTCTCAGTATATTATTTATAGTTAAGGCATTAACATTGTGAAGGTATAAAGACATTATAATATATTTTTATCAAACACTGTTTATTCCACTTTTTGTAACGGTATAACACAACCGGTTTCAAGGCTTTCACCTCATCATCAAGAGAGCACAAACAAGAGTGAATTCTGTTCGAACTGGTACCGATATACACGCTTTTAACGGTTGGGGACATTTGGGTTGGATACTGAGGGCTGAGGGAGGCATGGGACGATCTCGGCCCGCAGCGGAGAATTTTTTGGGATATATGTGTTTACCAGATGTTCGCCTCGATGTACTGACTTGTACAAGTTTAATGGATGTAGCCTTGATTTAAGCTTACGCGTCAAACCAAGTAGATAAAAAATAATTACATATAAGTGGTCATTATCATCTCTATTCTCGTATTTTCCCATTTAATTGGGATCTGCGAAACGAATCGCCTCTCTTCATCGTGCTTTTTCCATGAGCATCTCCGGATTCAAGATCAAACCACTCAGGTCTTTGTTCTTCCATCACTTTTTTTACGACCTCTTCCTTTGCTCCAAGGGAGTTATAGGCCAGTGTCTGATTTCCCACGTATTCAGTTTTTTTTATGCGTATCCATACCATTGAAGTCTAGCTTCTCTCATTTTTAACGAAATCGAAGAAGCTTCCACGGCACCTCTCACTTGATCTTTTCTTATTTGGTCTTTCTTGCTCGCTTCATAAATCCTGCGCTACCAATCTGGCACATTTCGTTTACATGACGTGTATCTGTATTCTTGGAATTTAGTTGTTATAAATTATTTACTGTGGACCAAAACAATGTTGATTCCGCGACACATATTTTGAGAATCTCTTGTCACCTGAAATTGCATACTGAATCTTTTGTAAATATTGAGTCCATCTTACATTTGAAGTTGAATTCTCACAAGGTTGTCAAAGTTATTTTTCAATATACTCGTATATATATATTTATTTTTCTATTTGAGCAAAACTTTACCGTCGAAAATGAAAATATTAAAAGTTTTCTGATAGTTAAAATATTGCTGATTGATTTTTCAACTTCCTTTTTTACTGTGGCAACCTAAGTAGAAATTCCTTCCGACCTAATTTTTTTTAAAGAAAACACAATAAAATGGTTTGTTAACAAAAAAATATTCCAAACTGGTTCCAGAGTCTCACTGCATGGACAGTAAAGGATGGCGTAAAAAAAGAAGAGCGCTCAGGAAGGCCAATATCTGTTGGAAAGACGATGTGAATTGTTTTCTGTAATATATTTGTCTTTTCTTGGAGGGATTTTTTTTAATGTAAGTTCTCGTATGTTAAAGGATAGATGTATAGTAAATTAATAAATATTATTTTTGAAACTAAATAAATAAATAAACAAAATGACACAAAATTGTATGATCTAAAATGTGTTATTTTCCTTCTTAAATAAATATATCAAAGTTTTGTTTCTAAAAACATACGAGCTTCTAAAATACGTAAACGATTTTCGTTATTTTTTTTACAATCAAAAAAGCAATCTGTGCTTTTACCCAATTTGGGGTTAAGAATACCCAATGAAATTACATAAAAGGCCTATCTACATATCGAATGCAGAATATCGGGGTGTATTCCACCCCTTTATTTAACGTTTTTATTTTGGAAAAATACCAGAAAATTCCTTTCAATTGAAATTGATACTCCCAATAGTCCAATAGATGAGCAGATTCAATGCTAGCTACCCATAAATTGATAAGGTTATATCTCTACTGAGAATTACGGAACAATATTGAGTCTAAACCCCGAGGTATAAAATTGGGACATAATTTTTGTCGGCATGTTGCGGGTTAAGAAATTTTTTATTTGTTCGTAAGAAAAATAAAAATTTGGAATATTTACTTTGTTTTATTTTAAGATTGTTTTTTCAAAGTGGATTTTGTTAAGAAGAATTTTAAGTTTACAGTTTGACCTGTTGCAGCCTTTCGTTAGACCGAGTTTTTTTAGTCCACCTTAATGTATAGAAGTGAAGCCTGGACAGTAAGGAAGATTGAAAGCAAGCATAATACGTACATAAGAATATCTTGTATTACAATGTATGACAAAGCAATGATCGAATTAGAGATAGCTGTTTCTTAGAGCTAGATGTTACAAGTCAAATCAACGAATATTTAGATCGCATATTGAAGAGCGTAGTTGGTCTTTGGTTTTAGTATTTTGTTTTATCTAATTTGCATGGTTTTCTCCTGTAACGCAAAGACGGTCTGCTTCTAGTAAGCTTATTCGTTAGGAAGAATATCAGACAGGATTCTTCTCATGCTGCTAGGCGGTGCCGAGAATATATCCACTGTGTCACTCAGTTGGTTCAATATCTCTATACCACGCGTGACTGAGTGTTTAGCCATGATATTCGTTTTGTAAGTTGGTATGTAGAACAGAGGGTGATTCCTTGCACGGCTATATTTATTAGGTACATATAAACTTAGTGGGTCACTCATCCATAGCGATGGAGGATGTGCAGCAGATGTAACACATAGCATTAGTGTGGGATAGATGAATCAATGACGGGAGTTCTATGTGATCCGAAAATGCCTGTAAAGTTAAAAGGAAAAGTATACCAAACGATTGTCAGACCCGCACTCCTCTATGGCTCCGAATGCTGGACGATGTATAACTCTTACTCAAGGCAACTAAAAACTGCTGAAATGCGCATGCTAAGATGGTCAGCTGGTGTGCCCCTAAGAGACAAGATAAAAAGCTCACGCATTCGTGGAAGCCTAGGTGTTACAGACATCAACAGCAAGATGGAGGAGAGGCGATTGAGATGGTATGGGCACGTTGGACGCAGAGCACCCGATCACATTGTGAACCAGGCAATCTCCATGGATCTTCCTTGAATAACAACCAGAGGAAGACCAAATAATTCATGGGTGGTGCAAAAAGATAACCTGATGCAGAGGCACGGCCTAGGGAACGTAGTCCGGGACAGAAGAGCATACAACCTGAGGACGAGAAGAGCTGACCCCAACAGTATTCGCAGACAATGAGTTGGGATGGAGCCAGGGAGAAGTATGTTAACTTAGTGCTTCTAGTATCGCGGGACAATTAAAGCAACCTTGAAAAATCTTTAGTAGGAATATTGTTATGGATTCTTGCCTTCTTGTTTCGAGGCTTCTATAGTTACACACCGTGAGAAGTTCGACATGGTGAGCATATTTTGGGTAATCGCCCTTTGTTCTGTACCATAAATATCTGAGGATTTTTTTGTATTTTTCTATATTATTCTTATATGCTGATGAGGAACCCAAACTGCAGATGCGTATTCTAATTTACTTCAGTTAATCCAGCCTTCGGGCGTAGAAACTCTGCAGTAGTCACAGATCACGAGATTCATCATAACACTTGTAAATAACACTACCGCACGTAAAGCGATAACACTCGCGCACTTTTCGACATATAGCTACCTGACGAACTCTTTTTTACCAGATGGGGACTTTTTTTTTGGATACCATCGGGAATCGATCACCAAACGTCTCGGGTAGAAGTCAAGCGTATTACCAACCATACCACTGAAGTAACACATCTGAATTGAAAATTTTTCAACACATACGACATTTTGAAGAGCGTGGCCAGGATACAGTATTGCATATGTATACAGTATTGCAAATGTTTGTCTAAGATTTTTTCAACTTACGAAAGTACGATCATATAACTTCATACCAGAAGGCATTGAACTGGTTGAATATTAGGAATAGACGCCAAATTCACATAATGTCTCTATTGTATAATATCCTTGACTGTCCCGCCGCCTCCTCTTATCTCGCCGAAAGTTGTCAACGTCTTTCCAATCATGTATTAGCGCTACGCTCAAACAGAGATTGTTTATTGGCCTTTCCAGTTCATCGCTCCTCTTTTTTTACGTCGTCCTTTACTGTCCATGCAGCGAGACTCTGGAATCAGTTACAAACAAATATAAGACTCGCTCCGTCCTTGGCATGCTTTAAGAAGCGACTGAAAAAACTCTTAATTTCTTGTCAGTAAAATAACGTGTTTCATTCCTGATTTTTCTTTTCCTTTCCTCTCCACCATCCCTTCCTTTTATTTTGATTGATGATATCTCACTATTTATGAAAAATATTGTTCGGGTGATTGTCCGTCTTTGTGGGGTTCGTGGGCATATGCTCACGTATGTGTTTATGGATTTCGTGGGGATGGATAGTCATTTGAATGATTTATGCAACCATGAAACTTGCTTAATTTACTTTTGTCTGGTTGGTTGGAGGAGATTGCCACCTGGCAATAACCTCGCCAGATTGTATTTGCAATAAAAGTGGTAAATAAATAAATAAATATCCAGTTATCTAGTTACATGAATAAAAAAAACATTTTGTTTCAGTTAATTAACATATAATGAATCGAACCTAAAACCACTCTTAAACAAGTTACACTTCTAACCAATGTAGAATGTATTATTACAAAATGGTTTCAATATATACGAGTATATATGATATTTTCCACTTTCCGTTTTCTCGTTTCTTTTTTTCTTTAAATATTTCATTCCTTTTTGCAACCCTGAACACTTTCTTACCTTTTCAACCCACTTTCTTCCTGTTGCAAGTTTAATATCCAAGTCCCTGTTGGAGAATGCGAATCGTTTTTGGATAATTCAGCACCTTTGGATATTTCAAGACCTTTGGATATTCGACACTCTAGAGATCGATGTATGCGATTTTATTATAGTTAACCCTAATACTTCTATTGAATTATCCAATGGGGATTTAAGTGGTCTCTTCTTTTTCTCCAAATGGTGATATTGAAGAATACTTTATGGGGTTTTTTAAGTTTGTTTTTTAAAAATTAAACAGATTCTTATATATTCTTCGTCTTGGGCAATCCCTCGCACACGAGTTTGATTGTCGATTAACCATTTGCTCTTTTGGGAGACTTTTAAGTTCAGTCTTGGATTCGTATACCGTTGCATGAGTTTGCTTGTGGAACTTCATTTAACGGGGAACGTGGACATTGACGTGACACAAATTTGAGGGTAATTTTATACAAGAGTAGTTAAACTAGGAATTATGTCATGAAAACGTCTTTTTTAAAGCTCGTCTTATCTTCGAAGGTTGGCGATGATTATGGCGTTTGAGGAAGTAGCTCTGAATATATATAAGGTACTACAGCGAAAACATTCTCGTAGGTTGTTCAACCAAGAAATCTGTCTTCTTTCTACATTTTTGGTGTCCTGATTTTTTCCTTGATATATATATTTTTTTATTATTACACATGACAAGAAATATACATAATTTGTGAAAAAAAAAACAACAGGTAATTTAATTTGGGCATACAATTTTAATGGATCTGGGTTTGTTGCTTTTCATTTGTCGTATCGCAAGTAAACTAGACTTTTGCCTGTATCTCACTGAGGATATAAATTAAATAAAGGATTTCAAATATTTCTCGTTTCATTATTTGTTCAAAGTACTCGAACTTTTCTCCTTTAGGTGGAGTATAAATATTCTCTCTTTACGATATTTGCAAATATTTGATTTTTCTGTTTATATTTAATTTGTTAATGCTTTGAATATATTTAAGTGTTTTTTTTAGTAACATTATAATCTTTCACCTAGTAATTGGTACAAATCAACGTAACTCTTATCTGGTTGATAGAGATTTCTATATGGCAATACTCTTGAAAATGTATTTTTACAATTAAGTTAACTCAATTCTGAGGAACATGACACTCACTGGAATTGCTATATGTTGTGCAAATTGTTCACCAGTTTTTCTGGCATTCCACTGTCCGCAGAGCCTAACAAAATCAGGTTATTAGCACTCTTCACTCGGTCGCTCCAGCGCATAGGTTATATACCTCTGGTCTTGTGGCGCTCCACTTTGACTGGGACCATGGGACCTATGTCTTCTATGACCGAGTATTAAATCGTGTAGTATACGGTATTATATTTTATTTAAATACAATACAACTTGGTGTGCTAGGTGACAATATCTTAACAATGTCTTATAACCAACTAGAAAGATATTAAAGACGCTTTTAGTGAATACTAGCCCCGAATCTTTTCTTTTTTATTTCGTGTCAGTGTGTCCCGTTTCGGAAGACAGGTGTCTTACTTCTAATCGCAAATTCCTCGACTCAAGTATGTTTTCGATGTATCTGCTAGGCTAATCAACATGACTATAAAAAATATTGTCATTTAAGTCCAATCTCAAAAAGTGTGCATTGGCTCAAGTGTCACGAACGGATTTCAGACTTGGTCCGTTTGTATTTATATCCCTTTATACGATTTCTCGATTGTGTCTTTTGCATTTGTCTTAGAGATTATGCTTTGGAGAGAAATGGAACTTTGAGATCGATTTCCCCCTCATCGAATACATTGATTGTTCCGAATCGATCCAATAGGGTGACGTATTATGACAGGACATTTGCCGATGTTGGTTCTATGGCATGGAATAGTACGCCTTTAGTTAGATATATAGATATGGTTGACTTGTGCAACTTTAGGAATCACTTGAAAACAACCCTAGTTGGGATGTTTTATTAAAATATATGATTATAAATCAACACAACAAGATACACTACACCCAAAGCCGAATACGTTACTATCGCATATCGTAAGATCTACATAGATATCTTTATCGTTCGTTTTCCTTGGTAAGTTTTCTTCTATTTTTTCTTAACATATTGTCATCGTCATCATTGCTGGGTCTCTTGTAAGTGAACCTTTGCGCACCAGTGAACTCACTGGCCATACCGCTGTACTGAACCCGATGGCACACCAAAGTGAGACGATAGGAGCACACCGGTGTGCTCTTTTTATCTCTTTTTGAAAGAATAGATATGACGGAGGACAGGGAGATGGCGTAATGTTTGGTCATTGCTGGACTTAGTATTTGAGAATCCTCTTACTATTCAAATGTCAATAAAGTTGGAAAGTAAAGCTGTGTCTTGGAGTTCTTTTCTTTTACTTTTTATGTGAGTGAGCCTTTGTACACCAAGGAAACTCACTGGCCATACACAAATATGTACTAGATCCTATGGCACACCAAAGGCTATCAGAACACACCGGCATCTTTTTTTTAATCTCATTTTTTAAAGAATAGATATGATAAAAGTCGAGGTATCCTTTATACCCTTGAATACTTGGCGAAAAAAATGCCTGTGTCTTTCGAGGGGAGTAGCACAGCGCTGGGTTCAAACCGACGACCTTCAGCACGAAAGTCCAGTGCGTTACCGCGCGGCCATGCACCTTTTATTATGTCTTCGCATTAATTTCTTATGTCTTCATTCCGCCTTCTTTCACACATTGACACTCCAAAAATGTTCCTTAGTACACACGCATTATCACAGCATTAATCTTACTATTATCCTACGTCTGCCAAGTCAAAGTTTTAGTTCCATACATTAAGGTGGGTACTAATAAACTATTATGTATCGCGCGGTCATGCACATCGCGTTACCGCGCGTTCATGCACATCAATAATACTGTCCGGTTTGAGTATATATTTTTTTAGTAATTTCTAATGAAAGCGTTCAAACTGGGGAAGTTTAAATATATTGTAATATGTTAAGTCAAACAAATAATATATTTAAGGGGATGTACAGGAAGGGTCGGAGACGAGTCGTCAGAGTCTATCATGGGAGTCATAAAACTTAGTCGTGAGCTGAACGACAAGATGATTATGAGTTGTTATATTAAATACGTTTAGTTGTTCTATTATACATACAGTTGTTCTATTCAATATGTTTAGTTGCTCTATTATACAGACAGTTGTTCTATTCAATATGTTTAGTTCTTCTATTACACAGACAGTTGTTCTATTCAATATGTTTTGTTGTTCTATTATACAGACAGTTGTTCTATTCAATATGTTTAGTTCTTCTATTATACAGACAGTTGTTCTATTCAATATGTTTACTTGTTTTATTATACAGACAGTTGTTCTATTCAATATGTTTAGTTATTCTATTATACAGACAGTTGTTTTATTTAATATGTTAAGCTGTTCTATTATACAGACAGTTGTTATATTCAATATGTTTAGTTGTTCTATTATACAGACAGTTGTTCTATTCAATATGTTTAGTTGTTCTATTATACAGACAGTTGTTCTATTCAATATGTTTAGTTGTTCTATTATACAGACAGTTGTTCTGTTCTATTCAATATGTTTAGTTGTTCTATTATACAGACAGTTGTTCTATTCAATATGTTTAGTTTTTCTATTATACAGACAGTTGTTCTATTCAATATGTTTGGTTGTTCTATTATACAGACAGTTGTTCTATTAAATATGTTTAGTTGTTCTATTATACAGACAGTTGTTCTATTAAATATGTTTAGTTGTTCTATTATACAGACAGTTGTTCTATTCAATATGTTTAGTTCAAAGCCTTCTAGATTTAATTATTACCTCAAATCCCTCTGCAGTTCGAACTCATGGACAAATTGATTGGACTGGATTGCTCCAGGCTTCTCGCATCATGATTTGATATATATCTCACTGATCAACCACGCTCCGAAACTCTCAAAAGAGAGAAAATTCCTGAGAAGCTTTGGACGCGTTGATAGGGACGCCTTATTTTCCGACGCAAGCGAAGTTGACTGGGCGGCCATCGAACGATTGGATAATATAGATAGTAAAATAAATCTATTCAACACGTTTTTACTAGAGCTCTGCGACAAACACGCTCCACTTAAACTTACTCACTTAAAGTATAGACCTGCCCCATGGCTGACTGACGACATTAAAAAAAACATGGCTAGACGTGACAAAGCGAAAAAAAACTTCAAATCTAATCCCAATGATCAACTATGGGAGATTTTTCGACGACTTCGCAATAAATGTACACAATTATGTCGGAATGCAAAAAGAAAACACTATTTTGACACCCTTCAAAACTGTCAGCCTGCAAAAAGGTGGAAGGTCCTGAACTCGATGGGTGTCAAATCCTCGGACACCTCAGGTAACTTCACATTAGATGTTAATAACCTTAATAGACATTTTGCAACACCATCACTCAGTTTAGACATTACCACAAAGGAGAACACTCTCCGAAAAATTCATGTAATGCCTCGACCCAATGTTCCTGAGCTCCACTTTTCGGAGGTTGATGTAGGTGAGGTTCGTCGTATTCTTTTGACTATATCCTCAAAAGCGATGGGTGACGACAATATTTCGATTGTATTCATCTCCTTCATTATCGATGCTATTCTTCCTATCATAACACATATTATAAATTTTTCTTTGTCTACTAGCAGCTTTCCTAGTGTATGGAAGAGGGCTCTAATTATTCCGATCCCGAAAGTTGACTCACCCACGTCATATAAAGATTTTAGGCCCATATCTATTCTGCCCACACTATCCAAAATTATTGAAAAAATTGTTCATATACAAATTGACTCCCACCTTAATCAATTTGAATTGTTTAATCCATTGCAGTCAGGATTTCGTCCGGGACATAGTACCACTACCGCACTGGTCAAGATCACGGATGACGTGAGACGTGGAATGAGCTTTAAGCAGTTGACATTGTTATGTCTACTGGATTTCAGCAATGCATTCAATACTGTAGACTTTGATCTGCTTATGGCTCGAATGCGTTCATTACGATTCTCTGAATCGGTCATAGTCTGGTTTTCGAACTATTTAAAGGGAAGACAACAATCCTGTAAATACCAAGAGCGTATATCTGAATGGACTGATCTCTCTGCAGGCGTTCCCCAAGGTGGAATTCTCTCTCCACTCCTTTTTTCTATATTCATCAACCCAATAACATCGTCTCTTAAATGTTCTTATCACCTGTATGCAGATGACCTGCAGATATGTATTCATTTTGATCCAAATTTCTTTCACGCGGCTTTGAACAATTTAAATACGGACCTTCAATCGATCTCGGAGTGGACTGGGGAGCATGGCTTACTCATCAATCCTAAGAAGTCTCAAGCGATCCTCATTGGCAGCCCTCAGCTTCTCGGTAAATTCAACACTGACTTACTTCCTCCAATATTACTTGATGGCTCTATTATACCATTACATAAAACTGTTAAAAACCTAGGAGTGCTAATAGATAACACTCTCATGGCGAGATCAAATAAATGAGGTAAGCCGAAGGATCTTCTTCAGCCTTCATTCCCTTAAAGTGTTGCAAAGATTTCTACCAACTAAAACCAAAATTTTACTCGTACAATCTCTGCTCTTTCCGATTCTGGACTATGCGGACGTATGTTACTTGGATGTTACAGAGGAACAGCTGGACAAATTACAGCGTCTTCAAAATGTGTGCCTAAGATTTATTTTCAACCTACGAAAGTACGATCATATAACTTCATACCAGAAGGCATTGAACTGGTTGAATGTTAGAAATAGACGCCAAATTCACATACCGTCTCTATTGTATAATATCCTTAACTGTCCCGCCGCACCCTCTTATCTCGCCGAAAATTTTCAGCGTCTTTCCAATCATGGATTAGCGCTACGCTCAAACAGAGATTGTTTATTGGCCTTTCCAGTTCACCGCTCTTCTTTTTTCACGTCGTCCTTTACTGTCCATGCAGTGAGACTCTGGAATCAGTTACAAACCAATATAAGACTCGCTCCGTCCTTGGCATGCTTTAAGAAGCGACTGAAAAAACTCTTAATTTCTAGTCAGTAAAATAACGTGCTTCATTCCTGATTTTTCTTTTCCTTTCCTCTCCACCATCCTTTCCTTTCCTTTTGATTGATGATATCTCACTGTATATGAAAAATAGTGTTCGGGTGATTGTCCGTCTTTGTGGGGTTTGTGGGCATGTTCTCACGTATATGTTTATGGATTTCGTGGGGATGGATAGTCATTTGAATGATTTATGCGACCACGTAACTTGCTTCATTTACTTTTGTCTGGTTGGTTGGAAGAGATTGCCGCCTGGCAATAAGCCCGCCAGATTGTATTGCAATAAAAGTGTTAAATAAATAAATAAATATACAGACAGTTGTTCTATTCAATATGTTTAGTTGTTCTATTATACAGACAGTTGTTCTATTCAATATGTTTATTTGTTCTACGAATATTATACTTGTTCGTCGTTCCGTTCATAGAAATTAGAAAATTAACAGCTAGTTTCAAAGTGACTTTTCTGGTTAGCAACGATATCAATTAATAATCTAAATAAATTAATGTAAACCTAATGTTTCTCGTTACATATATACCCATCCAACAACCTTCCATTTGATTTCCTCCTGAAATATAAATTACACCACCCCTAAAGTGTACTTTCGGTGGTTGCAAATATTTATTTTAAAATCAAACATTACCCCGCTATTTCGATCATTAAACCCGCCTTGATATTTCGCAAAGCAAACTTTGATCCCTTTTTGCGTACAGAAATGTCTACATGTTCCAACTGTCTAAATTCGTGGAATCTACCGTGTGTTCCGATGCAGACCTTTTTTCATCTTTATAATGTGTTAAGTATGTTCTAAAATTGGAGCAAATTGAAAAATTCTGCTATTTTTGCAGTATTTTCTCAGATTTTTTTCACAAGCTTTTCAGGATTATAAAGATACCTATGACTTCAGTCAAATCTATTCTTTCAAAAAAAAGGAAAAAAATACATACTGGTTTACTCCAATCGATGCACTTCAGGTGTGACATCGGATCCAGTACAGCGGTGTGGCTAGTAAGTTTGCTTGTTTGCAATGGCTTACTCACTTAAAGAAGAGACGCAAAAAAAGAAAAGAAAACTCCATGCCATAGCTTCGATTTACAATTGAATTGACGTTGGAATGGCAAGAGGATCCTCGATTACGAGGTCTAGTGACGACGTCGACGATTTTCCCAGATAGTGAGTCAAAAGGGATTTCGAATGACGTGTAGCGATGCAAAAACAAGTTAATGGGGCACTAAAATATATACTCGAACCGTGTAGTTAAAAATATCAACTAAAACGATAGTCTACAATAACATTTTAGAACCAACTATTATGTATGGGAGTGCAATTTTAATTCTGTAAAAAATCTGAAATGTGCACTGAGAAGAATACATGGGGTGATAATGAATGACAGATTATAGAATGAAGTAATAAGGGATGAAAGTGAACTTAAGACTGCTGTGTTGAGTAAGATCATGAAGAACACTCTTTGATTATTTATTTATTTAAGACTTTTATTGAAATACAATCTGGCGGGCTTATTGCCAGGCGGCAATCTCTTCCAACCAACCAAACAAAAGTAAATTAAGCAAGTTACGTGGTCGCATAAATAATTCAAATGACTATCCATCCCCACGAAATCCATAAACATATACGTGAGCACATGTCCACGAACCCCACAAAGACGGACAATCACCCGAACATTCTTTTTCATATAAAGTGAGATATCATCAATCAAAAGGAAAGGAAAGGATGGTGGAGAGGAAAGGAAAAGAAAAATCAGGAATGAAACACGTTATTTTACTGACTAGAAATTAAGAGTTTTTTCAGTCGCTTCTTAAAGCATGCCAAGGACGGAGAGAGTCTTATATTGGTTTGTAACTGATTCCAGAGTCTCACTGCATGGACAGTAAAGGACGACGTAAAGAAAGAGGAGCGGTGAACTGGAAAGGCCAATAAACAATCTCTGTTTGAGCGTAGCGATAATCCATGATTGAATATTTAAATTAGATTAGCTCTTAAGATATAAATGGGTATATAGGTAACAAATAGCCTTTGGCAAATGTTGGTATAATATACGAGTATATCACTTTATTAAAAAATGGTTATTTGATCTTTGTAATAAAATAAAAAATAGTCTTCAAGGAAAAATTGATGAAGTATATATTGCAATAGTTAGGTTTCGTAAAAGGATTGAATGATGAAAGATTTACCAAAAGAGTATTTAAATTGTGTATAATGTAGCTTCGTGCTTAGTGGACTTTAAAAAAATGTGTGCATATATTATCTGAAACGAAATATGTAAACGAGAAAAGGACGAAGTTTAAATCTGTGTTTTTCTCTTTATACCCTTTAAAATACTCGGTGATAAAGGTTCAATGAAATCTTTTGAAATAGTTTACATATTTCACAAGTGTTCTGACTGAATCCTTGAAGCTCTGAAGGTTTACTGGAATTTCTGAAAGAATTTTCAGTAGTCAAGTGTATTTCAGAAACGGGATAAATTGTCTGAAAGTGTTTTACTGTGTCTGTACGAGTGTTTTCCAGTTTGGAGACACGCTGCTGAAGATTTATAGAAGATGAACGGGAGATAAATTTATTTGCATAATAAACTCTTGGGAGAAATTTTATTCAATACGAAAACAATTATGTCGGCGGTCGTGGTCTGACGGTTAGCAGTCACACTATTCATGGGAACTCCCCTGGTTCGATTCATGGTGAATTTATTTCCAAACTGGTTATACGAGTACATGCTTTATTTATTTATATTATTTATATTATAGTTAAGGCATAAATACAACATTGTAATATATTTTGTCCTACATTGTTTATTCCACTTTATATAACGGTATAACCCTACAGATTTCAAGGTTTCCACCTCATCATCAGGGGAGTCTTATTTGTGGTCCCCTGATGATGAGGTGAAAACCTTGAAACCGGCAGGCTTATATAGTGGTATTAACGGTGTTGGACTAAACAAATTATAATGTATTTATATTATATCTTTGACATTGAACGAAGGGTAGTGACGGGAATCAAGGTAAACGGAGCACTAAATTTTAAATACAGCAATTGCGCAATATCAACAGTAGCAAAAATGGCAATACGTAATAGTTTTTTGGTGCCCACCTTGATGTATGGAGTTAAAACTGGGACCTGGGAGAAGTAGGGTAAGAGTAACATTAATGCTGTGATGATGCGTGTGCACTAAGGAACATTTGTGGAGTGTCAATGTTTGAAAGAAGGCGGAATGAAGACATCAGAAATTAATGCGTGGATAAAATATATGTTATAAAGCAGTTGAAGAAAGAATGTTTAAGATGGTGTGGTCATATGAAGAGAACAAATTATGAACAACTGACTAAGCCAATGTACAAGTCAGAGGACAGAGCGCCAGATTTTACTATCTCTCATACAACTCCTACGATGTCTCTGACTTTTATCCATTTTCTTCTTTTAATTTATTTGTTTTGTTGGTATTTCTTCATTTATTCGTTTTAAATATTGTCTTTGAGTCCTTTTTATTGATTTTTCTCAACATATTCATTCCTTATCATTTCGTTCTGTATTTTGTCAAACATTGTCATCCCAATTGACATGTGTGACATAATACGAAATGAAGTATAGAAGATATATATGATAGAAGACAGA
Organism: Odontocerum albicorne; assembly: GCA_949825065.1. Taxonomy (NCBI): domain Eukaryota; kingdom Metazoa; phylum Arthropoda; class Insecta; order Trichoptera; family Odontoceridae; genus Odontocerum; species Odontocerum albicorne. The sequence continues at coordinate 6,869,352 of OX463866.1, read as the reverse complement.
AAAGGGTCCACTGAGAAGAAAACTTTTGTGTTCTTCTCAGTACACTTAAACAAGGAAAAAAAACGTCATAGATGCCTTCGAAATAGAGATGATTGCTCAATTTCCCACCGATAGCAATGCTCCAATTTCACTATCATCCAAAATTTGGAGATTGTCCAAAGACTTTCTGCAACAAGCAGAAAAACACTTCTAAAGTACTTTGGGAATGTTTCTTTTGTAGAAATAACGATTAAATTTTGGAGAAGTTATTGCTTGTGTAGACAGTTGATGGAAGTTTTGCAAGAATAAGGTGTTCTGAGAGATGGACGGATGAAAGAATTTAACAGAAAAAATGTTTAAGCGCTGCATTCAGCATTGCTATACCTGTTGAAAATAGGTCATGTTTCGAGTTTGAAATAGTTGAGAAACCTGACGCTCAGCATAGAGCAAACGATGCACAAAATAAATGATTCTTCTCAATGCACGCATTTCTACAGCATTTATTTGACTCCTGTCAGTCTTTTTACTCATTTACTTTTCAATCCCATGTATCAAAGTTGATAATAAATGTTTTATCAGAATAAATGTTTTATCAGAACACTCTGTACACAAAATTTGCGAATGTGTGAGTATTCGTTTTTGCAAATTTAATGTGAACCCCATGCAAATAAGGATCCGCATTTTCCCGATTTTCAAAGAGACCCTTTGGACTTTTTCAATGTGTAATTTATTTCGGAACTTCAAAATTGTCCCCCCTTTTGTCCTCGTTTCGCTGGGGGTCTTGATTTAGCGTGGTAATTCAGTGGAAATGTGGGATTTCGAACCCCAGACCTACGTGGAATAATAAATAATCCCTATCTGTTGGATGTGGCTTACACGTGGAACTTTTATTTGAGAGACCAGAGTGCCAGATATTTTGGAAAAGGTATATATATTGTATAGATCAGATATGGCGCTTTATTGGAAATCGTGCTAAATTAAACTTCTAACTGGGGAAATTAAGTCCGTTTTGTTGGACCAGAATTATTGGCAATCCTTAGTGCAAAGTTTTAGGGTTAAAATCACGATTAAAGTACCATTTCGATAATTTTGTCAATTGGGGATTATTACAGTTAGATATCGGATGCTGTCTGTAAAATTATGAAAAGGATTTCTAAGTTATTGGACCGGGGAAAGGAAGTGCTGAAGTTCATCAAAACAATTTAATTTAAAGCCTACTTCCTTCCTCTTTCTTGCCACAATATTTGGTACCTTTTATTAAAAAAAAACATTTTATTAAGTTAAGCGTTCGCCAAACCGCATTGTTGCTAGGCTCTCGCCATTTCCCTTTTGGGGTAGGAGAGGGGGTACAACTCCAAGCTTTCCTATCTTGACGTACTTCATTCGCTTCCTCCATAAACCTTCATACAGTTACTTCTGTTTTTTTAAATTCCTTATCTAATATATATACACATGAAAAATGATCGATTTAAAATCGAAAAAATAAGAATATTCATAGCCAATCGCTTAAATTAATTAAATTTGAAGTCAAAAGTGATAATAATTGAAATTTCATTGCTGAAAACATGAAAAAAAATATCGACTGACCTTCACAACACGGGCGAAGTGACCACCTCAAATGGATGCCCGAAAGCTACTGAAGCCAGAGAGACGAGCGAACTGAGATTCTATTTCTTGCATTCCCATATACCGAAGTAGAGTGAGAGTGAGACGTGACTAGCGTCGCTTCCTCACCCATAGCGGCTTTTTAGAATTAATATACCTACGTCACACACTGTCACACGCTGATTGTATTGGTGAATTTATTCCCGATTTTCATAAAATATCTCTGATGTGGCTGAAAGTGCTAATTATTATTAATATTATTTTTTTCATTCAATGCGTAAATGTATTACGGAGGAATACCTAAAATCTGAATCCAGTATTTATTATATTTATAGAGATATTAAAGTTTTTGTGTACTAATTACACATCACGGGAAAGTAATGTGTACTAGTTACACATCACAGAGAAGGAAGGGTTAATGCGGCAATTAACAGCTGTCAATTAGCACATCGTAAGAAGAAATGGTCACGCTCTTTAAAAAGGTGAAAGCAGAGAGCAAGCTACTGGTCTTTGATATCAATAGGTCAAAAACCAAGTTAATGATAAAAGACCGCAGTAACAAACTTCCACCAAATAATTTGAATCATGGTCTAGCAGTAGTTACTAACTTTATTTATTTCGTCTGCAGTATGACCAACAATGGAAGATGCGAGGTTGAGATGTAAAGAAGAACTGGGATGGCGAAACATGCGATCTCAAAGCTGAAAAAGATACGGAAGACCAGAACTACCATAGTTTCTAGTCTTCGCAATATTTATCATACTGCGTGGAGATTTGGACTTAATAAATTCATTTGAACCGTGGTGCTGGAGGAGAATACTACGAATTCTATGAACGACACAGCCTCCGTTCTTGAATAACTGAAAATCACCGACGGATTGTCGAAAAGATGTCTTCTATGAGCTCTTCGATTCTTTGGGCACATTGCTCATGACCAAAGAGACGGTTTGAAGTGGTCACTGGAGCGTAAAAGGACAAAGCTCAGTAGGAGGAGTCCCAACGCGTTGGACTGATCTAGTGAAAGACACAATAGAACTATCCCAAACAACTTCACTTCGTACCGCTGAATGCAGGGATGGATAAAGAGGAATTGTCAAGAGCTATCACGGTAGTTACTGTTCTCAATCATGAGCTACACGGCAGGATGGTTATAATAACTCGTACAATAATATTTATATAAATAGAATAACTATTTTCAACACTTGTCTCGCACTCCTAGCTGGCACACGAAAATGAGATACTTGCAATGACAGAGACATGGCTGTTGGAGCGCAGTGGGGCGGTGTAAACATGAATTAATGGACCGGGCGGCTGGTATGATGTTCAGATTAATCTTTATTCGCTGTCATTGTTTCATCTGTGGTCAGGGGTCGTGAACTGGCGTTAATAAATAAACTTATTATACTACATTTTTTTTATTAAGTATTTTCCACACATACCATCCTGTCATTTCCTTATTGGGCTAGTCAGAGAGGACAGAGCGCCAGATTTTCCAATTTAGAGACAAATCCTTCACCTTTTCTACACCCATACACCTTCATACAACTCCTACGACTTCTCTGACTAACTACGTTTCTTTTTTTCAAAATATCACTTACTTGATCAAACCATAATTTCCTTGGTCTTCTTCTCTCACGCCTTCCACTCACGTTAGGGCAGTATATATAGTACGTTTTGTTAGTTTTTCTTCATTAAGTTGTTCTAATTTTACCAATCCAAACCATCTCAGAGTGCATCTCTTTATCTTATTCAACACACCAACCTTCAGTTCTCATTTATTCCGCATTCTGTCATATATTGTCATTATCACTTCATTCCGCATTCTGTCATATATTGTCTTATTCTGTCATTATCACTTCATTCCGCATTCCGTCATATATTGTCATATTCTGTCATTATCACTTCATTCCACATTCTGTCATTAGTACTTTATTCAGCATTCTGTCATACTCGTATATTGTCATATTCTTTACCACTTCATTCCATATTCTGTCATATATTATCTTATTGTCATTATCACTTCATTCCGTATTCTGTCATATATTGTCATATTCGGTCATTACCACTTTATTCCGTATTCTGTCATATATTGTCATATTCTGTCATTATCACTTTATTCCGTCATATATTGTCTTATTCTGTCATTATCACTTCATTCCGTATTCTGTCATATATTGTCTTATTCTGTCATTATCAATTCATCCTGTCATATATTGTCTTATTCTGTCATTTCACTTTATTCCGCATTCTGTTATATATGTTATTGTCTTATTCTGTTATTATCACTTCATTCCGCATTCTGTCATATATTATCTTATTCTGTCATTATCACATTATTCCGCATTCTGTCATATATTGTCTTATTCTGTCATTATCAATTCATCCTGTCATATATTGTCTTATTCTGTCATTTCACTTTATTCCGCATTCTGTTATATATGTTATTGTCTTATTCTGTTATTATCACTTCATTCCGCATTCTGTCATATATTATCTTATTCTGTCATTATCACATTATTCCGCATTCTGTCATATATTGTCTTATTCTGTCATTAGCACTTCATTCCGCATTCTGTCATATATTGTCGTATTCTGTCATTATCACTTCATTCCGTCATATATTGTCATATTCTTTCATTATCACTTCATTCCGCATTCTGTCATTATTACTTTATTCAGCATTCTGTCATACTCGTAAATTGTCATATTCTGTCATTATAACTTCATTCCGTATTCTGTCATTTATTGTTATTCGATGTGTTCTTCTAAATGCACGCATTTCTACAACAATTATTATTCAGCTTCATTCAGTATTTTCCCACGTCTACAATAAATGCTGTAGAAATGCGTGCACTGAGAATAATTCATAAGGTGACAATGTATGATGGAATACGGAAATATGTGATAATATTTAGTGGTTTAGGACTTGGGCATATGGAACGAGTGAATGAAGAAAGACTTCCAAAATAAATAATTTTTGAAAAAAGGTAACATTAAAGTCAGAAGTTCGTAGGAGTTTTATGGGAAGGTGTATGAATGCAAGAAGGTCGAAAGATTCGTGACTAGATAGGAAAATTTCGGCCTACCCCGACAGGGAGTGCGTGAAGGTGTATATTTACTTAAAAGTACTTCAATTTTATAATTGAGTCTAGATGCAAAACTCGCTCTCCCTTGAAGACTTTTCGGTTTTGAGTATATGACGTGTAACTACATCAAATGGAAAGTAAATGTTAACATGGTGTATTTCATGCTTTATGCCTTTAGAAACCATTAATAATACCAGTTCTGTTATACGTTTTAAACGGAAACACAGCGATAAATTAAATGTTTTTGATTAAATTATGTTCAGAGTGCATTTTGACACTCGCCTTCTTCCAGAGTGGCTTTTGCATCTTGACGACTCATTGAATTATTTCAGCGAGCACCTCATTTTAAAAACAAAAGTGAATTTGTACGTTATTAAAAATAAGAAGTCTAAATTACGATCAACAATTGTTTGTTGACATATGTCTTTACAGATTTTACCATTTTTGTTTGTTGACATGTGTCTTTAACAATTGTTTGTTGACATGTGTCTTTACAGATTTTACAATTTTTGTTTGTTGACATGTGTCTTTAACAATTGTTTGTTGACATGTGTCTTTACAGATTTTACAATTTTTGTTTGTTGACATGTGTCTTTAACAATTGATTGTTGACATGTGTCTTTACAGATTTTACAATTTTTGTTTGTTGACATGTGTCTTTAACAATTGTTTGTTGACATGTGTCTTTACAGATTTTACAATTTTTGTTTGTTGACATGTGTCTTTAACAATTGATTGTTGACATGTGTCTTTACAGATTTTACAATTTTTGTTTGTTGACATGTGTCTTTAACAATTGTTTGTTGACATGTGTCTTTACAGATTTTACAATTTTTGTTTGTTGACATGTGTCTTTAACAATTGTTTGTTGACATGTGTCTTTACAGATTTTACAATTTTTGTCACTTTGGATTGTCATTATTATCAACAATTGTTTGTTGACATGTGTCTTTACAGATTTTACAATTTTTGTTTGTTGACATGTGTCTTTACAGATTTTACAATTTCTGTTTGTTGATATGTGCCTTTAACAATTGTTTGTTGACATGTGTCTTTACAGATTTTACAATTTTTGTTTGTTGATATGTGTCTTTAACAATTGTTTGTTGACATGTGTCTTTACAGATTTTACAATTTTCGTCACTTTGGATTGTCATTATTATCAACAATTGTTTGTTGACATGTGTCTTTACAGATTCTACAATTTTTGTCACTTTGGTTGAGGTCTGATGGTTGTGGTCCCCTGTTTTGGTGTAATGCACATATCAAGCTCGAGTAGACGTACGAGTATGTATGCGGGATGATTTATTGGTTGGAAGCAATCACATTACTTTATGTCAATTGCCTCTTCCTGACCACGAGTTATATACTGTATACCCTCTGCACTCTCTGCTCTTTCGACTCCCTTTTCTGTTTATGATACCCTGGTAGTTGAAACAATTAAAATGATCATCGTCATCATCATAATTTAGTCAACGAGACACTAAAACATATACTCGAACCGAACAGTATCAAAATGCGCTAAGATGATAGTCCATAAAAGTGTTTTGGTGACAACTTTGATGTATAGAAGTGAATTGTAAATGTGGAAAAAGACCGAGGAGTCAAATAAATGCTGTGGAGATTCGTGTATTTAGAAGAATATATGGAGTGACAATGCACGACAGAATACAGAATATAGTGATAAGGGATGAATGTGATCTTAAGGCTGATGTGTTGAGTAAGATGAGGAAGAAAGTCACGTTGAGATGGTTTGGGCATGTGAAACGAATTAATAAAAAAATACAAATATACTCGTAAAGTTTCTGATACATTCGTTCCACCTTCTTACATACATTGACATTTAAAATTTATCACAACAGTTCTAATCTTACTTTTATTCTTCTTCTTATTTAACACTTTCATTGCAAATACAATCTGGTGGGCTTATTGCTAGGCGGCAATCTCTTCCAACCAACCAGACAAAAGTAAATGAAGCAAGTTACTTGGTCGCATAAATCATTCAAATGACTATCCATCCCCACGAAATCCATTAACATATACGTGAGCACATGCCCACGAACCCCACAAAGACGGACAATCACCCGAACATTTTTTTTTTCATATAAAGTGAGATATCATCAATCAATGGAAAAGAAAGGGATGGTGGAGAGAAAAGAAAAATAAGGAATAAAACACGTTATTTTACTGACTAGAAATTAAGAGTTTTTTCAGTCGCTTCTTAAAGCATGCCAAGGACGGAGCGAGTCTTATATTGGTTTGTAACTGATTCCAGAGTCTCACTGCATGAACAATAAAGGACGACGTAAAGAAAGATGAGCGGTGAACTGGAAAGGCCAATAAACAATCTCTGTTTGAGCGTAGCGCTAATCCATTATTGGAAAGACGCTGAAAATTTTCTTCTTAATTATGACAACTGCATATTTTTTCAATCCGTATTATTTCGTTCACTCTTTCATTTTAAATCTATCTCATTTCAATATTTTATCGTTTTAATGTCAAAATTGAAATTATCCGCAAAATTGATCTGTATTGCTCAGGCCATGCTTAGTATATCCGCGTTCATATTGTTGAGTTTATATTACCAAATTGACACATGCTATATTTTACATTTAGTACAAATACTGCCATCTCTGTATAAGATTATGAATATTTATGTCACTTTTCAAGATGATTTCTCATCGAGATATTGTAATTTTTCTATAATAATCCGTTCGACAGCCGGTTACACATTGCTTAGGTTGATATGTGAGCTATTTTTTTAAATGAATTCCACACAATTTATAAATTAAATGAGTCACAATATTTATTGACATCATTCATCGCAAGTTTTTTTTTATTTAACGAAGCAATGTCTAGTACCAACATTTGCCAAAGGCAATACCCATGTACAAATTTATATCTTAAGAACTAATCTAATTGATTTATTATAACATGAACTAACTTCATTTGAATTTCCTACATGTTATTTTATATTTAATAATCTTAATATATAATTTCTTAGAAAAAGTTAACACCAACATACTACTTATAACTAGATAACAATTCTTACAACTAATTATTTAGCAAGAACATGTCCACTCGTTCAGGCTACTTGCATATCCACCACATTCACTCAGACCTTGGTCCTACCAGCTAATACTGTAGGTGGACTAGTCAGGCAACAGATGATGTTTCAGGAGCCTGTGCTCATAACAGAAAGGTAGGTCAGATTTACTCTCGTAAGCCCTCAGCGCAGCGAAAAGTTTATTTAAAATTGTGAATATTATTGCAATTTTTAAACCTTTGTTTCTACATTATAAAAAAAGAACGTGTTTATTTTACATTAGTGGCAATTGTTCAATTTTATATGAATGAAATTATTGTCATATATAAAAAAAATATTAAATGTAAGCATTGTGTTGTATAGTTTATACTTCTTAGTGTAGTGACAATCCTTTATTTAATTTCAAGATTTAAAAAAAATCATTTGATTCTTATAAAAAAAGGCATAAAACATAACAGAATGCCAACAAACATTAAGTAATATTTTTTTAATTTATTATAACATTTTTAATATTTTTTAAAAAACAAAAATTAAAAATGTCAAAAACAGTCTGGCCTTCAGGTACACACTGCCTTTGTAATGCCTGGCAGGAAAAATATAAACTCCTTTCTTCGTGTTATTTAAAATTGTATTTTTTTTTCTTATTTAAAGTTTTCAAATAATAATCCTTTTTGATTTCTTTTCTTTTTACTGTTGTTTTCTTAAATTAAATTTATATTTTGTTTTCCATTCAGTTGACTTTCGATAGCATTGTTTTTGAATTTGAAATGTAATAACTTTATTTTTCTTCTTGCAGGTAAGACGGGTCAATTTTTGGGTTGATACTACAAATATCCAGAGTGGAAATCAATTACGGGTATGAATTTATCCAGTTTTAGTCTTTAGTCAATAAGATCTTTCATAATGTAAAATATTGGAGAACAGACGTCTTACTAAAATGCCACAAAAATCGTCCTATATTGTTAAAAATAAACTTAAAGTTTCCTTTTAAATTTCTCCAGTTTATATCACAAGTATATTTTAAGTAGAGGTGAAAGGAGTTTTGAGATGACTTGGGCACACTAAAACTATGATTTGCGAAAAACTTACGAAACAAATATATCTGTCTAGAATGAATGGAGAACGAGGAAGAGATATATCGTGGAAAGAGACAAATGGAAAAGTTTTTACTGAAGCAATAATAAAAACTATAAGAGACAGTAAAATATGTATAACAAGGTAGTGGACGAAGTGAGATATGTTTTTTTTAACCTGGCGAGTTTATTGCCATGTGGCAATCTCTTCCAACCAACCTGAAAGATGTTTTTATAGGCCCTAAATGTTAACCAGACTGGAATCATATTTAAAAAATCTGGGTTCCAGCGGGGATCGAATCCGCAACCTCCGGATCGGCAGACAAGTGTCTTACCACCAGGCCACGGAGGTTGTTTGTATAGATTTAGAAAGGTGTGTAGACACGGAGAATAATATTATATCTGTAGACATGGATAATATATCTGCACGTCTTTCTACATGTCGTCGTTGCTTGGCCTCGTAGTCAAGGATGATCTCCTAACCATCCCAACGTCAACTCAGTTGGAAAGCGAAGCTGTGCCTTGAAGTTTGTTTTAAGTAAGTATGCCGTTACATACCAGCAAACTCACACCAAAGTGAGACGATCGGAGTTCTCTGTAATGTTTTTTTTCTACTTTTGATATAATAGATATGTTAGAAGTGAGAGGCATTCTTATACTCCCGAATACTAGGAGCAAAAAATGCGTAGTACAACGCGTGGTTCGAACCGGTAACTTAACGCACGGATGTCCAGTTCTTTACCGTGCGGCCATGCAGTTCTATCCTGTATACTGCCTAAAAAGTATTATTCCGTATGTACTGTCCAAAAAGTCTATCCACGTAGACTGCCTAAAAAGTGTAATTTTAAATGTTTTAATTATGTAGAATTACACAATGCCACTTGCACATTTAATAACTAGGGTATTATTGATTTTTTAAGTACCAATTTTTATGTATGGGAGTGAAACGCGGACGTGGATAAATTCTGAAATGAGTCGCATGAATGCTGGGAAAATGCGTGCAGTGAGAATTATACATGGGGGGACAATGTTTACAATGACAATGCAAAGCGCACATTAGTTTATTTTATACTCGTATTACAATAAATACACTGTTCTTCAACAACATTTACTATATTGCGTATTGAACTATAATATTTTCAAAGCTTACATGCAACCAACAAAAAAAGTGTTAAAAAGTCATTAAATGAAAACCAGATTGATACTTCTAATAAAAATATTATACAAACTTGAATCGTATCAGCAACCTCCTAGTCAGAAGGCAGATGTTTCACGAAGTGCGTCACGGAGTCAATATTGCATATATTGAAAAACACAATAGATGTGAATATTTTCAGATACTTCAGGAGGATGCTGAAAACATGTATATTTCAGTCCTCTTAATAGATTCCTTCAATCGATTTTAAAAGTTATTTAAAGTTACAAGCATTTTTCTTGTAGGCTTAAATGGTTCAAAATTTCTTAGTTAAATATTATAAACACATACGGTAGGTTTACAGGTAGATTTTTATAAATTTATATGAAAATAACGAAGAATAACAAATTATAAGGGAGGCCGGCGCAGCCATGTGAAATGATTAATTGCGGTGGGTTTCCCTACTAAAATTTCAATTAAAACCAAAAAAAAAAAGCCACCAACGGCCGAGTAACGAACATAATACATCCGTTTATAATACAACGGCGGCCGTTATTTGGAGGCTTGAGCGAGTAACGAAAATGGAAACGAAATAGAACGTAGAAACGAGACGCATGTTTATTTCAATTCATACAATAGTATTCAACGACCACCGTAGACTAGTTGGCAAGGTGTCTGTTTCTCAAGTTAGGGGTAGTATTTTTTTTAAGGGTTTCAGTCTAGGAAAGAATGTTCCGAAAATCAAGAAACGTTTCACTGTGCCTTCTACTTCTTCCTCTCGGGGGTGGAGCGCAAGGGATGCTTTGGGGGCTGCAGGACGAAGGGGGCGATGCCACCCGGGGCCGCTGATGTAATTTTGTTCTCACTCGCACTTGTCACTCGCACTTGTATCCACGTGTAAACAAGCATATTAGTACTAAGCATCAGTAAATCTTAGTACTGATAAGCTTGTTGTCACTAAGCAGCTTAGTACAAACGGTAAGTACTAATGACAAGTACTAAGCTCGTGTAAACATGGCATAAGATACTCGTAGAATCCCGTTAGATATATTCGCCTCTCACGACTGTGGTTGATCCGAGGGACGCGATATAGAGAGAACCATCGGAACGCTGGAAGACTGACAACTGAAAGTCAAGATAACCACACCAAATCTTCTTCTTCTTCTCCCTGGTTCCATCCCAACTCACTGTCTGCGAAGACTGTTGGGGTCAGCTCTCCTCGTCCTCAGGTTTTATGCTCTTCTGTCTCGGACTATGTCCCCCAGGCCGTGCCTCTGTATCAGGTTATCTTTTTGCACCACCCATGAATTCTTTGGTCTTCCTCTGGTTGTTATTCGAGGAAGATCCATGGAGATTGCCTGGTTCACAATGTGATCGGGTGATCTGCGTCCAACGGGCCCATACCATCTCAATCGCCTCTCCTCCATCTTGCTGTTGATGCCTGTAGCACCTAGGCTTCCACGAATGCGTGAGCTTTTAATTTTGTCTCTTAGGGACACACCAGCTGACCATCTTAGCATACGCATTTCAGCAGTTTCTAGTTGCCTAGAGTAAGAGTTATACATCGTCCAGCTTTCGGAGCCATAGAAGAGTGCGGGTCTGACAATCGTTTGGTATACTTTTCCTTTTAACTTTACTGGCATTTTCGGATCACATAGAACTCCACACCAAATATTTTTTTATAAGTATACACATACAAACCACACCAAATATTTTTTATAAGTATACACATACAAACAAAACACTCAGATACATTATACAACATTGGAATAGGTACTCCTGAAATCACTGACATAGTGCACAAATGGGATCATAAAACACAATTCATTTTGAAGGTAATTATAACTAAAGAACTCGGTAAAGAAAGGAAAAATAGAATGCTACAAAATTCAAAGTCATTGTGATAAAAAAGTGAAGATGAATTGCAGAGTTTGATAAGTGTAATAAGAAATACGAAGAGAAAGATCTGAGAATAAATGTTGTAAAATCCAAAGTAATGGTGTAAGAAAAGTAAATGCGACGTATGGTTGAATAATTAAAGATTGTAAGTTAAATAATTCTGCTATTTAGGTAATATTTTCTCAGATGATGGAAGGCTAAGAGGGATATCGAACGGTATGTAGCGATAGGAAACAAAAAAATAATAATAGCGCCCTTAAATATATACGCGTGTACTCGAATCAGACAGTATCAAAATCTGCTAAGAGGACCGTTCACAACAGTATTTATGTTCCAACTTATTTATGAGAAAGAAACGTGGGCATGGAAGAAGACTTAAAATAGTCGAATAAGTGCTATAGAAATGCGTGCATTTCGAAATGGCATTTGGGTAGTATTTTCATAGATGATTGAACAGTTACGAGAGATATCGAACGGCGTGTAGTGATAGGGTGTAAAGTCAATGGGGCCCTTAAACATATTTACTCGAACTGGACAGTATCAAAATCTGCTAAGATAATGGTTAACAACTGTATTTTAGTGCCATTTTTTATGTTTGAGAGTGAAACGTGGACGTGGAAAAAGAGTGAAAGGAGACGAATAAATGCTGTAGAAATGCGTGCACTGAGAATAATATTGTACATTAGGTGACAATGTACCACTGATACCACTAGATAACGGAAATAAATTGGACAGATTAGAGGCCCTAGAAATTTCTAAGTCAGTACACCGAGACGAACATCTGGTAAACACATATATCCCAAAAATCTCTCCGCTGCTGCCCGAAATCGTCCAATGTCTCCCTCAGCCCTCAGTCTCTAACCCGATTGCCCTCAACCATTGAGGCGTGTATATCGATACCAGTTCGAACAGAATTTAGTCTTTTTTGTGCTCCCCTGAAGATGAGGTGAAAGCCTTGAAACCGGTAGGGTTCTACCGTTACAAAAACATGGAATAAACAGTGTCTGATAAAATAAATAACAATGTCTTTAAACCTCCACAACGTTAATGCCTTAACTATAAACAAAATAAGAAAGTCTAGGGTTCTCTCATCTCTGCCCGGGAAACTGCGTGATGGTATGTTTGTTTACATATCATCGTTAAATTAGATTTTGAACTGCTTCATCAGAAAGATTCTGTTGTGTAATCTATAATTTTTAGCTCCCTCCCATTTTGCTTCAAGTCAATGTCTACATTCCAGCTTCGATACATCAGTGTCCACAAGTCCACTCACGCAATCCGTTATGACAGGGGATTTTGTGGTATTTTTCTTACACAAAAGGCGGGAGGGAAATATTTATATATATAAAAAAAAAATTAAAACCTTGGCAACTTGGGTAATATGTCTTGCCACAACCGACTTCCCATGCTGACGGTTTTGTTTAATCGTTTGTTTAAAAAGCAACACTCGTTTTTTCGAGTGATTTTTGCGTTTTTATTAAAAACACTTGTGGTTTGTAATATTTTCCTCGAAGTTTCATGACGATTCTACAAAAAGTGACTTGTCACTCGTACTTGTATCCACGTGTAAACGTCATATTAGTACTAAGCATTAGTAAATCTTACTATTAATAAGCTTGTTGTCACTCAGCGGTTTAGTACAAACGATAAGGCCTCGGCCACACAGGAAGGAGCCTAGCTTGATGCTAAGAGCTATGTTGCGAGTTAGGCGACCTATCCCAGCAAACCAACGTACCGCATACTATCACAGGGGCCACACTGCACGCTTCGCGCCACGCTACATGACGATTAGTCATCGAGTGAATCTCCTAGCTTACATACGTGGGAGCCTTTGTGGAACCCATCGAGCAAATTATAGAAAAATATACCTGTAATAAAATCACTTTGGAATGAAGTTGTACAGAAAGTAAACAAAGATAGTTGGTTAGTTTTGAGAGTGACATCGTGTATTGACTTAACAGCTCCCAACTGTCAAATGAATTTATGCGTAGCACTTTGGTGTGGCCAGGCATGAAGTTACCTAGTATATGAGTCACGTAAAATCTAGCATAGCACCTAACGAAGCATTTTGGTGTGACTTCGGCCTAAGTACTAATGACAAGTACTTAGCTCGTGTAAACATGACATAAGATACTCGTAGAATACCGTTAGATATATTTGCCACGCACGACTGTAGTTGATCCAAGCGACGCGATATAGAGAGAACCATCTGAACGAAGAAAGACTTACAACTGAAAGTCAGGACAACCATACAAAATACTTTTTATAAGTATACACAGACAAACAATACAATCTGATACATAATACAACATTGAAATAGGTATTCCTGAAATCACTCACATATGGCATATCATAAATGGGGTCATAAAACACAATAAATTTTGAAGGTAATTATGTCTAAAGAACTTGGTAAAGAAAGAAAAAATTGAATGCTGCAAAAAGAAAAAAGTCATTGTGATAAAGAAGTGAAGATGAATTGCGGAGTTTGATAAGTATATTAAGAAATACGAAGAGAAAGGTTTGAGAATTAATGTGGTTTGTAATATTTTCCTCGAAGTTTCATACCGATTCTACAAAAAGTGACTTTGTAGTTCAAAATTTATACCACTGATTCAACAATTATTTCCTGGGTCACGCACTACTGCCTCATTATATATTTGTACTTCCCTCATTATATATTTGTTATGTCAGTATTTTGTCATAAATCTATTCTAAATATCCAAACCACCTTAAAGTGCTCTTTTTCACCCTTCTTAACACTTAAGTTTGTTGCCCACATTCATCGTTAATAATTACATTTCTTATACTATCGTACAACAACACACCCTATAGTTGTCTCGCATTCAATCGGCTCCTTTCATCAATTTTCCACGTCCATGTTGCACCCCTATAATTCATTGCTGGTACTACCAGTATGCTGTTATGAACCATCATTTTAGCAGGTCTTGATATTGCTTGATTTAAATATATGTCTTACATACAAATCATTACAACCAGACAATCTTCCCCGACACACACCTTCCATCTCCTCTATATCCGTACACTTTTTCATCCTTTTTATATTTTTTATTTATTAAAAAAAGTAAATTATTGTACAAACATTTGTCAACCTATATACAAATTTATTACTTAACAAATTTTAATTATATGTTATAATTTATGAACTTACTTAATCTTATTTTCCTACATGTCATTTTATTTTATTTATTCAATCTTAATATATGATTTCTTATAAATAATTAACACCTACATACTACTTATAACTAGATAAAAATTCTTACAACTAATTATTTAGCAACAACAAGTCCACTCGTTCAGGCTACTTGTATTCCATCACATTCACTCAGACCTTGGTCGTCCCAGCTAATACTGTAGGTGGACTAGTCAGGCAACAGATAATACTTCGGGAGCAGGAGCTTGTGCTCCAATTCCTATGAGTTTTCTGACTTTTAAAATAATAAAATATCATTCACTAGATCCAGCCACACGTTTCTTAGTCTTCATCTACAATACTTTGCACTCACGTTTACACTTCTCTATGGGTCTGAGACTTGGGTTCCCTATAGAAGGCACATTCAAAGCCTTGAAATGTTCCACCAGCGTTTCCTTCGCCGAATTCTTCGGATTCACTGGAGTGATCATGTCACAAATGTTTCAGCCCTGCAACGCTCCAACTTTAAACCTATAGAAGATATTGTGGGAACCACGGTCGTCGCTGAATATTGTCAACACATACGGTTAAGGACCGACGAAACGAACTTTGGATATGTCCAAAGGTCGCATACCAAAACATTGACGCGGCCGGACATCGCGCCGTCTCCGTAAACAAATTGTTTACCCACAATACTATTTACGATGCATTCCGCAGTAGAAAGAGAACGCATCACACTGTCTCGCCGTTTCCGCAGACAAATTGTCTACCCACAATACTATTTGCGATGTCTGCAATACTGCAATCGACCATTTCGGCACGCACAGAAGCGAGATAAAAATATATCGCGAGTGCACTCCCGCGCCTATTCTGAAATGTATAAATACCCACTTACCGATAAATAAAACATTAATTCATTCACTCTCTCCTTCCGCATTGTTAATTGACGTATTTTATTTATTTACCAACAATCAAAATCATCACGTCCCATTAGGACGCATTCCGCTAAAATATGATTGTAAAGGCGAAATTGCGGTGGACCGGGCGTGTGATACGCATGGGCGATCACAGACTCCCAAAACGCATCTTGTACGGGGAAGTACTGGACAAGCGAAGAGTTGGTGGGCAGAGGAAGCGGTATAAGGACCGTGTGCGAGCGTCGTTTACTTTGTGCGGGGCATCTAAGGACTGGTAGCAGGTGGCTCGGCTCGTGAGTGGTGGAAAGCCGTATGCTCTCGGGCTGATGGCGTCTCACCGGCTAGACGTGTGAGTAACATTCAGGGCGCTGCGAACATGCGTCAGCATGGCCAGGCGGCTCAGCAGGGTCCACATGTCTGTGACGTTGCGGAGGGAGTGCGCATCTAGGATCGGGCTGTTTTCTCACAGATCACATGATCGACGTGGAAGAATGGTTCAAGATTGACGTTGAAGTGGCGAGGGGATCCTCGACTACGAGGCCCAGCAACGATGATATTTGTTTTGTTAGTCTTTCTTCATTCATTGTTTATTCATTTTGCCACTTCTTACAACTTATCGATTTTTCTTTTATATGCTCTAGGTTTACAAACAAAATTATTGATATAATCGTAAATTTGACGAAGATTAGTTCCGGTTTCGACTACCGCCTTAAGATCGCATGATGAATTAAATAAATCCTTCGTTAGTTTCTCGGCAGTTAAAAAAATCGTGTTTTTTGATAAATCTAAGATAAGGAAAGGCATGGCACGAAGTCGCGTGGATAAAATAAATACAAAAAGGGGTTAAAGTTTAAATTAATTTCCTAAATCACGGTTTACATAGCTGAAAACAAACGTTGGCACATATTAAGTTAACTGACATGAAAAACGTTAAGTTGAAATATGACGCGTTGTTGGAAAAAAAGGATAAATTACTGCGTCTTGTCACAATATACTAAGAAATGTATAATACTAACTGATTAACTTTTAAGTTAAGCTAACTTTTGGAATTGCAGACTTGAAATCGTTGTTGAATTAATGTGATAAAATTTGCAATAACCAAACTTATTTATTTATTTTATATGTTATTTACAATTAAGGCTACGGTATTAACACTGTAGAGGTTTAAAGACATTGTAATTTATTTAATCGTGTTTAACCACCTTAGATTATTGTAAAGTGGAATATATACAGTGTTTCATTAAACATTATATTTCACTTTACATTAATCTTTAAGGTGGTGATCTTTTATCGACCATTACATCTCGTAATTTCCTTGTCGGGGTAGGCAGAGAGGACAGAGCGCCAGACTTACCTGTCTTGACACACATCTTTGTGAGGTTTGTGGGCATACGCCCGTGGGGTTTGTGGGGTATGCTCACGTATGTGTTCATGTTTTTCGTGGGGATGGATGGTCATGTGAATGTTTTTGCGACCATGTAACTTATTTCATTTACTTTTGTCTGGTTGGTTGGAAGAGATTGCCGCCTGGCAACAAACCGGCCAGATTGTATTTGCAATAAAAGCGTTAAATAAAAAAAATAAATGAACACTTTAGTAACCTCTAAACAACTCCTCATACAACTTCTACGATTTCTCGGACTTTCCACGTTGTCTTCTATCAAAATATTAATTAGTTGATCTAACCATACTTTCCATATATATTTCCACTTAATATAAAATTTGTTTATCTTTATTTATTCGTTTTACATGTAAGTTTCCACGCCGAAATCATGTAAATTTCTTTTCCTTTTACTCAACACATTAGCTTTAAGTTCACATTCATCCCTTATCACATCATTGCGAATTCTGTCATACATTGTCACCCCCTGTATTATTCTCAGGAAATGCATTTATTCGTCTCTTTTCAGTAGTATTTAACGTTTCATTATCATACAGCAAAGTTGATACTAAAACACTGTTGTGGTTTATCAACATAGCAGATATTGATTCTGCCTGGTTCGATATACGAGTATGTTTTATTACCGTTCGATATCCTTCTTAACTCTTCCATAATCTGACAAATTTCTTACACCTTCACCCTACATATTCTCAGTGCACACATTTCTACAATGATACCTCAAATTATTCAACTTCTCTTTTGCATAAATTACTAGCCTCATTTATCCTTCACAATTTATACAAAATATATAAACTGTATCAAACAATGGTATCCAAGCAGCTTATTGTTCGGTAATACAGTTTGATAATATACTTACAGTTGGTATATCACGCATTATCACGAACTCATATTATAACAACATTATATTAATTTGATTCGTGCGTGTTTGTCACGGTGGCTGACTCGGATAATCGGATGATGGTAATCGAAACTGAAACGCGTGCGGGTTGCATTTTGTATAAAAGTGCATTAGGAAAGTTAGTATCTAGATTTTTACTTATTTATTTATACAATGTACAGTCGATTTCGACTAATAAAATACTGACAACTTATTAAATACAAGTTTCAATCAATATAAAAAAATAAGATATTGCAGTAGTATAAACAAATAAAATAGTAAATAACTTATTCGAAACTACAATCAGAAAGTGGTAAATACTTGCTACTTTAACGATCTTTGTGGCCTAGTTGGTATGATGCCATTGCTTGAATCGGTGGCTGGTTTGATTCCCGTCGGAACCTATTTGTTTTTAAAAGGATACCAGTGTAGTGTTCACGTTGACTTGAAAATCATTCTTTTGAGTTGGAAGAGATTGTAGCATTGCAATAAATCTGCCAGGCTGTGCTGTATACAATGAAATTGTGTTACCTAAAAGGTATATTTAGAATAAAATTGAAACTTGAACGTGGAAGAAACTAAAGAAAGTGGAAGAACTTACACTTAGAAGAATATATGAGGTGACAATATACTCGTATGACAGAATACGGAATGAAGTGATAAGAATGAATGTGCTGAACTTATGAGTTATGTGTTGAATAACATGAAGAGCTTCACTCTGAGATGGTTTGGTCTCGTAGAACGAATGAATGAAGAGAGACTAACAAAACTAATATAAGTGTATTATATTTTGGTCTCTCTGGAGTAATGAAGTGTGAGGGGTTTGATTCGCGTAATGTATACCTATGTAATTGAGTGTCACTGTTTGTCAGGTTGATGAGAATGTGCAACGGGGTTTTATATAATAAAAAATCGGAAAGAAGTATCGATTTATTTTTTAATGCTATATTTCCTCTGGTGGAGCGAACGCCACACCATCAGATGATGAAAAGGGAATTGGTACTCACAGGTGTTGAAGGCGGGAGTCGGATGTATGAGCTGATCTCTGCTGATGTTCCAGTACTCTGGAGCTTCGTTCGGGCTGAAGAGGTCGGTCACGGTGGTCGAAAATTTATTGTCACTGGTTCGTTGTTGAAGAGTATTGCTTGCTATTTTCCCTCTTGATGTATTCGGTGTCATCCGGATGACGGTCTGTGCCCAACTGTCTTCGTCGACGCGATTCTGCTCGTCGCACCAAAATTGTTATAACTCGCGACAATACCATCTTTAGAACTCGCGACAATACCACTAAATCGCGCGACAGGGCCGGTAGCGATAATAGAGCGGCCCAATATCGGAATGATATTTCACGTCACGCTTTGGCGTCAACATTCTCAATGTATACATGCAAAAGCCTAGTTTACTGGGGACACGACAAATGAATGGCAACAAACCCAGATCCATTAAAATTGTTTGTCCAAATTAAATAACCTGCTGTTTTTTCGCAAATTATGTATATTTCTTGTCATGTGTAAAATTAATAAATAAATAAATAAATATAGTGCAAATTTAAGTGGAAGGTGTGTGCGAGGAAGACCAAGGCAAATATGGCTGGATCAAGTACATGATATTTTGAAAGAACTAAACGTCGATTGTCAGAGTATTGAACATATATAACGTTGTACAATGCGCATTCTTAATTTGAGACTTTAGTCTCTATTAGAGAGAATATTTATCATTTTGAAGAAACAGTCCCGTGCTATCTCAATCCTTATTATGATTTCCTGGGAACGATCCCACCGATCATTAATTTGATGTTAATTTCTTTGAATTGATGCTGTACTCCAAGGGTTGATTGCTTGTGTTATATCGTACATAATTTTTTTTCAAATCAAATTATAAATATTTTTTAAAAAATTTTCAATGATTATGCAACTTTCAACAGGATTACATTTCCCCCTTTATTTTCTTCCAACCCTTCTCGCCACAGTGGCGTTAGAAAATTTGCCTTTTTTTTTCTTTCAAATTTGCGCGTCTGCATAAAATTAAATGACTTTAGCCCTCAAGTTTTTGGAATAAAATTAACCAATATTAAAGACAAGACACTCCTCGAGCCTAGAACTGATAAGGGTGGAGAAATGTAAATTTTTGGGGGTAAATATAAGGAAGTTCCTAAACAGCTAGGCCTCACGTATTTATAGAATACCCCCTACTTCCTCCTCCATGCCTTGGTGGGGTAATTAGATTGTAACCCTGAAATTCGAGTGGTCGGAAACCGATGGGTTTTTTATGGTGTGTGTGTTTTTTTCAGTAGGTGAGGACCTTGTTCCCATTATAATAAATTCAATCATCAGATTTTCATCAAAAGAAATGCATTTTTAATGTGACCATTTTTTTAAAGCATGGCTGGGAAACAATATTGTATTATATTACACCATGGCTTACTCGAATTTGATTTATTTTCATGTGGCAATTTTTTTAAAGCATGGCTGGGTAGCAATATTGTATTATATTAGGTCCTTACAAAATCCAATTTCATATGTAAGGACCTAATATTACACCATGGCTTACTCGAATTCGATTTATTTTCATGTGGCAATTCTTTTAAAGCATGGCTGGGAAACAATATTGTATTAAATTACACCATGGCTTACTCGAACTTGATTTATTTTCATGTGGCAATTTTTTCCAACCAACCGAAAAGAAAACCAACTAGAATTATTTCGAAAAATGTGTAGTTAAGTATTCCATCTCATAATGCTCTTTATCTTACAAAACACACCAGTCTTCAGTTCACATTCATCCCTTATCCCTTCATACCGTATTCTGTAATGAATTGCCATCCCATCTATATTTTCTCCAGTCCACGAACTTCTATATCATTTATACACAATACAGAATGAATATATAAAGGATGCA
This sequence comes from Odontocerum albicorne, assembly GCA_949825065.1. Taxonomy (NCBI): domain Eukaryota; kingdom Metazoa; phylum Arthropoda; class Insecta; order Trichoptera; family Odontoceridae; genus Odontocerum; species Odontocerum albicorne. The sequence goes on along the minus strand of OX463866.1, from coordinate 6,848,284 downwards.
TGTGAACAAAGCTGATGGATCAACCTCATGAAAGCTTCTGTTTTTAATGTATTTGCTTAGACATTATCCTAAGATATACACGTGTGTATATATAATTTCAGGATATATGCGTACATGTAAATATCATGTCGGAATGAAAACCTTATATTAATATTTTTATTTATGTGATGAGTAAGGTGGAAAAGAACACGCTGAAATGGTTTGGCCATGTAAAGTTAATAAATAAGGAAAGACTAATATAACAAATATATAGTGCAAGTGTGAATAGAAGGCGTGGTAGAAGAAAACCAAGGAAAACATAGTTGAATCAAGTAACGTAGATTTGGCATGCTTTAAGAAGCGACTGGAAAAACTCTTTATTTCTATTCAGAAATATAACGTATTGCTGTTTTTTCTTGCCTCTCCACCATCCCTTCCTTTTCCTCTGATTGACAATAATTTGCCTCTGGAATTGAGTAACCCTGCATCAACATGTATGACGCTTTTAATTCTGCAAAGCAACTTGCACCTCGTTCTACTAATGAGGCCATGTTTTTTCTATATCTCAATCCATAAAATTCTCACAAAATTCTCAAAGATTATTAAATAATTTTAAAACGATGACTGCAATTTATTATTACTACTGCTTTTTGTATCTTCATGTAAGTTTGAGATAAAGTTTTGTATTATTTGTAAATAATTTTAAGTACTTGTATAACCTGTCACATGTTCATTTGTATATAAAGACACTGTTGTGTCGTTAATTAAATTAATAAATAAATCTCACTTTTACTTTGTATACAGTTCATAAATTTTGTAAAGGTGAATAATTATTTGAATATGTTTTACGATCATATAACTTCTCTTTATGTGATTGGTTGGAAAAGATTGCCACCTGTTTGTAAGCTCGCCAGATTGTTTTTACAATAAAATGTTAAATCCATAGACAGTAAGGCGAACTTACGCCTCCATTCTTGAAAAACTGAAAATCACCGATAATATGTCTTCGACGGGTCCTCTGATTCTTTGGACACATTACTCGTGGTCAAGGAGACAGTTCTAAAAGGATTTTGGTTACTCGAAGCGTGGAAGGACGACGCACAAGAGATGCAACAGGACTACCCTTAACAACTTCCCTTCGAGTCGCGCAATGATGGAAGGGAGTCGTTGAAGGCTCTCATGGGAGTCACGATACTCAGTTATGATCTACACTACACGGCGGAGGGTTAAATAAATAAAAAGAGGAATTGCAGGTGCTGTGTGAGAATGTGTATGGCTGTAGAAAAAGCGTATGATGTGTGTCGATATAGCTGACGCTCTGTCCTCTTAGCCTACTCCAACACGAAAATGACGTAATGTTATGTATGTATCATCATCATTATTGTCAACCTGGGTCGATCCACTGCTGGATGAAGCTCTCCCCAAGTTGACTGCAAATTAAAAGTTAGTTTTTTTACTCGTTGGTTCCACGTGATACTGCCATGATTCCTGATCTCATCTTCTTGTATCCAGCCTACTTTGGTCTTCTTCTGGGCCTCTTTATGTCTCTTAGGTACCATTGGACTATTTCGGATGTCCATCGGGAGTCTGGCATTCTGGCTACGTGTCCTGCACATTGTAACTTCATTTTCATGGTATGTACTCGTATCATATGTATTCGAGTATGTATATATTATATTGTATATAATGTGAAAAATCTACAAATAAAGAAATTAAGTACCTGAGTACCTCTTTTTATGTGGTTTAATATCGCTGTTAAAATATTCCATAAAAACAGGAACTGAAAGTAGTATGAAATGGAAACCAATTTCACTACAAATTCCCCCCCGAGTGGCCGTAGTTTTCGTTAGTTTCGTTACTATTAGCCTGCTACTTGTTGGAAACTTTCCTTGTTTCGTTAGTTTCCCCTTTCGTTGCACGCGATCCGTTATGAACTACAGCCCCTACAGTTATATTTCTCAAACCAAACTAGAAAAATACCTGCAGTTTATTTCACATATGATTCAATTTTCGGTGTTTCGGTTTACGTCTTTAATATTGTATTATTTATATTCTTCAAAGTTTGATGTATTGTAGAATTGAAATGTGAACGAATAAATACTGAAGAAATGCGTGTGTCCACTTGAATAATACGAGTATATGGGATGATTATTTATGACAGAATGCGGAATGATGTGATAAGGGATGAATGTGAATTTAAGGCTGCTGCTTTAAGTAAAATGAAGAAGGGAACACTGAGATGGTTTGGGCACGTGAGACGAATTAATGAAAAAAGACTAGCAAAACAGATTTATGAAGTTCTATAAAAAGTCAACAAAATCACAGGAATCCTCTAATCGCTGCCCTGGGTCTTACGAGAGTAAGTCCGACCTATTTATTTTATTTATTTATTTAACACTTTTATTGCAATACAATCTGGCGGGATTATTGCCAGGTGGCAATCTCTTCCAACCATCCAGACAAAAGTAAATGAAGCAAGTTACGTGGTCGCATAAATCATTCAAATGACTATCCATCCCCACGAAATCCATAAACATATACGCGAGAACACGCCCACGAACCCCACAAAGACGGACAATCACCCGAACATTATTTTTCATATAAAGTGAGATATCATCAATCAAAAGGAAAGGAAAGGATGGTGGAGAGGAAAGGAAAAGAAAAATCAGGAATGAAACACGTTATTTTACTGACTAGAAATTAAGAGTTTTTTCAGTCGCTTCTTAAAGCATGCCAAGGACGGAGCGAGTCTTATATTGGTTTGTAACTGATTCCAGAGTCTCACTGCACGGACAGTAAAGGATGACGTAAAGAAAGAAGAGCGATGAACTAGAAAGGCCAATAAACAATCTCTGTTTGAGCGTAGCGCTAATCCATGATTGGAAAGACGCTGAAAATTTTCGGTGATACAAAATTTTACCTATCTATCCGTTATAAACACAGACTTCCGAAGCATCATCTGTTGCCTGACTAGTCCACCTACAGTATTAGCTGGCAGGACCAAGGTCTGAATGAATGTGATGGAATACAAGTAGTCTGTATGAATGGACTTGTTCTTGCTAAATAATTAGGTGTAAGAATTGTTATCTAGTTATTAGTAGTATGTAGGTGTTAATAATTTCTAACAATTCGTATATAAAGATTATTAAAAATAAAATGACATGTAGAAAAATAAGATAAAGTAAGTGCATAAATGATAATATATAAATAAGATTAGTTAAGTAATAAATGTGTATATAGGTATAGCCTTGACAAATATTTGTACCATGTATTACTTTGTTTAATAAAAAAAAACAGATTTTTCATATAATGCAAATATGAGTGAAAGATGCTGTGAGAGAAGGACCAAAGAAAATTTGGTTAGATCAAATTAATGCTATTTTGAAATAAGCAAACGTAGAAAGTATGAGAATTCGTAAAAGTTGTATTGAAGGGAAAAAAGTGAAATATGTGTGTTATGAAAAGAAAATTTGGCGCTCAGTCCATTATGTCAACCCCTACAGGGAAATTTATTGATCTTGTGTATGTACAATATGTATGTATATATCTTCTTCAAAGTTCATCTGCTCTTCAAAGGTCTTGTTTTGTACAGTGAAAGTATTTTATTACAATTTCGTTGTATACAATATAACCTGACGAGCTTATTGCCACGTGGCAATCCCTTTTAAGTGACCATAAATGTTGAATACATTAAGTGATAACGAGTCTGAATGTATTTTTTCAAATAAATCTATTTACCAACGTGCATTGAATCCACTACCCCCTGGTCGTTAGAAAGCTGCTTTATCAAAAAGGCAATGAAGATCGAGTCAAATTCTTATTGCTTTCAGTTTCTCGAGTATTTGAAGGGTTGTAATTATCTTGGAAAACGTGAAGTTTGATGCAGTAGCTCTGAAAAAGTGTACGGTGGCACCAAAATGAATATTATACAGAAAAAAATGCCTGTGTTATACTAAGGGAGTAGAACAACGTGTTCACCACTGTGACCTTCCGCATGGATGTCCTGTGCGTTGACAAGCGGTCATGTTACTCAATTGCTATATATGATAAAATTGTGACTATCTTAGAAATGAAAAATAAAAAATAAAAAAGTGTCGTAAAACTAGGTACAACTGTAACGAAAGATGCCCCATCACGCCCTTGCTACCGATACGGCAGAAATAAAAACAAATGAGTCATGAGTTTTAATTTGTGGAGGGGGTTCATGGTAGTTACTTGGGCTAGAGCTTTCGTCGGGGCAATAAAGCTCTAGTCACTGAAGAGCCGCAGTCAGATTGGCCCCTAAGGGGACGGAGCTAATAGGCGATTTTTGCTACCTCTTGCGATTAGCTCTTTGTTCAATGAATGATGATTTTGAAAGGATTCTGCAACGTTTCGTTCATGTCAGAATATGATTTAAATATTTGAAAACACTAAATGTTAACTGTCATATAGTGTCCTTTCGGCCAGACTTTTGATTAAATGAGATCCTCTAAAAAGGTGATTCACTTGAGAGGTGTCTTTAAAATATTTCTAACTGGTTGGAAAAGATTACCACATGGCAATAAATCCACCAGATACCACTGTGTATTCTCTCTCTGTCTAGACCTCATCATCATGGGCAAGGGTCGTGATCTTCATAATGAGTCTTGCACAATATTTCTTAAACCATTTCCGACTCCGGCCAGTTGTAAATCCCCCTACAGAGTGGAGTTGGTAACTCTCTTGATCTGGTCCGTCCAACGCAAGTGGACGCGTCTTTTTGCTCTTATAGTTCAAGCATTGTCCAACAAGGTAGTATTGTCGAGAATTATACCATTGTACCTCGATATTTGTTCAAAGGAATGCAATTTTAGTTTATTTTTATTTTACACGTGACAAGAAATATACATAATTGGTGAAAAAACAATAGGTAATTTAATTTAGACACACAATTTTAATGGATGTGGATTTGTTGCCTTTCATTTGTCGTGTACCAAGTAAACTAGGTTTTTGCCTGTATCTTACTGAGGACATATAGCATGAAAAAATAAATCGATACTTCTTTCCGATTTTTGATTATATAAAACCCCGTTGCACATTCTCATCAACCTGACAAACAGTGACACTCAATTACACATGTATACATCACGCGAATCAAACCACTCACAATGCATCACTCCAGACAGACCAAAACGTTCATCCAACAATATACCGCACATAATCATAAAAAAATACCACACTCAAGAGCTCACACAAACTTTTGCTACAAGTCATTCCTCTTGCAAGCCCAAGTATTCAAACTCCTGTCGCAATAACATCCACGCTCATGTTTAAAAAAATATCATATATTGAAAACCACTTAATTTAACTATCTATTTGAAGAAACGTCGTCTTTCAACCCCTGTAGCTGGTAGCTTTGAACTAAGAACCTATTAAAAGGAATAATGGACAATTCCACGGTTTAAATACAGGAATAAATAACAAAATGCCCACATTATTTCTTCACAATCCCGTTTCATTTTCTTTCGCAATTGTGTTTTATAACATAAAAACACCCTATCATTATAAGTCATTAATTTCCCTTCCTGGAATAATTTTTATTCTTGCTTTAATTTAGTGGTGTATTTTTTTCTTGAGAAATATTGACACTCCCTTACACTCCACTGAGCCATTATACAGTTATTATTAAAAACAAAAAAAACACGATCTAAAACTATCTAAAAAAAGTATTTTGTGTCAGAGCCTTTTTGTCTAAAAATATCTGACAATTTGTTTGAAATGTTTTTCGGCGTTATATTGTTGTTTGAAATGTTTTTCGGCGTTATTTGTGTGCCAGTATGTGACGTAGGTATATTCATTCTAAAAAACCACTATGGGTGAGGAAGCGACGCTATTCACGTCTCACTCTCACTCTACTTCGGTATATGGGAACGCAAGAAATAGAATCTCAGTTCGATCGCTTAAGTAGCTCGCGGGCATTCGCTTAAAGTGGTCTCTTCGCCCATTTAGTTTTTTTCATGTTTTTAGCAATTAAATTTCAATTATTATCACTTTTGACTTGAAATTTAATTAATTTAAGCGATTGGCTATGAATATTCTTATTTTTTCGATTTTAAATCGCTCATTTTTACAGGTGTATTGATGTGTATTGAATACACAGCACCGGAACGGGCGGAGTTTTTTAGCACAGGAAGGGAAAGGTTAATGACTTTTGTTCTAGGTAAAGGCATAGATTGTAGCGTAAATCTATGAAATTTCAATTGTAAATAAGTAAAGCAGTGCCTACGGGAACCGAACGCAATATAACGTAATGAAAAACTATCGTACCCCCAACAAGATCACGGGGTCAGAAGTGATAAAGAAAGTATTATTCTATAAACTACCGTACCCAAAACCCCCCGAGTAAAGACAACAAATTTATTAAGTGGGTAACAGGATTCACTTTTTTTTTTATTTAGTATAAGTGTTATAAATTTCTTAAGTGTAAGTATTATAAGTGTTATAAATTACACTCAATTTCAAACAGTGGCTTGATAGTAAAAAAACTTGATTAATTTTATGAATACTATGAATTATGTCACAACATAAATCATATCTGAAACTTTTAATCATTAACAAAAACCCTTAACCACTCGATCAAGGGCGAAGAGGTATTAAATTTTGGAAATTCGAAACAATTAACAAGGGTAAAATATTCCGCGAAAATCCCCGACCTCGGGATGTATCGCACCTATAGTACAATACTGTCGCAAGTCAAAACTGTTCCGTAAATTTTATTATGGATGTTTGGATATATAAACCGATCACTTTTTATAATGCATTATTGTCATATTTATTTATTTTAAATTTGATAAAAATTTAACCAAATAACATCAATAATAAGAAAAAAATATTAAAGTCTTAATTCAATATATTGACAACAGACACAACGGTAGTCATGTTTTCGTGTGAAGTGCCTCAGACTTGAGTATAAAGTTTATTTCAGAGTTTAATCCTTAATTTATCTAAAGATATTAATAATAATAAAAATCAATAAAGCGCTGTTTAGAGAGCAGACTCTTCACAAAGGCAGTCTTACTCGAGATTCGAGCTTACAACAGAACCTTTCAGGTAGCAGAATCTCTTCTGTGAAACAGTCTTGCGTCCTCCGTGTGGCAAATATCCTAATAGGCGAAGTTTTCTGTAGACTTAGAAAGTGGATTGTCATCTCTGTAGATAGTTTATAAATTAATAAGTTGAACTAGTAAGTAAGCGCTCTTGAGGCGGTCTTAATTGTCGGCAAATAGCGCTATTCCAAGTTACCTAAAAAAATAAGTTAATTAAGATAGGGCAAAGAAAAGGAATTTAAAAAAAGGTCTTTCAATCATTTTTATTTGAATATAATAAATGGCATTCCACAAAGTTCGCATTTCAACAAAAGAAAATCGATATTTGATTTTGATACTTGGATGTAAAACTAGCATTCATCCATAGTATCGACAGTTGTTTATATAATTAATCGTTATTTATACTTCATCAAATTACTGAATTCTAAATCAAACTTTACAATACAAGTTTTATCAAACCACATTAAAATTTAAAAAAAAACCTAACTATATTCGATTATGCGATTTTGAATTGTGGCAGTATAGTATGAGAGGTACGAAATAATAAAACGAAATTAATTAGAGTTTGCAAAAGTTTGCAAAAACCAATTAAAAGTATACAAAAGGAATTCGGACGTTCGGAGAGTTTGCTTTGAAAACATTCCTCAAATTGTTTGCTTTCGCTCCTTTTTTTATTTTTCTTTCGCCTTTCGTTTTCCGCGCTAAGTTTTAAAGCTTCGACATCAACAGTTTTGGAATTTTCCAGTGTGTTTTGTATTCAAACATCAAGTTAATTAATAAAGATCTTTCGATTTCCCCACCTACATCTTTTGATTTCCCCACCTACATCTTTTGATTTCCCCACCTACATCTTTTGATTTTTCCACCTACATCTTTCGATTTCCCCACCTACATCTTTCGATTTCAGGAATCACACACAGGTACGCAAAGAAGACGGGCACAAGTTTGGTTCAAGAGTTTATCATAAGCAAGTAGTATTGTCGTCAGTTCATGTGCGGTACTATTTCTACAACGTGCTATGGCGAACTGTGAATCACTTGTCTATTCTAATGGTTGTTACCCCCGAAGACTATATTTCTGGAACTATAAACAATTGTACTTTATTCAACTTTTGTTGTTTACAGTTTAACCTGACGAGCGGGCAAACATAACTCTCCATCATGTTGTATAGCTCATTACTAAGCATCATGACTCTCATTATAGCCTCTAACAACTCATCTCCATCCATTCCTGCACTCAGCTTTTCGAAGGGCAGTTGTTAAGGGAAGTCCAGTAGCGTTTCTTAATTGGCCAGTCTAACGCATTGGGATTCTGCCTCTTGTGCATCGTCCTTCCACGCATCCAGTGACCACAAACGTCTCCAAAATCGGAAGACTCGTCGAAGGCGTATTATCAACAATCTGTCAGTGATTTCTCAGTTCTTACAATCTGTCAGTGATTTTGTTTTCTGCCATACGTTTTTGTTTTTTTCTTTCTTTTTCTATTTATTCTTTAATCTAGATATGCGGGGGTGTGGGATGGAAGCCCCCTGATGCACTTGCGGTTGGGCTCGCCCTACATTGGTGGGGTGTATCTCGGCCGGGGGAATGTTTGTGGGATGAGCCCGGACCTTTTAGTGTCTTCTCTCTTGAATGTATTTTTTTTGTCATCTATTCATTTTCTGTGTTTATTTTTTTTTATATATATTCTTGTTCTACGTGTTCAAGGGTGTGGGCTGAAAAACATCTGGTGTCCCCGTGGCTGGGTTCGCCCTATATTGGTGGGGTGTATCTTGGCCGATGGTATGTTATTAGATGAGCCCAGACCTTTTGATAGCTTCTGTATTTAATGTATTATATTATCTGCAATTTATGTGTTTTAGAAGTGTTATTTAAATATAATCTATACATACTATGTTGCTATCAATAAACCTATTATTTATTTATTCTTCGAGAATGGAGGTTTTTGTTCACCTTACTGTCCATGGAATTTGTAACATCTTTCTCCAGCACTACGTTTCATGTGCATCTATTCTACGTCTCCCGCTTGCTCTCTGAGTCCAAGTCACCGCTCCATACATGAATATTGCGAAGACAAGAGTCTTGGATAGTCGCATTTTCGTCGTGTTGATATTTCTGCTCTTCCATATCTTTTCCAGCTTTGACATCGCATTCTTTGCCATTCCAGTTATTTTTTTAACCTAAGCCTCGCATCCTCCATTGTTGGTAATAACATACAAAAGCCTGCGTACATAAAACCATCAGATTTAAATCGAGTCTCAACATAATAAATGACCAAGTTTATTTCAATAATAGTCCACTGCTAAATATGTTCCCCGTTCAAAAGCCATCCTTTTGACGCCTGCCTACCAGCGGCAGCCGGTCCCGAGGTGCGCTGGCGCGCTGAACCGGAGAAACAATTCGCAATATAGAGAAATAGTCTCACGATTTACAATATGTCTCTGTCTGCCCTATACTCGTATGTATGTCTCTGTCTGTCCGGTGCATATTCGAAATCACTCTAGTATGAATTGGCAAACTTGGTCGATCAATTTGAAAGGAATATTTTTTAAATTTTACTTCAAATTTTTTCGAATTTTAACTTAAATAAAAAATACTCGTACTATTTCTCAGTATTCTTATACATATTTAATCTATACAAATATTTAACATTTTTGGAAGTCATGTTTGCTAATATATAATTTAATAATTGCGATTTTTTTCTCCGGCTCAGCGCACCAACGCACCCCGAGACCAGCCGCCGCTGCTACCTACTCCCCTCGCTTTATTAGCCACTATTCCTCTTCCCATCTTCTGTACCTATTACAATTAAAAAATATATATTTTAGACATAATTTAGTTCAACTTCATCTAACGAAGAACATGGAGGTCTTTGAAACTCGCAGTGAATTAAAGAAACTGTTGTAACTGCAAAATTAAAAAAATATAGTTTTATTCAATAGTATACAATAACTTATTCCTCAGTCTTGGTCATCAGTTTATATATTCTTCCTTGACTTTCCTCTACTTGGTTATCGCAATGGAAATAGACACTGCGGTATACAAGTATATATATAGTATTGAATTCCCTCTCAAGTGAAACCTGATACATCGTCAAGTGGAACTCAGTGGGGGTGTAATGGTAGCAGCGAGGAGTTCCACTTTGGAGTACCATATCACGTCCTCTTTCCACATTCCACTTTCTCGCAGGGTGACGAGATGAAACCGGGTCGCTGTCAGACATCTTCTGTTATTGAGTTTAAAACTTCACAGCGTGTTAACTTGAATGTTATTTTGACTTTTTTATTAATACTTTTATAAAAACACATCCATGCAAAAACATCAGTTGAATTCAAAGCTTTAAAGCAATTTCTTTCAATAAATCATCTTTTGATTCATAATTATTATCGATATCCATGACTGTGTATTCAACTAATTGAATAAAAAAAATTATTGAAATTTTCAATTGAATTTCGTTTGTTATATTTTTTTTTCATTCATTTGATACCGATCAACATATCTGAATTGAGACTCGGACATATTAAAGAGCGTGGCTGGGAGACAATATTGTCTTGTGATCCAGTTATTGATCATTCGTGTGTAGAACCACAGGAATAAGTTCAGTAGTTTAGGAAAAACTGTGAAAAACGTAACGCGACCAAATTAGTTAAAAAAATAAAGCGGGAAGTGTGGACAACTTTTTAATACGAGAGTATATTTTATGAGGTGTGTGAACGTGGCAGAAATGGAAGATGTATGCTAGGATACAATTAAGTTGAGATCTGTTCTAGCTGTCTATCCCAATAGGCATGGCGTGATGAATTATGTAACTAGACTAGGCCCCCTTTTTTTCTTTTTTTTTTTGAGAACTATCGGGAATCGAACCCGATATTGTCCAGTAAAAAACGAAAGTCTTACCCGTGAAATTCACTGGAAATATATATTCAACAATGAACTAATAAAATTAATTGTTATTAACAATGGAGGTTTAAAGACATTGCCATTTGTTTATTCCACTATATAACGGTATAACCCTTCCGGTTTCAAGGTTTTCACCTCATCATCGTGGGAGCACAAATAAGACTCTTGTTTGTGCTTCCCTGATGTCTTGTTTGTGCTCCCCTAATGATGAGGTGGAAACCTTGAAACCGGTATGGTTATACCTTCGTGTAAAGTGGAATAAACATGTTGGACTAAACAAATCACAAATAATAAAATAATGTTTATTTATTTATTTTATTTTTTTCAATACAGGCTTAGCCCAGTTACATCGAAAAATAAAAAAAATGTTAACATTTAAAAAATATATTTGTATGCATACATACACATACACACATATATTTAAAATAACTTAAATACGTTGATGAGTGCCCCCATTTTTAGAAGAAAATTTACTTTTGCTTTTGTTAATGTGATATAAAATATGTCAATATCCGAAGCAGTCCCGTTCAAAAGAGTTAAGGCCCTTCCAATAGGCATAGCGGCTGGAAGACCCGTTCTTGCGTATGTTATTGAGAACATTTAACGCTTATCTTTGTATATTAGTAATGACAGCTTATGTTGAATATATCACTCAATGTTGAATCTATCGCTCAATGTTGAATCTGTGACGAAGAAATTCGTCTTTAATTCATCATTCAATCAAAGGAGAATAAATGCCATTCCTTTTTTCCTATGAAACTTCCAAAAAATATGATTATTTTTATTTCATTCCGATACTATCTTATGGCAGAGATAATATGCAATTTGTACGCTAAGAGGGGCGGATATAGAAGGATATTTCTGGATGTATGCGATATTCATTCGGATTCATTCGAGATTATTCGGGATATATGCTATCGTCATTCAGGGTTGTTGGTTTTTATGGATATTACCGCGTTTTTGATATAAACCCGCGATTACGGGGAATATTTCAACATATTTTTTCTTTAATTTTTTTACGGTATTGAAAATGATATTTTTTAGAACACGGAAAAACCTGGCATTGGGAATATAAAAAAAAACAAATTCTGAATATTTCAGTTGAAAGAAATGTGTGTTTTACAAAATACATAACTTTTATTTTATCTTTTTATTCCACTTGATGACCTCCGTGACACAGTTTGTAAGACGCCCGTCTCCCAACCCGATGGTTGCGGGTTCAAATCCCACTGAAACTCAGATTTTTTTTAAAAAGATTGCAGTCATATTTTCTTAATGCCTATTTAACATTTTTCTGGTTGTATGGAAGAGATTTCCACATGGCAATAAACCCGCCAGGTTGTACTGTATATAACTAAAGTGTAATACAATACACTTTCGTTATATATACGAGTAGATTTCTTTATTTAAGATGTGGTGCTGTAGACGAACTCTAGAAAAATATCTTGGATGGATAGGAGAACAAACGAGTCTACATTACTCGAAATCCATATAAACGCTCGTTTCTCCACGATATGTCAACAAAGGGTATTGAGTTACGTGAATATCTATATACGATGATGCAAGTCTCGAAAAGACTGCCACGCTGGACAATGTTTCTGGTCTAAGAGTCCTCGCCCCCTAACGTTGGACCTACTACTTCAAGGGCGTTAACAACTCCACTCTGTAGGAGGCTTTACATCTCGCCGGAGACAGAAATGGTTTTTTAGCGAATGTCCTTGAAGGACGCGCTGATGATTTTGATTGTTTGGTATTTAAATAAAATACGTCAATTAGCAATGCGGAAGCAGAGAGTGAATGAATCAATGAATAATAAATAGTGATTAATGATGCTTTATTTATCGGTAAGTAGGTATTTATACATTTCAGAATGGGCGCGGGAGTGCGCCCGCAATATATTTTTATCTCGCTTCTGTGCGTGCAGAGATGGTCGATTGAAATATTGCAGACGTCGCAATTAGTGTTGTGGGTAGACGATTTGTTTGCGAAAACGGCGAGACAGCGTGATGCGTTCTCTTTCTACTGTGGAATGTTTCGTAAATAGTATTTCCGGGTAAACAATTTCAATGTTTTGGTATGCGACCTTTGGACATATCCAAAGGTCGTTTCGTCGGTCGTTGACCGTGTATGTGGACAATATTCAGCGACGACAGTAGTTCCTATAGTTTGATAAATATTGTGCAAGCCTCATTATGAAGATCATGACCCTCAGCTATGCCGATGACTAGACAGAGATAATACACAGCGCAGCCTGGTGCATTTATTGCCATATGGTAATATTTTTCAACCAACCAGAAATATTATGAAGACTCCTTCAATAAACACTTGACTAAAACTCATTTAATTAATCAAATTGGTTACCAATGGGAATCAAACTCGTAACCTCAAGATCGGAAAACAGGCCTTTTACCATCTAGGCCACGGATATCACGTTTTCGGAGGATATAATTTAATCGAAACAATTTTACTGATTTAAATTGCACTTTAAGATTTCATACCATCTTTAAGATTAACATAAAATTTATTTCGGGAAATCAAAGAAGCTGTATTAGAAGATGTGTGGATATGGAATATGTAAAATATATGTATAGAGATAATATTTATCTGGCCCTCAGCTCCTCGGCCTACCCCTGCAGGTAAATGGCTTGATGGTGTGTGTACTCGTATATGTATGTTATAATCTAGTACAAAAAAATTATATTTATTTAAAATCCCTATCTCAAAACTGTTTTGGACAGCCCGACATCCCCTTTCACAAACAAGTGATTAAACTTCTGAACTGTTCCGGTAAAAAACATAACATTCATTAACTCAAAATAAATTAGTTAAATAAATTCACCACGTCACTGCAATATGACGGCTGCTGTCCCGTATTTGGTCGAGCCGATATTTGCCACGAATTTTTTTGTATACACCGAATGCACTGATTTAATATTCTATCAATCAGTGGCTTAACTTCTTTAAAAATGATACGAGTATAAAGTAATATCATATTAAACATTTAAAGTCTGTCCTATGGGTAAAGGATTATTGTACATAGTTTTTTTGTCTACAAGCTTTTGCAATTTAATATTTACACAAGTTTCCTTAAAAATAATTATACCAAGAAAATTTATATAGCGCCGATTTGAGAGCAGACTCTCCCTCAAGGGCGTTCCTATTCAGGACTCGAACCCACTGGTGTTGACAAATTAAAAATATTGCAAAATAAATATTGTATATGAATCGTTTAGTATAAAAAACAGCAATTTGTCGATTTTGCGTGAATTGAGTTAAAACCGAGGAAATGTTCCTATTGTAAAACTATACATTTTTAAATGTTTCGATGGTAAAAAAAAAACAACAACAACCCTTATATTGTTGTTTTTGTTACATTCGACTTTGGTAGTGTAGTGTATTTGAATGTGTTCATATGTTGATAACATTTTGATAACACTTCCCAAAAATTGTTATGTTCAAGTGCTTCCTAAAGCTGCACACGCCACTTATATCTATAAAACTAACAGGCAGACCATTCCACGCCACAGGACCAGTAACAGCAAAACCTGTATCATAATACCCCACGCTATTGGATCGATTCGAAACTATGTTTATTTGAAGTTCGCTTTCTCTTCGTTTTTTTTTGCGATTTGCTTATATTTTTTCTTCTACAAATGTATATGCTGGGAAGTACTTAATTTATGACCTCAGCCACTATCTTCATATTCTTATACTCAACTTTCAATTTATATGTTTATTTTATAATAGTTTATTTTGTAATTTGTCCATAATAGTAGATTCGAATCCCGAGTTAGGGCGTTTGAGTAGAGTCCGCCGACTAAACGGTGGCATATAAACGGTCCTATTGTTATTATTATTCAATGGGTTCCATATCTTAATTTCAGCGGATTTCGATGTAAATAAATATAGGTTTATTGATACATAGTATGTGCATATACATTCCAAATATAGTATGTATAAATACATTCCAAAATCACATATACACGTATCTCAAGATAAATAGCAGAAACTACGTTTTAAAGTGAAGCTATCAAAAGATCTAGGCTTATCTCTCAACGTCCTCCCTGTTGAAATAAACCCCACCAATATAATGCGATCCCGGCCGCGACGATAGTCAGATGTTTTTTTCCGCCCTCACCCCACACGCATATTGTGGAGCGTTACTTGCAATGATGTATAAGTTTCTTACCTCAATTTGCACGATTTCAATTTCCACGAATTTTCTGGGAACTTGTCTACTTCGTAAATCGAGGGATGGGTGAATTTATTCTGACTATATAATATTTTTTTTGTCTTAACCTAAAAGAATCGTAACTTTTCAACCAGCAATCGGCACATATGTAACTCGTGTTTGGTTAGTTGGAAGAGGTTATATTGTATTGTATTACACTCGTTGTATACAGTTGGGAGAGATTATATTGTATTGTATTACACTCGTTGTATACAGTTGGAAGAGGTTATATTGTATTGTATTACACTAGTTGTATACAGTTGGAAGATGTTATATTGTATTGTATTAAACTCGTTGTATACAGTTGGGAGAGGTTTATTGTATTGTATCACACTCGTATACAGTTGGGAGAGGTTATATTGTATTGTATTACACTCGTTGTATACAGTTGGGAGAGGTTATATTGTATTGTATTACACTCGTTGTGTACAGTACAAGTACATAGTGAAAATTTCTTATACATATCATCCCGCCATTTCCCTGTAGGGATAGGCAGAGAGGACAGAGTGATAGATGTTCCTATCGCGACCCACATCATTCGCATCTTCTACGTCTACACACCTTTTTAACAACTTCTACGGTTTCTCTGACTGTCTACGTTTTCTTCTGTCAATATAATTTACTTAATCTAATCATACTTTCCTTGGTCTACCTCTACCACGCCTCATACTTATATTTACTCTATATATTTGTTTTGTTGTCTTTCTACATTATTTTGTTGTCTCAGAGTGCTCTTCGTCATTGGAAAAAGAGTCGAATACATGCTGTAGAAATATGCTCACTAATAAGAAAAAATGGAGTGACAATGTATGACTTAATTCGGAATATAGTGATCAAAGACGAATGTTACCTTTCTCAATATCATTCACTTGATCCAACCATACTATCGATAGTCTTCCTCTATCACGCCTTCTACTTATACTCGTATATAGGAGTATTTGTTTTGTTAGTCTTTCTTCATTCATTCGTTCTATATGTTCAAACCATCTCAGAGTGATCTTTTTCATCGCACTCTACACAATCAGCCTTAAGTTCATATTCATCCTTAAGGGGGTATGTGAAAAATACGTTTTTTTTTGCATATTCTTAAAATTTAGACCTTAAAAAATATGTCCTCTAAAATAAACTTTAAAATTCTCAATATTTACGAAGTTATAGCTATAACTGAGGCAGCAATTACGCCGCACCGGAATGACTCCGACAATAATCTCAAAATTTTAACGCGTTTTTCTCGAAACAATTTTTTTCGATCTGGTCGACATAAAATCTCCAGTTCTGTCCCACCGATTGCCTTCAAATTTGATTTAAAACTTAAATAAATGTTTTTATATCGTTCCTACCTTGGAAAATTCAATTTTTTTTTTTAATAATTTGAAAAAAGGGTAAAAATATATTTTTTTTACGATTTTTTTCTCTTTGGTACCAACTATAACGACATTATTTTCAGTTAAAAAACTGTGTATGATTTTTGTTTCGGATTTACGAAAGGGTTTCATGTCGACCAGCTCACCCCCTTTTTTTACGATAACATATAACAGCGGATAACATCTTGAATTTAAAATTTTTATTTTCAAAAATTTTTTTGTATTATATTATTTAAAAAAAAAACGCCCGAAATTCACGTCTCTAGAGTAGAATCCCCCCTTAATCACTTCATTACGTATTGTCATACATTGTCACTTATTAATTTCATAGTGAGTATCGTCCGAATGGATCTTTCTTGTATACAACTTTACCTGCCACTGGAATTTTCTCAGTCACCATGAATCGACAAAGTGAGACGATAGGTAAAAACCCGTCTGTGGTATTTGAATTCTTAGACGGTTGGCAGATGAAAGAAATTCAACCATATCCCATGAAAGGTCTTAACGCATTCATATGATAATATTTGCAAAGCAGTTCTGCTTTCGCGTCTTCCATTTTCGGGTTGTGTACATTATGAAAAGTAGCATTTATTAGTCGCTGTAGAAGAAAAAGTTGAAAAAAAAATCAACACCAACCTTCGTGGTCTAGTTGCTAAAACGGCTGTCTCTCAACTTGAAGGTTACAGGTTCAAAAATCCCACAGAAACCTAGATTTAAAAAAAAATATTGCCTGGTTTTCACTTTAGGCCTTTTTAACATTTTTTTGGTTTGTTGGAAGAGATTGCCAAATGGTAATAAGGCCACCAGGTTGTACTGTATACAACGAAAGTGTAATACAACACAATATCATCATCATCGACACCTGGGTCAATAGAGCACTAAAACATATATATAATCGAACCGGACCGTGTCAAAATATTTTAATATTTAATTTATTTTATTTGACGTTTGATTCAGATTTAAGCTAATTATTTGAACTTACGAAAAAAAAAATTAAGTCTCAATGTAACATAATGACAACAGGAACAATGTTACAAATGATTCCCTGTTAAGTGACTAAGTTATACTTAGAAAGTTTATCAAAGAGTTTCATTCTCAGTTAATCCATCAAAGTGTGACATTTTTTATTTTTATTTGAAAAATAAACATTTGAAATAAATTATTCAAAATTATCAAATAAAACATGTATAATTTATAAATATTGAGGATTAAATTGCCAATTACCAGTGTTTATATCATGCACAGTTCCGTCATGTCTGCAGGGCAGTGAAAATATTTCTAATTATATAAAATATGTGTATCATAGTATAAATAGGCCAAAACCCATACGACGGTTGTCGTCGAAGAAAGAATACGGGAATTGAATTTTGAATACAAGAGAGCGAGAGAGGAATACTTGGATTCTCTCCGAAAGTAATTCGAAATTTGAATCTCGGTGGGTCCGTGATACTGAACGAATTTTAAATACCTAGCTAACAATTTTTGAACCGGTGTAAAAGGGGACGATGTATAAATGATATATATTTCACGGGCTGCAACTAGTTAAAATAAAATAGTTATTGTTCACTCAATTCAAATTTATATTTGTTTACAGTAAAAATTTAAAAAAAAACGTACGAGATGTGTGTTAAAAATAAATCAAACGAACGAGCAAATCATAAGCTTCGTTCATATTAAGTTAACAGCGAAAATCGAACTCATAACCTGAAGAACAACAAAACATATGTAGGGTGGCCCATCAGTCACGCTCCAGTTTATTCATAATTTTTCATTTTAACCCTACAGTACGCAATGATGCACATATGAATCAACCAAAGTTTTTCTAAGTATTTTTGTGTTGAGTGGTATAAACAACGACTCATACGCTGTTACAAATGTGATACAATAATCTCCATGCTTTAAAACCACATAGGTTTAATAGAAAACTGTTTTACCGGTCAATTTGGCAGTTGAAGTTTGACTTGTTGCGCGTAGATAACTTTTGTGATTTGTTCCAGTTTGAAATCAAATTACTTTATTGTTGGTGATCAAGGATATAGCAAAATATTTTACAATATATGGCTTAAAGACAATCCTGACATGTTTGAAACCACCAGCTTTTTAACAACCAGTCCTCGTCAATCTTTAATACTACGATAGTATTATATTTACCGAACTTTGCTGTATTCTAAATTGTTAGTTTTTTTGGAAGATGTTGACACATTTTTTGGTTGTTATTTTCTTAGATTATTTGATATAGCACTATTTCCTGGTCATTATGATTAACTCAAGAGATCTTCTTAACTAACCATCTTAAAAAAAATAATTAAGGGGATTGAATGACTCAAATGTAGCTAACAAGAACGCTATATTCTGAAGTCTTAAATTCAGATATAAAATGTTCTTAGAGTTAATTAAAACTGTCCGGAAATGCACCCGGCAAATTTGGCCGCTAACTTATTGTTACTGCGATATGCAAAGGGCACTTAAGAGTCGGTTTTTTTTTGTTAATAAATAAATAATTTTTTGTCTTAACCTAAAAGAATCGTAACTTTTCAACCAGCAATCGGCACATGTGTAACTCGTGTTTGGTTAGTTGGAAGAGGTTATATTGTATTGTATTACACTCGTTGTATACAGTTGGAAGAGGTTATATTGTATTGTATTACACTCGTTGTATACAGTTGGAAGAGGTTATATTGTATTGTATTACTATCCACCTTAAAACAAATAATTAAGAGGATTAAATGACTCAAATGTAGCTAACAAGAACGCTATATTCTGAAGTCTTAAATTCAGATATAAAATGTTCTAAGAGTTAATTAAACCTGTCCGGAAATACACCCGGCAAATCTGGCCGCTAACTTATTGTTACTGCGATATGCAAAGGGCACTTAAGAGTCGGTTTTTTTTTGTTAATAAATAAATAATTTTTTGTCTTAACCTAAAAGAATCGTAACTTTTCAACCAGCAATCGGCACATGTGTAACTCGTGTTTGGTTAGTTGGAAGAGGTTATATTGTATTGTATTACACTCGTTGTATACAGTTGGAAGAGGTTATATTGTATTGTATTACTAACCACCTTAAAACAAATAATTAAGAGGATTAAATGACTCAAATGTAGCTAACAAGAACGCTATATTCTGAAGTCTTAAATTCAGATATAAAATGTTCTAAGAGTTAATTTAACCTGTCCGGAAATGCACCCGGCAAATCTGGCCGCTAACTTATTGTTACTGCGATATGCAAAGGGCACTTAAGAGTCGTTTTTTTTGTTAATAAATAAATAATTAATGTCTTGCATTAGAGCATGACTTAACAGGCCACCCGGTATTACGAGAAACATCTTAGAATTATCTTTCCAATATCAATCCGTAACGATGGAAACGTCATAAATCCTTTGATATTTTTTTCGTGAAAAATGCGAAAATAAAAAAAAGCCTTCAAGAAAAATCGGAACTATTGTGCTAGATCAACCATCCCCAAAGGATAGTACGCTATTTCTGTGGATTTATGGGCTGAACCCATCGCTAGAATTGGAACTAAATCACACTTCCTTTTTTATTACTGAAAAGGATCAAATATATAATGTTCTGACATGAAAAAGAACGAGTAAGAAATGGGGAGATTTTCGGAAATTTTAGGTGGACGTGAGTTATTGGAAAAGAAATAAAATAAATTTGCCGTACAAATTAAAATATTTGATATTTGAATGAATAAGGAGAGATATATGTGAGCGGGTACAAAAATATAACAATATTTGGTATACTAGTAGTATGAGAAATTCAGGAAGTCTTGGAAAAACGTGGTTTGACAAAATAAAACGAATTCTGAAAAATAAAAAAAGCCATTCTACGAGTAAAACATGATTTGTAAATTAATTTAGGCATTCACTTTTTGTTGAATGCTTTTTTTTCTTGTTTTATTTTTTTCATCCCATTTCCTTGTCGATATATGCAGAAATGACGGTGCGCCAGAATTTCCTACCTGCACACATCCTTCGCTTCCTCTACATCCATACACCTTCTGATACAGCTCCTACGATTTTTCTGACTTTCTACGTGTTCTTCTTTCACTTGATCCAATCATTATTTTCTTTGTCTTCCTCTCACACGTCTTTCACTCACATATTTACTATAAATGTTTCGTTAGTATTTCTTCATTCATTCGTTCCACATGCCTAAACCATCTCAGTATCCTCTTCTTGGTCTTACTTAATACATCAACCTTAAGTTTACATTCATCTCTTATCACTTCATTCCGTATTTTGTCATACATTGTCACCTATAGTATTTTTTCTTAGTGCACGCATTTCTACATAATTTGTTCGTCGCCTTTCTCTCTTTTCACGTCCACGTTTCACTCCCATTCATCAAAGTTGGTACTAAAATGCTATTGTAAACTATCATTTTAACAGGTTTTAATACTATCTGATTCAAGTATACATGTTTCAGGGTTTATTCCACACGTCAGCCTTAAGTTCATATACATACTAAACTAATTTATTCCGTATTCTATCATACATTGTTACTCCATGAATTTTTCTTAGTGCACGCATTTCTACAACATTTATTCGTCTCATCTTAGTCTTTTTCGACGACCACGTTTCGCTCCCAAGCATAAAAACTGGTACTAAAATGTGGACTATCATCTTAGCAGATTTTGATACTGTCCGGTTCGAGTATATATGTTTTAGTGCCCTTTGGCTTTGTTTCCTATCACTACACGCCTTTCGATATCCCTCTTAACTCTTCCATCATTTAAAAAAATACTACCAAATAGCAGAATTTCTTTAATTGCTCCAATCTTTGACTATTCACCCATATATCGCATTTGCATTTACATTTATACTATATAGTATATGTGTATATTGACAGATTAAAAAAATTCAATGTGTTTAAAAGTTTATAATATGAATGGGCGTATATAGTAATAAAATAATGTTTATACAGCGCCGTTTAGAAAGTAGACATCAAAACAGAGTATTAAAAATGTTTTACCTGCTCACGTCTCGTTTAACCTTTCCATTCCTGTGCTAAAAAAATCCGCTCTTTCCGGTGCTGTCTATACAATACACGTTAATACACATGTAAAAATGAGTGATTTAAAATCGGAAAAATAAGAATATTCATAGACACTCGCTTAAATGAATTAAATTTGAAGTCAAAAGTGATAATAATTTAAATTTAATTGCTGAAAACATGAAAAAAACATCGGCCGACGTTCACAAAACGGGCTAAGCGACCACCTCATACGAATGCCCGCGAGCTACTGAAGCGAGTGAACTGAGATTCTATTTCTTGCGTTCCCATATACCGAAGTACACTGAGAGTGAGACGTGAATAGCGTCGCTTCCTCACCCATAGCGGTTTTTTAGAATGAATATACCTACGTCACACACTGGTACACGTTTGATTGTATTGGTGAATTTATTCCCGATTTTCACAAAATATCTCTGATGTGGCCGATAAGTGCTAATTATTATACGTAAATATATTACGGAGGAATACCTAAAATCTGAACCCAGTGTTTATTATATTTATAGAAATATTTAAGTTTTTAGAAGCAATGTGTACTAGTTACACATCACAGGGAAGGAAGGGTTAAAAATCATATCCTTAATTCTAGTGTTCTGACTTTATTTAAAAATAATCCAATCCCTTTATAGTGTACAATTTGAAGTCTCCTCGATTGAGTTTTAAGATGTTTTTTGTTGTTTATTTTCTTTTTAACACTGTTAGTGTTAGTTTTAACACTGTTAATTTCTATAACAAGCAATATATATTACATACCCTTAATAATATCCTTCCATAACAGATTTTAACGCAGTTTATAAGAAAAGGTCTGAATTAAGTTTTTATATTTTACTTCAAGTCCACCACACCAGGGGTATATAATCTATAAGAAGTGAGCGAAAACTAAAAATGTATTTGTTACTTTTTTGTAGTTGATACAAGATTGTGTTTGTGAGCAATAAATAAATAGCATCACATCATATACCTTTTAGGGCAGGCGAATATGACAGATCTCCGCGCTTTTCTATTCATGCACACAACTATTTTTTTTTGCAAGTTTATTGCTATGTGGCAATCTCTTCCCGCCAACAAGACAGATGTTTTTATAAGCCCTAAGTGTTAGCCAGACTGGAATCCTATTTAAAAAAATCTGAGTTCCAGTAGGGATCGAACCCGCAACCTCCGGATCGGCAGACAAGTGTCTTACCACCAGGCCACGGAAGTCGTCTATCGACTATCGCCTCGTTCAAACCCGTACTCTTGTCATACATGCTCTCGCAGTAGCCTGAACAAGTGGACTTGTTCTTGCTAAAAAAATAGTTGTAAGAATTGTTATCTAGTTATAAGTTGTATGTAGGTGTTAATTATTTCTAAGAAATCATATATTAATATTATAAAAAATAAAATGACATGTAGGAAAATAAGATTAAGTAAGTTTATAAATTATAATATGTAAATAAGATTAGTTAAGTAATAAATTTGTATATAGGTATAGCCTTGACAAATATTTGTACAATATTTTATTTTGTTTAGTAAAAATAAAAAATAAAAATTCGAAATGGATCAAAAATACAAGAAATGGAAGAAAAAATGCACATACATAAATAAAACTGCACATAAATGCGCTAAATTATACTTTCAAAGAGCCACACACACTTGGAACATTACAAATTTGCATTTAAAACTTTCAATTGATTTCGAAAAATTAGACACAATGTACTATAATTAAATTAATCTCTTAATTATGACATTTTAATTAAAGTTTCAACGATACACAGAACAATTAATTAATTTACCAATTATTTGCTTGAAAATTAAATTAATATTATTCAGTATTGTACTTTTCTCTTTTATGCCTATATGTAAAACATTTCAACTCTTAAAACTTCTGTATTTTCCAGAAATAAGATCTGTTCATACCAAAGTTAACTTAAATTTTGAACTAACTTATTTTAACTGCTAAATTAAACTTTTAAATTTCGAGCTTTGGTAAGTTTGCCAAATTCGAAAACAGCGAGCCCAATTAAAGCACGACTTTTAGCTAGTAATAAAATATATTTGTATTACTTTCTAACAATTGCATTGAACAAACTAACACAGTATGATTCTTGTTAAACTTGTTTTTTTTTTGCAAAAATGTTGCGAATTCCTTCAAACCCGATCGGGTTCTCTCCTTGTCAGGACACCGGACCCGTTCCATACCGTTTTTGTCATATCCTTAGCCGTTTGATGATCGGTCGACGGTTAGTCTAGCAAAAAGCCAGACCTCGGTTCGAGTCCTCGGTTAGGAAATGCGACATGTTGTATTTGTGCTTTGAATACCTAACTACGGAACATTGTTCTCGTATGGACACCATTCGTCTCGATGCCAATTTTGCGAAATCGTCTCTTTTTTTTTGGTTTAAATGGTGATAAAAAGTGTTGTAAAAGCCACTTGCCCTTGTCTCTAACCATTTGCAGATGTTGTTTCGAAGATATAAAATGGATTCTTGACTGATAAATACTTTATTATTCTTTATCTTGTTTTGACCACGGACATTATATTTTTATTAATCATGTGTGAAAAAAAAGATCTGAAATTGAAAAGGCAAATTCTAAAATAATGCTGTTAAGAAAGTGTGAAAGGTAAAGTAAATGCGATATATTAGTGAACTATAAAAGAGCAGACAAAGTTAAGCAATTTGGGTAGTGCTTTTTCAGATGATGGAAGAGCTACGAAAGATATCAAACAGCGTGTAGCGATAGGAAGCAATGTCAACGGGGCCCTTAAACATTTAAACTCGAACGGTACAGTATCAAAATATGCGAAGATGATAGCTACAACAGTATTTTAGTACCATCTTTAATGTATGGCAGGGAAACGTGGACGTGGAAAAATACTGAATAGAGGCTTATAAATGCTGTAGAAATGCATGCACTGAGAGAATAATACATAGGGTTATACTGTATAACAGAATACGGAACGAAGTGATTAGGTATAAATGTGAACTTAAGGTTCATATGTTGAGGAAGATGAATTTATATAGCGCTGTGTAGAAAGCCAACTCTCCTCAAAGGCGCTCTCTGGATTCGAACACACTCATAAATGTTCATAAGACCTCCCAAAAGGACTGTATTTAAGTACTTTCTAAAGCTGCTTACGCCACCCATATCTTTGAGGCAAACCAGTTCAGGCAGGCCTTGTTGGTATAACGTCTGTCTTCCACTTCTGGGGTTTCAGATTCGATTCCTCTGTACTCAGATTTTTTACAAAGGATTTCGCTCTGGTGTTTATTAATTAAGGTTTGTTTAAAACTTTCTAGTCAGTAGGAAAATATTTCCACACGGTAAAAAACCGCCAGGTTGTACTGTTTACAACGAAAGTGGAATACAATACAATGTGCCAGAATTAGGAATTAAGACATTAGGAAAGGATGCGGATTGAAAGAAGCTGCAGTGTTTAAAATGAGATAAGATGCCTTGAGATGGTACGGCCACGAGAAAGGAAAGAATGATGAAAGATTAAAAAAAATTATCTGTATACATAGCATGGAAGGTGCTAGAAATTTGGAAGATTTAGAAAATCGTGGCATGGCTAAATTAATCAAATTCGTGACACGATCAGGGAGGAGTGATAAGCGTTTATTTGAAGATTATGGAAATTTTACTCGCACAATATTTGATCTTTCCGATTCTGGACTATGCGGACGTATGTTACTTGGATGTTACAGAGAAACAGCTGGATAAATTACAGCGTCTTCAATTTTCAACCTACGAAAGTACGATCATATAACTTCATACCAGAAGGCATTGAACTGGTATAATGTTAGAAATAAACGCCACATTTACATACTGTCTATTGTATAATATCCTTAACTGTCCCGCCGCACTTTCTTATATCGCCGAAAATTTTCAGCGTCTTTCCAATCATGGATTAACGCTACGCTCAAACAGAGATTGTTTATTGACCTTTCCAGTTTACCGCTCTTCTTTCTTTACGTCGTCCTTTACTGTCCGTGCAGTGAGACTCTGGAATCAGTTACAAACCAATATAAGACTCGCTCCGTCTTTGGCATGCTTTAAGAAGTGACTGAAAAAACTCTTAATTTCTAGTCAGTAAAATAACGTGTTTCATTCCTGATTTTTCTTTTCCTTTCCTCTCCACCATCCCTTCCTTTCCTTTTGTTTGATGAATATCTCACTTTATATGAAAAATAATGTTCGGGTGATTGCCCGTCTTTGTGGGGTTCGTGGGCATGTGCTCACGTATACAAGTATGTTTATTGATTTCGTGGGGATGGATAGTCATTTGAATGATTTATGCGACCACGTAACTTGCTTTATTTACTTTTGTCTGGTTGATTGGAAGAGATTGCCGCCTGGCAATAATCTCGCCAGATTGTATTGCAATAAAAGTGTTAAATAAATAAAATGGATGACGGGGTGTAAGGACGTAACAGAATTGTTGAAGCGGGATAAGTGGAAAACCTTTATAACAGAAGAGAGTGTATAATCGTGGGAGAAGCGAAAAAAATGTGCTAGGATAGAATGAAGTGGATATCTGTTTTCTCTGCCTACTCTAATATGGTTATTGTGTGATGCTGATAATGAGACCTAAATATAGTATTTTAGATTTGTGATTGTATCATCAATACCTAATATGCCTTTTATAACTACAATCCATTATGAACTCTAAGCTTAGACAGGAACAATTTATGTTCCTGGTTATGTGATAAATGTGTGTTAGTACGTTCTTGAGGAATAGCAATTGTTAGCAGGATGTTATTCTTTGAAAAATGGAAAAAAATCTATTAGTTGAATCAAGACGTTGCCTATATTTAGTAACGGAGAAATGAGAAACTCGAATCGATTCCTTAATTCAAAGTTAGTTAGAAAAAAATATTTTTTATATCATTTTAAGTTTACCACTTAAGTCGAAAAATGCCCGGTCTGGACAAACAAAAACCTGTATGCACAGATAGGTACTACACCGGCCACGTCCATGGCATGCTCTGGCGATGTTAGCTCTATCCTCTGTAGTGTGTCATCTAGAGCTGATCTAATAAATATCGGGCTTTTATCAAGTTTGTTTCAAAAACAGAGAAATAACCGGCAGAAATCTAACAACTTAAGCAATCGAAAACATTGTTTCTCAGCCCGTGGGTCGCGATCCCCCCGAGGGCGATTGTCGGAAATATCTGAGAGGTCATGAAAATAAAAAAAAACTCACTTGTTCAAAATGAAAATAACACAATTTGCAAGAATCAAAGCATTTATTTTTTTAATATTGTCCAATGTCAATTGTTATGAATTATTTACTCCAATAGTTACCTCTGTATATACTCGTATATAGCTAGTGATAGTATAATAAGGCAACGTAAGTAATGTAATCAAACGTTGAAATTTATTTATTTGTTATGTATCTTACAAAATTATCTAAAAAAGTAGTATATGCTTCATTAACAATATTTACAAAGTAATCTGAAAATTAAAAAAAAAGAAAGTAAAATCAATTCATAATAATTCTATAAAACTAAATATAAAGACACAACAAAATAACTTAAATAATACATTAGTTAGTAAGTAAGTAAGCACGCAAGTCTAAATCATTATAAACATGTAACATTATATACAGCTGATCACACGATACGAGGCCGTCTCGACTCAGCTGCCTGCACCTCACCACGCCAATTTGACATTAATGCGAAAATAACAATACAGTATAAATTCAATACTTGATCAACTTTGCAATCAGTCTTATGTTATTGCTCAACAGACTATGGTAAAATATATTGGCAATCACAGCAAATTTATTTCTTAAAATATGCATTCTAATTATAGGGGAATTATATTGGTATGAAAATAACTACGAAATAACAGTTAACTTAGTTAGTTACTGGTTCTATGCATTGAAAAATGTTTTTTATTTTAAATGTCATCAAGTAGTAAGATGTACGTGTCTGTTATGTGTCGTTTGCGGTCGGGCCTCTGCGTGGTTGTTAGTCACCTTTACAGAATGGGAATATTATGAAAAATCCCGACTTCGGGTATAGTTTGAATGATGAAACTATAGACCATGTTTTTTTCGGTTGTCCTTTGCGAGACATATTTGATTTACTAACGAACTTTCTTCGAGAAACTTATCCACTTACGAGTATATCATATGAGTAGATCGATTGTTACATTTTTGAAGCATAATCAGTTGAAACTTTGATTTATCTAGTATTGTCGTAATTGTTTTTATTATATTGACTTATAATTGCTGGGAAGACTTTGCGTGATCATGTAAAGAACACCACAATCCGAGAGGTCTGTGAGGTCCAAGATGTGGTCATATGGGGACGACAGCATCAACGATACTGGTACCAACATGTACAGAGAATGAATTCCACAAGAATTCCATACGTAGCTCTGCATGGGGTGCCGGATGGACGGCGTCCGCCAGGGAGACCCCCGAAACGATGGAGAGATAGCTGGAGCTCGGCATCACAGAAGGACAATCCTGCAGTAACAGACTCTTGAGAGTCTACAGAAAGTTTAAGAAGAAGAAGACTTATAATTGTATAATGATTTTAATTTGGTGGCACAAATTATTCTAGTTTGGGTAGATTGCATATTAATAAAAACTAGAGATATTACTTTTTTGCTAGGGGGGGGTCGCAAAGTTCGATTTTTTATCTTTTAGGGGTCGCAAGGCCTAAAAGATTGAGAAACAGTGATCTAACGATTTAGACCAGGCCTTCTTAAACTATGGGTCGCGACCCAAAATGGGGTCGCGTAGCAAAATTCTGGGGTCGCGAGAGATTTTAATGTCAAATATTAAAAATTTTAAATTTAAAAAATATAGATTTTTGTATGTTTCTAAACGAATTCTAAAACTATATATTTTCATATGTATATGTATATTGTTACCTAATAAATAAATCATCAAAAAATATTTATTTATCCTTCTTTTATATTTATATGGGGTCGCCAGGAAACTCGCAATCATAAATGGGGTCGCCAAGAAACTCGCAATCATAAATGGGGTCGTGAATGAAAAAAGTTTAAGAAGCCCTGATTTAGACCAGCGGTATGTTTTTTTAAATTTTGAGACCCTCCCAAGCCTTAGGACTGGCAAATGCCTAGTTAACCAAGAGAGAACTTTTTATATTTTATATTGTTAAAATTTAAAAAAAAGTGTTAATAAATTTATAAATAAATATGTACAATCATTAATTAAATCAAACATTCTTCCGATTTATCATTCGTTTATAAATTCTACAATGCAAGTCTTCAACGACACCAGAACATAACAGGTTTAATTCTGGACGGATCTTCTTCCAATCCATTGTCGAGTTAAATCCTTTCCCCTTATAAGCCTAGTAGAGCCAGGACCAGTTGTCGCAGCCTCTATACATGGGCACCGCTAACCAGGGGCTGATCTGTCCTTGCTGGGAAGTGGATGCACACTTCTTTCTGCTGAACTGTTTCAACAGTAGTCTTTCTTCATGCTACATTGCATCGGTTTCTTAACTCTTAGAACATCTATTATGTCTTATAGATGAAAGTATATCACCAAAAGCACAATTATTTTCAATATTGTCCTTTCAGGCATCATCGCTACCATTCATCATCTTCATTACCTCAATTATTAATTTTTATCAATCGGCGTCATCATCACCATCAACATCCTATTTACCTTCACTGGATTCATCATTATCATCACTATCATATGTATCCTTCATCATTGTTGTCACTATCTTATCTCGAATTGTCGTCATCACCGATCTTGCCATCACTATTTTCTTCATTATCGTCACTATCACATTCATCCTTCATTATCGTTGTCACTTTCTCAATACAAATCGTCATCATCGCCCTCGCCACCACTTATTTCTTAGTTATCATCACCATTAACATATATTCATCCTTCATCATTGTATGCACTTTCTTTATACTAATCGTCGTCATTATCACCACCAAAATCGTCATCAACATCACTCTTGCCTTCACTGGCTTTATCATTATCGTCACCATCATATTTATCTTTCACCATCGTCACTTTCTTAACCCTTCCTGTCCTGTGATGTGTAACTAATAAACATTACTTCTAAAAAAATTTATATCTATAAATATATCACAATTGTCACTTTCTTAACCCTTCCTTCCCTGTGATTTTTTCTCCATTGCAATAGTTACGAGGGAAGTCGAACGTTGTGTATCGATAGGAAACAAAGTCGATGGACCACTAAAACATTTACGAGTATATTTGAACTGGGCAGTATCAAATATGCTAATGTGATAGTACTCAACAATATTTTATTTCTAACTTTAATGAATGAGAGTGAAACGTGGACATGAAAAAGGCCTTAATAAATTATGTAGAAATGCGTGTACATAGAATACATGAGGTCGACAGTGTATAAAAGAATACGAAATTAATAGTAAAAAAAGTAAAAGGACCATTTATATAGCGCCGTTTAGATGAAATCCTCCTTAAGGGCACTCTAACTCAGGATTTGAATCCAATATTGAAAATATTACAAAAAAATAAATAAAACAAATTATGTGTTAGGGTAGGAAGGTGGAAAACTTTCCTGCATCTGCATATGTTAAGTATATACATTTTGGTAAGAAAACCACAGAAAACTTACCAAGATAAGACGTATTACAAAGAAACCTTTGTAGATCTTCCGATATGTGATAGTAATACATTCGGCTTTAGGTGGAGTATAGTGTTCGTATTCAATAAAGTAATTTAAGATGAATATTAACTTAAGGCTGATGTGTTGAGTTAGATGAAGAAAAGCACTTTAAAATGGTTTGGGCACATGGAATGAATGAATGAAAAACGACAAAAAAAAAACAAATATACAGTCCAAATGCCATTAAAATGCTGGATAGAGGAAAATCAAAGTAAATATGGTTGGATCAAGTGATTGTTATTTGGAAAGAATTAACATAAATCGTAAAAGACGTATGAGAAGGTGTATGGATGTGAAAGTGTCGAAACATGTGTTTGAAAGTGTCGAAACACATTGCCAGTCTCAACATACTGCAACAGGGCAACGGCTTGATGTTATGTAACATTATGATCAGACCAG
This sequence comes from Odontocerum albicorne, assembly GCA_949825065.1. Classification (NCBI taxonomy): domain Eukaryota; kingdom Metazoa; phylum Arthropoda; class Insecta; order Trichoptera; family Odontoceridae; genus Odontocerum; species Odontocerum albicorne. The sequence continues at coordinate 6,817,683 of OX463866.1, read as the reverse complement.
ACCAGAAGCCCGTTTGGTAATCATGCCCCGGCTTTGAGGAACCTCCTCCCGGGGGCTATCTAGTCCATCGGAGTATCCTATTGTGTAATTGTTAAAATAATGGCTTATGTTAATCAACATATTTTGCAGGGAAGACAAACATTTTTACAGTACAAGTTTTAGTTCATATTTAATTTATTCTATTTATATATAACAAAAAAATTGTTTAATAAATAATTTGTGAAAAAACAACAGGTAATTTAATGTGGACACAATTTTAATGGATCTGGGTTTGTTGCCTTTCATTTGTCGTGTCCCAAGTAAACTGGGCTTTTGTTTGTATCTTACTGAGGACATGTATACGTTGTCAAACTCGTTCGAGGAGTTGTGAGCTGTCCGACATTACTACAAAGATTAGCGTTAAATGTTCTTAATAATTACACTAGACTGCGCCGGCAAGAACTGTTCTCAATAACATACGCAAGAACGGGTCTTCCAGCCGCTATGCCTGTTGGAAGGGCCTTAACTCTTCTGAATGGGACTGCTTCGGATATTGACATATTTCATATCACATTACCAAAAGCAAAAGTAAATTTTCTTCTTAGATTGAGCGCGTTAGAAAGCACTCATCAACATACTTAAGTGACTGTGAATATATGTGTATCATATGTTTGGGTGTATATACTCGTATGTATGCATATGCATTATTTTTTATTTTATATAATTTTTTAATTTTTTTCTATGTAATTTTTCTTCTTTTTAATGTCTTGTATTTTTCAAAGTAATTGGACTAAGCCTGTTTTGAAAAAATAAATAAATAAATGTAACATAAAAAAAATTATTGATAATTCTTTCCGATTTTTTATTATACAATTGCTCCATTGCATACTATCATCAACTACCATAGATAAAAAGTGACAGTGAAATTCAATAGCCCGGAACTAACTCAGCTTGTTATGGTACACTTTTCTCATAGGCCTATTTCTGGTAAGTTTCATAGTGTAGTAGTTTCAACAAATTATTTGTACAACTCTCGCATACCAATACTGCACTTATTAGGCAATCAATATGGGAATTGTATAGATTTTCATATGACTGACTACCTACAGGAGTAAAGTGAAGACGTTGTTCTTGTCGGAATGAATTGATTGAATTATATAAGCTTGCTTGTTGTGTTGTTCATTTTATCCTGATTTATTTATAATATTATATTTGTTTAACCACACTTTTATGGATCTGGGTTTGTTGCTTTTCATTTGTCGTCTCCCAAATAAACTAGGCTTTGGCCTATATCTTATTGAGGACATATTATCATAATCATTATTGTCAACCAGGGAACGATCCACCGCTGGATGAAGGTCTGCCCAAGTTGATTCCAAACAGTTCGGTTTTTTGCTCGTCGATGCTGCCATGCTTCCTGATTTCATATATGTTATTCATCGTACCTTCAGTCTTCTTCTGGGCCTTTTTATGCCTCTTGGGAACCATTGGATTATTTCGTAAGTCTGCCCATTGCCACTTAATTTTCTTGCACACCTTTATAACGTTTTCTATCTTTATTTTGGGTCGAATCCAGAAGTTTCGTTCACGGTATCTTTTTGTATATCTCAAAATGCATCTCTCCATGCCCCTATGCGTGGTCTGGAGCGTTTGTGTGTTCTTTACTGTGAGCGTCCATGTCTCGCAGCTATAAATAAGTACTGGGAGAGTACACTTGTTGTAGACCTTTATTATTATTGATAATCTTTTTTGTTCTTGTGTTTTAATATTTTGTATAAAAAAACATTTGACTGTTGAACTAAAATAATATAAATATAATTAAAATTTTCTCAAACCGTTGAGAATGGCTGACGGTTTGTCGCCTTTCTGTCCATGGTCACGCCATATTAGTGAACGGGTCGGTACCGACCGGAACAATAGAACAGCCAGCTCTTGGTCGCCTGCTACCGTTACCCACGCCAATCTGTGAAGCGGTTTGCCGATAGTTCTTTGGCTCTGTTCCTGTCCTACACAAAACGACAATCGGCTCCTGCTTTGAAATCCTTTTTGGACCTTATCGTATCATCTTCATCAATTATTGTTATATTTACAGTTTGTTTAAAACAATGAGGACTAATCATTGGTTCGAGATTGCATTGTTCTTACATTCTACATTTTCTTGTACTCTTTGTAGTGAATAATTCTTCTTAACGTTGTTCTCTATGTTGGAGGCTGGAAATAATCATGGTTATTTTAATTTTATCTCCAGCTACCATACACTAGCCTCTCACTATAGTAAGATACTCAGCCTCGCATTGCCAGTGGAAGACATGGAGTGTCTGACTGTAAACTGACCAAAATGGAGGCGTTTTTGACATATTTGTGTTACTGATGGATCGTATTGGGTGATAATGACAACCCGTTTCGTATCTAATTATTCTTCTTCTTAACGTTACTCTCCACGTTGAATGTTGGCAGTAATCGTGGCTTTTCAAACTTTGTCTGCAGCTGCTCTGAACAATGTACCCATGCTAGTATGATACTACTTTCTTAGGCTCTTTAAGCAGCAGTTTCTTCTTCTTCCTACACTTCATTTCCCTTGCAATTTGACTTGGATGATTTAATATTTGTTTGCTCTCATGAAATACCCAGAGTATTCCAGTCTTCTCCTCTTAACACGTTCACTGCGTTGAACACGGCTCCCGTGTCTATACAAAATAGCCTTGAATTTTGAGTGCACTCATAAACGTCTCCTGATAAGGATTCGTCACCGGTTTCATGTGATTTGAAGACACGAAGGAATACACTTGTATATGATGTTTCAATAGAAATTAGAATTTGATTTTTAACAAAGTTATGGGTTTTCAAAAATTCGCGAATTTTCAACATCTCTGTATGACATTTTATACGCAGTGAATTTGTTAAGGCTAGTGACTACTTTATATTTTTACATGCGTCTGAGTACGTTTATCAACCCAAGATTTCTTTGACATTCTCCTGTAGTAACAAATACAAAAGCGTTTATTTGTTTTATGGTGGATTGGGTGAGTGTCTAAGTATCCACGCCATAAAGAAGTATTTTAAATAACTGTTCGTTGTATACAGTACAACATGGCGGGCTATTTTTCCGTGATCTTTTCCAACCTACCAGAAAAGGATGTTTTTGAGGGAAAACCATAGAGGATTTTTTTTTTAAATTTGTGTTCCAACGGGATTTGAACCTTCAAACTCCGAGCTAGGAGACAGGCGTCTTACCAAATAGGCCACGGATATCGTCATCACGTCCTTATCGTTATTGGGGTTAGCAGAGACAATAAATCTATGCGAGAGAAATAGTGTTTTTTTTTATATTTCCTGTTGTTTAGTTACAATATTAGAAGCTCTACTATATATCCAGCAGAACAACGAACAATGGACTCAGATAGGCAAAAACAACCGCCTCTACCGAGATAGCTAGACTATAGAAAACTGCGTGGGTGACACTCTCAAAGCTACCTTTACTCGTTTACTCCACTTTGGTTTACCGACATTGGCTGGAGGAAAAGTACGGTTATCGAGGTATTAATTTTCTGGAAATTTTCCCACATTGTTTTCGTTTAGTTTTCTTAAATTCCAGCTGGAGCATAATGTTAACTTTACTATAGTTTTATTTTTTACAGGACATTGAGAAAGGAAGATCTCTTCAATTGGGTGTGCACTTTTTTTGTTCGCTCAGGGGTAATTTAGTTAACCCATCCGTCCTGAACAGTCTTGGTTTGTGGGTTGCGGGTGATTATCTGAGACCACGCACCTATAGATTGTTCTATCAACCTATAAGTCAAACCAACTTGCCTTTAGAGATGCCGGCAGGTAGAGCAATCACACCATTTAACCGTGTGTGTCCTCATATAGACATGTTTCATGTGTCGCTCGGCCCTTTCAGGAAAAATCTCTCAAATTGAATGTTATACTTGAAATAATTATTTTTTTTATATTATTTACCATGCCATATTTATTGATAATGTTTTAGTGTAACATATAAATATTCACTATTGTTTTTATCAAATAAGTCTTAAAATATTGAATTGTTTTGTACATGTTTTTTTTGTACTTGTTATGTTTGGTCCTTGTACGAATTAGGGAAACCTGTGATGTACAAAGGACCTGAAAAAATATATGAGTTTAAATTGATTTTACTAAGCTAGAATCATTGAATAAATCATTTAAAAAAAGTATTCCAACGTGAATCAAATCCAAATGCCGGGCTGAAAGAGATATATTGGGTGTTAACATAAGTTGTGTCCGTTTTTTTTTTTCAAATTAAAAAATGAGCACTAAAAGTAAAACAAAATGGTAAAGGTTACACGTCATTCCAAAGAAAATGTGCTGCTCTACAAGATATTGTGTTTGCTTTTACGTTACATACATTATTTTATTTGATTACAAGCCTTCAAAATGGAATGTCAAGTAGACGAAAGTGAGCATTTTCTACACCTCCTTTTGTTCGCGTTCAATCGAAGAAATTAAGCTGCCAAAGCTGCTCGCGATATTTGCGAAGTGTAAGGTGAAGATGCTTTGAATGAAAGGACATCTCGTCGATGGTTTTTGCGTTTGAAATACGGTAATTTTGACCTGAAAGACATTGGCAGCTTTATTCTTTCAATTGAACGCGAACAAAAGGTGTCGAAAATGCTCACTTTCGTCTACTTGACATTCCATTTTGAAGGCTTTTAATCAAATAAAATAATATATGTAACGTAAAATCAAACACAATATCTTGTAGAACAGAAAATGTTATTTTGAATGACGTATAACCTTTAACATTTTGTTTTACTTTTGGTAATCATTTTTAAATTTGAACAAAAAAACGGACACAACTTATGTTAACACCTAATATTTTACGAACAAGCCCACGAAGGCTGTAGAATATTTTATCAACCTGCATATTCTAATTTGTATTACGCTTGACTTCCGATCTGGAGTTTAGGGTTCGTTTCTTAGTGGAACCCAAATAAAAGAAATACCGTTTCGCTTTCAATTTGTGGCTTAATTCAACATTAAATTATTATATAATAACACTTAAAATATGCGCATTATAACCTGGTGCGATTCCGTATGGCAATCTCTTCCACCCAACCAGAATTATTTTATAGAGGCCGTAAGTGAAACCTAGACTGAACCCATTATTTTTAATAAGGTACTAACAGGAGTCGAATGCGATACTCCAGATTTGACGACAGACAAACGTCTTACCAACTTAGTCACTGAGGTTGTCATATTTTTAGTCTTACCAACTTAGTCACTGAGGTTGTCATATTTTTAGTTAATCATAAAAAAAATCTTATTAAAAAATGAGCTCACCAGGTTGTACTATTTACAGCGGAAGTGTAATGCAATAACGTACAATACTTATCCATGTTATATTGCCTTTAGTTCATCAAGTTTCATATAAATATCTCAAACTAGTTTTTAATAAAAAAATCACTTTATCAATATTATAACATGATATCTTAAAATTAATATTCACTATCTCAAAACGTATACTTTTAATTAACCCACACGTTACTACTAAAGCAAACAACGCAACGGCCATCGCAATAACTTAACGAATAGGACTCATTTCAATGGGTGGCACGAGAAAAAGTGGCCACTTTACCTTCAGTAGCCGCTGGACTAACGGCCCACGTACAGTCATTGTTAGGTCAATATCTCTCTTGTTTTTACAACGGAAACCAACCCTGACAATTTAGTCTTTCTCGAAAACGAATTAAATTATTTTTGGAACAAAACTTTTTCTTCGTCCAGTTTCATCGCATACTCGTACATATATACATTTATACCAATACACCGTTCCTCTGTCGAGGTAGGCAAAAATGATAAAACCCCATACATCCCTATCGGGACATATATTTCGAATATATACATAACATACACCTTTTCGTACAACTACGATTTTTCTTGAAACGACTTTTTTACATTTTCTTCTTTTAAAACATCATTTACGTGATCCAACCATACCTTCTTTGTACTTCTTCCAAACCTTCCACTCACATTAGCACTTTGTTTTGTTTGACGTTCTTCATTCATTCGTTATATATGCCCAAACTATATCTGAATATTCTTCTTCAACCTACTTAATAGACCAACCTTAAAAATTCATGTTTATTCTTACCACTTCATCTTCTACTATGTCAAGCATTATCATTCCATATATTCTTCTCAGTACACACATTTTTACATCATTCGGCTTCTTTCAGTATTTTTCCACGTCCACTCAAAACCATCATTTCATCTTTGTTGTTTGAATCATTTACTTCAAGATGTTGATATCCATTTGAAGGTGAGCTGCTAATATTTTGTGGTCAAGGTCTCGTTAGTTCACTAGCAGGTAAACTATGTCTTGGACAGATTAATGTTTAAGCTGTTAAGATGGTACTGCAGTCCCTTACACTCATCCATCGATCGAGTCAAAGGGTTATAATTAACATATTGCTAGTTATCAAGACACCAGTGGACATATTTTCCGGATGTCGAAAGAACACTATCTGGAAAAACCAGTATATGAATATCCAAAGCAAGGTGAAGATATACAAGACCTGTGTCTTCCCCATAATGACATACAGCATATAGTCCAGAGCCGACACTGTCAGAACCAAAAATCTCCTTCAAACCAGCAAAATGAAGGTACTCAGGAGTATCGCTAGCAAAACCTTTCGTGATAGAGTACGAAACACAGAAATCCGAAGGGTGTGCGAAGTTGAAGATATTGTCAGATGGGGACGACAGAGAAGAAGGTTCTGGAACGAACATGTATGCAGAATGGCGGAACCAAGAGTCGTAAGAATGGCCAGGAACAGTATCCCCCAAGCAAGCACACCTCCAGGACGACCTCCCAAAAGATGGAAAGACAGCTGGCAGTCGACGTTACAAGAGGGAAACAATGATGCAGGACCATAACAGGCCAACCGGCCTAAAATAAGAAGAACAATGGACAAAGAAAATATACACAAGCTACAAGAACTAAAGTTTTATATGCAACACGATATGCCTTTCACAAATTGACTCCCCTCTAATACCACGTCCTCGCTTGGACCTTGAGGTTCTATAAAAGCCAACAGGACCACAGCAATATTCTAATCGCTGCCCTGAGGGCTTACGGGAGTAATTCCGACTTTACTTTGCGTTATGTGTTAAGCACAATGACTAAGTGAATGTGATGGATATGCATGTAGCCGGAACGAGTGGATATGTACGTGTTAAATAATTAGTAATATAATAATTAATTGTAAGAATTGTTATCTAGTTATAAGTTAATTTATAGGCGATATTTCTAAGAAATTAAATATTAAGATTATTAAAAATAAAAATTACTTGTAGGAAATTAAAATTAAGTTAATTCATAGTTATAATATATATATAAGATTAGTTCTTAAAATATAAATTTGTTTACTCGTATATGTATAGCCTTTGGCAAAGGTTTGTATTTTAGATTACTTTATTAAATAATTAAAAAAAATGGCTTACATAGTTATGTCATGTGGCAGTAATGACAGATAATCTAATCCCCCATTTTGTAATGTGTATTCTATCATACTCGTCACAGATAATTTTTATTTTATTTATTATTTATTTATTATTACACATGACAAGAAATATACACAATTTGCGAAAAAACAACAGGTAATTTGATTTGGACATACAATTTTAATGGATCTGGGTTTGTTACCTTTTATTTGTCGTATCCCCAGTAAACTAGGTTTTTGCCTGTATCATAATGGATTTTCATTAAATCATTTAATTCGAAGTTAAGTTTAAATAAATCTCATACTTAAATATTCGTATAGTCTTCCACCCTGCAGGGCAACCTACCCGCACCTTTCTCATAAGAAAACATACCTCGAGGAAATTAGATTATTCAAAATGGTATTTCAATAGAACATTATCCCAATCCGGGGAACTTAAGTACCCATTATCACTCGCATCTTTCTAAACCAACGCACAATGGAGTCTCAGTATAGAAAAAAAATAATTTAATTATAATTATTTTAAGTATGGTGATGTCTTGTTTCTCCCTACCGCGGAAAAAGTGGTGTACTTTGAATAGGGGGGGGGGGGGGCTAACATAATTGATTGTTGTTTGGACTCTACTTGGTAGACCCAAATAATCTACGGCCATAAATCGTGCCAAGAAAATATCTTCAATATAAAGAGTCTTTCAAATTAAGCTGTTTTTTTTAATTTTTGGATAAAACACAGATGGCACCGCGAACTTGCCTGAGTCTTGTTGACATTTGAGAAGTATGATATATGACATTTATAAAAATGAAGTCGTATGCAATACAACAACGCGTTCAAACTGTTGAATTATTTTATGTATTGTAATCTCCGGAAACGGTGATGTTAATTGGTCACCAAGATCATGTGATCTGACACCGTTGGACTATTTTCTCTGGGATTACGTGAAAATCCAGGTCTATAAGAATGACCCCCGATCGATTCCTGAGCTGAAAGACGAAATTATTTGCGTTATTGGAGAGTTAGAACCGCAATTATGCCAAAATGTCATCGAAAATTTTGACAAAAGATTGGACACCTGTGGGGCTGCAAGAAGTGGACATTTGGCGGATATTGTTTTTTGTGTTTAAATGTCATACATTATACTTCAATGGCCAATAAAAAGTTTTTTCAAATCAAATCAAATTGTGTATTTTATCAAAGAGTTAAAAACATTTAATTAAAAAAAGCCGCCCAATTTGAAAGACCCTTTATTTATTTATTAATCACAATGTACAGAACAATGATCAGGCCTGTTTTCTACATGGAACCGAGATTTGGCTTCCAAAGAAAAACAGAAGAATAACTGTTTTCTGTCGCCAAGATGCGCGTGCTACGGTGATCACTAGATTGGATAAGTTCTAAAATGAATGGATTCGTGGAACGGCAGGATGAAGGGTCGATGCTAAAGACACCCATGATTTTGGAACTCCCAGATAGACACAAGAGAGAGATCCAAGAAGACTTTATAAGAAATGGAGGAGGACATTTTGAGATTAGAACTTTCCCCGAATGATAAGCGAGATTGAGAAAGATGGAAGGAAAATGGAATAAGACAAGGGAAAGAGAAGATTAACGTTACAATGCACCTTGCCACTGTTTAATTCATTACAAAATGTAAATATAAAAAAAATTGTGATATTAGAACCGAATCAAATCTGGAAAAGTATTGTAGGATCATCTGCGACTCTGGAATGTGTTGAAAATCTGTATTGTTCAGTGTAGCTAAATTTACCATAGAAGTAACATCGACTTCTATAACCCAGTAGTAAGAATGTGCCGAGAATACAACACGGTAACTGACTCGGATGTGGGCATATTTAGTTCAACACTGTCAGAGTTTTAGAGTATGGTGGTTGAATTGACTGAGAAATAAGTGTTTATTTTTTTTCATATATTTTATAGAATTAGTTATTAGACATGATGGGACTGTACATGAGATGAACACTGATATAGGAGTTGTAATCCTTGGTATTATTTATAAATTATATGTTTTGTGGGAAAAATCTAGATTCATTTCTTAGAAGTGTGTTTTAAAATTAAAATATAGCCACAATAAAACAATTCAAACAATAAATAAGTATGTAAGTACGCAAGTCAAAACCTTACGAAAAATTCCATAACTAATCCAGTTATTATTAATTTTATTTATTTATTTATTTTTTCAAAACAGGCTTAGCCCAATTACTTTAAAAAATACAAGACATTAAAAAAAAAATACACATATATTCAGTCACTTAAGTATGTTTATGAGTGCTTTCTAACGCGCTCAATCTTAGAAGATAATTTACTTTTGCTTTTGGTAATGTGATATGAAATATGCCAATATCCGAAGCAGTCCCGTTCAGAAGAGTTAAGGCCCTTCCACCAGGCATAGCGGCTGGAAGACCCGTTCTTGCGTATGTTATTGAGAACAGTTCTTGCCGGCGCAGTCTAGTGTAATTGTTAGGAACATTTAACGCTAATCTTTGTAGTAATGCTGGACAGCTCACAACTCCTCGAACGAGTTTGACAACGTATACCAGGAGACGCAGATCTCTTCTTACGCTCAAGGAGTTATACCCAAGCATGCCCAGCAGAAACTGAGTAGGATAAAGCCATGGATAGATACCGAACTCTCTCATATAGAGATATCGTAGATATTTTTTGTGTACTTTCTCCACCATGAGCGAGTTCTGCGCCCCCACCGGGCTCCAAATGCAAGCATTGCTTTCTAGTTTGCTATGGATCAATGAATTAAACAACGTTTTGAGCACCATTTGGTTTTCAAACGACTTAGAGATTCTCATTACAAATCCTAGAGTTTTATAAGCTGAGTTGCACATAACTTCTATGTGAGGACCAAACGCGAGATTGCTGTGGAACAAGACACCCAGATTCTGTTCGGGGTATAGATTCTAGTGTATATCTATGGAATTTCAAGACGTGTGAACGATGATACGACATAATTTTGCACTTTGATGCATTGCATAATACGATACGGGACCGTCTCAAGGCGGGTAGCCCGCACCGTACCACACTGAGTGTCACTCTTGATATTTATATGGGGAAAAAATGTGACATTACAATCAAAATAATAATAAAAAATAACACATTCATATTCTAGTTTAAACGTAATAAAAATTCAATATAAACCACAACATCACAAGATGGTAAAATATAAATATAAATAATTAGCGAGAGACGGAAAAAGAAAAGTACAAGTGGAAAATATTGTTTAATGCTATTATCAAATAATGCACCCAGGATCAACTTGAACAAACATCATTGTGAATTGACGACAGACACCCAATTAAATATGGACACAAGTACGTTTATTTTTACGAGGCTGTATTTATTTTCAGACTTCCCTCGTGGTTAAGAAAAAGTCCAAGGCAAATTGTAAATGCTGATCTCTCTGATTAACGGACTAGCCAGTGTGAATAGATAAAAAAATAACCATTTATTTGTTCTCTTTCGGTTGCGAGCACGTTACCAAAACAAATAAATGTTTCCGTCTAAATTTGTACGAAAAAGAAAAAAAAAAAGGTTCAACTCCAAGTTATCTGAGGGATTTTATGTTCCTGTTTTGTTTATACAATTTAAGTCTCTTAGACAAATATAGGCGCCAAACTCTCTTAATACAAAACATGATTTCTTAACAGGGGGGAAGAACATTTTTAGGGATATTACGATTAAAAAAAATTTTGTCTTATATTTTTAGATACATATACCATTTACGTCTAAAAGTTAGAGCCTGTATGGACAAGATACTATGCCAGCCACGCCCAGCACATGGACAGGTGATTTAACAGTTTACGTTTGATAAATCTACCCTCAGTTGTATGTTGACTATAGCCGATTGGTTTTAACATCGTCCTAGAGATAAAATCTGCAAAGTTTTAGAAATTTCAGCTATCATTCATGCAAGTTCAACACGGTAAACAACTTCGAAAAACATATTAAGTCTTGAAACATATCACTTAGGTCCAAACATTTAAGACTTACGCAAGAGTGTGTATATATATAGAATACTACGCCAGCCACGCCCAACGCATGCACAGACGATTTGAAAGCTTAAATTTGATACATTTACCCTCAGTTATATGTCGACTATAGCCGATAGTTTTTTAAACATCGCCCAGAAGATAAAACTTTGAACGCTTTCGAAATGTTAGGCATCATTTAAGCAAGGGTCAACGATTTCGGAAAATATCGTATATTCGTGAAAAACATCCGTTAAAATCTTTGAATTTACCACTTAGGTCCAAATATTTAAAAACTGATAAAATTAGAGCATGTTTAGACAGGAAGTATTACAACTACAGCTGATATAAGACGTGTTGTTTTGTTATATTCTGAAAGAAATCAAACGGCATTAAGATGCTTTCTTCGGAGATTTTTTTTGCGTCATATTCCAAAGTGAAAGATTGGGCTTAACACTTGGATAATCGATTGAAGGTGGCTCTATCGAGGCAGACCTACAGAAGCTCTCACTCCAACAATTGCATAAGTGAAAGAGAGAAAGATGAAAGATGAAAGACGAAAAACAAAAGAATGGCATGAAAGTGTTAGCTTTCCAAAACCAGAGTGTTTCAAATTCTGCACGATCATCTTAGCATGAATAAGATGAACATAAAATGTGCTATCCAAAGACAGTGGCATGTTGAATTCTTAATGCTCAGCAACGGGAAACAAAAATATATAATTGAGTATATTTTGACGGGGGATTAAACTATAGTTTTGTATCATGGTACTCAATCTAAAAAGATGGAGTGGTGCCGTCCGAGATCATCTCGGTCCAAAAAAGCTATGGTGACAAGATCAAAAAAGATTGTGACATTATACGTACGCTTTTAGGATTTTCAAAGAATTCTACTAATTTAATTGAATAAGCGAAACAAGGCGGTTTACGTAATTTATGTACAAATTAAAGGATGCCACAAAAACAAATGTCGAAAAAATTTGTCACGAGGCGTGAGATTATTGATTGACAATGCGTCAGTCAGTGCACGCTTCTGTTGCTACAAAGTGGCTGACATACAACACTATGGATTCCAAGAATCGAATCGAATCACCCATCATGATTTCTCGACTTGGTTCAAAGAGATTTTTTTTTTTCAAAACTGAAATGCTATTTGCGTGGAAGAAACTTAAAAGTGACGATAGACGAATCTTCTCAGTGTTACACCATTTCGAAAACAAAATTTCAGATTAGATTTCACTACTTTTGAAAAATGAATTCATTGTTTTTCAAAACTGTGTCATCTATCACCTTTTTTAAGAGTATTTTATTTAACCTGTTGTGTTTATTGCCGTGTGGCAATCTCTTCCAACCAACCAGAAATATGTTTTTATGAACCCTAAATGTTGACCAGACTGGAATCCTATTTAAAAAAATCTGGGTTCCAGCGGGGATCGATCCCGCAACCTCCGGATCGGCAGACAAGTGTCTTACCACCAGGTCACGGAGGTCGTCTTATATCTTTGGACCGAAAAGTATATCTTTATAGGTCGGAGTATAGTATATCTTTGGACTGAAAACTTGGGTCTTAATACCATATATAAATCGTGCAGTTGGTTTTGATCCCACTATCACATACGCTGTTATGGTAGTCCTTTGTTGAGAGCCGTGATTCGTTGAACAGTGGGGAAAATAGAAAATTCTCGTCTTTAACTTAATATTAATATACCAATGGTTGAGTAACCCTATTCTAGACTACATAAAAAATAAACTCGTAAACTTCGAATGAGTTATGTCCCTATAAAATAAGAAATGTTTATTGTTTTCGACCAATGATTGAAAAAGATCAAAGTTTTTTTACAGGGAAACACTTGTATCTGGATTGTGTTTCAAAAACTGGGTTGAAATGCAAAAAAATAGAAACAGACTTCATAGTCGCTATTGGAATATTTAAGCTACTTTGTCAAGATTTACGACCTGAATTCATAGTCCGACCTGAATACTGAATACTTATTTCTTACCTTAAAATTTATATTTCGTCGTTTTGACTTATTCATTTTGCTATTGCAACAGTAATATTATTTCGTAATTTGTTTTATCAACAAATTACGAAATAATATTACTGTTGCAAAAAACGTCTGAAGTCGTCGCGGCCTGGCTCGCCCTCTATTGATATATTGGTGGGGGTATGTTTCGACCGGAGGTATGTTTTATTAGCGTCTTTCTTAAATGTATTTTCTTCGCCATTATCTTGAGATATATAGTATTACACTTTCGTTATATAACCTGGTGGACTTATTACCATGTGGCAATATTATCCAACCAACCAGAAAAATGTTAAAGAGACCTTAAGTGAAAACCAGAGTAGAATCTTTAAAAAAAAACTGGGTTCCAACAGGAATCGAACCCGCAACCTCCGAGCTGGATGACAAGCGTCTTACCAACCAGGTCACGGTGGTCGTATATATGCAATTTCAGAATATGTTTATATAAGATGGTCAGATGGTCAGCTGGTGTGTCCCTAAGAGACAAAATAAAAAGCTCACGCATTCGTGGAAGCCTAGGTGTTACAGACATCAACAGCAAGATGGAGGAGAGGCGATTGAGATGGTATGGGCACGTTGGACGCAGATCACCCGATCACATTGTGAACCAGGCAATCTCCATGGATTTTCCTCGAATAACAACCAGAGGAAGACCAAATAATTCATGGGTGGTGCAAAAAGATAACCTGATGCAGAGGCACGGCCTGGGGGACGTAGTCCGGGACAAAAGAGCATACAACCTGAGGACGAGGAGAGCTGACCCCAACAGTCTTCGCAGACAGTGAGTTGGGATGGAGCCAGGGAGAAGAAGAAGAAGATATATAGTATATACATAACATACTTAGTTTGCTATCAATAAACGTATATTTATTTATGAACTTTCTACTCTAGGAGGCCTGTTTCAATAAAAAAATGTTGTTAAAAACAATATTATCCACATTGCAAGTGGTTATCCCTTTTTTCAATGATGTTTTTTCCACCAATTTCCATCCATACACCCCTAGTTTAGAGGCTTTCATTCAATACATTTTATGGCTATATGGTATGTGTATTATATTGTACCATACATAGTTGTCTATGGAGGAAGACTGTCTGCCGGTGGTGGTGGAAAAAAAGCAATAAATATCATAAAATCAACTTTTCCTAGGAGCTAAGAAGTTTCACTTCTACCGCGCTAGAGTCTCACGCATCTGTTTTTTTTATTTTATTTCAACTGAGTTTTTTCATACAAAGAATGAAAAACAACAAAGTATATAATTCAACATTGACACGTAAGCAGTATTATATAATATAATAGTACAAGTCGAACAACACAACAATGCAAATCTATAACTCAATCAATCAATCCATGCAAGAATAACTAATAAACAATAACTCAAAAGAAGCATTATCCACTTTGCATGTGTTCATCCCTTTTCTCGGTGGTATTTTAGATATTCCTATTTCCATACATACACCTCTACTTCTGTTGTCTCCGCGCTCTTTGATGTCTTCAAACGCATTGTGAACAATGTATATTCTTGTTCCGGACTCTAACGGTTCAGCAGCGAGAATCGGTTGGAATAGTTATTTTATCTACTGTGTTTGTGAGTGTTTTGTGTATCATGCTGCATTAAGGTTTATTCCTACCTGGTCCTTTTTTAACATTTTTTTTTTATAATAGGCAATTCACACAATCTAGGATGATATGTGCCGCTTAATCAGTCATTATGCAATTAGCATATATGAGGCAATATAATAAAACAATTTTTTCTTATTACAAATCTTGATAATTTAATTTAGTTTCGACTGATAACGCTCAAAAAATTTAACAGTCGATCTATGCTTTAAGTGGAAAAGTTCCACATAGAAAGAAGAAACGCAACATTCATTTATTTATTATTTATTTATTTAACACTTTTATTTATTGGGTGTTAACATAAGTTGTGTCCATTTTTTTTCAATTTAAAAATGAGCACCAAAAGTAAAACAAAATGGTAAAGGTTATACGTCATTCGAAAGAAAATTTTCTGCTCTACAAGATATTGTATTTGCTTTTACGTTACATATATTATTTTATTTGATTACAAGCCTTCAAAATGGAATGGCAAGTAGACGAAAGTGAGCATTTTCGACACCTCCTTTTGTTCGCGTTCAATCGAGGGAATAACGCTGCTAAAGCTGCTCGCGATATTTACGAAGTGTACGGTAACATGCTATGAATGAAAGGACAGCTCACCGATGGTTTTTGCGTTTCAAAAACGGTAATTTCGACCTGAAAGATATGGAGCGTTCTGGACGACCAGTGGACTTTAATGAGGACCTCTTAAACCGTATTATTCATGAAGATCCCCAGCTGAAAAACATCTGGTGTCCCCGTGGCTGGGCTCGCCCTATATTGGTGGGGTGTATCTTGGCCAGGGGGATGTTATTTGATGAGCCCAGACATTTTGATAGCTTCTGTTTTTTAATGTATTCTCTTTTTAATGTGTTCTTGAAATATATCTAAATGTAATATGTACATACTATGTTGCTATCACTAAACCTGTATTTATTTATTTATTTCAAATACAATATGGTGGGATTATTGCCAGGTAGCAATCTCTTCCAACCAATTTTCCAACGAAATTCATTGTACGCGGTGTAAGGATATGGCGTTTAGTAAATTAAATCTGTCTTTCAAACGTCAACCGGAAAATACATGGTGTATAAATTCTGCACAATATCCATTCTATAAAGGCGACTGACCAGCCATCATGCAGTGGCCCGTCTGCAAACGACACATGACGGACACTTCCACCTTGTTCATTCTTATTTAATTATTCATTAAGCAATATAAAATCGTTTGTACTTAAGTCCGTATGTATTATCATGTTTTGTCATAGTTAAGGCTTAATTGGTTTTTCTTAATAAGCAATTCACCCAAACTAGGATGATTTGTGGCACCAAATTAAAGGCACTATTACAATTATATGGGTCAATATAGTAAAACAATTTTTTTTAAATGACAAATTTAGAAAATTTCAAGTTTCAGCTCATTAAGCTTTATTATTTTAAAATGAATGTCATAGTTAAAACATTTTATGTATTCAAATATTATTTGATACACGCGACTTCGCGATATGATTATAAGAGATAACATAACAATGAAACTCATACATTTGAAGTGGTATTTTATGACTTTTGATTTATCTTAAATGTTGAAGTATACGAGTATACCAGGGGTTGATATTGTGGTTCATACATACTCGTATAATAGGTAGATTTTTTAAAAATTAGCATTACTTAATTTTTTTAATTTTATATCGCTTTTTTCTTACTTTGTAGAGCTGTTTGTTGTATTTATTCGTTACTTTGTGTCGAATGACATCCCCGGTCGAGTGAAACCAGACCTTTATGACGTGTCAGGGCGAGATGCTGCGCAGTGTTGCATGGAGCGGCGCAGATAAAAATCCTAGGCGACAGCATTAATCTGTCGCAGACAGTCGCGCTGACAGATCTGGCGAGATGGCGGGGGGCTACAGGGCCGTCATCTTGGACCGATGTTTTATTTAAAGATAATTTCAATATTTATTGAAACTTATTTCTACGAGTATAACTTGACATGTTTGTTTCCAGATGTCAATCTCGTTCTGTCAACGAGGCAAATGATGAAAAATAAATTATATTGTCAAAAAAATGGTTTGTCAAGTTTTTACCATGGTAGCCCTATTGAAATTTTAAAAAATCCTTCATCTGGAATGAAGGTGTACTGATCTTATAGAGGCTTTCAAATTTATCTGGGTATTTGCCATCTACCTACATTTACAAGGAAATGGCGTGTTTGTATCATATGTATACGTACAGTATTCAAGCTATGTCATAAATTTATTTGTACAATATTCAAGCTAAATCATAAAATTATTTATACAATAATGAATCTATGTCATAAAGTTTTATGCATTATTCAAGTTACATTATATTTACTATTCAAGCTTATTCAAGTTACATCATATGTACTATTCAAGCTAATTCAAGTTACATCATATGTACTATTCAAGCTAATTCAAATTACATCATATGTGCTATTCAAGCTAATTCAAGTTACATCATATGTACTATTCAAGCTAAATCATATGTACTATTCAAGCGAATTCATAAACTCATATGTAAAATATAATATTCAAGCCAAATCTCAAATCTATATGTACAATATTCAAGCCAAATCATAAACTTATGTGCCCAATATTCAAGTCATAAATTTTAAACTTATATGTGTATATTGTAGTTCCAATTTTCTCACAACCCTGAATTTTAATTCATAAACCACGCGTATGGATACACAGAAAAGCGTACAAAAACCTCATCTCCCAACTCAAACTGGTATATATGACATATTTCCTTTATTTACTATGCCCTGATACTGATAGGCATGTACTCACTGTATTAAGTCATTTATTTTATTTACTGTGTCCTGATACGAATAGGCATGTACTGACTGCATTAAGTATTTTTTTTATTTACTATGTCCAGATACCGATAGGCATGTATTTAGTAAAAAAAATACTATATCTTGATACTGTTAGGCGTGTACTGACTGTATTAAGTGTTAAGTAAAAAACATTTATTATGTCCTAATACTGATAGGCATGCACTGACTGTATTAGGTCAAATTTTTAAAATTTACTGTCAGATTGGGCGTGTTGAATGAATATTTGACGAAATAATTATTTACTCCTATTTGTCAATTAACAAAAATAGTACACAATAAAAAATGTCATGACCAGACTCACTAGGAAACAACCTGTGTTGTGTTGGACATTAAGGTTTACTGCCAATACAAGTGTTAGCTAAGTTTAATATATATTATTTGAGCAAACTATCGTTTTGTTGTAGTATGATACAGACTCAAAGGAGTCCAAATTTTATAAAATGACAAATGGGAAATGAAATAGTTGAAACAACATTGAAATAGTTAGGCATTAATACATTGATATAGTTAAGCAGTTTTAAAAGAATGAATGAGGAGATAACGCACAAACACGTACGCACAATCCCCGATTCACCACCAGCGAAAAGAGAGAAAAGAAAGAAAAAGAAAAAGCACATAAGATACCTATTAACCACTGAGAAACCCATTAACCACCCAGAAGATAACATCTGAAATGAAGGTATACTGATCTTATAGAGGCTTTAAAATTTATTTGGGGATTTGCCCTCTGCCTACCTTAACAAGGAAATTGCGTGTTTGTATCATAACATATGCATACGTACAGTATTCAAGCTATGCCATAAACTTATTTGTACAATAATCAAGCTAAATCATAAAATTATTCATACAATAATGAATCTAAGTCATGAAATTTTATACATTATTCAAGTTACGAGGCATATCCAGAAAGTAAGTGTACTGAGTTTTTGTAGGTTACATTTTTTTTTATTTAAACAAAAAAATTACGATGTTACCGTAGTACATATGTAAGCTATTTTTCGACATAGTCGCCATTCCTCTCAATGTAGGTGGTGAAGCGGGGTATCAACTTTTTGATGCCTTTCCTCGAAGTAGTTTCCCGCCAACCCCTCCGTCCACTTCTCCACCTCTTCCTTTACCTCCTCGTCGGTTGAAAACCTTTTTCCACCCATATGCAGCTTCAGGGAGGTAAAGAGATAGTAATCTGAAGGTGCTAGGTCAGTGTAATGCGCGGGATGGTTCAGGACAACCCATTTAAACGAGGCGAGCAGTTCCGTCTGGCATTGTCGTGCAACAGGCAGACACCCTTTGTCAGCATGCCTCTCCTCTTGTTCTGAATCGCCCTCCACAATTTTTTTAGGGTCTCACAGTATCTTGCAGAGTTGATGGTCTCCCCTTGAGGCATATATTCAATTAAAATTATGCCTTGACAGTCCCAAAACACGGATGCCATGATTTTCTTGGCTGAAATTGTGGTTATGAAATTTTTGGCGGAGGGTGAAGAGGTGTGACACCACTGTTGAGACTGCCTTTTGGTTTCAGGCGTGTAGTGTGCAACCCAAGTTTCATCTCCAGTAACGATGGAGCGGAGAAATTCATCTCCATGGAGTTTGCAGCGCCTCAAAAACTCTTGCCCGGCCTCCACGCGATTCAACTTGGCGGGAGATGGGATTGACATTTTTCACGAAACGTGTTGTCGCGTCGACACTTCTCAACATACCGACCTCGAACCGGTCTCGTTGCGGAGGGGAAGAGTCAGGCTACACGGAAGTGTAGCCAACATGTCGAAAATAAAATCCATCCGGTCGTGAGAGCCTCAGTACACTTAGTTTCTGGATACGCCTCGTACATCATATTTACTATTCAAGCTAATTCAAGTTACATCATATGTACTTTTCAAGCTAATTAATATTGCTAATTAATCTAATTAATATTATTAATACTAATATTGTTTTGTATTGCACTTTCATTGTATATAACAGTACAACCTAGCGAGTATATTACCGTTTGACAATCTCTTTCAACCGACCAGAAATACGTTTTAAATAGGCCTTTATTGAAAAGTGACTGCAGGCCCTTTTTTTTTTTTTTTAAATAATCAGGGGATGAAAATGGAATAGTGATAGTTTGAGTAATAAAAAGTGCTGCATATTTATAAGAACGAATGTTTATTTTAGTATTGGTAACCCTTTAACAAAAGGGTTGTTAGTTTGTTTTGTTTTTTTATTTTTTTTCTAATGGATTGTTTTTATTTTTTTACAGGTAAATACTGAGTCTTAACGAAATATCTACCAACTTCAATTATTCGTAAGTTGAATCATTTTTCAGATAAATTGTTAACGTGTTCTTGAAATTTTTTTCAGTGACTTCTAATTTAAATATTTTATTAAGTCCACTTTAATTTAATTTGCGTTTTAATGTAAAGTTATTTAATTCGCAAATTATAAATATCAAGTCGAGTCAAAATTAATTTATTGTTTAATAGCAAATTAATTCATCATACATATAGAGGAAGAAGATTATATTTAACATTTGGAAATTATCTTGGGATAGGCAATTGAAATTTAATTATGAATTTATAGCTAAACATTATAAAAAGTGGGATATCTCGATAGAAAATTGTAAAAAATGAATTATGTCGAATTCCATCCAAAATTGTTTTTCAATATACATTTTTTTCTGAACTATTAAACTCAATTGGGGAAAGTACAAATTGTACCAAATAAAGAGTTGACTATTATAGTACAATATATACTTTAATTTAAGTTCTATAAACTAGATATGAGCAGAGTATAAGTATCTATAGTGTATTATTCTATATTTTTAAGTTGCATAATAACTTGTGGTCATAGTACATAGGTCTGTAAATATGAAACCGGATTTTTTTTATAGAAAATACACATCTATTGTATGAAAATGGTAAAAAATATTTTATTCATAGTATTGCCCATCGCTAGCTACACATTTTTCGCATCTCTCTGGCCAATCATCGAGCCATTTTCGTACATTTTCGTAAGAAGTGAAGCGCTGCTCAGTAAGTGCGTGTCCCATCGATGCAAATAAGTAGTATTCGGATGGAGCCAATTCTGGTGAGTAAGCTGCATGTGAAAGTATTTGCCAACTAAACGCCTCAATCGTTTCCTTGACCGGTTTTGCTGTGTGCGATGGTGCATTATCATGAATCAAAATCACTGTGTGTTACCTCTTTTGATATTCTGGTCGTTTTTTACGCAATGCTTGGTTCAAATCCATCATTTGTTGTCGGTAGCGTTCAGTATTAACGGTTTCGCCAGGTTTTAGCAGCTCATAATAGATAACACCCTTCTGATCCCACCAAACACAGAGCATTGTCTTCCGTCCATAGCTATGGTATACCCAAAAAGGTGTTTTTCAAACTTTGAAAAAAAAAGAGTTGAGAACATTTGTGATGTCTGAATAACATTTTTTTTTCGGAGCTCACTATCCACACTTAATCGAAAAAAATCATTCGTTTGATATTGATCGTGTTTTCCGGATTCTGCACACGATCTGGAGGGGGAGGGCTTGCAGCTGGATAACTGGATAACTTAGAAACTCACCAGATTAGAGAAAGCGTTAAATAAAGTTTCAACATTATAAATAACCAAGTTAATTTTGATTAACGTCATCTTCTTAATATATTTCCCGTTCAAAAGCAGCCAACCTACTCCCCTTCCCTTATTAGCCACTACCCCTCCCCTCTTATGTAGCTACTACAATTAGAAAATAGATTTTAGACATGTTATTTAGTTCATCTTCATCTGACTAGGAAGTCGGAGGTCTTCGAAACCGGTAGTGAACTCATAAATATAAATCAATGGTAATTACAAACGGTAAAAATAAGTGTTTTTGGTTTATTTTATAAAAAATTAAAAAACATGATACCACAAAGTGATTGATACATCTTTTTTTTAAAATTCAAAATAAAAAAAAGTGGAGGCCCAATAAAAGAGATCCTCCACTCTCTAATGATCTGTAACAAAGCATCCCACCCCTCTTATGTAGCTACTACAATTAGAAAATATATTTTAGACATGTAATTTAGTTCATCTTCACCTGACGAGGAAGTCGGAGGTCTTCGAAAGCGTAGTGAACTCATAAAAATAAAACAATGGTTATTGCAAACGGTAAAAATAAGGGTTTTGTTTATTTTATTAAAAATTAATAAACATGACACCACAAAGTGATTGATACGTCTTTTTTTAAAAATTCAAAATAAAAAAAGTGGAGGCCCAATAAAAGAGATCCTTCACTCTCTAATGATCTGTAACAAAGCATCTCCAGTAAGAAGACACTTGGATAAAGCCAGGGATAATATCCGTACTCTCTCATGTAGAGGCAATGGAGATATCTTTTCTGAACCCTTTCTAGCATGGGTGAATAGTAATCCCTGCGGGCATCCATATTATAGACCAATATTCCAAACGACTTCTGATCAAAGAATTGTATAATATTCAAAGAACGTAGGTATATGTGAACAGTTGAGTAGTACGAACCTTTGTTCTCGATTAATATAGTCGTGCAAGGAATCACCCTCTATTATACGAGGCATATCCAGAAACTAAGTGTACTGAATTTTTGTAGGTTACAATTTTTTTTATTTAAACAAAAATATTACGTGGTTACCGTAGTACATATGTAAGCTATTTTTCGACATAGTCGCCATTCCTCTCAATGCAGGTGGTGAAGCGGGGTATTAACTTTTTGATGCCTTCCTCGAAGTAGTTTCCCGCCAACCCCTCCGTCCACTTCTCCACCTCCTCCTTTACATCCTCGTCGGTTGAAAACCTTTTTCCACCCATGTGCAGCTTCAGGGAGGTAAAGAGATAGTAATCTGAAGGTGCTAGGTCAGGGGAATGTGCGGGATGGTTCAGGACATCCCATTCAAACGAGGCGAGCAGTTCCTTCGTGGCGTTGGCCGTGGGTGGTCTTGCATTGTCGTGCAGCAGGCAGACTCCCTTTGTCAGCATGCCTCTCCTCTTGTTCTGAATCGCCCTCCGCAATTTTTTTAGGGTCTCACAGTATCTTGCAGAGTTGATGGTCTCCCCTTGAGGCATATATTCAATTAAAATTATGCCTTGACAGTCCCAAAACACGGATGCCATGATTTTCTTTGCTGAAATTGTGGTTTTGAACTTTTTGGCGGAGGGTGAAGAGGTGTGACGTGACCGTTTTTAAACTCGCGACACTACTTGTACACACTCGTACAATTCATAGCTTTATCACCATATGCAGTTTTCACCTCATTATAAACCTCAACCGGAGGTTTTCCCTTCCAAACGAGATAACGGATGACGCCGCGTATTTCGCACTTGGCGGGAGATTGGATTGACATTTTTCACGAAACGTGTTGTCGCGTCGACACTTCTCAACGTACTGACCTCGAACTGGTCTCGTTGCGGAGGGGAAGGGTCAGGCTACACGGAAGTGTAGCCAACATGTCGAAAATAAAATCCATCCGGTCGTGAGAGCCTCAGTACACTTACTTTCTGGATACGCATAGTACATACCAAATTACAGGAGGAATACCATGTCTAAACTATAGAGATATTGGACCAACTGATTGACACTGTGGATAAATGCTCGGTATTGCCAACAGTATGATAAGAGTCCTGGCTTATATTCTTCCTAACGAATTATCTAACTACTGTGGAAGTAGCAGACCCTCTTTGCATAACAGGAGAAATCCGTACCAAGGAATTAAAAAAAATAAAAAATACGTACGTATTTATTTCCTTTATTTTTGTTAGTTTCTTCTGGTCTGTGTTCAACATTTGAAACAACAATTAATTGAATCTCTTCTTTCTCTCTCGGAGCTGATTTTGAACTGTTTTTCTAAGATACAGTCGTAAACGCCACCGACTGATAGATTTATTGGTATGGGTGTATTTTAAAGTGGTTTAATGGTTAGGCGTTACAATAATTCACGCTGGACGGGCTGGGGCTATTTGTGAGGGTGTTAAGAAATATCGGATCTGTGTTATAAATTGGAAAGGTGTTAAAAATCTCACATTTTCACACTAAATAAACAATGAAGATTTCGAATGTATTTTCACACTAAATCAACAATGAAGATTTCGAATGTATTCACCACAATTCTTCTTCATATCTCTTCGAAACATTCCAACTTATTTTATAGCATGTACGTTCTTTTCTGGTGATGAGAGGTATACTTGCCTAACGACACACGAAATCTCGACCCGTTGCGGTTGCGGGTTCGATTTCCGTCGGAACTCAATTTTATAACATTTTCTATGAGATATTGAGGGACGGCGGGACATTTTGTGTTTTATAAAAGTGACAATGTACATATCTGTCGACAATTTCTTATATTTAACCAGACTACTATAAATGACCATGTCGGTGATTTCATGTATTAAACCAGAATACTATACATGAACTTGTCGACGATTTTTTATTTAGAACATGGCTTTTTGAATATTTCTTATACGTGTATCTCACTGAACTACTGTACATGAGATTGCCAGCGATTTTATATTGTTTAACCATACATGAACCTAGCGACTATTTCTTATGTTTAACCAGACTACTATAAATGAACACGTCAGTGATTTCTTATATTTAACCAGACTACTATAAATGAACATGTCAGTGATTTCTTATATTGAACCTGGCATACTACATGAACTTGTCAATTTAATAATTGTTTTTAACCGTACATGAATCTAGCGGCTATTTCTTATACTATGTCGAAAAATAGCTTACATATGTACTACGGTAACCACGTAATTTTTTTGTTTAAATAAAAAAAATTGTAACCTACAAAAATTCAGTACACTTAGTTTCTGGATATGCCTCGTATTTAACCAGAGTACTACTCGAAAATGTTGTCAATTTCTTATATTTAACCAGACTACTACGAATGAATATATCGGTGATTTCTTATCTTTAACCAGACTACTAAACATGAACTTGTCGACTTTTTTTATATTAAACTATTCTACTATACATGAACCTGTCGATTATTTCTTATATTTAACCAGAATACTATACCAAAATGTCGACCATTTCTTATATTTAACTAAACTACTATGTATATATATGAACATGTCGGCGATATCTTATATCATATTTAATAAGATTACATAAACCTGATAACGATTTTTCATATTGAACATAAACTGGTGGGATGGAATAAATTACTGTAAAGCAATAAGTTCGTCAAGTGTACCAAATGTAATATTAAATCGAAACTTGAACAACGCAAGCTTGACAATAACAACCAACAAACCTAATACAACGTATTACGAATTAAATGCCCTTTTGTATTTCTATCTCAATGTATTTTTCGAAAAACTTAAATGTAAAAACTTTTCTCAAATCCTTTTTTACTTTTTACGATTCCCTATTAACCTTTTGGGAATAAGGGTTGTTGCGTATAGTATTTTCCTATTAGGAAGAGTCAAAATATCTCTTTATTTCGGAAATTATTTTGGTTTACATAAAAAATATATCTGTATGTTGTTTGAGAGCAATTTGATACGATTGCAAAATGTTTGTCATCAGAAATGAATGCGTGAATAAAATAGATGTTTTAAGTAAGATAAACACATGATCTTTAAAATGGTTTGTACATGTAGAGAGAATGTATGATGAAAGAATAAGTAAGCTAGTATATAAGACGGAAGTGTAAGGTGTGCGTGGAAGTGATTGACCTTAGAACACGGGATTGGATCAAATGAATCAGATTTTGAAAGAAGGTAATGTAGTAATGTGATTAGGAACCGTATAAATGCTGTAGATTTGCATGCATTGAGAAGGATATATGGAATGACAATGTATGACAGAATACGGAATGAAGTGGTAAGGGAGTATGTGAACTTAAGGCTGATGTGTTGAATACGAGGAAGAAGGGTACTCTCAGATCGTTTGGGTGGTATGTAGAACGAATAAATGAAGAAAGAGTAAGGGGGAGAAAATGTGTGAAAGAAAGATTATAGAAAGTGTGATTGGATCAAGTGAATGTTATTTTGATAGAAAGAAACGTAATATACTCGTATCAGAGAATCGTGGCAGTTGTATGAGATGGTTTCAGGATCTGGAAGAGACTAAGGCTGTGTGTTGAAAAACAACACACGCCAACCATATTCCTAACACTAAAATGTCAGTTCCAGTTCCACTTTCCAGTTCACTGATCCTCTTTTTTTACGTCTTCCTTTACTGTCCATGAAGTGATACTCTGGAATCAGTTACAAACCAATATAAGACTCGCTCCGTCTTTGGCATGCTTTAAGAAGCGACTGAAAAAACTCTTAATTTCTAGTCAGTAAAATAACGTGTTTCATTCCTGATTTTTCTTTTCCTTTCCTCTCCACCATCCCTTCCTTTTCTTTTGATTGATGATATCTCACTTTATATAAAAAAATAATGTTCGGGTGATTGTCCGTCTTTGTGGGGTTCGTGGGTATATGCTCACGTATGTTTTAATGAATTTCGTAGGGATGGATAGTCATTTGAATGATTTATGCAGCCATGTATAATAACTTGCTTCATTTACTTTTGTCTGGTTGGCTGGAAGACATTGCCGCCTGACAATAAGACCGCCAAATTGTTATAAAAGTGTTAAATAAATAAATATGTCGACTATTACACGCCACAGGACCAGCAACGGCAAAAGCTCGATCATAATACCAGCTATCCCTTCCCCATCCTCATTGTTGTAATTCTCATTTCTCGAAATTCACTTTTTTTATATGGATTAGGTGTGTTGATATTCTAGCAATATGAATATATAGTATCGGCGATCATAGTCTCACGGTTAATATTCGCAATAAGCAAGCGGGCGGGCGCCTCAGGTTTGATTCCTTACAAATATTCTTTCAGACTGGTTTTATTTGACAACCGTTTTATATCTAAACTTATATTTTTCTGTTGCTTATATGATGCTTATCGTAACAACCGGGATTCGGATAAACCGAGGCAGTAAAAAATACATATATTAAACTTCTTCTCTTCTTAAACTTTCTATAGACTCAAGAGTCTGTTACTGCAGAATTGTCTTCCTGTGATGCTGAGCTCCAGCTATCTCTCCATCGTTTCGGGGGTCTCCCTGGTGGACGCAGTCCATCCGGCACCCCATGCAGAGCTATATATGGAATTCTTGTGGAATTTATTCTCTGTACATGTTGGTACCAGTATCGTCGACGCAGTCGTCCCCATCTGACCACATCTTGGACCTCACAGACCTCTCGGATTGTGGTGTTCCTTACATGATCACGCAAAGTCTTCCCAGCTATATTAAACAATTTTTCGAAATTTTATGTAAAATATTTTTTTTACTGCCCGGTTAATCGAGAGTCTATTGTAATTATATAGTGTACATGACGAGATGTATAAATGTATATACAAAAGGTGACATGTTTGTGCTTTGATGGAAAAGTTTTTAGATTAATTTATCTGCCTACCACGCAAAGACAACCTCCTTGCCCTAGTTGGTAAGACGCTTGTCTCCTAACCCGAAGGTTGCGGGATTGATTCCCGTTGGAACCCTGATTAAAAAAATAAGCATTCCATTCAAATTTTCGCTTAAGGCCTCTTTAACATCTTTCTGTTTGGTTGGAAGATATTGCCACATGGCAATAAGCCCGCCAGGTCGTACTGTTACAATGAAAGTGTAATACAATACAATATTTTTTATATATCAATCGCAAAATCAATATCTATCGCAAAATGCTCTTCGTCATCGTACACAACACATCGTCCCGTATTCTATCACACATGACAACCTCCGAGGCCAAGTTGATAAGACGTTGTCTCCCAGCCTGAAGGTTGCGAATTCAAATGCCGCTGGTACCCAGATTTAAAAAAAGGGGTTCTAGTATAGTTTTCACTTAAGGTCTGTTCAACACATTTCTGCTTGATTGGAAGATATTGCCACATGGCAATAAACCAGTTAGGTTGTATTGTATACAACGAAAGTGTGATACAATACAATGCATCTTACGCTTCTTCTACATTCATACTCTTTTTAACACTTGCCTTACTGTGCTAAAAAAATCCGCCAACTACGGTAATGGACGCTAAGCGTCCAGTAAAAAAAATTATATTTTAAATTAAAATTATGCGAAATCTTCTAGGTTATTTTTTGTAATTAGCTATAAAAATCCTTTTATTGTGTATTAATACGTCGAATAATCAAATAAAATATAAGTCCTGGTCATTCGCTATCCATCACAGGGAGGCAAGTTAATACAGCTCATACGATTTCTCTGATTTTTTTTTCAAAATATACACTTGATCCAACCGTACTTTCTTCGATCTTTCTCTCTAATACAATTCAAGGGACACGGCGTGATGATGTTTAAATAAATATTTGACTCTACCCTATAAAAGAGGAGACAAAAAGGGTAAGAATAAAGTCTACTTTAGTATCCTTATAACCATTGTGAGAATATCTCCCTTTGTCCGACGCCATCTCCTACGTAATTAAAAGGGTTAGTTATTTATACGGTCTTTATTTCTTTCTTTATTTAGAAGCACGCTTTTCTCACTTCTCACAATGAACTTTCTAATTATTCTTAATACCCCGTTATATTACGGTGGACATGAATGTTGTGTATATTTTTTTTAACTAGCTGACTCAAATCTACACAATAGCACGTAACTAGAAATTTGTTAGATGATTCCCAGAATTTCCTTCAAACGTTTCAAATAAAGGGTCTTTCATTTTGAGCGTTTTTTTTTATTCTTGGATAAAACACAGATGGCGTCGTGAACTTGCCTGGGTCTTGTGACATTTGAGAAGTGTAATAATGTATGGCATTTATAAAAATGGAGTCGTATACAATACAACAACGCGTTCAAATTGTTGAGTTATTTAATGTATCGGTGATGTTAATTGGCCAGAAACGGCGATGTTAATTGGCCACCACACACATAGTGTTATATCTGATTCGCTCGGTCGTTGCTATAGCTGTAAGACGTGATTTGCTAAATAAATGTATGTTCGATTTCCGAGTTAAGAGCGCTCTGAAGGAGAGTTTGCTTTCTAAACAGTGCTAAAAGGTCTTTCAAATTAAGTGGTTTTTTTAATTCTTGGATAAAACACAGATGGCGTCGCGAATTGCCTGGATCTTGTAACATTTGAGAAGTGTAATGTATGAAATTTATAAAAATGAAGTCATATACAATACAACAATACAACAAGGTGTGGGCTGAAAAACATCTGGTGTCCCCGTGGCTGGGTTCGCCCTATATTGGTGGGGTGTATTTTGGCCGAGGGGATGCTATTAGATGAGCCCAGACCTTTTGATAGCTTCTGTGTTTGATGTATTGTCTGCAATTTATGTGTTTTAAAGTGTTATTCAGGTGTGATCTTGTACATACTATGTTGCTGTCAATAAACCTAATATTTATTTTTATTTATTTATTTAAACAACGCGTTGAAATTGTTGAATATGTTTTATGTATTGTAATCTCCGGAAACGGTGATGTTAATTAGCCACCAAGATCATGTGATCTGACACCGTTGGACTATTTTCTCTGGGGTTACGTGAAAAGCCAGGTCTATAAGAATGACCCCCGATCGATTCCTGAGTTGAAGGACGAAATTATTCGCGTTATTGGTGAGTTAGAACCGTAAATATGCCAAAATGTCATCGAAAATTTTGACAATAGATTGGACATCTGTGGAGCTGCAAGAGGTAGACATTTGGCGGATATTTGTTTTTTTTATGTTGAAATGTCATACATTATGCTTCAATGACCAATAAAAAGTTTTTTGAAATCAAAGCAAATTATGTGTTTTATTCAAGAATTTAAAAAAATGTATTAAAAAAAACCGCTCAATTTGAAAGACCCTATGTTATAGAACATTTTTTTAAATATTTTATACATTATATATAGATATAACTGAACACCTGGATTCGTAATATAATAAAAGTATAAGACTTTATAAAGGTGTGCAAGAACATGAAGTGGTAATGGGCATGACACGTAGCCAGAATGCCAGACTCCCGATGGATATCCGAAATAATCTAATGGTACCCATGAGGCATAAAGAGGCCCAGAAGAAGACCGAAGGTACGCTGGATAGATGAAATCAGGAAGCATGGCAGCATCACATGGTATCAACGAGCAAAAAGCCGAACTATTTGGAGTCAACTTGGGGAGACCTTCATCCAGGAGTGGATCGACACTGGTTGACAATGATGATGATCATGATGTAAATATGAGAATAATTTGGTTAGGTTAGGTAAGGAATCAAATCTACACAATGACACATAACAAGTAAGACACTGTTTTGTCGTAAATAAAATAAATAAATATTTATGCTATGAAAATATGTTTGCTACGAAAACCACAAAAAACTTTTCAATGGACGCATTCTTTCGGCTCTCAATAACTCAAATATTATTTCAGTACTGATAAATAAGTACTGTCAATAACTCAAATATTATTTAATATAACTAAATGGAACAGGTGGAACGTTGTTGGTAGTTACACCATGTGTTGAGGATACTGCCTGCTAGCTGGCTAAGAACGGCGCTGTTTTATCGCCCACAAGGGACTCGACGAATAGGACGACCTTCTTATACCATAGAAAGACTTTCAGCCTTGCTTTGACAGTTGAAGACATAGAATGATGTAAACTGACCTAAATGGTGGCTTTTATAGGCATCATTGTGTTACTGGTGGATCATATTAGGTGCTAATGACAATCATTTTCTTGTCTAATTATTCTTCTTCTTAACGTTCCTCTCCACGTTGGAAGTTGGCAATCATCGTGACTTTATTAATTTTGTCTGCAGCTTCTCTGAACAATGTTTCCATACTATAATGGGGGTTGGGGGTGGGGGGGGGTGGGGGGAGTTTCCTCGGAATTCCACGCTGGACCATATTCTTACCCAGCAAGTATGATGTTCATCGCTCGCTGTTGCGGGCCGCCCGAAGACAATTGGACATACGAGTACATTATTATGCCAAAGGTCGAACGGACCCATATTAAACAGGATGACGCATGAACATTTTGCCGAGAGTCCACTGGCCCACCAGTACCTGCCTCTGCCACCAAGAATCCGATACCTATGATAGAGCACCGATAGCACCCCCCGTCTGGCTTATCTATCCCCTTGGTACCAGTGTTAGCACAAGTGCGTTCTTGCGCAAGGTTTGACTGGTGATTCTGCCCTCGCTACCAGGTTATGCTACAAGTAACATATTCGGCGGTACGCGCCCATTTGCCCGGAGAGGGCCCAGTATAGGGTAGCTTAACTTTCATTTTCTTGAGTAATGAGCACCTGTTCGACCCAAAAACCCACACTCTCTAAAATTCCCAATCTCCATCTTGGCATCTTTGTGATATTGATGGATCGTATTGAGTGATAATGACAACCATTGTCTTACCTAATTATTCTTCTTCTTAACGTTCCTCTCTACGTTAGAAGTTGGCAATCATCGTGACTTTATTAATTTTGTCTGCAGGTACTCTGAACAATGTCTCGATACTGCAATGGAACCATTCTCTCAAATTCTCCATCTTGACATCTTTGTGTTATTTATTGATCGTATAGGGTGATAGTCCGCGGCTATTCTAAACAATATCTCCATGCTACAATGGAACAACTCTCTCAAGTTATCCAGCCAGGAGTTTCTTCTTTCTACAGTTAGTTTTTCTTGTATCTTTTCCTGCAATATGACTTAGATAATTTAATTTCTAATGAAATGCCTAAAATATTATAATCGTGTCATCTCAATGCAAGTGAATACTTCTTTATTTATTTTTTTAATTCTTCTAAGAACGTCTTTTTTGCTCATTTTGTCAACCCACGACATCCTTATCATCATTATTATGTAGTGCCACATTTTAAATGCTTCTATTCATTTTGTGGTGGCTTTGACGAGTGTTCAAATATCTTTATCTCCATACTTGTTTGTCTAGTAATTAGTGTTAATATTGAATCAAGTATTAGAAGATGACAAAGTATCGTCGGTAACATCAAATATCACCGCATGAATTCGGTAAACAGTTAGATATCTTTATACAACTCTATAAAAGCAATTTGAGAGATACGAAAGTCACATTTTTATGATATCACGTTAGTTATATACCCAAGATTAGAGTGATCCATCAAACATAGAGATTATTATTAAAATATTTTTTTTGACATATTTCGTAATTATTTTTATCATTTTGTCAATTTGCAATGTTATTTACGAGTAGTTAAAACGAAAAGTGTTTTATTAGTAGCTTTATTTTATTGATGCTTATGTGATATTATTCCGCTACAGTATTCTGATAGCAATTTTATGGTATTTTAAAATGGACATAAAAAAAGACTAAAATGATTACAATAAATGCTGTAGAAATACGTACACTGAAAAGAGTAGAAGTGCATAGGAATACAATGTATAACAGAATAGAAAATAGAGTGATTAGGAATGACTATGAACTTAAGAGTGATTTTTTAAGTAAGAATCAAATGGTTTGGGTATGTCAAACGAATGAATTCAAATTCAAAGGATTATTTCATTAAGCGCTGTTTAAAAAGTAAATTTTCCTTAAGAGGGTTCTTACTTGAGACTTGAGCCCACTATTATTAAACAAATCACGTCTAGCAGCTATAACAGCGCCCGAACGAATCATGTATAACGCTTTCTTTGTATACAGTACAACCTCGTGGAATTAATGCAATGTGGCAATCTCTTCTGATCAACCAGTACAATGTTTGTGAGGACTTAAGTAAAAAATATACTAAACATATGTTTAAAAAAATCTGGGTTCGCTACCTCTTGGTCGGAATATAAGAAGATCTTATGTACCACCATCACGGAGATCTTGAACGATGAAAGACTGACAAATTAAATATGTTACATATACATAGTGAATGTGAGTGGAAGGTGTGGTAGAGGAAGATCAAAGAAAATATAGTTGGGTCAAGTGAATTGTATTTTGATAGAAGGAAATGTAAAATGTCAAAAAAATCGTAGAGACTTTTTCCTGTTCACTCCCTGCGACTTTTTCCTGTTCAACCGACTTAAAAAAACGCTTCGCGGAACGCGTTACAGCACCCGAGAGGATGTCATGAAAAAATCGAAGAAGGCTCTGATGGACATACCGAAAATTGAGTACCAGCGGTGTTTCGAGGATTGGATCAAGCACTGGCGTAAGTGCGTTGCAGTCGATGGGGAGTACTTTGAAGGGGACCATATCGATTTTGATGAATAAACTTGTATTTTCGATTTTACGAATAAAGTCCTAAAATTTTTATTTGTTTTATCGAACACTGATTATTTCACTTTTTGTAACGGTATATATGTTACTCGTATATAACCCTACCGGTTTCAAGGTTTTCACCTCATCATCTGGGCACAAATAATAGGAATAAACAGTTTGATATCAACAAATTACAAAGTCTTTTAACCTCCACAATTTTAATGCCTTAACTTTAAATAACAACTATGTTTTCTTGTTATTTCCTTCGTGATTTATAAAAAAAACATCTCGTGGGCCCCAAACGTTATAAGCGTGCCGCGGGTTGGTCATACCTGCTATATATCTTGATTTATCTCAATTTTTCAAATTTATTTTCCTCTTTCAAAGATAAAAACCACAGTTTTTTTGCAGAGCCGAGATTTCGTATAAAAAACTTCTCTAAATCTCAAAGGTCTTATTTTCATTGTATAATCTACAAAAATGTGTGTTTCTCTTGTATAAAATTGAATCTTTGTCCAACCATCTTAAAGAATGCTTTTAGTATAAAGAAAACATTAGCCAATCGCATTCGGGCCTCCTCTTTTCCCCAGCAGAATTCCATTGAAGAAAATAGTCAAAGGAAAATAACACGTAAAATAAAACTCAAAGAGCAAATAGAAAATAAAATGCCTACGTGTCGGCCGGGTACCTACTTAGATTGTTGGTTATTTTTTTCACCCTGGTAAGAAATTCGCGCTGGCAATACGTGAGCGGCCGTCTAAATATCCGCCTTGTCTATGGAATTCGATTCTTAATTTAAAAATGCGCGGCAAACTGAGACAAAAGCACATCAGACGTCGTTTAATTCAATTCCCTTTTTTGAGGTTAGCTTCTCGAATACATTAAAATCCTAATTAGTTGAGAATCCAAAATTTTAATCTTTTTTTTCCTGGCCGTCATTTTCAGGAATACATACCATCACGCCATGCTACTTTTGGGGAAGGTATAGAGGATAGATATCCATATATTTCTAATTATACACACATGTCTCTCCTGTTTATCATATTTGATACCTTTCCCTTATTGACAATTTCTTCATAAGACATTAATTTCCGCAACATGTGTTCCTACTTCCTCACTTGAAACTTTCTCCAGGCGGAATGATGCATGTTTATTACGAGAACTCTGTTTTGGCCAGACTGACATGTTTCATCGAAAGTGCGTATGGTCTATGGTCCTACAAGAAAAATTTATGATGGAGACTTGTTTTGTATTTTTAAGTTATTTATTACTAGAATATTTAACAATAAATTACTGTTGTTATTCCACTAAATAAATTAATACTCGCTTCACGTATTTCTTCCTTCTATCCCGATGCTTTCTTCAATCGGAATAATCCCTGTTTGTTATGAGAACAATGTTTAGTTCAGACTGGTGTAATAATTGTTTGTAATTTGTAAGTTATTTATTACTAGAATATTTAACAATAAATTACTTTTGTTATTCCACTAAATAAATTAATACTCGCTTCACGTATTTCTTCCTTCTATCCCGATGCTTTTTTCAATCGGAATAATCCCTGTTTGTTATGAGAACAGTGTTTAGTTCAGACTGGTGTAATAATTGTTTGTAATTTGTTTTATCAAACACAGTTTATTCCACTATTTTGTAACGGTATAACCCTACCGGTTTGTAACGGTATAACCCTTTCACCTCATCATCAGGGGAGCACAAACAAGACTTGATGATCCCCTGATGATGAGGTGAAAGCCTTGAAACCGGTAGGGTTAAACCGTTACAAAAAAAAAGGAATAAACAGTGTTTGATAAAACAAATCACAATGTCTTTAAACCTCCATAATGTTAATGCCTTAACTATTAATAATGTAATGGTGTAATGATGTTATGAACCACCTACATAAAAATGTGTGTAGTTTACAATATCTGGCACGTAACTCGCGGTTTGTCATTGAACATGTTGTCAACACTACCACTCAGTGCGTGCGAGTATTGTTACCAGAAGAACTCGACCAGATTGGCACCTTTTTTTTAATACCATCATGAATCGAATTGTCGAACGGAACGTCAATAATACTAACACCTGACAACGAAGTTCGTCTGATAATGATGATGATATAATATATGTGAACTATCGATTTTTTCAATTTCAAATGGAAATCGTCGTTGTGCTTGGCCTCGTAGTCAAAGATCCCCTCGCCATTTCAACGACAATTCAGCTGGAAAGCGAAACTGTGCCGTAGAATTTTTTTATTTATTTTTCTTTAAATGAGTGTGCTGTTACCCACTAGCAAACTCACCAATCACACAGCTGTACTGGATCTGATGGCATACCTGAATGTGTTATTGTTCTCTTTTTTGAAATTATAGATACGACCAAAGTCATAGGTATCCTTGAATGCTAGATATAGACGCCAAATTCACATACTGTCTATTGTATAATCTCCTTAACTGTCCCGCCGCTCCCTCTTATCTCGCCGGAAATTTTCAGCGTCTTTCCAATCATGGATTAGCGCTACGCTCAAACAGAGATTGTGTATTGGTCTTTCCAGTTCACCGCTCCTCTTTTTTTACGTCGTCCCTTACTGTCCATGCAGTGAGACTCTTGAATCAGTTACAAACCAATATTAGACTCGCTCCGTCCTTGGCATGCTTTAAGAAGCGACTGAAAAAACTCTTAATTTCTAGTCAGTAAAATAACGTGTTTGATTCCTCATTTTTCTTTTCCTTTCCTCTCCACGATCCCTTTCTTTTATTTTGATTGATGATATCTCACTTTATATGAAAAATAATGTTCGGGTAACTGTCCGTCTTTGTGGGGTCCGTGGGCATTTGCTCACGTATAGTACCCAGCGGTAAGTAATACACATCGGGCTTAAGAAAGAGACTGTAGCTTTGTAGAGTATCGTCTCTGTCGCACAATGCGCTAATAGTCCGTGCGACAGAGACGACGCTCTACAAAGCGACAGTCTCTTTTTTAAGCTCGATGTGTATTACTTCGGGTACTATATGTGTTTATGGATTTCGTGGGGATGGATAGTCATTTGAATGATTTATGCGACTGCGTAACTTGCTTCATTTACTTTTGTCTGGTTGGCTGGAACAGATTGCCACCTGGCAATAAGCGCGCCATATTGTGTTTGCAAGAAAAGTGTTAAATAAATATCCTTATACACTCGAATAGGCGGAAAATATGCGTATGTCATTCGAGAGCAGAGCACGGAGCGGAGCTCGAACCGTCAACCATTCGCACGGAAGTCCAGTGCGTTTCCGCATGACCATGCAACTGAAATCGAAATGAATATTGAGTGAATAAAGTTAACCCACATGCGCCTGAATTTAGAAAAGAGAAACAAGCAATGTATATCGAACCCATTATTTTCGCTTTAAAAAGGTCTGTATGCAGCACTAAAGGAACATTGCATTGTGCAATCCTTGCTCTCCAAAACACAAACCCCTGTTTTAGTCGCGTTTTATCTTATTTTTCCGTGGAAAATTCGTTTTTCGATTTTGTTTTCCAGCGAAAAACAATCTGAGGTTCCCAAAAACATGTCATTACATTTATTTATTTATTTAACACTTTTATTGCAAATACAATCTGGCGGGTTTATTGCCAGACGGTAATCTCTTCCAACCAACCAGATAGAAGTAAAAAAAGCAAGTTACATGGTCGCATAAATCATTCAAATGACTATCTATCCCCCCGAAATCCATAAACACATACGTGAGCATATACCCACGGACCCCACAAAGGCGGACAATTAACGGAACATTCATTTTCATACACAGTAAGATATCATCAATCAGAGGAAAAGGAAGTGATGATGGAGAGGAAAGGGAAAAAATCAGGAATAAAACTTGTTATATTATCGACTAGAAATTAAGAGGTTTTTAGTCACTTCTTAAAACTCGCTATTATTGACAGATTGAAAATATTAAAAAAATGGATCAAGGGTAGAAACGTGTTCACTTAGATTTAGGTAATTATTATTATTATATGTTTTTTTTTTTAAATATATGCAGATGCGAGAAAATTCCCAATCTATTACGAATATGTCGTAAAAATCAGTAAAAAAATTGGCTGGAACAAATAGATAAACAACGGGAGTTATGTGCAACAGAAGGCTACCAATAAAGTTTATGAGCAATATCTTCAAGACTCGTTTTCTACACGGAGTCGAGTGTTGGCCTCTAAAGAAAAAAAGAGGAAAAACTGGAAATGTGCACGCTACGGTGGTCACTGGGCGTAACTAGATTAGACAAGACCCGAAATAAACGAATTCGTGGAACAATCAAAGTGGCGCCAATAGTAGATAAAGCCCGGAAAGCACGACTACACTGGTATGGGCACGTGCAATGGCGGGATGAAGGTTCTACGCTAAAGACAGCCACGAATTGGGAACTCCCAAATAGACGCAGATGAAGACCCTACATGATAAAATGGTGGAGGGCAAGATTAGACCCGAACTATCCCCGAGTGCCCGCCAGGTTGTTCTGTATACAACGAAAGGATAATACAATACAATATGTGTCGTTTTTTATTAATACCAATATATTGAATGATCCTTTGAAAAATGAATGTCTCTAATTTTAATACTCATTTTATATAATGGAATTTTATATACTTATGACTGTTTATTTTTTATACTACTCGTACTTGCTTTATACTTATGATTTTTTATACTGTTTTAATATTTCTTTATTTTATGCTTATGATTTTTTATACTGTTTTTATACTTATGATTTTTTATACGTTTTTAATACTTCTTTATTTTATACTTATGATTTTTTATACTGTTTTTATACTTCTTTATTTTGTGCTTATGATTTTTTTGTACTGTTTTTATACTTCTTTATTTTATGCTTATAATTTTTTATACGTTTTTTATACTTCGTTATTTTGTACTTATGATTTTTTTATACTGTTTTTATACTTATGATTTTTTATACGTTTTTTATACTTCTTTATTTTATGCTTATGATTTTTTTCTACTGTTTTCATACTACTTTTTTTTTATACCTATGATTTTTTACTGTTTAAATACTACTTTATTTTATACTTATATTTTTTATTTTTGTATACAGTTTTTTATACTCGTGATTTTTACTTTATTGTATGATGTATTATACTTATTTTTTATACTTATGATTTCTTATATTTGTAGTTTTTTAATACTGCTTTATATTATGCTTAGGTTTTTATACTTTATTTTATACTTATGATTTTTTATACATATATTTTTTTTGTTTTATTTAAACTACCTGCTTTAGGACGGACATACACCTAGTTTGGCAGGAGAGTGCTTTGTATATTTACTTATAAAAAATTCTAAAAAAAATGTTTATTAAGGAAGGCACCTTACATTGAAATGTTTGAGAACCATTAGATTGGGCGGATTATGCTGAGTGCACTATGCGCAGGATTTGGCACAGGATGAGGGGGGAATCGACATCGGAATCGCATTAAGAGATTTTTAAGATGAAAAAGCCTTTCGAATTGTAGACGTGGTCGCGAGAACGTAAAATATAATGTTTTTAAATAATCTAAACTTTATGCTGTCTATTAAAAAATAAAAGTGATTTATACCAAGGACATACGACTCAATGACCTCCGTGGCTTAGTTGACAAGATGTTTGACTTCCAGGCTGGAGGTTATGGGTTCAATTCCCGCTGATACCCAGTTGTTGAAAGCATTCGAGTCTGGTTATTAGTTGAGGCTTCTTGAATAAAATTCTCGTTGGTTGGGAAATATTGCACGTAGGAAATATATCTTTGAGGTTTAACTGTATACAACAAATTCCTCTGTGGCTAACTGGCAAAAGGTCTGGGGAAAAAAGGAGCCAAGCGCCACAGGACGGTTCTTCGCGATAACATCCAGGGCATCACCAAACCTGTCATCCGTCGTCTGTCTCGCTGTGAAGATGTCAAACGCACATCGGACCTCATCTATGAGGAGACCCGTGGCGTACTGAAGGAGTTCCGCGAGAACGTGATCAGGGACGCTGTCAACTACACCGAGCACGTGAAGAGGAAGACCGTCATCACCATGGACGTAGGCTATGCCCTGAAACGTCAAGTACGCACCTCGTACGGTTTCGGGAACTAAGCTAAGTTTATCCTAGCACACCCGTCATCCCACCACCTACCTGCAACAGCTGCCTAGACCACGCAACTTTTCGTCAAGACAAAATAACTATCTGGCGGAAGTCTAAAGAAACCATGGTGGGCAGCCCGAAGGCTATTAAAACGTTCTGCATGAGACGCTTAAAAACATTAATGCTCAACACAACTGAAAGCAAACAACAGCAGATAGAGCCAACTGACGTCGAAATGTCTGCGTATACTGACGCTTCTTGTCCTATATGCAACTGAATATACCCATCACGAATTGGCTTACCATAGTAATTTCTGGAAGCACCAACGTCAAGTAACTCACTATGTATTATGCATTCCTCGTTACTTATCTTCGTTGTCGCTGAGCCTCGTGGTTGAGGATCCCCTCGCCATGCCGACGTCAATTCAGTTGGAGAGTTTTATTTTTTATTTTTTATAGGTGGCGTGTGCAGCTTTAGGAAACAGTTAAAGACAATTTTTTTTGAGGTCTTATCAACATTTTGGGAGGTCTTGTCAAATTAGGGTATTTGATTGCCTGAGCCTTGAACTATCCCCAGTTTGTATTTTATGTGTGGTGGAGTGGTATGCGTATGCGTACTGCTTTTCTTTGTTTTTTTTTTATGTTGTATGATTCATGTTAATGTTTATAATTTTTATGACAAGTTATATTTATATTCATGCACACTTTAAATACTTATTTAAGTATAACATTTTTTAATTGTCGATCAAATACCGTACATTGTAATAAAATTTAAAATATGTATCCGTCGGTTCGAATATTGAGTTAGAACACCTTTGAAGAGAGTTTTCTCTATATATAGCGCTATCAGTACATCGATCCGAACATCTGTTGAACAGTTGTATCCCAAAAATCTCTCCGCTCTTGGCCGAAATCGTTCCATGCCTCCCTCACCCCTCAGCCCCCAACCGTTGAAGCGTGTATATTGGTACCAGTTCGAACAGAATTTAGTCTTGTTTGTGCTCCCCTGAAGATGAGGTGAAAGCCTTGAAACCGGTAGGGTTATACCGTTACAAAAAAGTGGAATAAACAGTGTTTGATAAAAATATATTACAAAGTGTCCTTTTATTATTTTGTAAAATATCTCATTTTACTGTTATATTTTTCATGTATTTTGTCCTTTGGCCCGTGACGATTTCTCTCAGACTGGATATGACCAACCCAAGTAAAAGTTTTGCCATGCCTAATCTTAACTTCAGTCTCAAACGTAAAGTAAACTTCAATTTTTTTATATTATCGTCTCGACCCCTCCCTCACGTTACATATCTGCAATGCTCCATTCAAACAATTGACACTTAAACCAAAAGTATTCAATTCAACATATTTTTATGGCATCTTGTATTTACTCTCTTAATCATGGTACAAGAATACCTTAGCTTGTTCCACTCAAGTAGCGGACGTACTTAAAGCCATAAGATTTTATGGGTCCCGTACGCAACATCTAAATGTTTTGAATTACCATGTCATGGGTCTTTTACGTGACCCTTAGATTATGGCTTACGTTCTAATGTATTTTATGATTTGGTTATACATAAGATTGTTACTTCACAATTCTTAGCGTAAAAAATTAACATAATGTCACATGACGTCTTTAAGTATTTGAATGAGTTATTATTTATTTGACACCCTTGACGAGAATTTTAAGATCGATTTATTCTTCATCTAATAAATGGGTTGTTCCAAATCAATCCAATAGGGCGGGGTATACATAAATAAATACGTACCATCATGCCGTTTCCCTGTCGAAATTGGCTTAAAGGATAGAGCGCCTGACAAAAAAGTGTAATGCATAAAAAAGATTTTAGAAATAAACCCGTCATATTTATTTATTTAACACTTCATTGTGAAACAATCTGGCGGGCTTATTGTCAAGTGGCAATCTCTACCAAACGTATATTGTGGCATCAATGGTTTCAGGTGTTTTAGCATAAACTTTATTCTTGAGAAATCCCCAGAAGAAAAAGTCTACTGCCCCGTTTTCCTACTTCCAGTAGCACTTTAAAATGCACTTTCTTCGTTCAGAACTTACTCTGGTCTCAGCCATTATTACTCAAGGGTTAAATATAAAACAGAAAAAAATTCAGCAAGTTAACAGTTATTGAAGTGGGGTTTTTTTGCGACATCCTGTGAATATTAATTTTATTACGATATTCTTGATATTTACTTAGACAAAATAATTTTTGTAAGACTCTAACTTACTGATTAGGCAAGTAATAATACAGAGAAGTTGACATTAATTCTGCCAGGTTGTATTGTGCACGACGCAAGTGTTATTACAATACAATAAACGTTGCCAATACTCCTGCAAGGTTTTACTGTACTCAACAAAAATATAATAACATAGTATACAATTTTATTGAAATCATTCACTGGAAACTACAAATCGGATCATAATTTAAATTTCATTAGATTTCATTTAAATTTTCTATCTGGCAACCCCGAAGTAGATTCAATCTGTTTCAAAAAAAAAAAACGTCCATAGACAAATCGGATTGCGGCGGAATATATTCGATTAAACCGTTTGTGCTCATTGGACTTTGAAATTGAACCACGTTTTCCCTCATTTTACGATCCCAGTCGACCGATTTTAGTTGTGTTTTCTAGTTTATTTGTTGATTTAATGTGGCAGTACGTACTTTGTACGTTTTAATGACGCATTAACGAAATTGTTTCTGCCAGAGATAATAAAATCAGTTTTGAACTAAACCATAGATACGATAGATTTGTTTTCACGAGTGTTTTGATATTAGTTTAGTTTTGACAGATCTTTATTATTTCTGGAACAATGATTATTTTTCTTGTTTGTCTTGCTAATTCCGAGTGTCATGTTTCCCAGGGGTATCGCGTCCATGCATGTAATATGTGCGACACGAACATGCGGCCAATTTAAAGGGCCGCTATAGGCAGTTCCTCTCTGCGCTGACCACCCCTTGATGTGGCTGTCTTCATGGTCTTTAGTCACTATGGATTTAAAAAAAGTTCCTATCAATACAATGAAAAGTGAAGTGTAATACCTGAAGTAAAACCATTTAACTTAAACGCAACTCAATAGAACAAAAGTGATTGTTTAAGAACTGCCTTGTACTCTTGCTCGCCGTTTAATTTGGTTTATGACGC
Source organism: Odontocerum albicorne (assembly GCA_949825065.1). Taxonomy (NCBI): domain Eukaryota; kingdom Metazoa; phylum Arthropoda; class Insecta; order Trichoptera; family Odontoceridae; genus Odontocerum; species Odontocerum albicorne. The sequence continues at coordinate 6,775,335 of OX463866.1, read as the reverse complement.
CCTTGTAATATGTCTTTGAATGCGTTTTTTTTTTACATGTGTGCTATTTTTTCTCGGCGTATTTTTTGTGCTCTCTACTATAGAATGAAACTAGATGTGACATAGGATATAATAATAAATAAATACAGGTTTATTGATAGCAACATAGTATGTACATAATAGATTTAGATACATTTCAAGAACACATTAAAAAGAGAATACATTAAAAAACAGAAGCTATCAAAATGTCTGGGTTCATCTAATAATATCCCCCCGGCCAAGATACACCCCACCAATATAGGGCGAGCCCAACCACGGGGACACCAGATGTTTTTTCAGCCCACACCCTTATGGGTACTTACTTGAATAAACACAAATTTGACAGAGTTTTAAACTCCATTTATTAATTTATTTATTTTCAGTTTTTTTTTTGCACACTACAGGTTTCCTTAATAAATACCAGAACCAAACATAACAAGTACAAAAAAGCACATATAAAACAATTAAAAATATTTATTTTATTGAAATAGTTGTAAAATGTATAGTTTACCCTAAAACATTATGACAAAATGTAGTATGTTAAATAATATAAAAAAAAATATAAATTCAAATGTGACACTAAATTTAAGAGAATTTTACTGAAGGAGCTGAGCGATACATGTACCACGTCTATATGAGGACACACGGTTACACGATTGCTCTACCTACCACCGGCATCTACAAAGACAGGTTGGCTCGACTTATAGGTTGATAGAACAATCTATGGGAAGTACGCTTCGATAATAATATACCTATAATATATCCTGTCAGAGTCCCGGCGGTGAGTGTGATCAGGATGATGAAACTATAGACCATACAATTTTTGGCCGCCCTTTGCGAGACATGTTTGATTTAATAAATGTCATATCCTTACCGCGTCCCATGAATGTTGCGTTTTTTTCTTTCTTCGTGGAACTTTTCCGTTTATCTTCGTGGAACTTTGAAGCTTAATCAGTTGAAACTTTAAGGTGTAAAATTGTCATTTTTTAAAATTAGTTTTATTGTATTGACACGTATTGCATAGTAACTTTGATTTGGTGGCACAAATCATCGTCGTTCGGGTGGATTGCATATCAAATAATGACGCCAAAAACACTTAAGCAATTTGGGTAAAACCGTGATAAAAAAATGCGCTAAATTATTACTTTTCATAATTATATACATTCATATCATCACGCCGTATACTTTGCGTGGTTGGCAGAGAGAACCCCGCCGTCCCCTCGTATCTCGCCGAATTTTTTTAGAGTATTTTCGATCATGAACTGGCGCTACGCACAAACAGAAGTTGTTTATTGGCGTTCCTAGTTAACCGTTCTTTTTTTACGTCGTCTTCTACTATCCATGCAGTACGAATCTTACAAACTAATGTAATGGACTCGCTCCGTACTTGGCATGCTTTCCACCCCTTCTTTATTTTCTTTGATTGATGATTTCTAACTTTTACTTTTATTATGTTCATAAATTTCAAAAAGATGAATAATCATTTGTATATTTTTTGTGACCATTTAAATTGCTTTATTTTTTTTCCAGTTGGTTGGAAAAGATTGCGACTTGCCAATAAGCCCCCCAGATTGTATTTGCAATAAAATCTTAAATAAATATGTAAACATAGTTAGAACCAAAATAGTATTGTGGGCTATCATCTTAAAGAATTTGTCTGCTTTCAGGTTCAAATACAACATGTTACATACATAGTATTCTGTCATAAATTGTCACCCAAGTATTCTTCTCAGGGCACGCATTATTACATAATTTATTCGACTTCTTTCCGTCTCAAATTCAGAATAATATTATAATAATAAAATAAATAACTTTCATAAGTAGAAGTAACGATTAATTTTCAACCATATAACTTCATACCAGAAGGCATTGAACTGGTTGAATGTTAGAAATAGATGCCAAATTCACATACTGTCTCTATTGTATAATGTCCTTAATTGTCCCGCCGCCCCCTCTTATCTCGCCGAGAATTTTCAGCGTCTTTCCAATCATGGATTAGCGCTACGCTCAAACAGAGATTGTTTATTGGCCTTTCCAGTTCACTGCTTCTCTTTCTTTACGTCGTCATTAACTGTCCATGCAGTGAGACTCTGGAATCAGTTACAAACCAATATAAGACTCGCTCCGTCCTTGGCATGCTTTAAGAAACGACTGAAAAAACTCTTAATTTCTAGTCAGTAAAATAACGTGTTTCATTCCTGATTTTTGTTTTCCTTTCCTCTCCACCATCCCTTCCTTTCCTTTTGATTGATGATATCTCACTTTATATGAAAAAGAATGTTCGGGTGATTGTCCGTCTTTGTGGGGTTCGTGGGCATGTGCTCACGTATATGTTTATGGATTTTGTGGGAATGGATAGTCATTTGAATGATTTATGCGACCACTTAACTTGCTTCATTTACTTTTGTCTGATTGGTTGGTAGAGATTGCCGCCTTGCAATAAGCCCGCCATTTTGTATTTGCATTAAAAGTGTTAAATAAATAAATAACGTTAAAAAATATCTATGAAAAGTACATAACTATCGTGAGGTTTGGCAACTACTGGTTGGCTTATAAAATCATAGACAAAAACAAAATAAAGAATATCAAATATCTCGCACCAAAACCGATTGAGACATCACTTCATTCTCATGACAGGCGGAAATAATTTATTGTCTGGCATTCTACGATTTTCTCTCTCTAAAAACAATATTTATTTATCTCTTTGTTGAAAACAACAGGTTACTTGGATAAAGTTTCAAATTACAATACATAACTGTTTCGATCTGTATGCCAGTGATTCCTAAACGGTTTGAAAACGTCACGTCTTGTTTGCTGTATGCAAATGATACGGTTGTATTGGCGGAGAGTGAAGATGAATTGCAGAGTTTGATTAGTAAGTTGTTTATAGTTAAGGCTTTAACGTTGTGGAGGTTTAAAGACATTGTAATTTATTTTTAACAAACACTGTTTATTCCACTTTTTTATGACGGTATAACCCTACCGGTTTCAAGGCTTTCACCTCATCTTCAGGGGAGCGCAAACAAGACTAAATGCTGTTCGAACTGGTACCGATATAGACACTTCAACGGTTGGAGGCGAGGGGGGTTGAGAGGAAGGCTAGGTATAATTTCGGCCAAGAGCGGGGAGATTTTGGGGAAATAACTATTCAACAAATTTCTAGGGCCTCTAATCTGTCCAATTTATTTCCGTTGCCGCTAATATGTAAGAATTTGGCAAATTTGATTAGTAAAGTGCATGAGAGATGCGAAGAGAAAGATCTGAGAATTGATGTTGATAAATCCAAAGTATTGGTGTTAGAAAAGTATGATAGGAAAAGTAAATGCGATGTATGGATGAACAATGAAGGATTAGAGCAAGTTAATGAATTTCGTTATTTGGGTAGTATTTGATCAGATGACGGAAGAGTTAAGAGTTAAGATGGATATCGAACGGAAAGTTATAGGAAATATAAGTCAATAGGACACTAAAACATATCGTGGACTCAATACTATAACTAGGTAACTCAAAATTCTCTATTCTGAGAAAATGGCGTTCTTAGTTTCGAGGTCCTTTTGTCTGGTAACTCCTCTTTAATGATGAGGTATCGCGCTAATATTATTTATAAAACTAATAAAGGAGGTTTCAATAGATGGTAAGATGTAAGTTATATGAACTTCAGATATCTACTTAAATATTTACGAAGTTATAGCTATAAATGAGGCAGCAATTACACCGCACCGAAATGACAGATAATAATCTCGAAATTTCAAACGCGTTTTTTTTTTTTTTTTTTTTTTTTATTTTTATTTTTTTTTTTTTTTTTTCGAAACTTCTTTTTTGACCTGGTCGACATAAAACCTCGAATTCCATAAAACCGATTGCCTTCAAATTTAGTATGAAACTTCTATAAATTTTTCTCTATCGTTCCTACCTTGAAATTTTTTTTCACTGTTTTAAAAAATTTTATTATTTGAAAAAAAAAATCGATTTTTTCTCTCTTTGGTACCAACTGTAACGAGATTATTTCTTATCAAGAAACTGTATATGATTTTGGTTTCAGTATTACAAAAATGTTCCAGATGATAACATCTTGAATTTTCATTTTTCTTTTTTTTCAAAATTGTTTTTTGTACATTCTCAAATCATCAATAAAGAAACTGTAAAAAAATGTATAGGAAAAATATTTTTCTGTTTTTTTATTAAGTCTGAATAAAACCCCGAAATTCAGGCCTCTAGAGTAGAAACCCCCCTTAATACTCACAATAATAATACATTCGACAATAACCAAAACGAATATGTAGGCTAAATTGGTATTTGATTAATTATGGACACAAGCATGTAACTGTTGGACCTCTGTTGGAGCTAAGCTCGCCCTATTTATCTTTGGCTACGTGGCAACCATCCATCTTGCCCTGTCCCTAATCCCGCGGCTGCCCGGGATCTGGCAATCAATCAGTTTTGCCTTACCAATTAGTCCAGTCCGGATTTCCACCCGGATAAATTGTTTTTTTTTTACTTAAATATGGATTATCCTTGTATTGTGGTATTCTTAATAAATTGTTCCTCTTCTTTGTTACGTTTTGGGATTATCTTGTATGTCTTGGGTTTCAAGAAAACATAATAAATTGCTTTATCGTTAAACTCTAATATATTTTATATCTAATGTTAAACGGGATAAATTTATTTATTTTATTAGCTTACATACTAGTATATCATACAGACAAAACACAACAAAATACTAAGCTCATGTGACATTTATTAATTTAAAACGCTATTTATTTTTAAGATCCTTGGCACATTACTGACTTGTAATTAGGTATTGTGCCAAGGATCATTACAGAATTAATAAATAAATAAATAAATATTAGGTTTATTGACAGCAACATAGTATGTACAAGACCACACCTGAATAACACTTCTAAAACACATAAATTGCAGACAATACATCAGACACAGAAGCTATCAAATGGTCTGGGCTCATCTAATAGCATTCCTTCGGCCAAAATACACCCCACCAATATAGGGCGAACCCAGCCACGGGGACACCAGATGTTTTTCAGCCCACACCCTACTTATTACAAGTCACAGACAGAATTACACCTAATTCGTACAATAAGTACAAAAAAAATTATATATAAAACAATTCAAAACTTTTAGACTAATTTAATAAAAACATTAATAAACATGTTACGCAAAAAAACATTATGACAAAATATAGCTTGTGAATTAATATATATTTTTTAAATTATAACATATCAAGCATTACATTAAATTTAAGAGATTTTGCCTGAAGGAACTGACCTACACATGAAACACGTCTATGTGACAATACATGCATACATATCATGACGCAATGTCAGTTGCGGAGTAGGCAGAGAGAACAGTTCTCCAAACGTTTATATCCAAGCATTCAACTTTCGTCTCTTCTACATCAATACATCTCGTCATGCACAATCATCTTTTATTAATACTTCTCACATTTCCTTCCAAAATTTGGTCCAGTCTTGTTTTCTTCGACCTATCTCTTCCACATGGCAATAAACTAACTGAATTAAAAAAATGTACTCTTAGAGTGCAATTTATATTGCTTTCTAGTATTCTCTTACAACCTCCCAGAGATGATAATAAAAAAACCTGAAGTAAAAACTACACTAAAACACTTTAAAAAATAAACTATAACAAATGGGAATCAAACCCTACGTAGGAAGACATAGCGTAGCGTAGTGGTGATATTGGTCACTTAATTTCAGTTTTGGTTGCTAAAGGCGTAAAACAGGGGTGTGTGATGTTACATTGGTTGCTTAATTTATGTGGTAGATTCATTTATGCACCATTTAAAAGAATTTACGATAGTTTAGGCATGTGGAGAAAATGAATGACTAAGCGAGAATACGAGTCAGAAGCGTAAGGTGTACGTGGAAGAAGTAAATTGAGGAAAACATGACTGGATCACGTGAACCAGATCTTTTAAGACAGTTAAGGGGAACTCGCTTGATTTTGTAGGGTACCCACGTCCCTAAAATATTGTCAACATGCAGGGTCAACGACCGATGAATCAACCTCTGGATATCTACAATTGTCACATACCAGAAACGTCAACACTGTTTACACGCAAATAATATTTACATCGCATTCCAAGGTAGAAAGAGAACATATCACGCCGTCTCGCCGTTTCGACAATAAATATCCTACCCACTGTAGTATCCGCAGCGCTTGCGACCACCTCAACACGCGCAGAAGTGAGATCGAGATATACCTCGGACGCATTCACGCGTCCCGTTCTGAAATTCTATATATACCTACTTATCGATGAATAAAGGCACTTGTTATTATTCACTTGACCATTCATCGCTGTTTTATTGATTATTCACTCTCACTACCCGCATTCCTGAATCGACGTGTTTTATTTTAAATACAAAACAAATCAAAATCATCACGACGTATCAAATTAAGCATCCCGCTAAATTGATGACCCCGAACGAAAAGGAACACAGTATTCGACTAAAGCGAATACAGAGATGTCAGCAACATCATCGTCAGCACGTCCTACTAGGACACACGCTAAAATTTCATAGTCCTGGTCTCCGCGCCATTCACGAATGTACGATAGTTTGGACATGTGAAGAGAATGAATGACTTAGCAAGAATACGAGTCAGAAGCGTAAGGTGTACGTGGAAGAAGTAAACTGAAGAAAACGTGACTGGATCACGTGAACCAGATCTTTTAAGACAGTTAAGGGGAATGTATGAAATATAAAAATGATTGTGCATGGTCTCGCTTGATTTCATAGTCCTGGTCTCCGCGCCATTCATAAATGTACGATAGTTTGGACTTTCTCCCTGGCTCCATCCCTACTCATTGTCTGCGAAGACTGTTGGGGTCAGCTCTCCTCGTCCTCAGGTTGTATGCTCTTCTGTCCCGAACTACGTCCTCCAGACCGTGCCTCTGCATCAGGTTATCTTTTTGCACCATCCATGAATTATTTGGTCTTCCTCTGGTTGTTATTCGAGGAAGATCCATGGAGATTGCCTGGTTCACAATGTCATCGGGTGCTCTGCGTCCAACGTGCCCATACCATCTCAATCGCCTCTCCTCCATCTTACAGTTGATGTCTGTAACACCCAGGCTTCCACGAATGCGTGAGCTTTTTATTTTGTCTCTTAGGAACACACCTGCTGACCATCTTAGCATGCGCATTTCAGCAGTTTCTAGTTGCCTAGAGTAAGAGTTATACATCTTCCAGCATTCGGAGCCATAGAGGAGTGCGGGTCTGACAATCGTTTGGTATACTTTTCGTTTTAACTTTACTGGCATTTTCGGATCACATAGAACTCCCGTCACTTCATCCATCCCACACTAATTCTATGTGTTACATCTGCTGCACATCCTCCATCGCTATGGATGAGTGACCCGAGATACTTAAAGGAGTCACAATTTGGTAATGTTTCTCCATCCATTTGCATTACGGGAGTGACAGCATTTGTGTTCTCGAATGGTAGGTACAGATACTCTGTTTGTACATGTGGACAGAATGAGTGACTAAGCGAGAATACGAGTCAGAAGCGTAAGGTGTACGTGGAAGAAGTAAACTGAAGAAAACGGGACTGGATCACGTGAACCAGATCTTTTAAGACAGTTAAGGGGAATGTATGAAATATAAAAAGTGATTGTGCATGGTCTCGCTTAATACCATAGTCCTGGTCTCCGCGCCATACATGAATATTGCGAAGACAAGAGGCTTAACTGGACGCATTCTTGCTGTGACGGTGGTGGTTCTGTTCTTCTATATATTTTCCAGCTTTGACATTGAATTTTAAACCATTCCAGTTCTTTTAACCCCAGCTTCACATCATCCATTGATGTAAATTAATACTTATGATACATCATAATAACGTGAAATAATTAAGGCAATTATGCTTGTTAAAAAACGTCAAATGATATTGTATTTTAGCAGCCGCTACCACTGGTTAGCGATCTTTATATAAATGTGAATAGCTTTTACTCTTGACAAACCAATCAGAATTCTTCTTAACGGTCGCCATCTTTGATCACGTGATCGCGTTCTCTTTTTGAATATAATGACAGCTGTCATTTCCAGCTTGTTTTATGCCGAAGCATTGATATCAACTGCTTTCAAACGAGGAAAAATATAAAATATTCTCGTGGAAACACGAAAAAAATATATCTTTTCATATATATGTAAAGTGATGAATTTTGTACATATTTTAATTCTATTGGCGAAACGTCTTAATAAAACATTCAAATGAAACCGGCTATAAAAAAATGTTATTTTTACTATAAGAGTGTTTACTTTCGAGCTGTCCATCCTATTAATGGGGGATGTAAGTCAATGGGGATGATGTTGTCAAATGAAACCAAACCATTTCATAACTTCTCCAATGTATTTCCTATACCAAAGTCTTTAAATATTTATTTTAATTGTATTTATTCATACATGAGAATAAATGTTATAATAACGTAATTTATGAAAAAACAACAGGTAATTAAATATGATATTAAATATAGTACATACTATATATACATTATTCGTCCGAATATCACAACAATATTTAGATATATGTTGTTTATAGTTCAGGCATTAACGTTGTGGAGGTTTAAAGACATTGTAATTTATTTTTATCAAACACTGTTTATTCTACTTTTTTGTAACGGTATAATCCTACCGGTTTCAAGGCTTTCACCTCATCTTCAGGGGAGCACAAACAATACTAAATTCTGTTTGAACTGGTACCGATATACACGCTTCAACGGTTGGGGGCTGAGGGGTGAGGGAGCCATGGGACGATTTCGGCCAAGAGCGGAGAGATTTTTGGGATATAACTGTTCACCAGATGTTCGGATCGATATACTGACTTAGAAATTTCTAGGGCCTCTAATCTGTCCAATTTATTTCCGTTACTACTGATATGTAAGAATTTGGCATCATCGATAAAAAAATAAATAGCTACTAACTTTGTGCTCTCCTTTATTAATATAAATAACCTAGTATAAACAAAACATTAAGGACAATACTTTGCCTCTGGAGTTGAGTAACCCTGCATTAACATGTGGAAGGTTTCGATTCTGCAAAGCAACTTGCATCTCGTGCTGCAAATGAGCTCATGTGTTTTTTTTTAATCTCAAGTTATATCCATAAAATTATCGAAAAATCCAATTATTCTTGTTCTATGTAAGCGTTGTTCCACTAAAACAAATCTACGTTCTTTACCACTATAAAATAAGTCTTCCACAATTACGTAAGTCTAATTGGCTACATTTTGTAATATTTTGTAATGTACATTCATAACATATATTGAATTTAAATATACATTTTCTTCTTCATGTGTCCTGCCGGGTCCCCCCGACGTTGACGATCACCTGGGAGAAACCTTGTCTGTCCTGGGCAGCACGGAACAGCTCCTCCACACCTCTCATCCCGGTCCATTCTCTAATGTTCCGAAGCCAGGAGTGCTGCCTTCTTCCAACTCCTCTACGACCCTCAATCTTCCCCTTTATGACAAGTTGTAGGATTGCATACTTTTCACCTCTCATTATGTGGCCAAAATATGAAGTCTTACGGAGCTTGATTGTTGTGAACAATTCTCTCTGTGTATTTGCTCTACGCAATACTTCAACGTTGCTAATCATGTCAGTCCAGGATATTCTTAGCATCCTTCGGTGGATCCACATTTCAAAAGCCTCCAAGCGGTTAATGATATTAACTTTGAGGGTCCATGCCTCGACACCATAAAGCAAAACTGACCACACATAACACTTGATCATTCTCTGTCTGAGCTTCAAATTTATATTATCGTTGCAGAGAAGATTTTTCATTTTATTAAAAGCTGCACGAGCTGCTTCTATTCTACATTTAATTTCTATATCGGGGTCCAGATTCTCAGTGATGATGCTGCCCAAGTACTTAAACTGCTTTACCCTTTCAATATTGACACCACCCAGCCGAAGATTTGCATTTGGATGACTTTCTCGACTGAAAATCATCAGCTTAGTTTTGCTGACATTAATGTTCAAACCATAATGCTCACCGGTGGAACTGATCCTATCCAAAAGCTGTTGAAGGTCTTCTATACCATCTGCCAGTAGAACCGTGTCATCAGCATATCTAATGTTATTGATGACTACACCGTTGACCTTGACGCCGATATCTATATCAGTCAGCGCCTGCTTGAAGACAAAGTCAGAGTACATGTTGAACAAAGTAGGTGAGAGTACACATCCTTGTCTAACTCCACGCTGAATGGGAATACTTTGTGAAGTGGTTCCATTTTCAAGTCTGATAACAGCGTTTTGGTCCCGGTACAGATTTTTAATCACTCTCACATCCTTATCATCTACATTACATCTTTGAAGCAATTTTATCAACTCTGTGTGTTTGACTCTGTCAAATGCTTTTTCATAATCAATAAAGCAACTATAAACATTTTTTCTTTGATCATGGCATTTCTGGAGTAAAACATTTATTGTAGTCAACGCTTCGCGGGTACCGAAGCCATTTCTGAACCCAAACTGGGTATCATCCAGGTCTTGCTCGCTTCTTCATAGTGATATCCTGGGAATATACTGGAGTGGTTTCCCGTTGCCTTCTCCAGGGATTTTTCTTTCGGGGTTACCTACCCTTAGCTGGGGGGGCCCGGTTTTATGGCGCCGGACACTCGCCATTCATCCTCTCCTCATCTGCTATGGCACTGATGTTATTTGTGCTAGTGACCACATTGCCCAGGGCTCGCGGGGCCAGAGGCCACTCGTGGACGCTGAGGAGTAGGACTATTGGTAGTGTTGCTGATGGAATGCAACTGTGGCATTACACGGTATTTAACAGACACATGTTTTCCAGCAAAACACGCATCTCCGTGACCCTACCAAAATTGTGAGCCCCAATTTTAATATAAATATACATATTAATATTAAATACTTTTAAACAATGACTTCGTAATTACACTTTTTATTATTTCTAGTGCTTTTGTATGTCCTGTACGTATTAGTTTTAGATAAAGTTTTGTATTTTGGTCAATAATTTTAAGTACTTGTCTAACTTGTCATATGTGCCTTTGTATATAAAAGACACTTGTGTCGTTTAATTAAATAATTAAATAAATAAATATGGGTACACAATTTCTATGGCTCTAGATTTGTTGCCTTTAATTTGTCGTGACTCCAGTAAACTTGCCTTTTGCCTGTATCTTACTGAGAAAATATAACATGAGAAAATAAGTTGCCTTTTTTATGATCGTTGATTAGACAATACCCTATTGCAAACTTGACCAACAGTAAGACTCAATTATATGGATGTATTACGTGAATCAAACCCCGCATGTTTCATAATTTTAGATGGATTAAAAGGTTCATCCCATAATGTGTCGTACATAATCATAAAAAAATCATCACACACCACACTGAGTCCACACAAATTTTTGTTCCAAGTCATGTTTACAACCATTATAATAAATGCACAATTTATGTAGCGCTGTTTTGACAGCAAACCCCTTTTCAAAGGTGACTCACTCAGGATTCGAACCCAGTATTGTTGACCATTCCACGCCACAGGAATAGCCGTCTATGAATCATGTGAAACCTATTATATTGTAGTATTTTCTCTCTTATATTGCTTTGTTTTTTAATAATAATAATAATAATAAGATGACAATTTATACAGCGCCGTTTAGAGAGACTCGGGATTCGAACCCACTGTTATTGCCAGATTAAGAATTTAACAAAAATGTTGATTGTAGATTAGGAACTTCCCCGCATATGCATATGTTTAAAAATATATATTTGGTAAGAAAACCGCAGAAAACTTACCAAGGATAGACGGACTATAGAGAAACCTTAGATTTTCCGATATATGCTATCAATAAATGAAATAATAATTATTTTAACACATAAAAAATATTGTTATAGGTTTAAAATGTATTATCTTATTTTTTTGTAATATAAATCAAAATAATTGTTAGCACAACTGATAAACTGTTACCATAACCAGAATTTTATCTTGATGTTAACAGAGTATTATTTTGTTCAAGAACAATTTCGAGTATTTATACAGACGAACATGTAACAATTTTATACAGTGGAAATTTTAACTTGAAAGTTTTGCTAACAGGCTGAAATTCCTGAAAGCCAGCGTAATAATCATCACGTAGGTCCTGAAACGGCAATACAGCCTCTTTATGTGAGGATCTCGGGGTAATTCAGTTTAACTGAAACAGGATTCGATAGGAGCCAACAAGGATGTTCGCTGTAGGGACTGGAATAACGGATTTCAATTGTTAAATCGGAATTTAGATGTTTTTAACCCGGTTCTTTTTTTATGTTTAAGAAAAGCATTCGTACATACAAGAGAGACAAGGGCATATTGAATTGAATGATACAACTAACTATTGCAGTTAAGCCCTGAAACCACAAAATAATTGTGACAACCTCCGTGACCTGGTGGTAAGACGCTTGTCTGCCGATCCGGATGTTGCGTGTTCGATCCCCGCTGGAACTTAAATTTTTGAAATGGGATTCCTGTCTGTTATTCACTTAGGGCCTGACATGGCAATCAACTCATCAGGTTAAATATTTAAAAAAATAATGTTACCAAATACGACGAATGAGAATTAGTCATTGCCTGATACGAGAAGCTTCTGATCTCAATATAAGTCATTATAAATATTTGGCAATGTGTATGGACGTTTGATGAAAACGAAGAAACTATTGATCAAACCTTGTCTCTTGAGGGGTAAGCAGAGATATCCACTTTTCACACGTCTACACTATCTGTGTCTCTTGAGGGGTAGGCAGAAATACCCACTTTTCGCATGTCTACACTATCTCTGTCTCTTGAGGGGTAGGCAGATATACCCACTATTCACACGTCTACACTATCTCTGTCTCTTGAGGGGTAGGCAGTGATACCCACTTATCACACGTCTACACTATCTCTGTCTCTTGAGGGGTAGGCAGAGATACCCACTTATCACACGTCTACACTATCCTAAAGCTCCTGTCTTAATTTTATTTAAAACATCAATTTTATCCATAAGTTCATTTCTGATGTCTTCGTTCAGTCTTCTCTACATAGTGTCTTCTCTACATTTCTGTCAATATATGTCTCTCATCCAACATTAAGAAAGTCGAGAAGTTCTTTTATTCTGGAAGTATCCTTATATTGGATGAACGAACAAAGTGTATTGGATCAAGTGTCTCGAACGGATTCATTTCGAACATTCTCTCTTTGTATTCAAGTCCCTTAATTGGATGTCTCCATCGTATATTTCAACTCTGTGTCTGAGAATCGTTTCTTCGTGGAGGAGTACAACTTAATGACTGATTTCGTCTTAAATAAATTGATTCTTTCAAATCGATTCTTAAGTGCAGAGTTTTTTTTCCGTTGCTGATCCTGTGGCGTGGAATTGTCTGCTTCTAAGATTTAGATACATAGATGATGTATGCGGCATTGAAAACTACTTGAAAATACAACTTAGTGTCAACTTAAAGACAAAGGCTTTGAAAACAGCTTAAAGGTAACAAAGAGGTCTTGTCATAATTTATATTATATATTCGAATGTATATTTGTATAATTTGGACGCTTACTATAAACAACATCTTCAAAAGTAATCTCCCAATATCTTTGAAGCGAAGGGTCTACAACCAGTGTATTCTCCCAGTACTTACGTATGGCTGCGAGACATGGACGCTCACAGTAAAAAAAACACGCAAAAGCTCCAGACCACACAAAGGGGCATGGGGAGATGCATGTTGGGATATACTAAAAGAGACCGTAAACGAAACACCTGGATTCGCAATACGAGTATAACAAAGGTAGAAGACGTTATAAAGGTGTGCAAAATAATGAAGTGGCAATGGGCTGGATACGTAGCCAGAATGTCAGACTCCCGATGGACATCCGAAATAATCCAATGGTACCCAAGAGGCATAAAGAGGCCCAGAGGAAGACTGAAGGTACGTTGGATAGATGAAATCAGGAAGCATGGCAGTATCACATGGCATCAGCGAGCAAAAAACCGAACTATTTGGAATCAGCTTGGGGAGACCTTCATCCAGCAGTGGATTGACCCTGGTTGACAATGATGATAATTATATTTATAACATATCTTAAGAATGTATATTTATAACATATCTGAAGAATGTATCATATGTTTATAACATATCTGAAGAATGGTTCATATATTTATAACATATCTGAAGAATGTATATTTATGACATATCTGAAGAATGTATTATATATTTATAACTTATCTGAAGATCTCCAAAGGTTTTTTTTTTGTGTAGTTCATCTTCCGTTGACAATTTTTCTGCGGTTTTCATACTAAATATTTTTATCTAAATATATGCGGAGAAGTGTCTTATCTAATGGTCCCAGCCACCACCTTCCTAATCTTACACTTAACTTGTGTATATTTATTATTAAAAAAAAATAATCCCACAGTAATAGTGGGTTTCATAAAAGTATTCCCGAGTTAAAGCGACAGCGCCATGAAAAATATTTATTATTATTATTAAAAAGGATTCGGCTAGTCAATAAATCTATTATTAAAAAGGATTCGACTAGTCAATAAGTCTATTATTAAAAAGGATTCGACTAGTCAATAAATCTATTATTAAAAAGGATTCGACTAGTCAATAAATCTATTATTAAAAAGGATTCGACTAGTCAATAAAGCTATTATTAAAAAGGATTCCACTTGTCAATAAATCTATTATTAAAATGGATTCGACTAGTCAATAAATCAATTTTTACCATAACCTTCTAGTCAGTAGCAAATTTGTTTTTACATTTTTGTTTTTCACTAAGCAAAGAAAGGTTTATCTAATAGTTTCTCACATTCTTCAAATTAGTTTTCCGATTTTCCAACCCCTATCCTCTCACTTCAATCGTGAGGTATTTGACGTCTCAGATTTGGTACACGTATTCCGAATGGATGCTATGGTCTTGATTTTATGGAGGCTTTAGATTAAATTGTTCCGGGTTCCTCCCTATTCCTATAGTCTAGCCTTTGGGATCATGGCAGGTTTATGTTCTCTTTAACAATAGTTAGTTGTGTTTAAACATGGTAATTTATTTATTTATTCATTTTTAATGGCCACTTTCTTTTTAGGAGAAAAGAAATTCAAAACGATTACACAAAAAACAAACAAGACGTAAAATAATTAAAATAATAATAAAAAAAAAAAACAATTGTTATACTGTACGCCGTAAGATACTAGTCCACAACAGTATTTTAGTACCAACCTTAACGTATAAGAGATAAACATGGACGTGGAAAAAGACAGAAACTATTTATATACATATTGTAGAAATACATGCACTGAGAAGTATATATGGAAAAGCAATGTATTACAGAATACGAATGTAGTGATTTTGTATATATGTGAAGCTGATGTGTTGAATTCAGCAGCGGCTGATCTAGAGGTGCGTTGGTGCACTGAACCGGAAAAATGATTCGCAATAATTAAATTATATATTCGGAAACATGATTTCCAAAAATGTTAAATATTTGTATAGAGTAAACATGTATTAGAATACTGACAAAAAGTACGAGTATTTTTATTTAAGTGAAAATTTAAAAATATTCAAGTTAAATTTCAAAAATATTCCTTTCAAATTGACCGGCCAAGTTTGCCAATACTACCGGAGCGATCTCCAATATGCACCGGACGGAAACGCTAATTCATATAGGGCAGACAGAGACGTACAATAAACCGTGAGACAGCGGTATTTCGTATTCGGTCTGCGTCTCGAGGTGCATTGGTGCTCAGCGCACTAACGCACCTCGATACCAGCCGCCGCTCAACATTGTTTAATAAGATTACAAGAGCACTCTGAGATCGATCGGGTTTAAAGAACTAATGAAAAAATAAATACTAACAAAGCAAATGAATAGTACAAATCGGAATGGAATACGTGGTAGAGGAAGAACGAAGAAAGTATAGTTGAATCAAGTGAATTAAATTTTGAAAGAAGGAATCGTAAGGAAGGCAGAGAAATCTTATTAGTTATATGAAAAGGTGTATGGGTATAGAAGAGGCGAATGATATGTTTCGAAATAGATAAGTCTGGCGCTCTACCCTCTCTGACCATTCTTACAAGGAAAAAGCATGATGGTATGTACTTCCTCTTCTGTATGGTTTTAAAAAAGTATGAATGATTTTAACACATACATACCTTCACGCCATTTCCCTGTCGTGGTAGACAAAGAAGATAGAATGCCATATTTACCTATCTTGACACACATCCTTAGTCTCCTCTATACCCATACACCTTCTCATACAATTTCAACGATTTCTCCGTCTTTCTATGTTTTCTTCTTTCAAAAAATTAATTCACTTTCTCCAACTGTGAGTTCAAAATATTTTCGCAAGATAATTTAAGCTTTAAATTTTCGCAAGTGCAAACTTGTTTCAGTTTTCTTTTCATTGTATCGTGTTTCCCCTTTTTTAATTTCACAATTTCAGAAAAGTTTCCATTCGACGTCATATTTCATCCGAAAATTTAGCTTTTTTTCCTTTTTTTCTTTCTTTCTATTCTTCCCAAAGCTCTTGCACATTGTCACTGCATAATTCTTTTCCATTCTTCCTCTTTCCACCTCTCCCCTTTTTTCCTCGAATTTCCTGTTCCTCTTTTCCCTTCCGTCGCATTCAATTTTCCTTTTCTTTGGTCGGCAATAACTAAAAAGACGTAGTATTATTGTGAAAAAATAATTGATATACTTTTTAAAAACGAAGTTGGTGAGACCTGTCTTCTGAACGAGTTGTCCTGTTCCAGTCGGCACCAAAAAGAGATTCAGTCTGAAAAAAAAAGAGATTCTGTCTGATTTTTTGTTGTTTCAATCAGGAGGTTGCTAGTTCGATACCTAATTTTGTTTTAAAAAAGATATAAGGATTTTCTGTCCAGCTTTCACTTAAGTCCTCATAAACATATTTCTGGTTGATTGGAAAAAGTTGCCACATTGCAGTTATCGCACAGGGTTGTGGTGTGTACAACAAAAGTGTTATTACATAATTCGTTCGGGCGCTGTTATAGTCAGACTTGATTTATTTAATGATAATGAGTTCGAATCACGAGCTAGAGCGCCCTTAAGCAGAGTTTGCTTTCTGAATTTGAATTTTCCATAGATTTCTGTGGTTTAACTGCAAGCAATCACACCAATGAAGCAAACTCTTCATGTACGATTCCTGATGAATTAACTTCTGGACTGGTTTTATTCTAAAGGTAAAGGTAGGATAACCATTTAGACAGTCGATCGGAGCGTGGTTGTTATTGCGACAGGATTTTGAGTACTTGGACTTTCAGGACGAATGACGAGTGGAAAGGATTTGCGTGAGCTCGTGAGTGTGGGTTTCTTCTTGATGTTTTTGTATTTGTGTTTATGTGTATATTCTTTGTTTTAATTTTATTTCTTATGATTGCGTGCGGTATATTGTGGGATGAATATTTTTGGTCTTTCTGGAGTGATGATGTGTGAGGAGTTGAATTTCGCAAGATGTTTCCAGTTGTAGTTGAGTGTCACTGTTTGTCAGGTTGATGAGAGCGTGCAACGGGGTTTTGTTTTTGTGTAATCAAAAATCGGAAAGAAGTATTGATTTATTTTTTCATACTAAATATCCTCAGTAAGATACAGGCAAAAACCTAGTTTACTGGGGATACGACAAATGAAAGGCAACAAACCCAGATCCATTAAAATTGTATGTCCAAATCAAATTACCTGTTGTTTTTTCGCAAATTGTCTATATTTCTTGTCATGTGTAAAAATAAATAAATAAATAAAAAAATTTAGACCATTTTACATCTGAATTTATATTTAAACAGTAGCCCATATGCTACTTATCATAATTTTTACAGTGCTGTTAAGCAACATATAAATAACTTTTTGCGATCGGAAATTTGGTTTTGATCTATCAAGTCTATGTCCGATCTGTCAAGATCTGTCAAGTCTATGTTCGATCTATCAAGTCTATGTTCGATCTGTCAAGTCTTGCTCAAGTGCAACAAATTGCATTTCCTATAAACCAATACCCGCGCAGGCATCTTCCATTCACAAGATGGCTGATGATTACATATCAGATAGTAAAATATTTTTTAAATTTCACAGGACAAAAAATATATATACAATTTGCGAAAAAAACAACAGGTAATTTAATTTGAACACACAATTTTAATGGATCTGGGTTTGTTGCCTTTTATTTGTCGTGTCCCCAGTAAACTAGGCTTTATCCTGTATCTCACCGACGAAATATTGAAATAACATAAAGCAAAAAGTATGCATAAGGGAAGATTGTGCATGACAATATGTATGAGTGTGTAGAAGACGACAGGTTTGTGCATGGATAAAAAAGTTTGGAGATTTCTCATGTCTACCTATTATGTAAAGGGCTCGTCGTGATGTATATACGTATTGTAAAGGAGTTGTGTTTACACTACTGCAGATTTTTTTCAGAGACATAAAGGCAAAAAACAAATTCACCTCTTGGACCACTACGCTCGTCTCTCCCTGCAAGGGGCAAAAGCTAGGGCCATTTCAAGTGCCGTAACTGCTTCCTGTCCTAGGGGAGTTGCCATGGCAACCTGGGGGACCAGACGGACACTTGTCAGGGGACCGAATTAGAAAAAGAAGACTGATTTTCAAAAAACCAATTGTATCGATTTTGGAAGACACATGGTTTACCTTGCATTTGTTTTATTTAATGCTTCATTGTAAAAATGTACAATCGGCGAGCTTATTGCCCTGCGGCAATATCTTTCAACAGAACAGTTACGAGTATATAAGTATGATATGTGTATGATATGTCGTGCCAATTGCTGATTGCCCTGCGGCAATATCTTTCAACAGAACAGTTACAAGTATATAAGTATGATATGTCGTGCCGGAACAGGTACGAGTATATAAGTATGATATTCGTATGATATGTCGTGCCAATTGCTGATTGTCCTGCGGCAATATCTTTCAACAGAACAGTTACGAGTATATAAGTATGATATGTGTATGATATGTCGTGCCTATTGCTGATTGTCCTGCGGCAATATCTTTCTACAGAACAGTTACGAGTATGATATGTGTATGATATGTCGTGCCTATTGCTGATTGTCCTGCGGCAATATCTTTCTACAGAACAGTTACGAGTATGATATGTGTATGATATGTCGTGCCAATTACTGATTGAGATGTTGAATTTTTTTGCGTTATACAAGAAACAGAAAAAAAAGCATTAAATTTTACCTAGCATTTGTTTTATTTCGCGCTTCATTGTACAAATGTTTAATCGGCGAGTTTATTGCCCTACGGCAATCTTTTTCAAAAAAACCTGTTACTAGTATATATGTGTATGTCGTGCCAATTGCTGATTGAGAGGTTAAAAACTTTTTACGTTATTTATTTTTTCTTTTCTTATTTAACACTTTTATTGCAAATGCAATCTGGCGGGCTTATTGCCAGGCGGCAATCTCTTCCAATCAACCAGAAACACAAGAAACAGAAGAAAAAAAAAACATTAAACAAGTCAGGAGAAAAAACTACAAATTAAAACTAGAGTAAGTAAGACTAACTCCGTAACCAAATTATCAAGACTGTGTGTCTTCCAAGACGGGATTCACGGATTCAATTGCCGTTGATACCCATTTTTTAAAAGAGTTTTTGTCTGGTGTTCACTTAACAAAACTTGTTAAACATTTTTCTGGTTAGTTAGAAGAGATTGCCATATGACAATAAACCAGCTACGCTCTACGATATACAACAAAAGACAGAGTGTAGTTTTATAGTTAGTTTGAATACAATACAGTCTAGTGTTATAGTTATCTTGAATACAATACACACAGAGCCTAGTTTTATAGTTAGCTTGAATACAATACATACAGTCTAGTTTTATAGTTAGCTTGAATATAATACAAACAGTCTAGTTTTATAGTTAGCTTGAATACAATACAGGCAGAGCCTACTTTTATAGTTAGCTTGAATACAATACAGACAGAGCCTAGTTTTATAGTTAGCTCGGCCGGGGGAATGTTTGTGGGATGAGCTCGGACCTTTTAATGTCTTCTCTCTTGAATGTATTTCTTTTTGTCATCTATTTATTTTCTGTGTTTTTTTTTTATATTCTTGTTCTACGTGTTCAAGGGTGTGGGCTGAAAAAACATCTGGTGTCCCCGTGGCTGGGTTCGCCCTATATTGGGGGGGTGTATCTTGGCCGAGAGGATGTTATTAGATGAGCTCAGACCTTTTGATAGCTTCTGTATTTCATGTATTATCTGCAATAGATATGTTTTAGAAGTGTTATTTAAATATATTTTGTACATACTATGTTGCTGTCAATAAACCTATATTTATTTAAAAATATTTATTTAGCTCAATTATAAAGTTTGCTTTCTTAACGGCACTATATAAATTGTTATTTTATTATCATCATTATACAATGGAGACATCTGTACGAAAAAATCTGTACGAACTTCATCTCTGTCTAGTGTGACATGCCCTCATTGCATCCAAAGTACTCCCACGTGCAACCCACGTGGAGGTTTCCTCCGCCTGTAACCCCCGTCTATCCCGGTCCACGTGCAGTTCTAATTGGATGGATTCACGCTTCGTTTATCCTCTCCCTCTCGTCTTATTACGGAATCCCAAAGTGTCTCTTGGAAAAGGAATCCAATTGGACGTCATTGTGTCCAAAATGCCCTACTTTATGGCTGTGCGATTATAGTCTTGAAACTTCGTTTTTTCGAGACGTTTTATATATTCCAAAAAGATTTATATTAAAACATAAATATTATATTTAATAAAATATTATTTATTTATAAGAATTAATAATTTGTTTTAATCCATCACTGTTTATTCTACTTTATGTAACGTTATAACACTACCGGTTTCAAGGTTTACACCTCATCATCTGGTGAGCACAAACAAGCCTTATGAATGCTCCCTCGTTGATGAGGTGAAAACCTTGAAACTGGTAGAGTTGTACCGTGGAATAAACAGTGCTAGACTTAAGAAATTACAATATATTTATTTATTTTATTTAGAAAAGTCAAAATGATTATAAAAATGTACAAAATATACACAGTTACTAGGGGAGCGCAAAACAAGATTGAATTACGTTCGAATTGACACTGACGTACAGTACTCGGCGGTAAGTAATACACATCGGGCTTAAGAAAGAGACTATCGGCCATAGTCGGATGACTTCGGCTTTGTAGAGCGTCGTCTCTGTCATTCATACACGTGTTCCGTCGCGAAACTGTTAGCGCATCGTGCGACAGACACGACGCTCTACAAAGCCGAAGCTAGCCGATTATGGCAGACAGGCTCTTTCTTAAGCCCGATTTGTATTACTTACCACCGGGTACTGTACTTGCGTTTAACGGTAAACATTCGAGTTGGGGTTTTTGGTGGAGGGAAGCTAGAGACAACTTCAGGAAGCAGCTGTGAGATCTTGGGATGTACGTATTTGCCAGATGTTCATCCCGATGCACTGACTTGGATATTTCTAAGGCCTCGAATCTGTCCAATTTATTTCCGTTACTAATAATATGCAAGAATTTGGCATAATTGATAGAAAATGTATGATTTTTTTTGTGAGAATGATTAACCATTTTAGAATAAATTATAAGATTCGTTAAGGCGGATTTGTGTTCACGAAGTCTCTTATTAAAATATCTTCATGTCTTTTCTATATAGAAATATTGCAGTCAACATATGAAAATGTATGAACACTTTTCGTCTTCTCCCTGGCTCCATCCCAACTCACTGTCTACGAAGACTGTTGGGGTCAGCTCTCCTCGTCCTCAGGTTGTATGCTCTTCTGTCCCGGACTACATCCCCCAGGCCGTGCCTCTGCATCTGGTTATCTTTTTGCACCACCCATGAATTCTTTGGTCTTCCTCTGGTTGTTATTCGAGGAAGATCCATGGAGATTGCCTGGTTCACAATGTGATCGGGTGCTCTGCGTCCAACGTGCCCATACCATCTCAATCGCCTCTCCTTCGTTTTACTGTTGATGTCTGTAACACTTAGGCTTCCACAAATGCGTGAGCTTTTTATTTTGTCTCTTAGGGACACCAGCTGACCATGAAAATGTATGCACACCTCTGTTTCTAAGTTTTCCTGTTTTGCCTTTCCCGTTAAAAGTTTCAGGACATTGAAAGTGGTGTAAAAAGCTGTTTTTATGTGAAGAGGATTTTTTCAGTATTTCTTATGTTTTCTTATAGAAACAACTTTGCTCCATTTATAGGGTATATAGTGTATCATATATCTTAATAATAAATTATTTATAAGGTATTTTTGACAGATGTGGATACGTTCAAAATGAAGAGTGTCGCCGGGAGATAACATTGTATTGTATTATGGTTATCATATCGAGAGTATGTGTTTATCTGCCAGTCAATTTTTGAATTTATGGTGATAAGAGTCTCTAGACCGTTTGATGATGGCGCTGTTATGAGATACCGTTATTATTCTCTGGTTCGCAGTAGATAAGGGTGCGGCTCAATCACTTTGAATGCGAGAGGAATCTACGATTCCCTGATAGTTGAGAGAGTTCAAAAGAAATTTGTAAACATATACATATTAAAGAAATTTGAGATATCTTCAATCAAAAGAAAAGGAAGGGATGATGGAGAGGAAAGAAAAATCGGGAATGAAACACGTTATATTACTGACTAGAAATTATGAGTTTTTTCAGTCGCTTTTTAAAGCATGCCAAGGACGGAGCAAGTCTAACATTGGTTTTAACTGGTTTCAGAGTCTCACTGCATGTATAGTTAAAGACGACCTAAAAAAAGAAGAACGATGAACTGGGGATATTGTAAGAACAACATTTTAAAGTGTGGTAAAACGTACTGAATTTATATTATTATGGAAGCGTATTTAGCGTATTTTTCGACCACTTTTTTACCCAAATTACATGTTTTTCTTCCATACATCACGGTGATCACCAAGATACTATTTATATTGCACTTTTAGGCTTCTTTTAATTGTTAAGAACCTTGGATCAATCACAGAGCTCACTATTCGTCAACACACGTGAAAAGATAATAACACTTGCGCATGTCTAACGTGTGAAAGTAATGTTAACAAATCACGTCTTATATCAGATTCGTACCATTTTCTTTCGGGTACCGTCGGGAAACTAACCCGAACTTTCCCGGGTGGAAGTCTTACCAACTAAGCCACGGAAGCTACAATCTGGACCATGCATTAATTTCGTCAATATTATTCATACTTATCATCACGCCATCTCTTCGGTGGTAGGCAGAGAGGACAGAGCGCCACACTTTCCTATCTCAACACGTACATTTCACCTCTTTCACATCCATACAACTTTTACGATTTCTCTGACTTTCTACGTTTCCTCTTTTGAGAATATCTTGATCCAACCTTACTTTCATTGAGCTTCTTTCTTCTTACACGCCTTCCACTCACATTGACACGTTATATCTGTTTTGTTTGTCTTCTTTCATTCATTCGTTACTCATACAAAAACCATCGCAACGTCAATAATATTAATTGTATGAAATAAAGCATAATGTCTAACGAGCTTCAGTGTTTCGAAATTGGATATTGAGAATCCGAGATGCTTTTTCGAGCTCTGATTAATTGCCAACGTTTCTTAACAGTAAGCAAAATCTTAAATGAAAGTAAAAACTATCATTCACATTACAACTGCTGACTCTGTTAATTAACCATCCAAACCCCCACAAGTCACTGACTGAAGGCAATGGGAATGTGAGAAAACGGATTCATCAAGGAAAATCTAAGTCTTCTGGGATTTGTAGAAACCAGGGTACGTTTTATAGAAAAAACTAGATTGATAGTGATATAAATCACTCTATCTGTGTCTTGGGTCTTAAAAGAAGGCTGTGACAGGGTAGAAGTCCATGAAATAGGGTTGTGGAAGAAGATTTATCTACTGAATTTCGCACTTCACATTTTAATAATAGTAATGAAAGGACACTTTATATAACGCATATAAGATAACAGATCTCCTCTAGGGCGCTCTAACGCGGGATTTGAACCCGCTATAATAAATTATAGCGAAATTATATTTGAGTTGAATGTCAGGATAGGAAAGTGGTAGTTGGGGTCATTATATTACGTACTTCCTCTTATCTGCATATGTTTAGTTAACCTTTCCCACCCTGTGCTAAAACACCGTGCGTCCCGGTGCTGTGTATTCAATACACATGTAAAAATGAGCGATTTAAAATCGGAAAAATAAGAATATGCATAGCCAATCGCTTAAATTAATTAAATTTGAAGTCATAAGTGATAATAATTTAAATTGATTTGCTTAAAACATGAAAAAAAAAACATCGGCCGACGTTCACAAAACGGGCGAAGCGACCACCTCCAACGAAAGCTCGCGAGCTACTATAGCGAGATATGCGAGCGGACCGAGATTATATTTCTTGCGTTCAGATATACCGAAGTAGTGAGAGTGAGACGTGAATAGCATCGCTTCGTCACCATTTGCGTTTTTTAGAATGAATATACCTACCTCACACACTGGCACACGTTGGATTGGTGAATTTATTCCCGATTTTAAATAATTATCAAAGATTTTCAGTAATCAAAATATTGGGTAATTCGGCATTACAAAAATGCATATATAATTTATCATGTATTCACTTAGTATCCTTGGTGTAATTAGTGTTACAAAACAATGCTATATAAGTTCCCAGTAGGCGACCTTTTTGCGTAGTTGCTAAGTCGTTTAATTCCCTCCCGGTAGCTGTGGGTCGAATACCGATGGTACCCAAAAAAAATGTGACAGTCTTGTAAAATACTTGGTCAGTTAAATAAATTATTCATCGATGATGATCATTTTGATTTCTTTCTCTATTACCTGATATTCTTTTTCATTAGTGCCTTCGTGTTTCACCCTATTCTAAAAAAAAGCACTAACCAAGTTCTTATTGTCGAGTATTGTTCTCAAATCACCCTCTTAAATCAGGTAATAAAGATAAATTTCTATAGCTTTTGAATCTACAGTAGTCCCCCGTTATCCCCGGTGGGTAGGTTCCACAAACCGCCCCGCAGTTAGCGAAATCCGCGGAAAATAGCGAAACAATCAACAAACTTTTTCTCACACACCATTTGTGTATTTTTTACAGTTTGAGATGAAATATAAAAACGAGTACATATTTTTAATCTGTTTTTTAAATAATTTACGAAAAAAATAGTCGGTCTTTCCATATATTCTATCAACGACAGTGGTTTCCTTTTCTTTTCGTACTAAGTCAAGAATTTTTAGTTTTTCATTTATTACAAGCACTCGAAATGGTCTCTTTGCAGTCTCTGTGTCAACGATATCACTTTTATTTCATTTCTAAGGTATTATTACGGTAAATACGGGTTATATGAACACAAACACTGTAATTTTGGAAACGATCCTATGACAGCGAGAGATGGAACGCGAGTTATCACTTAATTGACTTAAGATGAATCTATGGGGCATTGATAGCACTGATTCGGCGCAAAATTTAAAAAATCGCGAGAGGTCAACCGCGTATAAGTAAAACTACGCTAAAGTAAAGCGCGGATACAGAGTCCATCGATAACGAGGGAGTATTGTATATCGTTTATTGCCTTTTGAGCCTTATAGATCGGCACTCATGCAAAACCATTCAAGTCTTTTTGGGAAAGAAAACCTATGAATTTAAAATATTTAATTAAAAAATACTTTTTCTAAACAATCACCAATACGCTTTGTCCCCATTGGGGTTGACAGAGAGGTCAAACATTCGCTTCATTCTTTCTGGGCAGACTTCTTTCGTTTCTGCCACTTCCATAAATCTTGTTATCACACTCTCCTATTATATGAGCCATTCACTCTGTCATAATTTGATTAATTTGGTCGTGCCTTGTTTTTCTAGGTTTTCTAGTACATTACACATGTGGACTCGCACAACCACCCAGCACAAAAATAAATAATATGTAATGTAACATTTATAAAGATAATGTATTAAACTAATAAAGAAGGGATAAAAAAATTGGATGCACCTCGTATCAAAACGCGGCACGACAAAATGAATAAAATTTATATACGAGGAAGAGTGAAAGCCTGTATAATGGAAGAGTGTAAACGTGGTAAAAGCGAAACCCTGTATAATAGAAGGGTATAAACGTGATAGAAGCGAAAGCCTGTATAATAGAAGGGTATAATCGTGGTAGAAGCGAAAGCCTGTATAATAGATGGATATAAACGTGGTAGAAGGGAAAGTCTGTATAATTATAGGGTATAAACGTGGTAGAAGCGAAAACCTGTATAATAATAGAAGGGTATAAACGTAGTTGAATCGAAAGAATGGAACAGGCATTTTTCTGCTTAGTATTCCAGTGTTTAAGGATACACATGACTTCGGCCACATCTTTTCTTACAAAAAGAGAAATAAAAATATACCGGTGTGCTCCAATCGTCTCACCTGGTGTGCCAACGGATCCAGTACAGCGGTATGACCGGTGAATATGCTGGTGTGCAATGACTCACTCACAGAGTCATTTTCCAACTGAATTGTCGTCGGAATAGTAAGGGAATCCTCGACCACGAGGCCCAACAACGACGAAGACGACATATTATCGAGTTTATGGGCGTGGCAGAAGCGAAAGTAATGTGCTAGAATAAATGAAAGTGGAGATCTGTTTTCTCTGCGTATCCCAATAAAGATGGTGATAATGATGATGATTGATCAAGTATTCCAAACGATGTTTAACAAGAAACGACTCAATAAACATCAACCGACATTTTGCTGTTTAAGTTCATAGTTTTCCAACCACTTGTTCAAACGCGTATGCAAATGTTGACAAATAAACTCAAAAACACCAAGCCAGCGAACACAAAACTAACGAAGCGCCCAGAACTCGGGGGGTGGAAGGTCTTACAGCAGCACTATCATCCATGAATAATTCAGCAGCCTTTTTGGGGTGCATTCGGAATCCCACCCCCGAGCTTTGCAGAGTGGTTTCAGATAGCTGAGCACTTTTATATAGCGTTTCAATTAATTCTGCATTAAGTGCGGTGAATTGATATGTGAACTGCGCTTTATGTGAATCGAATCTCAAACATGAAGTGTGAATCGGCTATGATATTTTAAAAGCGGGACGAATATTCAATATTTATGTCGAAAATTGTATGATAAATAAGACTGTATTTTTGTGGAATTATATGTGGGGTTTTTGGAATTCGTGCTTTGAATCAAATTTCACATTTTGTTTGTTAGAGTTAAATGTTATAATAATATTAAAAGGACAATTTATATAGCGTCGTTTAAAGAACAAACTCATAAATTTTAATGAAATCTAAAACGAATTGTCTTTAAGTTCTTCCTAAAGTTGCACACTCCACCCATATATCTGATACTATGAAGCTAATCATTCCAGACCATGGACCAGCAATGGCAAAAACGCTTTCATAATACCACACCCAACTGAATTGAGTTGAAACAACCCAAAACGATGAAATATAAATCGATTTTAAAGTTCCACTTCTCTCCGAAGGAACATCTCTCGTACACAAATTTGAATGATACAATGAAGACATCCCATTTAGGGACAATTAAGCCAATGTAAACTTTATAGAAGCGGACCTATATGGCAATATTTATGACCATATGTTATATCAGCTGCATTTAAAACATACTGTAGTCTAGAAATTTGTAAATTATAAGTAGAATTAAGTTGTAAGTAGAATTAAGTTGTTAAGTAGAATTAAGTTGTTCTGTAGAATTAAGTTGTTAAGTTGAATTAAGTTGTTAAGTAGAATTGTTTGTTTTAAAATTAAGTTGTAAGGAGAATTAAATTATAAGTATATTTAAGTTGTACGTAGAATTAAGTTTTTAGTATAATTAAATTATTTGTAGAATTAAGTTGTAAGTAAAAACAAGTTGTAAGGAGAATTAAGTTGTAAGTAGAATTATGTTGTTAAGTAGAATTAAGTTGTTAAGTAGAATTAAGTTATTAAGTAGAATTAGTTTGTTTTAAAATTAAGTTGTAAGGATAATTAAATTATAAGTATATTTAAGTTGTACGTAGAATTAAGTTATTAGTAGAATTAAGTTTTTAGTAGAATTAAGTTGTAAGTAGAATTAAGTTGTTAAGTAGAATTAAGTTGTAATTAGAATTAAGTTGTTAAGTAGAATAAGTTTGTTTTAAAATTAAGTTGCAAGGAGAATTAAATTACGTAGAATTAAGTTATTTGTTGAATTAAGTTTTTAGTAGAATTAAGTTGTAAGTAGAATTAAGTTGTTCCTTAGAATTAAGGAAAGAATCTTGAGATTGTTAATACCACATTGATATAATGAGTTGTGAAAGACTTCATCACAGCATTTCACTGCTGAAGTAGGCAAATACACTTTTCTATCTCGATACATAAAAAAATCGGCTCTTTGATATCCATGCCACTTTCTTATGCAGCTCCAACGACTTCTCTTATTTCTTGCATTTTCTTCTTTAAGAATATCATTCTCTTTATCTAACCATACTATTCTTGGTCTTTCTCTACCATGCCATCCAGTCACATTCACACTGTATATGACTTTTTGTTAGTCTTTCTTAATTTATTCATTCGACGTGCCCAAACTATCTCAGATTGCTATTCTTCATCTTACCAAATTGACAAGGCAAGCGCTATATGACTGTATGGAACGTCTTGGTGATCTGTCCTCTCTGTCAGCTCCAAAAGGGGCATGGCGTGATGATGTGAATATATGGATTAATTTTATCCGTACCAAACGAACAAGTTCAACTTACATCCACCCTCGTGATTCACATCATCACACCCCTCTTGGATTTTTTTCCTTTTTTTTTTTGGGAACGTCCCCGGGGATTAAGGCTGTCAATTATTTTTTCAAAAGCTTACGTCTTCTGCCAGGGGGTTTTATTGTTTAATGATATTTTATATTTCACCCTCCTACCCTGACTGCTGTTGAAAAGAGAGATCTTTGCAATCTGATATGGTGGATGTTGCATTTGAAATTGAAAAAAAGTCGTTATTTCAACACAATAATAATCTTTGGAAACGGCGGCCGGGGTCATTATATTGCCATCAAAATAATGCCAACCGTTTGGCAATATAATGCCAATATTGTATTACGCTTTAGTTGTATACAATTGTATACCTGGCGATGTTGTTACTACATGGCAATCCCTTTCAGCCAACCATAAAGTATTTTTAAGAGTCATTCAGTAAAATTCAGACCGCAACCCTTTTACATAATTGTAGAAACTAACAAGAATCGAACCCGCAATCCCTGCAATTATTTGGGTCTTAATGGCTTTGTTGGTAAGACGTCTATCTTATAACACAGGTGTTGCGAGTTTGATTCTCGTTGGTGCCCAAATATTTAAACAGAGATTTCAGTATGGTCTTTATTAAGCACATTTTTAACATGTTTCTGGTTGGTTGTAAGACATTATTACTTGGCAATAAGGTACTATATACAATGAATAATCATGATTTCAAAATTGGTTAAAAAACGAATTGTATGTAGTAACTATTTTTTAACTTAAGTTGTAATAAAGTATGAAAGTTAAATCATTAATTAACTATATTTTTTCGTTTTATGCTGTAAAACCTTGTGGGCTTATTATCATGTGGCAAACTCTTCCATCCATTCATAAATATGTTAAAGTTGCCTCAAGTGAAAACTAGACTGGAACTCTTTTTTTCAATCGGATATGAATAGGAATTGAAACCCACCACCCCCAAGCAGGAAGACAGGCGTCTTAACAACTTAGCCACAGACGCCGTTATGACATTATAGTTTACGAGTGATAATGAAATCCCTATGAAGGTCTTCAACCCCGAAACCTTAGAATAATTTATCCATGTTTGCTGGGTAAATACATCACGACATCTCCCTATCGGGGCAGGCAAAGAGAGAGTGCCTAAATTTCCTATCGCGACACATATCTACATAGGCGACGCCCTTGTGGCCTAGTTGGTAAGACGCTTGTCTCCCATATCGGAGGTCGAGGGTTTGATTCCCGTTGGTACCAAGATTTTTTTTAAATGGATTGCGTTCTTATTTTCACTTAAGGCGTCTTAAACATATTTCTGATTGTCTGGACGATATTGCCACATGACAATAAGCCAGGTTGTTCTGTATAAAATGAAAGGGAAAAACATCTTACGTCTTTTCTACATCCATACTTTTTCTCATACAATTTCTATGACTTTTTACATGTCCTTCTTTCAACGTATCATTCATTTGATATAATCATACTTTCCTTGATCTTTCTCTAACACGCCTTCTACTCACATTTACACTGTTTATTTGTTTCGTTATTCTTTTTTCATTTATTCGTTCTCCGTGCCCAAACCATTTCAGAATATTCTTCTTCCAACAACATATAAGTCTTAAGCTTACAATCATCTCTAATCACTCATTCAGTATTATGTCATACATTGTCACCCTATGTATGTAACATATGCACGCAATTCTACAAAAAAAAAATCGACTGTTTTCAGTCTTGTTGCATGTCCATTTATCACTTTCATGCATCAAAGTTAGTACTGAAATACTGCTGTGGACTATAATCTTGACAGATGTTGATACTGTCCTGTACGAGTATATATGTTTTAGTGCCCTATTAACTTCGTTTCCATCGTCTGAGAAAATACTACCTGAATAGCAGAACTTTGTTTCCACCATCTGAGAAAATACTACCTGAGTAGCAGAATTCTTCAACTTGCTCAAATGTATTTTTACTCACCCATAGATCACATATATGTTACTTCTCCTTTTATACGTTTCTATCACCATTACTTTTTTAATTCTCAGATCTTTCTCTTAACAAATGTCATACAATTTGTTTATCAGACTTCACAATTCTTCCTCATTCTCTGCTAACACTACCATATCATCAACAACTGCGATCCTTACACATTCCACATAACATTGGGATGTCATCCACATAACGTTGTAATGTCATTCATTGACCTGTGTAGTTACTTTGAACACGAATCTATTTAAATATTTAAAAATCAAGGTAACACGACACATCCTTGCTTTACCCTTTTTGGCATATTAAACTAATCAGTTAATGTACTGTTCACTCTAATACATGTTTTATTAGGTTCTAAAGAAAGAAAAAAACATTAGTCCAACTGCAATGAAACTCTCTACACTCGGGTTAGTAGAGGACAAGTATATGTTAACCAACAAATCGTACAACCCGATTCGGAAAGACATGAATAAACGGTTGAAAATATTTGCGTGAAGGGAACGAATCTAGGCCAAAAAGTTTTTCCTTTTTTTTTTCTTAGAAAAACTCTGTAAAAAATTGCATTGCAAGAAGATGAATAAGGATATTTTTGGATTAAATTTGAGAGGGTTCCCTTGCACATGGGGCTCTGCAGAAAATAGGTCATGTTGATCGTTTAGAAGATGGTTCTTCAAGATATAGAAAGGTAGGGGGGGGGCTTGGGGGCACTTAGGAGTTACCCTAAATTGGGAAGACCTGCTGCTGAAAAACTGGATTACAAAAATCCAGGCTGTATCGAAATAATACAAATAATCAAACTGAAAGAAGTAAAATAAATGCTGTAGAAAGGAGTGCACTGAAAAGTATATATGGGGTGACAGATATGGGGTGTATGGGGGGACAATACCATATATGACAGAATACGGAATGAAATGATTAGGGGTAAGTTGGTATAAGCTTTAGAAAAGAGGTGCATGGCCACGCGGTAACGCACTGAACTTCCATCTGGAATGTCGTCGGTTCGAACCCCGCGCTGTGCTATTCCCCTTGAACGACACAGGCTCTTTTTTCACCTAGTGTTCGAGAATATAAGGATACTTAAAACTTCGGTCATATCTTTTCTTAAAAAAAAAGACTAATGTTTTAAATAATATGAAAAAATGCACTTTGAGTTGGTTTGGGCACGTGGAACGAATGAACGAAGAAATACTTATTAAATAAATCTGCAGTGCTAATGTAAGTTCAAGGGTGATAGAGAAAAACTAGTGAAAGTGTGGTCGGATCAAGCGAATGATATTTTGAAAGAATAAATGGTAAAAACTCAAGAAACATCATATGAGAAATATGAGAAGGTGTATGTATGTTTGGGTGAAATTTCTATTAAAAATAAATATTTTCAGATTATTTGAAAGAGATTAAAACAAGGCAATAAACAGACAAGGCACAGAGTTTCATTCATAACACAAGGCACAGAGTTTCATTGTATTGGGTGTTAACATAAGTTGTGTCCGTTTTTTTTCAAAATAAAAAATGAGCATCAAAAATAAAATAAAATGGTAAAGATTATACGTCATTCGAAAGAAAATTTTCTGCTCTACAAGATATTATGATATGCGTTATGGAAGAAGTTGATATGTCCGTTTTGGGTCATTTTGTGTTTATTCTCCCATTTTATAGAAAATATTTCTCAGCATGTTGTGGCAAAACTTGGTGTGTCAGTCATTATCCAAACAAAAGATATATTGTTTGGAAAAACTTAAAAAATACTTATTTGTATTGATTTTAACAGTTGACCAAAGTTAATATTGCTTCTCCTGTAAACTAAGGTTTTACCTTACCTGTCCGTTTTGGACACATCAACTTTTGCCATAACGCCACAGATATTATATTGGGTGTTAACATAAGTTATGTCCGTCTTTTTCCAATTTAAAAATGGGCACCAAAAGTAAAATAAAATGGTAGAGGTTATACGTCATTCGAAAGAAAATTTTCTGCTTTACAAGATATTGTGTTTGCTTTTACGTTACATATATTATTTTATTTGATTACAAGCCTTCAAAATGGAATGTCAAGTAGACGAAAGTGAGCATTTTCGACACCTCCTTCTGTTCGCGTTCAATCGAGGAACAAAGCTGCCAAAGCTGCTCGCGATATTTGCGAAGTGTACGGTGAAGATGCTTTTAATGAAAGGACAGCTCGTCGATGGTTTTTGCGTTTCAAAGACGGTAATTTCGACCTGAAAGACATGGAGCGTTCCGGACGACCAGTGGACTTCGATGAGAACCGCTTTAACCATATTATTCATAAAGATCCCCTTCAAACCACCGTAGAATTGACTAAGCAGATGAATTGTTGTCACATGACTGAATATGAACCACATTGAAAAAAAAAACGGACAAAACTTATGTTAACACCTAATATAAAACGAAAGTACGAGTATAATTCAATAGATAATGCAATATCATGTAACAATAACTGAGCAAAGCTCCAATCTTAAAATAAAACAGAGTTCAAAATTCATCAAAAGCCTTTGTGATATATATCCATGAATTCAAAAATACCCTTAAATCTTCCATTGTTCCAAACTTCTCGGTTACATATTACGCCTTATGAAACAACATCAAATATAACATTCGTAATCAATCTTCATACATCTCCTCTTTCACCCTCTTCTGTCGTCGACAAGTCTCCCGCTTCTACATATACCTGTCGTTATAACAAATCTACTTCTTCCGTTCATCCAGCCCTCGTGATGATTTCGCAATTATAATTCTTCTAGCAGAATCTTATTGTATTTTGGCAAGTGTCAAAAGCAGGGTTTAACTCTGAATATTGTACCGGTTTACCGGTTAATGTTACATTAGCAATTTACTTTTCAACTGACTCTTCTGTTACAGTTATTTGTCATTATTATTTTATTTTATGACAAAGTATGGTATTTTATTAATATATTGTAGTTATGAGTCGTATAAAGGTGTTAATTATTTCTAAGAAATTAAATATTAAGAATATTAAAAATAAAATGACAATTAGAAAATTTAAATAAAGTTAGAAATTTTAAATAATATACAAATTAGATTTGCTCATAATAATATACAAATTATATTTGCTCTACCAAACGATTGTCAGACCCCCCGCACTCCTCTATGGCTCCGAATGCTGGACGATGTATAACTCTTACTCTAGGCAACTAGAAACTGCTGAAATGCGCATGCTAAGATGGTCAGCTGGTGTGTCCTTAAGATACAAAATAAAAAGCTCACGCATTCGTGGATACCTAGGTGTTACAGAAATAAACAGAAAGATGGAGGAGAGGCGATTGAGATGGTATGGGCACGTTGGACGCAGAGCACCCGATCACATTGTGAACCAGGCAATCTCCATGGATCTTCCTCGAATAACAACCAGAGGAAGACCAAAGAATTCATGGGTGGTGCAAAAAGATAACCTGATGCAGAGGCACGGCCTAGGGGACGTAGTCCGGGACAGAAGAGCATACAACCTGAGGACGAGGAGAGCTGACCCCAACAGTCTTCGCAGACAGTGAGTTGGGATGGAGCCAGGGAGAAGAAGAAAAGATACAACGAGGCAAGGCAGTGATTTCTGACGAACTTGTGAAAAAAATTGAAGAACAAGTGCGAAATGACCGCCGTGTGACGCTTGACGACCTTCACGAAGAATTTCCTGACTTTTCTCGAAGTTTCTTTGGTGATATCGTGTCGGAAAAACTTAGTTACAAGAAGTTGTGCGCGAGATGAGTGCCCAGAATGCTCTCACTGGAGCACCGTCAAAATCGCGTGACCGACGCGCGTGAATTTTTGGATCGTTTTGCACAGGAGGGAGAAGCTTTTCTGGACTCTATCGTGACGGGGGATGAGACTTTTTCGATCCTGCATAAATGTTGTAACCTTACTTTCTGTATGACCCTCGTATATAGCACGCGAATCAAACCCTTCACATTGTTTTATTAGTTAGTCCCTCGACTTATTGATCGACGTTATATTTTTCCTACTACCTAGCCGCAGATGAAATCGTTGTATTTATTATATTTAAATTATTAAATGATTCATATTAAGTTGGTTCTAATTTTTGCCAGTTCCTTTTTAGACTGGCATTAAGTAAAACTAACATGGCAAGTGCTCTTCCTCTGTATCAAGGGCTGTCCCTTTTGAATAAGGCCCCGGATATTGACATATTCATTCCCAAATATGTATTTAAAGAAAGCATTTGGAGCTTTCTTAGTAATGGAAATGACTTGTTTCAGCTAAACTAATATTCTTTGTTGACTAATTTTTATTTTCTTACTGCTGTATATAACGCCTCTTTACGCTTAACATGTATTTTTTTCTTGTTGGTATATATTAGTTCTCTTAAATTTGGTATGTAATTGGGTCTAACCTGTGTAAGCTTTCTAAAAATAAAGTTTAAAAAAATATATCTTTTAAGACTTCAAATTCTTACAGCAACCATTTATTTTCATTGTATAAAGCTCTTATATAAATATTTCACCCAACACAGAAAATAAAATTATAAAACAATTTCTGATTACTTGGTAGAGATTGCGTTTTGGCAATAAGCTCCTCAAATCTTATGATACATTGAAATAAATACACAGTGATATTAAAATCACATCCACAGTTGATGTAACATTATCATTTACAAAATAACCGATATTCAAAAAATATATTATCCCGGTAACTATACAAAGAATAAAAAGCTCCCTGAGCCATACATTAAATCCAACACGCTAAGTTATTAATTATGCCACACCGGGACATGAAGGGGTGACTGTCGCCTCCATGTGTTACATCCCTCCTTTGCCCCATGACATCTCGTCTCTAAAGAATTATCATTATTTAGCGTGCAAAAGTTTTTTTTTTTAACTTAACACCATTTGTTAACAGAAGCAGTTATATTTTACTTATTTTAACTAAAGGAGTCAAATTTTGTGAGCAAATTTGATAAAAAAGCACTGTTGATTCTTCAAAACAGTATTTTTTTTAATTTATTAGATAAAGTAATCTATTATACATACCTTTGGCAAAGGCTATTCACATATACAAAGTTATTACTGGAACACATAAGGATTAATCTGATTTCTATATTATTTATTTGTTTAATTAACGACACAACAGTGTCTTTATATACAGATGAACATGTGACAGGTTATACAAGTACTTAAAATTATTGACCAATAATACAAAACTTTATCTTAAACTAACATGAAGATACAAAAAACAGTAGTAATAATAAATTACAGTCATTGTTTTAAAATTATTTAATAATTATATGTATATTTAAGTTCAATATATGTTATGTATGTATACCACAAAATATTACCAAACTTCACCAAGCAGACTTACGTAATTGTCAAAGACTTATTTTATAGAGGTAAACAACTCAGATTAACTATAAGGTCTTTCAAATTGAGCTTTTTTTTTATTCAAATTTTTTTAATTCTTGAATAAAACACACAATTTGCTTTGATTTCAAAAAACTTTTTATTGGTCATTGAAGTATAATGTATGACATTTAAACACAAAAAAACAATATCCGCCAAATGTCCACCTCTTGCAGCTCCAAAGATTTCCACTCTTTTGTCAAAATTTTTGATGACATTTTGGCATAATTGCAATTGTAACTGACCAATAACGCAAGTAATTTTGTTTTTCAGCTCAGGAATTGATCGGGGGTCATTCTTATAGACCTGGCTTTTCACGTAACCTCAGAGAAAATAGTCCAACGGTATCAGATCACATGATCTTGGTGGCCAATTAACATCACCGTTTCTGGCCAATTAACATCACCGATACATAAAATTATTCAACAATTTGAACGCGTTGTTGTATTGTATACGACTCCAGTTTCATAAATGTCATGCATTACACTTCTCAAGTGTCACAAGAATCTGGCAAGTTTGCGACGCCGTCTATGTTTTATCCAAGAATTAAAAAAACCGCTCGGTTTGAAATACTCTTTATAAACTAACTTAAATTTAAGTTCCACCGTGTTACTTTTATTTTAAATAATTTCAATATTAAATTTACTAGAAATAGTTATCACATTCAAACATACTAACGTATAACTAAATAACAATTCTTACAACTAATTATTAAACACGTGCATGCCCACTCGTTCAGGCGCTGCTTGCATATCCACCACATTCACTCAGACCTTGGTCCTCTGCTAATACTGTAGGTGGACTAATCAGGCAATAGATGATACATCGGAAGGCCAGTACGTACAATGGAAAGGTGCCGTTTAGTAGCTGGTCAAGATATACGAGTACTCTATTTTATCGTCCATAATACCACACTTCACTCTAAATACCAATGTACTCGTATGTTGTACGAAGTAAACCATTTTAAGAAAACTCCACTGCAATTTCTCCAACCTATTTTTTATTATTATTAGATGTTACCTTATTTCAAATAAAGGGTAAAATGTTTAATAAATCTCTTGTTTCCTCTCCTTAACATAAGTCCTTCTCACCAAATCATTTCGAATCTCTCACCCAGCTGGTTTGATGTTAAATCCGTTTTGACAAATTTGTAAATAACAAAATTGAATAATCCTCTCTGTCATCTACATCTGTCTCTCCCCTTTATATATTTCTCCCTTCTTTCCGTGTTCAGTCTCCTTTCATCACTTTGCTCCTTGTTTTCCACTTTTTTTGGGTGTATTTTCATGCATTTTGCAACAGATCAGCTGTCCGGCTGTTACACTTTAAAATTTTATCTTTAGTTAAAGATTTTTTTTGTTTCGTCATGTTGAATTTTATGTTTGAGATTAAATTAAAAATAAGAAATACTGATATTTATATTTCATATTTTTGTAAAAAAAACTAACTGTTATTCTATGTTCATTGTTGGCCTTTGTCTGGACAGAGGGGCTGTTCTGAGAAAACCCATAATGCACAGTTTCTTCAATAAGTGTAAACTAGTAACTTAGATCACGATCCCCGTGGTCTAGGTGGTAAGACGACTGTCCTCCAACTCTGGGCCTACAATTTCGGTTGCCGTTGGGACCCAATTTATTTATAATATATAAGGATTCGAGTCTCGTTTTTTTTTCGATCTTTTTAATATTTTTATGGTAGATTGGAAGAAATTTAGATACTCCGTATAGTTTCTCATGGACATCATATAGGAAGCTGATCAGCAGGCAGATCCGTTAGGAAATAGAGGGATAACTGACAGTCAGCATCCCGGGAAAAATTCAGAAAAAAATATCAATAATCAATCTACTGCAAGAGGAAAAAAAGAACTTGCCTAAGTGTCTGTAGTACAAATACCCATAATGCACGTATTTTTCTATAACTTTAAAGAAGGAAAATACTTTTATCATTATCGGGCGATTTCCTAATAAAGGTAGTCAGAAATAATACACCTTCATTTAATTCTATACTGACCCATATCTATCGCTTTTCTATACTGACCCATATCTATCGCTTTTCTATACTGACCCATATCTATCACTTTTCTATACTGACCCATATCTATCGCTTTTCTATACTGATCCATATCTATCGTTTTCTATACTGACCCATATCTATCGCTTTTCTATACTGACCCATATCTATCGCTTTTCTATACTGACCCATATCTATCGCTTTTGACACGTTCATTAACTACTTCATATGTAAGTTAGTTATATTTATGTTTTTTTTTTTCAAGAATAGATATGACCGAAGTCATAGGTATCATTATACCTTCGAACACTAGGCGGAAAAAAAAGCCTCTGTCGTTTGAGGGGAGTAGCACAGCGCGGGGTTCGAACCGACGATCTTCCGCACGGAAGTCCAGAGCGTTACCACGCGGCCATGCACCTCTTGTAATATTTTTTTTATATTACAAAAATTTGCCAAAGGCTATACCTATATATAAATTTATATATTAAGGACTTATCTTATTTATGTATTTTAACTATTAACTAAAATAATTTTAATTTACCACATGCAATTTTCTTTTTAATAATCTTAATGTTCAATTTCTTAGAAATAGTTTAAAACTTACATACAAACTTATAACTAGATAACAATTCTTACAATTAATTATTTTCATACTAATTATCAAGCACGTATTATTTGCGAGATTTCTGCGACACTTTTATTGTAAAGTGAATGCAATTTTCCCATGGCTCTGTCCCACATTTTTTAATGGATATATTTAGATATTACTTCTTAAGCACTAGAAGAGATCTGCGCACCTTTTTATACATATTTATAATTTGCTAACGGGAAAAATAACAAAACCTTTTTTTATGTATAGCATTTTGTTTCATGTTGCGGACAATTATTTACGCCATCGCGAATTAAGAATATGTTCGGCACCGTATTCACAAACTGAGCTGTTCAGAGCATCACCACTCGCACACGGAATGACCTTATTGAATGAATTTTCCGATTTTGATATACTTAACAT
Organism: Odontocerum albicorne; assembly: GCA_949825065.1. Taxonomy (NCBI): domain Eukaryota; kingdom Metazoa; phylum Arthropoda; class Insecta; order Trichoptera; family Odontoceridae; genus Odontocerum; species Odontocerum albicorne. The sequence goes on along the minus strand of OX463866.1, from coordinate 6,736,198 downwards.
CTCGATGAGGATTGAACTCTTTAATAACGCTACATGATGCAGAAGAAGATAAATTAACTCAGAATATTTGAACTTAAATTTTTTTTTTCTTTTGTTTCAGGTTTGTTTACGTTCTTGCTTTCTTGGGATAAAATGAGACAGTTGAAGATACTTGAGTAAAATAGGTCAGTTGAAATGAACAACCTTATTTGATTGAATTGTTAAATGGTATGTATTGAATTATATTAAACGTTGTTAATTTGGCAATCAATTTTATTTATTTATTTATACATGGCAAACTAACACATCTATTCTCGAAGAACCGAGAATCACCGACACGTTGTTGACAATATACCTTCGACGAGTCTTCCGATTATTCGGACACATTACTCGTGGTCAAGGAGACAGTTTGGAGAGGGTTGTGGTAATAGGAGGCGTGGAAGAATGACACACAAGCGGAAGAATCCCAATGCGTTGGATTGACACAGCTGGACTACCCTTAAAAACTGCCTTTCAAGCTGCGGCGGAGTGTAGGGATGGATGGAGAGGCATTGTCAGAGGCTATCATGGGAGTCATGAACTACACGGCAGGATGCTGATGGTTTGTACATGACAAGAAATTTTATAAGTTCCTAATTTATGACGAAAAACAACAGATAATTTAATGTGAACACACAATTTTTATAAAGCTGAGTTTCGACAACGCTCCGATCCACTGCCTGAATTTTCGATATCGTTTATGCTAAAAGGCTGTTAATTGAGATAAATTTATCTTGACGAGATTTTTGTATATTTTCCCAATCGAGTGCTCACTACTAGCTCTTTTATTTTTTTATAAGGTACATTGAAACGTTAAATTATATGAATAAATTAACTTTATAGTTATATTTTGTTTCATCAAACACTGTGTATTCCACTTTATGTTACGGTATAACCCTACCGGTTTCAAGTGTCTTCTTTGTGTTCCTCTGATAATGAGGTGAAAACCTTGAAACCGGTAGGGTTATACCTTTTTATATAGCGAAATAAACGGTGTTTTATAAAGAAAAAAAAAACAAATTACAATGTATTTAAACCTCCACAATATTAATTAATGCCTTAACTATAAATAGTATAACCATTCTATTTTGAAAAGTTTTCCAAGGACTTCCTTTTTTTCTGAAAAAAAAAAACATAATACCAAATAAATAAACACCCTCCACCCTTTTTTAAAATGATTCAATTATTTTCTTGCTTGTTGTTATTGTTTTCTCATTTCAGAAACACTTGCCATTTGCATATTTAGATAGATCCAGTAGATACAATAAGGACTAGATCCAGTCTTGAAGTATGACTTCGCACGTTGTATTTCACCAAGTTCCAACCCCCTCTTTCAGTATCCCATTTAGGAGAATACCCCTTATTGAATACATATGGCCTGCTTAATCAAGAACCCTTGCTTTCCTTTCCTTGGGTTTCTTTATAACCCCTTTTTACACCCTTGTGGTGTTTATGTTGAGCTTTTTTACTTACTCGCCTTTGTACATTTCTTATCATTTATTTTGTTTACATTCAACACTTTTTTTTTAAATATAACGAAATAATCATATTTTTTAACTTAAGACAGAAAATCAATATTTATTTAAGCTCTAACAAAAGGAAACGTCGGAGATGAAAGAAATAGTATTATAAATTATTTCGAAGAGGCTGTAAATAATTGTCACAATTATCGTACCACTTTGGTCACCTCACCTAAACTTCCTTACACATTTGCGTATAGTTATGCACATGTTTTTATGAACAAAAATATCGTTGTTGCTGTAGTTGAGGATTTCCTCGATGTTCCAACGTCAATTCAATTAGAAAACAAAGCTGCGCCATGGAATTTTCGTTTCATTCTTCTTTGTTTACTCCTCTTTAAGTGAGTGAGCTTTTGCACACCAGCAAACTCACCGGCCACACGGCTTTACTGGATCCAATGGCACACATTTAGTGAGATGATCGGAGCATGCCGACATGTTTTTTTTCTTTTTTTGAAAGAAAATGCATGATTAAAGTCATAGATTTCCTTATAAAGATATACGTAAACAGTCTCTCCTGCATCATAAGTTGTTGTAGATACAATGGTATGCAGTGCTGTCCAAGGTATTTTTCAGCATGCGTCTCCAGCACCACATACCGAATGCATCTATATTTTTATGTATATTACTTAAAAATATAGATGCATTCGGTATGTGGTGCTGGAGACGCATGCTGAAAAATACCTTGGACAGCACTGCATACCATTGTATCTAAAACAACGTATGTTCCGGAGAGACTGTTTACGTCTGTCTCTAACATGTACTTCAACTGTTTTGCCGTTTACACTATGAAGAGGAGAGGTAAATTACGAAAAAAATATTGCTAACGGACAGTTGAGGAATATCGAGACAAATGATAAAACACCAACCCAATAGACTGGCCATGTCAAGAACGCAACAGGCATGAAAGGCTTTAGAGATATCCAAAATAAGAAGGGGTGGGGAATCTTTTTTGGCAGGGTTGAGATAGACCGAACAGATCAAGACTTTCGGCCATGAGGAACGACCAAAGAAAACACTTTTTTTTTGTCTTTACTTTCTATAAAACATTTATTAGTATATTAATTGTGCTACGAGTCTTTTCCCTACTCCCATAACGTTGGACATTTAGTTCGTATTCACTTGTAATATTTTAAAATTCAGGTGTGTCGCCGCCGAAGGAAGACTCCATTTCTTATTTGTAATAAATTAGCGTCGCACTTAAATCTTTTAGTGTAGATCGCACTGAATGGGGGATTTATTTTAACCCCATAATAACGTGGGTGCTGGTGAGATCGAACTGAACTGAATATACAGTATTTTCTCTCTCTTCTAATATGTACTATATTTTCTCAAATTTCCACTTCACATCACATCACATCTATCCTCCTGAAACTGTAATCCACCGTAAGGCCCCTATTCTCACCCCCTTCACAGAGAAATATCCCTTATTGAATACATACGACCTGTTTAATCACGAAACATCCCCTTTTCGAATCCAGTCACCCCAGTTCGGCACGATACATTTCACCTCTCCTGAAAATTTCCTGAAAATGTGCTGAAAAACCTGGCTCTCCAGAGAAAGGAAATTGATACTAAGATCCTATTTGACTCTTTAATATTTTCGTGTCTCTGAAAAAACAATTCTGGAGGGTGTTGCAAATGATAGGCTTTGAAGTCGATTTGTCTCAAAAGAACACTTTGTTTTCTTTTCTTTTTGTTAAAAGTAGGGGTTGAATGTTTCCTGATAATCATTCAATATTTTCTTGCGCGAAATTGGCGATTTTTTTTTAAACAAACATTTTCACTTGGTTTTTGTTAGTTGGTTGAATGCATTCAATGTTTTTGTTAGTTGGTTGAATGCATTCAATGTTTTTGTTAGTTAGTTGAATGCATTCAATGTTTTTTATTAGTTAATTAGGCATTCCACCCTGTGAAGAAGATAATTTGTGCCAATGAAAAAGTAAAGGAGAGGAAGTCTTGTGAAATTGTAGAAAACTGCGAAAGCACTAAATATTTAAGAAATTATAATAAAAATTCCAATTATTTATTTATTTATATGTGGCAAGCAATCTTGTATATACATAATTTAAGAAAAATAACAGGTATTATAATGTAGACATACAATTTTAATGGATCTGGGTTATTTGTCGTGTCCCGAGTAAACTAGGCTTTTGCCTGTATCTAACTAAGAATAAATAATTGAACTACTCGTATGCATTTATATAATGCCTTTTGAAGAACATATTACTCGCATGGGCGCTCTAATTGTGGATGAAAACCGACAATTATTGATAGATTTAAAATATTTAAACAAAAAAAAAATCAAGTTGATTGTCAGTATAGGAAGGTGATGGCTGCGGCCAATGAATAAAGAACTTTGCCGCATCTGCATGTGTTTAAAAAACATATTTGACATAATAATTACCACGGGACATACAATGAACCTTTTTTAGATCTTCCGATATGTGTCAGTTACACATTCTGCTGCGCTGAATGGACACTTAGTATGTCCCCCATAACAGCGTTGGTGGTGTTGGGATTAAACTCACTGATTGTATGTTTATATATGTATTTATTTTATAATATTTTAAATCTGTCAATATCGTCGTTCCTGGTCCTCGTAGTCGAGGATCCCCTCGCCATTCTAACGTCAGTTAGAAAGCGAAGCTATGCCGTGGAGTTTTTTTTTAATTGAGTGACCTGTTGCATACCAACAAACTCATCGGCCACACTGCTGTACTGGATCCGATGGTACATCGAAGTGAGACGATCGGAGCATACCGGATTTTTTTTAACAATATATATGACCGAAGTCACAGGTTTTTACCCTCGAATAATAGACTGAAAAAATAGCTGTGTCATTCGAGGGAATTAAAACAGCACGGGGTCCGAAATGACAACCTTCCATATGGAAGTCCAGTACTTTACTGCGCGACAATGCACCTCACATGTTAATATAGATAAAAGTGGGTTCGATTCACGAGTTACAGCGCTCTTGGAGAGAGTTTACTCTCTAAACGGCGTTGTATAAAATGTTATCTTATTTCTTGAATCTTAGAACAGACGTTTGTTACTCTTTGTGGTGTCATGTTTATAATATTTTAATAAAATAAATAAAACAAATTTAATTTTTAATAAAATAAATAAAACACCTCTTTTTATTTTGTATTCAGCACTGTTTTATTTGAGATCACTACCGGTTTCAAAGGCCTTCGTCTTCCTCGTCAGGTAAAGTTGAACTAAATCGTGCCTAAAATTTTTTTTTAAATTGCCTAATATCTAATCCCCTCTCCCTCTCATGTACCTATTACAATTAGAAAAAATATTTTTTAGACTTAATTTAGTTCATCTTAACCTGACGAGGAAGCGGGGTCATTGAAACCGGTAGTGAACTAAAATAAAACAGTGATTAATTAAAAAAAAAATTTTTTTCTTAATTATTATTATTCTTTAATTACATCTTTTCCACCCCACAGTTTCACTTCTATATCTTAATGTTTGAACCAATATACCATTATGAACTTTGCTAGTTTTGCTTCGTTTGAAACCGTTCTGATATTTAACAACGGTACAACGACTTAACCTAAGTTTTATATTTATAAAAGAATCGATCGTTTCGGTGATATATGACATTTTCGGGCAAGACAAATCCATTTATTGGCAATTTGATCCGAACTTCTTTTATTTTCTCGTTGTTTGATAAAAGATTATCTGCCTTTTACGAAAAAGAGTAAAGTATCACATTAGTTAAGTGAAAAGTTTTTTTAGGGGAATACATAAGAAAGGCTTTTGTCAATTTAACTTGTTTACTTTGGTTAAGATCGTAAATAAAGGGCGAGAAAAATAGTGAGATATCGTTAATATTGATAGAATATTTGTTATGATCTTATTTACCTTATGTAAAAGCTTTTACTATAAAAATCAGATTAAAATGATTGTTAAATAAAGCTTGTTTAACCCTTCCTTCCCTGTGATGTGTAACTAGTACACATTAATTCTTAAAACTTGAATATCTCTATAAATATAATAAATACTGGGTTCAGATTTTAGGTAATCCTCCGTAATACATTTACGCATTGAATGAAAAAATAATATAAATAATAATTGGCACTTATAGGCCACATCAGAGATATTTTGTCAAAAATCGGGAATAAATTCACCAATACAATCAAACGTGTGCCAGTGTGTGACGTAGGTATTATTCTAAAAAACCGCTATGGATGAGGAAGCGATGATATTCACGTCTCACTCTCACTCTACTTCGGTATATGGAAACGCAAGAAATAGAATCTCAGTTCGCTCGCTTCAGTAGCTCTTGGGCATCTATTTGAGGTGATCTCTTCGCCCGTTTAGTGAACGTCGGCCGATGTCTTTCATATTTTCAGCAATTAAATTTCAATTATTATCTTTTTTGACTTCAAATTTAATTAATTTAAGCGATTAGCTATGAGTTTTGTTATTTTTCCGATTTTAAATCGCTCATTTTTACATGTACTCGTATATTGATGGTTATTGAATACACAGTACTGGAACGCGCGAATTTTTTTAGCACAGGAATGAAAAGATTAACAGACGAGAAGGACAATATCTTTCAGCGGTAGGGTAATCCAATAGTATGGAGTGTTACATATGATGGAGCTTTTGCTGTTGTTGGTCTTGTTGTGCGGAATGGTATGTCTCTTAGTATTAGAGATAACATATGAGTGACTTGTACAACTTTAGGAAGCACTGAAATGGAACCTATGTTTTGGAGGTCTTATCAAAATTTATGATATTAGATGAACACTATACAATACACTACGGGACATTTGGAATGAGGCTTTATAATACTAGAAAGGGTTCAGAAAAGATTTCTCCATCGTCTCTACTTGAGAGTATGTGGAAATTATTCCTGGGTTTAGCCAAATGTCTTCTTACTGGTTATGACCATTTGAGAGAGGAAGATCTCTTCGACTAGGTGTCCACTTTTTTTGTTTGCTCGGAGGTAATCTGGTTAATCCATCCGTCCTGAACAGTCTTGGTTTGTATGTTCCGGGTAATTATCTAAGATGTTATGGCTTTTGCAACGAAAACACTTTTAGAATTTCAACTGTGTAGTTTTATTTGTATGAAGGTTGAATTACATTTTAAGTATAATATTAACAGTATTATAAATAGTAATAGCTATGGTCTTTACATAGTAGTGGCTTTAAAAATAATGATGTCGCCTCAAATATGGCGTCCTATTTATAGCAAAGATAGCTATACCTTCGTTAGATTATGAAGGAATGTTATGTTTGCCCTTAAGGTCAATCGTCGCAACTTTCTCCCATTTAGTGATATTAAATCTTTATTGAATTTGGGGAGATAAGCGCCGGCGAGATGGTTAACAACTTAAATATAATACATCGAGTAATAATGCTAATATTGGTTAGTAGCGATAAGCGTGACATGGGTTTACATAACTTATAATATTTATTTGAACATCTATAAGCTTACATTGGTTTTGTTACAGATAATAATATTTATAGGTTCTTAGATAAGCGGAACGGTGAATGTATAGATAAGATTAGCATGTGCTGGCAGTAGATACATGACAAAGACAACACACCTTATCAACCTATAAGTCAAACCAACCTGCTTTAGGAAATACTAGTTGGTAGGCAAATCACACTTTTTATCCGTGCGTGTCCTCGTATAGACGTGTTTCATGTGTCGCTCAGCTCCTTTAGAAGAAAAAAAAACTCTTAAATTTAGTGTGATACTTGACATAATAATTTTTTTTATATTATTAAGCATTCCATATTTGGAATGTTTTTTTAATCAAATAAGTCTTAAAATTTTATACCTATTTTTTTGTACTTGTTGTTTGTTCCTTGTATATCATTATCGTATTCTTCTCGTGTTCTTCATCCTCATGACTGAGGGCCGTGATCTTCATGATGAGGCCTGCACAATATGTTTCCAACCATTTCTGTCTCCGGCCAGATGTGAAGCCTTCCACAGCGTAAAGTTTGTAACGTCTTTGATCTGATCGGTCTTACGCAAGAGGTGCAGCCTCATGGTCTACTACCAGAAACATAGCTCAGTATGACAGTCTTTTCGAGACTTTTACAATCGGATCTCGATATGTGTGCGAGAAAACGCAGTTCAAAACAATCTCACACAAATAATTCCATCTAAATACAATACTATATAGGCATTTTGTATGTTAAGAGTTAAAGTATTTCTAGGAATCTCTGTTCACTTTTTTCATTTTGAACGAATATGGCGAGGAACGCAGCATCTCTCCCCGTACCCACTTGAGATGGCAACCAGACCGTCTCGAGTCTCGAGTGCTTTGTGAATCATGATTTTAGAAAGGGACCCTCAACCTTTGATTTTTCCTCTTTTTAGTCGTTTTATTAATTCTGCAATGCTCTTTACGACATAATATGCGTGTACGAACTTATATTCATATTTTTTAATGAATTTTTTTTTATTTATTTACTTACACTACATTGTAAAAAAGAACATTCTAGCGGGCTTTTTGCCAGTCGGGAATATTTTCCAACCAACCAGTAAATAAAGCAAGTTCCAATGTCGCAAAAAATATTCAAAGAAAAAGGAAAAGGAAGGGATGGTGGAGAAGAAAGGAAAAAATCAGGAGTTAAACTCGTATTTCTGACTAGAAATTGAGAGTTTTTTCAGTCGCTTCTTAAAGCCTGCTAAAGACGGAGCGAGTCTTACATCGGTCTGTAATTGGTTCCAGAATCTCTCAGCATGGTCAGTAATTGCTATTCTGCCTATTGCGAAACTCTCTTTCTTTAAAACCATACTATCTTCTCTATCATACACAACACATCAACCTTTTAAGTTCACATTTAACTCTAATCACTTCATTCCGTATTCTGCCATACATTGTCACTTCATATATTCGTCTCAATTCATACGCTTTCTTATACAAATCCCACGATTTCTCCGACTTGAAATTTCCCTCTTTCAAAATATTTTATTTATTTATTTTACACATGACAAGAAATATACATAATTTGCAAAAAAACAACAGGGATTTTAATTTGGACACACAATTTTAATGGATCTGGGTTTGTTGCCTTACATTTGTCGTGTCCCCAGTAAACTAGGCTTTTGTCTGTATCTCACTAAGGACACATATCATGAAAAAATAAATCGATACTTCTTTCCGATTTTGGATTATATAAAACCCCGTTGCACATTCTCATCAACCTGACAAACAGTGCCACTCAATTACATATGTATACATCACACGAAATCAAACTCATCACTCCAGACAGACTAAAACGTTTATCCCACAATATACCGCACATAATCATAATTAAAAAAAAAACACCACACTCAAGAGCTCACACAAACCTATGCTATAAGTCATTCCTCTTGCAAGCCCAAATACTCAAACTCCTGTCGCAATAACAACCACGCTCCGACCGACTGCCTAAATTGTTTTCCTTCCTTTGCCTTTATTGAATTCGGCACCCCGTTGTTTTCATGACAGCTAAATAGGCATATTGCCTTTGGGAAAAATATGTTTTAACTCTAGGCACTTTTGGTCAGTTGTAATGTATGTAATGTGTCTCTGCTGAGTCTGCATCATCCCTTCTTCTCGATGGTAGTGCCAGAGAATGGATTGTACAATATAATTCACTTGATCTAACCGTACTTTATTTAGCACACCTTCCACTCACATTTGCACTATATATATTTTATGTTAGTTTTTTTCATTCATTCGTTCCACATGCCCAAACCATCTCAACGTGCTCTTATTCACCTTATTTAACACATCAGCCTCGAGTTTACATGCATCCTTACTTACTTTATTATATATAAAAACGGTATATTGTACCGTTTATAAATAAATAAAGAATATAATTTAAAGACAGCACAAGTTGAGCACCCCAGATGATGTATGGCAGCCATTAGCTCCACAAATATTTGTGTATCAATCATATTCGTGTAAAAAGTGGGCAGGCCTGATTGTGAGCAAACACTACATCACATCTAAGTACTCCATATTTTACCTAAAATGTCCCTTTTTCGTGAAGATCACTTTTGGTATTAAGTTCTTGGTAGTCTAACCCTTTTCCTTTGTTTGTAGGACTTGTGTAGGAAAATAAAAATCGAGATAACTGCTGATCTGCATTGTCACCCTTCAACCCCTTGTTAAAGGGAGAAGGGGATTACAATAATCATTAAAATAATCAATATTTTAAGAGTCAATAGAACTGTTTTTGCAAATAACCCAATGACTTAAATTGCTAGTAAATTATTATATTTTATATATAATATATAGTTAAGGCATTAACATTGTAGAGGTTTAAAGACATTGTAATTTGTTTTTATCAAACACTGTTTTTTTATGTAACGGTAAACCACTTTATGTAACGGTATAACCTTACCGGTTATACTGTTACATAAAGTGGAAAAAAAAAGTGTTTAATAAAACAAATTACAATGCTACTAAATTGATCGTGCACGATGGTGTCCAAGTACCAACTTTGCCGTATGGAAGCGGAGCTTGAGTATTGAAATTGAGTTATAAGAGCAGAATTAATGCTGTAGAAATGCGTGTCTTGCGTAAAAGAATTGTAGTACACTCGCTTATTCATTCTTTTGTCATACATTCTTTCTGCATGTCCAAACCATCTTAAAGCTCTTTTCTTCATTTACAACATCCATTTTATCTTTATTTATTTATTTTTTCTTATTACGCATGACAAGAAATATACACAATTTGAGAAAAACAACAAATATACATATAGTAATTTGATTTGGACATACAATTTTAATGGATCTGGGTTTGTTGCCTTTCATTTGTCGTATCCCCAGTAAACTAGGCTCTTGCCTGTATCTCACTGAGGATATTTAGCATGAAAAAAATAAATCGATACTTCTTTCCGATTTTTGATTACACAAAAACAAAACCCCGCTGCACGCTCCCATCAACCTGACAGTGACACTCGACCACAACTGGAAACATCTTGCGAAATTCAACTCCTCACACATCATCACTCCCGAAAGACCAAAAATATTCATCCCACACTATACCGCACACAATCACAAATCTCACATAAATCCCTTCCACTCGTCATTCATCCTGAAAACCCAAGTACTCAAAATCCTGTCGCAATAACAACCAGGCTCCGATCGACTGTCTAAATGGTTTTCCTCCCTTTACCTTTATTGAATTCGGCACGCCATTGTATGTCATGGGAGCCAAATAAGCATATTGCCTTTGGGCAAAAGAGGTTTTAACTCTAGGGATGGTGAACATTTCATTAGTTGCCATGCGTGTCATGTGTCTCTGCTGAGTCTGCATCTTCCCTTCCTCTCGATGGTAGTGCCAGAGAATGGATTTGAGATGTAAATTGGCTATGTTCAGGACCTGATACTCTCTGAAAAGCTCCGCCTATGAAATAATTTCTGATATCTTCGTTTCGCCTTATTTTACACATTTATTTACACATTACAATTTTTGCTTAGTACACGCATCATTACAACCTTAATATTACTTTTATCCTTCTGCCAAATCCAAATTTCACTTCCATACATTAAGGTGAGAGCCAATACACTGTTATATGTTGTCACTTTTACTACGTTTGATAAAGCCCAGTTGTTGTTTAATACATAAAGTGCTCCGTTAACTTTGTTCCATGTCGCCACCTTTTCAATTTCTCTTTCAACTCGCCTATCACACATCAACTACATTTTTTTATTATTATTTTCTATAAGACTTAACTGTGACCTACAATGTATTCTATAAACGCAGTTATTAACCGCCAATCTTACTGGGATGTTAACCTGGTATTATCTTGTTGTTGGTTTCTCACGTCAAGTTAATAAGTCTATAGTCATTCATACTGCAATGTAATAATATGCGTTTCAAATAATTATTTCACTATCCAGGATACAATATTTCAATTTAAACCCTTTTTCATGGAAAGTCGAACTGTAAAATAAAAATACATGGACAATGCTCAAAGCCAATATTTTGTTAATACTCGTACAGAGCATTAGGCAAAGTATGTGAAGTGGCATCATAGTGTCATTGTAATATAATTGCATCAAATACTGTTTATTCCACTTTTTTATGACGGTATAACCCTACCGGTTTCAAGTTGCACACCTCATCTTCAGGGGAGCACAAACAAGACTAAATGCTGTTCGAACTGGTACCGATATACACGCTTCAACGGTTGGAGGTTGAGGGGTGAGGGAGGCATGGGACAATTTAAGCCAAGAGCGGAGAGATTTTTGGGAAATAACTGTTCAACAGATGTTCGGATCGGTGTACGGTGGACTTAGAAACTTCTAGGGCCTCTAACCTGTCCAATGTATTTCCGTTACTACTGATATGTAAGAATTTGGCATCATCGATAGAAAAAGTATGGTTTTCACGGTGACAATGATTAGCCATTTCAGAATAAATTAGAGGATTTGTTAAGGCGGATTTGTGTTCACGAAATCTCTTTTCAAAAGATCTTCCTGTCTTTCCTATATAGAAATTATCACAGTCAGCACATAAAAGTTTATACACCACTGTTGCTAAGTATTCCATTTTGGAGAAATCCTCTAATTTATTCTGCAATGGCTAATCATTGTCACCGTGAAAATCATACTTTTTCTATCGATGATGCCAAATTCTTACATATCAGTAGTAACGAAATTAAATTGAACAGATTAGAGGCCCTAGAAATTTCTAAGTCAGTACACCGATCCGAACATCTGTTGAACAGTTATTTCCCAAAAATCTATCCGCTCTTGGCCGAAATTGTCCCATGCCTCCCTCACCCCTCAGCCCCCAACCGTTCAAGCGTGTATATCGGTACCAGTTCGAACTGAATTTAGTCTTGTTTGCGCTCCCCTGAAGATGAGGTGAAAGCCTTGAAACCGGTAGGGTTATACCGTCACAAAAAAGTGGAATAAACAGTGTTTGATAAAAAAAAATTACAATGTCTTTAAACCTCCACAACGTTAATGCCTTAACTATAAACAAAATATTATTCTTTCATCACAAATTTCACGTATTTGTACTAATAATAATAATAATAATAAAAGAGCAATTTATATACTAGTAGTTCAGTTTAGTTCGATCCAACCTCCACTCACGATGTTATGGGGGACAAAATAAGTTCACATCCAGCGCGAATTACACTAGAAGATTGAAATATTCTTTATATATTTTATGAGTGCAACGTCAGTAAGTGACGAAGAAGGAACTTCCCAATGGGACCCTTCTCCGGTGTTGACACACCTGAGTGTAAAAAGAATAGTGGGGACGACGGACTTAAGGTCTGACATCACGGGAGAAGGGGGGCTTAAAGCCTGGAGTTCAAACTGCTCAGCAAGTTGCCAGTACTTTCACAGAAAATTCAACAAAACTATCCTTTGACGTTACTAGATTGGAGTAGCCAATAGTTCCGAAGATGAACCGATATGTAAGGCTATAAGTGGAGTTCCCTTCGGAAATTACTGATTCGATACCACAAAATGTGCTCTGCGGAATGATCAAGATGGTCGCAAAAATCTGCAACACGGCAAAGGGACAAGAATTGAAACTGAAGAGTTTGCCACTAAAACTCCCATGGGCAGGGAGAAATTGGGTAGTCCAATAGTTAGGGTGTACCCACGAAGAGCTGAGGTGCGCCCTGGTGCAAGTAAATAATTTAAATGTCTCACTTCCCACGGATGAGGACGACCAACGAAATTACCAAGTTGACAACTGGGCTCAAGGCAGACTTTAAAATGGCGTTAGGGATCATCCCTGGCAAGGGATGAAGACGACCGTTACATTTGCTCGCGAGCTGACCCTTACCGAGAAGGATACCGAGGGCAATTTATATTGCGTCGTTTCCAGATTATAATCAACTTAAGAGCGCTCTAACTCGGGGTTCGAACACACTTTATTAGCATACATATATATCATTACACCGTGTCTCTTGCGGGTTAGGCATCAAGAAAAGATCTTCAAATTTTTATATCCAAGCACACGACTTTCGCTTCCTCCATATTCATACATCTCGTCATGCACATTATTCTAATATTCATATTTATCACTTTACCTTCTTTCAAAATCTGGTCCATTTTGTCCAGCTACGTTTTTCTCAGTCTACCTCTTCTACACACATCTTGCAATTGTGACTTGTATATTCGCTTAGTTATTTGTCATTCTTTCATTATCCATTCTCTCTACATGTCCAAACCATCTTATGTTAAAGCTCCTTTACTGGCAGATTTGAAATATTACGAAAAATATATTTGAGGGCCAGAATAGAAAATTGGTGACTACGGCCATTAGATTAGGAACTTTCTTGCATCTCTTTATGTGTAGAAAATATATTTGGTAAGAAAACCGTAGAAAATGAACTAAAGGAATCTGAGCTGAAAAAGAAACCTTTGAAAAAATCACATTCGGCTTTAGCTGGAGTGTAGTATATGTATGTAATGTTCATATGCAATCATAAATCTTCCCGAAAAGGATAGCCTTCAAGTGATTTCTAAACCTGCACACGCCATCCATATACCTAATACTTTGAGGCAGACAAGGATTGATCAAATAGAAATATTAATCGAGATAACGAACGTTATGGATGTAGATGAGGCGAAATATGTGTGTGTCGAGATTAGGTATTCTGGCACTCTGTCCTATCTGCTTACCCCGACAAGAAAATGACGTGCTTGTAAATATATTTTGCTTCTTGGAGAATTGCAAAATAAAAATATATTGAAACGTGTTTCAAAATTGAAAGATATTTCTCAATTAATACCCGTTCATTGGAATGGTCTGCTTGTCACGTTGTGGATAATCGAGAAACTTAAAAAAAACGTTTCTATACACGAGAAGTCATCAAGGCGCCATGGGGGTGGCTAACTGTCATTTTCCTCCCTAACGATAGCAGAATCTTGTAAACCCAAAGCCTCATTTTTTCCCTTAATTGACTACAGGAATGTTTGTTATCTCGATTCTTGTGTAGAGTTGTTGAATAGATTGGAAAGACTTCAAAATGTTTTGTGTTCTGTTTATTTTTAACCTAATTTTTTTTATCATAATATCGTGCCAGACTCCAGTGACTTTAAATAAGACAACGAAGAAATATCCATGCTCTGTCAACCCTCTTTGGAGTGTAGAACAACCCAATATGTCTTTCGTATATGCGTGTCATTCCGTTTTACTTGTAAGCAAGGACTGTCTTTACAATCTGGTGATGGCGTATGAATGTAGAAGAGGCGACCAATGTGTTTCGATTGAAAAATCTGACGCTATTTCCTTTATGCCTACCCCGATAGGAAAATGGCATGATGGTATGTGTGTAAGCTTAAGAAAAGGTCATATAAACTGAATAAATAAAGGTTTATTGATAGCAATATACACATAGTATGTATGATACATACTCGTATGTACGGATGATGTCGAAGAAGAAATATTTAAGAGAGAAGCTATGAAAATGTCTAGGCTCATCTCATAACAAGCTCCAGTTGCGATATTTTCCCACCAATGGAGAGCGAGCCCGGCCGCGTGGACATGAGATGTTTTTCAACCCGCACCCTTATCGACAGACCATGCCGCCAGTATTTACGAAACAAAAGCTGATTGATTGGAAAAAATGTTTTAAAGCAATATTTATTGCTTGCCATATGTTTTTACATGAACGTGTTAAATAAATTAACAAACGGCGCCAAAGTATAAATAATCAACATTATACCTTCTGTTGCAACTGAGAACTTCAAGAAATTATGCATTATATTTGTGAAACAAGCAACAAATTAATGAAGGGATAAAATTCCAAGTCGGACTGCATGAACAGTACAACAGATTATTTCGAATTATAAGACCCAAGTAAACATTAATTATCGCTTCTCGAATCACGTTTCTCTGCTACCTCTCCATATGTTCGTCCTGTGGGTTCGGTGGTTAGCGCACACGCTCGCCTCGGGGCGGGTTCGAATCCGCTCGGTGACCACTTATCTGTCCGTACATCTTCTCGTGCATCCCCGCCGCCTTGGCAGCAGCTGCTGTTGCCTCGATATCGGCACGATCTATATGCGAATATTGTTGCAATAATGTGTAATTCATGATGATTGTATGCGAGTGCTAATTTGCAACATTCGTATTTCACAATGCATACTTGTTTTATCTAAGAAACTAGATTTTTATGTGTTCGATTTGAAAGAGATATCCTTATGGCAATAATTCTTGCTTAATATAAAAATTAAAAAGGGTTCTATGCTGTATGAACAACCTCACAACTAAGGTACAAAAGTTTCTGACCTAAGCGAGTTTTTATTATTTGCTTTCTCTCTTTTTGCTGGCAGTGAATCGGGGGTTACGTGCGCGTGTTTGTGCGTTATCTTCTCATTCGTATTTATATTGTTGTTTATTTATTTTCATCTTTTGTATTGTGGTTTGTATGTGTAAACATAATTTTTCATTTGTGATTTTATTTTAATAAAATTTGGACACCTATCAGCTTTTCTCTTTTTTGGCTGACAGTTAACCTGAGGCTGTATTACTTTTTTATTTTTTTCTGCCATTTTTTTTATTAGTCTACATGTGCAAGATTGTGGGTAGAAAAACATCTGGTGTCCTTGCGGCCGGGCTCGTCCTATATTGGTGGGGTGTATATACTCGTATTTATTTATTTAACACTTTTATTGCAAATAGAATCTGGCAGGCTTATTGCCAGCTGGCAATCTCTTCCGACCAACCAGATTAAAGTAAATGAAGCAAGTTACATGGTCGCATAAATCATTCAAATGACTATCCATCCCACGAAATCCATGAATACATACGTGAGCATATTTATTTATTTATTATTACACATGACAAGAAATATACACAATTTGAGAAAAACAACATATAATTTGATGTGGACATACAATTTTAATGGGTCTGGGTTTGTTGCCTTTCATTTGCCGTATCCCCAGTAAACTAGGCTTTTGCCTGTATCTCACTGAGGATATTTAGCATGAGAAAAATAAATATGCCCACAAACCCCACAAAGGCAGACAATCACCCGAACATTCCTTTTCATATTAAGTGGTATCTAGGCCGGGGGACGATTATAAGATGAGCCCAGACCTTTTTATAGCTTTTCTCTTAAATGTATTTTTTGGAATTTATTTTGAGTTATGTGTACGTTTTCGGAATTGATTTATAAATATATGTACATGGTATGTTGATATCAATAAACCTATATTTATTTATTTATGTACCACGCCCGTCGCATGGCTAGGTTACGTGACTTTGAACCTTAGTGATATAATGAATTAAAATGATGCCCCTGTTAGTGATATAGCTTTTTAAAGAAACCTCGAGGCAGTTTTTTAGCCGCTGCCTCCATTTAAGGGCATAAGTACAAGAACTCTGCAATTACGGTTATCTTTTAATTCTCAAAAATTAATTTCATTATTTATCTTTGAGACATGTGGACAAATTACATTTTCTCTTTTTGTAAGAAGTGTGTTTGACCCTTTAGCCCTCGGGCGCGAGACATGTGTAACTAAAATAACTTAATTCAATATAATTTATGACTTTCTTGCGGCCCATGTGAACGCACCTTAAGGCGTCATTCTCGAAAGCACGCAAGGTGCATAAAATATATATGTAAATAACCTCCGTAGTCTAGTTGGTAAGACGTCTGTCTTCCAACTCTGATTTTTTTTAGTTCGATTCGCGTTGGTGCCCAATTTTTTGTATTGTAAAAAAAGGGCTCCAGTTTGGTTTTGACAATGCTTTTTAACACCTTTTTTTTTTGGTTGGCAAAAATAACCAAAAGGCAATAAACCGATCAGGTTGCATAGTATTTAATAATAACATCACTTCATACCAGAAAGAGCTGAACTGGTTGAATGTGAGAAATAGACGTCAAATTCACCCTGCGGTAAGTAATATGTTACACATCGGACTTAAGAAAGAGACTGTCGCTTTGTAGAGCGTCGTCTCTGTCGCACGATGCGCGAACTGTCCGTGCGACAGAGACGACGCTCTACAAAGCGACAGTCTCTTTTTTAAGCCCGATGTGTATTACTTACTGCCGGGTACTGTACTGTCTCTATTGTATAAAACTATTAACTGTTCCGCCCCCTTCTTATCTCGCCGAAAATTTCTAGCGTCTTTCAGATTATGGATTTTCGCTACGCTCAAACGGAGATTGTTTATTGGCCTTTTCAGTTCACAGCTCTCCTTTTTTTTACGTCGTCCTTAACTGTCCATGCAGTGAGACTCTGGAACCAATTACAAACCAATGTTATACTCGTTCCGTCCTTGATATGATTTAAGAAGCGACTGAAAAACTCTTAATTTGTAGTCGGTAATTTAACGTATTTCATCCCATTTTTTTCTAACCTCTCCACCATGCTTTTCTTTTACTTTGATTGATGATATCTCACTTTTACTTTTGCTACGTGTGTATTGTTTATTCATTTTATAAATATGAATAATTATTTGAATATTTTTAGCGACTATATAACTTCTTTTATTTAATTTTGTCTGGTTGGTTGGAAGAAATTCCCGCAAGAAACCCGCCAGGTTGTTTTTACGATGAAGTGTTAAATGACAGTAAAGGATGACATAATATAAAAAGAGCGATGAAGTAGGAAGGCCAATAAACAATATCCGTTAGAGCATGGCGCAATTCCATGATTATCGCATGATGGGGAAAAGATAATACACGGATGTTATTTTAATGACTATTTAAATGTATGCCTTTAAACTTCTGTTTTGTTATTATACAAAATAAATTAATAAATAATCATTAAAATATATTTGAAATATATAAAATTACACTTAAATTGAATTGTCAAAAAGTAGGATATTGATTTTATGTGGTATCTGCCTTGTCTCTCTGTCGTCTTGTACCCCATGTCTGAGGATGGCGGCAACCATCGATAAACCTTTTAATGGTCTTCTTCCATGGCCGATCGGAGAGCATCCGTTATTCAAGATCCCGTCGCAGTCCTGATCAGGTCACTACATCTGGTTGGAATCTTCCTTGAGATCTCGTTTCTTCGACGCTTCCGACGACCACAAGTTTATCCAGGATATTCGACTCTCTTCTCATGATATGGCCGAAATACTGCAGGACACGTCACATACACAATGACGAGAGGCAATCCTTTATTTTGAGCTTGACTAAGATGGATACATTTGTTCTCATAGCTGTCCATGATATCCGGAGCATTCTGTGCCAACACCACATGTCAGAGTCTATTAAGTATTTGTCCCACATATATTCTATTATGCCAAGTCCTTTTTGGGGTAGGTAGAGAATACTAGATATATACTAAGACACTAAACATATATCACAGTTTCAAGTAAGATCTACGAGGGTGGTCCCAGAAGTACCCGACCTGACGTATGGATGGCGGTTGTTGCTTTAAAAAATATGGTATTGGATGCCCGTCGATTGAAAGTGCGCGAGCTAGCAGACATGGTAGGCATTTCAAAAAGTGCTGTACATCGCATATTGACTGAAAATTGGGACACGAGAAAGCTGTGCGAAAGATGGGTGCCGCGTTTGCTCACAATGGAACAAAAACAGCGTCGTTAGGATGTTTCAATCGAGTGTTTGGCGATGTTTCACAGCAATAAAGCCGAGTTTTTGCGTCCATTCATAAACATGGATGAAACATGGGTCGATCACTTCACACCTGAGACAAAGGAATTGTCAAAACAATGGACTGAAAGGGGAAAATCGGCTCCAAAAAAGGCGAAGACAGTTCCATCTGCAGGCAAGGTCATGGCGTCAGTTTTTTGGGATGCACGTGGGATAATTTTCATTGATTATCTTCAAAAAGTTAAAACAATCAACGGCGAGTATTATGCGAACTTGTTGCAGCGTTTGAGTGATGAAATCAAGAAAAAACGGCCGCATTTGGCGAAAAAGAAAGTGTTGTTTCATCAAGACAATGTACCAGTTCACACATCCGTAATCGCGGTGACCAAAATCAATAAATTAAAGTTCGAATTGCTTCTTCACGCACTCTATTCGCCAGATTTAGCCCCCTCGGATTATTTTCTTTTTCCAAACTTGAAAAAATGACTCGGTGGTAAAAGATTTGCCCACAATGAAGAGGTGGAATCTGCGGTTGATGGCTATTTTGAGGCGCTCGACGGTTCTCACTATAAACAGGGTATCGAAGCTATTGAACATCGCTGGGAAAAGTGTGTCGAGCTGAAAGGAGACTATGTTGAGAAATAAAAATATTTTTTCCCAATTTTTTTGTTTTCTTTTTTAGGTCGGGTACTTTTGGGACTACCCTCGTATCATATGTGTGTTTATCTCTTGGACAAATTGAATAATACAATCAAAATAACAATAACAGTACCTCGTGATATGCCAACACAAGCCCGAAGCGAAACCCTGATTAATTACAATGCAATACTTTGTTATATATAACAAGCATAACATAATGCCCTGACCTCCGTATCTCATCAGCCTGACCTTTAGCGCCTCTCTGATCTGGAGTTTTTTTATATAACACTGGGAAACAACTACAGATAATCCGCCATTGTTGTTACTTTCTCCGTCATGACTATCATTTCATGTTTTCTCCCCTTGAATCTTAGGAAAGTTGTTGGTTTCACTTTGTGGTATTATTTTATAATTTTTTAATAAAATAAATAAAACACTTATTTTATTATTCACCACTGTTTTATTTGAGTTCACTGCCGGTTTCATGTACCTCCGTCTTCCTCGTCAGGTGAACTTGAACTAAAATATGTCTAAAATACATTTTTACTAATTGGAATAGATACAGGAGAGGGTAGGGGAGAAGTGCCTAATAAGGAGAGGGAAGTAGGTAGACGTCAAATGGATGGTTTTTGTACGGGAAACATATTTAGCAGAGGACTTTTATTGAAATTAACTTGATTATTTATAATGTTGAGACTTAATTTATGTCATGACCCTAATAAAGTAGGCAGAGAAAACAGATGTCGCATTTTTACCATCATGGTTTTATATATTGTTTAGAAAATACACATAATGCTCTTCTTTAACTTTCATAATATTCCCATTCAAATCCCTATTTTAGTTGAAGTTTATTGTAATTTATTTTTATCAAACACTGTTTATTCCACTTTTTTGTAACGGTATAACCCTACCAGTTTCAAGGCTTATTTAATGGGAAAGGCAAAAATGGAATACTCAGCAATAGTGGTGTGTATAAACTTTTATGTGCTGACTGTGATAATTTCTATATTGGAAAGACAGGAAGATCTTTTGAAAAGAGATTTCGTGAACACAAATGTGACTTAAAAAATCCTCTAATTTATTCTGAAATGGCTAATCATTGTCACCGTGAAAACCATACTTTTTCTATCGATGATGTCAAGTTCTTACATTTCAGTAGTAACGGGAATAAATTGGACAGATTAGAGGCCCTAGAAATTTCTAAATCAGTACATCGATCCGAACATCTGGTGAACAGTTATATCCCAAAAATTTCTCCGCTCTTGGCCGAAATCGTCCCATGCCTCCCTCACCCCTCAGCCCCAAACCGTTGAAGCGTGTATATCGGTACCAGTTCGAACAGAATTTAGTCTTGTTTGTACTCCCCTGAAGATGAGGTGAAAGCCTTGAAACCGGTAGGGTTATACCGTTACAAAAAAGTGGAATAAGCAGCGTTTGATAAAAATAAATTACAATGTCTTTAAACCTCCACAACGTTAATGCCTTAACTATAAACAACATAGTTGAAGTTTATATCAGTTTTTTGTTATCAAATATTGTTTCCATACGCCATTTAAAAACTAGGTCTTGGATACCAACAATAATTTGAAACAAAGCTGATCGATTGGAAGAAATTGCTTTAGTACAATAAACCCTCCACCACCAGCGACATCCGTAGTCTACTTGATGACGCTTGTCTCACAATAAGGAGTTTAATTTTTTTTTCATCTTGTTAATTTGCAATGGTATTTAGTCAAAACCAAAGATATTTTTATACGTTATTTTTTTTTATTGTTGATTATATCATAGACGACCTCCATTGCCTAATTGGTAATACGCCTGTCTCCCAACCCGGAAGTTACGGCTTCTAATCCCGCCGGATTATATTTTAAAAAAGGATCCCAGTCTGGTATTCACTTATTAGGTCTTTTGAACATCATTCTAGTTGGTTTGAAGTTTACGTAGCAATAAACTCGTCAGGTTGTACTGTATATTTATTTATTTAATTAACGACACAACAGTGTCTTTATATACAAATGAACATGTGACAGGTTATACAAGTATTTAAAATTATTGACAAATAATACAAAACTTTATCTTAAACTAACATAAAGATACAAAAAGCAGTAGTAATAATAAATTACAGTCATTGTTTTAAAATTATTTCATAATTATATGTATATTTAAGTTCAATATATGTTATTTGTGTATACCACAAAATATTACCAAACTTCACCAAGCAGACTTACGTAATTGTCGAAGACTTATTTTATAGAGGTAAAGAACTAAGATTTGTTTTTAGTGCAATAACGCATACATAGAACAAGTATACAACGGAAGTGTAATACAATACGACCCGTTTGATGTTTTTGTATAAAAAATCAATAAGGGTTTTTTTTATTTTAATATTTTTCCATAATTCTTTCTTTCTGTTTTTGTCTCAGTATGCCTTTTTTGAATTATTTTCAAGCAATGAATGCATGGATTAAATGTATGTTTTAATTAAGATTAATTAAGATAAAGGCTTTTTAAAATGGTTTATAAATGTGGAGAGAATAAACGATAAAAAGTTGACTAAGCGAGTATATAAGTCAGAAGTGCAACGTGTGTATGCAAGCCTAAACATTTAAACTCCTGTCGCATAACAATAACGCTCCGATCCACTGCCTAAATTGTTTGCCCCATTTCACCTTTATTGAATTCGGCACATATGAATCGATTTTATTTCAATTTGAATTCTTTAATTCATTCCGATTTACCTTGTTCTACAATAGATTCATCTTTTGATAGCAATAAAACATAAATTTTCTTAGAAATCTTTGTACTAAACAAACGGGATATTTAGACCAATCTGTAATATTTTAGATCTGCGTGGGTCTGAAATGGATGTTGAGTCTAAAGAACTCGCTTCAGAAAGCAAACGACTTATAAACGTATTTTATTAGACCACTCTGGTAGATTAAGATACACGGTATTGAGAGAGGCTTGGAAGGTGGTCCGGACAACAATGGACATGTGGTCATATTCAAATCAAATGAGGTTTTTATACTACGTTTAGTGGTCAAACCGGATGCGGTCAACCAGTGGTTAATGAATCTTTTTTATTAAATTCAGACTTAATTTAATAAATATAACATTCTATTATATTTATAGTAAATACATACATACAAAACCATCACGCCTTCTCCATATCGGAGTAATAATAATAATTTATTTATTTATTATTACACATGACAAGAAATATACATAATTTGCGAAAAAACAACAGGTAATTTAATTTAGACATACATTATTTTAATGGATCTGGGTTTGTCGCCTTTCATTTGTCGTATCCCCAGCTAGGATTTTGCCTGTATCTCACTGAGGATATTTAGCATGAAAAAATAAATCGACCCTTCTTTTCGATTTTTTATTACACAAAAACAAAACCCCGTTGCACGTTCTCATCAACCTGACAAACAGTGACACTCAACTTCAACTGGAAACATCATGCGGAATCAAACTCTTCACACATCATCACTCCAGAAAGACCAAACCTGTTCATCCCATAATATACCGCACACATTCATAAGAATAAAAATTAACACAAAAATATACAGAAACACAAATACAAAACAACAAAAATCAAAACAACAAGAAGAAACCCACATTTAAGAGCCCACACAAATCTTTTCCACGCGTCATTTCCACACGTCATTCATCCTGAAAGCCCAAGTACTCAAAATCCTGTCGCAATAACAACCACGCTCCGATCGACTGTCTAAATGGTTTTCTTTCCTTTATCTTTATTGAATTCGGCACGCCATTGTACATCATGGAAGCCAAATAAACATATTGCCTTTGGGCAAAAGAGGTTTTAACTCTAGGGATGGTGAACATTTCATTAGTTGCCATGCGTGTCATGTGTCTCTGCCGAGTTTGCATCTTCCCTAATAAAATGTCAATTTATATAGCGCCGTTTAGAGAGCAAACTCTCTTAAAGGCATCACAAAAATAGTAACATTTACATGAATATATACAAAAACATCTTTACGCAGTATGCACATGCATTTTACCCACCATACATAAAATACAAACTCGAGACAGGTCAAGGCTCAGGTAATCAAAGGCTCTACCATACAAAAAAAAAGAATATAATTTGAAGTCTGAGGGATGTTCCTTCGGAGAAAGTAGAATTTGGTGATCAATTTCTTCTTCGTGTAATAAATTGTTTGTTCTAAATCAATCCAATGGGGCGGAATATCATGATAGAGCTTTTGCTGGTCGTGTGGTGTGGAATTGTCTACCTCTAGTATCACAGATATGGATGACGTGTGCAGCTTTAGGAGTCTCTTAAATACGTATCAAATAGGAGGCAGACTATTCCAAACACCAAGACCAGCAACGGAAGGACTCGTATCATAATATCCTGTCCTATTGGATTGAATTGGAACAACGAATTTATTAGACGAAAAATAAATCGACCTTAAAGGTCTACTTCTCTCCGAAGGAATATCCCTGAGGCACAGATTCAATATATACAATGGGGTAGGCTGAAAGGAGAGAGCGCCAGACTTTGATTCATAACAACATGAAAAAATAAAAATTATTGAAAACTTCTTCATAAAAAATAAATCTACATGAACAATTGTATTGTATTACACTCTTGTTTTGTACAGTACAGCTTGGTGAGTTTATTGCCAATTAGCAATCTCTGTTAATCGAATATGAAAACGTTTAACACTAGCTATATGAGGATTTACTTGATTTTACATTTTATACAGGTTTATCCCAATACAACAAATAACAAGAAAACAGTCAAATTATTAATTATAAGTAACGTATGATATAATGATAACAGAAATATTATGACTCATGATTCCCTGTGAAGTAACTTAGTTATACCTTCAAATTTTATTTAGAAGTTTAATCCTTAATTTATCCACCGAGATATAAAACAAATCCTTGCTGAAATCGCCCCACTCGCGATACGCCGCCGGGCTGCAGACCTCATCGAGAAGGCTTTTCAAGAGACGGACCCACACACACCTATGAAGTACAGGTACCAGAAGCAGGGCCAAGAGCGAAAATGTAAGAAGAGCTTCATTGCCATCGCAGAAGTCTAGCGCGTGACGACCTAGAGAGTGGAACAAGCTCCAAAAATGCCCGACGAATGATGATGGTCTTTGTAGTGCTTTGTTCCTGGAGGAAACCTCGACTACCACGCGCGAAAGAGCCTGAACAGCCTCAGCATAAAGGAGGCTGGACCTGGACAACCTAGTCAAATAGGCAATCTCGGACGACCTACTTGCACCTGTGGCAAATGGCAAAACATAGACTACCTCTTCTCGTGCGATGGCTGCCCAATTAAATGTGGGTTGGACGACATCCTACAGGCGATCGATTAATGTTGCCTTTGCCAAACATCAGAAGATGTCTTTTAGTGAAGTTGAACAAACGATTCGGGTTCGATGAAGAAAAACAAAAATTATAAATGTATCTTTAAAAATGTTTTCGATCCCTGAATTGGTTTGATAGGTCAAAATTAAATTAATACAACGGCACATGTGGTTTTTTCATTTGAGTTTCAAAATGTGTTTATTTCAAGTGATAAGCTTATTAAAATTATGTGACTGAAGTGTGTCTACGTTATCTGTTGGGAAAGTTAACCTTTATTTGGGTATCGTATTAAGTGTGTTATTTATGATATGTTCATTTTTTTTATTTGTGAGTGTCTGTCATCAAATTTGTTCGATTTCTTTGATATCGGGACTTAGGGTTTGATCTGTCAACATTGCGTGCTAGCTGACGTGCCACAGATTGCAAACAAAAAAAAAACAATTCACGCACATGTATATTTCAACAACAGTGTGGCTGATAATAATATGCAATAACAAATTATTGCACAGCATCATATCGTCATGTAATTTTTTTATCATAATGCAATGTTGATAATGTCATATTAAACATGTCTTCTCTGTAGTAGTGTAATTTTTCACGTGCTGTTATTATAATCTCATTTTTAACATGTCTTATTCGAATAGTGTCTTAATAAACGTGTCTTTTCTATAAAATAATTATAACATACTAAATGTGCTGGTATTTTAATAATGTCATTTTAACGTGTATTTTTTATGACAATGTCATATTAAACATGTCTTCTTTATAATTGTGTAATTTTTAGCTTGATGTTATTGTAATGTCATATTTGACGTGTCTTATTTAAAAAGTATATTAAATTTGTATTTTTTATAGTGATGTCATATTAAACGTGTTATTTTTATAATTGTCATATTTTTTGTATAATTTTTTTGATAATGTCAATTTTAACGTTTATTTTATAAATGTCATATTAGACGTGTCTATTTTTACAAAATCATATCAAACGTATTATTTAAAATAATGCTATACAATCGACAAATTTCGAGGCTTCAAAAACTCTCTCTTAGTTTTCGATAATCAATTAGGTCATGCTTTGCCTTTGGTCTACTATTTAAAATGAATTCTTAATGACCGATCCATCTCTAAATGATTGTAACTCAGTTTGACATCTTATTTACGGATGGCTTGGCTCAAAGTAGCCATGAGGCAAAGCTGTGGTAAAGTGAAAAATTGTTCTTTTAATTATTTTTGACAGGTGTTGAAATCTTAATGAGCAGATATATTATATTATACGAGTATATTCCTTTTATTTTAAGAAAAAAAGTACAACACGATAAAAAAACAGTTGTTTTTCGTGAGTTTATTTTTAGAGAAACTGGTTATACTATAAAAAAGGTTTAGAATCTATTGAGATGATGATAGTCTGCAACAGGAGTTTAGTACAGTCTTTATTTATTTATTTTTTCAAAACAGGCTTAGCCCAATTACTTTGAAAATACAAAACATCAAAAGAGAAGAAAAATTACAAAGAGGAAAAAAAATAAGTTAAAAAATTATATAAAATAAAAAATAATGCATATGTATAATAACGAGTATATACACACAAACATATTACACACATATATTCACAGTCATTTAGGTATGTTGATGAGTGCCTTCTAACGCGCTCAATCTAAGAAGAAAATTTACTTTTGCTTTTGGTAATGTGATATGAAATATGTCAATATCCGAAGCAGTCCCGTTCAGAAGAGTTAAGGCCCTTCCAACAGGCATAGCGGCTGGAAGACCCGGTCTTGCGTATGTTATTGAGAACAGTTCTTGCCGGCGCAGTCTAGTGTAATTGTTAGGAACATTTAACGCTAATCTTTGAAGTAATGCTGGACAGCTCACAACTCCTCGAACGAGTTTGACAACGTATACCAGGAGACGCACATCTCTTCTTACGCTCAAGGAGTTATACCCGAGCATGCCCAGCAGGAACTGAGTAGGATAAAACCATGGATAGACACCGAACTCTGATATAGAGATATCGTAGATATTTTTAGTACCAATGTTGATGCCCAAAGACATGGTGATAGAAAGTATGGCGGTGAAGTGATTCCGCTTTTTAAGAAGTATTTGATTATGGAAGTGCAATATGAAACAAAGTCAATGGGGTACTGAAACATACATACTTAAACCGCTCAGTATCATAATCTGTTCTGATCATAGTCGACAACAGTATTCTAGTATCAATTTTGATATATGGGAGTGAAACGTAGAAATAGTAAAATGCTGAAAGGGGTCGAATAAATGGCGTAGAAATACGTGAAAAGAATACATGGAATGACAATGTGTGACATAATACAGAATGACATTATTATGGATTAATGTATACTGAAGTGTTAAGTTAGATTAAGAATAGTAATCTGACATGGTTTAGGCACGTAGAACGAATGAATGTAGAAAGACTAACAAATGTAATGCGAATTTGCGTTGAAGGCGTAGTTAATGAAGATGAAGGAAAGTACGCATGGTTAAAGTGAATGATTTTTTGAAAGAGGAGCATTAGAAAGTCAGAGAAATCGTAGGACCTGTATGAGAAAGCGTATGGATGTGAAATAGGCGAAATATGTGTGTGTTGAGATAGGAAAAACTTCCGCTCTACCCTCTCTGCCTACCTCGACGTGGAAATTACGTGATTATATGTTTGTTTTAGTGTAAAATTAGGACGTCCATTGATATAGTATAATTAGCAACAGGGAACCAGGCAAATAGAACTATAAGGGGGTATATCTGCAGGATTCTCTGTCACTTGTCTCCTTTAGAAGCATTCCTTCTCCAATTGGTTGACGCAGTGTATGGAAGTTATAGGCCGCAGCATCGAGCTATCTTCTCCTTGCAATATCTATCCTGCATGCGGTATAAATGCCCAAGCCTGCGCAGTCTAGCAATCATGATAATTTTTGATACACTTACTTTGCTAAACAGGTTGTCGAGCTTTACTTTATAGTTCTGTCTCCATGCACCGTTGTCATAAATCGGACCGTATATTCCACGGAGAATTGTTCTCTCAAAGCTATCGTAAATTCTTAAGTACCACTTTTTATGCGTCCACATCTCCGATGCGTAAGTTAGTACAGGTCATAGTAATGGACGGGAGTTGAGGGCGAGTATTTATAGATTAAAATAAATTGTTATAAATTTAGTGTAAGGATAGGAATATATCTGTGGCGTTATGGAAGAAGTTGATATGTCTGTTTTTGGTAATTTAGTGTTTATTCTCCCAATTTATAGAAAATATTTTTCAGCATGTTGTGGCAAAACTTGGTGTGTCAGTCATTATCCAAACAAAAGATATATTGTTTGGAAAAATTAAAAAAATGCTTATTTGTACTGATTTTAACAGTTTACCAAAGTTAATATTGCTTCTCCTGTAAACTAAGGTAAAACGGACACACCAACTTATTTATAGTTACTGCCATAACGCCAGAGATATTATTGATAGTTAAGGCATTAACACTGGAGGTTTAAAGACATTGTAGTTTGTTTTTATCAAACACTGTTTATTCCACTTTTTGTAACGGTATAACCCTACCGGTTTCAAGGTTTTCACCTCATCGTTAAGCGAGCACAAACAATTCTTGTTGATGAGGTGAAAGCCTTGAAACCGGTAGGGTTATACCGTTACAAAAAGTGGAATAAATAGTGTTTGATAAAACAAATTAAAATAAGGATAGGAAGTTTGTGACAACGGCACATTAAACAGGGTACTTCCCTGCATCTGCATATGTTTCAAAAAACATGTTTGGTAAGAAAACCGCAGAAAACTTACCAAGGAAAGACGAACTACAAAGAAACCTTTGTAGTTCTTCCGATGTGTGAAAGTATCACATTCGGCTTTAAATGGAGTGTAATATATGTGTGTAAAAATTAAAGATCAATGCATTCAATATTACGTATTTTTAATATGACTGTTGCAGGTAGAAAAAAATGCACTTTAAAAGGAAGAAAAATGCACTGTTATCGAATTGAATCATTCAAGAAATAAATGCAATAGAATATTGTATATTGCAATAATTCAGGAATACCCAAATAGTCATAAATCTAATCAATCAGAATTGACTTTAAAAATTCAAACAGAG
Source organism: Odontocerum albicorne (assembly GCA_949825065.1). Classification (NCBI taxonomy): domain Eukaryota; kingdom Metazoa; phylum Arthropoda; class Insecta; order Trichoptera; family Odontoceridae; genus Odontocerum; species Odontocerum albicorne. Next base: position 6,707,026 of record OX463866.1, on the reverse strand, counting down.
AAGAACGAATCACATCTGGCAACTACAGAAGCGCCCAAGCGAATTGTTTGAAAGTTCATTACAAAGAAAAACAAACCACGTTCGACAGCTACAGTAGCACCCGAGCGAATCATAAAAATCAAACAGAGAAGATCGAATCATGTCTGGCAGCTACAGAAGCGCCCGAGCGAATCCTATAAAAATTCAAACAGAGAATAACAAATCACGTCTGGCAGCTACAGTAGCGCCCGAGCGAATCATGTATAAAATCAAATAGACAATAACAAATCACGTCTGACAGCTACAGTAGCGCCCGAGCGAATAATGTATAAAATCAAATGGACAATAACAAATCACGTCTGACAGCTACAGTAGCGCCCGAGCGAATCATGTATAAAATCAAATAGACAATAACAAATCACGTCTGACAGCTACAGTAGCGCCCGAGCGAATAATGTATAAAATCAAATGGACAATAACAAATCACGTCTGACAGCTACAGTAGCGCCCGAGCGAATCATATAAAACCAAACATAGAAGAACGAATCGCATCTAGCAGCAACAGTAGCGCCCGAGCGAATCATATAAAAAATCACACAGAGAATAACAAATCACGTCTGGAAGCTAGAGAAGCGCCCGAGCGAATCATAAAAACAAAACAATGAAAAACGAATATCATCTAGCAGCAACAGTAGCGCCCGAGCGAATCATATAAAATTCAAACAGAGATGAACAAATCACGTCTGACAGCTACAGTAGCACCCGAACGAATCATATAAAAACCAAAAAAAATAGAACGAATCGCGTCTAGCAGCAACAGTAGTGCCCGAGCGAATTATATAAAAATTCAAACAGAGAATAGCAAATCACGTCTGGCAGCTACAGAAGCGCCCGAGCGAATAGTGTAAAAACCAAACAAAGAAAAACGAATCTCATCTAGCAGCAACAGTAACGCCCGAGCGAATCATTCAAATAAAAATATTCGTACAACGTTCTTTTTTCCACGAGGATATATATTACCTGATGCTGACTATGATACTCGTATTGTTGCTTTTCCAAACGCTACACCCAGCCCTAGAAGAAAGACGAAATATTTCGATCCCATGGGTCCCCCTTCATTAGAACAGCGCACCTAATTTATATTCGGTCTACGATGATTTACGTCTTGGCGGTCTCCTCAGCTATGTATTGTATTCCTTTATAATTAACTGTGGACTTCTAAAATAAACACGCATCGCTGTCTACATATTTCATTGTTAGTTAAAAAAACACAGTTAACAAAAAACAGTTAAAAAACATGGTAACATGTTAATTGTGTAACAAAAATGGCTGGATATTAATGGATATGTTACACGTGTTTCTCACAGACCCCCTGAGGGTAAATTGGTCTATTTATTTATATTCCTAACTGGGCACCTCATTAAATTAAGAATATTCATTGAACAATTGATATCGTTTTTTTTTTGCTTTGTCAATGACAGAACGCCAGACTTTTCTATCGCGACTCACATATATTCCGCTTCGACCATTTGCTTTCTCATTGTACATCTAGCCATAGATTATTCTATCAACCTAAAAGTCGAACCAACCTGCCTTTGGAAATGCCGGTAGGTAGAGCAATCACACTTTTTAACCATACTCGTATGCGTCCACATGTCTGGGGGACGTAGTCCGGGACAGAAGAGCATACAACCTGAGGACGAGGAGAGCTGACCCCAACAGTCTTCGCAGACAATGAGTTGGGATGGAGCCAGGGAGAAGTATGTGTCCTCATGTAGACATGTTTCATTTGTCACTCAGCTCCTTCGAAAAAAATCTCTTAAATTTAGTGTAGCACTTAAAATAATTAAATATTTTTATATTATTTAACATGCTACATTTTACTATATGTAACGTATACATTTTTACTATTGTTTTTATCAAATAAGTCTTAAAATTTTGAATTGTTTTATCATCACCTGTCGTGTAGTTCATGATTGAGCATCGTGACTCCCATGAAAGCCTCCGACTACTCTTCTCCATCCATCCCTGCTCTCTGCAGCAGTTGTTAAGGGTAGTCCAGTTGCGTCTCTCACTTGGTCAGTCCAACGCATTGGAATTCTTCCTTTTGTGTGTCGTCCTTCCACCTTTCCAGTTACCACATTTTTTTCCAAACTGTCTACTTGGCCACGAACAATATGCCCAAATAATCGGAAGGCTTGTCGAAGGCCTAAGGAATTGTTTGATACATGTGTTTTTTTAAACTTAACTTAATTAGGGAAACCTGTAATATGCAAAAGACTTTAAAAGATAAATTATTTATTGGAGTTTAATAAATTGAGTTTTAATGTCCTGCAATACTGATTAAAACAAGATACCACTATGGCCCAAAGGTTTCTGATCTGACAGAACTAAATAAAAAAAAATTATAGCAAGTTTTGTTTGGAATCGTCTTGGACTTCTACTAATTGGCTTCAAAGAAAGATGCACTACGTATTCTGGCGAGTAGTATGCGTCATTAATTTAGAAATTAAAGAATGCCATTAAAAGAAAACGCCAAAAAAAACCGTCACGAGGCGTGAGATTATTGCACGATAATGCCCCAGATCACACTTGTGTAGCTGCAAAGGTTGCCATTCTCAAAGTGGTTTCCAAGAATTGAATCGCTGACCTTATAGTCCCCGACTTGGCCCTTAGTGGTTATTTTATTTATTTTTAAATACGAAATTGGATTTGCGTGGATAACATTTATAAATCGACGAAGAAGTGATAAGCGCAGTGTTTCACTACTGTGTGAACAAAGTTTCGTAATATTTTATCAATAAAATTTATGGTTTAGTGCCGTGTGGCAATATCTTCCAATCAACCAGAAATATGTAAAAGAGGCCTTAAGTTCCAACGTTATTCGAACCCTTAACCGACGGGTTAGAGACAGGCGTCTTACCAACTTGGCCACGGAGTTCGTCTAAGTATTATTATTTGAATGCTCTTTTAAATGAGGGTGGTGCACATCTGATAAATTTTATGCAGGCGTATGGCAGTGGCTAAAGCGAAAGATGTGTGCTAAGATAGAATGAAATGGAGATTTGTTCTCTCTGCCCTTTCCAATAGGAACAAAATACAATGTTGATGATGATAATTGATAATTCAAATAAATTGTTTAAATCCTTATAACCTATATACGTCCGATTATTCTTGTTTAACCCTTCCCTTATGGTGATAAAAATGAAACGCGTGTTCCGGTGTTGGGTAGTGAGTACGCGATCAAAAATTAGCGATTTTAAATCGGAAAAATAAGAACATTCATAGATAATCCCCTTAATTAATTATAATTGAAGTTAAAAATTATAATAATTGAGATTTATTTGCTGAAAACATTAAAAAAACCATCTGGCACCGCTCACGGAACGGGCGTAGGTCTAGTCTCGTTGCCAGCTCAACAGCTACTGCGCCGCGGCAGGGTTGGTGGCTAAATCGGGCGTGGCTTACACTTGCGAGGTTGAGACAATTGCGCTCCTCGCTATTCAGTGACGAATGCAAAAGTAAGATGCGAATATAGTGTCGCGCTTCCCGCATACTTTTCACCTATCGTCAAGACCCAAGATCGAAACAGTCACAGCGTTTAAATGCGAATTTGTTTCCGATATTCAGAAAATACTTACGATGCAGTCGATAAATTCTGACTATTATTAATATTATTTTTTAAATCAATGCGTAAATATATTATGGAGGAATACTTAAAATCTTAATCTTGTATTTATTATATTTATAGAGATATTGATGGTTATTTGAAGCAACGTGTAGAAGATACCCAACACCGGGAAGGAAAGGTTAACTCGAAGCTTGATTTCTTTATTAAGTCTTGTTACCCAGAAACAACAATGAAAATAACGTTTCCACTTAATTTGTTACACTTGATCACGCCACGTATTCCTATCTCCATCAATCTCCTCATCGCGTGCTCCCGGCTCTAATCCAACTATAATTGATCCATTCTGATTATAATAAATCTTTGGCAATTTAGGAAACTGGTCGAAGTTTTATTAAAGATTTCCATTTTTATTGCTTTATGTAGGATCAAATGAGTGACGCATATCAATAAATTAACGTTCGCTTACATATCGTTGTGCAGAGCGGAAACTAGTATATCTCATTTTTTCAAAAGTTTCGACTTTAAATTTGTGCAACTCTTTATGAAAACTCTTGATATTTATGAGTTGCCGACCAATTAGGCTGGTAAGTTATGATTGATTGGAGTTACGTTTGTGCTAAATATTGTACAATATGTTAAAATTATCAGATACTTTAACTTTGTGTAACTCCATATTAGAATATTTACTAATATATCACTTAATTATTCCACTTAAATATCACATTAGTGACTTGTGAAATTTCGAATATCGTCTATTAATATGAGGAATAGTAGGGGACCTAAATTAGATCCTTGTGGTATACCAGATCTTGCGATGAACTCCACAGAAGAATCGTTCCGGATTGTTACGTATTGAGATATTTATTATTAGGTATGATGCAAATAATACACTGTGAGTGAGGGATAGGGGAAGGGGGTAGAAACATGTATCGCGGATATTAATATAATAAATGGATTAATATACATTCCATCACGCTATTTTCCAGTTGGGTTATGCAGAGAGGACAAAGTGCCAATTATCCTATCTCGACAAACACATCCTTAGCTTCTTCTATGTAGAATATAGTGCGATATATAGTGTAAATGTAAGTCAAAGGCGTGTAAGAAGAAGACCAACGAAAGTGTGATTGGATTAAGTGAATGATATTTTTAAAGAAGGAAATATAGCAAGTCAAAGTATTTGTGGTTGTATGAGAAGGTGTATAAATGTCCACTCAAATTTGCACTGTATATTTTTTGACCTACTATGTAAGAGGCCTTTTTTCCACCCGAGGGTAGCAGGTTGGATTTCCGTGTGTGCCACAATTATGTAAAACGAGTTTCAGCCTGGTGTTTTCTTAAGGAATAAGATAATATCAGTGACCTAGTTGAGATGTTTGGTGTGGGTCTATTCCTGTTGGAACACTGATTTAAAAATAAATAATTCGAGTCTGGTTTTCATTTGAACTTGAACTTCTTTATAGTTAACTGGAAGAGATTGCCGCACGGCAATAAACTCATTAGGTGTTTCTGTAAACATCGAAAGTGCAATACCATACAATACAAGATTTGAAGAAACACCGAATTAAAATGAAAAGTTAATGCCTTGTTTTCACTTAATTCAATATTTTTTCTGGTTGGTTGAAAGATATTTAGGATATGTGTCCTTAAGGGAGAGATGATGATGATTTGTTGATAAATAAAACTCGTTAGATCGCAATGCGGAAAGAGAAATTTTATTGGTAACGTAGGTATTTATACTATTCCCGCGTGTGTGCGGGAATGCGAGCAAGATAACCTTCGTCTCGTTTCTGCATTCGCTAAACGATTAATGTCGTATGTAGGTGATAATTTATTTACGGAACTGGCGCGACAGGTGTGGTGCGTTCTCGCTCTAGCATGGAATGCGCTCCGCGTCGGCTATGAGTTGAATGACCGGCGCGTGGACTTCGTACTTGTTTGTTTTGCATTGCTAAGGAATGCAAAGGTCATTTCATCGGTCATTGACCGCGTGTGCGACCGCCACAGATATTACAATACTATATACCAATAAATCCGTCAGTTTTTACTGTACAGAATGGATGTATTATCTAACACAATGCAATCTTGCAGATTTATTGCCAGGTGGAAATATCTTCCAACCAACTATATATTTGTTTTAAAAAAATATTTTGAGTGAAATGTGAAAGATTTATATCGTTGATCTAGAAAAACTACGTAAATAATAAGTTAGTTATTGAGATAAGACAACCTCCGTGGCCTAGTTGGTAAGACGCCTGTCTCCCAACCCGGAGTTGCGTGTTCAAATCCTGCTGGAACACAGATTTAAAAAAAAATATTTTTAGTCTGGTTTTTACTTAAGACCACTTGAACATCTTTCTGGTTTGTTGGAAGAGATTTCCACATGACAATAAGCCCGTAAGATTGTACTGTATACGACGAAAGTGTTATACAATACAATAGGGTTACGGTTAAATATTTTTAACCCTAAAAAATAACTTGATTTTGGCAGAATTTTAAATTAACTAGTTTATCCTTTGTACGAAGGCATAATTGGCGTGTGAGAGGATTATTTGTATATCGTGATTTATTAACTTTTGAGCAATATCTTCCAATCTGTCGGATTCAGATCTTAATTTAGGATGTAATTATGTTGATCGGGTTGAATTAATTTGAAATTTCGTAAACGCGTGTGTGGTCACTAATTAGCACATAAACTTAAACCAAATAAATATAAGATTAACCTGAAAAGTTAAAAACTAACAATCCATTTAAAATTTATTTAATTTTATGATTTTTTTCATCTTAAGTCTACAGTTAGTTGCTGATAACGATTTACGACCTCCGTTGCCTGGTGGTAAGACACTTGTCTGCCGATCCGGAGGTTGCGGGTTCGATCCCCGCTGGAACCCAGATTTTTTTAAAAAGGATTTCAGTCTGGTTAACATTTAGGGCCTATAAAAACATCTTTCTGATCAGTTGGAAGAGATTGCCACATGGCAATAAACGTGAAACTGCAATTATTGTAACAAAAAAGTATAGCGAAGAGTGCCATCCGGACACTATTCCGAAGAAACAGATCTCTCAATGAGTGAAATCTGTGATTGTCTTAATATTGTTACCTGTTAGCATTCACGCAAGCAATCTTGCGTCCCAGATTCTATTCCTAGAGGGTTCAATTCCGGACTGGTCATACTCTTAAGCTGTTTTAGGTATAATTTTACGTTTTTCTGTAGCTAATATGCTGCGTACTCTAAATTATTTTATCACTATTAGCAAAAATATACAAAAATAGCACTATATTAAACTCTATCTCATTAAACCTCACAAAAATTGCACTATATTAAACTCTATCTGATTAAACCTCACAAAAATAGCACTATATTAAACTCTTATCTCATTAAACCTCACAAAAATAGCACTATATTTAACTCTATCTGATTAAACCTCACAAAAATAGCACTATATTAAACTATCTGATTAAACCTCACAAAAATAGCACTATATTAAACTCTATCTGATTAAACCTCACAAAAATAGCACTATATTAAACTCTATCTGATTAAACCTCACAATCGTTTTGAATGTTTACACTCCTTGCGATCAGAACCTGACGTTTTATCTGTCAAGACTGTGTGTTTACTGAAATTCAACAACTTGCACACAATAAATCAATATGCGTCCTCCTTGGGCTAGTTGGTAAGACGCCTGACTTCTGACCCGGACGTTGTGGGTTCGATTCCCACTGGAAATCAATGAAAAAAAAAGCGGTCTGATTTTCACTTAAGGCCTCATAAACATCTTTCTACAGATGATATAGTGTATATTATAGAAATAAAATTGTATATGATACATGATTCGCTCGGGCGCTGTTATAGCTACCAGACGTGGTGTGTTTAATAATATAGTTTCGAGTCCCGAGTAAGAGCGTCCTTGAGAAGATTTTGCTCTCTAAACAACTCTATATAAAATTGTCCTCTGAATGAATAAATACACACATGTGTCTTCCATCCACAAAATGGAAGACACCGTTTATTAAACACTGTTTATTCCACTTTTTTTTAAAGTGAAATAAACAGTGTTTGATAAAACAAATTACAACTTCCATCTTTTTTATTCTTATATTAAACCATGGTTTCAAAGGGATCGATTTTTTTATTGATTTATATCTAGAGCCCTTACTTACACCAGTTTTATCCCAATCTGTGCCAAATCTCACTTTTAATTTTTATTTAAAAGATATAATTATTTTTAAATTATTAACACTGTCGTAAACTTCAGCTATTTTCTTTTCGTGGAAAGCAATAATAAATAGTGTTATCTCATAAGAATAGTGTTGAAGAAATTTTAACTGAGAGAAAAGTAAGAAATACGAACAAACTGATATGTAGACGATGTGATAGCTGTGTGCATGATTATAATAAAGTCCTGGAGATATTCTATTCTGCCAACCAGAAAAGGGACATGGCTTGATGGTTTGTACGAGTATATATATGCTCGTATGTAAAATTAAAACAGTTTCCAATAATTTACAGTTAAATCAGTCCGCTACTTTTATGAATATTTTTATATTCAAATTTAGCCATCTGCATGTCATTATAAAGAAGAAGAAAAAAATATATAATGCATAGTAAAAATTTTACGGTTTTAAATTTTATATATTCAATAGACTTGTCTGTGGCTAATGGCAGAGTTAAATTTATGGCCGTTTTTTGTCGTTGTTTATGGTTCAATTGGATATTTTATGGATTTTCAATTTTCAAATTCGAACGAAATCTATTATAAAGTTATTATTTTTTAATCTTGACATATGACAGTTTATTGAAATGCTGTTCGGTCGATTTTTATTAGTCGAATCATGAGTGTTTTGCAAAAGCGTCTATAAATCTCTTTTTCGAAGTTTTTGTGATTTTACTATTTTTTTTTATTATTTAATAACAACAATTTGAAAATTTACATTATTTTAATGAAAATTTAGCCCGAGATACCATTAAGTCGTGTCTAGAGTATACCATTAAGTCGTGTCACTGCTGGGGTAGGAAGATATATCAGAGCGCACACTTTTAATAAATATACGAGAAGGTTTATTAATAGCAATATAGTACTCGTATCTACATATACAGGTTGGCCACTGAAAGACTGAAGGGTTTAAAAAAGTCAAGGTTTGTTCATTTTCAATCTTTATTATTTTCTTTTTGTACAAGTTATAGAACATCCTTTGGAGATTTAAATGGCTACATATGATGTCCAGCAACGAGTAAAACTCATTGGGTTTTCTATTCAAGTGAAAGGTCAATTATTTATGAACTTGGTAATGAGTGGTGAGGCCCATTTTCATTTAAACGGGTACATCAACAAACAAAACTGCAGATTTTGGAGTACTGAGAATTCCAGGGAATTACATACCCAAAAATGTACTGTTTGGTGCGGTGTTATGGCTGAAAGAGTTATCGGCTCCTATTTCTTTGAAAATGAGGAAGGTCAGCCAGAAAGAATCAACGGGGCCCTGTATAGGACAATGCTTGAATTTTTTTTACGCCCAGCGGTCGAAGATAATCAGGAGGTATGGTTTAACAGGATGGAGCTACAGCGCACATCGCCAGGGTGACGATGGACCTCCTTGTTATTTTTGTTTTATATCATTCAGTCTTTCAGTGGCCAGCCTATATAAAAATAATCTTAAATTGCATATACTCGTATAACATCTTCTTCTCCCTGGCTCCATCCCAACTCACTGTCTGCGAAGACTGTTGGGGTCAGCTCTCCTCGTCCTCAGGTTGTATGCTCTTTTGTTCCGGACTACGTCCCCCAGACCGTGCCTCTGCATCAGGTTATATTTTTGTACCATCCATAAATTCTTTGGTCTTCCTCTGGTTGTTATTCGAGGAAGATCCATGCAGATTGCCTGGTTCACAATGTGATCGGGTGCTCTGCGTCCAACGTGCCCATACCATCTCAATCCATCCGCCTCTCCTCCATCTTGCTGTTGATGTCTGTAACACCTAGGCTTCCACGAATGCGTGAGCTTTTTATTTTGTCTCTTAGGGACACACCAGCTGACCATCTTAGCATGTGCATTTCAGCAGTTTCTAGTTGCCTAGAGTAAGAGTTATACATCGTCCAGCGTTCGGAGCCATAGAGGAGTGCGGGTCTGACAATCGTTTGGTATACTTTTCCTTTTAACTTTACTGGCATTTTCGGATCACATAGAACTCCCGTCATTGATCTAAATAGCATCTCTCCGGCCAAGAAACACCTCCGCCAGTAGAGGGCGATCCCAACCGCGAGGATATAAGTGGTTTTTCAACCAAAACTCTCGCACGTGTAAATAAAAAATAACTAAAAATTGATAAATGACAAAAACAAGCAATCAATTCTGTTAATAAAATAATAGGTCACCGATAAAAAAAAAGAAACCGGTGAAATTCGATATAGGTATATCCCGCAATTACACACATTTTGAGGCGAAGGAAAATAACACATCAAGAGAAAATCCACCAAAATATCTGGGCACATCGAACAATACCTTCCCAGAAGAGACATTAGGAGGGCGAGCACGGCCGCAAGGGTACCAGTCATATTTTGACCCACGCTCTTGGATGACATAAACTATTGTATAATATAAAAATGATCATAAACAAGCAGTAATACTTCCTCCTATCCTACCTCGACACACTTATTTCGCCTCTTCTAAATCTATACACCTTCTCATACAGCTTCTACGATATCTCTTACTTTTTACATTTCCTTCATTCATTTGATCCTACCATACTTTCCTTGATCTTCCTCTACCACACCTTATACACACATTTGCTCAGAATATTTGTTTTTTTGTCTCTATTTATCTTTTCCACGTGTCCAAACCATGTCAGAGTGCTCTAATTAATCTTACTCAACACAACACCCTTAAGTCACATGCGTCCCTTATCTCTTTATTCTGTATTCTGTCATACAAATTCACCCCGTGTATTTATTCTTCTTATTTATTTATACTCGTATAAGTAAACGGTACTGTGTACCTTATAAAAAAAATAATAAAAAAATAAGGAGCATTAGTGAGTGCTCAACGCATTAAAATTGACAGAATGCATAAAAAAATTTTACACAATTACAACAAAAACAGTCAGAAAGAAACAAGCATTAAATCGTACAAAATCACATGTTACTAACACAATACGGATCTGTCCACAGGCGCACAGCCCGCAATGCGCAAAAAAATACAAACAAAAGATAATTGCCTGTATTTTTACAACATTTATTCAATTTTGTATTGTGTAACGCTTTCATTGTATACTGTAGAACTCTGCGGGTTTATTGCTTTGTGGCAATATATTCCAACGAACAGAAGAACCTGACTAAGAACCCTTTTGAAATTAAATGGGATACAATGGAAATGAAATCTTCGACCTCCGGGTCAAGTGACATATTTTTTCTACCAATTGTACAACGAAGATCGACAGTCGTTAATTTCATGTTTAAGTTTTTGGACACCGTTATTTTTTTTAATCTAACACTTTATTGCCAATATAATCTAGCGTGCGTATTACCAGGCGGTAATCTTTTCCAACTAATCAGACAAAAGTAAATGGATCAAGTTATATGGTTGCAAAAAACATCCAAATGACTATCCATCCCCACGAAATATATGATATAAGTACATACGTGAGCATACCGCCATAAACCCCACATAGACGGACATTCCCTTTCATAATGAGTTAGATATCATCAATCAAAGGAAAAGGAAGGGATTGTGGGAGAGGAAATAAAAATCAGGAATGAAATACGTTGTATTACTGACGTAAATTAAGAGTTTTTTCAGTCGCTTCTTAAAGCATGACAAGGATGGAGTGAGTCTTACCTTGGTTTGTAACTGGTTCCAGAGTCGCACTACATGAACAGTAAAGGACGATGTAAAAAAGAAGAACGTCGAACTGGAAAGGAAAATAAACAAACTTTATTGTTTGTTGGAAAAAATATTTCATTTCCAGCCAAATATTATTGTTTATAATGACTATGTTTTACATTGTTATTTATTTTTATCAAACACTGTTAATTCCACTTTTTTGTAACGGTATAACCCTACCGGTTTCAAGGCTTTCACATCATCTTAAGGGGAGCACAAACAAGACTAAATGCTTGTTTGTGCATCGTGAAAACCATACTTTTTCTATCGATGATACCAAATTCTTACATATCAGTAGTAACGGGAATAAATTGGACAGATTAAAGGCCCTAGAAATTTCTAAGTCAGTACATCGATCCGAACATCTGGTGAACAGTTATATCCCAAAAATCTCTCCGCTCTTGGCCGAAATCGTCCCATGCCTCCCTCACCCCTCAGCCCCCAATCGTTGAAAAGTGTATATCGGTACCAGTTCGAACAGAATTTAGTCTTGTTTGTGCTCCCCTAAAGATGAGGGGAAAGCCTTGAAACCGGTAGGGTTATACCGTTACAAAAAAGTGGAATGAACAGTGTTTGATAAAAATAAATTACAATGTCTTTAAACCTCCACAACGTTAATGCCTTAACTATAAAACAACATAATTTGTTTTACAGTGCAATAGGGCAATGTACGATGCAAGTGAGTCATGTCATGTATTATATATTTGGCCAACCTAGCGGTTAGGCTTTGTAACCATTTTTACTTGGTGTCTCCATTGCATGGGTGTTATGTTAATCTTACAAAAGCTCTCTTATCTTGTATTACCAATTTATTCTTAACATCTCCATGTCTGTCGATTAGAGACATGATGTTTTCTGACACCAAGAACATCTCTTACAAGTTTAGATTTTAATTTGATAACGGCATTTTATAAGAAAACATGCATTGATATGCATCTTTTATATTTTATCTCTGATAATATATTCATCTTGTTATAAGGCTGCATACATGATAAACTCTGTGGACCAGTGGTCTTACACCGGAAATCTTTGGACATGATTGCAAGTCGCAGAGGATATGTATTTTTTTAGGAAATGAGTTGAGGAAATCACACGTTCACCAGTTCTTTAAAGTTCCTCTTCTGTTTGGAGGTTGGAGATTACCATGGCAAACTTGACATTTGAGACATCAGCCATAAATAGTCTCCTTTTTGGTCAACCCCTCAATTCTGGGGGAAGTAATCAACACAGTCGTTAATCATCATTTTCCAACACAAGCAGTCTTTGTAATAATACTAAAAGGACGATTTATTGGACACTTTCCAGTATCTGTATAAACATATTTTGTAAAAAAAAAACCTGCTGAAAACTTACCAAGGTGAACTACAAAGAAGTCTTTGTAGATCTTCCGATATTTGATAATAACACATTTGGATTTATGTGTAGTTATACCGTATTGGTATAGTGTTCATATATGCAGACATACCATCACCCCATTTCTCTGCCGGGATAGGCAGGGAAGACAGATCGCCAGACTTTCCTATTTCGTCACACATCCTTAACCTTTTCTACATCCATACAACTTCTACGATTTTTGCTGACTTTCTACGTTTCTTTCTTTCAAAACATCACTTATTTGATCCAACCATTCTTTGATCTTTCTCTCACATGGTCTTTTACTCACATTTACACTATATATTGTTCATATATAATCATGAATTTTAATAAGACATCTCAAAACGGGTTGTCTTTAAATGCTTCCTAAAGCTGCATATCTTTAACACTAAAAAACAGATCATTCCACTCCACAGGACCAGCAACGGCAATATGCCAACTATACCACTTTTTTGAAAGAAAAAAAAATCGCATACAAACAAGAATAGCACTTGCAAGCCCCGTTTATCACCCTCAATTCGCATTATCTTCTGTTATGTTATATATTGTCTATACCCACATTCTATTGTACAAAAACGCTTTCATATTTGACACAGCTGATTTTAAATCTCTTTTCTTAAGAAATATTATTTTTCTTTTATCTAAGTTTCGTTTCATCCACTTGATTCAACCATTCTTTCCTCAATCTTCCTCTCTTGCGACTACTCCCACCCACGTTAATTTTAAATCTCGAATTATATTTTTATATATGTATCTTTAAAATATCGATCGCCCCTAATAAATATTCTCGACTCAGTGTTAAAGAATGTATTGTGAATCTAGTTGCCCCGTGTTTGTATCCCATAACTCAAATTTCCATATTGGATATCTCAATTAGAGACCCCCTTTCACAGCTTGGGGTCCATTTTTGATGTTTTTATTCCATTTTTATATCACATATTTCTTTCATACAGGATTTAAGGAACGCTGCTCATATATACTCGTAGATAGTGGATAACTTAAAATATATGATATAAACGAATACCTTTTCCCTTTATCAAATGCAAATCAGACTGTTAAAGTCAGTCACAGGTTGTGATAATCCATAAAAATGGAGTCTTGTGAAAATATAGTGTTTGAAATTTTCGCGGATATTTGACACATTGCTTGAAAACGTGCGTTTTTTGTATCGCATATTAGTATTTTTTTTTATATTCGACTAGTTTCGACGTGCCATTCAGACGTCATCTTATTTTTCGGTGTCGTATTCACGGATTGAGCTGTTAAAAGCATCACCATTTGCACACCTTGTTGAATGATTTTTTTTTTGGATAGAAGAGTAACGAGAGTTATGAATGACGAGTAGCGATATAAAACAAAGTCAATGGGGAACTTAAGGATTTATATATACTCGAACTGGACAGTACCAAAATCTACCAATAGAGTCCACAGCAGTGTTTTAGTACCAACTTGACTTAACAGAAGAAAAATAAGAGTTGCATAATTTATGTTCTCGAATGGTAGGTACAGATACTCTGTTTTCTTTCTGCTCAGTCTCAATCCATTGTCCTCCAAGATTCTTCTCCACCTTTCCAGACTATTTTGCAGGTCTTCGTGTTTTTCACTTATTAATACGATATCGTCTGCAAATAGTAGGATCTTTAGGAGACTGTTCATTTCCTGGTTAGTTAAATAGTCCATGACTAAGATGAACAGTAGCGTACTGAGTACCGATCCTTGATGTACCCCCACCTTTACAGGAAATTCTGTTGAAGTTTCCGAAGTGTTTATTTTATCCCGAGTTTGATAAAATAAATTACAATGTTTAAATATTGTTAATAAATAAATAAATCAATTAATAGTCTCAGTTGAATCGAGTTAATGGAACGGCAACCTTAATAAAGAAATGTTAATACATTTATTTTCCTGTTCAAGTTGATACTGTGTTGTAATTAATTAGATTTTACGACCAGTTTAAGTATAGTTTCTCCTAATACACTCATTCTATGTGTAGTGTAACAAACCTATAAAAAGTATTATTGATAGATAAAAAATGTTTATTTCTGATTAACACGTTAGAACTCGGATAAATTTTTATTTCAAATAAAAGTTCGAATTATACGAAATGAGAATTATGAAGTAATCATGTTCACCTGTAAAATTAGATGGGAAGAGAAAGGTATGTGAATCGATTGTTTGAAATCCAAAGTAATGATGATAGAAAAACGTGAAAAGTAAAGTAAATGCGAGGTATTGGTGAGTAATAAAGTAACAAGGCAAGTAAAATGAAGAGTAACGAGATATATCCAACAGCGTATAGCGATCGGAAACGAAGTATTGCAGCTGTATAGTCTAGTATTAAACTTTTGTTGTATACAGTACAATCTGGCGAGCGTATAGCCGTAATCTCTTCCAACCAACTAGAAAGGTATTAGAGACGAGTGAAAACTGGAATGAAATTCTTCAACAAAATCTAGCTTCCAACTTTGATGTATTGGAGTAAAACATGGGCATGGTAATACTGTTAGAAGCCGTATAAAAATAATAAGTGCTATAGAAATATCTACGTTGAGACTACATTTAGAAGTAACATCGGCTTCTACGAGTATAACCCAGTAGTAAGAATGTGCCGAGGGTACAACACGGTAACTGACTCGGATGTAGGCATATTTAGTTCAACACTGTCAGAGTTTAGGAGGATGGTGGCTGAGTTGACTGAGGAGTTTAGGAAGATGGTGGCTGAGTTGACTGAGGAGTTTAGGAGGATGGTGGCTGAGTTGACTGAGGAGTTTAGGAGGATGGTGGCTGAGTTGACTTGACGGTGCATCAACTTTTGCTTCACCTCTAATGCATTTTTGCATTTGAAATTTGATACTGGAGAAGAATGTTACGAATTTCATGGACAGGAAGGCGAACTTACACCTCCATTTTCGAAGTACTGAGAATCACCGACGGATTGTCGACAATATGTCTATAACAAGTGTTCCGATGCTTTGGACACATTAATCGTAGCCAAGGAGACCGTTTGGAGAGGGTGGTGGTTACTGAAACCGTGGAGCGACAACGCACAAGTGGAAGAGTCCCAATGCTTTGTAATGACCAAGGAAGAAACGCAATAGAAGTTCCCTTTATAACTGCTCTTCAAAATGTGGAGTGCAGGGATAGATTGAGAGAAGTCGTCAACAACTATCATGGAAGTCACGATGCGCAGTCATGCCGATATGATTATGATATTTAATCATTATTATGAATAACTTTTTTATTTTTTTTACTTCACCTGGCGTGTTTATTGCCATGTGGCAATCTCTTCCAACCAACCAGAAAGATGTTTTAATGGGCCCTAAGTGAAAACCAGACTGGAATTCCATTTAAAAAAATCTAGATTCCAGCGGGGATCGAGTCCGCAACCTCCGGATCGGCAGACAAGCGTCCTATAACCAGGCCATGGAGGTCGGCTTTCTTATTCGACCTATTATTTTAATCTCTGCGTCTTGTGAAATCGCTTTTATACTTTGTGTACTTAATGGGTTAATCTTCAAAGTACATGGCTTGACAAGTATAATGACGCAAGTATATATATTTTTACGATATGTTGATTAAACTATATATATTACTGCTTGTTACCTCAGTCGAAAGGTAATTAAACGGCACTTACAGATCTTATCTGTCATTCACTCTTCTGTTTCTTATATTTTCTTCGTAACTCTGAACCGGTGCATTAGAGTTAATTGGATGTCTCGAGAGGTTACTTCAAGTATTTTTCAATTTAAAATATGACGTCTTACTTTAAGATGATTCCTTGATAAAATAAATTAAAAATGACATTAAAAAAGATAGTATCTGCTTCCTGTATTTAGTATTTATTTTTTTATGAATGGTTTCGGCTTTAACTCTGTGGAAATCTATATAATTCTCGAACAACTGAAAGTCACCGATGGATCGAATACAATATTGTAATTTGTTTTATCAAACACTGTTTATTCCACTTTTTGTAACGGTGTAACCCTACCGGTTTCAAGGCTTTCACCTCATTATCAGGAGATCACAAACGTTTGTGCTCCCCTGCCTTAAAACCGTTAGGGTTATACCGTTACGAAAAGTGGAATAAGTATTTTTCTTCTTCTTCAGTCGTTCTGGATCGATCCCCGGATATAGGCCTCCCCTTCGGTCTTCCACAACTCCCTATCTCGGGCACACTGCATCCACTTCACCCCTGCGGCCCGTCTTATATCGTCCGACCATCTAGTATGTGGTCTCCCCATGCCTCTCGTGCCCGTTCTAGGCTGTCATTCCAGGACCTTTTTCGTCCATCGAGAGTCAAAGCATCTGGCAATATGTCCTGCCCAGCTCCGTTTTAAGGCAGCTGCTCTCTTAACTACGTCGGTGACTTTGTTTCTCTCTCTTATCCATTTGTTGGTCTTCCTATCTCGCAGTGAAACTCCCAGCATCCTCCTCTTCATGGCTCTCTGTGTCATTAATAGTTTTTGCGTGAAATAAGTATTGTAGTTTTTGATAAAACAAATAACAATGTCTTTAAACCTCCACAATGTTAATGTCTTAACTATAAATAATATGTTGCATATTTAGGAACTGGTCCTTAAGTGGAGAGATGATGATGATTTGTTGATAAATAAAACACGTTTTGGATCGCAATGCGGAAGAAGAGTTTTTATTAGTAAACGTAGGTATTTATACTATTCCCGCGTGTGTGCGGGAATGCGAGCAAGATATCCTTCGTCTCGTTTCTGCATTTGCAAAACGAGTAATGTCGTATGTAGGTGATAATTTATTTACGGAACTGGCGAGACAGATGTGGTGCGTTCTCGCTCTAGCATGGAATGCGCGTCGCTCCCGGCAATGAGTTGAATGACCGGCGCGTGGACTTAGTACTTGTTTGTTTTGCATTGCTAAGGAATGCAAAGGTCATTTCATCGGTCATTGACCGCGTGTGCGACCGCCACACATACAATATGTCGACAAGTCTTTCAACTTTTCAGGCACATTATTAATGGTCAAGAAGACAGTTTGGAGAGGCTTGTGGTCACTGGAAGTAGAACCATCACCATCACGACGAAAATGCACATTGTTAAGACTCTCGTCTTGGCAATAATTATGTATGGAGCGGAGACATGAACTCTGAGAGCAAGCGAGAGATAAATAAACACAACAAAAATTTGCACACCATGTCGGACTTTTGAGCATTTGAAATTAGGAAGGATGTTACTCGTACGAAGTCCATGGACAGCAGGGGTGGCTGTGTATAACAGAATATGGAATTTAGTGATTCAAGATGAATATGAACTTAAGAGATGCATGGAGTAAGATGAAGACGAACACGCCGAGAAGGTTCGGGCATATGAAACGAATAAATTAATAAAGAGAGCAATACCAAGGAAAGTAAAGTTAGATTAAGTTAATGATATTTGGAAAGAAAGTCAGATAAATCGTTGTATAGTATGTTAAAGTGTATGGATGTAAAAGAGGCCAAAGATGTTTGTCAAGACAGGAAAATCTGGCGCCCTGTCCTTGTTGCATACTTCGACAGGATAATGTTTATTTAACCCATTTGTTTTCCTACAGAAATCGAACATCCTTATTGAAAGACCAACTACGCCACGAGGGCTGTCTTTTATTCGAGAAATACGAAGTTATGTTCCGGACAATTTTTTATAAAGTATTCATTCCATCCGGAGATGTTGACCGAACCAAAGTTATGTACTATACATGTCTTCAGCCATTTACCCAAATGACATTATTGGCGTCATATTGAAGATGGAACAAAATAAGTTGTTTTTTTTTGTAAGAACTAAAGAAGGCGATAGAATGTTTATTTAACGCATTTGTTTTCCTACAGAAATCGAACCTCCTTATTGAAAGACCAACTAGGCCCCGAAGGTCGTCTTTTATTCGAGAAATACGAAATTATGTTCCGGACAATATTTTATAAAGTATTCATTCCATCCGGAGATGTTGACCGAACCAAAGTTATGATGTACATGTCTTCAGCCATTTACCCAAATGACTTAATCATTTTATTATTGGTGTCATATTGAAGATGGAACAAAATAAGTTGTTTTTTTTGTAAGAGCTAAAGAAGGAGATAGAATGTTTATTTAACGCATTTGTTTTCCTACAGAAATCGAACCTCTTTATTGAAAGACCAACTAGGTCACGAAGGTCGTCTTTTATTCGAGAAATACGAAGTTATGTTCCGGACAATATTTTATAAAGTATTCATTCCACCCGGAGTTGTTGACCGAACCAAAGTTTGACAAGCGTAATATCTCCGATTTGATCGTTAATTGAACCTCCCACGAATCCCCATCGAAGTGTCAGCAGTCCGTACAGAAAAAGAGAAAAAAAAAGGAGGAAGAAACTTAATACAGGTAATTAAACGTTCCGCATGCCGCCCACCTGTCGCATTCCTCTGCCCTGTGTCGCGCCTCGGTATCTCCTCTCACCTTATACTCGTAGTATACCTTGCCTTGTGCTCGATCTGATGCATTGACATTCGGGTGACACATGTTTCTTAATTTTTTTCGGGAAAAATATATTAGAAAAGATTTATTTTCTTACGTGATTCTCTGCTAATGAATCAGATAAATGTTAATCACAAATTGAGCTAATGAACCAGATAAAATGAGACATGAAGGGAAACCAGATACACATGATTTTAAAAAAATGGGTACCAACGACAAACAGACGTCTTACCAACTTTCAAAGTGTCACAAAAATAGGTGACGTATACATCTTTAGGAAACACTTGAAAAATACCCTTTAAGTCTTGCGAAAATTTAAGGTTTAACCACTTAATGCTAGGCTTTTTTTACAAAAAGGGTTTCAAAAAACATCAAGTTTTTTTGTGTTTTATTTTAAAATTATACATTTTTCAATTGAAACATAACAATTTAAACATATTTTAATTTAAAACAATGAAGAAAAATTCAAGTTGGTATTGTATATTTGAAAGAATTGTGTTAAACATAGAGCTATGTAAATACGAACACAATATCGTAAATACGAAATAAGCAACACAAAACACGACCACTCGCAGCTGCAGGCAAATTTACAATAAATAAAATGCGAACAACTGGCGAGCGTTACACGTGTTAGCTAAAATTAGAACACTGCAAGTTGAGACAAGCGAGCGTGACTCGGGATAGCGGAAATTGGAACGTATTTGGCTCGCGAGAGGGTCTCGTTCAAGGGAATTAAGTAGTTAATATGAACACTACACACATACCCTACACTCCATTTTAAGCCGAATTTGTGTCAATCCGAAAAATCAGCAACGGTGGCTCTGTTGTTTATCTTCCTTTAGTAACTTTTTCGCTGTTTTCTTACCAAATATATTTTTCTAAACATATAAACAGATGCGGAGAAGTTTATATGTTTATAAATATTTTATTTTAGAAATATAAAATATATTTTTAATCTAATGATTGCAGCCAACCTTCGTATCACTTAAAGTGCTTTAGTTTTTCGTAATATTTTTAACCTGTCAATAAAAATGTATGTCTAATAGTCTGCTCTCTAAACGGCGCTGTATAAATTGTACTTTTATTATGATTATCCCATGAACATATCCGAAAAGTATGTTTCATGAAAAAAAATCCGAGAAGAACCGTAAATGAATATTTAAAAATCTCTAGAATAGGATATCCTATTTATTGCCCGTCTAGTTCGATTTAACGGTTTTCAATTATTTTCAAATCCAAGAAACCGGTTAACTGGTTTCAATAGTTGGACAAATAGTGAATTTTTTAAGAAGAATACGATTTTTTTAAGAAGAATCCGATTTTTTAAGGAGTAGGGCTTCCAAACCGGCTTAAACTAAAACCAGTTAAACGGTTATTTTAAAAAATTTAAAATAGTCGTAAACCGGTTATTTTTATTCGATAAACAGGCTAGGAAAATTAAAATAGCGAAGTACTTTGTCACGACTATCAAAAGGAGAGTAGCAAAGTAGAGACTCGTTGACTCGTGTGCTAAAGGTTACTACACATACAATCAAACCATCTACATGATAAAGTAGGCAGAGAGGGCACCAGAATTTCATATATCGACACACGTCCTTCTACGTCCATATACCTCATAAAACTCCTACGATTCCTCTGACTATCAACCATATTATAAAGGATCTTTCAAATTGAGCGGTGTTCTTAATTCTTGGATAAAACACAGATGGCGTCGCGAAATTGCCTGGGTCTTGTGACATTTGATAAGTGTAATGTATGAAATTTATATAATTGGAGTCGTATACAATACAACAACGCGTTCAAATTGTTGAATTATTTTGTTTATTGTAATCTCCGGAAACGGTGATGTAAATTGGCCACCAAGTTCATGTGATCTGACTCCGTTGGACTATATTCTCTGGAGTTACGTGAAAAGCCAGGTCTATAAGAATGACCCCCGATCAATTCCTGAGCTGAAGGACGAAATTATTTGAGTTATTGGGGAGTTAGAACCGCAATTATGCCAAAATGTCATCGAAAATTTTGACAAAAGAGTGAACATCTGTGGAGCTACAAGAGGTGGACATTTGGCAGATATTGTTTTTTTTTGGGTTTAAATGTCATACATTATACTTCAACGACCAATAAAAAGTTTTTGAAATCAAAGCAAATTGTGTGTTTTATTCAAGAATTAAAAAACACCGCTCAATTTGAAATACCCTTTAGATTAGGAAACTGCGAGATGTTATGAACTTGTGATGTTAAAATTAATAAGCCTTATTCTGACCGGTTATAAGTCAGGTCCCTTCTGTATATTCCCACGTCAACTTTTTTCACTCCAATAAATCAAAGTTAGCACTATAATTGTGTTAAGAACCATCGCATTAAATAATACAGAAAACAATTGTTTCAATTAAATTTGTCACATGGTCACATTACTTGATTCATCGAATTGAGATGTCGAGGATTTTAGGGTGTATCGCAAGTGCCAGTGATAAATATCCCGCTCAGATCATTCCAATCACCACAATTTTATTACTGTTTATGTACCGCCCAACCAATCACTACACGGTGTTTCGAAATAGTATCAGCAAGTTTAATAATTATTCTCATCTTCGCCAACACACCATGCCCCCTATTGGGGCTAGACGAGAAAGCCAGTTATTTTTTAAAATGCGTGTGGTTTTAGAATCTTATCCAGCAGTCAAAAATAGTGAAATCTATCGTTGTTAAAGGGACTTATTGAACTAAACAATAAACCTGCAGCCCAGATAACAGAACTCATTCAGTTTCTCTGAGTTAACCCGTACATCGCACACATTTTTACCGCAGTCTTTTTTAAATCTTAAAATGAATTTAAGGCTGATGTGTTAATAAGGATGAAGAAGACCAATCTGAAATGGTTTAGACTTGTAAAAAGAATGAATGAATAAAGACTAACAAAACAAATATGCAGTGCAACTATGAGTTGCAGACGTCGTAGAGGATGACCAAGGAAAGTATGGTTGGATCGAAGGGAATGGTATTTGGAAATAAGAAAATCGTAGAAGTTGTATTAGAAGGTCGATGGATCTAGAGTAGGCTAACGATGTTCGTCATGAAAGCAAACTATGGTGCTCTGTCCTCTCTGCCTACCCCAGCAGGGAAATGTCGTTATGTTATGTAATATAGTATGCACATATCTCGCCGTCGTCGTTCCTGGGCCTCGTAATCGAGGATGCCCTCGCCATTCAACGTCAATTCAGTTTGGAAGCGAAGCTGTGCCGTGAATTATTTTAGTAAATGAGCTGTTGGGGTATCAGCGAATTAATGGTATTTAAAAAAAAAGGAAAAAGTAAGACAAAGTGCATCGAGATAAGAAAGTCTTGCGGTATGTCATATTTATCTACCCCGACAGATAAGGTAGCGAGGACAGTCAGACTTTCCTGTTTCTCTTACTTCTAAACTTTGTTTTTTTTTTTCAAAATTTCATTCACTTGATCTAATCATACTTTCTTGGTCGTCCCCAATCACGACTTTCATTCGTGCTTGCATAGCAAATTTATTTAGCAAGTATTTATCACTTATCACTTCAACATGTCAGAACCCACTCAACGTGCCCTTTTTTATCCTGTTTATCACATCGGTTTTCAGCTGACACTCAAACCATTATAATTGCATTTCTTATTCTATCATAGCGATCTATTCTTTCTGACTTCTCCTGCAAGAAACCGCGTGATGGTATGTAATTATTTTTACTACTTTTGATATAGCGCGATTTTTGTATATTCAATTAAGTGCTCTGTTAAACTTGTTCCCTATCGCTGCATTTTCAATGTCATCTTCAACTCACCCAATACACGTTAACATATTGCACACAAAACTCATCAACCTGTTCGAATTAACGCGTACATCGCTATCATTTTTTTCCACATTTCTTTTTGTAACTTTTTTTTTTAACCAGTCTGTAGACACAGACACGTACCCCGTATCGAAAGAGTCGCTCAGGCCGAGTGTTGGATGCCTCTGTTATGTCTGGTACAAGTTATTGATAGTTATTGTATTAGCCGAGAATGTTATCTGTTTCTATACAATGAATTATAAAATTAATGTTTGCCGACCATTGTTATTGTTGTCTTCTTTTTATATTATCTGCAATATCGTTAAAATTGTATTATAAACGTTTACAATCTCCTAATAAAAACGTTTAATTTCAAATCAGTTATAAAACGTACTTCATTCTTAATTTTAGTTTCCTCTTTACCATCCTTTCCTTTTCCTTTGATTGATGATATCTTACTGTTGTTTTTATTATGTAGATTTGTAAAAAAATATTTGTTAGTGGTCAATGGTAAAGAAAGAGATAGGTTAGTAACTAATAAAAGGAAGAAATGTGTAGAGAGAGTTTGAATCAACATAACACAATAAACTGAAGAAAATATATATATTTATTTAAGATTCAAGATGTACTTAAATATCTTTACTTCAAAGACCTTCTTGACTTAGTGGTAAAGTTCTTGTATCTCACCCGGATGTAACAGAATTCGATTCTCGATGACTGTTAAAAGTGAGACCCAGTTAATTTTTTCTCACATACAATAACAAGACTTTTAACATGTTTATGGTTGGGTGTAAGAAAATACCTCAAAACAATAAACCACAAGTGTATTCAACCACACAAGTTTTGCTTTATCGACATTCATATACCTCGTCGTGCACAATGTTCTATTAATCATATTTCTCGCTTTACCTTCTTCCAAAATCTGGTCCATTTGATCCAGTTGTGTTTCCTCGGTCTAACTCTTACACGCGCACCTGCCACTTTCAGCTTGTATACTCGCTAGTAATACTTTCGTCATTCATTTTCTCCACAAGTCCAAACCATTTCAAAGTTAACTTTGATACGTTAAATAACAAAAATAAAAATGAACCTCTTCAATATCTTTCAAATAGCATACCTTAGTCGATAATAATGTATAATAGATAGTTCTGATGACAGATGTCGCATTATTTTCAATTTGTAAATAAAGTGAGGCATGCGGTGTAACAATTAATTGATCTGATTTTTCACTATGCTAAAGACCTGCAACAAATACTGGATACCTATATGTGGGCATATGAATCACTTGGTCTCAAATTACATGTTTCGAAGACCATTTTTTTTACGTGGCGAGCTTATTACCATATGGCAACCTCTTCCAACCAACCAGAAAGATTTAATGTACTCTAAGGGAAAACCAGACTGAACTCCATTTTTTTTAATCTGGGTTCCAGCGGGGATCGAACCCGTAACCTCGGAATCAGCAGACAAGCGTCTACAATACAACAACGCGTTCAACTTGTTGATTTATTTTATGTATTGTAATCTCCGGAAACCGTGATGTAAATTGGCCACCAAGATCATGTGATCTGACACCGTTGGATTTTTTCTCTGGGGTTACGTGAAAAATCAGGTCTATAAAAATGACCCCCGATCAATTCCTGAGCTGAAGGACGAAATTATTCGCGTTATTGGTGAGTTAGAACCGTAATTATGTCAAAATGCCATCAAAAATGTTGACAAAAGAGTGGACATTTGTGGAGCTGCAAGAGGTGGACATTTGTCGGATATTGTTTTTTTGTGTTTAATCACATTCTTACCAAGTGTTGAACAAATAATGAGGAAATTAAATATTTGAATTATAATAGCGCACTTTTCATTTTGTGAGTACGTTGCGCACATTTATTTATTTATTTAACACTTTTATTGCAAATATAATCTGCCGGGCTTATTGCCAGAGAGCAATCTCTTCCAACCAAGCAGGTAAAAGTAAATGAAGTAAGTTACATGGTTGCATAAATCATTCAAATGACTATCCATCCCCACGAAATCCATAAACATATACGTAAGCATATGCCCACGAACCCCACAAAGACGGACGATCACCTGAACATTATCTTTCATATAAATTGAGATATCATCAGTCAAAAGAAAAGGAAGGGATGATAGAGAGGAAAGGAAAATATAAATCGGGAATGAAACACGTTATTTTACTGACTAGAAAATAAGACTTTTTTCAGTCGATTCTTAAAGCATGCCAAGGACGAAGCGTGTCTTATATTGGTTTGTAACTGATTCCAGAGTCTCACATTCTGCGCAACACACTAATTTCTAACGCATTTATAGTACTTTCATCACTTTTTTGCCACGTCCAAGTTTCGCTTGCATATCCTAATGTTCAATAACGGACTACAGGGACTAAGATTCCATTACGAGCAGCTAGTTTTACTTATCTTGAATTGCTCTGATCGGTAAATACATTGTATAAACCACTTTTCACTCTGTTGCCTACCGCTACTATCTTTCAATGTCACCCTTTGCGCGGCAATCCAACTGGTCAATTGTTCCAAAAGACAAATTTTTCTTCATTTAAAATTTCCTTTAAACCTCACGATGAGGCAGTTTTTTTTCATCATCCATTAAAAATAAGTATTTTAAATCGTGTATCATGTGGCATTGAACAAATATTTAGCACTTAACAATCGTTCAAAATTAATACATCGTATTGTTTAACTGTTTATTTACATTAACGCCTACAACATATGCAAATTGTGTTCAAGTACAAAACAACTGAAAATTTAATCAACGCCTTCTGTCTAGTAAATTATTTCTCAGAATAAAAAAATATCCCTCAAAAAATGGTTAATGTTACATCCTGCATTTGACACTTGTAAAGAGGCATCTCCGTTAATTTATTGAGTCACTCTGTCTTCATTGTTTAAAACAGCGCGTCGCGTCAGCCATTTCTCAGAACGTATCTCTGTTGGCATTTTGCGACTGTTTTATATTATTAAATGATCTTGTTTTTCTGGTGTCTGAAATGAGCCATAATAAACACCGAATAGCAGGGGTTCATTATCTTTGGTTTGTGAGATGTATTTTTCTTTCGAGATTTTTTTACTAAAATGTTCAATAGCTTAAAAGATATTTACACATGTACATAAATATATTATAGTACATAAATACAATATCTGGGCCAACTTATTTCCTTTGTAGGTGGCATATCGGAGGAAATAGCACGAAGAACAAAACTGGCGTGGAGCTCATTTGGACGTTTGAACAACATCTTCAAAAGTAATCTCCCAATATCCTTGAAGCGAAGAGTCTACAACCAGTGCATTCTTCCAGTACTTACGTATTGCTGCGAGACATGGACGCTCACAGTAAAGAACACGCAAAAGCTCCAGACCGCACAAAGGAGCATGGAGAGATGCATGTTGGGATATACTAAAAGAGACCGTAAACGAAACACCTGGATTCGCAATACGAGTATAACAAAGGTAGAAGACGTTATAAAGGTGTGCAAAATAATGAAGTGGCAATGGGCCAGACACGTAGCCAGAATGTCAGACTCCCGATGGACATCCGAAATAATCCAATGGTACCCAAGAGGCCTAGAAGAAGACCGAAGGTACGCTGGATGGACGAAATCAGGAAGCATGGTAGCATCACGTGGCATCGGCGAGCAAAGGACCGAACTGTTTGGAGTCAACTTGGGGAGACCTTAATCCAGCAGTGGATCGACCCTGGTTGACAATAATGATGATGATGATGATGACATAAATACATATATATCATTACGCCATGTCTCTTGTAGAGTAGGCAGAGAGAGCAGATCTACAAACTTTTCTTCAATTCAAATATCTCACTTTATCTTCTTTTAAAATGTGGTCCATTCAATCAAAGCACGTTTTCCTCGGTCTACATCTTTCCCGCACACCTTACCTTTCTGACTTGTATACTCGCTTAATAATTCTCTCATCATTCATTTTATCAACATGTCCAAACCATAGCAACGGTCCTTTCTTCATGTTACTTTAAACATCCATTTTCCCTTGCACTAATTTATGTTGTCTTTAGTCTGCCTTCTTTTAAACATTGACACAAAAAAAAACTAAGTGCCCTTCTTATCCTTATTTTTTCAATTCCAAGCTTTACTTACATACATATGTAACATCCTTAACTGTCCCGCCGCCCCCTCTTATCTCGCCGAAAATTTCCAGCTTCTTTCCAATCATGGATTAGCGCTACGCTCAAACAGAGGTTGTTTATTGGCCTTTCCAGTTCACCGCTCCTCTTTCTTTACGGCGTCCTTTACTGTCCATGCAGTGAGACTTTGGAATCAGTTACAAATCAATATAAGACTCGCTCCGTCCTTGACATGCTTTAAGAAGCGACTGAAAAAACTCTTAATTTCTAGTCAGTAAAATAACGTGTTTCATTCCTGATTTTTCTTTTCCTTTCCTCTCCACCATCCCTTCCTTTCCTTTTGATTGATGATATCTCACTTTATATGAAAAAGATTGTTTGAGTGATTGCCCGTCTTTGTGGGGTTCGTGGGCATATGCTCACGTATGTGTTTATGGATTTCGTAGGGATGGATAGTCATTTGAATGATTTATGCGACCATGTAACTTGCTTCATTTCCTTTTGTCTGGTTGGTTGGAAGAGATTGCCGCCTGGCAATAATCCCGCCAGATTGTATTTCAATAAAAGTGTTAAATAAATAAATAAATACATCACGGTGGGCACCGACATACTATTATGAATTGTCATTTTAACTACTGTTGATATTCTGCGTTTGTTATACGAGTACATCGCCTGTTGAGAATCATAGTGGCGAAACTCCAAAAAATCAATTTCCGAGTTAAGACTACCAAATGGCACTAAAATGAATCCTTTTTTACGTGCATAAGTGGCGAAAGTATATTTCAATTCCTTGCCGCTTCAAGAAATTTAAATATACTTTCGCCACTTATGCACGTAAAAAAGGAGTCATTTTAGTGCCATTTAGTAGTCTTAACTCGAAAATCGATTTTTAGAGTTTCGCCACTATGATTCTCAACAGGCGATATAACATTCACTATAATTTGACGATGAACAAAAAGTGGGCTACCGCTGTCGTTGTTAAATATACTCGATCCAGACACTGATTGCAAAAACAACTTATGCCTTTAAACAAAATTACTACAATTTTTTTATGAAACTGGTTCAGTAATGGTCAGTTATTATTTTGATACTTTTAATGTATATTCTGGTAGCGAATACCTTATATTATATTTTGAATAATTTACTTTTGTAAAAGCTTAAATAATATATCTCATAACAAGGACGTCACTTAAGTAATTAGTTTTATTCTGGTAGATTTTATGAATACGACTAAAAAACGGTGACCTCCGTGTTGTGTCATGTCGGCAGCAGTAGTCTAATGGTTAAGTTTCACGATAACCAAGCAGGTTTTCCAGGTTCCCGTCGATTCTTGCTCTTAGACTATTCTGAATTTGTTTATTGACAAAATAAACGACACGTGTCTTTAACATATCACAGTTATAAAACAAAATACAATAACCTATTTACATTTTTCAAGAGACAGCTGACTTTTTAGGATACATATATCATTCAAAATATTATTGAAAAACAACATTATCTTGGCTTATCCCATCCATTTGAGGTTGGCTGCTTGAACCTTTTTCTCCCATCTCTCACAATTTCGCCAATCACTCTGGGATCTCCCGAGTCTTGTCATGTCCTTGTTATATCCAAAATAGGGAGTTGATGGTGATGATAAAAAAAACGCACTGTCTTCAACATTTTATTCAGATGACTTGTACGATGAATTAAAATTTAGTGTTTCACGAAAATATTCGTATATTTACGGGACTGAACGTCATAGTGACCTCGTTCCTCCCTAGTACCTAAAGAATTTGGGTCTTACGGACCATTAATGTTGGCGAAAGAGTTCACCTCTTTTCAATTGAGAGTGTAGGAGCAAAGGGTAAATTTGATTAGATAACACATACTTTGAATAAATAAACTGAAAATACTTTTCTCCCGTTCCATTTATCTGCAGAAGTGTGTCCAATAATAAACTCAACGATAAAATATTTAGTATGGAAATCTATAATGACTGTCATGTACAATGTTTATCGATCCTGGTGATTAGACAGGTAACCCATGGATTCACTTTATGGGTCATAAAATAAGGTAAACGTCCATCACATAACACCCTTCTCCACTTTCTTATATAGGTTATTCTTGGGTCTTCCTCTGCGTCTATTTGGAAGTTCTCAATTCGTGGTTGTCTTTAGCGTAGACCCTTCATCCCGCCGTTGCACGTGCCCATACCAGCGTAGTCGTGCTTCCCGGGTTTTATCTACTATTGGCGCCACTTTAGTACGAGTATGTTCCACGTATTCGTTCATTTTGGATATTATTATTATATATTCTAGTGACGTCCAGTGACCACCGTAGCATACGCATATCCGTGACATGAATCAGGAGGCCAACACTCGTCTCCATGTAGGATAGAGAGTCTGATCACTTTCTTGTAGATTTTACTCTAAAGTTTTATACCGCTATGTTATGCTATGAAATGGTTTGAAAATATCATTGAAAATAGTTTATTGTAATTTGTTTTATCAAAAACTGTTTATTCCACTTTCTGTAACGGTATAACCCTACCGGTTTCAAGACAAACAAGACTTGTGCTCCCATAGTGATGAGGTGAAAACCTTGAAAGTGGTAGAGTATACCGTTAGAAAAAATCGAATAAACATTATTTGATAAAACAAATTTAAATATCTTTAAACCTCCACAATGTTAATGCATTAACTATAAATAATAAAGAAAATAGTTTAAGAAGCGAACTGAAGGGCAAAACATCAGATTGCCAATTTGAGTTTACGTCGAGGAAAAGCACAACCGATGCAATGTACGAGTATTAATACGTAGAGAAAAACAGTATTTTTTGTGTATTTGGTTATGCGTTGTATGTACTAGGTAAGTCCAGAAAGTAAGTGTACTGAATTTTTGTATCCCATCCCATTTAAACGAGGCGAGCAGTTCCTTCGTGGCGTTGGCCGTGTGTGGTCTGGCATTGTCGTGCAGCAGGCAGACTCCCTTTGTCAACATGCCTCTCCTCTTGTTCTGAATCGCCCTCCGCAATTTTTTTAGGGTCTCACAGTATCTTGCAGAGTTGATGGTCTCCCCTTGAGGCATATATTCAATCTGCGATCGTCACGGAGCGCATTTTCGATTTTTTCCACAATTTCGTCAGTCACAATTGAAGGTCTTCCGCTCCTCTGATCATCATGCACAGACGTACGACCGTTTTTAAACTCGCGACACCACTTGTACACACTCGTACGATTCATAGCTTTATCACCATATGCAGTTTTCACCTCATTATAAACCTCAACTGGAGGTTTTCCCTTCCAAACGAGATAACTGATGACGCCGCGTATTTCGCACTTGGCGGGAGATAGGTTTGACATTTTTCACAAAACGTGTGGTCGCGTCGACACTTCTCAACGTACTGACCTCGAACCGGTCTCGTTGTGGAGGGGAAGGGTCAAGCTACACGGAAGTGTAGCCAACATGTCGAAAATAAAATCCATCCGGTCATGAGAGCCTCAGTACACTTATTTTCTGGACTTACCTCGTACATCTGGTGGACTTTTTGCTATAAAGAAAGTTGTAATCAACCAAGGATGCCTTTCAAAAGAGAGAATTAATTGCCTTCTTTCAAATGGTATCCTTGGTTGGTTGGAGGAAAAACATATATGTTTACATTGATTCTTATCTTTGTTTTATTAGCTCTATCTCCGATTGATATCAAACCCAACCCTGCGCAACTAAGGCTAGTCACCTAACATCTAGGCATATAAATACATGGTCTATAATGATGCAAATCAAACACGAGAGAGAGTCTTGGACGGATGGGAACATCAATTATTAATCAAGAATCACAAATTCCGGTCATGTTATGCTAATTCGTCCGGATCCACACCATGTCTAACCGATTACAAATTAATTTACATACATTGGTAGTATACTAACGTAATCTTTATGAATATAAATTACATTAAATATCTCAATGAATTAAGTATAATGATATCAATTTGAAAATGTTTCTTGTATGATGTGAGGTGCATGGCCGCGCATTAGAACCCTGGACTTCCGTGCGGAAGGTCGTTAGTTCTAACCCAGCGCTGTGCTAATCCCCTCGAATGACACAGACATTTTTTCCGGTTACCTATGACTTCGACTTCGGAAAAGAAGAAAAATGTTGTGTTAGCACAAACATGTCCTTACGGGGTAGGCAAAGATAACATATCTCCATATTTTTCTATCCTAATACTACTTTAGCTTCCGTTACATTCAATCTTCTCGTCATGCACAATTTCCTATATTTTATGCTTTTCTCTTGATCGAAATCTGGTCCAATTGATCGAGCCACGTTTTCCTCTGTCTACCTTTTCTTTGCACTTCTGAATTGTAACATGTACTCCCTTAGTCACACATTCGCACCACGTGTTGAAACCGTCTTAATGAGCGTCTTCGTTTTACTGAAAACGTTGACAACATCCATTTTTATTTCAACCCCGGGATTGCGAGTTTTATTCACATTGGAACCTAGAATTTTTCAAAAATGGTTCCAGTCTGGTTTTCATTTAACGTTTGTGTAACATATTTCTCGTTGGTCGGAAGAGATTGAGATTCGCTGGGTTATACTGTATACAACGAAAGTGTAATATACATATAATATCAAGCCATCCTTTTCGGAACATGCAGAAAAGACAGGGTTCCAGAATTTATAACATGACATACATCCTTCTCCTCTTCTTCATTCATATACCTTCTCATACAACTACGATTTCTCTGACTTTCTACGTTTCTTTCTTTCAAAATATCATTTACTTAATCCAACGATTCTTTCATTGGTATTTCTCTACCATACCCGTATTTGCAGTATAAATTTGTTTTGTTTCTTCAGTCAGTTAACATGATCGAACCATCTCAGAGTCCTCTGTTTCATCTCACTCAACACACTATCCTTAAGTCGACATTAATCCCTTATCACTTAATTCTCTCATACATTGTAGGTAGAATACCTGCATTTATTTATTCATAAGTAAATGTAAAATGCACCTTATAACAAAAATACCTGCATTTATTTATTCATAAGTAAAGGTAAAATGCGCCTTAAAACAAAAAAACCTGTATTTATATATTCATAAGTAAAGGTAAAATGCACCTTATAACAAAAATACCTGCCTTTATTTATTCATAAGTAAAGGTAAATGCACCTTATAACAAAAATACCTGTATTTATTTATTCATAAGTAAAGGTAAAATGCACCTTATAACAAAAATACCTGCCTTTATTTATTCATAAGTAAAGGTAAATGCACCTTATAACAAAAATACCTGTATTTATTTATTCATAACTAAAGGTAAAATGCACCTTATAACAAAAATACCTGCCTTTATTTATTCATAAGTAAAGGTAAATGCACCTTATAACAAAAATACCTGTATTTATTTATTCATAAGTAAAGGTAAAATGCACCTTATAACAAAAATACCTGCCTTTATTTATTCATAAGTAAAGGTAAATGCACCTTATAACAAAAATACCTGTATTTATTTATTCATAAGTAAAGGTAAAATGCACCTTATAACAAAAATACCTGCCTTTATTTATTCACAAGTAAAGGTAAATGCACCTTATAACAAAAATACCATATATGAATATTTTTTATATAAAATAAATCATAAAATCTTTTTTTTTTTCGATTTAGTCCACTGTCAATTATCAGCCCACATCTTACTGAAGGAGTCTTACCAACTAGGCGACAAAAGACAGTGATGTTTTTTTTTTTAAATTTAACAAAACGAAAAAGCTTCGATTGTGTAAAGTAAACTCCGGTTTAACCCATCGCTATAGTTACAAAGAAGTTCGTTTTTATTTCTCAATAACTCCTAGTGACTATCTGCCTTGATCTGACAAGGCTTCGCGAGAGATTAATCCATCCAGAGATAAGGGAAAGACCGCTCACGCACGGGATGAAAAATCCAGTCAGATCTTCTTCACATTACAAATGATAACAGGCCGCAGATCCAATCTGATTCTGCCGCTGCCGTTGACCAACTGCAATATGACAGGTTTCTTTAGAAGTTAATTCAGAAGACTTGAAGTGCATTGTTACAATGCTTCCCTTATTTTTTTTTCCACTGAGTAATACATACATTGAAAATATATTGTTTATTGTTAAGGCATTAACGTTGTGGAGGTTTAAAGACATTGTAATTTACATCTGGTAAACACATATATCCCGAAAATATCTCCGCTGCTGGCCGAGATCGTTCCATGCCTCCCTCAGCCCTCAGTCCCCAACTCGAATGTCCCCAACCGTTGAAGCGTGTATATCGGTACCAGTTCGAACAGAATTTAGTCTTCTTTGTGCTCTCTTGAAGATGAGGTGAAAGCCTTGAAACCTGTAGCGTTATACTGTTACAAAAAGTGGAATAAACAGTGTTTAATAAAATAAATTACAATACATTAACAATGTAGAGAATGTCCAATTTATCATTAGGGTTTGATTTATTGAAAAAAAAACTCTTTTTACAAACTTGACAGTTTATTAATTTCGGCGAAAAGACATGGGAATCATATGTTTTAAGGCTTTCGTGGTTTTTCGGATACAACGAAAATAAACTTACAATACAATTTGACAACGTCCTGTGTTTGTTACATTTTACAACTCTCTCCGTCGTCCTGTCCTTCATGTCTGATAACGGCGGCAGCCGTCGATGACCCTTTTAATGGTATCTTTCCATCTGAATCTGTCCCGGGTCTATCGGAAAGCATCCGATATTGAAAATCCCATCGCAGTTCTGATCAGGTTACTCCATCTGGTTGGAGGTTCTTCCTCGACATCACGTTCCTTCGACGCTTCCGACTTAACTGCAAAAGAAAAAATGCGACAAATGAAAAAAATATGCAAGTGATCGTGTGTCAAATATGGTTTAATAAATCATAATGGTGATAAAACACTCGAAGACTGTCCGCTCTGGAAGGTCAATTGCTACTGAAAACGACCAAATCAAGGCGTTCTACGACGATGCTAAATTGCTCAGATACTGAAAACTTAAAAAAACAACCTTCCACGAAAATATGCTGCAATTTTAAATTTCATTAAAAAAATACTTTTTGATCCATCCTGTCCATTTATTTACAGATTATCTGTAACACAAATTACAGTTTGAAATTAATTAATACAAACCGATATCATTTATTTTATTTTCCAACAGATACAAAACGATTAAGTTGTCAAACTTCAAGATCTCATTTTCAAGTTTATGCCATCTCTATATATCTTTTCTGAAGAAATTACAATGCCTCAATAATAATAATTTCTCATGTCTGCAATAGGGATAAAGTTGGAAAGAGATACCGTGGTTCAGAGCTCATCTTCATCGTGTAATTGATACCGAGTTAGTCATCAGTGGAAGGTCATGGAGTCAACGGCTGGGTATCACATCTCGTCAGTGGCGGAACGGATTTACTGTAATTTTGCAGTGCACTCAGAAGTAGAGGTCGGAAGAAATGAGTGGGCCCCTATTAATAAAAGTGTTTTGTTCTCTGTTGGGGTAGACAGAGAAGGCATAACGCCAAAGTTCTCTTATCCACATACATTCATCTTCTCAAGTAGCTGCATTTGTTTCTCTTTTTTTTTTGCTGAGTATTTACGCTAAAAAGCATTAATGAGCAGCACAACTGAACCCCAATTGCAGCAGATAGAGCCTAAATGCGTACAACTATTGCTAGATATCCGTGGCCTAGTTGGTAAGGCGCTTTTTCCCAACCCGGAGGTTGCGTATTCAATTCCCGTTGGAACCCAGATTAAAAAAAAAAAGATTCCAGCCTGGTTTTCACTTAATGCCTGTTTAACATATTTGTGGTTGATCGGAAGATATTTCAACGTGATAATGAGTCCGCCAGGTTGTACTGTATACTAAGAAAGTGTAATACAATACAATAGATATCTTGGACCCAATTGAATAGAGGGTGATTTCTTGCACGGCTATATTTGTTAGGTACATATAAATTTGGTGCTTCTAGAACGCGGGACAGTTAACCCTTCCTTCCCTGTGATGTGTAACTAGTACACATTGCTTCAAAAAACTTTAATACGAGTATTTCTATAAATATAATAAATACTGGATTTAGATTTTAGGTATTCCTCCGTAATACATTTACGCATTGAATGAAAAAAATAATATTAATATTTTGTAATTTATTTTTAACAAACACTGTTTATTCCACTTTTTTATGACGGTATAACCCTACCGGTTTCAAGGCTTTCACCTCATCTTCAGGGGAGCGCAAACAAGACTTGTTTGCGCTCCCAAAAAAAGTGGAATAAACAGTATTTGTTAAAAATAAATAACAATGTCTTTAAACCTCCACAACGTTAATGCCTTAACTATAAACAACATATAATATTAATAATAATTAGCACTTATCGGCCACATCAGAGATATTTTGTGAAAATCGGGAATAAATTCACCAATACAATCAAACGTGTGCCAGTGTGTGACGTAGGTATATTCATTCTAAAAAAACCGCTATGGGTGAGGAAGCGACGCTATCCACGTCTCACTCTCTACTTCGGTATATGGGAACGCAAGAAATATAATTTCGGTTCGTTTGCTTCTCTCGCTTCAGTAGCTCGCGGGTATCCATTTGAGGTGGTCTTTTCGCCCGTTTTTTTTTATGTTTTCAGCAATTAAATTTCAATTACTATCACTTTTGACTTCAAATTTAATTAATTTAAGTGATTGGCTATGAATATTCTTATTTTAAATCGCTCATTTCTACATGTGTTTTGATGTGTATTGAATACACAGCACCGAAACGCGCTGATTATTTTAGCACAGGATGAGAAAGGTTAAAACAACCTTGAAAAAACTGCGTTCTATAATCGTGCCGAATGAACTGCGAAAGAAAATGGGGTGTGGTGTGTTCTGTTGATATGCATTGGATTATTTAAGAGTTTTGAATATTTAAGTTTATCTTTGAAGAAATGAAAAAAATA
Source organism: Odontocerum albicorne (assembly GCA_949825065.1). NCBI lineage: Eukaryota > Metazoa > Arthropoda > Insecta > Trichoptera > Odontoceridae > Odontocerum > Odontocerum albicorne. The sequence goes on along the minus strand of OX463866.1, from coordinate 6,670,821 downwards.
TCAACGTTGTCCCAAATACCAAATTGGAAGAACAAGTCCGCCACTGCATCTCGGGCCGGGCGCAATCTGTTTCTAGCCGCTCTCCGCTCTGGTCCATGGACGGTCTTCTACCCACGCTAAGATGCTGCGGAACGGACTGTTGTTTTCATCTCATTTTTATTATTGCGCCTTACTCAATAGTATATCTAATGCCATGGGTCACTGCTTTGATAGGAGATTTCTCATTGTTGATGGCTGAATCATGGAATACTCGTACTGTAGATTATTAAAAAAGGTATTGCTTTGATTTTCATTTAATTATTTCTTATTGTATCTTCATTAAAGTCTTAATGAAAATGCGATTTGTAGAGAACAAGTACATAACAAGACTAAAAACCTCGCGGATGATCCTGCTGCATTCCTGATTACTCTGTTCATTAAGTCGGTGGTGTATCTCTGCTCGTCCTCCCTTCAAACTGCGCGTTAGCACGAGTCTTTTTCAAAATCTTATCTCTGTATGCTATAGGGACAAATAATTGGAGTACTCATCGCAGACTAATTGGAGACAGATTCCTGAAACCCAAGTTGTTTTCATAATGAATGCATTGGTGCGTCGTGTGCTCTAAGGCAACCTCAGTACGTGTTCCCAGCACCGCATCTAAAATGCAATTACCTTTTTTATTGTTTTTGCTCTCACCAACCGGAGTAAGACAAGGTGATAGTTTAAGCCCATTTCTATTTAACTTGGTTATGGATAAAATTATAGAAGAAGTTGCCGACCTTAACCTGGGATACAAGATGGGTGACAATATGCTAAACATCATATGCTATGCTGACGATGCCACCATCATACCCGAATCAGACGAAGACCTGCAACAAATGCTACATCGATTCCACACTGCTTCCAAAAAATACAACATGTCTATCTCCATCAGCAAGACTAAATGCATGACTCTAGCCAGAGAGCAAGTTGGATGCAGTGTGGCAATCGACGACACACCAATTGAACAAGTAACAAAATTTAAATACTTGGGTGCTAGCATAATGTGCAATAATGACCTCTATGACGAAGTGCTTGAACAATCACAAAAGGCCGCAGCTATTTCCGGATGTTTAAAGAACACTATCTGGAAAAACAGGCATATGAACATCCAAAGCAAGGTGAGGATATACAAGACCTGTGTCTGCCCCATAATGACATACAACATAGAGTCCAGAGCTGACACTGTCAGAACCAAAAATCTCCTTCGAACCAGTGAAATGAAGGTACTCAGGGTAACGCTGGCAAAACCCTTTGTGATAGAGTACGTAGCACAGAAATCCGAAGGACGTGCGAAGTTGAAGATATTGTCAGATGGGGGAACGACAGAGAAGAAGGTTCTGGAACGAACATGTATCCAGAATGGCGGAACCAAGAGCCGTAATAATGGCCAGGGACAGTATCCCCCAAGCAAGCAGACCTCCAGGACGACCTCCCAAAAGATGGAAAGACAGCTGGCAGTTGATGTCGCAAGAGGCAAACAATGATGCAGGACCATAACAGACCAACAGGCCTAAAATAAAATGAAGAATAAGAAGTGTCCAGGTCTGCACTCCATATAAGAAAATATTTGGCACACTCGGGCACTGCAGTTACAGTGCGATTCAATCCCACCAAACATATCCATTAGTATAAGGGACAAGTTATGTCACCATCTAGTGGGATCTACACTAGAAGATTGATATTCTTTATTTTTTATGAGCCCGATGCTACGTGGTGACGAAGAAGAAACTGCCCAAAAATACTCTTCCTCTGGTGAGGGCACACACCTGAGTGTGATAAGAATAGTAGCGATGACGATAGTCTATTTCTTCATTAGTTTTAATCGATTATAGTGTATTTTTCTTGATTTCAACGTGATCATTTTTGGTTTGATTTTAGATAAATTTTTGTCGGCCTCAAAGTGTTAAATGTGCCTCGAAGATATGGGTAGCGTGTGCAACTTTAAATTTGTTTTTGGGATTTATAATATATATGAACGCTCGTTCCAAAGTCGTCTCGTAGCCATTCCAACGTTCATTCAGTTGGAAGCAAAGCTGTGCCGTGGAGTTTTTTAAGTTTATTTTTAAGTAAGTGAGCCGTTGCACGCCAGCAAACTCACCAGCCACACCTCAGTGAAACGATCGGAGCACACTGCATGTTTTCTCCTTTTTTTTTAAATCTATATGACCGAGGTCATAAGTGTACATGTACCCTTGAATACTAGGCGTAAAAAGCAAGAAAAGTAGCACAGCGCGTCTTCGAATCGGCGACCTTCCACACGGAAGTTCAATGCGTTACCGCGTGGCATTCGCCTCGTATATGACCACTCCACTCCATCTTAAGCCGAATATGTTATTATTTATAAGATCCACGAAAGTTTCTTGGTAGTTCGTCTTCCCTTGGTAAGTTTTCAGCGGTTGTCTTACCAAATATGTATTTCTAAACATATGCAGATGCGGGGAAGTTCCTAATCTAACGGCTGCAGATACCACATATATTTCCTTACTCAACTTATATGTAAATTTTTTTTCATCTGTTTATAAAAGTGGATCGAATGCAGTTACAATATTCTTAAGAAGTATAATATCTTCTTCTTCCTGGTGTCATGTCAGGTCCCCCAACGTTGACTATCACTTGAGAGTAAGCATCTTTGTCCCCGGCAGCCCGAAAAATATCCCCAACGCTCCTCATGCCAGTCCAATCAAGTATATTGCGGAGCCAGAAGATTTGTCTCCTGCCAACACCGCTTCGACCCTCTATTTTGCCTTGGATGATCAGGTGCAGTAATTTGTACTTTGCTCCTCTAAGTACATGACCCAAGTAGGACACCTTTCGGATTTTAATATTAGTCAGCAACTCTTTATCAACTTTGGCTCTTTGAAGAACCCTTGTGTTGCTAACCATATCCGTCCAGGGTATCCGTAGCATTCTTTGCATACTACCAACTTTGAGGGTCTTCTCTCTAAACGGCACTATATAAAATTTATTTTTTATTATTATTTCCAGAGAATTATAATATTAATTCTTAAGTTGTTGTTGATTAGATTGATTCAGATTAACTCCATCGATTATCTCTTTAAAGCTGTACTGTATTGTGTAGGCTTGTTCATATGGGCGTAAATGATTGGCACAAGTTGCATATTGGGGATTAAGTCTAAGGCGGTAAAAGCTGATTATCTTACAGTGCGCTAGATGATTCATTCGAGATTTGAGACTTTACGAAGATGAATTATACAATAATTCCGCTAACACCAGAGTGGTTCAGATGATATAGTGAAATATTATTTTACTCTCCACATTATGCGGATTTCTCATGTTACGTAACGTGGCTCGATTTTTTTATTCCTATGGAATGTTTATCCAAGATTTCATCCATGGCTTTATCCTACTCAATTTCTGCTGGGCATGCTCGGGTATAACTCCTTGGGCGTAAGAAGAGATTTCTGGTATACGTTGTCAAACTCGTTCGAGGAGTTGTGAGCTGTTCAGCATTACTACAAATATTAGCGTTAAATGTTCCTAACAATTACACTAGACTGCGCCGGCAAGAACTGTTCTCAATAACATACGCAAGAACGGGTCTTCCAGCCGCTATGCATTTTAGAAGAGCCTTAACTCTTCTGAACGGGACTGCTTCGGATATTGACATATTTCATATCACATTACCAAAAGCAAAAGAAAATTTTCTTCTAAGATTGAGCGCGTTAGAAAGCACTCATCAATGTACTTAAGTGACTTTGAATATATGTGTATGTTCGTGTGTATGTATGTATATATCATATGTATAATATTCATGTACATTATTTTTTTATTTTATGTATATATTGTATATTTTATTCTTTATATTTTTTTTTATTTTTAATGTTAACATTTCTTATAATTTTCAAAGTAATTGGGCTAAGCCTGTTTTGAGAAAATAAATAAATAAATAAAAAAAATATTTTTAATCTAAGAAAGTACGATCATCTTACTTCCGAATTCTTCCTTTTACATAATGTGGGTCTGATTTTGTATGCATATGTACCATACTCATTCAGATAAAACATCTATAATTTTTCTGTCGTTCTGCATTTCTTTATTTCAGAATATCATTCACTTGATCCAACTATACTTTCCTTAGTCCTTCTCTCACACGCCTTCTACTCATATTTGCACAATATCTATTTTATTAGTCTTTCTTCATTCATTCGTTCAACATGCCCAAACCATCTCAGCGTCATATTCTTCATCTTACTCAAAATATCAGCCCTAACCCTTCCCTTACGGTGATAAAAATGAAACGCGTGTGCCGGTGTTGGGTAGTGAGTACGCGATAAAAAATTAGCGATTTTAAATCGGAAAAATAAGAAAATTCATAGATAATCCCCTTAATTAATTATAATTGAAGTTAAAAATTATAATAATTAAGATTTATTTGCTGAAAACATTAAAAAACCATTTGACAACTCTCACGGAACGGGCGTCGATCTAGTCTCGTTGCCAGCTCAACAGCTACTGCGGCGTGGCAGGGTTGGTGGCTAACTCGGGCGTGGCTTACACTTGCGAGGTTGAGACAATTGCGCTCCTCGCTATTCAGTGACGTATGCAAAAGTGAGATGCGAATATAGTGTCGCGCTTCCCGCATACTTTTCACCTATCGTCAAGACCCAAGATCGAGGCACTCACAGCGTTTAAATGCGAATTTGTTTCCGATATTCACGAAATACTTACGATGTAGTCGATAAATTCTGATTATTATTAATATTATTTTTTAAATCAATGCGTAAATATATTATGGAGGAATACCTAAAATCTTAACCCTGTATTTATTATATTTGTAGAGATATTGATGGTTATTAGAAGCAACGTGTAGAAGATACCCAACACAGGGAAGGAAATGTTAAGTTCACATTCATTCTTAATCACTTCATTCCGTATACATTATCAATATATGTTTTCGTGTCAAACGTCAGTCATTCACGTTCACTCCTATACGACAAAGCAGGCACCAAAATACGATTGTGGACTTTGTCTGGTTCAAATTCACATGTTTTAGTGTCCCATTGACTTTGTTTCGTAATGCTACTATATAATATTAATGTTTTTTTTTTCATTTGTTTCAGGTTTGTGATCTTTTCTTGCAATATTTGGATAAGCGAACTATTACAGGTTTCAGGTAGATCTATTTTTGTTCAATTCATATTTTTCAGTTTCTAGATAAAATGTTATTTTTAATATTTAAATAACAAAGATGTTCTGAATATTTAACCATGTTAATTCAGCCAGAAGAGTCTTTTTGCAATAGTGTTTTGCAATTGGTGATAAATTGTTATTAAAATACTATACTATATGAACGGCCCTCTCATCTTGAAATGAATCCATATCGCCTTCATATCAGCATGGAGTATAATCGCTCTCCACGATCTTCTCCTGCAGAATGAGATGATTGTTTATTAATGAAGATGGATCGGATGCTGTGACCGGGGTGGAGCGAGACGTGAAACGTTATGTGAGCGATCCGAGGTCATTTTGGGGATAGACTGACATGATATTCGATTGGGAGTTATCACAGTCGTCAATTCATCGAATTTGTTAGTGAAATTTATAGCACGCTTGTAAAGCGATCTAAAACAGGCTTTGTAAAACACTCGTTAAAACTGTTTTATACGAAGTAACGTGTGAAGCTTTCAATGTATATAAAAAGGTGATTTTTTTAAATATAGACCTGCAGTTCTATATTTTTTTAGAAAGAAGAATTATTTTGTCAATAACACTGGAAAAATATTCTGATATTTTGTTCTCAAAATAGCGTAACACTGCGGATACCACTTCTTCGCCTCTTTTGTGAGCCAGTAGAAATACACCGGCATGCTTTTCATTTCAAAGAATATATTTGACTGAAGTCATGTGTATTTTTATACCCCCGAATACAAGGCGGAAAAAATAAGTATATCACTTCCAAGCACTCAACACTTCCAAGCACTATCAACTTCTTCAGACTTTGTCTTGCAACATCACGATCCTTTTCTCTTCATGCATGTCGTTGCCAACTCAGTGATTTGAAGATCTTGGAGGATATATACATAAGTGCGTCTTGTACTACACGTATATCTCAAAAATCATCCAGCATATTCCTAAATGTTGTTTCTTTTTTAAATCTTTATTTCAAATAAATAATTTCCAAGAAACAACCCTTGACAACGTATAAACAGTTTACTCCTAACGTTATTTTATAAATTCTCTACCAAACGGTTAAGCAAACAAAAAGCTCGACAATCCCAGTATAACCTTTTGAATAGGAAATGAGGATTTCTGTAGATCTGCGGATTCAGCGATTTCGCAGAAATCCTTGGATCGTGTTTTAGACCTGGTGTAAACACCCATAGATTAATAAATGATGAGGTTTTCGCACCTTTCGACTTAACTGCGGACACTCGCAAACCAAAGGTTTGGCACGTATGATGGACGATTGATGTTTTTGATAGATACAGTGGTGGAACAAAATATAACATATTTTATATCAAAATAATTAAAATTCCAAATTTTACCTATTTTAATCCTAGACGTGGCAAATTACTGATAGGAATCGAATAAATACTGAATATACTGAAGAAATGCGTGCATTGAAAAAAATACATGGGAATATTATGTATGACATACTATGGACACACTGGGATAGAAGGGAGAGCCGATACCAACAAGACAAAAAACCTTCTCAAAGTGGCAGAAATGAGAACCCTACGCTCCATCGCAGGCAGAATTCTTAGATATCGGATTAAAATGAGGCGATAAAGTCTGTCTGTGGTGTTGAAGACATAGTGAGATGGGGAAGACGCAGAAGGTGCTTCTGGATAGATCATTTAGACCGCATAGAGGATACGAGACTTGAAAAAATTGCTAAGACTGAAAACCCTAGCAGCAGGAGATTACCAGGAAGGCCGCCGAAAAGAAGGACAGCTGAACGTCATCATCCCAGGACAGCCCACCGTCACAAACAGGTCATACAGCCTAGACCAAGAGGAAGAAGATACTACGGAATGAAGTGATTGGGGATGAATATGAACTTAAGGCTGATGTGTTGAGTAAGAAGAAGAAAAGTACGCTGAGATGGTTTGGACATATGGAACGAATGAAAGAAGAAAGACTAACATAACAAATTTATATTAAATATAATATGTAAACATTATTGGGTATATATTGCCACATCTCTGCTTCCACAGTGTGACAAACCCATGATACGACGAAACACCTGTCAACTATCAAAACGTTTAATTTTTATCCATTCTGCCTTATAGTCATGAGGTACACGACAGAATGGATTTATAATATTTTTAATCTGCGCATAATAGTGGTTTCGAATACGTGGAAGATAGTCTGTTCTCTAAAAGGTGCTATATAATTTGTCCTTTTGTTATTATTTTTAAGGTACTTAATAAAATTCGATGAACCTTACACAAAAGGTGTTATTTTTTAAGTATTCACACTTTATTTTATTTTGTTTTATTACACAAGAAAAATACATTATTTGCGAAAAAACAACAGGCAATTTAATTTGGACCCACAATTTTAATGGATCTGGGTTTGTTGCCTTTCATTTGTCGTGTCTCCAGTAAACAAGGCTTTTGCCTGTATCTCACTGAGGATGCCACGAAAATACACGGTCTATAGTTTCATCAATCAGCCCACACTCGCAGCCGAGATTCTCCGCAATACCTATTCTGCAAAGGTGACTAGCCACCACGCAGTAGCCCATTCTCAAACGACACATTTCAGACACTTACATTTTGTTAATTCTTATTATATTATATTAAACCTTGGTTTCAAAGGGATAGATTATTGGATTGATTTATATCCAGAGCCGTAATTTACACCAGTCATATCCCAATCCAACTCCCATCGGTGTCAAGTGCTATGTTAAATTTTATTTAAGGGAGCATGTTCTGTCTAATCTGATTATCTTATTCACGAAATCATCTTAATAAAGAAATATACTATTAAATATATTGTTTATAGTTAAGGCATTAACATTGTAGAGGTTTAAATACATTGTAATTTGTTTTATCAAACACTGTTTATTCCACCTTTATGTAACGGTATAACCCTACCGGTTTCAAGGTTTTAACCTCATCATCAGGGGAGCACAAACAAGACTCGTTTGTGCTCCACTGATGATGAGGTGAATGCCCCGTAATCCCCTGATGCTGAGGTGAAAGCATTGAAACCGGTAGGGTTATACCGTTACAAAAAGTGGAATAAACAATGTTTAACCCTTCCTTTCCTGTGATGTGTAACTAGTGCACATTACTTCTAAAAACTTTAATATCTCTATAAATATCATTTTATAAATACTGAGTTCAGATTTTACGTATTCCTCCGTAATACATTTACGCATTGAATGAAAAAATAATATTAATAATAATTGACACTTATCGGCCACATCATAGATATTTTGTGAAAATCGGGAATAAATTCACCAATACAATCAAACGTGGGCCAGAGTGTGACGTAGGTATATTTATTCTAAAAAACCGCTATGGGTGAGGAAGCGACGCTATTCACGTCTCACTCTCAGTTTATTTCGGTATATGGGAACGCAAAAAATTGAATCTAAGTTCGCTCGCTTCACTAGCTCGCGGGATTTTGATTGAGGTGGTCGTTTCGCCCTTTTTTGTGAACGTCGGCTGATGGTTTTTTCATTAAATTTCAATTATTATCACTTTTGATTTCAAATTTAATTAATTTAAGCGATTGGCTATGAATATTCTTATTTTTTCGATTTTAAATCGCTTATATTTACGTGTGTATTGAATACACAGCACCGGAACGCGCTGATTTTTTTAGCACAAGAAGGGAAAGGTTAATAAAACAAATTACAAACTATTAAATTTTTCGGAAGTGAAACACAGAGTATATATTATTTTGTAAAGCCACTGTTTGACATCTTTATCAATTCACAATATGATATTCTGACATGTATGAGAAAAAGGTTTTTTTTTAGTATGAATAAAATCTCCATATCGAGCTGTCAAACGTTGGATAGAAAGGAAATAATATAGACCAGAAGAATACGAAATTCTACCTATGACACGTCTAACCCCCAAATTCTTCAGTTCATATCTCATTGTCACATCTGCAGATGGATAGATGGGTATCCATCCTCTATACATTCTATATTCTGTTTTATCTTCCAAAGCCTCTCTTTTTTGACGTTAGGAAAATATTTGAAAAATTTGTTACGCCCTTGTTTGATACAGGTGTTGAAAACATTTTAATAATATTTTTTTTCTCTCTGACCGATAAGCAGATATATCGCTATTAAAAAAATACTTACGAGGTTTTAAAGCTCTGTTTAAACTATCACCCTGTCTTAGTTGATATACGAGTATAAATTTGTGTCATCATAATGGGTTGGTAATGAATGACTAATTACAGATTAAAATGATTAAGGATATAAATAAATTAATAAATGCTCTAGAAAAACGTACACTCAAAGGAATACATGAGATAACAGTTTTTGACAGAATACGGAATGAAGTGATTAGAGATGAACGTGGACATTAAGCTGATGTGTTTTGTAAGATGAAGAACACTCGAAGATGCTTTTGGTACGTGGAGCAACGTTATGAAGAAAAAACGAGAAAAAAAACAAATGTACAGTGTTCATTAGGAAGACCAAATGTACAGTGTCCATTAGTAAGACCAAGGAATATGTCGTTAAATCAAGTTAATAGTATTTTGAAAGTGTTATATATTGGGTGTTAACATAAGTTGTGTTCGTTTTTTTCCAGTTTAAAAATGAGCACCAAAAGTAAAACAAAATGGTAAATGTTATACGTCATTCGAAAGAAAATTTTCTGCTCTACAAGATATTGATTTTACGTTACATATATTATTTTATTTTATTACAAACCTTCAAAATGGAATCTCAAGTAGACGAAAGTGAGCATTTACCACACCTCCTTCTGTTCGCGTTCAATCGAGGTAATAAAGCTGCCAAAGCTGCTCGCGATATTTGCGAAGTATGCGGTGAAGATGCTATGAATGAAAGGACAGCTCGTCGATGATTTTTGCGTTTCAATGACGGTAATTTCGACCTGAAAGACATGGAGCATTCCGGACGACCAGTGGACTTCGATGAAGACCGCTTAAACCATATTACTCATGAAGATCCCCTTCAAACATTTTTCATCACCATTTTTTTACTCATCATCATTTTCAAACCATTTTTCATCACCAGTAATGATGCGGCAAAGGAACCTTTGCTTGTGGCCATGCGTAGCTCGATGACGCGCGAGCAAACCAGCAGAAATTATCGAACGGTAATTTTTGTTGTTTTCACTCAAAACATGTGGAACCCAAGCACCGAACTTCTGGACTTTTCCCATTGATTTAAGATGGCGGTATACAGTCATGTGACTACAATTCATCTGCTCAGACAATTCTACGGTGGTTTGAAGGGGATCTTCATGAATAATATGGTTTAAGCGGTCCTCATCGAAGTTCACTGGTCGTCCGGAACACTCCATGTCTTTCAGGTCAAAATTACCGTCTTTGAAACGCAAAAACCATCGACGAGCTGTCCTTTCATTCATAGCATCTTCACCGTACACTTCGCAAATATCGCGAGCAGCTTTATTCCCTCGATTGAACGCGAACAGAAGGAGGTGTCGAAAATGCTCACTTTCGTCTACTTGAGATACCATTTTGAAGGCTTGTAATCAAATAAAATAATATATGTAACGTAAAAGCAAACACAATATCTTGTAGAGCAGAACATTTTGTTTCAAATTATGTATTACATTTACCATTTTGTTTTACTTTTGGTGCTCATTTTAAATTAGAAAAAAATGGACACAACTTATGTTAACACCTAATAGATAGAAATTCAGGTAAATCAAAATATTAAGAAAAGTATGGTTTGATAAAGGGAATGATATTTTAAAAGTAGAAAATGAATAGGACTGAAAAACTCTTAATTTCTAGTCAGTAAAATAACGTGTTTCGTTCCCGACTTTTCCTTTCCTCTCCACCATTCCTTCCTTTCCTTTTGATTGATGATATCTCACTTTATATGAAAAATAATGTTCAGGTGACCGTCCGTCTTTGTGGGGTTCGTGGGCATGTGCTCACGTATGTGTTTATAGATTTTGTGGGGATGAATAGTCATTTGAATGATTTATGCAACCATGTAACTTACTTCATGTACTTTCGTCTGGTTGGTTGGAAGACATTGCCGGATTGTATTTGCAATAAAAGTGTTAATAAATAAAATGCAAGAATTAAGACAAATCGAAAGGGTTGTATAAGAATGTGTTTGCATGCCAAAGAGGCGAAATATGTCGAGATAGGAAAGTCTGATGATCTGCCCTCTCTCTCTGCGTACCCCGGCAAGGAAACGGCGGGATGGTATATACCCCCAATGGTTTGTCACAGCTGATCTGGTATAAACTCGTACATTAAAGCGGAAAATATTTCGTAAATTTATACAAACTTCGCAATATTTCGTTTTCTCCATTTAGCGGAAAAGTTATATTCAAATATTTATTATATAAAGAGGGAAATCGTGAAATTCTCCAACTATCGCACGTGTCAAAGAAGTGAAAAGGGGGATTACCCTGTTATATCCTGCTGCAGATATTCTCAAAGTGTGCACTTGTTGGTCCCATTGATGGGGAAATATGTGTATACATTTTTTCAATCTTTTCTATCGTAATTTCTCTGTCGGAGTAGGCAGAGAGGAGAGAGCGTCAGTCATTCATATATCGGCACTCATTATTCGAATCATCTACATCCATACACCTCATACAACTGTAACGTATCGCAAACGGATTGATTTCAAAATTTCTTTGTCTTTTTGTATTAAAGTTCCTTAGTAGGATGTTTCCATTGTATTATATATTTCGAATCTGTGTCTATGGGATGTTTTTTTAGAGAGAAGTAAAACTCTTAGGTCGATTTTTTCATGTGATAAATTTGTTGTTCCATATCAGTCGAATAGGGCGGGGAATTACGATACAGCTTTTGCCGTTGCTGGTCCTGTGGTTTGGAATGGTTCGCTTCCTAGTCTAAGAGATATAGGTGACATGTGCAGATTTAGGAACCACTTAAAGACATCCTTTTTTGGGGCATCTTGTCTAAATTTATGAGTTGCTTCGATTTCTGATGTAGAACGCCTTTGAGGAATGTTTGCTCTCTAAACTGCGCTATATAAATTATGATTTTACTTCTATTATTATTACAACTTTTCTGGCGTTTTCTTCTTTTCAAATACCTTCAATTTGATCTAACCATACTTTCCTTGGTCGTAATCTACGACGCCTTCCACTCACATTTGCCCTGTACGTTTGTTTTGTTATTTCTTCAGCTTTTATTCCTTCCACGTGCCCAAACCATATTAGAGTGCTCTTGATCTTACTGATTACATAAGTCTTAAGTTCACTTTCATCCCTAAACACATCATTCCATATTCTGTCATAATACAATTATTATGAAAGTTTATTGTTCAGCAGGACCCATATTGACTATTGTTTAGAATGACCCACGTTCACTATCGTTCAGCATAACCCACCTTGACCATTGTTCAGTATGACCCACCTTGACTATTGTTCAGCATGACCCACCTTCACTATCGTTCAGCATGACCCATCTTGACTATTGTTCAGTATGACCCACCTTCACTATCATTCAGCATGACCCACCTTGACTATTGTTCAGCATGACCCACCTTGACAATTGTTCAGCATGACCCACCTTCGCCACTCCGTGTAACGAATTGATGGTTTGGACATATTGAAGAGCGTGGCCATAAGACAATATTGTTTTCAGCCCTTGTTATCGAATTTTCAAGTTTACAATCATTGAAGTAGTCATGGAACTAATGGTTGCATATGTTAGTAACTCTACGGTACGTAAAGAGGTAACAACACTCGCAGACCTACTTGTCGCACTTAAGCATTGTTACCTGACGAACTCTTTTATCAGACATATTAGTATTTTCATGAACCATAGGGAATCGAACTAGATATTCCCGTATAGAAGTCAAGTGACTTACTGTCTAGACATCGGAGATCATCAACTCAACTACGTGGTGAGCAAAAGGCTCACGCATTTTTTATTTTTGAATAATTAAATACTTAGAACACCACGAAACGAAAAAGCTTGAAAACCACTACCTTACTGTGTGTGTAGAGCAAACACGTCCTGGCAGTTCAAACTAACGTGAGAAAGGGAAGTTGTTTTTACAACTTTTTTACTGGGGAGGTCAGGTTTGATAGTATTTTTTTTACTCGAATCGACATTTTTTTTTATTTTACCGCATCGAAAATAAAAGAAAGCTTTTCTTTTATTTGTTGAGTTGTCACCCGTTTCCGTTTCTTACTTTCCTTTTTTGTGTCTTATAAATGTTGACGACGTCCTTAACGTAGTTGCTAAAACACATGTCGTTGAACCTGGGGGTGGCGGGTTCGATTCTCAGATTTCTCAAAATAGGAATGATATGAGTCATTTAAGGTTTGTTTTAAAACCTATTCGGTTATACCGATAGCAATTTTAATACAGTATAAGACCTTTTGGTTACAGTCCTCCATGTCGTCAGATCCTTCACAGCATCACTCAATATCTCAACATTTTTATATGTTTTTATTTATTTATTTAACACTTTTATTGCAAATACAATCTCTTCCAACCAACCAGACAAAAGTAAATGAAGCAAGTTACATAGTCGCATAAATCATTCAAATGACTATCCATCCCCACGAAATCCATAAACACATACGTGAGCACATGCCCACGAACCCCACAAAGACGGGCAATCACCCGAACATTATTTTTCATATAAAGTGAGATGTCATCAATCAAAAGGAAATGCAGGGACGGTGGAGAGGAAAGGAAAAGAAAAATCAGGAATGAAACACGTTATTTTACTGACTAGAAATTAAGAGTTTTTTCAGTCGCTTCTTAAAGCATACCAAGGACGGAGCGAGTCTTATATTGGTTTGTAACTGATTCCAGAGTCTCACTGCACGGGCAGTTAAGGACGACGTAAAAAAAGAGTAGCGGTGAACTGGAAAAGCCATTAGACAATCTCTGTTTGAGCGTACCGCTGATCCATGATTGGAAAGACGCTGAAAATTTTCGGCGAGATAAGAGGGTGTGACGGGACAGTTAAGGATATTATGTAATACAATCGAGACATTATGGGAATTTGGCGTCTATTTCTAACATTCAACCAGTTCAATGTCTTTTTCTGCATACAACAAATACTCGTATATTATAGCTGTGTGGCATTATTTTTTTTGTCTCAAACGCGCCTATCAATGTTTCTTTTTTTCTTTCCCATCGTCCATGGTTCCTCTCCAAATAGTCTCACTGATTTTATCCAAGTCTTCCGATTCTTTGGGCACGCAGACAATTTGGAGAGATTTGTGATTTATAGAGACGTGGAGTCTTCGACAAGTTCTTCGATTCTTTGGACACATTGCTCGTGTTAAATGAGACATGCTGGAGAGGTTTATGACTAAAGACGTGGAAGGACGACGCACAAGAAATTAAGGGGTACAGAAACTAACTATCAGTTATTTTGAAAAAGCCTTTAAGATATCCAAGTGGCTAACTTAAGTTAACAAATACATGGGGTAACAATGTATGACAGAATATGGAATAAAGTGATAAGGGATAATTATGAACTTTACACTTATGTGTTGAGTTAGATGAAGACGAGCAATTTAACACACGTTAATCCTACTGACGATTCCATGTTTCACTTCCATACATAACACACGAATATGTGTTGTCATTTTTGCTACTGTTCATATTTCACGGTTATTGTGTATAACATTTAGTGCTCCGTTTACCTTATTCTCTGTTATTACCGTTCTTTCAATACGCCTTTCAACTTGTTCATCACACGTAAACATGCTGCCATAAATATATACCAAGTCATACCATAAACATCACATATAAATATACTGTAAATAAGAACAAAATTACAATGCAAAGAAAAACAATACACATTTTGAATTTCAAAAAAAGAATGTTTCATCTTCATTTGTTTTTTTTTTGTGGTTCTATTTTCATAAGTAAACAGTAGTTTTTCTATATTCCAAATGACATTTTTTTTATCTTTCATCATTCGAAAAATTTAAAGCTTTTGTGTTCTTCACGTATTGTACTCGTATGTAAAGAAAAAAAAAGCTTTCAATTTTTCGAATGCCATATATGGTATGCTTCTGAAAAGGAAGCAACAGGGGACCGGGTCTTCTTCATTAATATCTTATTTTGCTGTCTTCTTTTTTTCCTAACGTTCCCCCTCTATCCTCTTCTATATGGAGTTAGATGCGACAGTGCTGAAAATACGTGCATCTCAAATCTTCCGATCATTTTATAATTTTGACGTTAATTTCATTAAACCTCTTCAGACATGGTGTCCATTATAATGGACACAGAGTTTATATGTACTTTTTAAACAAGTATGTGATATATTTCTGTTCCCAATGATAACAAATAAAGTGAAGGATACTGTATTATCAACTTTGAACGTTCTGGGCGTCATCTATCTAAACCAAGAATTCCCATAGTGGCCGATATCGACACCCTGGGGTCGATTTCATTTTTCTAGGGGTTGATAATTTCAATAAAAAAAAGGGGATTGATGACAGCAAAAATAAACCCCCTTACTACTGCTATTTGTTTGTTACTTCAAAATATCTATGATTCCAATAGGTACCTAATTAAGATGTAAAATAATAAAAAAAAAAAACTTTTTTGATAAAAACACATTACATAACAAACTTGTGAACGAAAAGGTAAAATATGTCATTAAAAGAGTCCATTTTTTTGCTTTGATTTTCTTCAGCGCAGATTTCAATATTAAATGTTGCACAAGATGATGCAATGCATAATCCGTAGTCCTTTTATCTTTTTCAATCCTTAATTACAAGTGAATAAAATGAAAACTTTGATATCTAGTGAAATAGTTAATATCGAGTACTGTACAAACTTATTAATTTAAGTATGTTAAGTAAATGACTTGGGGATCGACGGTTTTAAAAGTTTTTTTGGTAAAGGGGTATGCGGCCGAGAAAAGATTGGAAACTCTTAATCTAAACCAATACAACATAGTGTTGCATTTAGTGTAAATAATACAATCACAAGTAAGAATATTAATTTAAAACCTTAGAATTTATTCAGGTCTGAAGAATTCAAAATAATTCATAATATTTTAACGAGATATCGTTTTAAAATTTTAGGAAAATCATCGAACGAGAAAATAAGTAAAAACAACGTGATGGTCTAAACAAATATTGCACTAAAACGATGCATGGTAGAACGATCGATGCGATCGACTGTATTTTGGCATGTTTTTAATGGGATTTGTTACTGGGCCTTGTACTCGAGAATCCTCTCACAATTCGACATTCAAAATCCCATAAGTCACTCGACATGTTTATTGTTCGCTGACGACTTGAAAATTTTCAAAAAGATCTATTCACCTCACGACTGTGCACAGTTACAACAGGACCTAGACTCCCTAGTCTCCTAGAGTGAACTAAATCATCTTCTGTTCAACATTAATAAATGTGTCTGTGTATCTTATAGTCGATCGTTTTCACCAATCCACCATCAGTATACTATACAGGGAGTGGCACTAAACAGAGTTTTTTAATTCAAGGATTTGGGCGTAACCTTCGATGTCGGACTCACGTTCGTTAACCATGTCTCACGTTTGATATCGGACTGTTACAAACTACTCGGTTTTATAATGAGAATATCAATAGAATTTAACAGCACCGATATCCTCCAAAACTTATATAATTATCTAATTAGAACCAAATTAGAATATGCATCTACGGTTTGGGCTCCTCATCAGCTCAAATATAAAAACAATATAGAACAAATACAAAAAAAAATCCTCAGATATCTATGGTACAGAACAAAGGGCGATTACCCAAAATATGCTCACCATGCCGAACTTCTCACGGTGTGTAACTATAGAAGCCTCGAAACAAGAAGGCAAGAATCCATTGCGATATTCCTAATAAAGGTTTTCCAAGGTTCCTTTAACTTTCCCGCGATTCTAGAAGCACTAAGTTTATATGTACCCAATAAATATAGCTGTGCAAGGAATCACCCTCTGTTCTACATACCAACTTACAGGAGGAATATAATGGCTAAACACTCAGTCACGCGTGGTATAGAGATATTGAACCAACTGAATGACACGGTTGATATATTCTCGGTACCGACTAGCAGTATGAGAATAATCCTGGCTGATATTCTTCCTAACGAATAAGCTAACGCTAGAAGCAGACCGTCTTTGTGTAACAGGAGAAATCCGTGCAAAGTGGATAAAAAAAAATAATAATAATTCCAACATGAATTCAGTTGGAAAGCGAAACTATGCCGTAGAATTTTTTTTAATTGTGTAAGCCGTTACACACCAGCAAACTCACCTACCATACGGCTGCACTGGATCCGAAGGTTCACCAAAGTGAGTAAGACGTTCGAAGCACGCTGGGCTGGACTGGACTGGATGAAATAAACCATACATACGAGAAAAATATTATTCTTGAAAGGATTGATTGAGGTTTCACTGTATATACGAGTAAATACCGCTGAATTTGGATTGCAGGTACCACAACCGCCATATTCTCAACGTACCATAGCCGCCATCTTCCTATTCATTATTTTCATCTATTGTTTAATCAGTCACATATCCAATAAAGATTCGGCAGTCCATATGATTGGAAACTCCATCGTATTCGTCATCAAAACGAGAGTCTGTAATTCAAGATGCACTAAGGTGCTTTAAGATTGGCAAGACTGGTTTATAGTATATTGTTATGCGGAATCATCTAAGGATATTATTATTATGAACGTATACAAATGATCCGTCTCTGAGCACAATCGGTAATATGAAGTATTTAACTTCTTCAACGGCAGTAATCCTGAATGATTCGATATTCATGATGTCTTTAATGCTCGTAACAGTGAATAATGGAGGTTGCATGATGTAGGCGAATTAAAGATAACGTCAAATTAAATACTGCGCTGAATTTATTGCTTATTGCAATTTTTGAGCGTATATTTTGTATGTATTCAAAATAAACGACACTTAAAAGTGTCCTGGATTAATCTATTAAATTATGTAAATCTGGGACATACAACAAGACTGTGTAATAAGAATCAAGATGCTGAAATTGAGAGAAGACGAGGGTAAGCCTGAGCTGCATTTAGAAAGCTGTCCTTTATTCTAAAATCTCCAAAATACGCGAGACATCTTTAAAAATCCGTATTCGACTCCTGTGTCCTTCCTGTGCTAACATATGGGCTGGAAACATCGGTGCTGAATAAACAGATTATGCACAAGCTCATGGTGACGCAAAGGGCCATGGAAAGAAGAATGTTAAATATCTCTCTGAGGGATAGGAGAACCAATGGATGGATAAGGCAGTAGACCAAAGTAGCTGATGTCGCTGAAAGAGTCGCCATTCATAAGTGGAACTGGTCGTGACACATTGCCAGATGCACCGATGATAGATGGACCCAAAGAGTGCTTGAGTGGCGCCCAAGATAGGGAAGAAGAAGTGTGGTCCGTCCTCAGACACGGTGGTCAGACTGCATTATAAGAGTGGCCGGGAGCAACTGGAAACGATGTGCCTAGGAAAGAGAAGAATGGAGGAGAGGGGAGGCCTATGTTCAACTTTGGACGAAGATGGGCTGATGATGATGAAAAGTGTTCTTTACATTATCCATCCTGTCGTGTAGCTCATAAATAAGCATCTTGACTCTTATGATAGCCTCTGACGACTCCTCTCCAGCCATCCCTGAACTCTGCGACTCGAAGAGTAGTCCAGTTACGTCTCTCACTTGGTTAGTCCAACGCATTGGGATTCTTCCTCTTGTGCGTCGTTCTTCCACGCCTCCGGTAACCGTACCATAATATAGACAAGCACACATCAGGCCAAGGCAAGGGCTGTATCTTACATATCGTAGAGCTTTATAAAAAAATACAAAATACACAAAAAAGTCTATTAAGATAAAAACAGAACAAAAATGCACAAATATACATTTAAAAGGCTACAAACCCAGATCCATGTAAATTGTTTGTCGACTTTAAATTACCTGTTGTTTTTTTTTCTTCTTTTCCCCTGCCTTATCTCATCCATTTGGGATCGGTTGCTAGGACCATTTTCCTCCATCTTTCTCAATCACTCGGGGATAATCCGAGTCTCGTCTTGTTCTCTGCTTTCTTGTAAAGGCTCTTCTTGGGGCTTTCCTTCTTCGTGTATTTATATTTTTTTATTTGTACTTTTTTCTCATGCATAAATAAATTTTTTAAAATCTGTAAGAAATTATAAAGAAAACGCCATATCCTTTTTAAGGAAGCAAAGAAGACAGAATACTCATATAATAATAAAAAAAATTGTCTCACTGTCGGAACGAGATAAAAAAAGAATATGAAATCGATCCTTTCAGTCAAACGTTAAAATGTAACATATTCCTATGGCACACACCATAGAATTAAAATTTACCCTTGACGGCGCACCATAAACTTTATCCCATAACGACATTGGACACTCTAAAATCGATCCGGACGACACTATCTCTAATGTACTATCAAAATACGAGTACGCTACTAAGGGATTTACTCGAAACCTTTTAGCTAGATTAAAATGGAACACGTTACACTTGCAGTTTGAATCCACTGTATCAATATTTTATACATTTTATCATTTATTAGTCAAGTTTTTTCTTATCACGCTAAAATCGTATTTAATAGAATTGATTGATTGAAAAAAAATTGTTTATTTATTTTTAGAGAGTATACTCGCTCGAACGCTCTGCCTATGTCTGTTCTTTCTGGAACATTTTCTATGGTCATCAATTTCTTCAGGGGATTTGGCTCACGTCTTAAAATGTACCAGATGAATCGCACGACACGTTGAAATCATACTAAGAACAGTCATATGATCATTAATAATTTAAATTCTGGAGTACGTTCGTTCTTTTGGCGGTCTTTGAGATTCTCAGAATCCAACACCACATCTTAAAATAATCGATTCTTGAAAGCTCTTGACAATTTACTGTCGAAATTTCAGCGCCGTAAAAGATTTCACAATCATTGACTTGTCATCGACAGTGTCTTAAAAAATATGATTAATTTCAAATGCAGTTGAATGTTTCTTAATAAAACTCCCAATGTAACCGCTTACCCATGTCTCCAGATATCTCAGTTGTAAATCAAACGATCCAACAATTTGGTCCATATAAGATTTGATCTCGCAGTAGGGACGTGTCACTTAAATATTCCTTATCTCGTCTAGAGCCTTTGATACAGATCTTTGAAACCGGTACCGAACGGGTTTACTATACCTCTTTATTGTGTAATTCGGTTCTTTTTCAAGAAATGATCTATTTTATCATCGTCATCAGCATGAACCAAATCCATTGTATGTATCGACGATTTTCAAACTCAGGTATATCCACATTATGACATTTTTGAGATAAATATACCAAAATGTAGCTTATATAGTCCTGGATAAATCTACATTTTTCAAAATAAGATATCTCCTCGTGAAATCAATGCAAAATGGTGATTGAAATAAAAGTTTTTTTTCAAACTAAGATATATCCACGAGGTTGTTTTTATCAAAGTCAGACATGTCAATTTAGACCAATCAGAGAGCGCCATCATTCAAGATGGCCGACCAGTCGTAGCGTAGTCGTACTGTCAACAACAATCAAACTCGAGCATGTCCATGCGGTGTTGTATCAAAATTACGCATTTTCAATGGCCTTTTTTCAAAAGTGGGTATGTCCAAATTGAAATATGCTTTGTTATTTTCTACTGACTTGAATTTCGAGGATTTTTTTTGAAAACACAATGTCATCTATAAAGCTATAAATAAGACATTTGTTATTGACATTTTAATAATAATAATAATAAATACAAATTTATTGATAGCAACATAGTATGTACATAATACATTTAGACACATTTCAAGAACACATTAAAAAGAGAATACATTAAAAAAACAGAAGCTATCAAAATGTCTGGGCTCATCTAATAACATCCCTTCGGTCAAGATACACCTGACCAATATAGGGCGAGCCCAGCCACGGGGACACCAGATGTTTTTCAGACCACACCTTTGAACACGTAGAACAAGAAGATAAAAAAAACACAGAAAATAAAAAGATTACAAAAAAATACATTCAAGAGAGAAGACATTAAAATGTCCGGGCTAATCCCACAAACATTCCCCATGCCGAAATACACCACACCAATGTAGGGCGAGCCCGACCGCAAGGGCATTGACATATCTTGATTAAAGTATAAATAAAAAAACAAAAACGTATGGCAGAAAACAAAATAAAAAGTAAACCCACATACTCGTATACGACCTCAGGTTAACTGTCAGCAAGAACGAAAAAAAGAAAAGCCTCAAAGGATTTTTGTTTAAATTTATGTTTAAATTGCGTATGGTTATTGACAATTATTGACATTTATGTTTAAATTACGTATGATTATTGACAATTATTGACATTTCTGTTTAAATTGTGTATGGTTATTGACAATTATTGACATTTCTGTTTAAATTGATAAGTTTATCGTCAAGCCGGATATGCTTACATCGAGCTTGACTTCAGTTCGATACCAACTGAAATCTATATACCTTACATTTATAAAAAATATATAAATTTGATAAATAAAAATGTTCAAAGATCCAACCCCTGTACATACTTGTTACTTATCCCTTTCATATAATCCATCCCTTCAGTTTCTCACACCCTTAATAAGTCATGTTAAAATTATTTAAAAAAAATTATAAAATTAACTGTTATTGTATATTTGTATTCATATTCTACAAGCTCCGTGGACTAGTGAGTACGACGCATGTTTTCCGACCCGGAGGTAGCGTGTTTGATTCTCGATGAATACAAAAAAAAAATTAAAAAGGATTTTTAATTTGGTATACATTTAGGCCTCATAAACATACTGGTTAGCTTGAAGAAATTGTCACGTGACAATAATCCCACAAGGCTGTATTGTATAACACTTTCGTTGTATACAGTCCAACCTAGTGGGATAATTGCCATGTGACAATATCTTCCAATCAACGTGAAAGATATTAAAGAGGCCTTAAGTGAAAAACAGACTGGTACCCCTTTTTAAAAATTAAGGATTCCAACGGGAATCAAACCCGTAACCTTCGGGCTAGGAAACAAGCGTCTTACCAAAAAGATCACGGAGATCGTTGTACTGTAAGGTTGTGTTGTATACAAAGTGTTTTACATAATTCGCTCGGGCGCTGTTATAGCTGTCAGACGTGATTTGTTTAATAATAGTGGATTCGAGTCTCGAGTAAGAGCGCCCTTTAAAAGAGTTTGCACTCTGAACAGTGCTATATAAAATTGGTCTTTGTTATTGAAATGTCTTGTTATTATTTTAAAAAGTTTAATTATCTCTCAAATAAATATACTTTCAGCCATCATTCCAAATCAATTAATTTAGTGAAACTTATAAAGAATCATTCAGTGGTTATTCTTTGCTTATTATATATGTCCATTTTCATGAAAGCGACCCGACGTTTCGACGCCTGGAGCGGCTTTCATATTCAGATCAGATCTGCGATTTAAATAAAAAAACTTACTCCTGCAACGATTACGCGCCGGCTCGCAGCCTGCATTTTTTAAACGGTTGACAGAATATTGGATATTTCGATTTTTTAAAATTATTTAATTAAATTAAATAGTTTTCTTCATCGCGTGCTCTATCTTAAAAATCATCTTAAAAATGACGCCATTTTTGGTTGTGCTTTGCAACACAGATTTGATTTACTTCAAGCCATATCTTTACCGCTAGTTAATATATTTTATACTCGGAGTGTCGTGTCGGTCCGATTTCTGGACACCTTACTCCTTCATCTGATATTGTGAAACGAAATTGGGTTGTTTATTTTGGATATTTGGGTAGTGGTATAAAACTGTATGAAGAGGAAAGAATAGGACCGCGTCCAATGAATGTTGCGTTTCTTCTTTCTTTGAGGAATTTTTTCACTTATAATTTCACTTAAATTTTTGAATCTTTATAAGTTGAAAGTTAAAATTGTCTAAAATTTGCATTTTTTAAAATTAATCTACTATATTTACTCATATAATTGCATAGTGTCTTTAAATTGGTGGCACAAATCATCCTAGTTTGAGTTTGGATAGCCTATTGGAAAAAAATACTCCAAAAAACAAATAAGCAATTTGGATAAAATAACGACCGAAAAATGTGTTTAACCTTTCATAATAATATACATTCAGCACATGTGGACTAATTACATTCAAACCATCATGCTCTTTCGCTATCGGGTTGGCAGAGCGCACATAGCGACACACCTTCCTATCTAGACACATATCATTAGCCTCCTCTACATACATACATCATCAACGATTTCTCTACGTTTCTTTCTTTAAAAATATCATTACTTTATCCAACCACGCTTTCCTTGGTCTTCTTCTCACACGTCGTTCTCTCACATTTACACTTATATTAGGTATATTAGTATTTCTTCATTCATTCATTTTGCCCAAAAGCAATATGCTTATTTGGCTCCCATGACATACAATGGCGTGCCGACTTCAATAAAGGTAAAGGTAGGAAAACCATTTAGACAGTCGATCGGAGCGTGGTTGTTATTGCGACAGGATTTTGAGTACTTGGGCTTTCAGGATGAATGACGTGTGGAAAACATTTGTGTGGGCTCGTGAGTGTGGGTTTCTTCTTGTTGTTTTTGTATTTATGTTTCTGTATATTTTTTGTTTTTATTTTTATTCTTGTGATTGTGTGCGGTATATTGTGGGATGAATATTTTTGGTATTTCTAGAGTGATGTGTGAGGAGGGCTAGTGAGTGTGGGTTTCTTCTTGTTGTTTTTGTATTTGTGTTTCTGTATATTTTTGTTTTTATTTTTATTCTTATGATTGTGTGCGGTATATTGTGGGATGAATATTTTTGGTCTTTCTAGAGTGATGTGTGAGGAGTTTAATTTCGCATGATGTTTCCAGTTGTAATTGAGTGTCACTGTTTGTCAGGTCGAGAACGTGCAACGGGGTTTTTTTTTTGTGTAATAAAAAATCGGTTAGAAGTATCGATTTATGTTTTCATGCTTAATATCTTCAGTGAGATACAGGCAAAAGCCTAGTTTACTGGGGATACGACAAATGAAAGGCACCAAACCCAGATCCATTAAAATTGTATGTCAAAATTAAATTACCTGTTGTGTTTTCGCAAATTATGTATATTTCTTGTCATGCGTAATAATAAAAAAATAGATAAAATTCGTTCCACATGCCCAAACCATCTCAACGTGCTTTTCTTCATCATACTCTACACATCAGCTTTAAGCTCACATTCATCTCTTGCCTTTTCATATCATTCCGTATTCCTTCGTACATTATAACCCTATGTATGCTTCTCAATGCACGCATTTCCATAGTATTTATTCGACTCCTAACAGTATTTTTCCACGTCCCTGTTTGAATCCCTTACTTTAAAGTTGCCACCAAAATACTATTGTCGAATAGTATCTTATTTTGTTTAACTTACAGACATCTTTCCAAGAAATAAGGAAACACTTGCACCAACACCAACAACCTTTAATACCTATTCAAGATCCTGTTTGATAATAAACAGATGTAAATGTGTCCATCCCTTATAACACGAATTAAAATTTATTCCCAACTTGAAATAGTATCTCAAATTACACGAATATTTCCGGCATATTTTTTTCGCTTTTCTTCGAATTAACAAACTTTTTAATTTATTATCATAAAAATTGTATGCAAATTCATTCGGAAGCCCTTGAGGCCTGTTTAAAACTTTAAAAAAGTTCTTCCCACTTTGAATCTCTCTCTATCCGTTCTTTCAATTATTTTTTTTATTATTTCAATTTATTTCACCGACTACCGACAGATACGCAACTGTATTATACAGTTCAACTTATCTGTGAGGTATATTAGTATTTTGTTTCTTTTTAACAAGAAAAGTTTTTCGTTTGAATTATCGGATGAAAGATTTTTACATAATGTAATAAACAGAAGTATCCCTTTTGAACATTCTGGAATTGAATATCAGTCCATACATATACATAAATATCATCACGCCGTGTCCCTTGCGGGCTAGGCAGAGATAACATACCTCCAATTTCTTGTATCCAATTATACAATTTTAACTTCGTTCACATACATACAACTCGTCATGCACAATCTTCTATTATTCATTATTCTCACTTTACCCTCTTTGTAAGTCTGTCCCATTTGATTCAGCCAAGTTTTCCTCGGGCTACCTCTTCCACGCACACCTTGCACTTCTAAATTGTATACCCGTTTAGTCATTCTTTTAACATTCATTCTCTCCACATGTCCAAACCATCTTAAAGCTCCTTTCTTCATCTTATTTAAAATATCAATTTTATCCAAACTTTCATTTCTGATGTTTTCATTCCACCTATTTTCAAACATTGATATTCCACACTTTTTTCCTAGTGCTCACCTCTACACAGCATTAATCTTTCTCGTATTCTTCTTATGCCAAGCTTACGTTTCAGTTCCATGCATCGAGGTGGGCACCAATACACTATTATATATTGTCATTTTTGTTGGTCGCCGATTTGAACCAGTGCGTTGTGTTACTCCCCTCGAATAGCACAGACTTTTTTCTCCCTAGTGTTTAAGGGTATAATGATATCTATTAATGCCGTCTTATCTTTTTTTTCCAAAAATATAAAAAGAGTAAACATGCCGATGTGATCGTCTCTATTCGGTGTGCCATCGGACCCAGAAAAATGGTGTATCTGATTGAGATTGCTGGTATGCAACGACTCACTCACGGAAAAAGGAAACAAAAGAATCTCCACGGGTCAGCTTCGCTTCACCTATTGAATTGACAAGGGGATCCTCGACTACGAGGCTTAGCAATGACAATAAAACATACTTGTATGATATACAACAAAAAGGGACACAATTCAATCATGTGTTTTATTTGAAAAACTTATGATAAACCCCTATTACAAACTACATGGTGTCCTTAAAAATGTATACATACTTTGAAAGAGTATAAATTCAGTATTTACTATTTTATATTGTATATAAGAAGGAACATAAAGAGACATAGATTTTTTTGGTTATCGCAAGTGCTCAAATTGATGACCTTTCTGATCCATGCACTGCTAATAACGTAGAATCACAAACTAATGCAACTAATGAAATGTTCACCATCCCTAGAGTTAAAACCACTTTTGCCCAAAGGCAATATGCTTATTTGGCTCCCGTTACATACAATGGCGTGCCGATTTCAATAAAGGTAAAGGTAGGAAAACCATTTAGACAGTCGATCGGAGCGTGGTTGTTATTGCGACAGGATTTTGAGTAGTTGGGCTTCAGGATGAATGACGAGTGGAAGGGATTTATGTAAGCTCGTGAGTGTGGGTTTCTTCTTGTTGTTTTAATTTTGGTTGTTTTTGTATTTGTGTTTCTGTGTATTTTTTTTTTGTTTTAATTTTGTTTTGATTTTAATTTTTATTCTTATGATTGTGTGCGGTATAGTGTGGGATGAATATTTTTGGTCTTTCTGGAGTGATGATGTGTGAGGAGTTGAATTTCGCAAGATGTTTCCAGTTGTAGTTGAGTGTCACTGTTTGTCAGGTTGATGAGAGCGTGCAACGGGGTTTTGTTTTTGTGTAATAAAAAATCGGAAAGAAGTTTTGATTTATTTTTCTCATGCTAAATATCCTCAGTGAGATACAGGCAAAAGCCTAGTTTACTGGGGATACGACAAATGAAAGGCAACAAACCCAGATCCATTAAAATTGTATGTCCAAATCAAATTATCTGTTGTTTTTCTCAAATTGTGTATATTTCTTGTCATGTGTAATAATAAAAAGAAAAAAAAAAACAAACATCACGGATAATTTGTTTTGGTATTTGGGCGCATTCTTTTTCAACTGTCGTTCTCAATTCATTAACTGTTTGGTGTTTTCTTGCCATGAACATTATGTTTGATAAATCTCGATTTAAAAAGGCCTTGCGTGAGGTTCGGGGAGCATGGGCTGTATTCAATGCTAACATACCTCTGCGTCCAATGATCTATTCTGTAAATTTTCATCAAGAGAGTCCTCACATCACGATGGTTGTGAGGGGATACACCATCTTGCTGTAAATAAAGCCCTCCTCATCCCTTAACTTCTCACTATTGCGTGGAATGACAAATTCCTACAGCTAGTTTAAGTTAACGGCGCGATGTGAAGTGTGTTGATTTTCATTTGTGATTTTTGATATTACCCAAAGAATTTCATAAATCGTCTAGATTTCCTTTGTGGTATGGAGTACTTCTTACACTAGTATTTTATTTTCTATTGAATAAAACTGCTTACACGTCAATCTTGTTTGCTGTTGTGTTTTTAATATTTTATATCGAAATGATCATTTGATCGTTGACATAAAATTAAAGAAAAAAAAAACGTTAAATAAAAACGTCACACTTTAGAAATAACTTTATTATTCTTAGGTTCTTGTCACTTTTATTTTTAAAACATGAGATATATCCCTATCACCGTAGAAAAAAAAACTGTCACATGTAAGAAAAAACTCTATTATTCTCAGGTTATCTTTTCACTCCGTATTAATGTTACCATAAATTTAACAGAGCCAATTTTCCCCAACTTACGTGTCCAATTTTCCTCTGGCGCAACAGTAATCCAGGTGGAGGCAAGTCGGGGAAAATGCATTTTTCACTCTGGTAACATTCAACTTTTGAAAAATGACTCCGCCAGCAGGTGTGGTAGCATCTATATTGAGAAGTCGGGGTTTATGATTTTCATTTGCTGCCTCAAAAGGCAATATAAAAGTCTTAGGCGAAGGAAATTTATTTCAGACCCAAGTCTAGAATGGTATGTTTCCACATTTCCACATTTCTCCATTTATATATTTTTTTGGGTTATAATTTGTCTTCGACAGGGATTGACAAACTTTTTATCTTGTTGTCAGACACATGGAACCCATACGTATTTCCGTATTGTTATTTTGTATTATTTTTTTTTTAATTTTATTTATTTACACATGACAAGGAGTATACACAATTTGCGAAATAACAACAGGTAATTTAATTTAGACACACAATTTTAATAGATCTGGGTTTGTTGTCTTTCATTTGTCGTGTCCCCAGTAAACTAGGCTTTTGCCTGTATCTCACTGAGGACATGTAGCATGAAAAAATGAATCAATACTTCTTTCCGATTTTTTATTATACTCGTATAAAACGCCTTTGCACATTCTCATCAACCTGACAAACAGTGACACTCAATTACTACATATGAATACAGCACGCGATTCAAACCTCTCACACTTCATCACTCCAGACAGACCAAAACGTGCATACCACAATATACCGCACATAATCATCAAAAAATATATATGTTAATGATGTGGCTGAATGCATGTGTATCTCATACCCCTAAATACCAGACAAATCGTCGTTGTTGAGCCTCGAAGTCGAGGACCTTGTTGCTATTTCATTGTCAATTAAGTTGGAAAGCGAAGGATCCAGTAAAGCGGTAAGTTTGCATACCAGCAAACTTACCGGCCACACCGCTTTACTGGATCCGATGGTATACCGAAGTGAGACGATCGGAACACATCTGCATTTTTTTTTTAAAGAAAATATATGATCGAAACTATATGTATTCTTTTTTTACCCACGAATACTAGGGGGAAAATGCCTGTGTGATTCGAGAGGTGAGAAGCACAGTGCAGGGTTTGAACCAGCAACCTTCAGTCCTTTTCCGCGGCTATGCATCATTGAGACCTGAATTAATAGTCTGACCTAAATAATAATAAAATGGCAATTTATATAGCGCTGTTTAGAGACCAGATTCTCCTAAAGGGCGCTTATTACTAGGACCTTATAATATTAAAAAATAAATTGAAGTTGATTGTATGGATAAGATAGTAGTGGCTGTGACCATTAAATTGTTTACTTTTTTTCTTCATTTATTTCACCTGGCGAGTTTATTGCCATTTGGCAATCTCTTCCAACTAACCAGAAATATGTTTTAATGGGATCTAAGTGAAAACCAGACTGGAATTCCATTTAAAAAAATCTGGATTACAGCGGGAATCGAACCCGCAACCTCCGGATCGGCAGACAAGCGTCTTACCACCAGGCCACGGAGGTCATCAGAGGAGTTTTCCATATCTGTAAATTTTAAGAAAAACATGTTTGGTAAGAAAACCTCAAAAAACTTATCAAGTGTAGAGAAACTACAAAGAAACCTTTGTAGATTTTCAATTTGCGGTTATAACACATTTGGGTTTAGGTGGAGTCTAGTGTATGTGAGCAGTATTCATATACGATCAAAAAATGTAATAATACCTTTCAAAATAAGGGTGTCTTCAAGTGCTTTCTAAAGCTGTACATGCCACCCATATCTCTTACTCTAGCAGGCAGACCATTCCATGCCACATGACCAACAACGAAAAAAGCTCTATCTTCAACCCCCACCCTGTTGTATCGATTTGGAACAATTAATTAATTAGATGGAGACGATATCCACCTTAAAGTTCTGCTCTTTTCCAAGGTTTCATCTCAACTACCTCCGTGGTCTAGTTGGTAAGACGCCTGTCTCCCAACCCGGAAGTTACGGGTTCAAATTCCGCTTGAACCCAGAGTTTTTTAAAAGGATTCCTGTCTGGTTTTCACTTTAGGCCTCTTTAACATATTTATGATTGGTTGGAAGAGATTACCACATGGCAGTAAGCTCATCAGGTATACAACGGAAGTGGAACACAATACAATACAACATCTACATATATACTCGTATAACATCGAAGATAAATGCTGTGAGGATATTTATGTGTCTACCTATCTATGTTGTTTGTAAAGTTTTATTTTTGAGTTTTCTTAACGTTGAAAATCCTGAATTTATCTGATGTGCTTAATTCGCAAAAAAAGAGTCTGAAAAATATTCATTTACAAAGACCCGCCGGGAATCAAACCTAAGACAGTTTTCTAGGCATCACGTTTAGACGACAATCACCACGAGAAACTTATAAACAGTAAATTGTCGATCTAAAAAAATTTACATTTTTTTACTTCTATATAAGATATACGCGTTTCATTGTTTGACAACCTCTGGTTTTCTCGGTATATTTCAATAGATAACATTTTTAAGGTTTTAAATCTATGAGGATGAGCGTTATATCAGATAATAAAGATTCTTTTTCTTATATTGAAAAAAATATTTCACGGTTTGTGAAACCTAAAATAAATTAAATTCAACCTTTTTTCACCTTTAATACGATTTGCCCGAAGAAACACTCGGGATGTGAGGTAGAAACACACATAGCGGTCATAAATTGTAAAAGGTGGAGATATTTTACTAAAAATTACTTAGTTATAATTTTTGCTAAGATACTTGCTTGTCTTGCAGGTTCGTTTCCCGATGATATCCAATGTTTAAAAAAAAAGTTTCAATCAGGATTTTACCTTAGACCTCTATAAAATATATATGGTTAGTTGGAAAAGATTGTCATGTGACAACAAGTCTTTATGTTATACTGTATAACATGTATAGCAAGTATGATAATACAATAATTTCACTCTATAACTGTGACATGTGATTTTTTTAAAGTAAAATACTATTTATGGGGGGGAAATACTATTTATCTAAACGATGATGGGGGGGGGGGAAATAATCAACACCTAAGTACTATGTTATAACTACAATAGATAACAATTCTTAAAACGTATTGTTTTCACACTTACTATTTATCACGTAAAGGGTCTTTCAAATTGAGCGATTTTTTTAATTTTTTGATAAAATACAGGTGGCGTCTCGAACTTGCCTGGGTCTTGTGACATTTGAAAAGTAAAATGTATGACATTTATAAAAGTGGAGTTATATTCAGTAAAACAACGCGTTCAAATTGTTAAATTATTGTATGTGTTGTAATTTCCGGAAACGGTGATGTTAATTGGCCACCAAGATCATGTGATCTGACACCGTTGGACTATTTTCTCTGGGGTTAAGTAAAAAGCCAGGTCTATAAGAATGACCCCCGATCAATTCCTGAGCTGAAGGACGAAATTATTCGCGTTATTGGTGAGCTGGAACCGCAATTATGCCAAAATGTCGTCGAAAATTTTGACAAAAGAGCGGACATCTTTGGAGCTGCAAGAGGTGGACATTTGGCGGATATCGTTTTTTGTGTTTAAATGTCATGCATTATACTTCAATGACCGATAAAAAGTTTTTGAAATCAAAGCAAATTGTGAATTTTATTCAAGAATTAAAAAAACCGCTCAATTTGAAAGAACCTTTATATGTCCACTGGTTCAGGCTACTTGCATGAACGAGTGAACATGTACCTGCTTAATAATTACTTGTTAGAATTGTTATATGAAAAGACTTTGCGTGATCGTGTAAGGAACACCACAATCCGAGACGTCTGTGAGGTCCAAGATGTGGTCAGATGGGGACGACTGCGTCGACTATACTGGTACCAACATGTACAGAGAATGAATTCCACAAGAATTCCATACATAGCTCTGCACGGGGTGCCGGGTGGACGGCGTCCATCAGGGAAACCCCCGAAACGATGGAGAGATAGCTGGAGCTCAGCATCGCAGGAGGATAATCCTGCAGTAACAGACTCTTAAGTCTATAGAAAGTCTAAGAATAATAATTGTTATCTAGTTAGAAGTAGTATCTAGGTGTTAACTCTTTCTTAGAAATGAAATATTAAGATTAGTAATAATAAAATTTACAAAGAAGTGTTGGATAAATAAATATGACCGAAGTCATAGGTATTGAATGGTCTACTTCCAAATGTTAAGAGGATATATAGACCCATCTCAGTAACACTATGAAGTTGGCCATTTAACGCCACAGGGCCAGCAACGGCAAGAACTCAATGATAATATCCCGCCTTATTGGCTCGATTTGATAAGGGGAATAATATTTGATAAATTCTCTGATTTATTTTTGGCATCCCCCTTTATTAAACTAGGGTGATGTTACATAATAAAGATAAAGGGGTATTGACTTATTCCCGATCTAACCTTCGATAAACCCTTTTGAATTGGAAGGAAGAAATATATTGAAACTGTTAAAGTTACCGATAACAATGGATATAACTGAAAAGGAAGACTAAAACAGATAAAAAACCGGAATCTGAACATTAAGGAAGGAAAGACTGGATCGAACGGATTGGACTAGAAATATTTCTTTTCATTGAGTTTGAATAAAAATATTTGACAATTTCAAGTTTATTCACATCAATGTGATTTTTTTTCAGTTAAACTGAAATCAGCGCTGATAATGTATTACACAGTTTTGTTATATATAGTACAAACTTGTAGGGTTACTGCCTTGTAGCAATCTCTTCCAACTTTTGTGGCAATCAATGGTCAGCTCTTTCTTGCTTTGTCACTTGTAGGTGTTTCTTTATTTTTTTTCTGTTTTGTATATTAATAATTATAATTTAGATTTTTTTTTCGTAATAAAAGTGAGTATAATTCTCCCCCTGTATTTTACCCCCTCATGAAAAATGCAAAAACTTTTAAAAACCAGCGACGACACCAAGCACCTGCAAGACTAAAGAGCGAACGAAAAAAATGAAAAAGTATTTCAGGTTTTCTCAACCTTTGGTATAAATAAGGTTGCTTTTATTCAACAAGCTCAAATTCGGACTTTATTTAGAATCGCTTGCGTGAAGGCTTATTTATTTTGGAACGGTTGACTCTCAAGGTGGAAAATATTAGAAAGAAGAAAGCAAAAGCAACGAATTTCTAATTTCTTCTTCTTCTTATTTTAGGCCTGTTGGCCTGTTATGGCCCTGCATCATTGTTTCCCTCTTGTGACGTCGAATGCCAGCTGTCTTTCCATATTTTGGGAGATCGTCCTGGAGGTCTGCTTGCTTGGGGGATACTGTCCCTGGTCATTCTTACGGCTCTTGGTTCCGCCATTCTGGATACATGTTCGTCCCAGAACTCTCGTCCCCATCTGACAATATCTTCGACTTCGCACATCCTTCGGATTTCTGTGTTTCGTACTATATCACGAAGGGTTTTGCCAACGATACTCCTGAGTACCTTCATTTCGCTGGTTCGAAGGAGATTTCTGGTTCTGACAGTGTCGGCTCTGGACTATATACTGTATGTCATTATGGGGCGGACACAGGTCTTGTATATCCTCACCTTGCTTTGTAATAAGATAATCAAATAAAAATTTCATAATAAATACATCAAAAATATAAAATAATTCGGCTTCTTAATAAGAAGATTCTTTAATGCGTCGATGTCTTCCATCAAGAGAAATAAAAACTCTTATTTATTGTGTTGTTTATAGTTAAGGCATTAACGTTGTGGAGGTTTAAAGACATTGTAATTTATTTTCATCAAACACTGTTTATTCCACTTTTTTGTAACGCTATAACCCTACCGGTTTCAAAGCTTTCATCTCATCTTCAGGGGAGCGCAAACAAGACTAAATGCTGTTCGAACTGGTACCGATATACACGCTTCAACGGTTGGGGACTGAGAGATGAGGGAGGCATGGGACAAT
The DNA here is from genome assembly GCA_949825065.1 of Odontocerum albicorne. Taxonomy (NCBI): domain Eukaryota; kingdom Metazoa; phylum Arthropoda; class Insecta; order Trichoptera; family Odontoceridae; genus Odontocerum; species Odontocerum albicorne. The sequence goes on along the minus strand of OX463866.1, from coordinate 6,637,231 downwards.
TTCGGCCAAGAGCGGAGAGATTTTTGGGAAATAACTGTTCAACAGATGTTCGGATCGGTGTACTGACTTAGAAATTTCTAAGGCCTCTAATCTGTCCAATTTATTTTCGTTACTACTTATATGTAAGAATTTGGCATCATCGATAGAAAAAGTATGGTTTTCACTGTGTGACAATGATTAGCCATTTCAGAGTAAATTAGAGGATTTGTTAAGGCTGATTTGTGTTCACGAAATCTCTTTTCAAAAGATCTTCCTGTCTTTCCTATATATAAATTATCACAGTCAGCACATAAAAGTTTATACACACCACTGTTGCTAAGTATTCCATTTTTGCCTTTCCCATTAAATAAGAGTTTCCGGAGATTAAAATTAGTGTAAAAAGCTGGCTTTATGTGACTTGGAATATTTTTGGTTATTTCGTATGATATGTTTTTTTATAAATATTACTTTGCTCGATTTATAGGTATGCTTATAGGTGTCGTTAAATATATAATATTTTATAAGTTTCTCTTTTGTTTTGTTTTTTTAAAAGTGAATCAATGAGGCTTCCAGGATAGCCATTATTTGTAGCAATTTTTTAATGGATATTACAATAATTCCTTTTTAAAATTGTCGTTGGTTAATGGGGCACTGAGCAATCTATGAAGCATACAGTTTAATTCTGATTTATTAATTTATTCTTGATTATTGTAACTCTTTATTCTGGTTTGCCTGATGCACAAATTTCTAGACTTCAGTCTGTTTTCAATACAGCTGTTAGATTGATATATGGTAGTAAAAAATATTGCTTTATTGGCCCGCTTCTAAAAAGTCTACACTGTCTGGTTAAGTGTCACGAACAGATTGATTTTAAACGTTGTCTCTTATATTCAAGTCCCATAATGGGATGTCTCCATTGTATATTTCGAATATGTGTCTTAGAGATGTGTCTTCAGAGAGAAGTAGAAATTAAAGATTGATTTCTTCTTCATCTTATAAATTTGTTGTTCCAAAATCATCCAATATTATTATGAAATAGCTTTTGCCGTTGTTAGCCCTGTGGCGTGGAATTGTCTGACTCCTAGTGTTAGATATATGGGTGGCGTATACAGCTTTAGGAAGCATTTAAAATCAATCCTTTTTGGAGGTGTTATCAACATTTATATGAGTGGGTTCAAATTCTGAGTTGGAGCACCCTTGAGGAAAGTTTGCTCTCTAAAAGGCACTATATAAATTGTCGTTTTATTATTTAAATTTATATCATTTAATTTAAGATAAACAAAGTTAAAAATGTTTTTATTTATTTACAAAATGGAATAAAAAAACTTATCATGCAAATTAATTGTACTCAAAATCGTGATTTTTTTCTATTTATTTATTTTCAGTATTATTGGGCTTATGGTAGACCAATTACATTCGAAATTACAAACATTAACTTTTTTTAAATATAAAAAGAAATACATACACACATATATTAAAAAAATCACTTAAATATGTTAATGAGGCTTTCTAACGCCCCCAATATTAGAAGAAAATTTTCTTTTACTATTGGTAATGTGATATGAAATATGTCAATATCCGAAGCAGTCCCGTTCAGAAGAGTTAAGGCCCTTCCAACAGGCATAGCGGCTGGAAGACCCCTTCTTGCGTATGTTATTGAGAACAGTTTATGCAATGGAGCAATCAGTTATTATAATAAACTTGAAATATAAACAATTTTTCCTTTTTCATATGAAAGTTTTATCGATAATGTTAGTTGAAGACGTAATTTTTCTTTTTCGTAGTACGAGTGTTTGTTGTATAGAAAATTATTTCTTTTTTCACATTTGAATCCAAGCTAGTTGGAATAATGTCTCCAATTTCCTTTTAGTGTTATATTTTTTGGAGAAAAGGGTCATAAACTTCGCTATGTTCGTCCATAAATATATATTTGTTGACAAAATAACCGACACTTTAGTGTCGTTTACATTCCAGTGACAATTATAGAACAAAATCAATGGCTTTCAAAACGTAGCATACTTTTCAGGATACATATATCTTTCAAAGTATGATGCATTAAAGTGCAAATCTATAGTGAAACACGGAAAAAAAAAGAAAATATCAATTAAAAATACAAGACTTGAGTAGAAAAAAAAATATCTCTTATCGATAACGAGAAGAAAAAATTATAGGGCAAATTACAAAAAATAACATTATTTATATATTTTCATTTTGTGAAACATTTCATTAACCAGGAAGTTATTTTCGCTCTATACTACTGTAAATATATACATATTATCACACCTTTTGTCGGGGCAGACAGAGAGGACACTGCGCCATATTTTTCTATCTCGACACACATCCTTCACCTGTTCTCCTTTAAGAAGAGTCAAGCTCTCTAAACAGCACTGTTTAAATTGTTATTTTATTAATATTATTATTTTATATTCATACACTTCTTATACAACTACAATTTCTCTGACTTACATTTACTTCTTTTAAAATATCAATTTTTTCATTAATCTTTATTTATATTTAACATACATTCGTTCTACACGCCCAAACAATATCAGTACTCGGTTTCCTCTTGCTCAACAAAGAAGCTTTAAGATCACATTCATCCCTTATAATTTTATTCCGTATTGTGTCATAAATGATCACCTCATATATTAGTTTCAGTGTACGCATTTCTACAGCCTATTTAGGTTTGTATCGTTGGTGAGTTTTAATCTGGATCCTATAGTTGTGTTATTCTATGAAGATCACTAATTGAAAAAAATGTTGTAGAAAACATTGCGCAAAAAATGACCACTCCTGATCTAAGACTTGGTATCCAAATTTAATACAGGTGTATAATTTATTGCTTACACCGCTTGCACAGAGTGGTGGGGGTAGTATTATACGAACACTGGTAGAAGGGGGATTTTTTTTTATTATTTATAGCCCTTAAAATGTCTGCGATAACGTTGGAACGAGCATTTCTAAATGGGACACTGAGCCGACACAAAGAATTTCACTCGATAGGCAAAATTTTAAACTGCCTTGATAAAAAGAGATATACGCAATTTCGACTGAATTTCAAAATGTACGAATCCAGAACCCATTCCACGCGGAATTATCTAATTTATTTTTAATGGTCGCAGTCTTTTAAAAAAAAAACGATAACAAAAAAAAAACAAATAAATAAAATAAATAATAGGTTTATTGATAGCAACATAGTATGTACAGATTATATTTAAATAACACTCCTAAAACATCTTAATTGCAGATAATACATTAAATACAGAAGCTATCAAAATGTCTGGGCTCATCTAATAACATCCCCACGGCCAAGATACACCCCACCCATATAGGGCGAACCCAGCCACGGGGACACCAGATGTTTTTCAGCCCACACCCTTGAATACTTAGAACAAGAATATTAAAAAAACATAGAAAATAAATAGATGACAAAAAAAAATACATTCAAGAGAGAAGACACTAAAAGGTCCGGGCTCATCCCACAAACATTCCCCCGGCCGATATACACCCTACCAATGTAGGGCGAGCCCGACCGCAAGGGGTAAATCAAATTTTAACAACAATCAAACATATTTATTTAACAAGTAATAAATCAAATTTTAACAATAATCAAACATGTTGAACAAAAATTAAAATTAACAACAAAATTGAAAAATACGCCAAAATTTTAACGCTTAATCGAAACGGAAAAACATTTATGTTCGAAACACAATAAAAATATCACAAGAAAATCAAATAATATTTTATCTCACTTTGTTTTTTAATAAAAAAACTGCTTTCAATTCATAACGATTAATTTAAATTAAAAAATAATACACAGCAGTTAAAAATTGATGGAGCATAAAACGACTATTGCCAACTGATGACATGGTAGTGTTAACGACTATTGCCAACTGATGACATGGTAGTGTTAACGACTATTGCCAACTGATGACATGGTAGTGTTAACGACTATTGCCAACTGATGGCATGGTAGTGTTAACGGATAATGTAAATGAATTACTATGTATAAGTGAATTATATGTGAAACGTACAAGAATTGTGAATTGTATGTGAAATTTAAAAGAATCGCATGTGAAATGTAACGGAATCGTTGATGTATACGTGAATTGTACGTGAAATGTAAAGGAAGTCTGTGTGAAATCGTTGATGTGTAAGTGAATTGTATGTAAAATATATAAAAATTATTGAAGTATAAGTTAATTGTATGTGAAATGTAAATGAATTATATGTGTAATGTACAGGAATCGTAATGTTTAAGTCAATTGTATGTGAAATGTTAAGTATGTAGTTGTATGTGAAATATAACGGAATCGTTGATATATACGAGAATTGTATGATATGTGAAATGTAAAGGAAGTGTATGTGAGATCGTTGATGTGTAAGTGAATTATGTGTGAAATGTAAAGGAATCGTTTATGTATCAGTGAATTATATGTGAAATGGAAAGAAATTGTTGATGTATCAATTAATTGTATGTGAAATGTAAAGGAATATTTGATGTATAAGTGAATTGTATGTGAAATGTAAAGGAATCGTTGATGTATAAGAGAAATGTAAAGGAATCCTAGATGTATAAGTGAAGTGTATGTCAAATGTAAAAGAATTGTATATGAAATGTAAAAAAAGACTTTTACGGACTATCGTGTTAGCAGATTTTAATAATGTCCGGTTCAAATTTGAATAACTATGCGCACTCAGTGATAATCGACCTTCATAACTGACACTACTGTTTGTTGTTGAATGAATCACTTGACAGGTATTATGACGTCATAACGCCATGATTTTTACGACGCGTTTTCAATATATTTTTGTTTCATACAAATGATTTATTTAATGTAAATCATGCGTATCTCAAAATTATAGAGAAAGACTTTTCAATGCGCGTGGATCAGTCAAAATGATTGAGGATTTTAATCTTAGAGTACCTCCATACTCCAGAATCTCATCAGGGTACTCCAGAGGCTGGTCACGTAACATTTAGAATCTTGCATTTCCCTCGCTCCAGTGTTTATCATTTCCTCTGGTTGCCAGGGGAGTTACAGTCATACGTGTTGCTTTGTACAGGATTCGGTATTCACGATTTGTTATAAACGAAGCATGATTTAATACTATATATAGTGAATAAACAAATATACAAGTCAAAAGTGTGCGTGGACGAGGTAGACGTGGCTGAACCGAAAGGACCAGACTTTGAAAGAAGATAAAGGGAGAAGTATGAATAATAGAAGATTGTGCATGATGAAATGTATGAATGTGAAGGAGACGAAAGTTGTGTGCTTGGATAAAACAATAAGTTTGGAGCTCTGTTATCTCTGCCTACCGCGCAAGGGACACAGCGGGATGATATGTATATTCATTTTTTTAAATTTAATAAAGTTATCTACAATACAAACATTTGTATTGTTGGCTATACCTGTATGCAAATTCATATCTTAAGAACTAATCTAATTTATATATTATAACTATGAACAAAATTTATTTTAATTTCTAAAAAGTTATTTTATTTTTAATAATCCTAATATATAATTTCTTAGAAATAGGTAACACCCACCTACTACTTATAACTAGATAACAATTCTTACAACTAATTATTTTGCTCGTACATGACCACTCGTTCAGGCTACTTGCATGCCCATCATATTCACTCAGACCTTAGAAAGTGAAATTGTGCCGTGGAGTTTTTTTTTAAGTGAGAACCGTTGCACACCAGCAAACTCACCGGCCACACTGCTGTACTGGATTCGATGGCACACCAAGGTGAGACGATCGGAGCGCATAGTTATGTTTTTTTTTTAACTTTTTAAAAGAATAGATGACCGCAGTCATAGGTGTATCCTTACACCCCTGAATAATAGGCGGGAAAAAAATCTTTTTTCATTCGAGAGGAATGCCACAGCGTGGGATTCGAACCAGCGAACATCCGCATGGAAATCCAGTGCGTTACCGCGCGGCCACGCACATATCTAATTCTTAAGGTATATCCTTAAGTCTTTTAAGTTTATTTAATTTTAAAATAGTCTTCATCTCTTTATTCTTTACATTATGAGGTGCATGGTCGTGCGGTAACGCACTGCACTCCCGTGCGGATGGTCACCATTTCGAACCCCGCGCTGTGCTTCTCCCCTCTAATAACACAGACATTTTTTTTTTTCGTTTAGTATTCAGGGGTATAAGTACATCTATGACTTCAGCCATATCTATTTTAATTTGTTTTTTAGAAAATTCCTCAAGTGAGTTTCACTGCTCAATAAACAACAGTAAGCGTACTATTGCTCTAGTATTGATATATTTTTGAAAACGATAAAGATGATGGCGGTAGGATGGTTTTGTGATTCGCGTTATTTTTAAAAATATGGTCGCATTATTCAGGGTGACCGTGTGTTATTTGTTTAGGGCGAGAATACCCGGGACAGTTTCTACAGTCCCAGAACATACATATATCAGGCATACAATTCGTGCCGGGAATTGTGGATTTTTTTACTTTGAAATATATATTTTTATTTTTCTGGCTTTACACGAAATATAATGTAAACATTGTAGGGACAAATATATCTTATGTCTTTTTGTCAAGTGATACGAATGAAAGATTTAAGATACGCGCGTTTTTATTGATTCACTTTTGTACAGCTGTTTCACGCATTTACCCCGTGGGGTTACGAAGTAAGGAGAATAGAGCCTTTATATCAGTTATCTGCTAAACCGTCCAAGAAATCGACTCAATTTCTTAAAAACATTAAAGAAAATCGATGTGTTATGTCTTGAGTGCGAGACTGCAAGATATATTCCGATGGGAGAGTTGTAAATCTGTAAGAAAATCTTTAAACTTTACTGTCCAAGCATTTAACTTTCGTCTTCTCCATATTCATACGTCTCGTCTTCTTTTAACACTTGCCTTACTGTGCTAAAAAAATCCGCCAACCACGGTGCTGGACGCTAAGCGTCCAGTGAAAAATGTATATTTTAATTTAACATTATGCAAAGTCTGCTAGGTAATTTTTTGTAATTAGCTATAAATATCCTTTTATCATCTATTAAAACGTCGAATAATCAAATAAAATATAAGTCTTGGTCACTCGCTATCCATCACAGGGAGGCAAGTATTATAATGTGATCCATTTGAACCAACCATGTTTTCCTCGGTTTACCTCTTACTCGCACATCTTGCACTTCTGACTTGTAGATTCGCTTAGTCCTTCTTTCATCATTAGTTCTCTCCACATGTCCAAACCATCTTAAAGTTTCTTTAGTTATCTTACTCAAAACGTCAATTTTATCCATGAATTTAATTTCTGATGTCTTCATTGTGTATTCTTTCAAATATTGACTTCTGATTTGTCAAGTCGCTTACTCATTATTTCGTCATGTAGTCTGTCCATGTGTCCAAACTATATTAAAGCTCCTTTCTTGATCAACGTTTTAAATAAATAAATAAATTGTAATTTATTTTTATCAAACACTGTTTATTCCATTTTTTTGTAACGGTATAACCCTACCGGTGTCAAGGCTTTCACCTCATCTTCAGGGGAGCACAAACAAGACTGAATTATGTTCGAACTGGTACCGATATACACGCTTCAACGGTTGGGGGCTGAGGGGGGAGGGAGGCATGGGACGGTTTCGGCTAAAAGCGGAGAGATTTTTGGGATATAACTGTTTACCAGATGTTCGGATCGATGTACTGACTTAGAAATTTCTAGGGCCTCTAATCTGTCCAATTTATTCCCGTTACTACTGATATGTAAGAATTTGGCATCATCGATAGAAAAAGTATGGTTTTCACGGTGACAATGATTAGTCATTTCAGAATAAATTAAAGGGTTTGTTAAGGCGAGTTTGTGTTCACGAAATCTCTTTTCAAAAGATCTTCCTGTTTCGACAATGCTTTAGATGTTTGTTTTATCAATTATATATGCGGATTGAAACTTCACTTCTCATAGAATAATCATGTTCTATAAGAAACGAGTATAACCGAATAAGAAACTTGCTAATTTATGACATTTGTTTTCTTTCCAGGACAATATCGCTCTCCTCGAATAACAGAACACCCCTCCGACATCGTGGTGGCCAAGAATGAACCTGTAACCCTCAACTGCAAGGCTGAAGGGAAACCCAAACCTACCATCGAGTGGTTCAAGGATGGGGAATTGGTGGTCACTTCTGATACAGATCCCAAGAGTCATAGAGTGCTATTGGAAGGATCTTTGTTCTTCTTAAGGTAAGTTGTATATTTATAACAATTTATGGTTATTTTTTAAACTTCATTACTTGAGATGTGAGGTGAGATTGATGTTTTTCCAAGTGCCTCAGGGGAATGTCGCTAGTCAACCTACTGCAGTGTCTACATAGATGAATTGAAAGGAGTGCAACGTCGATTTCTTAGGTTTTCAATTTGTATCTTGAACTTATAAAATTTTGAACTTAACAATATCATCTGACAGAAAGAAATCAACTAGACTTGTTGGTACTGCTTAAAATTGTCATTTCTCATTATGATCGTCCTAAGCTTGTTTCAATTATCTATTTGTGAACATCCTTCAAGCCTACGCGACAATATCAATTGTCATATTGTTTTCTTCGAGCAACCAACTTGTCAACCGACAATTTCGAACAACCAACCAATAGTTAGGCAGCAAAGACGACCTCTGTGACCTAGTTAGTAAGACGATTGTTTTCTGACGGTTGCGGGTCGATTTGGGAGGAAACCCAGATTTAAAAACAAGAAAAAAGGGTTTTCAGTCTGGCTTTTGCTTAATGCCTCATAAACATATGTTTTGTTGATTAGAAGAAATTGCCACATTATAATCTCACAAGGTTGTACTGTATATAAAGAAAGTGTTGATAAATTATTCGCTTGAGCGCTGATTTAGTTGACAGACGTGATTTGTTTGATAGCAGTGGGTTCAAAACCTGAGTTAAGGCGTTCTTGAGGCTTTGGTCTCTCAGCGGTGCTATGTAAAATTGTCCTTTGAAATTTTATTGTAAAAAATGTGGGGAATTAGTATGGAAATCCTGATAGACTCTTTTAAACTCTCTTTGAACTCGTATATTAACATTGTTTCTGACTCGAATATTACCGCGAATAAATCTTATTAATTTGTATTGTACTTTCGTTGTATACAGTACAACCTGGCGGGCTTGTTATCTTGTGACAATATCTTCCAGTCAACCAGAAATACGTTAAAGAGGTCTTAAATGAAAACCAGGCTGGAATCCTTTATAAAAAAAATGGGATTCCAACGGGAATCGAACCCATGACCTCCGGGCTGGTATACAAACGTCTTATGAACTAGGCCACGGAGGTCGTTAGATCGTTCTCTTTTTATAACTTACGAGTATTGTTGTCTCAATAAACGCAATTGTATTCTAACGCTTAGTTTCCGATCTCGATAACCTTTTTTAAAAATCCTGAACGCCCCCTGAGCAGTATGTTTACCTCAACGCCCCCTGGACAGTAGCGGTATGTCCCCTTAACGACCCCCCATTATGTTGTTCCTCTCAATGCAGCCTTATTATTATGTTCCTCTCAATGCCCCCTAATTATGATGCTCACTTCAATGCTTTCTAAAATTTTAAATCGCCTTTTAATAGAGCGATATTGCCCTTGACGATAAATTGCTGATTTATTCTAATAAAATAAATATCGAATTGAAATGTCTATTGCAAACATTCACTTTTTTCCCTCTTTTCCGTTCACATCATATAAAAATACTCATTTCATATCGATTTTCTTTGTATTTCATTCCTTTTCCATACAGTTAAACTCCCTTTTATTGTCCGAGACCGAGAACCCATTTAAGTGATTTTTATTATTTTTATCATATGAACTGGTATAAAAATAATTTTTCGCCCGATTCGCATCTTAAATGGGGCAGAAAATCTGCTTGCTCCATACGATAGGGCAGGGCTCCTCACACAATGGGTTGCGAACCAAATTCATCCCACCGCATTGTCTTAAACATAGTGTTTCAAGAGTATTAAACTTATTTCATTATTTTTATTCAATTTCCAACAATTTTCATAGTATTTATTTATCGAAAAAATAAACAGTGCCACAGGACCAACAACAGCTGTGATAATAATCCGCTCTATTGGATCAATTATATAAAATCATTCTAGTTTCGAGGCTTCTTTATTTACGTGTACATAGTGTGAGAAGTTTGACATGGTGAGCATATTTTGGATAATCGCCCTTTGTCCTGTACCATAGATATCTGAGAATTTTTTGTTGTATTTGTTCTATATTATTCTTTATTTGAGCTGATGAAGAGCCCAAACTTCAGATGCATATTCTAATTGAGTTTTTATTAGATAGTTATATAAGTTTCGAAGGATATCAGTACTGTCGAATTCTCTTGATATTTTTCATTATAAAACCGACTGGTTTGTAACAGTCCGATATCAAACACGAGGCATAGTTAACGAATGTGAGTCCGTCATAAAAAATAACGCCCAAATCTTTGAATTCAAAAACTCTGTTTAATGAACTCCCTGTATTATACCATATACGATGGTGGGTTGGTGAAAATGATCGACTTAAGGATACTCGGACACATTTATTTATATTGAACAGGAAATTATTTTGCTCATCACAGGAAACAATAGAATCTGGGACATGTTATAACTGTCCACAGTCATGAATTGAATTTATTTTTTTTGTAAACTTTCAAGTCTTCAGCGAACAGTAAATATGTCGTAACAAAAGTCTATGTAAATAATAAACAATCAGGATGACATAATACATCCTTGCTTACCCCCTTTTGACATATCAAACCACTCAGTAAAAGAAACGTTCACTTTTATATATGCCTACTTTCGGTGTATAATGAATCATTTTTGTTTTGAAATTTTATTATTCTGTGTAAACATTGTTATTGGTCTAAATCGACTGTAAATAAATTAGTGAAAATGTACCCTCTACCCCCAGCAGAAGGCTGTTGGCGTCCCCTGCTTCAGAGAAAAAGAATTACCAACTGCCATTTATTTGCAAAGTTTTGATATATCCACACCACGGGACCAATGCATCCACATATGGTGCGTTTATGTTTGTTTCCAACTCTTGTCTATGGCTGTAACATACGAGTGCACACGCTCTCCACACGACTTTTACATTAATACTCTTTTTCACGGATCATAATTATTTTTCTTTTGACTTCTAAGGTGAGGAATTTAATAGTTTCAAGTTAAATAAATATTAATGAAAGGACAATTTATATAATAGGACAACTTCATCCGTAAGTTTTTTTCAGATAGCCGCCATTTTCGATTTTTTTCAAAAAAAATTATCTTTGGTACCAACTATAAAGACATTATTTTTTATTAAGAAACTGCGTATGATTTTTGTTTCAAATTTACAAAAGTATTCCAATCATGTCGACCAGCTCACCCCCTTTTTTTACAAGATATGTAATCGTTAGAAGCGTGTATCTCGATACCAGTTCAAACATAATTCAGTCTTGTTTGTGCTCCCCTGATGATGAGGTGAAAGCCTTGAAACCGGTAGGGTTATACCGTTACAAAAAAGTGGAATAAACAGTGTTTGATAAAACAAATTACAATGTATTTAAACCTCCACAATGTTAATGCCTATAAATAATATATAACTATAAATAATATATCTAAGTTATTTACCACTATAAAATATGTGTTCCACAATTACGTAAGTCTAATTGGCTGAATTTGGTAATATTTTGTAATAAACATACATATATGGAATTTAAATACACATATTATTGTAAAATTATATTAAACAATTCATTTGTTATTACTACTTCTGATTTATGCGTTAGTTTCAGATAAATTTTTGTAATTTTGTAAATAATTTTAAATATTTATATTAACTTATCTTATGTGCATTTGTTTACAAAAGAGATTGTTGTGTCGTAAATAAAATATATAAATAAAACATTACAGGAGAAAAAAAAATTACTCTCAGTACATATGTCATAAATACTAATACATATAAAGTGGTTTAAAGCCTTGAGTTCAAATACTTTAGTTCAAGTTACCAATATTTTCACAAAAAACTTCGAACTGACCTTTAATGACACTAGACCGGAATAAGCAATCGGTCCGGATATGAACGGGTGTAAGGCAGGGTGGCGTTCCCTTCGGCAATTATTGACACGATTATTAATACAGTATCACAACATGTGAAAACCGTTTACTTGAACGTAAAAATAATCAAAATTAGCGAATTATTGAAAATTCTACTTTTGTCTTATATTAGGCTCTTGATGGCGTAAAACTTTGCCACCCCTGGTATATATCGAACCAAAAGAAATTAACTTTTAAATGATATTTTTGGAAAGTTTTTTACTTAATGAATGTGGAATCCCGATTAATGCCCCAAAAAAATCTTGTTATTTCCCATCTGGAACGAGAATTTATTGATAGAGTTTTCTTCATAAATAACAAGTTGAGAAGTATTAAACTCTAATAAATCGGCAAAATGTCTAATTTTTCCCAGTTTTTTTTCTTCCGGCAATTGCTCCGCAGACTTTCAAACATTTCTCAAGTGACCCATCTCATAAGGTACGACTTTTGCAAATCTCCTCTTGCCGAAAACTTTTCTGTCTCCTTCTTATTCAAATCTGTGCTCGCCAAAATTTCTCTCTTCTCTTTGACATTTTACTGTAATATCATCAATTTCTACACTTTTAAACATTTCTAGACTCCAGCCTACTTTCAATACAGCTGCTAGGTTGATATACGGTAATCATAAATATTTTATTTATTTATTTATTTAACACTTTTATTGCAATACAATCTGGCGGGCTTATTGCTAGGTGGCAATCTCTTCCAACCAACCAGACAAAAGTAAATGAAGCAAGTTACGTGGTCGCATAAATCATTCAAATGACTATCCATCCCCACGAATTCCATAAACATATACGCGAGAACATGCCCACGAATCCCACAAAGACGGACAATCACTCGAACATTATTTTTCATATAAAGTGAGGTATCATCAATCAAAAGGAAAGGAAAGGATGGTGGAGAGGAAAGGAAAGAAAAAATCAGGAATGAAACACGTTATTTTACTGACTAGAAATTAAGAGTTTTTTCAGTCGCTTCTTAAAGCATGCCAAGGACGGAGCGAGTCTTATATTGGTTTGTAACTGATTCCAGAGTCTCACTGCATGGACAGTAAAGGACGACGTAAAGAAAGAGGAGCGGTGAACTGGAAAGGCCAATAAACAATCTCTGTTTGAGCGTAGCGCTAATCCATGATTGGAAAGACGCTGAAAATTTTCGGCGAGATAAGAGGGTGCGGCGGGACAGTTAAGGATGTTATACAATAGAGACAGTATGTGAATATTTTTTTTTAAGCGGACTAATATTTTCATATTAGTCCGCTTGTAAAAAGTCTACACTGGTTTAAATATCGCGAACGGATTGATTTTAAGCTTTGTCTCTTTGTATTCATGTCCCTAAATGGGATGTCTTCATTGTATCTTCAAGAGTGGAGCTGGTAACGTTCTTCATTTGTTTGGTCCAACTCTTTGTCTCCCACCGTAAACATTGCCCAGCGCGATAGTCTTTTCGAGATTTCAAGATCATGGTATCTCGATACTTGTCCGAAGAACTTCAATATCCAAGCATATCGATTCAAAATTTCCTTGGTGCCTGTCTTGGTAGTGAACTCTTCTTCGTCAGACAAATTAGGTACACAGTTTCTTCAAGTTTCTATAATCTAAGAGAGTTAACATTTATACGCCGATGTCTTCCAACAAGGGAAATTATAACTCTTATTAATTAATTTGTTGTGTCGGGTCTGGATTAGTGTAACTCTATTTATTTTGGTTTACTTGATTTATAAATTTCTGACATATAACAGTCATAAATACTGTACTAATCGTCCGCTTCTAAGAAGTCTACACTGGTCTTAAGTGAGTGGGATAAGCAGAGAAGACATATTACCAAATCTTCTATCACGGCATACCTTCTTCGGCTGGCAGACATACATCTTACTTACTGGGCCGCGGAGGTTGACATATATATTATTTAAAAAAAATAAGGAAAAAAACTTCTCACTTCTGTGTGTCATCGGATCCAGTACAATGGTGTGGTCGGTGAGTTTTCTGGTGTGCAACGGCTCACTCATTAAAAAAACTTCCATGGCACAGCTTCACTTCCAATGAAATTAACGTTGGAATGGCGAGGGGATCCTCTACTGCGAGGGCCAGTAACGACGAATGCTCTCCAAGTGGGCCTATGCAATTGTTCTCCAGATGCTATCTTGTCTAACATAATCCACCCAGTCGTCACGTGATTTTTTCTTCCTACTTTAGAAGGAGGAGCAGTCAGTTCTTGCACTCTCCATAAAATTTCCTGGATTGCATTCTAGATACTGATGACCACATAAGGAGTGTCTTGAATGCTGTACTTGTTTTGGTATTTCTATATCAGTAGTAACATTTCTACGGATCTGAGGTAGAGTGACACTTATCAATTGGTGTATTGTCCCCACTGGCGTTGCTTTAAATATCCTTTATTATCCTCTCAGCTTCGTTCATAGTGACATCAACATGTCCAGCATGTAAGGAACCACTCCAAACTGTAGCTGCATATGTCTCTGCTGACTAGCAAAATACAATACAACTCTTAACGTGTGTGGATGTGCTCTCCATGGCATTCCAATGAGTTTCCAAAGGATTTTATCTATAGCACTGACTTTGTACTAATGCAGATTTATTTGAAATGTAGAGTGCGGTCTAACAATACATCCAGGTATGGATTAAACTAAATACTACGAATTTTTATGAATCGATAATGTATATTACTTTGTATAATATTTATATGGAAAGGTTTATTATTTATTTAACACTTCATTGCACATACAATTTGGCGGGTGTATTGCCAGGCAGCAATCTCTTCCAACCATCCAGACAAAAGTAAATAAATCGAGTTACATGGTAGTTTAGCGCAAGCGCTATTTAGCGTGTGTCCTAGTAGGACGTGTGTCCTAGTAGGACGTGCAATTTAGCATGTGTCCTAGTAGGACGTGCTGATGATGATGTTGTTGACATCTCTGTATTCGCTTTAGTCGAATTCTGTGTTCCTTTTCGTTCGGGGTCATCAATTTAGCTGGATGCTTAATTTGATACGTCGTGATGATCTTGATTTGTTTGTATTTAAAATAAAATACAAAATTCAGGAATGCGATAAATTATCTACCTTGGAATGCGATGTAAATATTATTTACGTGTAAACAGTGTTGACGTTTCTGGTATGTGACAATTGTAGATATCCAGAGGTTGATTCATCGGTCGTTGACCCTGCATGTTAACAATATTTAGGGACGTGGGTACCCTACAGTAGCAAGCAATATTCAAAAGATTTTTCATGTTTATAGACGTTCACATATTAAAGGAAAAGTGAGATGTCATTAATCAAAGAAAAGGAAAGGATGGCGGGAGGAAAGAAAAATTAGCCATGAAACAAGTTATATTACTAACTAGAAATTAAGAGTTTTTTCAGTCGTTTCTTAAAATATGTCTAGGACGGAACGAGTTTAGCATTGGTTTGATACTGGTTCCAAAGACTCACTGCATGGACAGTAAATGACGACGTAAAACAATGGTGAACTGCGTAGGCCAATAAACAATCTCTGTCTGACCGCAGCGCTAGTCTATGATCGGAAAGACGCTGAAAATTTTCGGCGAGATAAGAGGAGGCGGTGGGACTGTTAAGGACAGTATACAATATACATAGTATGTGAATTTAGCGTCTATTAATTTGGTTAATATTTAATAAAGAATATAAAACGCTTTTTTCTCGGAAATAGATTTTTGTAGTTGTTCCTGTGTAAAACTTTAATGAAGATACGAGATAACAAAGCAAACCTATACAATTCAATCAATTCACCCCAGCAAAAACAACTTCCACAATTTACTCTTATAATTAGTCAGTTAGTATAAAGTCCATACAATGTCCATATTGACTACCCAATTCGTGCAGTTTGTAATGCTTGCGTTGTACAAATAATTGGTCTCGTATTTTTGAGCACCCACACATTAAGAAACACAGCTGCTCTACAGCAAAACTTTCTGATAGTTGGACATTTCTTCTTTATCGATTCCCTTATCTATTCGTTTCTCGTTTCTACATTCACTTCTTGTAATCTCTCCTACGTGCTCTGCCTTACAATGTCGTCTGTGACAATCGGGGAGGCGTGGTGGTTGAAATAATCATTTCGGAGTTCCGCTGTCGTTATTACATGGTAACTTTACTTCTCACTGAAGTCAGCTGCAAATTATTATAATACCAGCTGTAACCCGTGAAAAATCACCCCATGTAAATTGACTTGCTAAACAGAAATATTGAAAAATACAGTAAAATTAATAATGTTTGGTATCCTTGAAAATCTGAATTCCTCAATATAAGTTGAGGGTATTAATGTTGTTTATTTTCATCTTCCCTTGTGGAGGCAATATTTTAATGTTTTTTTTTCAGGAGCTTTTTCAGTTGCAAAATTGAAATAATAGCCGAATTTGTATTTAACATTTATTAAGCCACATTTTAGGTATTTCAACTCTGTTCTCGTTCAAGTTGTGATTATAGCAAACTTAAAGTCTCAGAACATTGGAAAAAGTCACGTTTTCATTACGTTTCTTCAGCACAATGTTCGTTGGTCTGCTCTTTAGCCTCTTGTCGAAAATTACGCCTTTGTTGAAAGTGCTTCCTCCGGCCGTGTCCTATATGCCTTGA
Organism: Odontocerum albicorne; assembly: GCA_949825065.1. Lineage (NCBI taxonomy): Eukaryota > Metazoa > Arthropoda > Insecta > Trichoptera > Odontoceridae > Odontocerum > Odontocerum albicorne. The sequence goes on along the minus strand of OX463866.1, from coordinate 6,620,539 downwards.
TGATAGCCAACAGCACCCACCGTTGACCGCCTATCATCATCCTCTTGGCAACTGCAAGCCAATTTATATGTGCCTAACAGCTGGTTGCGTCGCACACGATTTCCAAAAATACTGCGCTTTAGTTGAGTGTATCAAACGTATGCGTCACCTAAAACGTATAATTTTTTTTGTTGTTTTGTATAATATTGGTATTTTTTATGTATAATTTGAGGTCCGTTTGTTGAGGTCCGTGATGTGTCATGACCGTAACTAAAATGTTCAACGGGGTTGATGAGAATGTGCAACGGGGTTTGGTTTTTGTGTAATTAAAAATCGGAAACGAGTAACGATTTATTTTTTTCATGCTAAATATCCTCAGTGAGATACAGGCAAAAGCCTAGTTTACTGGGGACATGACAAATGTAAGGCAACAAACCCAGATCCATTAAAATTGTATGTCCAAATTAAATTACCTGTTGTTTTTTCGCAAATTATGTATATTTCTTGTCATGTGTAAAATATTTTTTTTTAAATCACTAATGCTGAGTAACGATGATGATCACTCTGATATAGTTTGGGCGTTTTAGTTAGAATGAATTAATGATGAAAGACTAACAAAATAATTATACAGTGTAAATATGAGTGGAAGATATGGTTGGATCAAAAATGAATGATATTTTGAAAGAAGGTAACGTAGAAAATCAGACAAACGTTATATGAGAGTTACATGAGAAAGACTTTGGATGTATTACGAAATATGTATGTGAGTTGAATGATACGTAGCCGCCTATACTTCAACTCATCAATATAAATAAATAAATAAATACAGGTTTATTGATAGCAACATAGTATGTACATAATACATTTAGACACATTTCAAGAACACATTAAAAAGAGAATACATTAAAAAACAGAAGCTATCAAAGGTCTGGGCTCATCTAATAACATCCCCCCGGCCAAGATACACCCCACTAATATAGGGCGAGCCCAGCCATGGGGACACCAGATGTTATTCAGCCCACACCCTTGAACACGTAGAACAAGAAGATAAAAAAACAGTAAATAAATAGATGACAAAAAAAATGCATTCAAGAGAAAAGACATTAAAAGGTCCGGGCTCATCCCACAAACATTCCCCGGCCGAGATACACACCACCAATGTAGGGCGAGCCCGACCGCAAAGGCATCGGGGGGCTTCCATCCCACACCCCCGCATATCTAGATTAAAGAATAAATAAAAAAACAAAAAGTATGGCAGAAAACAAAATAAAAAGTAAACCCACATATACCACATCAGGTTAACTGTCAGCAAGAACGAAAAAAAGAAAAGCCTCAAAGGAGTCCAAATTTTACAAAATGACAAATGGGAAATGAAATAGTTGAAACAACATTGAAATAGTTAGGCAGTAATACATTGAAATAGTTAAGCAGTTTTAAAAGAATGAATGAGGAGATAATGGTATCCTCATTACTCCGCCCATGCGCAAACCTTAGAACAAGTACAAAACAAATTTCTAAGATTCATAAATTTTAAACTTGTAATACCACATGAACAAAGAAATTATCCCAACTTATTAAATGCAATGAAACTCTTGAAGCTGTGTGACAGAAGAAAAACAGTCGATATAGTACTGCTATAGAAAATCATTAACTCAGTGATTGATGCACCTTACTTATTTAACACTTTTATTGCCAGGCGGCAATCTCTTCCAATCGACCAGACAAAAGTAAATGAAGCAAGTTACATGGTCGCATAAATCATTCAAATGACTATCCATCCCCACGAAATCCATAAACACATACGTGAGCACATGCCCACGAACCCCACAAAGACGGACAATCACCCGAACATTATTTTTCGTATAAAGTGAGATATCATCAATCAAAAGGAAAGGAATGGATGGTGGAGAGGAAAGGAAAAGAAAAATCAGGAATGAAACACGGTATTTTACTGACTAGAAATTAAGAGTTTTTTCAGTCGCTTTCTTTTTTCAGTCACTTACTCGCAAGTATTTCATTTCGTATCCCCGCTAGATGCACAAGACAGCTCAATCCCTTTTATACCGAAAATTCCTATACTAACTATAAAATCAACTCCTCTATAATTCGTATGCAAAGACTTGGAAATGAGTTTAGCAACAATTTAGATATTTTTAATATAAGTACGAGTATATATAGTATTCGCCAGAATATCACAAAAATATTTTTAAATACCTAATCTCTTTGTACTCTCCTTTATTAATATAAATAACCTAGTATAAATGAAAACATTAAGGACAATACTTTGCCTCTGGAGTTGAGTAACCCTGCATCAACATGTGGAAGGTTTCGATTCTGCAAAGCAACTTGCATCTCGTTCTACAAGTGAGCCCATGTGTTTTCTATATCTCAAGATCTATCCATAAAATTCTCAACCAATTCTTATTGTACTATGTAAACGTTGTAAACGTTGTTCCACTAAAAACAAATATACGTTCTTTACCACTATAAAATAAGTCTTCCACAATTACGTAAGTCTACTGGGTAAAATTTGGTAATATTTTGTGATATACTCGAACATACATATATTGTATTTAAATATACATATTATTGTTAAATCATTTTAAACAATGTCTTCGTAATAACTCTTTATATTACTACAACAGCTTTTTGTATCTCATGTACGAGTATATGTTAGTTTAAGATAAAGAGTTATGTACTTTTTGTCAATAATTTTAAGTACTTGTCAGTCATATTTTCATTTGTGTATGAAAGACACTGTTGTGTCGTAAATTAATTAAATAAATAAATAAGAAAAGTCTCCTTTCTGTCTACCCCAACGTGGTTTTTCATGAAAGTATTACTCGTATATATGTATTGTAACAAATTTTATTTCTGTTTTCTCTCATACTCTCAATTCGGATTACTTTGTCAAAATATTTGATGGTCGGTGTCGACCTAAATAAATAAATGATTTTATTAAACTTTTACTACTCCAATCGAGGGAGGTTTTACTTTCCACCCCATTATGATTTTCAATCCATATTTTCTTGCTATTAAATTCCAGACGATCTTTAATTTATTAATCGTTTTCAATATTTTATCATCTCTCTTAAATCTAAGTTTTCTTTCTACTCTTGGCAATTACTCGGCGACATATTTTTTTATTCTGGAATTTCCCAGGAAGTGAATTTATATAAGATGAAATTTCATCTGGTTTCAAAAGACACGTTATATTAAATCAACGTTTTGTTCAAGAAAAGTTACATATATGTATATTCTGAATTCATACTTACAACTCGTACATGCACTTGATTATTGTATAAACGAGAAATTTAAGAAGACCTTTAGATTTCTTGGATTTCTAATGAGAATCACAAAACCATTTAAGAATTTGTCACCATTAATGATGTTTTGTATCTTCATTGGTAAGAAGCAACCCGGGGTAGGCCTCTGTAATATGGAGATATGAGAGTGAAACATAAACCCCGGAGTATGCCTCTGTAATATGGAGATATGAGAGTGAAACATAAACCTTAAAAAGCAACCCGGAGTATGCCTCTGTAATATGGAGATATGAGAGGGAAACATAAACCTTAAAATGCAATCCGAAGTGTGCCTCTGTAATATGGAGATATGAGAGTGAAACATAAACCTGAAAAAGCAACCCGGAGTATGCCTCTGTAATATGGAGATATGAGAGTGAAACATAAACCTGAAAAAGCAACCCGGAGTATGCCTCTGTAATATGGAGATATGAGAGTGAAACATAAACCTGAAAAAGCAACCCGGAGTATGCCTCTGTAATATGGAGATATGAGAGTGAAACATAAACCTGAAAAAGCAACCCGGAGTATGCCTCTGTAATATGGAGATATGAGAGTGAAACATAAACCTGAAAAAGCAACCCGAACTATGCCTCTGTAATATGGAGATATGAGAGTGAAACATAAACCTGAAAAAGCAACCCGAAGTATGCCTCTGTAATATGGAGATATGAAAGTAAAACATAAACCTGAAAAATCAACCCGGAGTATGCCTCTGTAATATGGAGATATGAGAGTGAAACATAAACCTGAAAAAGGAACCCGAAGTATGCCTCTGTACTATGGATATATGAGAGTGAAACATAAACCTGAATCTGACAAGGTTGTAACTTCCAACAACATATCATAGTCCAACTCAATTATTGGGATCTGTAATTTACAGTGTACAAATTGTGAAAGCCTTCGTTCAATTTAAAAAGCAAAATGTGTGTTGCACGAAATATTGTCTTTAAACTGGACTCGTAAAATTGTCGATACCAATCAAAAGTTTTATAAGTCGATTTTGAAAGTTAAAAGTTCCGAACGATTTTTCACATTTTGTTGGCTAATATATTTTTCTGCTGTCATTCCCTGTGGGGTTTCGCCATCATTGATTTCTTACATCCACTTCAATTATATTTTGGAGAACCATATTTTAGTTTGGAGTTTGGAGAACCATATTTTACCTTAATAACTTTTTAATTAAAAAAATATTTCAGTTTTGATTAAAATAAAAGTTGAGCAATTGACTCTCCAGATAATTTTATTTCATTTATCAAAGATTTCGTTATTATTTATTTAGTCCAACACTGTGTATATACTTTATATAACGGTATAACCCTACCGGTTTCAAGGTATTCACCTCATCATCAAGGGAGCATAAACAAAACTGATGGTGAGATGAAAAAGCTATACCGTTATATCAAGTGGAATAAACATTGTTGTACTATACTCGTACAAATTACAATATTTTGAAACCTCCACAGTGGTAATGCCTTAACTATAAATAACAAAATTTTATTTATATTATTTTGTTTTATTTTGTAGAATACTACATTAGGTTAAATTATTTATAGTTCAGGCATTAACATTGTGGAGGTGTAAAGATCTTGTAATTAGTTTTATCAAACACTATTTATTCCACTTTTTGTAACGGTATAACCCTGCCAGTTCATCATCAGTCTTGTTTGTGCTCCCCTGATGATGAGGTGAAAGCCTTGAAATCGGTAGAGTTATACCGTCACAACAAGTGGAATAAACAGTGTTTGATAAAAACAACTTGAAAAGAGTGACGAGGCCCATTTTCATTTAAACGGGTACATCAACAAACAAAACTGCAGATTTTGGGGTACTTGAATCCCAGGGAATTATATCAGCATCAATTGCATCCCCAAAAATGCACTTTTTGGTGCGGTGTTATGGCTGAAAGAGTTATCAGCCCCTATTTCTTTGAAAATGAGGAAGTTCAGCCAGAAAGAATCAACGGGGTCCTGTACTATATAGGACAATGATTGAAAAAATTTTACGACCTGCGGTCGAAGGTAATTAGGAAGTATGGTTCCAACAGGATGGAGCTATTGCTCACACTGTCAAGGGGACGATGGACTTCTTGCGAGAAATTTTCAGTGAACGGTTCAGTATTTCAGTGGCCATCCTATATAAACAATAAATCTATGTAGTTTATTGTGAACGTTGAAAGGGAACTATATGCTAATAAATACAGACTTTATAATCATTAAAATTGTGGATACATTTTTTTACGACACCCGTATATACCACAAAGTGATTTTTGCGACACCCGTATATACCACAAAGTGATTTTTGCGACACCCGTATATACCACAAAGTGATTTTTGCGACACCCGTATATACCACAAAGTGATTTTTGCGACACCCGTGTATACCACAAATTGATTTTTGCGACACCCGTATATACCACAAAGTGATTTTTGCGACACCCGTATATACCACAAAGTGATTTTTGCGACACCCGTATATACCACAAAGTGATTTTTGTCACTTTTTTTTAATAATCTATAATTTCTCGTAGAAAACTTTTTATTTAAACCGAATACAATAAAGCAACAGATCCTTCCAAATATAACTTACCCGAAATATATTATATGAACTGAACAAAGACTGGAGTTTATAAGTAAAGTTTTTTTTTTTCGATACAAAACTTGTGTGCATCTTTCCTACCCCATTGTCTGGGACGTAGCACTTCCAAGTTTTCCTCTTAAACTTTTCACATCTTTCGTGATGGATGCTCAAAGCAACTTATCATGGTCCATATGGTAAGGAAGATGTGAAGTCTCAAGAATAACTGGATCTTGAATGCCGAGGAGGTTATGGATAGATAAATTCACATCTTAAATAAGTTTATACTCTGTTCTCAAGAATTCCCAAACTTATTTTTTTTAATATCTACCAGGTGCTCCAAAAATCCAAAGTTATGGTGATAGAAAATTGTGAAAGGAAGAATAAAGGCGATATATGGGTAGTTAATTAAAGATTGGGGCAAGATAAGAGATTCTGCTTATTGGATAGTATTTCCTCCGATAATTGATGAGTGAAGAGGGATATCGAACGATGTGTAGCGATAGGAAAGAAAATCAATTTAGTTCTAAAACATGCACGTATATATTTGAACTAGAGAGTATCAAAATCTGCTAGAATGATAGTCCATAATAGTTATTTGGGTTGCCAACTTCCTTGTATGGGACTGAAACGTGGATCTAGAAAAAAGCAGAAAGGAGCCGAATACATGTGTTAAGTTTATTTAATGCTGGACACAAGTGATACATGGTTAGCCCTTTATATAGAACAATACAAACTTAGACACTACAAGATGTTTTGTGACAATAATGAACAAAATATATTCAGAGCATTGTGACACAGAGTATTTCAATATGGTGTCATGTCAATATGGTGAATTCAAAATGTACCCACATATCAACAACATGCTGTAGAGACACGGTCTGCTTTGAGACAAAACATGAGTGACAATGGGAGACAGAATACGAAATGAAATTATTAGAAATGCATATGAACTTAAGGTGTTAGGTAAGATGAAGAAGAGCGTGCTGAGATGGTTTGGACATGTGGAATGAATGAATGAAAAATGACTAACAAAACATACGTATAGTGCAAATATGAAAGGAAGGTGTATCTCACTGCTGAGAGGAAGGCCAAGGAAAGTATGGTTGGATCTAGTGATTTATATTCTGAAAGAAGGAACCGTAGAAAGTTAGAAAATTGAAAAAGGTGTATAGATGTGAATAAGGCTTAGGATGTGTCGAGAAAGGAAAGTCTGATGCTCTCTCATTTCTGCCTATGCCGACAGGGAAATGGCGTGATAAAATATATGTTTACCAGATTTCGTCGTCGTTTCTGGACCTTGTAGTTGAGGTTCCATGTTCCCCTCGCCATTCCAACGTCAGTTCAATTGAAAAGCTGTGCCGTGGTTTTTTTTTTAAAGTAAATGACCCGTTGCACACCAGCAAACTCACCGGCCACACCGCTGTACTGGATTCGATGGCAAACCGAAGGAAGACGATTGGACCACACCGGCATATGTTGTTTTCTATTTTTTGAAAAAATAGATATGACCGAAGTCAAGTATGGAATGGAAATATTCTCAATCACTGACCCAGAAAAAAATCAAAAGTCAACCATAAGCTGAAAAATTAATGCTTACAGTTTTCTGGGATTCTGAAGGACCAGTATTGGAACACTATCAGGAAAATAGTTCAACAATCAACAGCGCTCGTTACAGTGAGATGCTCACTAAAGAGCTGAAGCCTTAACATCGGACTGCTATCCAAGATCTTTGTGATCTTGTGTGACAATGGACATACGCCCACACTGTCGACGCTTTGCAAATACTTCGTTTTTTAAGTTGTTAAAGCATCTTCATAGTCCTGATCTTGCTCCATCTGACTCTCACCTGTTTGGCCCCATGAAAGCAGTCCTACGAGGACGAATATTCACATCTGATGAAGAAGTGAAGACAGAGTTACGTTCATGACTCGCAGCTCAGCCTAAAACAGTTTTTAATGAGGGAATACGAAAACTTGTTGACAGATGGATAAAGTGTATTGAAAAACAAGGAGATTATCTCGCAAAATTATGCGTTTGTCTTTTCTAAAAGCTAAAATAAATTCTACAGCCAGAGTGCGACTAATGTTTGACTTACCCTTAAATTCTCTTTTTATAAATACTTAAAATCCGATTGCGCCAGGTTTTATCCGCTGCAACCTTTCATAAGGTAGACAAGTTAATTCAACTATGATCTCATATAACTTTCCAGAATGTCTACCGCATAGTGTCACATAGCACCGCGGGTGACGGGAGAGTAGATATTCTAATTAACGAATGCAGTCTGCACACATTATGAGACCAGCCGCACCATTATCGAGACCATAAACCCAACTACCCTTAACACGAGGTATCGAATACTATATATACCTACTTAACTTTATATTATTAAGGGCGAATGTGAACTTGGAAATGATACTCAAAGTTTTGTGAACAGAGCATGTTGAAGTGGTCGTTTAGACATGTTTAACGAAATACTGTCTATACAAATGCAATCATTAGTTGTGGTCAGGGCTGTGGAGTCGGATGAAAATTTACCGACTCCGACTCCGGCTTTATTTTATACTCCGACACCGACTCCGACTCCAACTCTTGACTCTGACTTCAATTTTTATTTTATTTTATAATTTACTGCGTCTACCTAATGTATTTCTATTGACTTATTAATAATGGACACAGGTATAAATAAAAAATTAATTATATTCGTACACAAATGAAACAATTTAACAAAAAAATATATAAACAATACGGATTAAGCAATATCTTCACACAAAAATAATATTAAAAATATATATTAATATTTAAAAAAAGAATTAAATAAAACTTTTAAAATAATTAGAAAAACAACACAGGTAGGTATTAAAAAAAATTAAAAAAGCACTTTAAAATTAAAAGGTTGCTTCATTTGTTTTCATACGTTAAATAAATCTTATTTATATTGTTTATTATTTTTTTTATTCAATATTGAATAGAACACAAGATTTTTGAGAACGCCCGAATGCGGCGAAATCTTCCGAAGTAATGAACAAATATCGTATGCTGATATAACACACAAACAATATTTAGGCATGGACACGCCGCGCGTGTTTTGAGCATGAAGCAGATGTTCACATGGACACGCCAGGCGTGTTCTCAGCATTGGATGAGTTAAAGAAAATGTTAAAATAATAAAACGGAGTCGGAGTCGGTCGATTTTTTCCGAATCCGACTCCGCCTAAAATGTTCCGACTCCACGACTCCGACTCCACAGCCCTGGTTGTGGTAAAGGATGACTGAGAATAGTATGGTTGGACCATAGATTCATACTATCACGTTATTTTCTTGTCGGGGTAGGCAAACGAATAGAACTCCTGATTACCTAATCTCCACACACATCCTTCGATTCTTCCACAACCACGAGTTCTCTGACTTTCTACGTTTGCTTCTTTCAAAATATAATTTCTACATATTTCCAGGCACAGGAGTTTATATCATATCAACCATTTTAGATATTTTTAATATAAGTATGTATAGTATTCGCCAGTATAACGTAGCAACTAAAGTGTCTTTCAAATTGAACGTTTTTTTTTTTTTTAATTCTTGAATAAAACACACAATTTGCTTTGTTTTCAAAAAACTTTTTATTGGTCATTGAAGTATAATGTATAACATTTAAACACATAAAACAATATCCGCCAAATGTCCACCTCTTGCAGCTCCACAGATGTCCACTCTTTTGTCAATCTGGTTGGCTGGAAGTTGAAATAATTTATAATTCTGAATTGATCCAACAGGGCAGATTATTATCACAGCCGTGGTTGGTCCTGTGGCACTGTTTATTTTTTCGATAAATAAATAAGGGTAATTCAAATTGAGCGGTTCTTTTAATTCAATTTTTTTAAATTCTTGAATAAAACACACAATTTGCTTTGATTTCAAAAAAACTTTTTATTGGTCATTGAAGTATAATGTATGACATTTAAACACATAAAAATAATATCCGCCAAATGTTCACTTCTTGCAGCTCCACAGATGTCCACTCTTTTGTCAAAATTTTCGATGACATTGTGGCATAATTACGGTTCTAACTCACCAATAACGCGAATAATTTCGTCCTTCAGCTCAGGAATTGATTGGGGGTCATTCTTATAGATCTGGCTTTTTACGCAACCCCAGAGAAAATATAGTAGTCCAACGGTGTCAGATCACATAATCTTGGTGGCCAATTAAGATTACCTTTTCCGGAGATTACAATACAAAAAATAATTCAACAATTTGAACGCGTTGTTGGATTGTATACGACTTCATTTCTATAAATGTATTACATTACACTTCTCAAATGTCACAAGACCCAGGCAAGTTCGTGACGCCATCTGTGTTTTATCAAAGAGTAAAAAAACAAAACAATAAGAAATAGTTACTAACTTTGTTATTTCCTTTATCAATATAAATAATCTTTATCATTATACATGCGTTTATACATACCATCACGACATTTTCCTGTCGGGGTAATCAGAGATGACCGAATGTCCGACTTCCCAATCTTGACACAGGTCCTTCGCCTATTCCACAAAAATACACCTTCTCATAAAAATAAATTACAATACCTTCTCATACAACTTGTTCGGTTTCTTTGACTTTCTGCGTTTCCTTCTTTCAAAATATCATTCATTTGATTCAACCACAATCTCCTTAGTCTACCTCCCACACACCTTCAAATCATATTTGCACTATAAATATGTTTTGTTAGTATTTATTAATTCATTCGTTCTGCGTACCCAAACCATCTCAGCGTGCTCTTCTTCATCTTACTTAACACATCAGGCTTTATGTTCACATTCATCCTTTATCACTTCATTCCATATTCTGTCATAAATTGTCACCATATGTATTCTCCTCAGGGCGTGCATTTCTTCACCATTTATATCGGCTCCTTTCGATCTTTTTCCACGTCCATGTTTGACTCCCATACTTCAAAATTGTTGTTAAATACTGTCATTGACTATGAGTATTCAACAACAATGTTGTTATCATCTTAGCAGATTTAGATACAGTCCGATTCGAGTATAAATCATATGTATGTTTTAGTGCCCCGTCGACTTAGTTTCCGTTACTTATCATTCTCATTTTTTTTCTGATACAATCTTTCTTGATTCCTCTTTCTTCGCGTCATGCGTAACCTTAAAATTTCTCACATCTAAGTCTCGTTGCTGGTATTTTTTTACGTATGCTAGATGACGTGGTCTAGTTGGTAACACGTTTGTCTCCCAATCTGAAGGTTGCGGATTCGACTCCCGTTGGAACCCAGACTTAAAAACATCCAGTCTAGTTGTCAGTCAAGGCCTGTTTAACAACTTTCTGGGTGGCTGGAAGATATTGTCACATAGCAAACAAATCTGCTAGCTTGTACTATATACAACGAAAATGTAATACAATAATATAAGATCATCCATGGAGAATATTTAGTTCAACCAAGTGACTGAAGTTATGAAAGAAGGAATCAAATAATAAAGGTCATCCGTCTTGCAAAAGCAATAAATAGCTCCTTAAGGATGACGCTCGATTGACAAGTCGAAACTCACTATAGGAAAGTTTAGTGCTATGTTTTCTCTGCCTACCCCGACAGAGAAATGGTCTGATGGAATATATGGTTGAATAAAACACGTTGAACCGTTCGCATAACCGAATAGTTAAATTTAACAGCTTGCGGCCAGCCTTAGTCACCGTGCCCATAATCAGAAGTTTAATGTGAGGTCATTTGACGGCACGGTAGCCAATAGTTGAACCCACTAAGCCACTAAATCAAATTGATTCGAGCAGAAATTTCTAACGTACGTTATTTCAGGGGTCATCAACGATCGGTTTTAGTTAAACTCTTTTCATTTTTTTTTTGTTGTATTTGAGCAAATCGAGGATTTTTTGTATTTTTATAACATACTCACGTTGGATAGCCACACGAAGTGATTTCAAAACGATAAAGATTTTTATAAAGTGCTATAGAAAACCGTAAATTCTATATTTTTTTTACTTAAAATAGACAATTTAGTGCAAATATTAAGGAAAGCGTATGAAAAGAAGATCGCAAAAAATGCAGTCTAATCAAGAGAATGATGTTCTTAAAGAACGAAACGTAGTCAGAGAAATCGTAGGAGTTATATGAGGTGTATGGATGTGGAAGAGACTAAGGATGTTTGTCGAGATAGGAAAGTGTAGCGTTATGTCCTCCCTGCATACCCCGACAGGGAAATGGCGTGATGGTATCTATATACGCAAAATAGATAATTTTAGCAATTATGAGTCGAATGACGTATACCACACTTGAGTTATTTGACCAATCTGAGATTTTTAAAATATTTTTGAATACCATATTGACCTTCTTAAAAGTCCTTACGCTCTCTAATCATTCTGTATATCGCAGCGCCCTCTAAAAATAAGTAAGTTAGTATTTTCTACATGTCATTTTTATATTTTTAGTCTTATTCTTCTTAGACTTCCTATAGACTCGAGAGTCTGTTACTGCAGGATTGTCCTCCTATGATGCTGAGCTCCAGCTATCTCTCCATCGTTTCGGGGGTCTCCCTGGCGGACGCCGTCCATCCGGCACCCCATGCAGAGCTATGTATGTATGGAATTCTTGTGGAATTCATTCTCTGTACATGTTGGTACCAGTATCGTCGATGCTTTCATCCCCATCTGACCACATCTTGGACCTCACAGACCTCACGGATTGTGGTGTTCCTTACACGATCACGCAAAGTCTTCCCAGCAATAGCGCTTAATATTTAATTTCTTAGAAATAGTAGAAGTATTCTGCTATTTGGGTAGTATTTTCTCAGAGGAAAAAAGAGTAAAAAGAAATATCGATAAGCGATAGGAAACAAAGTGCATCTGGTGCTCTGTCCCCTCTACCTGTCTTGACAGGGAAATTTCGTGATGGTATTTATATAATTATGCATATGTACATAATAACTCATGTACTTGATTGTGTAGGTAAACATGCAGAATTTGCAAACCTTACTGCTGTATTCGTAAGACCATAAAAAATAAAACAAAATATCAACGGAAGCTTATACAATAATAAAACACTGACCATGCCAGGAAATTCTCCAGGATACGAACCCAGAAACCATAAAAATGATTGATGAATTATCGTGTCACAGCAGCACTCCATTTCATAAAGACGATCGTAAACTGAGTATGCTGGAACTGGCGGCAAATCAGCTGCCTTTTCCAGGAATCGAACCGAGAGACAAGTATGCAAAAAGCTATATATACTTGTAATATATGTGGGGAGTGTAAATTTATGAGCTTTGTGCGAAACACAATGAATCACAAAATACTTCAAAAGCCTGTTGTTATGATTATGCGGGTGACGCTTACTACGGTACGGTTCAAGTTGACTTCACAGGATAAATATTAATGGAGCATTTTTTCTACATCGTCATCATTACACCATGTTTCCATTGGTATGGATCATACTGGCTGATCTCGACTTAAAGCTTAAGAGGTATATACAAAAATCAATTGTCGAACGTTGATTTTTGTTGTTTTCACTCAAAACATGTGGAACCCAAGCGTCGAACTTCTGGACTTTTCCCATTGATTTAAGATGGCGGTATACAGTCACGTGACTACAATTCATCTGCTCAGCTAATTCTACGGTGGTTTGAAGGGAATCTTCATGAATAATATGGTTTAAGCTGTCCTCATCGAAGTCCACTGGTCGTCCGGAATGCTCCATGTCTTTTAGGTCGAAATTACCGTCTTTGAAACGCAAAAACCAGCAACGAACTGTCGTTTGATTCATAGCATCTTCACCGTACACTTCGCATATATCGCGAGCAGCTTTGGCAGCTTAATTCCCTCGATTGAACGCGACTATAAGGAGGTGTCGAAAATGCTCACTTTCGTCTACTTGACATTCCATTTTGAAGGCTTGTAATCAAATAAAATACTATATGTAACGTAAAAGCAAACACAATGTCTTGTAGAGCAGAAAATTTTCTTTCGAATAACGTGTAACATTTACCATTTTGTTTTAATTTTGGTGCTCATTTTTAAACTTGAAAAAAAAAACGGACACAACTTATGTTAACACCTAATATTTAGCTGAACGTGTGACTATTACATATCGAAAGATTTCGTTGTCATTGCTGGACCTCGTAGTCGAGAATCCCCTCGCCACTCCAACGTCAATCTTGAGATGCTCTTCCCCGACGATCATGTAATCTTCTCTGAGAAAACATCTCGATCCTAAATGCGCACTCCCTCCCGCAGATGTCACCACATACATGTGGATCTTGCTTACTGAGGCGTGTTCATAACGCGCTGACTGTTTCTCACTCGTCTAGCTGTTGAGACGCTATCAGCCCGAGAACTGATGTCCCTTCATCCTCCACGATCCTGAGCCACCTTTTTCCAGTCCTCAGGCGATTCGCACTAATTCAACGACTTTCGCAGAATGTCCATAGCGCTTTCTCTTTCCATCAACGCATCGCTTGTCCACTACTTCTCTGTACAAGACGCGTTTTCGGAACCTATGATCGCCCATGCATATCACATATTGGTGTACAGTTCGAGCGTTGCCGGACCGATACATTTATGGCATGATCACTTCAGTAGATCCGAAGAATTCGACGGAGGAAACATTGGTGGAACATTTAAAGGCTTTAAATGTGCCTTCATAGGGAACCTAAGTCTAAGACTCGTACAGAAATGTTGAGAAGACTTGTAGACTGATATATTTATAGACTGGGAGCAATCCTTGCTGATTACATATCGGAAGATCTACAAAAGTTTCTTTGTAGTCCATCTTCTTTTGATAAATTTTTCTGCAGTTTTCTTACCAAATATGATTTTCTTAATATAATATATGCAGATACGTGGAAGTACGCAATCGAAACGTCTACAAAAGCGATCTTTCATAATTCAGTTCATGTCCACCTGACGGGGGTCTTTGCAACCGGTAGTAAACTCAAATGAAACTGTCGGGAGAACAACATGACGACCTCCGCGGCCTGGTGGTAAGACACTTATCTGCCGATCCGGAGGTTGCGGGTTCGATCCCCGTTGGAACCCAGATTTTTTTAAATATTATTCCAAACTGGTTAACACTTAGGGCCTATAAAAACATATTTCTGGTTGGTTGGAAGAGATTGCCACATGGCAATAAACTCGCAAGGTTAAAAAAAAAACATGTAAATAAACGTTTTATTTATTTTATTGAAAATTATAAACATGACACCACAAAGTGAAACAAATGTCTTTTCTAAGATTAAAGGATTACTCCTTATAATCATCATCATTATTTTCGCTGGTTTTTAATTACTGCTGAAAAAAAGGTCTCTTCAAAACTCCTCTGAAATAAACTGTGTTCTTCGCTGTTAAAATATACTTCAAGTTTTCCATTTGAGGTATATCACATATCCAGAAGGGCTATAACAAGTAATCTAGAGAAATCACGTCGCCAAACATCATCCAAAAACCGTATAAATACACCTTATTAAGTGCATGAAATCATCTCCACTACCATTTCCGCTCCTTTGCTGTTTTAAAGTATATAATAACAACGTCCTAAATCCACTTTATTATAAAAAAAAACTTTTGCACTTTGTTCATTTTGGGCAGGCTCCATAATCTAAGATAAAATTTTTATCAAACCTGGCGCGGCATATTCAACTGCCGTAAAAATACACAATTTTCTTTCATCACAAAGAGTCGAGACCAAGGCTTCTTTAAGCCATCAGGTTAAAGGCGGACCTTTTACTTAATAGACCATAACTGAAGCACTTAAATATAAACTCCCAGTTTGGTTTTTTTTTGTTAAAGTAAGGTAACTTGGATAGTTAACTGTGGTTTAAAATACGTCGATACCATTATTTACTCATTTTTAAGGTTAAGATTTGCTTTGTATTACGTTTCCATTGTATATTTAAAAGTGGAAGTTGGTGGCGAGTGATTTTTTTATAATAAATTTGATACAAGTGTAACCCAATCACCCGTCTCTCGATTTACACGTTTTTTAACGCGGTTTTAATCTAACGCCGTTTTCCAAAATCGTTTTTTTTAAAAAGGGTGTTTTTTTCTGAAATTTAAATAGATCTTTGAATAAGATAGTCCTTATTAATATTATATATACTTTAACCACTATAGTTCGGAAATTCTAGGATGAGTCCTGTGACAGCTCACAAATTTGCCCTAATACAACCTTATGTAATGTACTTACCTAAATAACTTGCTATTTATTATAATTGAGGCTTGTATTAAAGTTGATAAAATAATTAAAATTACTGAACATCGTTACAAGGTTGTATTGGGGCAAATTTGTGAGCTGTCACAGGACTCATCCTAGAATTTCCGAACATTAGTCCACGGTGCCAAAGTCAAGGTGAATCAACGGAACAATTATTATTGTTATTATTACCCAATTTATTTACTGCTATTAATGTGAGCGAATTAATTCAATCAGCCAAAAAAATGGAAAATAAAGTAAGAAATATCAATTCCAACTTTTTTTTAATTTTAAAATTCAACATGAGATAAAAAAGATTTAGTTGGAATAAATATAAAGAAATTCATGAATAAATAATAAAAATAAAAAAACAAATGTTAGTTATAGATTTTCTTACAACAGTCATCAGAGAGCGTTTTTCTCTAATAGAATCAGACATTTTAGATATTTCTGCTGATGATAGCGACTTGAAACCAACAATTATGAAGAAGAAGAAAAAAACAGTTGCTTTAGAAGACCGCTGTGAAAATTCGAAATAAAATAATCTATGTGAACGTATTATGTATACATTTTAAATTCCTTCCCTACTTTTATTATGTTAATAAAAATTATGTTGTATGTGTGTAAATTTAAATTAAAAAAAATTGTAATAGTGAAATGATATTTTATTTCTTTGTATAGTCATATATTTTTTACACGTTTTTTTGGTAACGTATCCCTACATTTCGTATGAGCTACATGTCTTTTTTTGGTAACGTATCCCCACATTTCGTATGAGCTCCATGTCTTTTTTTGGTAACGTATCCCTACATTTCGTATGAGCTCCATGTCTTTTTTGGTAACGTATCCCCACATTTCGTATGAGCTCCATGTCTTTTTTGGTAACGTATCCCCACATTTCGTATGAGCTCCATGTCTTATTTCGGTAACGTATCCCCACATTTCGAATGAGCTCCATGTCTTTTTTGGTAACGTATCCCCACATTTCGTATTAGCTTCATGTCTTATTTTGGTAACGTATCCCCACATTTCGTATGAGCTCCATGTCTTTTTTTATGCAGTTTTTCGCGGAACGGTCATTGAAGTATAATGTATGTTATGACCGTTAAACACAAAAAACAATATCCGCCAAATGTCCACCTCTTGCAGCTCCACAGATGTCCACTCTTTTGTCCAAATTTTCGATGGCATTTTGGCATAATTGCGGTTCTAACTCACCAATAACGCGAACAATTTTGTCCTTCAGCTCAGAAATTGATTGGGGTTCATTCTTATAGACCTAGATTTTCACGTAACTCCAGAGAAAATAGTCCAACGGTGTCAGATCACGTGATCTTGGTGGCCAATTAACATCACCGTTTCGGGAGATTACAATACATAAAATAATTCAACAGTGTGAACGCGTTGTTGTATTGTAACATATACGACTCCATTTTTATAAATGTCATACATTACACTTCTCAAATGTCACAAGACCCAGGCAAATTTGCGCTCTTCTAACGTTGTAGAAGTTCTATTCATGCATAATGTGATCGTTATTGCTTGTGTCGACAGAAAAAGCTTTTGGGAATAACTAACTTATTTATTTAATTTTCAGAGTGGTCCATGGCAAAAAGGAGCAAGATGGCGGAGTCTATTGGTGCGTGGCACAGAACTTGGCGGGAAAAGCAATGAGCAGGAATGCCACCTTGACAGTAGCAGGTAAGTCATTTAAAGTCATCTTTCAAAATAAAAGTTATAATGCGGAATGAAGACATCAGAAATGAGCGCATGGATTTTTTTAGTAGGGTGAAGAAAAGAGCTTTAATGTGGTTTGGACATGTAGAGTGAATGAATGATTACATAATGAAGATGACCTCCGTGACCTAGTTGGTAAGACCTCTGTCTCCCAAACTGTAGATTGTGGGTTCAAATTCAGCTGGAGCCCAGATTTTTTTTAAATAATTTCAGTCTGGTTTTCACTTAAGGTCTCTAACTTCTTTCTGGTCGGTTGGAAGATATTGTTACATGGAAATTAGTCTGCCAGGTTGTAGGGTGCCACAACGAAAGTATAATACAATACAAAATAATGAATCACTAAGCGAGTATACAATTCACAAGTACGAGATGTGCCTGGAAGAGGTATGCCGACGAAAACGTGGCTGAACCAATTAGGCCAGATTAAGTAAAGTGAGAAGTATGATTAATAGAAAATTGTGCATAATGAGATGAGGACTGTAGAAATAGGTAGATAACTGCTGCTCCATGCTCGGAGATGTCAGCTCACTCGATGCTTTCCGGTGAAATGTAGCAGTGTGAAGAGTTTCCTCTTTACACGCAGTAGATGGTCGCAAGTAAAAGGCAGTACACTGGAGTGAACTGAGAATGTATTTTTTTACTTTTGGCGCTCCTTATGTTCGGCCAATCACTCATCGTAAGCGCCTGTTTTTGCCCGTGCATGCCGTCATGACTTGCGAGATATCACAATTCTCGCACGTTTTCGCATGTATGGGCCGGTCGACGTTTGATACTGACTCGCGCGATGGCCGCGCATTAGGAACATTTCAGTTACGGTCGCGACACACCACGGACCTCAACAAACATAAAAATTATACATTAAAACATCAAAATATAAACAAGAAACTGTACATGTGTTATGGCCTTTTGTAACGAAAACACTTTTAGAACTTTAACTGTGTAGTTTTATTTGTAATATAATATGGATGATGTTAATATCTTAGTGGCTTTAAGAATAATGATAGCTATGGTCTCTACATTGTAGTGACTCTAAGAATAATGATAGCTATGGTCTCTACATTGTAGTGACCTTAAGAATAATGATGTGTTAACATCTTCGTGGCTTTTAGAATAATGGTCTATCGCCTTGGATATGGCGTCCATTTATAAGCGCAACTTTCTCCCATTCAGTTTAATTTGTGGAGATAGCGCCAGTGAGATGGTAAACAAATACATCGAGTAAGAATGCTAATATTGGTTAGTGAACATAGGTTTACATAACTAACAATACTTATTTGAACATCATTTAGCTAATATTGGTTTTGTTACAGATAATAATATTCGACATAGGTTTACATAACTTACAATACTTATTTGAACATCATTTAGCTAATATTGGTTTTGTTACAGACAATACTTATTTGAACATCATTTAGCTAATATTGGTTTTGTTACAGATAATAATATTCGTAGGTTCCTAGATAAGCGGAACGGTGAATGTATAGATATGGCAGCTAGATACATGACACCTCCCCCCTTAATGATAAGAGTCGTCCTCGACTTATCAGCATACCGTATTTGTGAGTCTTGAATGCCTTCTAGGAGTTTGATTGATAGGGATTTCAATATCCACTTCATTAATATTAGGCACTTAACATACATTAAAACAATTGATTATGTTACTGCAGCAACGTCTACAATAGTTGCTCGAATTGGTTCTTTTTGACATATAATATTGATATAGTTTATAGAATACATATAAGACAACTAAATTGATTATGCTCATAAATGTATATGAAACATATGAATTATTTATAATAGTTTTAATTGTGCTGCTGTGTTGATTAATATCATCGTAAATTTTATCCAATTTACGACTTGCTAAATTTAAGTCGTCTTTGTTCAAATTATACATTTTCGGTTGGATATTTGGAAGAGGTAGAAGGGTTGTTTTATTATCATATTTACAACAATTATCTTATAGTAAGTTAAAATAAGGTTAAATAGATTTTGACAAAAACATGTTTTAAAATTCGATCTTATTATCTAATACAGAGTAATTTATAGTTGTACTTGTATAAATCTTACAACTATTAGAGAGTGATATAATTCCTAATTTATCTAATAATATGTCTGTAGGATCTGTCATATTACATTTAATTGTAACCATAGTAGGTTTATTAAGGACAAAGATCCATTGATTTTTTTTAGTTAATTTATGCCAGATTTCATTGATTTGATTTGTTTAATTGGCAAAGATATTGGTTTATAAATTGTAACTTACATGATTAGTTAATGGTATAGAGATAACAAATATTATTCTTATATTTAGAAAATTACATTTTATCTTAATTAATGACAATAATTGATGTAAATTTTCTAAGTTTATGGGTACAGGAAAAGATGTTGGACTTGGAAGATATTGTATTGATTTTGTTAGTTATGTTACTAATTGATTCGGAGTGATAACAAATGGATGAAGTATATTTGATTTAACGAATATAATTGTGTCGATTAGTGTTGAATATTTATTTTGCATATCTGTTGTTAGTAATGTCAACAATGCTAGATGTTTGTCGATATCAATTTTGACTTGTATGTTAAATATATGTTTATTTAGGTTAGAAGAGTACTTTTGTAATTGATTGAAATTTGGATTAAATATTTCTTCGTTTTTGTTTAAATTAGAAAGGGTATTATTAAAATTTGAGATAGTACTTTTGACTATTTGTGTTTAAATGTTCGTAATAGAGTCTGGAGGATGTAGAGATTTATGTCAAATTAAAGTTTGTATGATGCGAGTTGTGTGTGAAGGCTCTTTTTTAAATCAGGCAAATTAACCTGGAACGAAGGCTTTCTTTAGCCTATTAGCATGAACTTGCACTTTTTTATTTTTTATTAAAATTGTATAATTCACAGGCGAATTAATTTCACATATTTTATAAGGACCTGTGTAATTTGAAGATAGTTTCTTCGAGTGGTGTAATTTTGTGATTTCGTTTTTAAGATAAACTTTATCGTTTATTCCATAATTTATGTTATTTTTTGATTTTTTATCATAGTTTTCTTTTGATTTAAATTTTTGATTTATAAGGTTATTCCTAGCGATTTTGTAAGATTGATTTAGTTTGAGCTGTAATTGATCGATGTAAGTATCGTATGTATATTTAAATTCAGGCTCTTTAGTCATAGAAGTAGGTAATTCAGGTTTATGACCAAATATTAATTCATGAGGACTATACTTAGTAGAAGTATGTGGAGTTGTGTTATATGAGAACATGGCAAAGTTTAACCATATATCCCAGTCAGTTTGTTTATCAGATATATAGTGTTTTAGATAGTCTGCTAAAGTAGCGTGGCTTCTTTCTAAGGCACCGTTCGACTGAGGATGATAAGAGGTTGTTTGTATTTGTTTGATTTTAAATAGTTTAGCTGTTTCTTTCAAAATGAAAGATGTAAAGTCTTTACCTTGATCGGTAAGTATTTTCTTAGGTATTCCGAACTTACATATGAAGTTATTTACGAGTTGATCAGCTATCGTGGTAGCTTCATGATTAAGAATAGGAAAAGCTTGCGA
The DNA here is from genome assembly GCA_949825065.1 of Odontocerum albicorne. Taxonomy (NCBI): domain Eukaryota; kingdom Metazoa; phylum Arthropoda; class Insecta; order Trichoptera; family Odontoceridae; genus Odontocerum; species Odontocerum albicorne. Next base: position 6,599,175 of record OX463866.1, on the reverse strand, counting down.
GAATTTACTAAGATCATCTTGTAACGTCAGAATATATTTATTACCATTTTCTGTCAATGGTAATGGACCTACTATGTCTAGAGAAATTTTATCAAAAGGTAGATCCGATGTAGTGGTTATTTCCATTGGTTGTATGTTACGTTGTCTAGAGATTTTATTTCTTTGGCACGATTCACATGATTTGATATAAGTTCTGATATCGGATTTCATTTTATTCCATGAGTATCTTTCTTTAATACGGCGATAAGTTCTATGGAATCCAGAATGTCCTGAATGAGGAAAATCGTGATTTTCTTTAATTATATTTGGTATATCTTTAACGTCTGGGTAACATATTTTGTTTTTACATATTGTTACTTGGATATTGGTTTCGGCGAATATGTAAAAGATAATGGATTTTATTTTATTCCAATTAAGGTTATTTATATCGTTTCCGAACTTAGGGATAGATATAGTACTAATGTTTTGTGATATTAAGATGTCTTTTAATTTTTTGAAACAGTAAAATATGTTTTGATACGACGGTTTCTCCCAGAAATGTTCTTTGACTATCATATGGAATATTTTAAAATTATTATTATCAGAGAATAGTATATCGTTTACGTCACTTTTAGATTTGGAGATTTCGTTATAATTAGTAATTAAGTCTTTTATTTGGGAAGCTATTCCTTGTGACATTTCTTTATCATTTGATATTATATGACACCAGTTATCTTTTTGGGTTAGTAAAAAGTTTTCGATTTCGACAATATTCTGAAATTCAGTATTATTTCTCAAATAATGCGATTTAATAAAGTCTTCGTAGGAGTTCGGCTCAGGATTCATTTTAATATGGTGAATTTGTTTATTATCTATTCGAGATAACGCGTCAGCATTTGAGTTTAATTTGCCGGGTTTGTATAAAATATTGTAATCATATTCCTCAAGTTTTAATCGCCAACGGATTAATCTAGATCCGGGGTCTTTCGTATTGAATAGCCAAACTAGTGGTCTATGATCTGTTATAATATTAAATTTTACACCATATAAATAAGGTCGAAAATGATTAACAGCAAATATTATTGCTAGTAATTCGCGTTCGGTGGTGGAATAGTTTGATTCAGCTTTATTAAGCGTTCTTGAAGCAAAAGATATGGGTAAGTCTTTTGAGATAGGGCCTTGGGATAACACGGCTCCGACAGCAAAATTGCTCGCGTCTGTCGTGACATTGAAAGGAAGTGAGAAATCTGGATACTGAAGAATTGGTTCAGTGATAAGGAGATTTCTCATTTGATCAAAAGATTCTTGTTGAGACTTTGTCCAATTGAATGGTTCGTCTTTCTTTAACAGTTTTGTAAGAGGTTGTGCGATAAAGCTGAAATTTTTGATGAATCTACGATAGTATCCGATTAGACCTAAAAATGCTTTGATATTTTTGGTATTTTTTGGGATTGGATAATCTTTTATTACAGATATTTTGTCGGGATTAGGTTTAATACCTTCTTTTGAAATGACATGACCTAGATAAGCTACTTCGTTTCTCATAAATTCACATTTATCAGGTTGTAATTTGAGATTGTGATTTCGTAATCGGTTAAAAATTTCTTTTAGTTTGATAGTATGGTTTTGAATGTTATCTGCATAAATTACGATATCGTCAAGATATACGAAGCACTTAATTCCTTGGAGTCCTGAGAGAACAGAGTTTAGAAGTCTCTGGAATGTAGCTGGACTATTTTTTAATCCAAAGGGCATTCTTTGGAACTGGAAGTGACCTAGAGGGGTTGAGAAGGCAGTCTTATCACTGTCTTTTTTATTCATTTTGATTTGGTGAAAACCAGAAGCGAGGTCAAGTGTGGTAAAATAATTGGAGTGACCTAATTGGTCTAAGATTTCGGAGATATTTGGAAGTGGGTAAGCGTCACCGACTGTGATATCGTTTAATTTTCGGTAATCGATAACCACACGCCATTTAATTTTTCCACTAGCATCTCTCTTCTTTGGAACAACCCAGAGAGGAGATGACCATGGTGAATTGGATTCTCTAATTATTTTTTGTTCTAACATTTTTTTAATTTGCATATTGACTTCATTTTTATGTACTTCAGGATATCTATATGATTTAGTGAAAATGGGGACATTAGAGCTCGTATGGATTTCGTGTTCGACTGAAGGTGTCGAAGTTAGTTCATCATTTTCTATATAGAATAAGTCATTATATTCTTTGATAAGAGCTAACATGGAATGTTTCTCTTCTTTGTTCAAATGTTCTAATCGCACTGAACTTAAGACTTTGCTTTCGCGATCTGAGTTGTTATTAAAAGAATTTGATACAACATTAAATATTTTCTTTTCTTTTGACACATAGTCTTGATTTAGGATTCTAGAATTTGATTCATTGAATGGTTCGAGGGTTAAACTCATTTCCTCGATACGAATTGGTTTTTCTGTTGTATTTAATATAGTAGTTAAGGCTCGTGAATTTGAATTGACCTTAGTTATAGATTTAGATAAATATACACCCGTAAGTATTTCTATTTCGGGTACAAGACCTTCTTTTATTTCAGGATTTTGCACGAAAAATTCGACTAGAGTCTCTGTGCGAGGCTGGATAATAAATACAGTTGAGCTCGATTTGGTACTCGATTTCGTTTTAGAATTATGTACCGATTTAGAATTTGATATAGAATTTGAGCTCGATTTGGTACTTGATTTTGTTTTAGAATTATGTACCGATTTAGAATTTGATATAGAATTTGAGCTCGATTTGGTACTTGATTTTGTTTTAGAATTATGTACCGATTTAGGATTTGATATAGAATTTGAGCTAGATTTATTATTCGAATTAGAGCTAGAGTTATGCATGTCGATTTTATGATACATAGGGATGTATTGACCATGGAATTCTAGAGAGTTAGTATTATAATTAATTTTTGCTCGTATTCGACGCAAAAAGTCGTCACCAAGTAGACCATCGAAAGGAATGTTGGTGTTTGGATGTGTTATGTGAAAATTGTGATTATACTTCTTTCCATTGAAGCATAATTCGAGTTTGACGATGCCTAGAGTTCGATTTTCATCTGGTGAGTTATTAACACCTTTAAGATATACAATATTACTTTCGTCGACAGGGACGTCTCCTTGAATGGACGAGAGTTTTATTAATGAGATATCGGCACCGGTGTCCAACATTAGATTTAAGTATGTATTAGAGTTAATAGAGTTTGGACACGAAGTTTGAATATAGGGGGCAGAGTGAGCTACATGGAATATTCTGCCTTGATGAAATTTACATTCCGAACTAGGACAGACGGTTCGGAATGATTGGAGTTTAAAGATTTCGAAGAGTTCGCTACGTTATTATTCTTATTATTATTATAAGCGCGTTTGCGACATTCTGATATAACGTGGCCTTTCTTTTTGCAGTAATTGCAAGTTTTTATTATATATTCGTTGGTTTTGGGTATTTGCTTATTATCTGTATTAAAATGATTTATAATTTTTTTATTATTTCGTGGATTTTTAAAACAATTATACGAATTATAACCGGGTTTTTTACAATAAGTACAAGATGTTTTTGGATTATTATTCGTATTCGTATTGTGAGTAACGGGAAACTTAGGATTTTTATATTGGATTAGTTTTTCTTCGTTAAGTGCAAAGTAAGAAGCTTCTTCAAAAGATTTAGGATTTTGTCCACGAATCACAGAAGAATAAATGGAGTTAACACCGATTAGAAATTGATGGAGAACCATCTGCTTTATCATAGCGTTTTTACCAGTGAGTTCTAGGGGATTTTCTGTTTCTGATTTTATTACTCTGATTAAATCACTGTAACATTTATCCACTCTTTGTGTGAAGCTTGTGACGGATTCATTGCGATTTTGAGTACACGATTGTAGTTCGAGAGATATTTGGGAAAAACTTTTGTTTTCTGTGAAATTTTCTATTAAAAACGATCTATATTCTGGCCATGTATTAAGTGTTCTACACGATGTTATTAAATCGGCCTTTCCTATGACTTGTGTCTGAATGTAGGTAAAAATAAGGTCTTTTTGATCATTTTTTGCAAGGTTATATGCGCAGTCGCAATTTTTAATAAAAGTGTGCAATCTGTCTGTGTTACCGTCAAATGTGTGTATGAGTTTGATTAGAAAATTTAATGAAACTTCTTCTGACGAAGTTGATTCAATTTTTGGTGGCATTTTGTATATAAGATAATATGTATACAGATATAGATAATGTAAGTATGAATTTAGTAGAATTAGGTTAACAAATTTCAAGGACTCTAAAGCATTTAAGAGTTAGTAGAGTGAATTTCGAAGTTTTAAGATGTTAAAACATTAGGTATCTACCCTAACAGGAAAATTATAACAATATTTTTTAAAGATAAAACTTACACAATTAAGATTCTTGACATGGTTCGTTGAGGCACTGGAACTTCTGCTGGAACTCTTGTTTCGTAGGGACGCTTGACGAATGGGGCCTTCTTCAGAGGTGGCTGGATCTCGGAGGGGTTTCTTCCGCAGCGATAACTTGATCTAGAAGGTTTCTTCTTCAGAGGTGGCTGAATCTCGGAGGGGTTTCTTCCGCAGCGATGACTTGATCTAGAAGGTTTCTTCTTCAGAGGTGGCTGAATCTCGGAGGGGTTTCTTCCGCAGCGGTGACTTGATCTAGAAGGTTTCTTCTTCAGAGGTGGCTGAATCTCAGAGCGTTGTCTTCAGCAGCGATGGCTTGATCTTGAAGGTTTGTCTCTGCAGCGACGACTAGAACAGTAGAATTCTTCTGTCTTGGTCCGAAGAGTTTTCAGTCGTATATTCTTATATATTCGGCACTTGTCGAAATATGTTTCGACTTGGCTTGTTTCGATTATATAAGTATATAATATTTCCAGTAATTCGCGCTGCTAGTTTCGCGAATTCACGTAGGTCCTTTTTCGATGAAAATTATTTCAATAGGTCGAAAAGGATATCCCGCTTCTGACACCAATTTATTTTCTGTTATGGCCTTTTGTAACGAAAACACTTTTAGAACTTTAACTGTGTAGTTTTATTTGTAATATAATATGGATGATGTTAATATCTTAGTGGCTTTAAGAATAATGATAGCTATGGTCTCTACATTGTAGTGACTCTAAGAATAATGATAGCTATGGTCTCTACATTGTAGTGACCTTAAGAATAATGATGTGTTAACATCTTCGTGGCTTTTAGAATAATGGTCTATCGCCTTGGATATGGCGTCCATTTATAAGCGCAACTTTCTCCCATTCAGTTTAATTTGTGGAGATAGCGCCAGTGAGATGGTAAACAAATACATCGAGTAAGAATGCTAATATTGGTTAGTGAACATAGGTTTACATAACTAACAATACTTATTTGAACATCATTTAGCTAATATTGGTTTTGTTACAGATAATAATATTCGACATAGGTTTACATAACTTACAATACTTATTTGAACATCATTTAGCTAATATTGGTTTTGTTACAGACAATACTTATTTGAACATCATTTAGCTAATATTGGTTTTGTTACAGATAATAATATTCGTAGGTTCCTAGATAAGCGGAACGGTGAATGTATAGATATGGCAGCTAGATACATGACACATGTAAACGTAAACCAAGAAAACAAATAAATCATATGTTTTAGGTGACGCATACGTCCGATACAGTGTGCTTAGATAGACAAATTCGGAGATCTGTTATCTATGCCTATCGCGTAAGGGACACGGCGTGGTGAAATGTATGTATGTATCAACCCGCAGAGTACATTCTATGGTACTGCGATAATAATCGAATCAATAATTTCTAAAAGGGTCTCCATTTAGCCTTAGATCGGTTCATTTCCAGACCGATTGATTTCTTCGATCTAGTGGCGTCGATGGATTGTTTTACGGAATTCGAAACTTTCTGTAAAAATACTGACAACTTGCTGTATTTCAACTGCGCTGCAAGTCAGTATTCTTCTGTCTCGTAATGTCGTTCTTTAAGTTCATCTTCAGTACTATAATATTCACACCTAGGTGTATCGCTACTGGAGGAAAAGTAGGGTAGGTTCTTTGGGTAGTATAATGTATCCCTACCAATGTTATCTTATCATATATTCTTATCCACTTCCAATAAATATTATAAGTTATCATGCAAACCAATGTTAAGCTTATCAATGTTAACCATATCTCTGTAGCATGTAATCTAGAACCTATAAATATTAGTGTTATCACATGTATGTCAAACTTAACTCAATGTATTATGTTTAAATTTATTATCTCGTTGGCGGTTTCCTATCCAAATTCAATCAAGATTTGGTATCATTAAATGGAAGAATACTGCGAACGAGAGAAATCACCTGATTTGACCTTAAGGGCATCGATAACATACCCGAAAAATTCCTTTTTAATCTATCGAAGGGTCGTGCGTATGGTTATCTTTGCTTTAAATAGGACGTCATATCAGATGCAGCAAGCATTATTCTTATTATTCTTAAAGCCACTACGATGTTAACATCATCGTTATTATTACTTCTATAAATACTGTTAATATTATACTGCAACCAATATACAAATAAAATTACACAGTTGAAATTCTAAAAGTGTTTTCGTTGCAAAATGCCATAACAGTAGGTTATTCTTCGTCACTACGTAACGTCACGCTCATATAAAAAATAATTTATCGATCTTCTTGTGTAGATCGCGCTGGATGGGGACTTCTTTGGTGCCCCATAATAAACTTGGGCGGAGGTGGGATCGAACTGTATCAAGTGTATGATATTTTGAAAGAAGAAAATTATAAAAAAAATATAAATCGTCGGAGGTGTATGATTGTAAAATAAACTAATAATTTGTGTCGCGAGAGGTAAGTATGGCGCTCTTTCATTTCTTACTGCTCTGATAGGGAGATGGCGTAATGGTATGAATGTATACATGGTGAACGCAGTGAAACGGTTAAAGACACTTGTTTGTTATATTATACTAAACATATACGGTGACAAGCGTATTCCTTTGTCAACCAATTTGATGGTCCCACCCTACCTCTCGCCCCGGGCTCCAACAATCTGTTCACAGACTCCCATCGTATGCATAAGGAACACACTTGCACTTCGGATCTCAGGGGTCGGGCCCTGTCACCGCCAATGTAAATATTTACGCTGTGTGTCTACACTGCGTCCAATACAAATTTCCTTCGACCGTCTTCCTCATTTCATGGTCCTCAGAAATCACATTTCATGTTCTAAAGCAAGGCTGATTTTCTATAACCTTTCTTTAGGCAAAATATTAAATCATTGTTAAATATTTTTCTTGAAAACATATGTATGAAGTTAAATATATTTTCGAGCATATTTGGTAAGATAACAGCAGAAAACTTAACGTAGGATGACGAACTACAGGGAAACCTTTATAGATCTTCTGCTATCTGATAGTCATAAATTCAGCTTTTGGTGTAGTGTTGTGTATATCAGTTATTTTCTAATATAATCATGAATTTTGATTAAACCTCTAAATAAATATTGTCTTTAAGTGCTTCCTAAAGCTGCACACGTCACCCATGGCACTGGGAGGCTGACCATTTCACGCACAAGAACCAATAACGGCAAATGCTGTGTCGTAATACCGTGCCCTTTTGGATTAATTTGGAACAATCAATTTGTTAGAACAATCAAAAATAAATCGACCTTAAAGTTTTTCTTTTCTCTGAAGGAACATTTCTCGGACACAGATTCGATAGATACAATTTTGTTTTTAAAAAAGGGGCATATCAAGCGTGGCAGTTAGTTACTGTTGCGCCCGAGTGACCGCGCGACACCTTATTAAGAAACAACCCTTGAAATCCATTCGTTCAAGGCAATGTTGATTATTTTGCAATGTTGACAGCTGTATTGAAAACAGACTGGAGTCTGTAGGTTTGTGAATCTGTAGGTTTGTGAATCTGTAGGTTTGTGAATCTGTAGGTTTGTGAATGTGCACATTCGAATAAAAAGAATTACATCAATCCAGAAAACCAGACAGGATTTCTTTTAAAAAGTATCACGAGTTTTAACTGCAATATAACTCGCTACCTGCGAGTTGAAAGACGTAAATTTTAACAACTAGTCCATGGAAGGTATCAATATCAGTGATAATTATTAAAAATTACTCATTGAAACTCGGAAATGAGGTTGACGTTTACTTCATCACTCGAAACGATCAGAAATTCAAATTAGATTTTTGTTGACAAAATTATGACCGAAGGAAGATAGGTCAGTCTTAAAATTTTCATATCCGTCTGTTTACAATTCAATGTTTACTTTCAACATATTCAAGGCTCAAAACGGCTAACAACGTCTAGTTCCATACTGGTTTGGGCGTCCCTTTTGTTTGGTATGTATGGAAATTGCTTTGTATTCTTTCGTATCCACGTGTAGAACACTGTGTTGTGTTCACTGGAATTACCATAAAACCGGTAGTACAAATCAAACTTGGACCTTAATACCTTATCAACTTTATTTTATTTTTTTTACATACAAACCGATACATGATTCTCCTGTCGGGGCACGCAGAGAGGACAGAACGCCATAATTTCCTATCTCGACACACAACATTAACCTTTTCCACATCCATACACTTTCTCAAACAACTTCTACGTTTTATCACTTTGATTTTATTTTATTGACATACATGCCATCACGCCATTGACCTGTTGGGGTAGGCAGAGAGGATAGAGTCCCATACTTTCCTATCTCGACTCACACACACATTTGTAGCCTCTTCTACATCCATACACTTGCTCAAACAACTTCTACGATTTATCACTTTTATTTCATTTTATTTGCATACAAACCATCACGCCAGTTTCCTGTCGGGGTATTCAAAGAGGATAGAGCGCTATTCTTTCCTATCTTAACACACATCGTTATCTCTTCTACGTCCATACACTTTCTCAAACAACTTCTAAGATTTCTCGGACTTTCTACGTTTCATTATTTCAGAACATTATTCACTTGATCTAACCATACTTTCCTTGGTCTTCTTCTCATGCTCACATTTGCGCTATTCACAGACTAGAAGGTTTTTTCTTTCTTTGCGTTCTAGCAGCGGCAGAATTTAATTTCTTTTATTTCCGTATCAAGTTCACATATTGTGACTATTGTGTAATACCCTTAACTGTCCCGCCGCCACCTCTAATTTCGCCGAATATATTCAGCGACTTTTCGATCATGGATCTACGCTACGCTCTTATTTTTTTACTTCGTCCATTACTGCCCATGCCGTGAGACTCTGGAATCAGTTACAAATCAATATTCAACTCGCTCCATCATTGGCATATTTTAAAAAAAGACTGAAAAAGTCTTAGTTTCAAGTCAGTACATCGTATTTGGTTAAAATATGACAGTAAATACAAAACGAAATTTGTTAAAATATGAAGTAAATACAAAATGAAATTTGTTAAAATTTAACAGTAAATACAAAACGAAATTTGTTAAAATATGACAGTAAATACAAAACGAAATTTGTTAAAATATGACATAAAAATACATACAAAAATTTCTTAAAATATGACAAAAAAATACATACCGAAATTTGTTAAAATATTACAAAAAAAATACATATCGAAATTTCCTAATTTTTTTCGAAATTTCGAAATTTCTTCATATAGACGTTTGATGACAAAAAAAAATCAAAATTTTGTTGAAATACGACAAAAAAATACATATCAAAAGTTGTTGAAGTATGACAATTGTTAAAAGACCATATCGTTTTTAGAGGTCCTAAAAGTTGGGGAGAAAAATGAACCAGATAACTAGAAAAAGAAAAAAACTATTTTTATGTCCGATTAAGACTTAGAGGGGTTAAACAATTCATGATTTATTCAAAGCTCTTTTGTTTGTGTATGGAAGAACGACATTAGCATATTTATATGTGTGGAAGAATGGATAATAGTTTGAAAATATTCCCTACTTTTGGATACAGTGGCTGCCTAAAATGACTTAACGAATGGTCGGCGTTATGATGTGACTGATTTTAAATTCAGGTTTTATTTCGTTTTTTATTAACATTGTGTGGATTGCTGTATGTATATTGATGACATGGTAGATTTAGCAAAGTATTTGGATGAATTCGTCGTTGCTGGACTTCGTAGTTGAGGATACCCTACCCATTTCAAATACAATTCAGTTGGAAAGCGAAACTGTGCTGTAGAGTTTGTTTTAAGTGAGTGAGCCGTTGGACACCAGCTAATCACACTACTGTACTGGATCTAATAGCACACTGAAGTGAGACGATGAGAGCACACCGACGAATCCATCAAACTGACCCGTCACACCGATGTACTGGATCTAATTGCACACCGAAGTAGGACGATCAGAGTACACCGGAATATTTTTTCCATTTTTTTTTTGGAAGAATAGATATGACTGAAGTCATAGGTATTATTATGCTCCCGAATACCAGGCGGAAAGAATGCCTGTGGTATTCGAGGGGAGTAGCATAACGTGGGGTACGAACCGGCGACTTTTCGCACGAAACTCCAGTGCGTAACCATGCGGTCATACACCTCATAAAATATATGGCAGGACTAGGTTCTACGAAGATTGGGAAGGGGAGGCAGTGACGGTTTGTCTATAATATCTATAGTCGATATATTAAGGGTCGTCCTTTACTGTTCATGCAGTGAGACACTGGACCAGTTACAAACTAATGTTAGACCCGCTCCATCCTTGGCATACTTTAAGAAGTGACTGAAATAATTCTTAATTTCTAGTCAGTAATACGAGTATAACGTGTTTTATTCCTGTTTATTAAGGGTCGTCCTATCGATATATTAAGGGTCGTCCTTTACTGTTCATGCAGTGAGATTCTGGAACCAGTTACAAACTAATGTTAGACCCGCTCCATCCTTGACATACTTTAAGAAGTGACTGAAATAATTCTTAATTTCTAGTCAGTAATACGAGTATAACGTGTTTTATTCCTGTTTTTCTTTCCTCTCCGCCATTCCTTCCTTTTCCTTTAATTGATGATATCTAATTTTTACTTTTATATCAATTGTATCTGACGTATGCGTCACCTAAAATGTATATTTTTATTTGTGTAATTGCTGTGTAAATATTGTAGAGTTGATATCTGCACATATTACCTTATAATGAAATGTTCCTTATGCATGGCCTTCGCAATAATCACTATAAATTACCGGACAGCCCATGCACGCAAAGAGAGCGCAGTGTACATGCTATCTAGCAAGTATCTAGTAAGCCGTGACGGCATACACGGGCGAATAAAGGGGCTTACGATGAGCGATGGGCTGCACATAAAGAACGAAAAATGACAAAAATATATTCTCAGTTTCTGGAACGTCTACTGTGTTTTTATTTACGACTAACTTCTACCTGCTAAAGAGGAATCTCTTCACCTTGCTACTTTTCACCGAAAACACAAGAAATAAACCGGAATCTCCGAGTATTGAGCGACAGCCATCCACCTATTTTACAGACTAAAATATCTTGATTATTTTTCGAGTTACTTAGGTGAAATTGTCACGCGGTAATAAACCAACAAGTACTGTATACAGTGAAAGTAAACTACAGTACTTAAATACATTTCTCGTAATACAATATCATTAACCTTTCCCTTCCTGTGTTAAAAAAGTCCGCGAGTTCCGGTGCAGTGTATTTAATACACATGTAAAAATGAGCGATTTAAAATAAGAATATTCATAGCCAATCGCTTAAATTAATTAAATTTGAAGCCAAAAGTGATAATAATTGAAATTTAATTGCTGAAAAAAACATTGGAGACGTTCACAAAATGGGCGAAGAGACCACCTCAAATGGTAGCTCGAGAGCTATTGAAGCGAGCGAACTGAGATTCTATTTCTTGCGTTCCCTTATACCGAAGTAGAAAGAGAGTGAGACGTGAATAGCGTCGCTTCCTCACCCATGGCGTTTTATTAGAATGAATATACCTACGTCACGCACTGGTATACGTTTGATTGTATTGGTGAATTCATTCCCGATTTTCTCAAAATATCTCTGATGTGGCCGATAAGTGCTAATTATTATTAATATTATTTTTCATTCAATGCGTAAATGTATTACGGAGGAATACCTGTACCGGTGTTGTACTTCAATAATCATTTGAATATTTTTTTGCGACCATGTAACTTGCTTTTTTTTTAATTTTGTCTATTTGTTTGGAAGAGATTGCAGCCTGGCAACAAATCCGTCAGATTGTTTTTGCAATGAAGTGTTGAATAAATAAATAGGAATTATAAATACTTGACACATTTCTGCGCATACCGTTCCAGAGACGAAGCAAAATTGTGCTAGCATTGTTATCAGACGAACTTTTTTAACTGACAGCCTTTTTTTTTTGGGTACAATCTGGAATCGAACTTGTTACCTTGGGGTGGAAGTCAAGCATCTTACTAACTAGGATGCATAAGTTCTCGATACACTGCTTCTAATATTATCTTAACATATAAATTGGAATGAACAGTGTTTGACGAAACAAATTACAATCATCTAATTTAGTTCAAATAACGCATTTGTGCTTTACCGAAAATAGACAACTCATATATATCGTCAAATTCTATTTCGCCCAGCATCCATCTATGCCAAACAAGTCAAAATTATCCCCATAACTAATAGACTAAGTCAAACAAGATGCCTACCCAAAAACCGAACCTAAATCGTTTTGTTTACAAATGGCACTAGACCCAAAATAGATGTGAGATCCCCAATTTTAATTTGAATAACAAAATGGCGTGTAATTTGTATTTTTACCAAAAGTATTTATTCATCGAAGTTACCCCCAAGCGCCCTTCCCAAGGGACCTTTAAGACCACCGCCATTTTGGGGACGTTAACACATCGCAGTCTGGCGGCGTGTCGCTAGACAAAATTTATTTAGAGACCAAACAAATTATGGTAACTACCAAGATGTGCTTCTGTTCCTACATTATCAAAACGGATAAACATTTATCTACAAAACAGAATAGAATAATGGTGCCAGTATATTAATAAAAGTTTTAATTATGTTTTGCATCTTAAAATGGCTTTAGATTCAGCAATGAAAAAGCATTACAAAATCATTGAATTAAATAATAATAATATTAAATAAAATTTAACACTTTGATATTTCTATATCGTTTATTTATTTACTCATTGTTAACTGTTTCGCCAAACAGTGTCCTTGTCAAATGGTTTGACAAGTTTATGGTATGACGAAAAGGGATTCTTGTCAATCTTGTCAAACAGATAAAGCTAGTGTATGGTGAAACAGTTGTCCTTGTCAAACTGTTTGACAAGGTCATTGTCTGATGAAACATTTGTTCTCGTCAAACTGTTTTACAAGGCCAATGTAGGATGAAATAGTTGTCATTGGCAAACTTTTTGACAAGGACAATATATGACTAAACAAAAATAGACATCTTGTCGAACTGTTGTGGTAAAACAGTTATGGAGTAAATAAATAAAGTAACTTTCAAATGACGACGTTATAGTTATCATCATCATCGTCATTGTGTAGCTTATGACTGAGCATCGTGACTCCCATGAGAGCCTCAAACGCTCCTCTCCATCCATCCCTGCACTCCGCGGTTCGAAGGGTAGTTGTTAAGGGTAGTCCAGTTGCATCTCTCACTTGATCAGTCCAACGCATTGGGATTCTTCCTCTTGTGCGTCGTCTTTCGACGCTTCCAGTGACCACCAACTTCTCCAAACTGTCTCCTTGGCCATGAGCAATGTAAAAAAAACAACTCGTCGAAGGCCTACTGTAATACATATGAATACACGTATAAAAATGTAAACATATCATTTATGTTTGACTAGATTTAAATTCCTCGTTTTTCATGAAGCGTCTTTGGACTGAAATGTGTTAATAAAAGCGCGGGCCATTTTAACTAAGGGTCGCTCTGTCGGCGTTCGCGATAACTATTCGATCCTTTGTCTATGGTACAAAGTACGGGGCGGGGGACTTCCCAATTTATTAGACATTTCATTAGTTTTGCTTTTGCGTTTGTAATGCAAACAGGGACTTTTGTGTTTTAATTAAATACCGTTCACTCAATGTTTGTACAAAAATAAACTCAGACGGAATAAGAGAAATTTGTAGTACCTAGATATAAAAAATGCGTTTTATTGCTTAAATGATATTACACAACCCTATTATGTTACTATCGTTGATGTATGGATGTGAAACGTGAACGTTAAAAAATACTGAAAGGAGCTCAACAAATGCTGTAACAATGTGCGCAATGAAAATAATACTATACATAGATGGAAGGACGATGTTTGTCAGAATATGAATAAAGGGTCTTTCAAATTGAGCGTTTTTTTTTATTCTTGGATAAAACACAGATGGCGTCGCGAATTGGCCTGGGTCTTGTGACGTTTGAGAAGTGTAATGTTTGACATTTATAAAAATGGAGTCGTATACAATACAACAACGCGTTCAAATGTTGAATTATTTTATGTATTGTAATCTCCGGAAACAATGATGTTAATTGGCCACCAAGATCATGTTGATCTGACAACGTTGGAGTATTTTCTCTGGGGTTACGTGAAAAACCTGGTCTACCATGTAAGAATGGCCCCCAATCAATTCCTGATCCGGAGCTGCAAGAGGTGGACATTTGGTGGATATTATTTTTTGTGTTTAAATGTCATACATTATACTTCAATGACTAATAAAAAGTTTTTTTAAATCAAAGCAAATTGTGTGTTTTATTCAAAAATTACATTTTTTTTTATTAAAAAGCCGCTCAATTTGAAAGACCCTTTATAAGTGATTAAGCACAAATTAGGGATTATGTATTACGTAACATAACGAAGAGCAATCAGAGATGGTTCAAGCTTTTAGAACGAACGAGTGATGAAATATGTACATATAGAACAATATACAGTGTAAATGTGAGTGGAGGGCGTAGTAGAGGAGGACCAAGGAAAGTATAGTTAGATCGATTGAATGGTTACTCTATATTTGATTTAGTTGGATCGATTGAATGGTTTCTCTATATTTGGTTTAGTTGGATCGATTGAATGGTTACTATATATTTGGTTTATGGGTCGATTGAATGGTTACTCCATATTTGGTTTAGTTCGATCGACTGGATGGTTATTCTGTATTTAGTTCAGTTGGATCGATTGAATGGTTATTCTATATTTGGATTAGTTGGATCTGTTGAATGGTTACTCTATATTTGGTTTCATTGGATCGATTGAATGGTTGATCTGTATTTGGTTTAGTTGGATCGATTGAATGGTTACTATAGATTTGGTTTATGGGTCGATTGAATGGTTACTCTATATTTGGTTTAGTTAGATCAATTGAATGGTTGATCTGTATTTGGTTTAATTGGATCGATTGAATGGTTACTATATATTTGGTTTAGTTGAATCGATTGAATGGTTATTCTATATTTGGTTTAATTGGGTCGATTGAATGGTTACTCTATATTTGGTTTAGTTGGATCGATTGAATGGTTACTCTATATTTGGTTTAGTTGAATCGATTGAATGGTTTCTCTATATTTGGTTTGGTGTATATTTTTAATCTATATTTTGCTACGTTCAGGAGAGCCCTCCGGCATTTCCTCAATAAGTTTTTTTGTAAATTGTCGGTTAACCCTTTTGTATACCGATCGCGTGTTTAACGTGATAAACTAGAATTGCGTTGCGTCTCGGTCCCGTGTTTTCACGTGATTGATACCTCTTATAAAAATGACGTATTATTGACATACAGGAAATATTCTTGCAAACAATTAATCTTTTAAACGATTGTTTCCTGATTTCGAACATAAACAATTCTCTAGACGATGAAAATATGAATATCGGTAATATAATAATAGATTAATTGATTTACGATAGAGATTCTGATGACGTGTCATCATGTGCAGTGAATTGTCAGATCTTGAAGATTTTGACATATGGAGATGAACTACAGTCTCCAGGATCAAATGGAATAACGATTTTGCTAGAATCTCCAAACAGGTTGTCAAAAAGCATGCCAAAAAAATGTTGATACGTATTCCATCAACTGACAAAAAAAGATATCCTTGTAGAATTTGCAAGGTGTGTGCTCGGCACAAGAAGAAAAGTGAGACCCGATACATGTGAACGGAGTGTGATGTAGCTCTCCACAGAACTTGTAAGGTATGTGCTGCACACAAGAAGAGAAGTGAGACCCGATACATGTGTACGGAGTGTGATGTAGCTCTCCACAGAACTTGCAAGGTATGTGCTGCACACAAGAAAATAAGTGAGACCCGGTACATGTGTAAGGAGTGTGATGTAGCTCTACACAGAACTAGCAAGGTATGTGCTGCACACAAGAAGAGAAGTGAGACCCGATACATGTGTAAGAAGTGTGATGTAGCTCTCCATAGAACTTGCAAGGTGTGTGCTGCACACAAGAAGAGAAGTGAGACCCGGTACATGTGTAAGGAGTGTGATGTAGCTCTCCACAGAACTAGCAAGGTATGTGCTGCACACAAGAAGAGAAGTGAGACCCGATACATGTGAACGGAGTGTGATGTAGCTCTCCATAAACGAGAATGTTGGGAGAATTACTATACTCGTACTACATTAAATTATATAGTTTTTAAAACAAATGTAAAAAGTCATATCACAATGTTCTTAATATTTTCTTAGATATATCAATTTCAATAAACACATCACGAAAATCAGAATTCTTCAATAACATGCCACCGGGCAATGGGAAAGGTTGTCATAATTTTGATCGGGTCTTGAGACCTTGAAAGAGATTTTATATTTTCTTACTTAAATCTTGTATTGTTGATTAAATTTTGTATTGTTGATTAAATTTAATTACTTACGTTTGTCATTATTTTACTTGCAACGTTGTACTTTATAAGATAATAGAGTTAAAGCGCCCTTAAGGAGAGTCTCTTTTGTAAAGGCGCTATATAAAATGTACTTTTATTATTATTATTAACTATACAGTCGATCCACCTGCACTCCTCCCATTCCTGAGCCAAGATGAGTGCAGGTACTCAGCAATGAACCAGTCACCAACAGCAATGAACCAGTCACCAAGAGATGAATGTCTTTTCGGTTTGGATTCCAAGTAAGAGCGCCTTTATGGAGTCTGGTCTCGAAACAGCACTATATAAATTATCATTTTATCATTATTATTAGAATTTAAAAGTCATAGAAATAGTCCAAGTTGTACAAGAAGGTACATGGATGTAGATCAGATCAAAATATATGTATCGCTATAGGAAAGTCTGGCGCTGTGCCTTCTCTGCCTACCCTACAGGAAAATATGTATGTTGCGGAAATAAATTACCTATTATTGTTAATATTTATACATTATTTAAACATTTATTAAGTACGAGAGTGTATTTATTTTATTTTTTCTACATATTTCAATACCACCCTCTTACGTCTAAAATTCATCCCCAATTACCGATACCTAATAGACATCGAAATACAATGGCTTAGCGGCGTAACGCAGACCCATTTGCAAGTAATACCTCCCTAGGGTTCGATTCCCGGCGGAACATTATCCCGTGGGACGAAAACACAACCCCCTATACTGTCCATTCCAACTATGTGACATGTCTATTTATGGGGTTCTAATGGTAGTCAGGTGTTGTTTGTATTTTTTCTTTGTGTGTAAGAAAGTAAAAAAAATATAATTTATCGTTTTTTTTTTCGAGTAGAAAATTAAAGGAAAAAAGATTTTACATTTCTTATCATCACCATTACGCCATGCCCCAATTAGGGACAGGGGGAGGGGGTAAAGACAACTAATCTCTAGTTCATTCTATCTTGACACACATTTTTCGCTTCAGCCACGTCCATACACCGATTCATGCATACTCTCTTAAAAATACTTTTCGCACTTCTCTCTTACAGAATTTCATAAATTTGGTCGTGCCACGTTTTTGTATGACTTTCCAGACTTCGCATTGCTTCTGTAGATTATTTTGTAAATCTTTAAACGTTCATTCTTTCTACATGGCCGAACCGTCTCAAAGCTCATGTATTTTTAGGAACTAGTCCTTAAGGGAAGAGATGATGATGATTTGTTGATAAATAAAACTCGTTAGATCGCAATGCGGAAAGAGAGAGTGATTTATTTGCTAGACGTAGGTATTTATATCATTTTAGAATGTGCGCGGGAATGCGCTCGCGATATGCCTACGTCTCGTCCCTGCGAATGCAAAAACGATTAATGTTGTATGTAGGTATCATTCAAATACGGAACTGGCGGGACAGACGTGGTGCGTTCTCGCTCCGGCGTGGAATGCGGTCCGCTCCGGGCTATGGGTTGAATGGCCGGCGTGTGAACTTTGGACTTGTTTATTTAGATTTGTCGAGGAATGCAAAGGTCACTTCATCGGTCATTGACCGTGTGTATGGATGCCCACAGTGTTCCGAGTGTGCGACGACCGCCACATCTTCATCTTGAGCACTGTATCCTCTTTCAATCAGTATTATTTCCTAATATCGTATTTATTTATTCTGTCATATATTGTTTTCCACTCATTCTACGCTATGATCTTATTTCTACCATATTATCTTACTTTCATCACTTTTTTCATATTATTTTCACTTTAGCAGTCAGAAAATTCATTATTAGCAGTCAGACTTCCTTCACTTGAAATGCTCCTGTCGGTAAACGCAGTCTTCAACGCACCCATTCACTCCATAACCGAAGAGCTTTCAGGTTTAGAAACACTGTAGTAATCACACAACTCGCTATTCGTCGTTGTACGTATGGATAATACAACTGCATGCATAGAGATGACCTGGCAGACTAACTATTGAACATTTTTTTTTTCAATTTTTAACTTTTGGTTTCGTTATGAACCAGATTTAAACTAAAACCTCAAAGGGGCAAGGAAAACGTTTTACCGACTAAGTGCTGGGGTTACCACTATCCATATATCAAGTCTCATTGACCACCAAATAATATCAAATCCATTATTTCAATTTATACGCCGAAATTACTAGCCATAAAAATTACATTGTCTAGTAAAAAAAAAATTTTAACTGTCATACAAGTGCTAATCGAGTAAACGAATTTGTTCGCTGACCTAAGTTTTGTGACCCCTGTTTTTTTACAGTGGTTTGTTTTACCCCCCATAGAGACGTCATGGTTTTCTTATGGCATTTTCTATCAGAGCTTTTAAAGGGAGCATTTTATAGGGGCTATTTCATGGTGGAAAATCACATTAAAGTACGGGAAATTTATAATATAGTTAATCGACACAGCGTTTCTTTTAAGGACCTATATATAAACTTAATTATCCATGGTTCGTGTCCTTAAAAAAGAGAAAAAAGCTTTCTTGCGTTCTTTTTAACAGAGGTGGTGATTTTTTTTATATTGGAACCCAGAAATGCTAAATTATTCTCGAATACATCAATATTTCAAAAATCGTCAATACAACTGAGAATGGGTTGCAAAATTTTTAACGTAACAAAATGAGTCAAACAACTATTTTTTTTACAAATTTGAACATGTCTGATAATCGATGTTTTAACTGGAAACAAGGTGCACTCAGAACTGTATTTGCCGAATCCGCTGAATGAATCGAAACTGAGGTGCGCGCTTGCTTAACGTGAATGCCAACCATGAGTCATGACTGCGAATTGGGAATGATATTTTTCTCATATACTCTCAAAACATATAACCCAGATAGGCAATCTTTCATCATTTTATGGTATTTCAGAGGTCTCGTTCAACTCCTGGGCGACATATTGGATAAAACCAAGTAATTCTGAGCATTTTCCGATGAATACACATTTTAAACATATCCGGCTTATTAATTGGAATTAATGTATGCATGAAACCTAAAAGTGATATAGCATGATTGTGTGTATGTATAAATACAACAATTTTCAATACAATAACATGTATCATTAGAATAACATGTATTACTACAATAACATGTTTCACTACAATAACATGCATCACTACAATAACATGTATCCCTACAATAACATGTATTACTATAATACAATAACATGTATCACTGCAATAACATGTACGAGTATAAAATCACTTTTATTCGATACTCGATATACTCGTATACTATATACGCGAACCGGACAGTCTCAAAATATGCCAAAATTATGATAGTTCTCAAAAGTGTTTTAGTACAATATTTTTATTTTATTTAACACTTTTATTGCAAATACAATCTGGCGGGCTTATTGCCAGGTGGAAATATCTTCCTACCAACCAGACAAGAGTAAATGAAGCAAGTTACAAGGTCGCAAAAAAATATGCAAATGACTATCCATCCTCACGAAATCCATGAACATACATACGTGAGCATATGCCCATAAACCCCACAAAAACGGACAATCACCTGAACATTCCTTTTCATGTAAAGTAAGATATTATCAATCAAAGGAAAGGAAGGGATGGTGGAGAGTAAAGAAAAAGAAAAATCAGGAATGAAACACGTTATTTTACTGATTAGAAATTAATAATTTTTCAGTCGCTTCATAAAGTATGCCAAGGACGGAGCGAGTCTACCATTAGTTTATAACTGATTCCAGAGTCTCACTGCGTGGACAGTACAGGACGACGTAAAATATAAGAGTGGTCTTTGGTGTATAGGAGGGAAACTCAGACGTGGATCAATACTGAAAATAGCTGAATAAGTGGTGTATAAATGCGTGCACTCAGAAGAATACATGGGGTGACAATGTTTGATAGAATACGGAATGAAGTGATTATAGATGAGTGTGATCTTAAGACTGATGTGTTGACTAAGATGAAGAAAAATACGCTGAGATGGTTTAGGCATGTGGAATGAATGAATAGAAAAGCTTAACAAAACAGATATATAGTGCAAATGTGAGTGGAACGCTTGTTAAAGGAAGGCCAACAAAGAAAGTCAGAGAAATCGTAGAAGTTCTATGGACGTAGAAGAGGCTATGGATATATGTTGAGGTAGGAAAGTTTGACGCTATGTTCTCTCTGTCTACCCTGACAGGGAAATGGCACCAAGGTGTGTATGTATATAATAAGAATTTTCACGACTTCCCATAGAAATATGGCATCAAATATTACCCGCCTCTCCTAGTCAATGAGGCTTTATGGGACTGAATGAGGCTGTATGGGACATGATATATGAAACCGAAACAATGAATGTAAATTTAAGACTGATGAATGAAGAAGAATACTGTTGGAATGTGAATGGAAGGCGTTTGAGAGGAAGACGAAGGAAAGTATAGTTAGATCAAGTGTTTGATATTTTGAACGAAGGAAATGTAAAAAGTCAAAGAAATAGTAGGAGCTGTATTAAAAGGTAAATGAATATATAATATTATATATAAGAAGCGAAAAATGTGTGTCGCGTTACAAAATTCTGATGCTCTCTCCTTTCTGCCTACTCCGATAGGGAGATTACGTGATGGTATATATGTACTCGTATTTAACGTGTTTATTTCCTCTGTATGCCGACTCGTTCATAACGTTAATTCCATATGCATTACGCTCTGTGATCACACACGATGGGGCCTAACTCAATTATTTTGGACGCAGGCCCCTCTGTATAAAGGCATAAATACGTTGGTCAGATCCAGGGTGGTCAACCTCCCCCGCACAGCTGTCAAAAGCGTCCTTATGTGATGTGAATTTAGTAACGTTAGCCAATTCAGTTGGCTAAAATACTAGCTGAATCGAATTTTTAATCTAGAACCCACATATATTTTTTTTACATTATTACGTCTGGTTGGATTTAAAAATTAAAATTTTAAGACTGGTATTCACTCGAGACCTTTAACCAAGGTTTGAAGAGATTGCCACATAGAGGATCAGAACTTCGAGGTCGATTTCATACTCATCTAATGAATTAATTGTTCCGAATCGATTATTTTTCTATTTAGAAAAGTTATTTATAACACGAGCATTTGCCAAAATCTTGACCTTCTCGTACAGAGTGCGTTTTAAGTTCCAGGCCGATTGCGTTTGGCCGCCATTTTGATTTGGCTGTTATTTGTCAGTTCATATTTGATAATCGTGAAGAATGGTCGATAATATTTTATTATGGAGCATCTCATTCTTCAACAACGTATTGAAGTTATTAAAACATTTTATTTAAATAACTGTTCAATTGTGAATACGCGAAGAAAAGTGCGTGTTTTTTTTATTGTTTAAATCATGTGCCAAGCAAGTCAACCATTCAGCGTGTAATGAATAATTTTGAAAACTTGCATACACTAGGACATAAAGTAAAGTCTGGGCAACAAGGTAGCCAACATACGCCAGGAAAGATTAATGCAGTGAGCCAGAGTATTGGTGAACTTCCGTGCACCTTTCATCAACGCCGTGCACAAAAATTGGGAATGTCTCTATCATGTTTGTTAAACATTATCAAAAAAGATTTGCATTTTTATCCGTATAAAATTCAATTGACACAAGAGCTACTGGAAAATGGCCATAAGCGGCGGTGAGATTGGAGTGCTAGGGTATTGCAATAAAAGTGTTAAATAAATAAATAAATGTACTTGTAACAATATTAAAAAAAATACAAGTAGTAAATATTTAATTCATTACAATGTTGTCAAAGTGACAACATCGTTGGTCGTCCTCCTCTTTGGGAATTCAGACATTTAGATTTCTTCATTATATCAGAGAACTCCTCGACTCTCCGTCGAGGAGTTCTCTGATATAAGGAAGAAATAAACTATTTGACTATCCAAATTATTTGACTATCCAATTTCTCTCTGGCCATGGAACCTTTACTGGCAAACTCTTTGGCTTCAATTTTGTCTCTTCGCCCTGTTATAATTTTTGCGGCCACTGGATCAATCCGCATATTATATTATGTGATACTGCAATAGTAATCGAGTCAATATTTTTCGAGAGGAACTTCACTCAACCTTAACATATATTGGTTCATCTTCAAATCTAGTGGCGTCAAAAGATAGATTTGCTTTATTCAAAATTTTCTGTGAGAGTAATGGCAACCTGTTGGGCTATTTGAACTCCAGGCCTTACGCCTGTAGGGAACCACGGTCGTCGCTGAATATTGTCGCATACATACGGTCAATGACCGATGAAACGACCTTCGGATTCCTCGATAAATTATATTAAACAGTCCAAAGGTCACATGCCAACCATTGACGCCGGCCGAGCATCGCGCCGCATTCCATACTAGAGAGAGAACGCACCACGCTGTCTCGCCAGTTTCGTAAATAAAATATCACCCACATACGATATTAATCGTTTTCTGCATTCACAGAAGCGAGACGTAAGCATATCGCGAGCGCACTCTCGTGCACATTCCAAGAACATATAAATACCTACGCTACTATAAAAATAAACACTCTCTCTTTCCGCATTGCGATCTAACGTGTTTTATTTATTTATCAACAACCATCATCATCTCTTCCTTAACAACCATTCCGCTAAACGCCTCTTTAGAAGTATATTTACTGCGATGGAGTCATTTTCTTTCTCCTGTGATGCTGGACCTTAAGTTATTTCGTTCTCTTCAATATATCCAAAATATCAATTTACATTTCATGAATGATACTGTATTAATTAATGAATGCCTACACAGTAGATTTCTTCCATGGTGTGTTCTCTCGATGATAATTTGAAGTTTCCCAATTTAATGTCCGAACAGGACAGTATCAAAATATTCTAAAATGCTAGTCGTTAACACTATTAGGGTGCCAACTTTAATGTATGTGAATGAAACGTGGACGTGGAAAAGACTGAAAATAGCCAAATAAATATTGTAGAAACGCGTACACTGAAAATAACACGTGTGGTAACAATGAATGATGAAATTCAGAATCAAGTTATTAGGAATGAGTGTTAACTTGATATGTTGAATATGAAGAAGAAGAAGAGCTCGGTAAAGTGATTTGAGCATGAAGGAAGAATGAATGAAGAAAGGAAATAAATTTACAGAGAAATTGTGTGTAGAGAGTGGGTTTGAGAAGAACCAAGGAAAGTATGGTTGTTTCAAATGATTGATATTTTGAAAAAAAAAGGAAATTTAAGAAAAAGTGGCGTAATATTGTACGATTTTGTTACACTTTCGTTGTATACAGTACAACGTGGTGGGCGTATTGCCACGTGGCAATTTCTTCCAACCAACCAGAAAGATGTTAAAACTACCTTGAATGAAAACCAGAGTGGATTTTTTTTAAAGTCTAGGTTCCTCCAACCTCCGGGTTGGGAGACAAGCATTATGCCAACTAGGCCACAGAAGTCGTCAATTAAAATATATGTGTTGAGAGAGAAAATCCTGACCCTCGAACTTCTCTGCAACCCCATCAGGAAAACGCTGTGATTGTGAATATCGTACGCTACGATGTAAAATATCCTCAGATTGAGACGCTTTTTTTTACATTTTCTATATTTACCGTTGGGAATCGAACCCAAAATTATAAGGTGACAATGAGCGTCTGTTTAACTAGGCCACATTTGTTGTTAGTGTTTATAATAATGTTTATGTATCTGCCATTTCGCTAGCCTACTAGCCTCTTTTTCAGGTTGAACAAAATGCACTAACCAGTGTTTCGTTATATTCGCTCCTACACACTAGACTCGAAGTCTAGTCACGTCAGAATTCCGTTTGGCATGTACAAGCTCCGGGTTCATATCCCCGAGGGCGTCGGTTTGTTTTGTCGAGGGGGTGGCAAAGTGGTACGTTGCAATATTTTAACCGTAAGTTACTATTCACTTGTTTCATTTAGAAAACAAAAGTTTTCTTATAGGGTTTGATTAATTCATTTATATACTCGTATGAATGGTATCAATAATTTTATTTATTTCTGTAAAACTTGACATATTTCTGATTCTTCTTCTTCATGTGCTATATCCGGTCCCCGTTGATTGTATTGTATTACACTATCGTTGTATAAGTACAAATATTGCTTTTTAAAGTTGGCTTTACTGACAAGTTCTCCACCAAAAGAGTGTTACTGTGAGTTAAGAAGACTTGACTGAATTATTACTGTGTTTCGAAGGCTAAGAAGTTGGCCAACGTTTCAAATCTGACACAGTTATCATCCTCAAGACAATTGTATTATATTATAATTTGCTTTTATCAAACACTGTTTATTCCACTTTATATAACGGTGTAACCCTACCGGTTTCGAGGTTTTCACCTCATGATCAGAGAGAACTAACAAGCCGTCTTGTTTGTGCTCCCCTGATGTTCAGGTGAAAACCTTGTAACTGGTAGCGTATTGTAGTAAACCTTGTAACCGGTAGGGTAGGCTATACCGTTACATAAAGGGAAATAAAGTGTTTGATAAAACAAATTACAATGTCTTTAAACCTCCACAATGTTTACACTTTAACTATAAATCATATAATGCATTATATTATTTGTTAAACAATTACAATAAATACATAAAGTAATTGTAATTTATTTTTATCAAACACTGTTTATTCCACTTTTTTGTAACCGTATAACCCTACCGGTTTCAAGGCTTTCACCTCATCTACAGGGGAGCACAAACAAGACTTGTTTGTGCTCCCCTGAAAATGAGGTGAAAGCCTATGAGGTGAAATTTATTTTTATCAAACACTGGAATAAACAGTGTTTGATAAAAATAAATTACAATGTCTTTAAACCTCTACAACGTTAATGCCTTAACTATAAACAACATAATACATAAAGATGTAACATATGTTGAGGCTTTCGAGGTTATTGTATTTTATTACACGCGTTGTATACAGTACAACTTGGTGTCTTATTGCCATGCGGCAATCTCTTCCAACCTACCAGATAGATTATAAAGAGGCCTTAAGTGATAACCAGACTAGAATGATTTTTTTCTGGTTTCCAGCGAGATTTTAACTCCATCCTCCTGGCTGGGAGATGGGCTTCATACCTAATAGACCACGGAGGTTGTAATCACTCTTGAGAAAATACTTCTGTCTTTGACGGCGCAGAACAGCTCCTCGACTGTCCTGATACCTGTTCGTCCTCTGATGAGTTCACATTTCGAATGGGATGTCGGGTGTCAAAAATGCTCACTTTCGTCTACTTGACATTCCATTTTGAAGGCTTGTAATCAAATAAAATAATATATGTAACGTAAAAGCAAACACAATATCTTGTAGAGCAAAAAATTTTCTTTCGAATGACGTTTAACTTTTACCATTTTGTTTTACTTTTGGTACTCATTTTTAAATTTGAATAAAACGGACACAACTTATGTTAACACCCAATATAATTAAGATAACGAGGCGTGTTTAAGTGCTTTCTTTATAAACTTGTCAACAGTTAGTTGAATACCACCCTTTTTTTTCTTGATAAAGAGTTCTTTATCATGCTGTGTCTTTCTCAATCGCCCTACGTACTTGAGATATACGTTCTCCATTAGGATCACAGTCTTCCATGATAGTCACAAAATTGTCAAGATGCATTAAGGCTTCATTCATATTTTTGATAATCAAAGTCTTGACGATATTATCAGCTTTTTCTCCCTCACTTTCATTGTGTATTTCATTTAACTCTTGCTCAATTAAGTATTCATTTGACAGAGGTACTGAGTGAGATTCAATCAACTCAATAACATCTTCGTTGTTGACGTCCAAGTTTAGTTCATTCATTAGGCTAACTATTTCATCTGTGATAGTTTCCTGAGTTCCTTCAGAATTTATAAAATCACTCATCATTTGTGGGCATAATTGTTTCCAGCAACCTTCCATTGTTGACTCTTTTATTGTATTTCAGACCACGAGTCTCCAATATTGTTTATTGCGTTCCATATATTATATGTTAGTTCTGCCAAAAAAGTGAAAGCGACTGCATGGAAGCGAACAATTTTTGCATTATCGAAAAAAAACTTTAAAAAATTGTGCGAAATAGCGAATTGTGCTAAAGTAGAATCTGCGAAAGTCGAGGACCGCCTGTAATAATTTTTTATCACGCGTTGCCGAATAATAACAGTGTTACTTCTTATAAACAGATTAACCAATATTGATTTTTCACGAATGAACCTATTCAAAGATATTTATATAGATATTTTACTTTTAAGTGTTTCGTACAAGAACACGAAGTGTTTCATACAAGAACACGAAGTGTTTTAAATTGTAATATTTTAGTAATTTATTGTATAAGAGCGTTAACAAAGTTATTGCTGACTTACCCGGTTATAAATTTCGGATTTACTATTCCAACAGAATTTATGCCATTTCATGCGAAATTATTAACATTTAACCGAATTCACTCATTCGAATCCGATTTTATAAAGCAGAATATTATAATTTAAAATTATTTCTTGTTTCATGTGAAGTATGTGTGTCTAAGATTTATTTTCAACCTACGAAAGTACGATCATATAACTTCATCAGAAGGCATTGAACTGTTTGAATGTTAGAAATATACGCCAAATTCACATACTGTCTTTTGTATAATATCCTTAACTGTCCCGCCGCCCCTCTTATCTCTCCGAATTTTTTTAGCGTCTTTCCAATCATGGATTAGCGCTACGCTCAAAAATAGATTGTCTTTGGACCTTTCCAGTTCACCGCTCCTCTTTTTTTCGTCCATGCAGTGAGGCTCTGGAATCGGTTACAAACCAATATAAGACTCGCTCCGTCCTTGGCATGCTTTAAGAAGCGACTGAAAAAACTCTTAATTTCTAGTCAGTAAAATAACGTTTTTCATTCCTGATTTTTCTTTTCCTTTCCTCTCCACCATCCCTTCCTTTCCTTTTGATTGATGATATCTCACTTTATATGAAAAATTATATTCGGGTGATTGTCCGTCTTTGTGGGGTTCGTGGGCATATGCTCGCGTATGTGTTTGTGGATTTCATGGAGATGGATAGTCATTTGAATGATTTATGCGACCACGTAACTTGCTTCATTTACTTTTGTCTGGTTGGTTGGAAGACATCGCCGCCTGGCAATAAGCTCGCCAGATTGTATTTGAAATAAAAATAATTATTTTCTATTTAAATTTTTCTATCTTATATGGACTGATTAAATATATTTCCAATGATTGATAGTTAATTGTACAAGAAACAAATAGAGGTGACGTATTCGTAATTTTGTGAATAAATTATTTAATATTTATTTAACAGTTTACTGTATATTTATTAATTTTATTCAATTCAACGGTCAAATGAATTTTTTGATACACAGATTAAAAAAACATTAACATTTAGAATTTAGCATTGACATGTTAGTAGTGTTGTACAATAAGAAAAAAAAAACAATATAATTTGAACGATACAATAAAGCAAATCTATTCAATCCAATCAATTCATCCAGACAAGAACATATTATTTTCTATATATACGCTTGTAAATAGTCAAATCCATACAATTCAATCAATTCATCCAGACAAGAACACATTCTTTACTATACTCTTGTAAATAGTCAAATCCATATGATTCAATCAATTTATCCAGACAAGAACACATTCTTTACTATACTCTTGCAAATAGTCAAATCCATATAATTCAATCAATTCATCCAGACATGAACACATTCTTTACTATACTCTTGTAAATAGTCAAATCCATACAATCGAATCAATTCATCCAGACAAGAACACATTCTTTACTAAACTCTTGTAAATAGTTAAATCCATACAATTCAATCAATTCATCCAGACAAGAACACATTCTTTACTATACTCTTGTAAATAGTCAAATCCATATAATTCAATCAATTCATCCAGACAAGAACACATTCTTTACTATACTCTTGTAAATAGTCAAATCCATATAATTCAATCAATTCATCCAGACAAGAACACATTCTTTACTATACTCTTGCAAATAGTCAAATCCATATACTTAAAAAATTCATACAATATTGATTACTCAATTTGCGCAGTCTTGTTATTCAAGAGTTGTACAAATAATTATTTGAAATCCCTTCACTATGGAACAAAATATTTTGCCGAGTGGGCCTACAAGGAACGTCTAACATGACAAGGTGAGTTAGTTCCGGACTATTGAAATACGAGCTGAAAATCTTAAACAATGTTGTGAGGTCAAACATCTTTCTTCTATCTGACAAGGATGTAAGCCTCATCACTTCCAACAACATATCATAGTCCAACTCTTATTGGGGTCTGCAGTTTGAAGTTAACAATTTAAATTTGAGATCTGCAGTTTAAATTTGATGAAATTATTTCGAAGTAATAATACCAACCAGACACATGAATATAAACTTACGATACATAAATTATTTCGAAGTAATAATACCAACCAGACACATGAATATAAACTTACGATACATAAATTATTTCGAAGTAATAATACCAACCAGACACATGAATATAAACTTATGATACATAAATTATTTCGAAGTAATAATACCAACCAGACACATGAATATAAACTTACGATACATAAATTATTTCGAAGTAATAATACCAACCAGACACATGAATATAAACTTATGATACATAAATTATTTCGAAGTAATAATACCAACCAGACACATGAATATAAACTTATGATACATAAATTATTTCGAAGTAATAATACCAACCAGACACATGAATATAAACTTATGATACATAAATTATTTCGAAGTAATAATACCAACCAGACACATGAATATAAATTTATGATACATAAATTATTTCGAAGTAATAATACCAACCAGACACATGAATATAAACTTATGATACATAAATTATTTCGAAGTAATAATACCAACCAGACACATGAATATAAACTTGCGATACATAAATTATTTCGAAGTAATAATACCAACCAGACACATGAATATAAACTTATGATACATAAATTATTTCGAAGTAATAATACCAACCAGACACATGAATATAAATTTATGATACATAAATTATTTCGAAGTAATAATACCAACCAGACACATGAATATAAACTTATGATACATAAATTATTTCGAAGCAATAATACCAACCAGACACATGAATATAAATTTATGATACATAAATTATTTCGAAGTAATAATACCAACCAGACACATGAATATAAACTTATGATACATAAATTATTTCGAAGCAATAATACCAACCAGACACATGAATATAAATTTATGATACATAAATTATTTCGAAGTAATAATACCAATCAGACACATGAATATAAACTTATGATACATAATCACAAAAATTATAATAAGTTTGTACAAATTTCATGAAAAAAAATATAACAATAAAAATGATATATCATCGATCAAAGAAAAGAAAGGTATGAGGAAAAACGAGAATGAAACACTTAACGTTAATGTAATTTGTTTAACACTGTTTATTCCACTTTTTATAATAAACGGTGTTTGATTAAACAAATTACAATGTTTTTAAACCTCCACATAGTTAATGCCTTAACTATAAATAATATATAACCTTAATGACGACCTCCGTGGCCGAGTAAGACGTTTGTTTTTCGACCCGGGTTCGTTTCCTATTGGAACCCATATATTTTAAAAAGCAATCCAGTCTGGTTTTCACTTAAGGTCTCTTTAACATCTTTCTGGTTTATTGGAAGAGATTGCCAGACGGAAATAAACCCGTCAGGTTGTACTGTATACAACGAAATATTTATACAAATCAATTGATTTGAAATTCAAATATTTTATAATCACTTATATAAACCTTCCAATGGCGGAGCAAGTCTAACATTACATTAGTTTGTAACTAGTTCCAGAGTATCGCTGATAGACAGATAAAGGACTATATAAAAAAAGAGGAAGAGGGATGAACTGAGAAAACCAATAAACAATCTCTGCTTTATTGAAGCGTAACTGCACGATCGGAAAGACGCTTAATATATGTATAGACAGGATATAAGGGAGTGATATAGTGATTTTAAATAGATTTCGATAGGAATACTACCTTTTGCAGGTATTGTATTTTCTTCGCATAGGTAACTCCGAAACTACCCTTAAAATTTAATAGAAAATACATTAATTTATTACCGGTGTATAAGAAATGTTTCAAATAGAATTATACACTTTGTTTGAGGGAAATGACCGAGTACCTGTAGGGTACCATTAAACAGCAAGTAGCCTTTTTTAACCTGTAGGCAGGGCCGGAAAGGCTTTTTATATCAAATATAAAAGATTATTTAACCAGCGTTTTCTGTTTTTTTTTGCTTATTTATGTAAACAGAAAGTAGTTAAAAATCATGCAAAAGATACAAAAGGCATTGAAAAATTCTCTTAGACGTTGTATGAAAAAAGGTTAAAATTTAATACTTCAATAAGCAAATTAATGGTTGTAAGAAATTCAACGACATTTTGTTTCCATTTCAATTATTCATAATATATTTTCTCTAAAACACAATTTATCATGTTACTACTGAAAGATTCAGATGCAAAAGGGTTAACTTCAAGCGAAGTTAAATCAAGTTAGAATTTAACTGCTCCATATTTTGGTTAACTTTAACTGCCATGTCGGTTTTGAAACAGGAAATTTCATCCTGTTAGTTGTTTTGTTTATTCGTTAATACAATGTATCATAACTGTCTTATTGTCGTCATTAAATGGATTAACAGTTCATATAACTAAAATTATAGACATCCATCTCGTGTCTTATTAGAATATTGTCAGTTAAAGTTTATAAGTTAAATATTCAATTAACTAAATTCAAATTAAATTTAATAGAAGTTTTAATACTCTTAAAGTTCTTGATTGAAACATAGTAATTGATTGAAACATAGTACGTGATTGAAACATTTCTTTAAAATATACAAGTTTTTTATTTAAATATACAAGCATCACTAAAATAAATAATTAAGAGCTCACGCATTCGTGGTAGCCTGGGAGTCACTGACATAAACAGTAAGCTGGAAGAGCGACAGCTGAGATGGTACTGGTACATAAGACGGAGACCACCAGACCATACTGTAAATCAGGCAATGTCTGTGGATCTTCCTCGACAGACGTCCAGAGGAAGACCAAAAAACTCCTGGATAAATCAATGCTCCAAAATCCTGCAGAGAAACGGCCTAGATGAAGGTGACACCCAGAACCAAAGAACATACAGTCTGAGAACGAGAAGAACTGACCCCAACGCACATAAGCAATGAGTTGGGACAGTGCCAGGAAGACGAATATAGAAGATACAAGTTTTTTATTTGGATTTTTTGTTGGATATGATTTTAATGTAGTTATTGTTAGAATTATTATTGTTATGGTTATTGTTAGACCTGTTCCGGGTTGTGCAAGATAGAGAAGCCTTTGCCAGAGTGATTGCCAACGTCGGGGAGGACCTGATAGGGCACGACAAGAAGAAGAAGAATTGTTAGAATTGTCTTATGATAGCTTAGGATTTTATTTATCTTAAGTAATATATATTTTTTTCTGGATGACTTCATCGCGTATACAACATCTTCTTGATAGGGATGCTTTATCAGCTATGATTGTTAGTATTTTACCAAAAGATATCATAAAATATATTGGTGTCTGTTTTGATGATGAACTGTCCTAAATAAGGCGATGATGCGTCTAAAATTGTACATATTCTCAATTCCTTTCTACAAATTGGGGGCGGAGGACACTGGAAACATCAGGACACTATAAGAATAAATAAACAGCACATACGATCGAAGATTTTTAGATGCAGATCTCCAAAATTTTCCTCGAACGTCCATGGATCTTTCTGTGTTATAAATGTGGAAGTGTTTCCGCGTATGAATTAGGCTCAACAAGTACGTCAAACTGTGAAAGTTCACAAGTTGCAGTTTTTTTTATCGTATGGAACACCCTTCAATATATAAGTGTTTCAGACATATTAAAGACCGTTGCTGGATGACAATATAATCTTCACCCCCAGTAATAGAGCCTTTGAGTTAAGAACCTCTTTTGGAATAGGCACGGAATTCACGGTTCGCGTCATGTATAACGTGATAGCAAAACAATCGCTCGGCTAGTTCGAGAATTGTTATCAAACGAACTCTTTTACCCGACTGGTCTTCTGATTTATTTTGGGTGCCATCAGGAATCGTATACGAAACCCCCGGATGGAAGTCAAAAATCTTATCACTAAGCTACATAATGAGAGGCATATGATATATTTTTATTTAACTGGTCAACCATGGAAAAAATATATGACAAAGAAAGTTACTGGTTAAGAAAAAAGTTAATCGACAAAAAATTTCAGTAAAAAGCTTTATACATAAGTTTAATTATTAATAATCCTTGTCCTTAGAAAAGAGGAAAGGACTTTTTTACATTATTTTTACCAGGGGTGGTTTTAAAAATCGCTCTGTCTCGCTCTCTCTCTCATATTTGAAACCATCTGCTATTTGCATGGTTTCCACTTTGGTCCGGAAAACAATGATATCCCTTATTCAACCCCCCTTTTCTGCCCCTCCCCATCTTTTAATATCATATTATCGATAAGCCAGAAAGGCGCACTATCCTCTCGAACCACCCTCGATCCCTATGAATATCGGAAAAGCACAAATACATAATAATTATCCCTTAATATTAACCCCTGGAAACATCATAATTTTATATGAAAATACGCACACCACCTGTTTCGATTGCATTGCCTTCCGAGGGTTGCTTCCAACCCTCCTTATGTTGAATGAATTATCCCGAAGAATATTGATATTGAGGTGGGGATGCTTTTAGATGAGTAATGAAATTAAAGCACCCTTTATATTTGTAGCGATTGCAAATCAATACATTGTCTGCTATTGTTCTCAAGAAAACAGAGGGAATATTAAATTAAATTACGAATAATGTTGTAAAGACAGATGGACAAAGTTTTAACGTAGAATACTTGTGTCGAATATTTCTTGAAACGCAATAATTTCCGAGATAAATTTTCATCTCACTCGAAACGGACAATATCAAAATATACTATGGTGATAGTCCACATCAGTATTTTAGTACCACTTTTGATCTATGAAAGAGAAACGTGGACGTGGAAAAAAGACAAATGATTCCTAAGAAATAATTTGTATTAATACGTACACATATATGGCATTTTTTCATTAATTTGTTCTGCATGTCCAAACTATCTCAGAGTAATTGTCTTCATTCTTCTTCATTCATCAGTCTTAAGTGAGCATTCATTGTTTCAGTCTTATTTATCAAGTCCCATGCAGTCTTATTTATCAAGTTCCATTCAGTCCCATAAAACCTCATTGACTAGGAGAGGCGGGTAATATTTGATGCCATATTTATATGCAAAGTCGTGAAAATTCTTATTACATACATCCCTGTCGGGGTAGACAGAGATAACAGAGTGCCATGTTTTCCTACCTCAACATATATCCATAGCCTCTTCTACAATACATCCAGACAATTTCTACGATTTCTCTGACTTTCCTACGTTTCCTTGTTTCAGGATATTATTCACTTTATCCAATCATACTTTTCTTGGGCTTCTTTTAACAAGTGTTCCACTCACAATTGCACTATTTATTAGTTTTGTTAGTATTTCTTCACTCATTCGTTCAACGTGTCCAAACCATCTCAGCGTGCTATCCTTCATCTAACTTAACACATCAGCCAAAAGTTTAAATTCATCCCTTATTACTTCATTCCACATTCTGTCATACATTGTCACTCCGTGTCGGCCATAAGTACACGCATTTATTCGGCTCCTCTCAGTCTTTTTCCACGTCCACGTTTCACTTCCACACATCAAATTTTGCACCAAAATACTATTGTGGACTATCATCTCAGTAAATTTTGATACTGTCCGGCTCGAGTAAATATGTTTCAGTCTAATGAAAAATCAAATTGATTGTAAAAACTCATACCAAGAATATCTCTCAATGTTCCAGACATATTGTTTCGTATTAACAGTATTTAGGGGTGGGGTTCACGCCACAAGTTATGGATTTTTCTCCCCTTTCCGCGATTGCATAGATTGGGGACATATTTAGTTATTCTAGGGGTTAGCTGAAATCAGGAATATTTGAGATCCGTCAATGTGATTCCTTTCATTAGTTTTCATGTCCACGTTTCGCTCCCTTACATTAATGCTTAGTTCTAATATATGTCGTTTGTTCAAATTTCCGTTTAATATGTCGTTCCACCTTTTCGTCTAGAGCAGGGGTCTCCAAACTACAGCCAGCGGGCCAACACCGGCCCCCGAGAACGACCAATCCGGCCCGTCATAGTTTATTTTGATTACATTGTAAAATTTGCCACGGCTTTGTCACCTCCTTCACTTAACTTCTCTACTATCTACAAGATGTCACTACTATACATTTAGAATGATCGTAAGTAGTCGTAACAATACGTAACGCACAGCACGCGCATCGGCTATCTCCGCCGCAATGAAATGTCCTTGACACTTGCCCGTAAGTACCAACCGAAATTGCGAACGGAATGGAGTCCACCCCCGAACCCTGCGCTATAGATACCTCACTTGCCGGCTAGTCCTAATACGAAAATTTGCGCGTAATTTAAAACTACAGTACAGTACCCGGCGGTAAGTAATACACATCGGGCTTAAGAAAGAGACTGTCGTCCATAATCGGCTAACTTCGGCTTTGTAGAGCGTCGTCTCTGTTTTAATTTATTTTTTAAAAAGTATATATTTGACCGAATTCATAGGTATCCTTATACCCCTGAAGTCTAGTATGATATCGAGTGACCATGCACTCCATAATTCTAGTATTTCATCATCTATGGAACAATACGCCATTACGAGGGATTTGAGAATTATTATGCATGGAAGAAAAATAATCTATAAAATAAAAATAATATATATCACAGCTGGGATCTTGTTATAAATTTACTAACATACAAGTACCCGGCGGTAAGTAATACACATCGGGCTTAACAAAGATACTGTCGGCCATAATCGGCTAACTTCGACTTTGCAGAGCGTCGTTTCTGTCCCTAGAACGCTTGACAACGACTGACAAATCGCGACGGAACACGTTAACCGATTATGGCCGTATGTTGGTATGATGAGCTACCTAGGTCTTGGGACTTGTCAGTGGAGGAGTCAGTGTGGCCCTTAAGCTAAAAAGTTTGGAGACCACTGGTCTAGAGCATACATACCAAATACCAAAGTTTTTCTACTGGGATTGAAAAACTTTCGTCTTACCAACAAGGTTACCATTTAACAACCAGTTGACTATGGAAGTCATTATAGAGATATTTATAGTTCAGTTCGATCTCACCAACACCCACGCTGTTGTAGATGACGCAATAAGTCCCCATCCAGCGCGGTCTACACTTGAATATTGATATCTCCTTTATTTTTTTAAAAGCGCGACGTCACATAGTGACGAAGAAGGAACTGCCCAAAGAGACTGCTCCTCCGGTGACGACACACTTGATTGTGAAAATAAAAATAGCCGCGACAGACTAGATCCGGCATCACGAGGGAAGGAAAATGACTCGCAGCATAGTAAATATACTTAGAAAGCGGCTTAAAAACTGGGGTTCAAATCTCCCAATACGTTGACAGTACTTTCACAGAAAACTTCAAATGCAACAAAACTATTCTTTGACATTACTTAATCGTAATAGTCAAGCGAGAAAAATAAAGAAATATTGATTGCTGTGTTAAATTTTTTTTTTATTAAATCTTCCAAAATGATTTATTATCTCTATTTATTCATTGCAAAGTTTACCCAACCTCTCGCCCCGCCTGACTTAGTCCCACATGTGTTATGTTTATCCCGTCCCCTAATCCCGTCAGGATAAACACAAAGCGCCACCCCGCCCATGTCAAATTAGCCTAATGGCTGTCAGATAAACATATAAATATTTTATGTTTTCGAAATTTCTCAGTGATTTATAGGATTTTCTTTCTCTGTATGAGTAGGCAGAGAGGATAAATTGCCATATTTTCCGATTTCAACACAGATCCTTAGCCTATTCTACAACTATCCAACTTCTACAACTTTTACGAATTCTTTGTCTTTCTACATTTTGTTCTTTCAACATATCATTCACTTGATCCAACTATATTTTCTTTGATCTTTCTCTCACTTGCCTTCCACTCACGTTTCTACTCACAAGTATTTCGTCATTCATTCGGAATTAAAAAAGAACAGATATTGCAAGAGTGAAATTTTGGTTTTAGTTGGTAGGAATCTTTGCAACACTTTAAGGGAATGAAGACTGAAGAAGGTCCTTCGGCTTACCTAATTCATTTGATCTCGCCATGAGAGAGTGTTATCTGTTAGCACTCCTAGCTGGCACTCAAACTAATATTTAGTTATTATTATTATTATTACTACAAATGACAAGAAATATACATAATTTGCGAAAAAAACAAAAGGTAATTTAATTTGGACATACATGGTACAACTATTGACGGTACAACTATTAAATTAAAGCTAACTAAACTATTCGATTAGAGTGTTTCAATTTTTAATTATATTTTAATCAACATGAGTGTCTCATATTAAAAATATGTCTTACCAACAAGGCCATGGAGATCGTTCAAACATGATGATGGTGAAAGTAAAACAAGCATGCTTTTCCCTCCACCCTTTTCTCTTTAGAACTTTAAGCAACTTTCTCGCATTATTATTGTTTGTTGACACGACTCCTCGGTCTTGTGTATAAATAACCGGACTCGGAACTCTTAAGCCAGTGTTGCTCGAGTCTGGTGCGACATTACTCATCGTGGACTCAACCTTCCCCCAAATATTTTCTTTTATTCTTAGTTGGATAAACAGTGTTAGGAAAGACTCCAGTACAGTTGTTGTTATCACTGCTCTACCAGTAACACTTTCAAACCTGGGACGAATTTTCAATTTTAATTATTTATTTATATTTAATATTTATTGATATTCGTTAAGTCATGTATTATTCTCGATGCACGCTCTGTCTTTTTCTACGTCCGCGTTTCACTCCCATACATCAAAGTTGGCACCAAAATACTGTTATTATCACTCATCACTAAGACACAACTATGGATACCAAATATAATTATGAAACAAAAGCTGATTAATTGGAATAAATTCCTTTAAAGCAATAAATCCACCACATGTACTCGTATTTGCATGAACTCCTTAAATAAATATGTTGTGATTTGTTTAGTCAAACACTGTTTATTTCACTTTATATAACGGTATAATCCTACCGGTTTCAAGGTTTACACCTCATCATCAGAGGAGCACAAACAAGACTTTACTTTGATAATGTCAAGTAAATAAATTATACTTTTATTTGTTCTTCTTCTCCCTGGCTCCATCCTAACTCATTGTCTGCGAAGACTGTTGGGGTCAGCTCTCCTCGTCCTCAGGTTGTATGCTCTTCTGTCCCGGACTACGTCCCCCAGGTCGTGCCTCTGCATCAGGTTATCTTTTTGCACCACCCATGAATTCTTTGGTCTTCCTCTGGTTGTTATTCGTGGAAGATCCATGGAGATTGCCTGGTTCACAATGTGATCGGGTGCTCTGCATCCAACGTGCCCACACCATCTCAATCGCCTCTCCTCCATCTTACTGTTGATGTATGTATCACCTAGGCTTCCACGAATGCGTGAGCTTTTTATTTTGTCTCTTAGGGACACGCCAGCTGACCATCTTAGCATGCGCATTTCAGCAGTTTCTAGTTGTCCAGAGTATACTTTTATTTGTTGAATGAATAATTAAATCACAAATCTCATCTTGATTTGTAAAACATCATAATAGTGTCTCATCTCACGTCTTGTTTGTGCTCCCCTGATGATGAAGTGAAATCTTTGAATCCGTTAGGATTATACCGTTATATAAAATGAAATAAACAGTGCTGGACTAAACAAATTATAAAGTCTTTAAACTTCCACAGTGGTAATGCCTTAACTATAAATAACATATTTAATATTTAACAATAAAATATCTCAAAGGTTATGGGTTAAAGAAATGAGTGTGATAAAAAGTGTGTACGATATATGGGTTAACTTAGAAACAATGAAGTAGGTTGATGAGTTCTGTTACCTAGGCAGTATGTTTACATGTGATGGGCGAGTTGAAAGGGACATTGACAGAAGGGTAGCGATAGGAAACAAGGTAAACGGAGCACTTAATGTTATATACAACAACCGCGCAATATCAACAGTTGCAAAAATGACAAATAATAATAGTGTGCTGGTGCCTACCTTGATGTATGGAAGTGATACTTTGACTTGACAGAAGAAGGATAACAGTAATTTTTTTGGTTTGGAGATACGTGTACTTAGGAAAATTTGTGGAGTGACAATGTTTGAAAGAAGGCGGAATGAAGACATCGGTAAATAAAATGAACGTTTGACGCAAGATGAAGAAAAGAACTTTAAAATGGTTTGCACATGTGAAAATAATGAATACAAGTCAGAAGTGCAAGGTGTGCGTGGAGGAGGTACACCGAAGAAAAAGTTGCTGGACCAAACGGACTAGATTTTGAGAGAAGGTAAATTGAGAAGTATGAATAATAGAAGATTGTGCATGACAAAATGTATGAATGTAGAGGAGGCAAAAGTTGTATGCCTGAAATTAAATGTTTGAAGATCTGGTCTCTCGCGTAACTTGCTTTATTTACTTTAGTCTGATTGGTAAGACGATATTTCCGCCTGGCAATAAGCCCGCCAGATTGTTTTTTTTTAACAATGAAGTGTTAATAAATAAATTAAGTATGGCACTCTGTCCTGTTTATTTATTTATTTTTATTTATTTAACACTTTAATTGCAAAACAATCTGCCGGGCTTATTGCCAGGCAGCAATCTCCTCCAACCAACCAGACAAAAGTAAATGAAGCAAGTTACATGGTCGCATAAATCATTCAAATGACTATCCATCCCCACGAAATCCATAAACACATAAGTGAGCACATGCCCACGAACGCCACAAAGACGGACAATCATCCGAACATTATTTTTCATATAAAGTGAGATATCGTCAATCAAAAGGAAAGGAATGGATGGTGGAGAGGAAAGGAAAATAAAAATCAGGAACGAAACACGTTATTTTATTGACTAGAAATTAAGAGGTTTTTCAGTCGCTTCTTAAAACCCTCCCCCCTCTTTGCCTCCTCCGACTGTATATTAATATTTACTACGTATGTATATATAATATAATCCGATAAGAAGTAATATCTATTTAAATTGTCATTAAAATTAAAAACAGACTTTCGATATTAATTTTTCTCGAAGATGAACGTGTTAAGGGGGCTTTGTGTATTTAGGATACCGAAAGCCTAGTCTACTCGCAGTGTGTTTTTGCAGAAACCCTATTTGTACCCTGGCCAGATCACCGCATGACTCAAAACAGACGCCTCCACCCCCACCCCTGTTCCACTACATCCTTAATTTGAAGATCGGGGGTGGTTCGTTTAGGGAAGGAGTCTGTCTCGCCATTTCATATACGTATGTACTTTGCCTTCAAGTATATAGGTAAATTATCGTACATAGTAAATCGGTTGCTGATCCGGATCTTGTAACGGTCCATCGGCGATTTTTGAGATGTCATAGAAAGGAATTGCTAAGTGTTTTTAGGTCTTACAGTGATGTATATAGATTTTTTTGTTGACTTTCAATCTTCAGGTTCGCAGATATACCATGTACTTCTTTATACAGTCTTGAACGGTCTTGTGAACTCACCTGCGACCCTGGAACGTGTTGATTTAAGTGTTCCGTCTCACTCTTTAAGAAGAACTGCTTTATTCAGAGTAGCAACGTTTAGAAGTAAAATCAGCTTCTATAACCCAGTAATAAGAATGTGTCGAGAGTACTCTGATAGTGTTGAACTAAATTAGAGATATTTAGTTCAACACTGTCAAAGTTTAGGAGGATGGTGGCTTAATTAACTGAGGGATGAGGGTTTGCTTTTTTTCTTTATATGTACTGTACATTATTTGCAGCATTTTCGCTGACCTGTATTGTATTACACTTTCGTTGTAAACATTACAACCTAGCGGGTGTATTGCCATGTGGAAATCTCTTCCAACCAACCAGAAAGCTTTTTTTTACAGATGCTTGTGAAAACCAGACTGGAATCCTTTTTTAAAAAATCTTGTTCCAGAGGAATTTGAACCCGCGACATCCGGGTTGGGAGACAAACGTCTTAGTAACTAGGCCACGGAGGTCGTCTATCTGCTGATAGAACGGAACTGTGCATAAGATAAACAATGATTATTAGGATTTGAATCCTTGCTTTTGTAAATGATCTTGATTAATTTCCTATAAATGCTCTTTTGAAAAATAAAAATAGTTTTCTTGTAGTAGATTAATTGAAAAAGACGTTGGAAGAAAGGCAGTGAGTGGTAGGGAACAAGATAACGGAGTACTTAATGTATTATACAACAACCACACTTGATCAAAAATAGCAAAAATGACAATGCACAGTCTGTTGATCCACCTTGTCATAAGGAAGTGAAACTTAGACATGACAAGAAAGATATAAATAAGTTTGATGTTGTGGAGATGCCTTCACTAAGAATTATTTGTTGAGTGTTAATATATGATGACCTCCGTGGTCTATTAAGTAAGACGCCTGTCTGTCAACCCTGAAGGTAAGGTTAAGTTAAGTTAGGTTCAAATCCCGCTGGAACCCAGATTTTTTTCAAAAAACGTATTTCAGTCTGATTTTTACTTAAGACCTTTTTTACATATTTCTAGTTGGTTGAAAAATATTACTTCATGACAATAAGTTGGCCAGATTGTACTCTATACAACGAAAATGTCATACAATACAATACAATGCGAAAGAAGGCGGAAAAGATATTTGGTTATATGAATAAAGTGGATATTTTTACTAAAATGAAGAAAGAAGCTTTAAGAACTAGGTAAACATATAGGCAATATCTGCTTGAGCGTAGTTTAAGTCCGCTTTTGTTGTTTACCTTATTTATTGTCATGCGGTAACCCAACCAACCAAAAAGATTTCTAAAGAGGCCTTTAGTGAAAACCAAACTGACAACCCTTTTTAAAAAAATCAGGTTGTGGGGAGAATAGAACCCGCAATCGCCGAGATAGAAGACATGCGTCTCACCAACCAGGCAACGGAGGCCGTCATATATGAACAGTCCAAAATACGCATTCCGTCTTAAATTCATATAAAAAATAAATTTGTATACAATATTCTAACACCATCTAAATTCGATAAGGGATGCTGTTACCAATAAAATTCATCCCCTATATTTTGCGAGGGTTGGGTTCGCTACTTAATACTGTCGCTGTATTTGCAAACATCGAGATAAAAGTATTAAGAGAGAGATGCAGGGTGATGCGGGGGTTGTTTATGTCCTTAGGGTGGAGTTTTATCTATTAAACTCTGCCACACTTCGAACGTGTGCTCAAAATCGTTTGGCAGTATCGCCTGCACGCGTGCAAGATTTGCAACCTTGTTGCAATTTTCTTTTTATGTTTACGATGTCGTAATATAAATGTACGTACATAAAATAAAAAAAAAATTTAAAGAAATTTTCATGAATTTCGTTAAAAGTTAGGGGTTTTTTTCCATAAAAGGGTGCTGTTTTATCGTCAATCTTTAATCTAAATTTTTTTTGTCAAGGGTCTATACAACTTCCGCACAGAATTGTGCCACCCGCAGAATACTGGAAGTTCCACGAATTAAGTCCTCTTCCGTACAAGACATTGGGTCCCCTCTATCTTATCGATTGCACCCCCATTCTCGAAAATCCTACTTCAATGAATTATATTTTTCATCGCGAGCTCAGTGCTAAGCGTCGTGGTCCTGTGCTGTGAATGTCTGGGACTTGGTGTACCATATGTCTCAATCCTTCCTGGCTCTGTATCATGCTGAACGCAGCATCTAAAGTGGATCCTGTTAACTCATTTATTTGATCCGTTCATCATAGAACACCTTATTTTCACTCGTTTTCCCTCAACTGTACCCGAGATCAAACTTATTTGCCTTTTCTGACAACATTCCCATAATATGAGCGGATCCTGTATGTTGTCAGAAAGTATTTCGATTGCCAGTGTATTCTTATTTTCTTGTCAGACACTATACTACTACCGCCCAGAATTCTACCACCTGGATAGCACTGGGCGTTTCACGAGTGAAGTCCTCTTCGATATAATACATCGGGCTTGTTAGGTGCTGTAGCAAGTGCCCCATAGACTGATACTTACTGCAGATACAGAAAGTCCATCCATCACACAATATTCCTCATTTTACCATGATGTCTTTGGCTCTTTCGATTTCTGTGCGAAGCCTGTAATTTCAAGGTCTCTCAGGGCCAGACCCAGGTCGTAATGCCTCGTCATGCAAAATCAACCCACTGTATCCAATGATCCCCTCCACTCTTTCGTCATCAGATGGTTGTTCCATTTCCATGATATCGTTTACCTTACCCATTTAAGGGAGTATTTAATAACTGTATCTCTTAAGATAATGTAATGATGACCTCAATGGTATTCTTTGTAAAGCGTCTGATTTCCACCCTGGGGTTTCGAGTTAAGTTCCCATTAATACACGCATTCTTAAAAAAATGTTAAAGTTTTGTTTTCATTTATGACCTTAATGACCAAAAACGACAACTTGATGACCTCCGTAGCATAGTGATAACATTCTTGATCTCCACCCGGGGTGGTTTTTGGTTCGATTTCCTGTAGTACCAAAAACAAGGGTACCAGTCTAATAAAATAGTTTGTCTGGTAACAATACTCGCACGCACACACACACACCACACATTTCACGCCACAGGATCAGCAACGGAAAAAGCTCTATCATAGTACCCCACCCTATTGGATCGATTTGGAACACCAGATTTATTGAATGAAGAAGAAATTCACATCAAA
This sequence comes from Odontocerum albicorne, assembly GCA_949825065.1. Classification (NCBI taxonomy): domain Eukaryota; kingdom Metazoa; phylum Arthropoda; class Insecta; order Trichoptera; family Odontoceridae; genus Odontocerum; species Odontocerum albicorne. The sequence continues at coordinate 6,555,601 of OX463866.1, read as the reverse complement.
GTTCTTGTTCTTTCTGAAGGAGCATCTCTAAGACACAGTTCAATGGAGACATCCCATTAAGGGACTTTAACACAAAGAGACGAAGTTTGAAATCAATCCGTTCGCGACACTTTAAAGCCAGTGTAGACTTTCGAAGAAGCGGACCAATATGGCAATATTTCTGACTACCATATATCAACCTAGCCAGCTACATTGAAAACAGACTGGAGTCTAGAAGTTTGTGACTCAGGCAAACTAGAATTATTTACTTATGTTTATTTATTTTATAATATTTTGAATCTGACAATGATAGTGATTTCGAATCCCGAGTTAGAGCGCCCTTGAGAAGAGTTTGCTCCCCAAACGGCGCTATATAAATGATCCCTTTATTATTGTTATTATTATATTACAACAGCAAGATGGAGGAGAGGCGATTGAGATGGTATGGGCACGTTGGACGCAGAGCACCCGATCACATTGTAAACCAGGCAATCTCCATGGATCTTCCTTGAATAACAACCAGAGGAAGACCAAAGAATTCATGGGTGGTGCAAAAAAATAACCTGATGCAGAGGCACGGCCTGGGGGACGTAGCCCGGGACAGAAGAGCATACAACCTGAGGACGAGGAGAGCTGACCCCAACAGTCTTCGCAGACAATGAGTTGGGATGGAGCCAGAGAGAGAGATTATTGTTATTATTTATTTCTTTCGCACGCGAAATAAAGAAAGATTACTTGGCAAGTAGTCATGTATATAACTTGAACTCAACTTTTCGCCTATCTATTAAGCATATTTAAATTGTATCATAAAATACATGACCGCTCAATAACACACAAGACGCACAAGAACCCACGATTTGCTACTTCCCTCGAATAACACAGGCATTCAGCCTAGTATTCGTGGGTATAAGGATACCTGTGACTTCGGTTATATATATTCTTTCAAAAACGAGAGAAAAAAAACCTGTCATTAGATCCAGTACAGCGGTGTGGCCAGAGATTTTGCTCATGTGCAACGGTTCACTTAAAAAATCAAACATCAAAGCACAACTTCAATATCCAACAGAATTGACGTTGGAATGGTGAGGTGATCCTCAACAACGACAATAATTCAAATCGTAAATATTGTATTGTAAATTGTAAATAAATAAATAATGCCTGAAAACATAGATATTATTTTGCTTAAAAAAGTATGGCATTTAAGTGGTTGATAATCCCTAAAAGCTTTTCCTTTAAATACCAAATTGGAATAATATTTATCTCAGTAAGTCTATATAGAAGTTTAGCCACAATGGAGAAGCTTACAAATAACGCTCTCGATTCATACTTTAACCCACAATGATATTGTAACAAACACTGGCTGGCCGGGGGACGCGCCCTAAACCTTCCCCCGCTTAGATAAGACTAATAACTGGGATTTCATCCCCTATAAGTAGATAACAAAATAAACACGAACAGACAGACACACAAATACGTGCTTTTATATATTATACGATATACAGTGCAGGGGAATTACTGAGAATTTCGTTATTATATTATCAATACGAAATAGTGATATACAACATCTGTATACGAGTATATATGAAAATGGCAATTTATATTTATTTAAGGCTTTCATGCAAATACATGTGGCCGATTTGTTCCTTTAACACGTTCACTGCGTATAAAATACTTAATGTCATACAGCGATGCTGAAAATTCGCGAATTTTTGAAAACCCATAACTTTGTTAAAAATCTAATTCTACTTTCTATTGAAACATCATATACAAGTGTATTCCTTCGTGTCTTCAAAACACATGAAACCGGCGACGAATCCTTATCGGGAGACGTTTATGAGTGCACTCAACATTCAAGGCTATTTTGTATAGACACGGGAGCCGTGTTCGACGCAGTGAACGTGTTAAAGAAATTTATTCATATTTACCAGCATTTGTTTCACAATTATTATTGGTATTTTTTTACATAAATATGTATGTGATAATAAGAAAAACAGGGGCAGGTTAATAAGTCGTGTTATTTGAACAGTATCTTTAAGTGTGATAGGGGAATTGAAAGAAACATTGAAATAATAGAAGTGACAGGGAACAAGGTTAACGGAGCACTTAATGGTACATACAACATACGCACAATATGTAAAATAAATAAAATAATGACAATACTTAAAGGGTTGGTGTCGGCCTTGATGTATGGAAGTGAAATTTAGACTTAGCAGTAGAAGGATAGAATTTGCGGAGTTTCAATGTTGAAAAAAGGCGAAAAGAACTTTAATGTTTTTGTGGTTGATTGGAAGAGATTGGTGCATGACAATATACTCGCCAGATGTTAAGTTACGTTGACGATGTTACGTGACGATGTTATGTGGTACGATGTTACGTGACGTTATTGTATTATATTATACTTACGTTCTGTGCAGAACGTAAGTATAATATAATACAATAACGTTTAAAATTCGGAATGATTTTTATAACTTCCTGTATAATTCACATACTGTCTCTATTGTATAATATCCTTAACTGTCCCGCCACACCCTCTTATCTCGCCGAAAATGTTCAGCGTCTTTCCAATCATGGATTAGCGCTACGCTCAAACAGAGATTGTTTATTGGCCTTTGCAGTTCACCGCTCTTCTTTCTTTACGTCGTCTTTTATTGTCCATCCAGTGAGACTCTGGAATCAGTTACAAACCAATATAAGACTCGCTCCGTCCTTGGCATGCTTTAAGAAGCGACTGAAAAATCTCTTAATTTCTAGTCAATAAAATAACGTGTTTCATTCCTGATTTTTTCTTTTTCTTTCCTCTCCACCATCCTTTCCTTTCCTTTTGATTGGTGATATCTAATTTTATATGAAAAATAATGTTCGAGTGATTGTCCGTCTTTGTGGGGTTCGTGGGCATGTTCTCACGTATATGTTTATGGATTTCGGGGGGATGGATAGTCATTTGAATGATTTATGCGACCACGTAACTTGCTTCATTTACTTTTGTCTGGTTGGTTGGAAGAGATTGCCGCCTGGTAATTAGCCCGTCAGATTGTATTGCAATAATAGTGTTAAATAAATAAATACAATAACACTAAATACATGGATAAAATGGATGTTTTAAGTAAGATGAAGAAAGGAGCTGTAAGATGGTTTGGAAATGTGGAGAGAATGAATGGTATAAGAATGACTAAACGAATATACAAGTCAGAAGTGTAAAGTGTGTATTAAAAATAAGTAATAAGCAAGGAAACGTGACTGAATTAAATGGGCCAGATTTGAAAAGACGGTAAAGTGAAAAGTAATTACTATAGAATGTTGTGTATGACGAGATGTATGAATGTGGAGGAGACAAAAGTTGCATAGAAAAGTTGCATGAAAATTGGATAGAAAAGTTTGGAGATCTGTTCTTTCTGCTTACCCTGCAAGGTACACGACGTGATGATATGTATGTACGGTATACGCATGTACTCGTATGATATAAAAAATTGGAAGCCTTACATTTTTTTATTAATTATAGATAAAAAAAGTACACATGCGTGAGAGTCTCGCGCGGTAGAAGTGAAACTTCTTAGCTCCTAGGAAAAGTTGATTTCATACATTGTTTTTTTTCCATTTGCTAACGAATTTTTTTAGGATAAGAAAATGGTTATGTGGAATTTAATTCAAGAAAATCACTCTTAATTAAATGAAAAATGTTCTCTTTTTTATTTTAATAATAAATGATAATAATTTTTATATTAAATAATAATAAAATACACTTAATGATTTTAATTATTATTAATAATTATTATTAAAATCATTAATGATAGTTTATTAATAAATAAAATATTTAATTATAATAAATAATAATTTAATAATAACAAAATAATAATATAGAACACCGTTTCACTTTTCGTGACGTTCAGTTTGAGAAAAAATATCAAATATTAAAATAAAAAGTTTTTTTTAGAAAACAGGTATGAGGAGTTAAGGATGAGGAATATTTTGAGAAAAATTTTGCTTCTTAAGTTTATTTTTTTAATATCTAGAATGATGAAGCAAATCTGGTATGTAATATCTAGAACGATGAAGCAAATCTGGTATTTAATATCTAGAACGATGAAGCAAATCTGGTATGCAATATTTAGAACGATGAAGTAAATCTGGTATGTAATATCTAGAACGATAAAGCAAATCTGGTATGTAATTACTCCTCAATTTATTGATTATCAATGGGATGTTATCACTTCATTAGTTAAGACGTTATGAATTATGTTAAACCTATAAATGCTTAATGAAAACTATCAATCATATATGATAATTTAAAATAATCTATTCAGTGGCTATAAACCTGAAAGTTCGATTACTGAGGCCAAATACTATACAATATTGTCTTCGGGCCACTCTTCAATATGTAGATAGGAAATCATACGAAAATAAGGCGTTCAAAAAACAGTATTCTAGTTTCAATTTTGATTTATGGAAATGAGCGTGGAAGTGGAAAAATGTTGAATTCAATCTCTTCCAACCAACTATCATCATCATTCTATCGTGTAGCTCGTGACTGAGCATCGTGATTCCCATGATAGCCTCCGACAACTCCCCTCCATCAATCTTTGCACTCCATGGCTCGAAGGGTTGTTGTTATGGCTAGTCAAGTTGCGTCTCTCACTCGATCAATCCAACGCATTGGAATTCTTCCTCTTGTGCGTCGTCCTTCCACGCCTCCAGTAACCACAAATCTCTCCACACTCTTTGACCACGAGCAATGTGCCCAAAGCCGCGGAAGACCCGTCGAAGGCATCTGTCGGTGATTTTCAGTTCTGCGAGAATGGAGACGTTAGTTCGCGTCGCTTTCCATGGAACTCGTAACACCAACCAGAAAGCTGTAAAAAAAGACTGAACTCACCAACCTTTTAAAAAAAATTGGCTCCATCAGGCATTGCGAACCCTAGTTTAGAGACAGGCGTCTAACCAACTTGGCCATGGAGGTCAATTATATGTATTTTAGTTGAAAGTAAAAACCGTTTCTTTTTAATGTAAATCATCGGGTTTCCAACAATAAGTGCTGCTGAATGTATTCCTCGTTAACAGTTATTTTTCCACTAAATTCCCAATATCGCATTTCGAATTCATCTCGACGAAAAAAAGTATTTTATCACATGGTACCGCAACGTTTATCACGACACCAGCACAGCACACCATACACATCCACGGAGTAATACGAGGGTTGAATTTCCAGTAATTCGCATTTCGGCTTTTAGAGGGGGTGGGGTCGTTATTAGCGCCAACAGCCAAGGTACCATCGCCACCCCTCGAGCAAAAACCTACCCTGATACAAAGGAGCAAGGGCTTGTCAACTATTGTACGTTTATTACAGAGGTCCACTGACTAATCGATCCTTTGTAGACCATTTGTTAAATTATGCTGTGAAGTTTATTGTGTCATATTGTATTGATCTTTCGTTTTATACAATACAATCTGCTGCTGTCTTTCAAATATGTTAAAGAGGACTGAAGTGAAACAAGGTTGGTGTTTTTAAAAATGTTTGGTCCTAAAGGGAATCGATCTCCCAACCTCCAGGTCGGAAGATAAGAGGCTAATTACTAACTAAGCCATGGTGAGTTATTATTCCTTTCGTAGATTTTTCTGAAGTTTAGATTCAGTATTTGACACTGAAAAATTTCGACGTTTCTAGAGTGTTGCAGCTTCATTATTCAAGTGTCATCGTATCTTCTTCTTGTCGTCCTTTACTGCCCATTAATTGAACATCAGCTGCCGTAAATCCTTTACCTTCTTTGGCTTACTTCAAACATCGATAGCAATCTGATATGGTTAAGGCAAGTGTGGCGGTCGCACACTCCGTCCATACACGCGTGGTCAATGACCGATGAAATGACCTTTGCATTCCTTAGCAATGCAAAACAAACAAGTACGAAGTTCACGCGCCGATCATTCAACTCATAGCCGAGCGGACCGCATCCCATGCTAGAGCGAGAACGCACCACGCCTGTCCCGCCAGTTTCGTAAATAAATTATCACCTACATACGACATTAATCGTTTTGCTAATGCAGAAACGAGACGAAGGATATCTTGCTCGCATTCCCGCACGCACGCGGAAATAGTATAAATACCTACGTTTACTAATAAAGACTCTTCTTCCGCATTGCGATCCAAAACGTGTTTTATTTATCAACAAATCATCATCATCTCTTCCCTCTAGGACACATCTCCTAAAGTGGTGACCCTGACGTGATAAATGATAAAACGAATTAATGAAGAAGGACGAACAAAACCAATATACAGTGCAAATGTGAGTGGAAGGCATGATAGCGGATGACCAAGGAAAATACGGTTGGATCAAGTAAATAATATTTTAAATGACGGAAGTGTACAAAGTCAGATAAATCGTAGGAATTGTATAAAAAGGTGTGCGTATGTGAAAAAGGTCGAAAATAATAGAATCAAATAATATAGACCTAAAACTGAGAATACTCCTCATCAAGACCTATGTATGGAGTATCTTGATGTACGGCTGCGAGACATGGTGCCTATCCGAAAGAGATAGACGAAGACTAGAGGCTTTTGAGATGTGGTCCTATAGAAGACTATTAGGAATTTCCTGGAGAGACCGCATCACAAATGAAGAGGTTCTCCAACGAATCGAAGGAGGAAGGCACCTGCTCAGGATCCTGTCCGAAAGGCGTGCAAGATGGATCGGTCATATAATACGACAAGAGGGCCTCTTGCATGCCATAATGGAGGGTATGACCGAGGGGACAAACTCTAGAGGACGCCCACGCCGAGAGTACCTGGAGGACCTGTTGGTGGACGTGCGCTGCTCAACATATACAGACTTAAAAAGAGCCGCACAGGACAGGGGGGAATGGAGGAGAAGAGTTCAAATTGCTGCAAACCAGTCTTAGGACTGCAACCACGGAAGGATGTGAAAAAGGCGAAGGATATGTGTCGAGGTAGGAAAGTCGGGCGCTCTGTGTTCTCTGACTACCCTGACAGAGAAATGTTGGCATCGTCCGTATTTGTAAATTTTTCACAGTTGCAGTTGCTATTAGAGTTAGGTAGGATAAATAAAAAGAAACGACATAATTTGTAAACGCCATCATCAAACCGATAAAATGGACCATGGTTAATTTGGCTTGAGAATCTCTGTGACGCTAGAGGGTTGAACGCAACACAAATGAGGGTAAACAGCCGCAACCCCTATCCGGGGTGGGACGTACGCGATTGTTAACTAATGTCTGCAAATATTTGGGACAAGTGTCTTAATTAGGCAGAACGCATTTTGCAATACATTTACGAAAGTGTTTTGAAACTAACGTGGATACGTTTAAAACTAATCCAATAACTGAATAATTAAATAAATATTTATAATTAATTAATTTCCAAGATGTTGCCTTTTTCTTGTTATAGATCTTTTATTATATTATGTTGAAAATGCCATTGCTTGGAGGTGAAGAACGTCTTTCCTTGGAGGTAGATAACCTCTCTCCTTGGAGGTAGAGAACTCTCAAAAGTCTCTTCTCCTTTGTTTATATTTGATATTTTTCTTGCACAGATAACATACATACATACTATCACGCCATTTCCCTTTCAAGGTAGGCAGAGTACAGAGGGTGACATTTTCCTATCTCGACACACGTCCTTAGCATCTTCTACATCCATAGATCTTCTTATACAACTTCTGCGATTTATCTGACTTTCTGCATTTCCTTCTTTCAGAATAACATTCACTTGATCTAACCATACTTTCCTTGGTCTTCCTCTTTTGCACTATATATCTGTTTTGTTAGTATTTCTTCATTTGTTCGTTCCACATGGCCAAACCATCTTAAGTTCACATTCATCACTTCACATTTTCTGACTTTCTACCTTCAAAACATCATTCACTTAATCCAAGTATACTTTCCTTGTTTTTCCTATCACTTTTGCACAGTATATTTGAAAATATATGTTTGTATACATTCTTACAGCATCTATTCGGTTTCACTTTTATACATCAAAGTCGGCACCATAACACTGCTATGGATAAATCATCCTATCAGATTTTGACGCTGGCCGGTCCGAATTGATGTGGTTTAGTGTCCCATTTACTTTATTTCTTATCGCTACACGCCGTTCGATATCCTTATTAACTATTCCATCTTCTGTGAGAATACAACTCAAATAGCAGAATTCTCCAATTTTCCAATATTGTAGAATTCTTCTATTTGTGTTATATTTTCACATATGCTCCATTGATTCATTTGTCACATTTACTTTTCTTTTCACACTTTTCTGTCACTATTCTTTGATTTTTGCAACATTCATTCACTATTCCATCTTCTGTGAGAATACAACTCAAATAGCAGAATTCTCCAATGTTCCAATATTGGAGAATGCTTCTATTTGTGTTATATTTTCACAGATAATCCAAAGATTCATTTGTCGCATTTACTTTTCATTTCACACTTTTCTGTCACCATTCTTTGATTTTTGCAACATTCATTCACTATCCCATCTTCTGTGAGAAAACAACTCAAATAGCAGAATTCTCCAATGTTCCAATATTGGAGAATGCTACTATTTGGGTTATATTTTCACAGATGCTCCAACGATTCATTTGTCGCATTTACTTTTCCTTTCACATTTTTCTGTCACCATTCTTTGATTTTTGCAACATTCATTCACTATTCCATCTTCTGTGAGAATACAACTCAAATATCAGAATTCTTCAATGTACCAATATTGGAGAATGCTTCTATTTGGGTTATATTTTCACAGATGCTCCATTGATTCATTTGTCACATTTACTTTTCTTTTCACACTTTTCTGTCACCATTCTTTTATTTTTGCAACATTCATTCTCAGATCTTTCTCTTCGCATCTCTCATACAATTTTCTTATCAAACTCTGCAATTCATCTTCACTCTCCGCCTACACTACAATGTAATCTACACACAGCAATCTACATAGATCATATTTGACAGTTATATGCCACCAAGTTACCTCAGTATTTTTATGATAGTAATTATAATAACAATAAAAGAACAACTTATATAGCGCCGTTTAGAGTGCAAGCTTACCTCAAGGGCGGTTAACTTAAGATGTGGACCCATTATTACTAAGAAATATGAAAATATTACCAAATAAATATAAATATGTACATATATTATATACATATACACATACTCGTAGAAGTTGAATATAAAGATAGGAAGGTAGTAGTTGCGTCCATAAGATAAGATACTTTCCTGCATCTGCATATATACAGATAAACATATTTGGTAAGAAAACCGCAGAAAACTTGTTAAGGGAAGACGATCTACAAAGAAACCTTTGTAGACCATCCGATCTGTGGTAGTAACAATTCGGTTTTGTGATTAGTATAATATATTGTATAGTGTTCATATAACATCTTAAATTTTGATAAGACCTCCCAAAAAGGGGTTATCTTGAAGGACTTCCTAAAGCTGCACACGCCACACTTTAATACTAAGAGGCAGACAATTCCATGCTTAGGGACCATTTGAAGTTTAAGACTCCTAAACGTTTATAATTTGAATTAAATTTTAAAAAATCACCTTTTGATTTGACGTTTATTTTATTTATAATTTCTTTGAATACAGTTCAACCTAGCGGATGTCTAACCTTTTGGCAATCTCTACCAACCTATTAGAAAAATAGAAAAGATGCCTTTAACCAAAATGTGGCTTGAACCTGGAACTGTTTTCTTTCTTTTGATTTTTTTACTCGAATTAGATTAATAACAATTACACGCTTTAGTTTATCAATCGTAAAAATTATGTGACTTCTTATCTAGGTTGGTAGATATTTGTAATGAATTGTATCATAGATTTCGCCGAGTTCAGGAGAGTATGTATCCGATATTTCTTTAATCTTTGGATTAAGGAAATCTATTTATGCGATTTTTACATAGTCATCGTTATCTGAACAGTATGATTTTTGATAGATTTTCTGTGATTTTTAATGTAAAAAAACGTAAAAAAAATATTTTTTGTCGTATTGTCTTTATATCGCACTGAAATTGTTTTGTTTTGTGTATAGATATGGAACGCTTAAAATAATATTTTATAACAATAAAAAATATTTTATCGCAATACCACCAAAACCTACCATCTCTGTTTTTTTCTTCTTGACAAATAAGTTTTCTTTTTGAAAAATGATTTTTACCAAGTACCTGACAAGTTCACTTCAACATTTGTTGAAGGGGAACACAGAAGGTACATGCCAACAATGACTTTTCCCAAACAGTCCTAGGTGGCACCCCCTTCCAACCGCTGCCATAGATTGCGTTACGCGTTATTATCTCTAGCTCTCCCCCATGAGATAGCGCAGAGATTAATGGTCATACGGAATGTCTGTACAATTTTTTTTCTCCCCAAAAATCCGTCTTTTGTGACTTTGAGGAATATGCGCCACTTTTTCATTTTCTCTGATAGCAACACTGTCTCTTTAAACTCCCTTTTGTCTTCTACGAAACTAATCTGAGTTTTGTCAGTTGCGTTTCAGTTATCTTTTAAACATAATAGATATGTCAGTTAAACTTTTACTGAAACTTTTATTATTGTATTTATCCGAAGGTGTTTTTAAGAGTGAAATGAGCCAAATAAATGCTGTAAAAAGGCGTACTTTGAGATGAATACATGCAGTGACAATATATGATCTGATAAGAATAAAGAATTTCGTTATTACATTATAATATCAATACAAAATAGTAATACGCAACACCTGCTTTACATCAAAATTGCAACTTTTACATATTTATTGATGTATTATTTATAGTTAAGGCATTAACACTGTGGATGTTTATAGACACTGTAATTTGTTTTATCAAACATTGTTTATTCCACTTTATAAAGTGTATATCAAATTTAGCGGTTTTTTTAATGCCAATTATTTTAATTCTTGAATAAAACACACAATTTGCTTTGATTTCAAAATTTATTTGTCATTAAAGTATAATGTATGACATTTAAATACAAAAAACAATATCCGCCAAATGTCCACCTCTTGCAGCTCCACAGTTGTCCACTCTTTTGTCAAAATTTTCGATTACATTTTGGTATAATTGCGGTTCTAACTCACCAATAACGCGAACAATTTCGTCCTTCAGCTCAGGAATTGATCGGGGGTAATTCCTATGGACCTCGCTTTTCACGTAACCCCAGAGAAAATAGTCCAACGATGTCAGATCACATGATCTTGTGGGTCAATTAACATCACCATTTCCGGAGATTGCAATACATAAAATAATTCAACAATTTGAACGCGTTGTTGTATTGTATATGACTAAATTTTTATAAATATCATACATTACATTTCTCAAATGTCATAAGACCCAGGCAAGTTCGCGACGCCATCTGTGTTTTATCCAAGAATTACAAAAAAAATACTGAAATTGAAAGACCCTTTATAACGGTATAACCCTACCGATTTCAAGGTTTTCACTTCACAAATGAAAAATTAAACTGAGGAGGTAATATTAAAAAAAAAGAAGATGTCCACCAAATCAGAATGTTGGGAAATCGCAAAAAAACTGTTTGCATTAAAAATATATGACATAATAACTCATTGTAAAAATATTTGAAATCCTTAAAATCGCTTAAGGTGACTTGATTTGTTGTTTAAAATCGAATCATAATAATTAAAATAGTTATTCTAGTTTAAAATATGGACATGATCCTTTTTGTGTGAACAATTCTACTTTAATCTTTTTTTATTGAACAGCTCTGGGACACGATGTTTTTTGTTCGATTTAAAAAATATTATACAGGTGCTGCAAAAAATAATCAAAAAAATTATTGGGTAGAGTAATTTATTTTTATTTCAATCAAATAAAATAAGTTAAGTGTTACAAAATAAGAAGAAATATTACTATATGATTAAACTATTGTATAAATACAATATATGTAGGTAGATAAAGCTGTATAATGACATTACACTGCACGTACGATTTAAAACTGACAGTTGCTGGTAAACTGGTATGAAGTTAGACACTATCGGAAAGCTATGATTGGTAAATTCGGACATGATCGTTTTTGATTGGTTTGAAGCCTGGACAAGGTTCTTTTTGAAAAAATGTTGTTTTTTTTAAATGATTTATGTGCTTTTTTCATTGAAAAGAAAATGTTAAACGGCTCCGTACCATCGATAAGAAAAATCTGCTTTATCAACTCATTTTTTGTATCCGATGTACATGATTTTTTTTTAATGTTACCTCCTCAACTGTGTTTTGGAGTTTGTTTTTTTTTTAAATAAGTGAGTCGTTGCACATAAGCAAACTCACCGGTCACACAGCTGTACTGGATTCAATGGCACACCTGAATCGAGACGATCGAAGCAAACCGACATGGTTTTTTTCCCTTTTTAAAAAATATACTAGTAGATATGAACGTAGTCTTAGTTTATTCTTTAATCTAGATATGCGGGGGTGTGGGATGGAACCCCCTGATGCCCTTGCGGTCGGGCACGCCCTACATTGGTGGGATGTATCTCGGCCGGGGGAATGTTTGTGGGATGAGCCCAGACCTTTTAGTGTCTTCTCTCTTGAATGTATCTTTTTTTTGTCATCTATTTATTTTCTGTATTTATTTTTTTTATATATATTATTGTTCTACGTGTTCAAGGGTGTGGGCTGAAAAACATCTGGTGTCCCCGTGGCTAGGTTCGCCCTATATTGGTGGCGTGTATCTTGGCCGAGGGGATGCTATTAGATGAGCCTAGACCTTTTGATAGCTTCTGTATTTAATGTATTATCTGCAATTTATATGTTTTAGAAGTGTTATTCAAATATAATCTGTACATACTATATTGCTATCAATAAACCTATTATTTATTTATTTATTAAGTCGACAAATCAATATCGGCAACCTTCTGCACGGAAGTCAATTGCGTTATCTGCGGCCATGCACTTGATGATGACATAGCGAGTGTTGAAACACATTGTGATCAGAAATAAATAAAGTGGAATTAAACAAATTAAGCGTGTTGGAAATTTATCATATATTAATTATGGAGTTCCACAAAGTGACGCCAGAGTTATTTGAAAATGTATTATTTCTCATTGAAAAAAAAATTCCAAACAATAATCCAAAGTTTCTTAAACTTTTTAATTCAATTTCCCAAAGACAAAGATGAAAATAAAAGCGCGTCCTGAAATTTCCCTCACGCTTTGCCGAATATTCTAAGTAGCTTAAAACTCTACGAAGAACATCGCAACTTCTTCCCGTTTTTCCACAGGGAATAAGTGAGTAAAGTATCTTTCGGTTTTCCTGTAATTAGTGAAACTCCCGAACCGCAGGGGTGGTTTTCAGGACCGGTACATTATTTTTTTTTGTAATTCAAGATGTATATTCTCAGGCTTCTTACAATCCAAGGGGCAACCCCATAAATGTAACAAATATATTATTTTAATCTGTGTTATTTAACACTTTTTGTTTCACTTTATGGAAAAGTATAACCCTAACGGTTTCAAGGCTTTCACCTCATCATCAGTGCTCCCTTGATGATGAGGTGAAAACTTTGAAACCGGTAGGGTTATATCGTTATATAAAGTGGAATAAACAGTATTGTACAAAAAAAAATACTATGTTTAGTTAGCCTTTGCCAATTAACTTGGTAAATTTATATTTCTATATACGAGAGTAGTCACCTCATCATCAGGGGAGCACAAACAAGACTGAATTATTTTCGATCAGATACCGTTATACACGCGTATTAAGGTAAATTTTTGGTTGAGGATTGTGGGTGGAGAAAAGCAGGAGACAACTCCAGCAAGCAGCGGTGAGATCTTGAGAATTATGTATTTATTCGATGTTCATCCCAAGGCATTGACTTGAATACTACCTTGATCAAAAATTTTTAGGACCGGCCACCGTGTGGCGCTGTCAGTCACCCGATTGGAATTTTTTTTGTTAGGTTACCACATCTATCATTGACACTTCCCTCCAAATTTCAGCGTCATAGCTTGACATTTGTAAAAGTTACGCTGTACTGAGTACATCTACCTTTGTGCGTGTTTTTGATTTTTTACTAGTTTGAAAATGGCATCAACTGTGCATCAACGAGTTTACATTAAATTTTGTGTGAAAAACGGATTTAACGGTCCGCAGACCTTGGAAATGTTGGAGAAGTGTTTTTTGGTGGCACGAACGCTTCAGAAGTGGTCGTGAGTCGGTCGAGGATGACGAACGCAGTGGCAGTCGAAGACTTAAAAAAACCGCTTCGCGGAACGCGTTACAGCACCCGAAAGGATGTCATGAAAAAATCGAAGACGGCTCTGATGGACATGCCGAAAATTGAGTACCAGCGGTATTTCGAGGATTGGATCGAGCGCTGGCGTAAGTGCGTTGCAGTCGATGGAGAGTACTTTGAAGGGGACCATATCGATTTTGATGAATAAACTTGTATTTTCGATTTTATGAATAAATTCCTAAAACTTTTTGACCAAGGTAGTATATTCAGGGCATCTAATACGTCCAATATATTTCCGTTACAAATAATATGCAAAAATTTGGCAACATCGATAGAAAATCTGTAATTTTCTCGGTGATGACTTGAAACCTCCACATGGTTTATACCTCAACTTTAACTCATATATAAATAATAAATTAGTTTTCAAATACATCAAATACATCAAATTTTTTAAAATAATTATATGACGACAATTTATATAGCGCCATTTGTAGAGCAAACTCTCCTAAAGGGCACTCTAACTCGGGATTCGAACCCACTTTTAACGACATATTAAAAATATAATATTTAAAAACAAGTTGAGTGTAGGATATGAAGGTAGAGGCTGCATCTGTTAGATAAGCAAACTCTCCGAATCTGTATTGTATTGTATTGTATTACAGTAAAACCTGCCGGATTTATATCCATGTGGCAAAATCTTTTAACCAACCAGAAATATGTTAACGAGTACTTCAGTGAAAAGCAGACTAGAACCCTTTTTTTTTTTAGAAAAATCTGGGTTTCAACGGAATTTAAACTCGCAACATCCAGGTCGGGAAACAGGCGTTTTATCTAGGCCACGGAGGCTGTCTGCATATGTTTATAAAAACAGATTAACTAAGGCCTCGGCCACACGGGTAGGAGCCTCGCTTGGTGCTTTGAGCTACGCTGTGAGCTAGGTGACATCCTAGCGAACCAACGCACCCCATACTATCGCAATTGCCACACTACACGCTTCATGCCACGCTACGTGACTATTATAGTCACCTAGTAGCGTAGCTATAAGCACCAAGCGAGACTCTTACCTGTTTGGCCGAGGCCTAAGAAAACTTATCGCATGAAGACGAACTACAGAGAAACATTTTTAGATCTTCCGGTATGTGATAGGAACATGTATGGCTTTAAATAGAATAAAGTGTTTGTGTGTAGTGTTCATATATAATCATTTATTTTGATAAACCTTCAAAAGGGGTCTTCTACAAATGGTTATTCTTTAAACAGTCTTTTTCCCAATTCGCCAAAAATCGAACCTGTGGCGCTCGCTTGCTAAACGTAAAAGCTTACCGTTAGAACATTACCCGAAAAGAATCATTAGATCCTTATAGAGGCTCTGTTACCTCTACACCCCTCACAATATCCGGAAGTGAAAATTCCCAGCAAACTTACGGGAGAACTTACTATCACTTAAGCACACATCCTTCTGACAAGCGATGCGAGCTAACTTAAGCCGAATCGATGCAGGTGCGCGCTTAGAAGTTTAAGTCACATGTGGTGAGTACAAACAAAACTTAAGTGTAATTTAGCATAATATGGTTTATGGTGGTTCCATGGTTTATTTCTCCATGCATTATTATTACTGGTTTATTTTATTGAGAGTGTAATCCACAAATGATGTATGATACTATGTCTTTAGTAGATATATATTCTCAGATTACCTTAGTACCGTTAGAACACTATCGTTTAACCTCTCGATTTTTTTATGTGAGATCAAAGCCTTATTTCTTACCCTTCATAATAAAAACAAAACCATCACATTCGTGTAGATTCCTGCTCACCAGAGGGTGTACACGGAAATGAAATCGCTGACCGACTGGCAAAATATGCAACAGTATCCAGTTCGTCCCCATTAAACTATGTAACTCATACCCAGAACACCATATCACAAGCTAAAAACATTTACTCAGCAGTAAGTCAAAGGCCTGGGAGCTGTCTAGTGCTGCCTGCAGGAATACTTAGGTTAAAGTACCCTTTTAACCTTGGTTCAACAAAATGAACCTTGTAATTTCCTCTAATCAACCAGAAAAGGGTGTTTTTCAGGCCTTAAGTGAAAACTGAAAATCTTGTTTTTTTTTAACTCTGGGTTCCAGCACGAATTGAAACCAAAACCTTCGGGTCGAGAGATATGTAAGTTACCAACTAAGCTACGTGTGCATTTGTTATATATGAAAATAATTCACTATCCGTCGGTACTGTCCCCATGTAAATGGACCCAGAGCCAATTCAGTTTTAAAGGATTAATGCCATAAAATAGCTTATGCTAGACATTATATCCTTTACAGAACCCAATACAAATATACACATAGAAAAGGACCCTGCTGAGTCAATATTTCAATTCGACTTAAAAAGGACTTTTCCTTCCAGGATTCTTCAAACTATGATACCCATATTGAATTTTTAAATAGTTTTAAGTCCCACTTGTCGCCACTATGTTCATACGTTGCTTTCAAATAACACACGTGCGACAGATTAGTATTTTTGTTTGTTAATTTATTTATTTAAAATAATAATTACAAACAAAAATTTATTTAATTACCTTCATCAAAAGTTGTCCCTATTTCTCCTGAAATAATTATCACCTTATTAATTGTACATCAATCCTTTTCTGGAATATTTTGCAACAGATTATAATTAAAATTAATAAAACGACTACATACATATAATACGTGTTTCATAGTTACGTAAATTTCCTTGGCTAAATTTGGTTATATTTTGTAATAAACATGTACAGTACCTGGCGGTAAGTAATGTACATTGGGCTTAAGAAAGAGACTGTCGGACATAATCGGTTAACTTTGGCTTTGTAGAGCGTCGTCTCTGTCACAAGATGCGCTAACAGACCAGTTGACAACGACTGACAAATCGCGACGGAACACGTGTATGAATGACAGAGAGGACGCTCTACAAAGCCGAATTTAGCCGATTATGGCCGACAGTCTCTTTCTTAAGCCCGATGTGTATTACTTACCGTCGAGTACTGTATATACGAGTATATTGAATTTAAATATACTTTATTTTTTATTTATTTATTTAACATTTCATTGTAAATACAATCTGGCAGGTTTATGACCAAGCGGCAATCTCTTCCGACCAACTAGACAAAAGTAAATAAAGCAAGTTTCATACATGGTTACAAAAAAATATTCATATTTATAGACATAAATATATTAAAGTAAAAGTGAGATATCGTCGATTTAAGGAAAAGGAAGGGATGGTGGAGAGGAAAGATAAATCAGGAATGAAACACGTTATATTACTGACTAGAAATTAAGAGGTTTTCCAGTCGCTTCTCAAAGCATGCCAAGGATGGAGCGAGTCTAACATTGGTTCGTAACCGGTTCTAGAGTCTCACTGCATGGACAGTAAAGGATGACGTAAAAAAGAAGAACGTTGAACTGGAAAGACCAATAAACAATATATGTCTAAGCGCAGTGCAAGTCAATGATTGGAAAGACCCTTAAGAAATTCAACGAGATAAGAGGGGGTGGCGGGACATTTAAGGATATTATACAATAGAGTAAGTTTGTAAAATGTCGTGCCCATATGTATTGTAGTTTACAAAGCATACCGTTTATTCTAGGGAAGGAAGAGTGAAGCACATATAATTATGATAAACTTTCTAGTGATCGTTAATATCGTTATTGGAATTTATGATAAGCTGTATAAAATCAACAATAAATAGTTGTAAAACGGTCTAAGAGTAAAACCAGCCTGGAAGTGAATCCGGCACGTATCGAACCTGAATCGACCGCTTCCTTATCGTGAATGCTAACCATTAAGATACGATCGTGAGTTTTTACCTTGCTTATGTTCTTAAATCACGATGGATAAAATATATGCTTTAAGTTAGACGAAGATGCTTTAAAAACTGGAGCAGGTTAATGAGTTCTGTTATCTGGGCAGTATGTTTACGTGTGCTGGGCGAGTAACAAGGTAAACGGAGCACTTTATGTTATGTACAACAACCGCGCAATATACAAAATAAATAAAACAATGACAATATATAATAGTTAATTTAATGCTATGGAAATGCGTGCACTAAGGAAATGTATGTAATGTCTGTGTTTGGAAGAAGGTGAAAGAAGACATAAAAAATTAATGCATAGATAAAATTGATGTTTTTATTTATATGAAAAAAGGAGCTTTAAGATGGTTGGGACATGTAGAGAGAATGAATAAATTAACGAGTTTACAATTCAGAGGTGAAAGATATGCGTGAAAGAGTAGACCGAAGAAAATGTGGATGGACCAAATAGACCAATTTTTGAAAGAACATCAAGTTACAAGTATGAAAATTAGAAGATTTTGCATTACGAGATGTGTGAATGGTAGTCAAAAATTGGAGATATTTTATCTCTGGCTTTGCGGGGTACAAGGTACACGGCGTGATGAAATACTATATAGTATATGTATGAGTCGTTATCGGGGGATCCCGAATCCCAATATTTTGAGAAACCCTGGTTTTCAAATGTTTTCTGTTTCTTTTCACATCTTCCCTTCCTTCCTTCCTTTTTTTTTCTTTATATGTCTCACTTTTTCTTCTTCATTCAAATCTCACCCTTTTTAATGGTAACTAGCGGCAGCACATAATGTAAAAGCAACGTGGCGTTTCTTTCTTTATTCCTAGGGCTTACTTCTTTGTGTCAATAGTTTTTCTTTTTTTTTCCTTTATTCTTTTTTTTCTACTGCCCAGTATTCCCTTCGTGTTTGAAATACCCTAGTTTTCCCGTTTTTTTTTTGTTGAATTCTTTATAAAAAATCTTTTCGAATGTGCTGTATTAAAATAAACAGTTGCTTTGAAAAGGGTTATTTATAGTCACTATTGGATATAAATAATATGTAAAAAGGATTTGTGCCACATTTGTATTTTGTAGCACTATCGTTATACATAGTATAACCTGGCGTGCTCATTGTCATGAAGCAATATCTTCCAACCAATAAGAAATATGTTACAGAGTCCTAAAGTGAAAACCAAACTCAAACGCGCTTCTTGAAAAAACTTATCAAAAGATCCGACCAAAAATTTATTTCAGAATTAACACATTTGTATTTTAAATCTGACAGTAATTGACTGTTCAAATACCGAGTTAGAGCGCCTTTGAAGTGAGGGTACTCTCTAAACGGCACTGTATAAGTTATCCTTTTATTTTTTTAAGTGAAACTTCTATAGGCGCGGTAGGGCAAATTGGCATGAACGTCACGAAACGTGAAACGCTTCTCTTTTTTTTATTAGTAGGATTATAACATACAATATATTAATTATATTAATATTAATTATATTATTATTAACAACAATTATATTATATTATAATAATATAATATATAACATCATAATTAGAAGACTCAAAAATAGAAAAGCTCCTGGAAGTGATAATATACCAAACGAACTTATAAAATATGGCGGCGAAGAAGTAAAGAAAAGTCTCCACAAACTTTACAACTTGATCCTTGAAACTACAACAATACCAGATGAATGGAGGGCCAGTATAACGATTTCCATCTTCAAAAAAGGACAAAAATCTGATCCTGGTAACTATAGAGGAATATCTCTTTTAAGCGCATTTCTCAAGCTCTTCACCAACATTCTAAGAGTAAAATTAGAACAACAAATTGAAAATAGAGATGAACAACAAGGACTCCGAAGAAACAGATCTACTACAGATGCTATATTCATACTGCGGCAAATTAAAGAAAAGTTTTTGGAATACAACAAGACTGCTTGCCGTGCTTTTATCGATCTGACCAAGGCATTTGATAGAATCCAACTAGAAGATGTAATAAGCATTTTGCTCGAAAGGAACGTGTCACCCTCCATCGCCAAAACCACAACAGACATAAACCTAAATAGCTCCACAAGAATTCGCGTAGACGGAGAACTCTCTAATGACGTTCCAACACTCACCGGAGTAAGACAAGGGGACAGTTTAAGCCCATTTCTATTTAAGTTGGTTATGGATAAAATTAAAGAAGAAGTTGCCGACCTTAACCTGGGATACAAGATGGGCAACAATATGCTAAACATCATATGCTATGCTGACGATGCCACCATCATAGCTGAATCAGAAGAAGACCTGCAACAAATGCTACATCGATTCCACACTGCTTGTAAAAAATACATGTATATCTCCATCAGCAAGACTAAATGCATGATTCTAGACAGAGAGCAAGTTGGATGCAGTGTGGCGATCGACGACACACCGATTGAACAAGTAACAAAATTTAAATACTTGGGTGCTAGCATAATGTGCAATAATGACCTCTATGGCGAAGCACTTGAACAATCACAAAAGGCCGGAGCTATGAACATCCAAAGCAAGGTGAGGATATACAAGACTTGAGTCCGCCCCATAATGACATACAGCACAGAGTCCAGAGCCGACACTGTCAGAACCAAAAATCTCCTTCGAACCAACGAAATGAAGGTACTCAGGAGTATCGCTGGCAAACCCCTTCGTGATTGAGTACAAAACACAGAAATCCGAAGGACGTGCGAAGTTGAAGATATTGTCAGATAGGGACGACAGAGAAGAAGGTTCTGGAACGAACACGTATCCAGAATGGCGGAACTAAGAGCCGTAAGAATGGCCAGGGACAGTATCCCCAAGAAAGCAGACCTCCAGGACGACCTCCCAAAAGATGGAAAGACAGCTGGCAGTCGACGTCGCAAGAGGGAAACAATGATGCAGGACCATAACAGGCCTAAAATAATATGAAAAAGAAGAAGATGATTAAATTACATAATAAAATATTAATAATTAATTTAACATAATTATTATAATATGATATAATTAATATAATATTAATTAATATTATATTAATATAATATAATAAATATAATATAATCAATTATTTAATACAATATAATATAAATTAATTATTATTTTATTATTGATTAATTAATTATCAAATTATTTATATTACAATATAATAATATTATAATTAATTAATTATATTATAATTGTATTATTATTAATACTCGTAATTATTATTAATAATTACTTATTAGTAATTATAATTAATTATTAATAATTATTATTAATAATTAGGAGTCAAGAAGTTTCACTTCTACCGCGCGAGACTATCACGCATCTGTTTTTATTTTTATTATTATCGGCATTATTTAAGCGTCACCTTGATTTTAAAATAATCAGTCAATGAGTTCAAATCAGACCGAAACTCCTTTTGTTTTGCCCACAACCTCCTGATTGGAAGACAGGAGATTTACTTTCTAACCCATTTGGTGTTGTCGATGTGGAAGAAGTGTGTGATTGGATAAAATAAATTGGAGACCTGTTCTCTCTTCTTACTCCACAAGGGAAAAAGTGTGATGATATATATTTTATGTTAAGGGTGTGAATGAATTTTTAAAGAAAACGTCTATTCTGTATAATAAGGCGGTTTATATCTGTTCCCCAAACAATATCAACGTACCACTATTCATCTCAAATGACCAACATACAAAACAAAAACATAAATAACCCACTTACAAAAAAAGTAACAAAGTCCATTAGCTAAATAAAATATTACGTAACATAAAAATCGAATGAAATCCAAGAGGCACTAACTCCATTTATGATTTTCGATCTCGATTCCGAAATGTAATATATTTTTGCCAAAACTCGGCTCACGATATATATATATATATATATATTTTTTATTTTTATTGCTCGAACATTTCGAGTTCTTATCTATGTAAATAAAAATATATTCAGAAGCCCAAACGGTGAATCGCACGGGGTATAAATATTCCAGACAGATATACAAAAATAAAGTTCGCTATCTTTCCCTTACATTCGCTCCCTACTCCCTCAAGTGCGATCCTTCGGTATATTGATGGAGGTTCTAAATAAACGTTTTGTTTTTTGCGGTTTTAATTTTTAAAAATGTTTATTTTTTCGTCATTTCGAAAAAAAAAAACAGAAATATTTATATATCATATTATATATAGTTAAGACATTAACACTGTGAAGGTTTAAAGATATTGTATTTTTTTTAAATCAAATACTGTTTATTCCACTTAATATAATAGTATAACCCTACCGGTTTCAAGGTTTTGACCACATCATCAGGGAACCATAAACAAAACTCTAGTTTGTACTTCGTTATATCAAGTGAAATAAAGACACTTGTTTGACCTCCTTTATATCAAGTGAAGTATTTGACTAATTAAATAACAAAATGTATATTATCAAGAACCCGTGATAATGATAGTCCACAATAGTATTTTGGTGCCAACTTTGAATAATATTTTGGTGCTTACAATATTTACTGTAGAAATGCGTGCATTGAGAAGAATACGTCGAGTGATAATATATTAAATGAAACGGAATGATGTGATAAGGGATGAATGTGAACTTGATATGTTAAGTAAGATGAAGAAGAGTACGTTGAGATAGTTTGGACATGTGGAACGAATGAATAAAGAAGACTAACAAATATATAGTGCAAATGTGAGTGGAAGGTGTGTGAGAGGAAGACCAATGAAAGTATGTTTAGTGATGATGTTCTGGAAGCAAACGTAGAAAGTAAGAAAAGTCGTAGAGGAGTTACGAGAAGGTGTATAGATGTAGAGATGGCTAGGGATGTGTGTCGAGATAGGAACATCTGATGCGCTGTCCTCTACCTATCCTGACAGGAAAATGAGTTAATGGTTTTTATGTATTA
The DNA here is from genome assembly GCA_949825065.1 of Odontocerum albicorne. Classification (NCBI taxonomy): domain Eukaryota; kingdom Metazoa; phylum Arthropoda; class Insecta; order Trichoptera; family Odontoceridae; genus Odontocerum; species Odontocerum albicorne. The sequence continues at coordinate 6,532,746 of OX463866.1, read as the reverse complement.
GGTGTTAACATAAGTTGTGTCCGTTTTTTTTTCCAAATTGAAAAATGAGCACCAAAAGTAAAACATAATGGTAAAGGTTATACGTCATTCGAAAGAAATTTTTCTGCTCTACAAGATACTGTGTTTGTTTTTACGTTACATGTATTATTTTATTTGATTACAAGCCTTCAAAATGGAATGTCAAGTAAACAAAAATGAACATTTTCGACACCTCCCTGTTCGCGTTCAATCGAGGGATATTTGCGAAGTGTACGGTGAAGATGCTATGAATGAAAGGACAGCTCGTCGATGGTTTTTGCGTTTCAAAGACGGTAATTTCGATCTGAAAGACATGGAGCATTCCGTACGACTGCAGGCTTGGCAGCACAATATCTTGTAGAGCAGAAAATTTGCTTTCGAATGACATATAACCTTTACCATTTTGTTTTACTTTTGGTGCTCATTTTTAAATTGAAAAAAAAACGGACACAACTTATGTTAACACCCAATATATATAAACGGTTCGTCAATAATGAGAGTCGATAAAAAAAATATTTATGAGGCGGTGCTTGTCTTTGTGCTGTTGCTTGTATTTGTGGTATTGCTTGGTTTTGTGCTTGCGTGTTATCGTCGTGTTGCTGCCTCTCTAGAAACGTCCAATTAATTATTGGGCTCTTGGTACTAATAATAATAATTAAAAGGACTAATTTAAAGGGCAGAATCTCCTCAAGGATATTCTAACTCGGGAGTTCAGCTCACAATTAACAGATGTTATGAAATAAATATATATACGAGTATTATATTGGTTGAGTATACGAATAGAAAGGTGCGGTCAGTCGATTGGGTACTTCCTTCCGTGCCCAAACCATCTCAGCATGCTCTTCTCCATCTTACTTAACACATCACCCTTAAGTTCACATTCATCCTTCATCACTTCATTCAGTATTGTTTATACATCTTCGTTCCACGTATTTTTCTCAATACCCGCATTTCTACAGTATTTATTCAGCTCCTCTCAGCTTATTTATTTATAGTTTTGTGGCGGTCGCACACGCGGTCAATGACCGATGAAATGACCTTTGCATTCCTTAGCAATGCAAAACAACCAAGTACAAAGTCCGGTCATTCAACTCATAGCCGATGCGGAGCGCATTCCATACTAGAGCGAGAACGCACCACACCTGTCTCGTCAGTTCCGTAAATAAATTATCATCTACATACGACATTAATCGTTTTGCGGACGCAGAAACGAGATGGCGAGATATCTTGCTCGCATTCCCGCACACACGCGGGAATAGTATAAATACCTACGTTACCAATAAAATTTCTCTCTTTCCGCATTGCGATCGAAAACGTGTTTTATTCATCAACAAATCATCCTCATCTCTCCCTCTAGGATACATATCCTAAAGTTTTATATAATTTTCAACATCGTGTATTTTGAAATACCATTTTCATCTGCACGATCCAATTCGAGTTCTGTAATGTCTCGTTCTAAGCATCTGTATAGTTTGTAGGGCTCCCCGAATATTGATTTAGATACGAGACATGCTTAAAGGATCCACTGTAATAGGGTACTGGAGATTGATGGAGCACTTATCAGAGACTTCTTTACAGTTTGTGATAAGTCATATAACTTCCGAAAGCTCCAATCCAAGAGATACATGGTCGTGCGGTAACATACTGGACTTCCGTGCGGAAGGTAGTCAGTTCGAACTCCGCGATGTGCTACTCCACTCGAATGACATTGGCATTTTTTCCACCTTGTTCCACCAAGGATACCATGACATCAGCCATATCTAGTCTTAAAAAAAGCTGAAAAAAAAAACATGTCGGTGTGATTGATCGTCTCATTTTTGGTGTGCATCGGATCTAGTACATTGATGTATCAGGTGAGTTTGCTGGTGTGCAACACTTGAAAAGGAGAAACTAAAGAGAAAGAGACGAAAACTCCACGGCACAGCTTCACTTTCCAACATTGACATTGGACTACGAAGCCCAGCAACGAACGATCCTGGCGGGTTGCGAGTAAGCAATACTTGCTCTATGCCTACCCCAAAAGTATCATGGTATATTCACATGTAATCGTGTGTCATGTTATTACCAATAGCCCAATAATTATTGGGCTATTGGTAATAATAATAACTAAAGTTTAGAGAACAAACTTTCCTCAAGGGCGATTTAAATCGGGATTCGAACCCAATATTATTCATCGATTAAAAATATTACATACATACCATCACGTCGTCTCCCTATCGAGGAAGGAGAGAGTGCCAGTATTTCCTATTGCGACGACGCACATTTTTCGCCTCTTCATACAACTTCTCATACAGCTCCTAAGATTCTTCCGACTTTTTAAATTTCGTTCTTTCAAAATGTCGTTCACTTGATCCAGCCATGCTTAACGTGGTCTTCCTTCTACCTCGACTTCCACTCACGTTTGCACGGTACATTTTTTAAATTCATATTTTATCATTTATTCCTTCCTCGTGTCCAAACCATCTCAAAGTGCCCTTCTTCATCTTGCTTAACATGACAGCTTTAAGTTTACATTCATCCTCAATCACTTCATTTCGTATTCTGTCATACATTATCACTCCACGTATCTTTCCGAATACACGTATTTCAAAAACATTGAATCGGCTCATTTTAGTTAATTCTACGTCCACGTTTTACTGCCATTCTTCAAAAGTGATATTAAAATACTGTTGTTGAACAATCATCTTGTCAAAATTTGATATTCTCTGGTTCGAATATACTAAAGGGTCTTTCAAATTGAGGGGTTTTATTAATTCTTGAATAAAACACAGGTGGCGTCGCGAACTTGCCTGAGTCTTGTGACATTTGAGAAGTGTAATGTATGACATTTATAAAAATGGAGTCGTATACACTACAACAACGCGTTCAAATTGTTGAATTATTTTATGTATTGTAATCTCCGGAAACGGTGATGTTAATTGGCCACCAAGATCATGTGATCTCACACCGTTGAACTATTTTCTCTGGGGTCACGTGAAAAGCTAAGTCTATAAGAATGACCCCCGATCAATTCTTGAGCTGAAGGACGAAATTATTCGCGTTATTGGTGAGTTAGAACTGCAATTATGCCGAAATGTCATCGAAATTGTTGACAAAAGAGTGGACATCTGTGGAGCTGCAAGAGGTGGACATTTGGCAGATGATAATGCAAGATAAAAGAAGAAAAATACTGTTCATGTTTAGTCAATGCTAGTTATTATGTGGCACCAGCATTGACGACATCCGTAGCCTCATAAGTCAGACGCTTGACTTCCACCCCGGGGTATTGGGTTCGGTTTTCGACTTTTGCCACTATTTGTGTTGGTTAGTATTATCAGCACGTGCGGCGACGAACCGTTAATTCCGTACTTTTCCAGTGTTCTGAAACCCATAATGTTATCTCCCAGCCAGACTCTCAAATATGTTTAAACCACCAGTTTGTATAAATTAAATGATACTATACAAATACAAATTATATAAATGATAATATACAAATACAAATTATAAAAACAAATATTTATCATCGAAAATGGCTTTATTGTTTTTCAAAATACTCTCTATGAAGATCAATACACTTTTGCACGCGTTTGAACCAATTTTCGAAGCACTTTTCCACTCCGAATGAGGTAACTTCAAAACATGCGTTTTGAACGCATCAACCGCTTCTTCAGGCTTCGAAAAACGTTGACCTCGCAATTTATATTTGATGCTCGGGAATAAAAAGAACTCATTGGGTGCCAAATCAGGGCTGTACGGCGGATGACCCATCAAATTATGCGGTATCCAACGCGAAAAATTGACGGCCAAATGTTCATGCAATATTGAATATATGCGAGTGGAATTAATGCCCAAACATGCCACAATCTCACGATAAGTCACATGACGATCTTATCAGTTCACGCACAGCATCGATGTTTTCTGGCACAACAACCGATTTTTGGACGACCTTCACGAAATTCGTCCTGGAGCGAACTACGACCACGATTGAATTCGGAAAACCAGCGAAACACAGTGGCACAGCCCGGGATGGTGCTTCATCATGAAAAGTCGAAGCGAGTTGATCGGCACATTGTTGTTGAGTTAGTCCACGTCGAAAATAAAAAAAAAATCGTCGCACGAAAATGTTCACGATTTAATTCCATTTTTGGCCGAGATGAATTTTTCAAGTCACTGTATGACAAAACTTTCTGAGCACGTATACCATTAAAAACGTCAAACTTTACGATGCTGATGTCAGATTTGACGTATCCTAACACTGATGTTGCCATATCTCAAAACTTAAGTAGCAACCCTCGTATCGTTTAAACAAAAACCATTTATGTTATTCATTTTTTTGTTGTTTTGTTTCAGGTAAGATTTTTTTACTCTTCCTTCAAATGGATGGACCTACATGGAAAAAACGTAAGTTTCCTAAAGTTTGTTTTTTTATCATTTTTTATATCTGTCTTTCAATCCGGGGGTAACGGATTCGATTCCCGTTTGTACACATTCTTTCGAACGGTTCTAGTTTTGTTTTAATTTAAAAAATTTATAAAATCGGATTGATTGAAAAAGATTGCCAAATTGTATTGAGTTACTAAAAGTTTAATAGACTAGAAACAGTTTTTTGAAGTATATATAAATTAATCTAGACCGGTGAAGTTGTTATCTTCCAGTATAGGCAGAGAAAACAGATATTCAAACTTTTCTATCAAAGCACATAACTTTCGCCTCCTCCACAGTCATATGAAACGTCATATACAATCTTCTATAACTCCTACAACTTACTTTACCTTCTTTCACAATCTGGTACATTTGATTCATACATATTCGTCGTTTTACCTCTTCCATTTACACCTTGCCCTTCTGAATCATATATTCGTTTAGTCATTCTTTCGTCATTAATTTTTCACATATCCAAACAATATTTAAGCTCTTTTCTTCACCTTACTTAACCTTTCCTTCCCTGTGTTGGGTATCTTCTACACGTTGCTTCTAATAACCATCAATATCTCTATATATATATATATATATATATAATAAATACAAGGTTAAGATTTTAGGTATTCCTCCATAATATATTTACGCATTGATTTAAAAAATAATATTAATAATAATCAGAATTTATCGACTACATCGTAGGTGTTTTGTGAAGATCGAAAACAAATTCGCATTTAAACGTTGTGAGTGCCTCGATCTTGGGTCTTGACGATAGGTGAAGAGTATGCGGGAAGCGCGACCCTATATTCGCATCTCACTTTTGCATACTTCACTGAATAGCGAGGAGCTCAATTGTCTCAATCTCGCAAGTGTCAGCCACGCCCGGGTTAGCCACCAACCCTGCCGCGCCGCGGTAGCTGTTGGGCTGGCAACGAGACTAGATCTACGCCCGTTCCGTGAGCGTTGCCAGATGGTTTTTTTAATCTTTTCAGCAAATAAATCTCAATTATTATAATTTTTAACTTCAATTATAATTAATTAAGGGGATTATCTATGAATGTTCTTATTTTTCCGATTTAAAATCGCAAATTTTTTATCGCGTTCTCACTACCCAACACCGGAGCGCGCGTTTCAATTTTATCACCGTAAGGGAAGGGTTAACACATCCATTTTATTCATTAATTCGTTTTATCCATGAGTTCATTCTATCTATGAATTCATTTTATCCGTGAATTCATTTTATCCATGTATTCAGTGATATTGTACTTGAAGTTATAAAAATCATTGAGAATTTTATGTATGAATTTATTTCTTATATTTTCATTCCGCCTTCTTTCACACATTGATCATCCACAAATTAAAAACGCCGAAACAGTTTTAAGCCACCCCCAATCAATAATTAGCGAGTTAAACTTTCTACTTTATTTTTCAATCATTATTTTCCACCCTTTAAATCTTCAATTAATAACTGACTAAAGTACACAATACCTATTTAAAATCTCTTTTCCTATCAGGACAGTATCATTTTTCACTATGGATAACTTCACGTAGGCTTCACTCCTTAAGTTCTTGAAGCCAAGAAAATTTAACTATCGCAGCCCCGCAATATACGTGTAACAACTCAAATAAGAGACAAATTACAATTTCCGACAAAGCATATTATTATTATTATTATACATGACAAGAAATATACACAATTTGCGAAAAAAACAACAGGTAATTTGATTTGTACATACAATTTTAATGTATCTGGGTTTGTTGCCTTTCATTTGTCGTATCCCCAGTAAACTAGGATTTTGCCTGTATCTCACTGAGGATATTTAGCATGAAAAAATAAATCGATACTTCTTTCCGATTTTTGATTACACAAAAACAAAACCCCGTTGCACGCTCTCATCAACCTGACAAACAGTGACACTCAATTACAACTGGAAGTATCTTGCGAAATTTAACTCCTCACACATCATCACTCCAGAAAGATCAAAAATATTCATCTCACAATATACCGCACACAATCATAAGAATAAAAATTAAAACAAAAAATACACAGAAACACAAATACAAAAACAACCAAAATTAAGACAACAAGAAGAAACCTACACTCACGAGCTCACACAAATCCTTTCCACTCGTCATTCATCCTGAAAGCCCAAGTACTCAAAATTCTGTCGCAATAACAACCACGCTCCGATCGACTGTCTAAATGATTTAAAAAAGATATAAACACAGTCAACTTTTGTTTGAGTACCTGTTCACTCATTGCTTTTATAGTATCTTCAAGTATAACCTAGCATGCACTTTTCCATGTTGCGTTGTGTTGTCTAGCTTTTGTATCATTCGTATAGAAAGAGTCCAAGTTTGGCATCCATATGTTAGCACTGGTAAGATGTACAAGTTTAATACCTTCCATTTAAAACAGATTGAGAAGTCGTCCAAAGGAACTCCAAGCTTGTTTTGCTCTTCTATTTATTTAATTGAGAATGCAATCCTCAAAATACTTTGTCCTAAGTAAATTGTTTTAGCTTCGTTCCATCCACTTGGATCGATGTGACATCAACAAAGGGGTTCAATGTATTTTGTCTTCTTAATATTCATTTTCATACTCGCTTGTTTATTCGCCTCTGCTAGTTCAAGTATTTGACCTTGTATTGTAGTTCCTCAGGATGTGTAGCTAAGATAATAATATCGTCTGCAAATCTTTGATAGCTCAGATATGAACCATTAATATAGATTCCTGTAATTTTTCATTCGAGCTTCTTGGACACATCTTCCAGGGCAGCGTTGAATAATTTTGGCGAGGGAGTATCACCCTGGCGGACTCCTTTACTTATTGGGAATTTATCGGTACTTTGATGTGTTCCGTTCATCTGACTTGCTGGTGACATCATCAAAGCGGTTTCAACATATGTTTTGTGTTTTCAATATCAATTTTAAATGCGGTCTCTTCTAGTCTTCTTCAACGTATACTTCTAAAATTATTAGACTTGGAGTTGTGCCACTTATGTTGGTTCGTAGCGATATTTTATTTACGTCATTTATTTCGTTTACCCATCGGTTTTGGATTGACAAAGAGATGGATTTTCGCCCGTTGGATGCTGTAATTCAAGTCATTTTTCATGCCGAAGTACCTTAGCCTCGAGCAAAATTTTCAGCATTCTAAATAGAGAATATCAGATTTCCGAAAACGATACCTCCGATGTTTGGGTTCAGGTGTAGATTGATTTCTGATAATATCTTGATTTTCGCATATTGTTTAGTTTATAATTTATCCAACCAAAGATTATTTTATCTTTAAGGTTCTAAATCGAAGGTTAGTGTTTCCTGTCTTAAATTTCGTATTTTTCTCGTCGCATTTTAACTCCAAAGTACTCAAACTTCCTCATAAAGGTGATTTATCTCTTCCAACCGACTAAAAATTATTAAAGATGCCTAAGTTGAACGTAAACTGTAACTTGTTTCGTAAAATATTGGCACCAACAAGAATAGTTTGGTTCAATACAATAACTGCGTTATTACCAACAATAATTGTTTGGTTCAATACAATAACAGTGTTTTATTTAATACAATAACTGCGTTATATCTTAAGTAACAAAAATGAGAATACATGGCTTATCCATGACATTTTATCTGTTATTGGAAGTGATGAATCTTACCACCTTGTCAGATAGAAGAAAAACGACCTCCGTGGCCTATTTGGTAAAATGCGTGTCTTCCGACCCGGAGATTGATTTTGAGAGGTTGCTGCATGATAATAATCCCACAAATGTGTACTGTATACACATAAAGTGTGTTACGTGATTCGCTCGGGTACTACTATAGCTTCTAGACGTGATTATTTTAATAATTGTGGGTTCCAACCCCGAGATAGAGCGCTCTTGAGGTGAGTTTGCTCACTATATATCTATATATCCTATCGTGTAGCTCATGACTACACATCGTGACTCCCACGATAGTTCTTAACGTCTTCTCTACATCCATTTCTGTATTCCACGGTTCGAAGTGTAGTTGTTAAGGGTAGTCATGTTACATCTCTCACTTGGTTAGTCCAACGGATTGAGACTCTTCCTCTTGTGCGTCATCCTTCTATGCTTCCAGTAACCACAAATCTATCCAAACTGTCTCATTGGGCACTAGGAATGTGCCTAAAGAATCCAGAGACTCGTCGAAGGCATATTGTCGACAATCTATCAGTTCTTCGAGAATAGAGGTGTAAATTCGCGTTGCTGTTCGTGGAATTCGTTACCTCTTTCTCCTGCAACACATTTCAAAATGCATCTATTCTACATCTCTCGCTTGCTCTCAAGTCAGTCTCCGCGCTATACATAAATATTGCGAAGACGAGAGATTTAATTGGCGTATTTTTGCCATTGTGGTAATAGTACTGGTCTTCCATATACTCGTATTTTGATGACTTTGTGGCGGTCGCCCACTCGGCGTTCATACATACGGTCAATGACCGATGAAATGACCTTCGGATTCCTCGATAAATCTAAGTAAACAAGTCCGAAGGTCACCCGCCGGCCAGTCATCCCTTAGCCGAGCGGACCGCACTCCATACTAGAGAGAGAACGCACCACGCTGTCTCGCCGGTTCCGTAAATAGATTGTTACCTACATACAACAATTAATCGTTTTTGCATTTACAGAAACGAGACGCAGGCATATCGCGAGCGCATTCTTGCACACATTCTAAAAAGATATAAATACCTACGTTACTAATAAAATTCCACTCTCTTTCCGCATTGCGATCTAACGTATTTTATTATTTATCAACAAACCATCATCATCTCTTCCCATAAGGACCGATCCGCTAAAACTCTCTTAACGGTGCTGAAAATTTTCCCTTGACATTAAAACATTATTTAAGATTGTCAGCTCGAATTTCAATAGTCCGGAACTTACTCACCTTGTCATGTTATACGTTTATAACGGATTGCTTATGTTTAACTGTTGTGATGATTTTGATTGATATTTGTTTACTTATAGACTCAGGAATGCGGATGGATAAAAACGAAAGTGACAACAAGCGATAAATAATAAGTCTTGACAGTTGAATGGACGACAATAAAAGTATGTTTATTTCGCATAGTGCGGACAATTTATACCAGTGAGTGAATACATGGGATATATATATATATATATCTGCCTCGCTCTATCACATGGACGGGCGGTAGGTTAATTATTTATATTTGGAGATGGCTAGCCAATTTGCGCGCTGTAAATAGTAAATATTGTCGTTGTTTGTAGTGTGTAACAATCATTGAATTCTTGATCGGTCAATGACCCTGTATGTTTAAATCAACAATAATTAATTTAATTTATTTGTGTTTTAACAATTCACTCGTTATTTTTGACAATTCATTTAGGTAGGTATACAGGCAGGTACACGTTCCTTGTAGGCCTACTCGGCAAAACGTTTTATTCGATAGTGAAATGATTGTATCTACATTTTGGTACAGTTTTTGCATAGCTAAACTATACATATTGGATAGTCACTATAATCAATTGCTGAATGGATGCTGCTGAGGAAAATAAGTGGCAGATAATCTTTCAAGCCTCCAAGGTCCATTCTGGTTTGTTCGACTGTTGATGATGATGATTTTTCACTCTGTACAGATTCGAATTTCCAAGAACTTTTCGTTTATAACGAAATTTATTTATTTTGGTTACGAATTTCAAAGCACAGGGGCTGCAAGGGATTGCAAAATGCAGATTATACGATTGACAAGGGACCAGAGGACGGAGAAAATAATGATGGTTGGGAGGAAAGGAAACAGGGGGTGGAATTGAAAACGGGAAAGAGGGAATAAGGTTTAAACTTTATGAGGGAAACTTGGTGAGGAAAAGATGTATATATTCAAAGTTAAAATATTGACATTTTTTTTATTTCGTTCTTCATATTTTTCCTGTATGATGGAAATGGTGAGTTTTGAAAAGTTTAAGTAAATAAAAGAATTCTGCTATTTAACACGATTCCTTTACTTGCTCTTCTTCTTCTTCCCAGTATCATGTCAGATCCCCCCAACGTTGACTATGACCTGAGAGTAAGCATCTTTGTCCCCGGCAGCCCGAAAAAGTTCCCCAATGCTCCTTATACCAGTCCAATTTCGTTTATTGTGGAGCCAGGAGATTTGCCTCCTGCCAACACCTCTTCGACCCTCTATTACTTGCTCTTATCTGCTCTAATACTAAAATCTCTTTCTAATATAACGATAGGATATCAATACAGCACTAAAACATGCACTTTTAGGAGATCGGTCCTAGAGGGAAGAGATGATGATGATTTGTTGATAAATAAAACTCGTTAGATCGCAATGCGGAAAGAGAGAGTGATTTATTTGGTAGACGTAGGTATTTATATCATTTTAGAATGTGCGCGGGAATGCGCTCGCGATATGCCTACGTCTCGTTTCTGCGAATGTAAAAACGATTAATGTTGTATGTAGGTGACAATTTATTTACGAAACTGGCGCGACAGCCGTGGTGCGTTCTCGCTCCGGCGTGGAATGCGGTCCGATCACGGCTACGGGTTGAATGGCCGGCGTGTGAACTTTGGACTTGTTTATTTAGATTTGTCGAGGAATGCAAAGGTCACTTCATCGGTCATTGACCGTGTGTATGGACGCCCACAGTGTTCCGAGTGTGCGACGACCGCCACACACTCGAACCAGAAAGTATCAAAATCTGCTATGGTGATAGTCTACAAAAGTATTCTAGTTTCTACATTTATCTATGGAAGTGAAACGTGGATGTAGATAAAGGCTGAAAGAAATCGAATACGTGTGCTGTACATATACAGAGAAAAATACATGGGGTGACAATGTATGATAGAATACGGAATAAAGTAATAAGGGATGAATGTGAAGTTAAGGCTGATGTGTCAGTTTTGTGAACGATTGATAAAATACTTTCAATTTTATATTTTTTATAGTTAAGGCATTAACATTGTGGAGGTTTAAAGACATTGTAATTTGTTTTATCAAACAATATTTATTCCAATTTTTTGTAACGGTGTAACCCTACCGGTTTCAAGGCTTTCACCTCATCATCAGGGAAGCACAAACAAGACTAAATTATGTTCGAACTGGTACCGAGATACACGATTCTAATGGTTAACATTCGGGTTGAAGACTGGGGGTGAAGGGAGATATGAGACAATCTCGGCAACCAGCGGAGACATTCTTGAGATATATGTGTTTTCCAGATGTTCACCTCGATGCACTGACTTAGAAAGTTTCTAGGGCTTCTAATCTGTCCAATTTATTTCTGTTGCTACTGATATGTTAGAAATAACAATTCAATATTTTTGGGGCACGGAGTTTAACTTCGCCCACAGTCTGGCAATGCCATTGTACGACTACCATAAACACACGTCAAGTATCAGGGCGTTTAAATTTGATTTTCATGACTAAAAACGGAGTTCTATGAATTTAATATTGACACCATTAATAAATTTAAAATTTAAGATAAACGACTTGAATGTATTCAAAATTTTGTTTCACAAGTTTCGGACCACAAAAATGGACAATTTCCGTTTGGATCTGACCACAGAACCAAACGGCCATTGTCCATTTTTGTGGTCCACATGCCACAGTTTTGTGGTTCACAGGCCATGCCTGCGCTAGACGTTTGCGAGTATAATTGTCTCTGGACGTGCAATAGTAGTATTGCGAAAGCAGCATCCGCTATCTAGTTGGTAAAACCCTTGTTTTCCAAAGTGAAGATTACGGTCTCGATTCCCGGTAGTACCAAAACAATAAATTATAAGAATGTCCCAGTCTGATAAAAATAGTGGGTCTGACTGCAATACTAACACAAGCGGGGTATTTTATTTATTTATTTATTTATTTTTTCAAAACAGGCTTTAGCCCAATTACTTTGAAAAATACAAGACATTAAAAAAGAAGAAAAATTACATGGAATTTTTTTTTTAAATTATATAAAATAAAAAATAATGCATATGTATACAAACGAGTATATACACACAAACATATGTTACATATATATTCAGTCACTTAAGTATGTTGATGAGTGCTTTCTAACGCGCTTAATCTAAGAAGAAAATTTACTTTTGCTTTTCGTAATGTGATATGAAATATGTCAATATCCGAAGTAGTCCCGTTCAGAAGAGTTAAGGCCCTTCCAACAGGCATAGCGGCTGGAAGACCCGTTCTTGCGTATGTTATTGAGAACAGTTCCTGACGGCGCAGTCTAGTGTAATTGTTAGGAACATTTAACGCTAATCTTTGTAGTAATGCTGGACAGCTCACAACTCCTCGAACGAGTTTGACAACGTATACCTGGAGACGCAGATCTCTTCTTACGCTCAAGGAGTTATACCCGAGCATGCCCAGCAGAAACTGCGTAGGATAAAACCAGTATGTGAGTGTTGTTGCCTCTTTATATGAAATAGTATTGGCAGAATATGATATGACGAACAGCAAATTCTTTGCCTACTGCAGTGTTTCTAAACTCGAAGGTTCGATTACTTGTACATAAGACAATATTGTATCTCGGCCACGCTGTATAATATATTCGAATTGACAATTCAGATATGTTGAAGGGTACCGAACGAAAGAAGAAGAAATATTCCCAACATATTCAATGAGGAGCTTCCTCGCCTATTTCCAGTTGTTCTAAACCTGATGGGTCGATTACTACCTACAGGAGTGCGTTTATTACCCGTGGCTTTATTCTACTAGATTTCTTTTTGCTAGATTAGAATACTACCTTCTTAGCGTGAGGAGGGATTTGAGAGTTTCTTCTTAATAATTTGAGTTAATGACAGGAGCTTACACCTAATCCTAATATGTTGGAAAAGTTTTATGTTCCTGACAACCATTCGAAATGCAGAAATATTGACCTATTTAGGCTGGCAATGAGTAGAACTAACCTGCTAAGTACTCTTCCTCTGTATCACGGGCTGTCCCTTTAGAACACGGCCTCGGATATTGACATTTCCGAAAATGTTTTTAAAGAAAGCATTTTGAGCTTTCTTAGTAATAAGAGTAAGTATTTCGGTTTAACTTATGGTTTATGTCTTATTTGCAGAAATTGTTGAACGTTGGTTTTTGTTGTTTTCACTCAAAACACGTGGAACCCAAGTGCCAAACTTCTGGACTTTTCCCATTGATTTAAGATGGCGGTATACAGTAATGTTACGACAATTCATCTGCTCAGCCAATTCTACGGTGGTTTGAAGGGGATCTTCATGAATAATATGGTTTAAGCGGTTCTCGTCTCCATGTCTTTCAGGTCGAAATTACCGTCTTTGAAACGCAAAAACCACCAACGAGCTGTCTTCATTCATAGAATCTTCACCGTACACTTCGCAAATATCGCGAGCAGCTTTGGCAGCTTTATTCCCTCGATTGAACGCGAACAGAAGGTGTCGAAAATGCTCACTTTCGTCTACTTGACATTCCATTTTGAAGGCTTGTAATCAAATAAAATAATATATGTAAAAGAAAATACAATTTATTGTAGAGCAGAAAATTATCTTTCGAATGACGTATAACATTTACCATTTCGTTCTACTTTAGGTGCTCATTTTTAAATTGAAAAAAAAAAGGACACAGTTTATGTTAACCCCCAATACTTTTTATTATTTTCTTGCTGCTGTATATAATCTCTCTTTGAGCTTTGAATGTTATTTGTATTTTTTGTTGCTTTAAGATAATTTATCCTAAAGCTTTGTATATAATTGGGTTTTACCTGGTCATCATCATTGTCAACCAGGGTCGATCCACTGCCGGATGAAGGTCTCCCCAAGTTGACTTCAAATAGTTCGGTGTTTTGCTCGTTGGCACCATGTGATGCTGCCATGTTTCCTGATTTCGTCCTTCCAGCGTACCTTTGGTCTTCTTCTGGGTTTCTTTATGCCTCCTGGGTACCGTAGAATTATTTCGGATGCCCATTGGCATTCTGATATTCTGGCTACGTTTTCTGACCGAAGCCTTATTTTATTGCGAATCCAGGTGTTTCATTTACGATATATTTTATTATATCTCAACATGCATCTCTCCATGCCCCTTTGTGCGATCTGGAGCTGTGTTTTTTACTGTGAGCGTCCATGTCTCGCAGCCATACGTAAGTAATGGGAGAATACACTGGTTGTAGACCCTTCGCTTCAAGGATATTGGTGGATTACTTTTGAAGATGTTGTTGAAACGTCCAAATGAGCTCTATGCTAGTTTTGTCGTCTTCTATCTTTGTTTTGTTTTGTTTTTACGGTCTCTTTTATTATATCCCAACATGCATATTTAAATAAATAAATATTAGGTTTATTGACAGCAACATAGTATGTACAAGATCACACCTGAATAACACTTCTAAAACACATAAATTGCAGACAATACATCAGACACAGAAGCTATCAAAAGGTCTGGGCTCATCTAATAGCATCCCCTCGGCCAAAATACACCCCACCAATATAGGGCGAACCCAGCCACGGGGACACCAGATGTTTTTCAGCCCACACCCTTAAACACGTAGAAACAGGAATATATACAAAAAAATAAACACAGAAAATAAATATAGTAGATGACAAAAAAGAAAAAAATACATTCAAGAGAGAATACACCAAAAGGTTCGGGCTCATCCCACAAACATTCCCACGGCCGAGATACACCCCACCAATGTAGGGCGAGCCCGACCGCAAGGGCATCAGGGGGCTTCCATCCCACACCCCCGCATATCTAGATTAAAGAATAAATATAATAAAAAAGATATAATATAATATTTCCATTTAACCTGTGTATGTAAGCTTTATTAAATTAATAAATTAAATAAATGACTGACCTAAAAAACTATATTGTCTCCCGGCCATGCTTTTCAATAATTGCGTATCGGTAATTCGGGTTCCATATGAATTATGTCTTCACCAGTGGTTCAAGTATGAAATGTCAACATTAAATAATTGTTGAAAATGATAAAAAAAATATCGCCATTTTCATTTTGATTCTATAATAAATATATCTAAAATTGAATCTCTAGATTTCCGTGTCATCCATATTTCCTTTTCTGATTAAATTCCTCTTTCTCCCGCTGCAATCATCGTGCCAGATCATCAGGACAAGCAAAACCTTTTTGCCTCCTTTTTTTTTGAAAATGAATTAAAAATATTATTTTTCAAAATTCATTACTTTCGAGTGGATTCGCGGAATAGCAGGACCATTTTTTTTTTTGATAAAATCTTATTTTAATACTGTGACAACAAATAAAATTTTTATGGGACATTCTTTTGTCTTCTCGTTTCTTCGATCGATTCTATACACTTGGATATCCCCCGTGTTCGAGTGTGATTATCAGCCATCATGTGAAACAAAATACACCTGTATTTGTATAAGTATATAGTGTACATGCTGTTGCACTTCAGAAAGCACACACTCTGGATAGATCTTACCAATAGTTCATATTTCAAGGTGGCGGGACGGAGTAATAATAAACGCAGAGATTCGATACACTAGGATATCCCCCGTGATCGAGTGTGATTATCAGCCATCATGTGAAACAAAATACACCTGTATTTGTATTAGTATATAGTGTACATGCTGTTGCACTTCAGAAAGCACACACTCTGGATAGATCTTACCAATAGTTCATATTTCAAGGTGGCGGGACGGAGTAATAATAAACGCAGAGATTCGATACACTAGGAAGAAGCCGGAAGAACCCAGCCGGAAGAAGATTACCGGGAAGACCTCCGAAGAGGTGGCGTGACAGCTGGCAATCCACGTCACAAGAAGGGGAACAAGCGGAGCAAACAGATCATGATCTATAGAAAGAGGAAGAAGAAGAAGAAGAAGAAATAAATCCAATGGAGTGGGTTATTATTTGTTTATTTATATTAATAAACGGTACAATGTAACTTATGACAAAAATTTATCAAAATAAAAGATCAATTAGTAAGTGCTTACTTAAAACATCAAAAAGGACAGAATATGTAAAACATAATTAAAATAATTTTACACAATTACAACAAAAACATTTAGAAACAAACATGTTCTATAAAACATAGTTTACCAACACTATACGAGGACGTCCACAGGCGTACATCCCGCACTGCGCTACACCAGGCATCTTGACATCAGTGCGAAAGGAGGATTTTAAACAAAATAAACAAAAAATAAACTAATAAACAAAAAAACAAATAAAATTCGCATACCCCTAACTCAATAAAGAGCAAGAATCGTCCCCACAACACTCAATATCTTAAAACTTCAGTATATAATCTTCAAACAAGTTGAACGAAAAAAATTTAACACGAAAGACAAATCAGTGATAATTAAATAGAAAACAGAATATAAAAGAAGAAATCAGACAGGTGCAACTTCTCAAAGCTCCTTCAGCGCGGGGTAAAAATCACAAAAATGGATAAGAAAAAACTATAATAATCTATTGAAACTATTAGAATAGAGCTTTCGCCGTTCTTGGTTCTGTGGTGTGGAATGGTCTGCCTTCTTGTATCAGAGATATGGTTGGCGTATGCAGCTTAATAAGCACTTAAAGGCGTCCCTTCTTGAGAGGCTTTATCAATATTCCTGAGTGGGTTAAAATCCCAAGTCAAAGCGCCCTTAAGGAGAGTTGACTTTCTAAACGACGCTCTATAAGTTGTCATTTTATTGTCATTATCATTAAGGCTTCGATCTTGTAGAATAAATCGCGCTAGATGGGGACTTTTTTGTCTCCCATATCAGCATGGACGAGGGTGGAATCTGTCGGGGGCGGACCTGAATTAAACTTTCGTAGGGTTATTTTGAATCTTGTTTTTTTGTACACAAATTTATTTATTTATTTATTTATTATTACACATGACAAGAAATATACACAATTTGCGAAAAAACAACTGGTAATTTGATTTGGACATAGAATTTTAATGGATCTGGGTTTGTTGCCTTTCATTTGTCGTATCCCCAGTAAACTAGGATTTTGCCTGTATCGCATTGAGGATATTTAGCATGAAAAAATAAATCGGTACTTCTTTCCGATTTTTGATTACACAAAAAACAAAACCCCGTTGCACGCTCTCATCAACCTGACAAACAGTGACACTCAACTACAACTGGAAACATCTTGCTAAATACAACTCCTGACACATTATCACTCCAGAAAGACCAAAAAATTTCATCCCACAATATACCGCACACAACCATAAGAATAAAAATTAAAATTGAAACAAAATTAAAACAAAAAAAATACACAAACACAAATACAAAAACAACCAAAATTATAACAACAAGAAGAAACCCACACACGAGCTCACATAAATCCTTTCCACTCGTCATTCATCCTGAAAGCCCAAGTACTCAAAATCCTGTCGCAATAACAACCACACTCCGATCGACTGTCTAAATGGTTTTCCTACCTTTACCTTTATTGAAGTCGGCACGCCATTGTATGTAATGGGAGCCAAATAAGCATATTGCCTTTGGGCAAAAGAGGTTTTAACTCTAGGGATGGTGAACATTTCATTAGTTGCCATGCGTGTCATGTGTGTCTGCTGAGTCTGCATCTTCCCTTCCTCTCGATGGTAGTGCCAGAGAATGGATTTGAGATGTAAATTGGCTATGTTCAGGACCTGATAGTCTCTGAAAAGCTCCGCCGTGGGATACCGAGCAGGAAGTTTACTAATTATTTTCACAATCCTAGTTTTCTGATTTTTGCGCTCAAAGTGTTAATATGGACCTCCCAACGAAGAAACTGATCAACATAAACTCCAAGGTACTTTACGAGTATACTATCAACCCTTTCCAAATGTGTTGTATTATTTATTTATAAGAACGAGTAAATTACACATGATGCTTGGCACCGATGGACGTTGGATTCGGATATAACTGATGTTAACAAGGACACTAGATATAAATCGATCCAACAATCTATCCCTTTGAAACTATGATTAATTTAATGAGAATAAACGCGATGGAAGTGTCTGTCATGTGTCGTTTGACGACGACGGACAAGTCACTGCGTGGTAGCTAGTCAAATTTACAGAATGGGTATTGTGGAGGACTCTGGCTCCGAGTGTGGTCTGAATGATGAAACTGTAGGAACTACTGTCGTCGCTGAAATATTGTCAACATACACGGTCAACGACCGACGAAAAGACCTTTGGATATTTCCAAAGGTCGCATACCAAAACATTGAAATTGTTTACCCACAAATACTATTTACGATACATTCCACAGTAGAAAGAGAACGCATCGCGCTGTCTCGCCGTTTTCGCCAACAAATTGTCTACCCACAATATTATTTGCGATGTCTGCAATATTTCAATCGACCATCTCTGCACGCACAGAAGCGAGATAAAAATATATTGCGGGCGCACTCCCGCGCCTATTCTGAAATGTATAAATACCTACTTACCGATAAATAAAGTATCATTAATCACTATTTATTATTCATTGATTCATTCACTCTCTCTTTCCGCATCGCTAATTGACGTATTTTATTTAAATACCAAACAATCAAAATCATCAGCGCGTCCTTCAAGGACATCTGCTAAAAAACTATAAACTAAGTATTTTTCAGTTGTCCTTTGCGGGACAAATTTGATTTTCTAAACGCTATATCTTTGCCGCTTCCAATCAATGTTGCGTTTCTTTTTTCTTTGCGAAACTGTTCCACTTATAGATCGATCGCTAAATTTTTTGAAGTTTAATCAGCGGAACCTTTAAATTGTCTAAAATAGACATTTTTTTATAATTATACTGACTCATGTAATTAATTGCAAAGTGACTAATTTGGTGGCACAAATCATCCTAATTTAGGTACGTTGCCTATTAAAAAAAATGAATAAAATGACACGTTTTTGAAGCAAAAGTCGAAAAATGGTTACCCTACTCATACAACGCAGTAATTTAAAAGTGTTGAAATGATTGAGCAGAGAGCGAGCGAACGAGGGGAGCGAACGATTTCATTTCTAAATTGGACGTATAACTTCTCCTGGAAGTTACCAACCCTTGATTCTTTGACAGTTTATTTTCCTGAAAAGCCTGAAAAATTCTACCCTTCCTTCATATTTCAGCTGAGCTTATATGTTTCAGGCGAAAATCAGCTCTGTTATGATTTGACGGTTAATTTCAGTTTTTTTTTTAAATACTTGTAGAAGAAGTGTTGGCCATTGACGATAAGATATCGTGGTTCAAAGTATTATGGAATATCTTTCGGAATTTAAATTGATGTATTATTTATATTTTTTTCTCCTTTTACACAAAGTAGGTCTACTTTCAAAAGCCCTCTCATGGACAAGATCCCGTACTGCTCCCAGTGCTTGAAGGTCGTCTTCCATACCATCTATCTATCTTTTCTGTACTCCTTACATCATAATCTCCGAGTTTTATCTCACTAAATGCGGTCTACTTTCCCACCAGAGCGATCTAGTATTTTTCTTCTCAGTGTCATGTCAGGTCCATCCAACGTTGAATATCCGAAAAAGATCCCCAATGCTCCTTATACCAGTCCAATCACGTATATTGTGAAGCCAGGAGATTTGCCTCCTGCTAAAACCTCTTCGACTCTCTATTTTGCCTTGGATGAACATGTGCAGTAATTTGTGTTTTTCTCCTCTACGTACATGACCCAAATAGGACACATTTCGGATTCCAATATTAATCAGCAACTCTCTATCAACTTTGGCTCTTTGAAGAACCCTTGTGTTGCTGACCATATCCGTCCAGGGTATCCGTAGCATTCTCCGGTGCATCCACATTTCGAATGCTTCCTGTCGGTTCATACTACCAACTTTGAGGGCCCATGATTCCACTCCATAATCTAGTATAATAATAATTATTATAAAAGGGCAATTTATATAGTGTTGTTTAGAGAGCAGACTCATCCCATGGACGCTCTTAGTTCATGGGATGAGTTTGCTGCTAAAAATACAAAAACAATTTTGAGGATAGGAAGATAGGGGCTGAGGACATAAAATTAGAAACATTCCCTCATTTGCATATGTTTAAAAAAACATATTTGCTATGAAAACTGAAGAAAAAATTATAAAAGAAGATGAACTGTGTTATCAAGAAACCTTTGCAGGTCTTTCGATTTGTGATAGTGACACGTTTCGTTTTAAGTGGTGTATGGTGTAGTGTTCATATATATATATTTATATTTTTTATACAATTTTTCAAAAAGGGATGTCTTCATAAATCTGCACAAGACACCCATAACTCTTGGAGGCAGACAAATACCAATCCAACTTTATTTATTTTTGTTCCTTGCGATAAAATATCAGCCTCTTTTCAATCATGGACTTACGATCAAACAGAGATTGTTTACAAACTTTCTCAGCTCTTTTACGTCCTACTTTACTGTTCACGCAATGAGACTGTGAAACCAATTACAAACTAGTATTTGACTCGCTCCGCTATTGGCATGTTTAAAAAATGACTGAAAAACTCTTAATAGGAAGTCAGTAATATAACATGTTTAATTTATGATTTTTCTCTTCACTATCCCTTCGTTATCCGTTGGTTGATGATATTTCACTTTTATTTTTAATATGTATATTATTCATGAATTTCGTAACGGTAATTAATTATTTTAATATTTTTGGCTGCTTTGTAACTTCTTTTTCTAGCTTTTGTCTGATTGGTTGGAAAAGATTTATTCCTGGCAATAAATCTGCTAGAATAGTTTATTTAACATAGCGAGTTTTACAATGAAGTGTTAAAATAGCGGGTTTTACAATAAAGTGTCAAATAAATAAATTAAATAAGTTTCTTCTTTTTGTTTCATTCTTTTTATTTATTACTGTTACTATACGAATATTATTATACATATGAATTTCTTGTATGCTATTGTTTTTATGTTATGTAAGTGACGAACGGCGTGTAGAGATAGGAAGCAAAGTCAATGAGGCCTTTAAACATATTGTTTTCCTGTTTTTATATTCATACGCATCCAAAATGTAGTGTGTGTAATTTTGGTCGGTAAAAAAGCTCTTGTAACCTTTTTTAATGGTCGATAAAAAATCATTCTTTGAGATAAAATAAATAGATGTTTATAAATATCGATTTTAACGGCTATTGTTTTTAATGCTTATCGATATTTAAAAAAACCTAAAGAAACATTATTTATATCAAAGTAGTCCTCATCTTTAACCCCTATACAACTCTAAATACCGCTAATTATTTTTGCCTGAAGAGGTTCGGAATCAAAATTAAGACATTAAATCGTGGACCGACTTACAGCATCCAAAGGCTTATGCCTTGTATCACAGCAGATACTGGGGAATAACAGAATACCAAAAAGGGTTTAGGGAGAGACGAGATACACAATAAAATATCTGATGAGACCATCACCTACAGAGGAGAACAAAGGAATCGGGTGAGGAAGGTGGAGAGAAGGAGAAATAGGCGTAAAGGGTAAAAGGGTTGTGTTTGCAAATTAGATTTGCATTGTTTTCATTTTGAATACGAATCGAGAAGGAGCTACCAAGAAAGACTATTGGAATTGGTTATTAAAAACATTTCTTATTCATAATTGTATTGTATTACACTTCTGTTCTATACAGTACAACCTGATAAGTTATTTACTAAGTAACAATCTCTTCCAGCTACTCAAAAATGTGTGAAACTAACCGTATGTAAAAAACAGTCTAGAATTTTATTGGAAAAAAACTGGATACCATCTGATCTGCAAGTTCCAGGTCAGAAGACTTATCTTACCAATTAGGGCATATTAAATAATTGGTTGATTTCTTTCTTAAGGTATTAAGAAATAATGCCAATTGTGTGATGATGCCGTGCATTGAAGAAAGATGCATCTGGATAGTTCAGAAATATTTAATAATCTAAGATTGACAAAAATAAACTAAACGAGTAATATATAATAACATAGAATATGCCAAAAGGTTTGAAATAAAGTAAACGAGTAATATAACATAGCATATGCAAAAAGGTTTGAAATAAATTAAACGAATAATGTAACATAGAATATGCCAAAAGGTTTGAAATAAACTAAACGAATAATGTAACATAGAATATGCCAAAAGGTTTGAAATAAACTCAACGAATTATGTAACATAGAATTTGCCAAAAGGTTTGAAATAAACTAAACGAATAATGTAACATAGAATATTCCAAAAGGTTTGAAATAAACTAAACGAGTAATATAACATAGAATATGCCAAAAGGTTTGAAATAAACTAAACGAATAATGTAACATAGAATATGCCAAAAGGTTTGAAATAAACTCAACGAATAATGTAACATAGAATATGCCAAAAGGTTTGAAATAAACTAAACGAATAATGTAACATAGAATATGCCAAAAGGTTTGAAATAAACTAAACGAGTAATATAACATAGAATATGCCAAAAGGTTTGAAATAAACTAAACGAGTAATATAACATAGAATATGCCAAAAGGTTTGAAATAAACTAAACGAGTAATATAACATAGAATATGCCAAAAGGTTTGAAATAAACTAAACGACTAATATAACAGAATATGCCAAAAGGTTTGAAATAAACTAAACGAGTAATGTAACATAGAATATGCCAAAAGGTTTCAAAGACGTAAAAAAGCATGGAAAATTGTGAAAGGGGGAAGAATGAAAAGCTTTTGAAATCAAATTATGCATGTCGAAATGTATGGATGTGGCAGACAGACAAATACAAAAAAAAATCCTCAGATATCTATGGTACAGAACAATGGGCGATTACCCAAAATATGCTCACCATATCGAACTTCTCACGGTGTGTAACTATAGAAACCTCGAAACAAGAAGGCAAAAATCCATTGCGATATTCCTATTAAAGGTTGTTCAAGGTTGTTTTAACTGTCCCGCGTTTCTAGAGGCACTAAGTTTATATGTACATAATAAATATAGCAGTGCAAGGAATCACCCTCAGTTCTACATACCAACTTACAGAAGTAATATCGTGGCTAAACACTCAGTGACGCGTGGTATAGAGATATTGAACCAACTGAATGACACTGTGGATATAGTCTCGGCCCCGCCTAGCAGTATGAGAAGAATCCTGGCTGATATTCCTAACGAATAAGCTAACGCTAGAAGCAGACCCTCTTTGTGTAACAGGAGAAATCTGTGCAAAGTGGATAAATTAAAAAAAAAGACAGCAGCAAAATATATGTGCCAGGATCTAATAAAGAGATATCTGTTCTCTCTGCCTATCCGTATAGGGCCAAAGGGGATTGATTGATGATTTAAGGTTGTCATTATATCATGTAGATGGATGATGATTGACCACGTATTGCTCTTGTGAATAGATATAGACGAGCACAAAGACGTGTGTTAGGGAAAGTCTTGCGCTGTGCTCTCTCTCTGCCTACCCCGAAAGAGAGAGAGATGACGTGATGACATGTATATATGTAACACCATGAACATTAAAAAACGACGTTATTCCTTCCCTTACGGTGATAAAAATGAAACGCGTGTTCCGGTGTTGGGTAGGGAGTACGCGATCAAAAATGAGCGATTTTAAATCGGAAAAATAAGAACATTCATAGATAATCCCCTTAATTAATTATAATTGAAGTTAAAAATTATAATAATTGAGATTTATTTGCTGAAAACATTAAAAAAACCATCTGGCACCGCTCACGGAACGGGCGTAGGTCTGGTCTCGTTGCCAGCTCAACAGCTACTGCAGCGCGGCAGGGCTGGGGGCTAACTCGGGCGTCGCTTACACTTGCGAGGTTGAGACAATTGCGCTCCTCGCTATTCAGTGACGTATGCAAAAGTGAGATGCGAATATAGTGTCGCGCTTCCCGCATACTTTTCACCTATCGTCAAGACCCAAGATCGAGGCACTCACAGCGTTTAAATGCGAATTTGTTTCCGATATTCAGAAAATACTTACGATTTAGTCGATAAATTCTGATTATTATTAATATTATTTTTTAAATCAATGCGTAAATATATTATGGAGGAATACCTAAAATCTTAACCTTGTATTTATTATATTTATAGAGATATTGATGGTTATTTGAAGCAACGTGTAGAAGATACCCAACACCGGGAAGGAAAGGTAAAAAAATAATTATATTCGTAAAGTACTCGTAGAAAAATGTTCAACCCTTCTCAAGATGAATATTCCCATAGATAAAGCATTTTTGTATATCTGATTAAAATATCTCTTACATAATTTATCTTTGTAATTTCATCCCTCGGAGGACCCATTCTTCTCCAATCAGCGTAATTTGATTTTTAATCAAAATTTTCCTGCATAAATCTCCAGTTTTCAGTCGTAAAACGAGAAGGAAGTACCGAATATCGATCCGACTAACTACAACCCTCCAGTGCCGCCCACCGGAACGTTGAGGAACTTAAATACCCACCCCTGCTCATTGAGATTCCTTCACAGTTATCCTGTCCTGGAATCTGTCTGGAAATTTATCAATTAAGTTGACCATCCTGTTTCAAACGACCTCCGTGGCCTAGTTCATAAGACACCTGTCATCCACTCGAGTTGCGAGTTCAATTTCCGTTGAAACCTGGATTTTTTCTCTTAAACAACTTTCTTGTTTCTTGAAAGAGATTTATTTATACATGGCAATAAACTAGCAACATTGTACAACACTATACATATATACAGTTCACTTCTTTCTTATCACCACCCACACTGTTATGGTAGACATATAAGTCTTCATCCAGCGCAATCTAAACTAAAATATCGAAATCTTTTTTTAAATTTTTTAAAGCGCTACGTGATTTGTGTATGTTTGTGAAATGAACGGAAGCGACGAAGGACTTAAGGTACAACATCACGGGAGAAGGAAAACGACTTACAGCGCAGTACTTGCGCCTTTTAAGCAGCTTGTAGCGACTATACGTGCGGTGACTGAACCCACGAAACGACCTTTGCCCCACCTTCACAATGCGAGACAAACAATGGACAAAGTCCACGCGGTCGGTCATTCAACTCACTACTAGTGGAGACCGCATTCTATGAGGAAAGGAGAGAGCAACACATCTTCCGCGCTGTCTCTCAAAACAAAGAATACCTACTTATCGACAATAAACATATTGTAAGCGCAAAGACGAGACAGCGATATATCGCGTGTGCATTCCCGCACACATCCAAAATATTATAAATACCGACGTTTATCAATAAAATTCCTCTTTGCATATTCCGATTTCGACAAGTTTTTTATTTATCAACAATCATCTCTCCTTTAAGGAACAACTGTTTCTAAAAGCTTAAACCCTGAAGTTCAAACAGCCTAGCAAGTTGCCTGTACTTTTCCTGATAACTTAGAATGCAACATAACTACCCTTTGATGCCACTAGATCAGAGTAGCCAATCGGTCCGAAGATGAACCAATTTAAGACTGAGTGGAGATCTTTTCGGAAATTATTGATTCGATTATCGAAGGCGAAGGGACAAAATTAAAGCTAAAAAAATAGCATCGAAGCTACCATGGCCAGAGAGAAATAGGGTAGTCTAAAACCTTAGATACATTCACTGCAAGCGGAGGCACACCATTATTAATATACGAAAAAAAAAGTATTGGTCTTTCCATGGGAGGATTACGACCATCGATTTATATAACGATCTTTATACAACGAAATCGTGACTCCCATGATATTCTATGACAATGTACTCGTATCTCGATCCATCTCTGCACTTCGGTGAACGGAAATTAAGACTACTGCTGTTGGTATTCAGCATCAAAAATCTTCCTCTACATCGTCGTTCTTCCACTCTTCTAATAATCCCATCCCTTTCCAGACTACCAGGGGCAGATATATTAGTACTCTACTTGCCAAGTTGACTAAAACGTCTGCTGTCTAACCCAAATGGTGCACGTTCAAATCCCAATTTATAGTGTTCAATTAAATAAAAAGCGTGCTAGTGTGCTTGTCACTTCCGACCAACACATTTCTAGTTAGTTGAAAAAGATTGACACATAGTAATACTGTGTTTCGTGTTTGCTTATTATAATCGGTAATATTTTTTGACATCACTCTAAGAATGAAGACTGCAACGCCTTCGAAACGTGGGTCATCATTTTAGCCAATTAACCATGGCGACATCTCTAAAAAACATTTTTAACTAGTTTTTCTTATTTATTTCCGTAAAACTTATTTATACAATATTAAAACTGGTTTCCATTTTTGCACTTTTCAATTTAATGCCTGGATATTATCATAAAAAAGGAAATATATATTCTAGAGAATCATACATACATACATACCATTACGCTTTTCCCTGTTGGAGTAGGCATATATGACAGAGCGCCAGACTTTCCTATCTTGACAGACATTCTTCACCTCTTCCACATTTTTATGCATCTTCAAGGAGTCCTTTGACTTCTCACATTTCCTTGTTTAAAATATCATTCACTAGATCTTATATTACTTTCCTTGGTCTTCTTTTACTACGCCGAATCGATAACTCAATGAAAATTAACAATAACTTGAACATTTGTAGAAGCCCCGCGTTTATTCTTCCGTAGTGGTAAGGAAGCATGCGCTCACGTTACAGTAGCGAACCGATACGGACCCATGCGATATAGTTTTGATTGATACTCTGCTTTAGTCCAGAGGTGTCTGGCGCGCATCCACTTATGGCAAATTGGAATACGAACAAAACCTGAAGATGAAAATTGAAACGTTTTCGAAACATTGGCATCATAAGCCAAACCACGTGGTACAACACTCCGAAAGACCTTATCCAACTAATACGAATAACGACCTTCGTGGCCTAGTTAGTAAGACGCTTGGATTCCAGTCCGAAGGTTGCGAGTTCAAATCCCGCTGGAACCCAGAATTTAAAAAAAGGCTCCAATCTGGTTGCATTTAAGGCCTCTTAACATATTTTTTGGTTAGTTGGAAGAGATTGCCATCAGGGGAGCCTTGTTCGTGCTCCCCTAATGATGAAGTGAAAACCTTGAAACCGGTAGAGGTATACCGTTACATAAAGTGGAATAAACAGTGTTTGATGAAACAAATTATAATATAATACAATTGTCTTGAGGGTGAAGACTGTATCACATTTGAAATGTCGGCTAACTTCTTAGCCTTCCAAACATGGTAATAATTCAGTCAAGTCTTCTTAACAAAGATTATTACTCTTTTGGTGCAGAACTTATCAGTTAAGCTAACTTTAAAAAGCAATATTTGTACTAAACATACCAGTTAAATTAAACTACAAGTAGTTATGACAACACAGAGTACAGAAACTCCAAGTTTACCACTAGACTTAAGGGGTTTTAGCAACAATGCAAACGTTCCCGGTTCGAATTCCGCCGGGGCTCGAAGTTAACCGCAAATTCTCCGTATTTCTCCCTGCTACCCCCATCCTTTCTCTCCTTCCCCCCGTCGCCGCACAATTCTCGGTTGTCTATGGTGCCCACGGGATGCATAATCATGGTCTATGGTACATGATGCAGAAACGTCAAAATGGTAATGCGCTGAGGCCTATTTTGTGTACAGAAAGGTTTTGAATGGATTATTTTTTTCATGAATTACATTTAAAAGTTATTTTTTCTTAGCCATAAGATTTTTATGGGTTTTATTTATTCCTATGATATTTGAATTGATGTTGAGAATATGTTAAAGAGCATGACCAGGAGGAACATTTGATCTTAGCTCCATTTATTGGTCCTTCGTTTAAATAACCACTGAAATATGCACGTCACTTGGAAATAATCTTTTTGGGATATCTTATCACAATTTATGATAATATATCAGCACTACACTCCACCTCAAGCTGAATGCGTTACAATCACATACAGGTAGAATTTAGTTTAACTATTTTCCCCCGTTTGATTACGAAATGTATTTCTTTAACCCTTTTTTTGCCGTAATATAGTATGGCTAGTCCCGGAGGGCCGTGATTTTTTAAACAAAAATAAAACCTAATAGAATTATCTTTTTATACTTGTAATACCAAACATGTGTTGTTTGTGCCACCATTCACAAGGTTCAAAACGTTCAAAAAAATATAACTAAAACATTAGCAAAATATCAGGGTTGTCACAGCTTATCACAGAAAATACGGAAACATATAGTACATTGATAAAATATTTGATAGAATTAAAAGTATATGTAACACGAAAATATTAATTATTTTAATAACGCACGGAAAGTAAATAATGTAACTATAAAATCATTTCAAATTTCAACGGTTAAATAAGTAAAATGTAAAATTGACAACACTGTATTAGAGACACATGTCGACTGTCATGCGAAGCTTTTAGGTAAATCTCTGTAAATTCGATAATACCTGTAAACTGTAATATTATAGTATTTATTCATCATCTCAATAGATGTCTCTATATGTTCCATATTTTAGATTATTTGAATTAGTACTAGACATTGGCTAGAAACAGGCATAAAGTTGAGCGATTTAACTCGCTAATTTTGTATGGCCGGCCCCACGGGCACGGCAACAGAGAGCGAGTAAACTCGCTTAAGGCACCTAACCGGTTAAACATATGAAAATGTGAGAAAGTGCCTAACCTAATGGCCGCAACCGCCACCTTCCCGCTCTTACATTTATTTTTTGCAATAATTAAAATCTTTCAATTAGAGTAGATTTGAATTCTGAGTTAGAGCACCTTTGAAGAGAGTCTAAATGGCGCTGTATAAATTGTTATTTTATTATAAGTAGTATTTTTTTGTCAACGTAACACATGTGAAGAAGCAAGAAGCAACACACATTTAATGCCTGCAAGATTTTTACCAGACTGACCTTAGATCAGGCTCGGAGATTCGTCTTCTGATGTTACTACTGAATGCATACTGAGACGCATGGCCGCGTGGTAACGCACAAGACTTTCGTACGGAAGGTCGCCGGTTCGAATTTCGCGATGCACTATAACCCTCGAATGACACAGGCATTTTTCCGTCTAGTATTCGGGGGTATAAGGATACCTATGACAAACGTCATATCTATTCTTCAAAAGTAAGAAGAAGAAAATATGCTGATGTGTTCCAATCGTCTCGCTTCAGGTATGCCGTCGAATCCAGCACGACGGTGTGGCCGGTAAATTTGCTGTTTTGTCACGACTCACTCATTTAAAGATGAGAAAATGATGGAAGAGACGAGAACTTCAGGCTTCGCTTTCCAACACTGACATTGGAATGGCGAGGGGATCCTCGACTACGAGGCCCAGCAACGAAGACGAGTAGTGCACGCCGAGGGGTTAACTTTATACCAACCAGAATGCATCCATCGGAAATCGAACCCGATTGTCGAATAAATGACAAGCACTTTACCAACTTGGCCAGTGAAGTTCTTAACCTTTCCCTTTCTATGCTAAAAAAAATCCGCGCTTTCCGGTGCTGTGTATTCAATACATTGTAAAAATGAGCGATTTAAAATTGTCAAAATAAAAATATTCATAGCCAATCGCTTAAATTAATTAAATTTGAAGTCAAAAGTGATAATAATTGAAATTTAATTTGCTGAAAACATGAAAAAAACATCGGCCGATGTTCACAAAACGGACGAAGAGACCACCTCAAATGGATACCCGCGAGCTACTGAGGCGAGAGAAGCGAACGAACTGAGATTATATTTCTTGCGTTCCCATATACCGAAGTAGAGTGAGACGTGAATAGCGTCACTTCCTCAACAATAGCGGTTTTTTAGAATGAATGTAATACCTACGTTACACACTGGCACACTTTTGATTGTATTGGTGAATTTATTCCCGATTTTCACAAAATATCTCTGATGTGGCCGATAATTGCTAATTATTATTAATATTATTTTTTGTATTCAATGCATAAATGTATTACGGAGGAATACCTAAAATCTGAACACAGTATTTATTATATTTATAGAGATATTAAAGTTTTTAGAAGCAATGTGTACTAGTTACACATCACAGGACAGGAAGAGTTAATACTACAATATAAAGATGAGTTGGTCTTAAATCTTGACGCTTAGATATTAAGATTGACGATCTTCGCGGCCTGGTGAGTATACCACCTGTCTTCCAGCCTGGGGATTATAAGTTGATTCACGTTGGACCCCAGATTTAAAAAAAATGATTCCATTTGATTTATTACTAAAAAGCATATTTCTGGTTGGTTGGAGAAGTTCGCTACATGGCAATAAACCCGTATACAACGAAATAATAAATAAATACAATAGCACTAATTCCATTCCAATCGTATAGACAATATCAGATCTATATAGCTTTTCAGAGAGTATCAGGTCCTGAACATAGCTAATTTGCATCTCAAATCCATTCTCTGGCACTACCATCGAGAGGAAGGGAAGATGCAGACTCAGCAGACACACATGACACGCATGGCAACTAATGAAATGTTCACCATCCCTAGAGTTAAAACCTCTTTTGCCCAAAAGCAATATGCTTATTTGGCTCCCATTACATACAATGGCGTGCCGACTTCAATAAAGGTAAAGGTAGGAAAACCATTTAGACAGTCGATCGGAGCGTGGTTATTATTGCGACAGGATTTTGAGTGCTTGGGCTTTCAGGATGAATGAAGAGTGGAAAGGATTTATGTGAGCTCGTGAGTGTGGGTCTCTTCTTGTTGTTTTAATTTTGGTGTGGTGACATCTGGTGTGGTGACATTCAATTATGCTGCACGGTGATGGATCTTGTGTGATAATCCTCCCATTCTTTTGATTTACCCACGTACGCGACTAAGAGAGCTCTATACGACCCATGGTAAGGAGTATCCATTGAAGGTGTTTTAAAACGAATAAAAATTTGTCCCTGAAAACACTTGGCGTCCCGAGAAATAGTAACATCGCGTATACTGGTCAATCCTTGCACTTTGATAGAAACAGTTACATCACGTATACTGGCCAATCCTTGCACTTTGATATAAATAGTTACAACACGTATACTGGTCAATCCTTACACTTTGATAGAAACAGTTACATCACGTATACTGGCCAATCCTTGCCCTTTGATAGAAATAGTTCATCATGTATACTGGCCAATCCTTGCACTTTGATAGAAATAGTTACCTCACGTATACTGGCCAATTCTTGCACTTTGATATAAATAGTTACATCACGTATACTGGCCAATCCTTGCACTTTGATGGAAATAGTTCATCATGTATACTGGCCAATCCTTGCACTTTGATAGAAATAGTTACATCACGTATACTGGTCAATCCTTGCACTTTGATATAAATAGTTACAACACGTATACTGGTCAATCCTTGCACTTTGATAGAAATAGCTACATCACGTAAACTGGCCACTTTGATAGAAATCAAATCAAATGAATACTGGCCAATCCTTGCACTTTGATGGAAATAGTTCATCATGTATACTGGCCAATTCTTGCACTTTGATATAAATAGTTACATCACGTATACTGGTCAATCCTTGAACTTTGATATTAATAGTTCATCATGTATACTGGCCAATCCTTGCACTTTTATAGAAATAGTTACCTCACGTATACTGGCCAATCCTTGCACTTTTATAGAAATAGTTCATCATGTATACTGGCCAATCCTTGCACTTTGATATAAATAGTTACATCACGTATACTGGCCAATCCTTGCACTTTGATAGAAATAGTTCATCATGTATACTGGTCAATCCTTGCACTTTGATAGAAATAGCTACATCACGTAAACTGGCCACTTTGATAGAAATCAAATCAAATGAACTAATATTGAAGTAGCAACTGTCGAAACATTAAAATTCAAGTCTTAAACTCTAAGTTAAAACTGAGAAAAACCACATTTTCCGCTGTGAATTAAAATTCAACGACCCTGACCCAAAAAAACTTTTAAACTCGTTTAAAAATATAAAAAAATTAAATTTTGATGAAAATTATAAACAAAGCGCCCGATGCGTAATTAAAAATTCCCTAATTTCAGCGCCCTTTCTTAGATATATCTTCATTATAAAAAGTTACGACTCAAGGTGTCGTAACTTCAATTAGGTAACGCCGTCTAGCGACGCGAAGCGAAACTTCACTCACAAGACGCCGTCTCGACCGTCACGTGAGCGTCGGCTCTTTATGATGCCATAAGTCACTGGAACGAGGCGTATAAATTAACAGAACAACTCTAACCCTTTTGTTGGAATGTGATATAAATTGTTTCTGCAATTTATTTATCAAAATTTACAGTATTTTGTCGACGATAAAAAGTATTTACAATATTAAAACTCAAATTATAATTATGACTGCGCATAAATGTAAAATCAAATTGTCACATAAAAGGTAAACATTAATTAACATGAAACAATCACAATAATATCAGAAACCAGTACGTACATGCACACAACCCGGAGGTTGCGTGTTCAAATCCCGCTGGAAACAGAATGAAGTGGTAAGAAATAAATATATAATGCAAATATCAGTGGAATGCATGAGAGAGTAATATTGAGGAAAGTGTGATTGGATCAAGTGAATAATATAGCGAAAGAAGGCAACGTAGAAAGTCAGAGAAATCGTAGGAGCTATATGAGACGACCTCGGTGGCGTAGTTGGTAAGAAGCCTGTCTTCCGACTCGGAGATTTCGGGTTCAAATCCCGCTAGAACCCAGCTTTTTTAAAAAGGGTTTCAGTCTGATTTTCACTTAAGGCTTCTTCAAAATCTTTCTGGTTGGCTGGAAGAGATTGCCACTTTGTTATAAGCCCACCAGGTTGTACTGTATACAACGAAAGTGTAATACAATATGTTATTTGTTAGGTAATAATTGTTAACGCAAGGTCTAGAAGGTCGCGAAAATATTTGAGATATTTAGGGAGCCGCGAGTGGTAAAAGGTTAAGAGCCACTGCTTTAGTTATATATATATATATATATATATATATATATATATATATATATATATATATATATATATATATATATATATATATATATATATATATATATATATATATATATATATATATATATATATATATATATATATATATATATATATATATATATATATATATATATATATATATATATATATATATATATATATATATATATATATATATATATATATATATATATATATATATATATATATATATATATATATATATATATATATATATATATATATATATATATATATATATATATATATATATATATATATATATATAATACAATCATAAGACAAGCCAAGGCTCAGGGGATCCTAGACCCTAACACAAAAAACAATAATAATATACGAGAATGGTGACTATCTGTCTCACTGTCGTTCATGTTAAATGGCGACACTAGCTGTCTTACTCTAACTCGTTCATGCGCTGTATCGTTTGTATCGCTCAAACGTGTTGAATTTGATCTTTGATTATTGAAAAGTGTTATCATTGTACATTATTTAGATATAATAAAAACAAAAATATATTCAGAGCGGCCCAACCTTTTTTACACTTGAGCTACGTTTTTGAAAATATAGAAAAAAAAAAATTTGTGATCAGACACTATCATCCTGTCGTGTAGTTCATAACTGAGCATCATGACTCCCATGATAGTCTGACGACTTCTTTCCATCAATCTCTGCACTCCGCGGCTCGAAGGGTAGTTGTTAAGAGTAGGTCAGTTGCATATATCACTTGCTCAGTCCAACGCATTGAGATTCTTCGTATTATGCGTCGACCTTCCACGTCTCCAAAAACCGTGAACCTTTCCAAACTGTTTCCAGACTCGTCGAAGGTATATTGTCGACAATTTGTCAGTTATTCTCAGTTCATCGAGAATGGAGACGTTAGTTCCCCTTGCTGTCCATGGAACCTGTAACACCCTTCTCCTGTACCACATTTCAAATGCATCTATTCTCATCATTTACTTGATCTAACCATGTTTTCTTTGGTTCTCTCTCACACGACTCCCACTCACAGTTGCACTGTATGGCATATATCTGTTTTTAGTTGGTCTTTCTACATTTCCCACATGCCCAATTTTATATAGCGCCGTTTAGAAAGAAAACTCGCGACTCGGGAACCCACTATCGCAGCTATAGCGATGCCCGAACGAATCATGTATAATAATTTATTTTTATACAGTACAACTTCTGGGAATATCGCCATGTCTCAATATCTTCCAGTCAACTAGAAAGAAGTTTATAAGTTCTTAAGTGAAAAAAATATGGCTTCCAGCGGCATTTGAAGCCGCAACCTGCGGATCAGAAGACACGTGTCTAACCAACAAACCATCTCAGCGTGATTTACTTCATCTTACTCAACACATCAGCCTTAATTTCATCACATTCATCCCTAATCACTTCATTAAACTAGTTCTTAATATAAATTTAATTCTGAATTTTCAACGTATTTATTTCAGCTATGGGTTTAAATTGTATAAAACGAAAAGGACAAACTTCGGAAACTTACCCTCTAGGGTTGATTTAGGTATGATATTTCACCCCAAGAAAGCCCGACGAAACGTCTCGTCAGCATATTTCAACAAATTATACATACATTTTGGAAACTTTGCCGATCTAATTTACATGGTAATATGTACGAGTTTCCCATTACTATTTTCCGTATATTACAATATATAAAATGTACCGTACCATCCACATGTATATTATTAGGTTATGAAAATGTATTTACTTTCAAAACTTATATCGTTGGTTTAAAAAGATTACATGAACTCGAGAACTGAGTCTTTTATACTGTTTTCATCAGTTCTCTTGTTCAACATCATCACTTCTCTCGTTTCTCATTACTGAGGGGCGTGA
The DNA here is from genome assembly GCA_949825065.1 of Odontocerum albicorne. NCBI lineage: Eukaryota > Metazoa > Arthropoda > Insecta > Trichoptera > Odontoceridae > Odontocerum > Odontocerum albicorne. Next base: position 6,497,716 of record OX463866.1, on the reverse strand, counting down.
TCTAAAGCAGTGGCTCTTAATCTTTTACCACTCACGGCTCCCTAAATATCTCAAATATTTTCGCGACCCCCTAGACCTTGTGTTAACAATTATTACCTAACAAATAACATATTGTATAATACAATATGTTATTTGCTATAACAGGACATTGTTGAAATTGTTCAAAACTAAATTTCACATCATGTTATTTGCTATGACAGGACATTGTTGTTATTTGCTATGACAGGACATTGTTGTTATTTGCTATGACAGGACATTGTTGAAATTGTTCAAAACTAAATTTCACAATAATCCTAGGATTAATATATTGGTTCACTAACCGAGTTGTGGAATTTTGAAACAAACTGCCCTATGACAGAACATTGTTGAAATTGTCAACTAAATTTCACAATAATCTTCTCTATCTCTCTCTCTCACATCAGCTTGCATCAAATTTAGACTAGCTTTCTCAAAGAGACGTAATATATACAGACATCCAGAAAGCTTTCAATAAAGTTGATCACGATAAATTACTTTAGAAAATGCATAATCTTGGCATCAGCGATAATCTGATTGGATCATTTGCATCATACCTAGAAGAAAGATCTCAATATGTAACAGTCCGGGACAAGTCTTCTGTGAAATTCATTGCAAGATCTGGTATACCACAAGGATCTAATTTAGGTCCCCTGCTATTACTCATATTAACCGGTTCACTGCCACGAGCGCGTTGACGCGCTCTCCGATTCAGTGCTCGCCAGGCCGGCCATACAAAATGAACACGTAAAGGCGCTCTCCTTTGAGCTTGTCGCAAGCTAATATACAACGAAAGTGTAATACAATTTGTATTACACTTCCGTTGTATACAATACAACCTGTTGGGCTTATTATACAATGTGGCAATCTCTTCCAACCAACCAGAAAGATTTTAAAGAAGTCTTAAGTGAAAATCAGTCTGAAACCCTTTTTAAAAAAAGCTGGGTTCTAGCGGGATTTGAACCCGCAATCTCCGAGTCGGAAATAAATAAATAAATATTAGGTTTATTGACAGCAACATAGTATGTACAAGATCACATCTGAGTAACACTACTAAAACACATAAATTGCAGACAATACATCAGACACAGAAGCTATCAAAAGGTCTGGGCTCATCTAATAGCATCCCCTCGGCCAAAATACACCCCACCAATATAGGGCGAACCCAGCCACGGGGACACCAGATGTTTTTCAGCCCACACCCGGAAGACAGGCTTCTTACCAACTAGGCCACCGAGGTCGTCTCATATAGCTCCTACAATTTCTCTGACTTTCCACGTTGCCTTCTTTCACTATATTATTCACTTGATCCAATCACACTTTCCTCAATATTACTCTCTCATGCCTTCCACTGATATTTGCATTATATATTTATTTTTTTAGTCTTTCTTCAGTCATTCGTTCTACATGCTCAAACCATCTTAGAGTGCTCTTCTTCATCTTACTTAACACATCAGCCTTAAGTTCACATTCATCCCTTATCACTTCATTCCGTTTCCAGCGGGATTTGAACACGCAACCTCCGGGCTTGGGAGACAGGTGTCTTACCAAATAGACCACAGAAGCCGTCGTACGTACGAAATTAAATTACACCTAAATCGATCATTATTTTCGAAACAACTTTATTATTTATCATATATATTTTTAAAAAAGTTAAATTATTTCATTCTCTCTTGAAATTTATATTTCCATTACTTTTGCCTTTATTTAATACAAACAAAGCACTTTATCCAACCCTTTGCGCGCTTCTCACGTCCTGCTTATATCGTAATTTGATATTACGAAGGTGTGAAAGTGAAGAAGACCCCTATTTCGCTTGAGTTTCATCCCTGGCTGCCCTCCGGGGGAAAAACATGCCTCTACGCCTGTAGGATAAGGGAGGATCAAGGCTTCTTAAGAACTTGTTACTATGTGAAATATTTTTATATTAAAATATTTTAAAGTCAGTGAAACGTTTGACATCCATCTAGGGGTTTCTGGTTTGATTACCGATACAAAAAAAAAATTAATTCTTGATCGAAAATTGTGTATTCTTTTTTTACTACGTCACGCCTTTCAATTTAAAAAATATGTTATGTAACAAAGTGGTGCTAACATCAGAACTGTAAAATCTGAGTCAGGAGTCGTGAAATCGATTGGTTTTTTTGAGAAGTCGGAGTCGGGAGATGCTATTTGAAATTCGAATCTTACTTTAAATTTTTAAAACTTATTAGATTCATAAATTAAATTATGTACTACACGTATGTACAGTACCAGGCGGTAAATAATACACATCGGGCTTAAGAAAGAGACTGTCGGATATAATCGGCTAACTTCGGTTTTGTACAGCGTCGTCTCTGTCGCACGATGCGTTTACAGTCCGCTTGACAACGACTGACAAATCTCGACAGAACACGTGTATGAATGACAGAGACGACGCTCTATCAAGCCGAAGTTAGCCGATTATGGCCGACAGTCTCTTTCTTAAACCTGATGTGTATTACTTACCGCGAGATACTGTACCGTCTAGTACAAATAGCGTGTCTTTATATAATGAAGAATCCACGTAGACAATGTTTCCGAAAATCTACGTTTAAGTAGTTATGCCACGTAATTAAAAATTACGTATGGTTAGTAATATAGGTCAGTAAATATGAAATCGGATTTTTTTTATAGAAAATTTAATTTATTGCATTAAAATGGTAAAAAAATATTTTATTCAAAGTATTTCCCATCGCTAGCTACACATTTTTCCCATCTCTCTGGCGATTTGTGGATGCCACGCCAAAAAAACTGTTGCTCTTTTGAGGCAAACCAATCATCGAGCCATTTTCGTAAGAAGTGAAGCGCTGCTCAGCAAGTGCGTGTCCCATCGATGCAAATAAGTAGTAATCGGATGGAGCCAAGTCTGGTGAGTAAGCCGCATGCGAAAGTATTTGCCAACTAAACGCCTCAATCGTTTCCTTGACCGGTTTTACTGTGTGCGATGGTGCATTATCATGAAGCAAAATCACTTTGTGTTGCCTCTTTTGATATTCTGAACGTTTTTCACGCAATACTTGGTTCAAATCCATAATTTGTTGTCGGTGGCGTTCAGTATTAATAGTTTCACCAGGTTTTAGCAGCTTATATAATAATTAATAACACCCTTCTGATCCCACCAAACACAGAGTATTGTCTTCCGTCCATAGCGATTTGGCCTTGCAGTCGATGTCGCTGGTTTGCTTGGAGTTACCCATGATCTTTTACGCTTAGGATTCTCGAAATATATCCATTTTTAATCGCCAGTCACAATTCGATGGAGAAATGATTTTCTTTTGTGCCTGGCGAGCAGCATTTTGCAAGTGATTTTTCGGTTTTCCTGCTATCTTTCATTCAGTTCATGTGGAACCCATTTTCCCACCTTCTGTATCTTTCCCATGGCTTTTAAACGTATGGAGACGGCATCTCGTGTCCCATTTAATTGATCCGCGAGTTGTTGTTGCGTTTGAGCGTCATCCTCATCCAACAATGCTTGCAATTCGGCGTCTTCAAACTTTCTCGGTGGTCTTCCACGTTCTTCGTTTCTCACGTCAATATCGCCACTTTTGAATTTTTTAAATCACTCAAAGCACTATGATTTACCAAGAGCATGCTCACCGTAAGCTTCGACAAGCATTCGATGCGATTCTGCAGCAGTTTTCTTCAAATGGTAACAGAAAATCAATGTTGTCCGCAAATCGTAGTTTTCAGGCACAAAACAGACGTGTTCAATGCTATGAAAACATATGTAGTTGTATTAAACTTGTATTGTTGTGAGTTAAAAGTCTTTGACAAATGTAAACACAAGAAAAAGGCGCCAATGACGCGGTTTGACAGTCACTAAATTGACAACTAGACCCGTCTCTGAGCAAATTCCGGTTTCATATTTACAGACCTGGTATGTTTATTATATTAATAATATGAATCCATATTCTGGAAATGGTTCCAGACTTTATTTACTTAGGCTCCAGCATTACCAACAGTGGAGGATGTGAGGCTGAGGTGAAAAGAAGAGATGAAATTGCAAAAAATACGATGTCAGAGCTGGAAAAGATATGGAAGAGCAGAACTATGACCATCACGGCGAAAATGTGCCTACTTAAGTCTCTCGTCTTCGCAATATTCATGTAGCCCAGAGACTTGGACTCTGAGAGCAAGCGAAAGACGTAGAATAGATAAGCATTCTAAATATGATTACTGAATCCAGTATTATTATAACTGGTTAGGCCACGTATTACATATTATTACTTAAAAATCACTTTCAAATTAAATTCTATCTTGAATCCAGCATAATTATAATTGATTAGGCCACGTATTACATATTATTACTTAAAAATCACTATCAAATTAAATTCCATCTTGAATCCAGTATTATTATAACTGATTAGGCCACGTATTACATATTATTACTTAAAAATCACTATCAAATTAAATTCCATCTTGAATCCAGTATTATTATAACTGATTAGGCCACGTATTACATATTATTACTTAAAAATCACTATCAAATTAAATTCCATCTTGAATCCAGTATTATTATAACTGATTAGGCCACGTATTACATATTTTTGCTTAAAAATCACTATCAAATTAAATTCCATCTTGAATCCAGTATTATTATAACTGGTTAGGCCACGTATTACATATTATTACTTAAAAATCACTTTCAAATTAAATTCCATCTTGAATCCAGCATTATTATAACTGATTAGGCCACGTATTACATATTATTATTAAAAATCACTATCAAATTAAATTCCATCTTGAATCCAGTATTATTATAACTGATTAGGTCACGTATGACATATTATTACTTAAAAATCACTATCAAATTAAATTCCATCGTGAATCCAGTATTATTATAACTGATTAGGCCACGTATTACATATTATTACTTAGAAATCACTATCAAATTAAATTGCATCTTGAATCCAGTATTATTATAACTGATTAGGCCACGTATTACATATTTTTGCTCAAAAATCACTATCAAATTAAATTCCATCTTGAATCCAGTATTATTATAACTGATTAGGCCACGTATTACATATTTTTACTTAAAAATCACTATCAAATTAAATTCCATCTTCAATCCAGTATTATTATAACTGATTAGGCCACATATTACATATTATTACTTAAAAATCACTATCAAATTAAATTCCATCTTGAATCCAGCATTATTATAACTGATTAGGCCACGAATTACATATTTTTACTTAAAAATCACTATCAAATTAAATTCCATCTTGAATCCAGTATTATTATAACTGATTAGGCCACATATTACATATTATTACTTAAAAATTACTATCAAATTAAATTCCATCTTGAATCCAGCATTATTATTAACAACTAGGCCACGGAGCTCGTGAAAAATTATATATATTTTTTTTTACTACCCCGGAAGAAATGCCACCCCTAGGCTGTTGCCTGTGTTACACATCCGCTAATTACAGCCCTGACTAGTTGACCCTAATCTTCCTACTTGAAAGATCACCTTTCCTAATATATGATGTAACATTTATATAATACTTGACATCATAGCACCGTAAAGATCACTAGAATCAAATGCTCCATTAAGATCCGCTTTGTGGTCTGCTTCTTGCCGAAATGTCAACAACTGAAGTGGTAGTGAGGGGAGTAAAGGGCAACCACCCCAACACAGGGGGTGTAGGAACTAAGAAACGCAGAGCTTTTCCGAAGGGTGGTGGTGTTTCGTGTGAAAATAGTTAAGATTATTTTAAAGTTATGAATTTTACACAACGTGAAAAATAATGAATAAGTTTGAAGAAATTTAGTGCATGAAATTGTGGTGCATGACCACGCAGTAACGCGTTGAACTTCTGTGCGGAAGGTCGTCAGTTCGAACCCCGCACTGTGCTACTCCCTTCGAACGACACAGGCACTTTTCCGCTGAGTGTTCGAGGGTTTTGAGGATACCTATGACTTTGATCATATCTATTTTTTTTAAAGAATAAAAAAAATGTAGCTACTATGCACTGAGCTTCCAGTGCATAATTGCTACATTTTTTCGGTCGGCGGTTCGAACCTCGCGCTGTTCTACTCCCCTCGAATTACACATGGATATATTAGACATTAGATATATCCAATGGTACCCAAGAGGCCCAGAAGAAGACTGAAGGTACGCTGGATAGATGAAATCAGGAAGCATGGCAGTATCACATGGCATCAACGAGCAAAAAACCGAACTACTTGGAGTCAACTTGGAGAGACCTTCATCCAGCAGTGGATCGACGCTGGTTGACAATGATGATGATGATATTAGACATTACAACATTGTTTAAGATTGTCAGCTCGTATTTAAATAGTCTGGAACTAACTCAGCTTGTCATACTACACGTTCCTTGTAGGCCCACTCGGCAAAATGCTTCCGTATATGTTATTGTTTTTTCAATATTTGTATAAAAAATGTCAATAAGGCTTTACATGAGGATTCTACTTGCAAGGCCAAAAAAGAGGATTCTACCAATAAGGTCAGCAATGGGGCTTGATTTTCAAAACGCGTAAATTGCAATATTGTTTAGATTTTTCTATAAAAACACTTGTCAAATTATATATTTTTGATAACGAACAACTTGATAAGTACTCGTAACTACTTGAGAAATAAACTTGCTTTTTGACATTTCAAATCCTTTTTATTCCCTTTGTCTTGTAGATAACGATGTATTTCACGGTTGGTCGACTGAAATTCTTAATTTGCTACCACTAATTTAGAAGCTAGGGTAACTAATGGCTTAAGGAAGCACTTTCATGGATAAAATGTCAGATTAAACGATGTGAGGGGGATGAAGTTGTTATATTATACTATTTGAATTATACCAAGGCTGTGAGGAAGCTTAGGAAATAGATACCCTCCGTGGCCTAGTTATTAAAACGCATATTTTCCGACCCAGTGGTTACGAGTTTAATTTCTTTAATAATTTAATATATTTTTAGCCTTGCGCTGTTTTTCATATTTGTTAGATAATATTTTTTCAGAGTGTTTCAACGCGTTTATTTGACTTATAGTGCTGACGTTTCGAAAACATAACAGTTTTCATTTTCATAGCTTGTTCGTAATCAACTTCGCCAAGTTGACATAAGATATGACATATATGGTACACACGCAGTGCAGAGACACTTGAACAAAGTAAATACAAACTTACTCAATTTTTTTTTCATTTGGTCTCTTTCAGTATTTCCTAATTACTGTTTCGAACATATTAAAGAGCGTGGTCGGGAAACAATATTGTCTTCGACCCCAGTAATCGAGCTTTAAGGCTTTGAACCTTTAAGGTAGGCACATAACTCGCGGTTCGTCATTAAATGTGTTTGCAACACTACCGCTCGGCGCGTGCGAGTATTCTTACAAGACAAAACTCTTTTACAAGAATAGCACCCCTTTTTTTATTGGGTACCATCAAGAATTGAACCCGAAACCCCCGGGTGGAATCAAGAATCTTAACAATGGATTTATTTATTATGTTTATATAGCAACAGTATAAATTGAGTGAAAGTGATATTAAAATCTAATAATTGAGTGTTAATATATAAATGTTAGAAGAATAAAGCATTCTCACTCATTATTAACTGCTTTTTCGATTTGATATTGATTTTTTTCTGTTAAAATTTGCCATTTTTATACAATCATATCGAAAATTTGCCATGGTTATACAATCATATCGAAAATTTGCCATTGTTATACAATCATATCGAAAATTTGCCATTGTTATACAATCATATCGAAAATTTGCCATTGTTATACAATCATATCGAAAATTTGTCATTGTTATACAATCATATCGAAAATTTGCCATTGTTATACAATCATATCGAAAATTTGTCATTGTTATACAATCATATCGAAAATTGTCAGCTGTCAAATCATATTTGAATCATAAAACTGTTCTAACTTTAAAATTAATTTTGCACAAAGGCAATACTATATGCCTATCTGGCCCCTATGGCATAAACTATTTTCTTTGGGTCTACGAACATTTTTTTCTCTAGGGTTACGTGAAATGCCAGGTCTATAAGAATGACCCCCGATCAATTCCTGAGCTGAAGGACGAAATTATTCGCGTTATTGGTGAGTTACAACCGCAATGATGCTAAAATGTCATAGAAAATTTTGACAAAACTGTGGACATCTGTGGAGCTGCAAGAGGTGGAAATTCGGCGGATATTGGTTTTTGTGTTTAAACGTCATACATTATACTTCAATGACCAATAAAAAGTTTTTTGAAATCAAAGCAAATTGTTTGTTTTATTCAAGAATAAAAAAAAATAGAATTAAAAAACCACTCAAGTTGAAAGACGGTCTATATAATATACCCACTCAATGTACTCGTTTTTTAATATCACAGTTAAAGCAAACATATAAAAAAAAATATGAATATAAAAATATAAGAAAAATACATCATACATGGGCACACCACATATTCTTATAGGTGTAAGCATATCGGTGAGGGTATATCTCGACTGGGGGATGTTATTGATACAAATATTATTTATTAGCCTTCCTAGTTCACCGTTCTTCTTTTTTTACGTCGTCATTTACTGTCCATGCAGTGAGACTCTGGAACCAGTTACAAACCAATGCTGGAACTAGTTACAAACCAACTCGTTCCGTTCTTAGCATGCTTTAAGAAGAAACTGAAAAAACTCTTAATTTCTAGTCAGTAATGTAAAGTGTTTTATTCCTGACTATTATTTCCTATCCACCATCCCTTCCTATTCGTTTGATTGATGATTATCTCCCTGGTTCCATCCCAACTCACCGTCTGCGAAGACTGTTGGGGTCAGCTCTCCTCGTCCTCAGGTTGTATGCTCTTCTGTCCCGGACTACGTCCCCCAGGCCGTGCCTCTGCATCAGGTTATCTTTTTGCACCACCCATGAATTCTTTGGTCTTCCTCTGGTTGTTATTCGAGGAAGATCCATGGAGATTGCCTGGTTCACAATGCGATCGGGTGCTCTGCGTCCAACTTGCCCATACCATCTCAATCGCCTCTCCTCCATCTTACTGTTGATGTCGTTGATTCGTTTGATTGATGATGTTTCATTTTTATTTTTACTACGAGCAAGTATACTATTCATAAATTTCATAAAGATAAATAATCATTTGAATATTTTTTGCGACCATATAATTTCGTATATTTACTGTCGTCTGCTTGGTTTGAAGGGATTGCGGCCTGGCTATAAGCCCGCCAGATTTTTGTTACAAAGAAGTGTTAAAAAATTCAATAATTGTTATGAGATAAACCCAGACCTTTTGATAGTTTCTCTGTTAAAACTTTTTTTTCGTCATTATCTTTAACATTTTCATGATACTCGTACATTTTTGTATGTTATGTACATAATATGTTGCATTCAATTAACCACCATTCATTTAATTATTTATATCCACCACAAACCCTTACTGGCTTAGTGGTACACGTTATGTACCACATTTTTTGACGCTGTACTGCACAGTGGTATAAGCAATGTACCACTTATTAAACCTCTCTCTATTGCTGCACGAACGCTCAGATTATGTACCACTTCGTATAATATAATACTTATGACTCCTATCCGCACAGCTGCAGGTCTGGTCCTGTTCAAATTCATTTAGCTTCTAATATTATTGACAGTTAGTTGTTCTTGGTGTGCCGTGCCGACTTGTGCGTATAAAAGAAAACGTTATATATTTGTATTAAATTTTAATAAAAAATAGTTATGTTGTGATAAAATTGACTTCAGTGATTGTGGTAAATTTATATTTAGGTTAAAAATTAATTTTACTTGGATGTATTTCGGCATTATTTGGTGGTACATTAGAAGTACCAGTGGAAATATGGACTAGTGGTACATAAGTTGTACCACCTCACCAGGAGTTCCTTGACTTACCGAGGAAGTGGAAATTTGTTAATTTAACATTTGTATGTATCATTTTTCAAACACATTAAAAAAATAATGAGAAACTTGACTTTTTATTTTTTGTGCAGCCTGAGTAAAAATAAGTGAAGTTTACCTGTGCCTGTAAGGGTTAAATCGTCTTTTTTCATTGATTTCCGAGTCCACGTTTCGCTTCAAAATGGCCACGTATATACGCTGTTTCCATAATTTTGGGCAGATCTCGAGTATGTATTACATATTTTAATGTCCCATTAAATTTCTAAATTAAACCGCATTTATCAAAACCCATCGCGGGATTAATAAATGTACCAAATTCTCCTATCCACAATCTTCTTAAATCCTCTCATATGTCACACTTTAATCCTTCCATCCTTCCCTTTTCCTTATCTCTCTTGCACCACCAAAATATCTGAAGCATTACTTCTAATATCTCTGACCTCAGTTAGCAGAGCTGTCAAAAAGGTGCCTTAAGATCATTAGCACTTACTTCCCTGCGTCATCTTCAAGTATAGAGGCTGGCTGTGTGATAAGTCACCCCTCTTGTGCTACCCTCAAAAGTCATCGGATGGAGAGCATCAGTTGACACTTGAAGTGTTCTTTACTCCTACCCTCAGCACATTTGCGGAAGGGGCACCATAATTCCAGAGTATATTGGACCTTTACTGTTTTTGGGTTTACCTGATGAGGGTTCATTATTTTTTATTTATTTACTTCCATGACAAGTATGGGAGCGAAATGATTTATGGAATTGAAAAGTGGATAAGACTTTGTTGTTGAAAAATAGCGGTACACTAGATTTCCGACACTTAGAAATAAATTAATATCAAAATATAAAAATCGCATTTAAATATGACCCAAAATTATATTAACATAAAACTATACTCATATTATATATGGGATAATAAAGGCCTGGTGATTGATGGAAAATACCTGAGCCATTTGAGATTTGCAGACGATATCGTTGTATTCTCATAAAACCCGAATGATCTTCAGCACTAACTGCGAGAATTGGCAGAGTTCAGTGAAGAAGCTGGTTTAAACATGAATATATCAAAAACCAAATATATGATGAACAGCTTTCCTACCCCTAAACCAATAAACGTAGTTAGAAAGCTGCTAGAATTTGTCCAGGAATGTGTATATTTGGGCTAACTTATTTCCTTTGTAGGTGGCATATCTGAGGAAATAGCATGAAGGACAAAACTAGCATAGAGCTCATTTGTACGTTTGAATAACATCTCCAAAAGTGATCTCGCAATATCTTTGAAGCGAATGGTCTACAATCAGTGTATTCTCTCAGTACTTCAGTATGGCTGTGAGACATGGACGCTCACATCAAAGAACACACAAAATCTCCAGATCGCACAAAGGGGCATGGAGAGATGCATGTTTTCTTCTTCTTCATCTTATTTTAGGTCTGTTGGCCTGTTATGGTCCTGCATCATTATTTGCTTCTTGTGACGTCGACTGCCAGCTGTCTTTCAATCGTTTGGGAGGTCGTCCTGGAGGTCTGCTTGCTTGGGGGATACTGTCCTTGGTCATTCTTACGGCTCTTGGTTCCGCCATTCTGGATACGTGTTCATTCCAGAACCTTCTTCTCTATCATCCCCATCTGACTATATCTTCAACTTTGCACGTCCTTCGGATTTCTGTGTTTCGTACTCTATCACGAAGGGTTTTGCCAGCGATACTCCAGAGTACCTTAATTTCGCTGGTTCGAAGGAGATTTTTGGTTCTGACAGTGTCGGCTCTGGACTCTATGCTGTGTGTCATTATGGGGCGGACACAGGTCTTGTATATCCTCACCTTGCTTTGGATGTTCATATGCTTGTTTTTCCAGATAGTGTTCTTTAAACATCCGGAAATAGCTACGGCCTTTTGTGATTGTTCAAGCACTTCGTCATACAGGTCATTATTACACATTATGCTAGCACCCAAGTATTTAAAGTTTGTTTTTTGTTCAATTGGTGTGTCGTTGATCGCCACACTGCATCCAACTCGCTCTCTGGCTAGAGTCATGCATTAAGTCTTGCTGGTGGAGATAGACATGTTGTATTTTTTGGAAGCAGTGTGGAATCCATGTAGCATTTGTTGCAGGTCTTCATTAATTGGTTTCTTTTTATCTCTTAGCATCTTCCATACTTTCTTTTGGGCGCCATAGAGATCACGCTCCATTTCTTTGATGAACTTTCTCCAATATTCTTCTTTTATCTTTCTGATTTCGGAGTTTACCCTATTTCGGACAATTACATATTTGGCATATTTTTCTCTAGATGGGTTGCTTCTACAAGTCAAGTAACTTTTCTTTTTATTCTCTGCAAGCTGTCGTCAATCGTCATTCCCGTTTTCGTTGGAGGAAGCATTAGAATTAAAACACTGGAGTGTAGAGCACTGTTGTGAACACGTTCCCTCATTTTCAAACATTCAAATTTTGATATTCTTAATAATTTAAAAAATAAAATACAGTGAGCTTTTACACAAAAGTGCTTTTTTTCTTCACACGATTAAAAAGGCTGGTTACCCCTGATTTGCAAAATTTCTCATGTCGTTCTCTCTAAGTAAATATTTTTTTTCTTTACTTATATTAAAATACATCGTAAACATGTGGTCACCCTGTCTTGCACCCCCTTTATCCTGAATTCCTACTTTTTACTTAGCCGGAAAGAAACTTTTTACTTCATTCTGTGTAACAAACTTTCAAATTTGTTACAATTTGGGACAAAGGGACTTTCGTAAGTAACAAAATGTTTCAATAATGTTCTCGTTCAATATTAACAGTGTTATACAATATTTTGAAAGCTCTAAGTACCTTCTTTATATTTTTATTTTAAAAGCTCTGTGTACATTTTGACCAGAATACGAAATGAAGTGAGTAGAGTAATAAATGTGAACTTAAGGGCTGATGTGTTGAGTGAGATGAAGAATATCACACTGAGATGGTTTGGGCGTGTGAAATTAATGAATCAAGAAAGTCTAACAAAACAAATATACAGTACAAATGAAAAGAAGTGATGAAATGTGAGGGGTTTGATTCGCGTGATGTGTTCATATGTAATTGAGTGTCACTGTCAGGTTGATGAGAACGTGCAACGGGGTTTTATATAATCAAAAATCGGAAAGAACTATCGATTTATTTTTTCTTGCTAAAGGGTCTTTCATATTGAGCGGTTTTTTTAATTCCAATTTTATTTCTTGAATAAAACACACAATTTGATTTGATTTCAATTTGTTTTTCTTGGTCATTGTAGTATAATGTATGACATTTAAAAACAAAAAAACAATATCCGCCAAATGTCCACTTCTTGCGGCTCCACAGATGTCCACTTTTTTGTCAACATTTTCGAAGATATTTTGGCATAATTGCGGTTCTAACTAACGCGAATAATTTCGTCCTTCAGCTCAGGAATTGATCGGGCGTCATTTTTATAGGCCTAGCTTTTCACGTAACCCCAGAGAAAATAGTCCAACGGTGTCAGATCACATAATCTTGGTGGCCAATTAACATCACCGTTTCCGGAGATTACAATACATAAAATAATTCTCAATTTGAACGCGTTGTTGTATTGTATACGACTCCATTTTTATAAATGTCATACATTACACTTCTCAAATGTCACAAGACCCAGGCAAGTTCGCGACGTCATCTGTATTTTATCCAAGAATTAAAAAAAAACGCTCAATTTGAAAGACCCTTTATATGTCCTCAGTAAGATACAGGCAAAAGCCTAGTTTACTGGGGATACGACAAATGAATGGCAACAAACCCAGATCCATTAAAATTGTGTCCAAATTAAATTACCTGTTGTTTTTTTCGCAAATGATGTATATTTATTGTCATGTGTAAAATGAATAAAACTTAAAATAAAATATTAATGGAATACGTGGTAGAAGAAGATAAAAAAAGCATGGTTGGATCAAGTGAATATAATTTAAAAAGAAGGAAGTGTTAAAAGTCGTATAAAAAAACATTGTAGGAGTTGTATTAGAATATGTATGGATATTAAAAAAAAAAAATATTTGTGGCACAGGTTACCATGCATTAAAAAAACCAAGCATGGCACGGGTTTATCATGTGCTTGGTGTATCGTACTGTTCAGCATATGATCCTGTCGTGTAGATCATGACTGACCTACCTTACTTCAGCCTGCACCTCGACCGGCGACTGACGTGGAAAACCCATTTGAATAACATCAGACAGAAGGGTCACAAGGGCATAGGGCTATCAGTTCGATGTTTCATCGACGCAGCTTCCTTTCACCCAAAAATAAACTCCTCCTCTATAAAACCCTTATTCGTCCTATCTTGACATATGCTGCATCCGTTTGGGATAGTGAGCAACACGGATCACCTGAAACTCCAGAGAGTGCAGAACAAGGCATTCAAGATATCTTTTAACACCCATCCCAGAACAAACCTTACCCAACTTCACGCTGAACAGCGAGAAGAAACCCTACAACACCACATCCTCGGTTGGACCGTGAAGTTCTATAAAATCCAACAAAATCACACCAATCCCTTAATCGCTGCCCTGGGGCTTACGAGAGTAAATCCGACCTACCCTTCCGTTATAAGCACAAGCTCCTGAAGCATTATCTGTTGCCTGACTAGTCCACCTACAGTATTAGCTGGGACGACCAAGGTCTGAGTGAATGTGATGGAATACAAGTAGCCTGAACGAGTGGACTTGTTTTTGCTAAATAATTAGTGTAAGAATTGTTATCTAGTTATAAGTAGTATGTAGGTGTTAATTATTTCTAAGATCTCATATATTAAGATTGAGTAAATAAAATAAAATGATATGTAGGAAAATAAGATTAAGTAAATTCATAAATGATAACATATAATTAAGATTAGTTAAGTAATAAATGTTTACCTATATATAGGTATAGCCTTGACAAATGTTTGTACAATAATTTACATAGTTTAATAAAAATAAAAAATATCATGACTGAGCATCGTGACTCCCATGATAACCATTGACGACTCCTTTCCACCCATCCCTACACTCCGCAGTTCGATAAGCAGCTGTAAAGGGTTGTCCTATTGTGTCTCTCATTTGATCGGTCGAATGCGTTGGGACTCTTGTGCGTCGTCCTTCCACGCTTCTAATGACAATAATCCCCTCTAAAGTATCTCAACGCATTCTTCTTCATCTTACTTAACACATCAGCCTTAAGTTCACATTCATTCCTTATCACTTCATTCCGTATTGTCATACATTGTTATTCCAAGTATTTTTCTCAATGTACGCATCTCTACAGCCTTTATTCAGCTCCTCTAAGTCTTTTTTCACGTCCACGCTTCAACAGACTATCATCTTAGCAGATTTTGATAATATCCAGTTTGTGTAAGTATATTTTAGCGCCCCATTGACTCTGTTTTTTAACACTACACGCCGTTCGATATCCCTCTTAACAAAATAGCATTCTTATTATTAACAAGATTCAACTAACGCATTGATGGAAAAATCAAATCTTACAACTTTTTCCCCTATAAAATATGTATTCCACTGTTAGTTAAGTCTACTCGGCCAAATTTGGTAATATTTTGTTATGTACCATACATACATAAATACTCGAATATTGAATTGTAATATTCGTATAAATATAAAATTAATTTAAACAATTACTTTGTTAATATTACTACTGTTTTTTTTGTATAATCATGTTAGTTTATAACATATCTACGAGTACATTAAAGTTATGTAATTTTGGCAATAATTTTAACTAACATATTTGTACTAACTTGTAAAAACAAAACAAAAAAGAAACTTATAAAAGATCATATATTTAACGCCACCTATAAGCATACCTATAAATGGAGCAAAGTCCTATTTATAAAAAAAACATATACGAAATAACCAAAAAAATTCCAAGTCACATAAAGCTTTTTACACTAATTTTAATCTCCGGAAACTCTTATTTAATGGGAAAGGCAAAAATGGAATACTTAGCAACAGTAGTGTGTATACACTTTTATGTACTGACTGATAATTTCTATATAGGAAAGACAGGAAGATCTTTTGAAAAGAGATTTCGTGAACACAAATCCGCCTTAACAAATTCTCTAATTTATTCTGAAATGGCTAATCATTGTCACCGTGAAAACCATACTTTTTTTGTCGATGATGCCAAATTCTTACATATCAGTAGTAACGGAAATATATTTGGACAGATTAGATACCCTAGAAATTTCTAAGTCAGTACATTGAGCCGAACATCTAGTAAACACATATCATATATCCCAAAAATCTCTCCGCTGCTGGCTGAGATCGTCCCATGTCTCCCTGACCCCTAAATCCCCAACCCGAATGTCATCAACCGTTGAAGCGTGTATATCAGTACCAGGTCGAACAGCATTTAGTCTTGTTCGTGCTCCCCTGAAGATGAGGTGAAAGCCTTGAAACCGGTAGGGTTATACCGTCACAAAAAAATGGAATAAACAGTGTTTGATAAAACAAATTACAATGTATTTAAACCTCCACAACGTTAATGCCTTAACTATAAACAATATGTTTGTACTAACTTGTCCTCTCTACGTTTGTTCGTAAAATACACTGTTGGATCGTAAATAAGTTAAATAAATAAATAATAAAGTTTATCTTACTAGATAATACCATAACAGTAGTGGACACTTGCATCAATTTTTCATAATGTATTATTTTAAGTAAATTCATTCATCAACGTCGACCGAAAAAATCTCCAACATTCCAATATCAAAGAGAGACGACAAAGCATCCAGAATACTTCCATTCACTATAGCATCCATCATCGGAGGCCAGCAGCTATTCCCTTATCACTCCAGAGGGCTGTCTCGAGCGCATGAAGAACAGCTTCCATCCTGCAGCGGTTGATTGAGTGTCTTGGGAGAATGGTAAATGGGAGTGATACCAAAACAAGTATCTGCATAAACCACGCCCCTCCATCCGGAGTCTCGGCAGCTTCCTATCTTATCTGGACCAGAAACTGACGACGAAGTGTCTTCAACATTTAACTTTTACATTAGAAGTTATGCCTAGTCATAGAAATGACTCTTTTTACACGGTTTTAAATTGAATTAGGGTATTTTTATTATTATGAACCACATTTATTTTGATAACCGAGTTACGAGGGATATCGAGCGGCGTGTAGCGATAAGAAACAATATCAATGGGGCACTAAAACGTATCTACTCGAATCTTCTCCCTGGCTCCATCCCAACTCATTGTCTGCGAAGACTGTTGGGGTCAGCTCTCCTCGTCCTCAGGTTGTATGCTCTTCTGTCCCGGACTACGTCCCCCACGCCGTGCCTTTGCATCAGGTTATCTTTTTGCACCACCCATGAATTCTTTGGTCTTCCTCTGGTTGTTATTCGAGGAAGATCCATGGAGATTGCCTGGTTCACAATGTGATCGGGTGCTCTGCGTCCAACGTGCCCATACCATCTCAATCGCCTCTCCTCCATCTTGCTGTTGATGTCTGTAACACCCAGGTTTCCACGAATGCGTGAGCTTCTTATTTTGTCTCTTAGGGACACACCTGCTGACCATCTTAGCATGCACATTTCAGCAGCAACGTATCTACTCGAACCGGAGAATACCAAAGTCTGCTGAGATGTTAGTCGACAATAGTATTTTAGTGCCAACTTTGATGTATGTGAGTGAAACGTAAACATGATGTAACTTTGACTACGGCCGTCGAACGGTGGCGATGGTAACTTGCTGCTACAACCGTTTCATTATCGTGAATGCTAAAAAGATTTTTTTTTTTGCATATACGAGTATGTTGCATTTCAATTTTCGTTATTTACAGTGTCACCTGGTGGATTTATTGTTATGTGACAATCTATTCCAACTAACCAGAAAGATACAAACCAAAATACTGTCCATACAGTGAGACTCTGGAACCAGTTACAAACCAATGCTAGACTCACTCAGTCAGTAGCATGCTTTAAGACAGTGGTCCCCAACCTTTTTGTCGCCGCGGACCGGTCAACGTTTCATAATTTTACCGCGGCCCACTGGAGGGGAGGGGGGGACATTGAATGTAGTTTTTTTTTAAATTTAATAACAATATATTTGTACAATATATAATAATAAAATTTACAACTGTGGTACATAAGTTATAGTGACAAATAATAGTAGAGAAAACACAAGGTTTGTGGGAAAAATGAAGAAAAAATATATAATAACAATGAAGGATTATTAAGTTTCAGATAATTTTTTAATTTTCTTTTGGATTCATGGGTATTTTCAATATTTTTAAGGTTCAACGGAAGGTTGAAAGTATTTTTTTCCAAGATAGAGAAAATAATTTTGAGAATGCTTAGGGTTTAATATCGGGATTTTAATGTTACGAGTATTCTGTTATCTTGCAGATATATTAACTTGAAAGTTATATATCTATTTTCTTTAAAAGTTTTGATGTTGAAGTTTTATGTCTTTTGATTTAATATTTTTAATTGAATCGTATTTAAACATGCCTTCAAAATAAAATACAGTTACCCCTTAAAAATGAATAAAAACAGATTTAATATTTTGACTTAATGCTAAATCAATGAGAACCCTGAGCTTGCTTCATTGAAACGAGATGGTTCCATCTGGGGGTAATAGGAGATTGTGACACCCGAAGTGTCTTGCTTATGCCCAGTTTATTTCTTTGTTTTGTTTTGGTTGCTGTCACTGCAGAAAACCCCGCTTCACATAGATAGGATGTCAGAAATGGCAATAGGGATTTTAGTGCAGTGGTGGCAATCTCAGGGTATTCCGCCATGACTCTAATCCAGAACACCGGCAGAGTTGTTGTCTCGAACATAGTTTTAAGGCTGCCTTATAATTAAGTTTTATTGGGTATGTTCGATTTTTCAAAAGTAATTTTGATTTTTAAGCAAGCCCTTGCGCGGCCCAGTACCATTTGGTCCACGGCCCGGTACCGGGCCGCGGCCCGGGGGTTGGGGACCACTGCTTTAAGAGATGACTGAAAAAATTCTGAATTTCTAGTCAGTAAAAATGTATGTACACACTGGAATAGATAAAAATGTATGTTTGTCCTCAGTAAGGTGCAAGTAAAAACCTAGTTTACTGGGGACATAACAAATGAAAGGCAACAAACACAGATCCATAAAACTTTTTTGTCCATATTAAATAACCTGTTGTTTTTTCACTTATTATGTATTTATAGAATTTATTGTCATATATAAATAAATAAAATTCAAATAAATGCATTTTATTAACAATTTATACAGTCACATAATCTATGTCACTAGGTAGGCAGAGAGGATAGGGCGCCAGACTTTTATATCTCTCTACACATATATTTTGCCTCGTCTAAATCCATTCTCCTCCATTTTTCATTTCTTTTGAAAATGTACGAGTATGTAAATAAACAAGTTCGTGTATTTTTAAAACCGCTTAAATGGAGTACAAAAACTATCTTGCATCCAAAATATAGGCGAGTTGTCACCTGTCATTAATGTAATTAAATGCATCTTCCCAGAGCTCAAATTAACTCGGCCGCATTAGCTCACAAGCCCCCTTAACACATTAGAGCCCATTAAAATATATTAGCCGTCATAAATATATCTGAACGGCATCGATTTTTTTTACGGCGCCAACATTCTTTTTTATGCTTTTTATGAGGATGGTAATAATACGGAAAAAGAAATTCCTTTAAAAGCGGAAGATGTTAAAAAAATATTTCTTTTTCTTTTTTTTTTTGGGAAATTCTAGCAGAGAAATGTTATGGAATGGTGTTTTTAAATTTTGATCGGTTAGTTTAACTGTTCGTTGAATGAATTAATTTAATGAGAATTTTAAAGTTTATCATTGGTGTGGCGGAAAATTTCAATAGTATGGCCGGAAGAATATATATTCTTAAATAAATAATAAATAAATACAGGTTTATTGATAGCAACGTAACATTTAAACACATTTCAAGAACACATTAAAAAAAGAATTCATTAAAAACAGAAGCTATCAAAAGGTCTGGGCTCATCTAATAACACCCCCCCCCCCGGCCAAGATACACCCCACCAATATAGGGCGAGCCCAGTCACGGGGACACCAGATGTTTTTCAGCCCACACCCTTGAACATGTAGAATAAGAAGAGAAAAAAAACACAGTACATAATACATTTAAACACATTTCAATAACACGTTAAAAAAAGAATTCATTAAAAAACAGAAGCTATCAAAAGGTCTGGGCTCATCTAATAACACCCCCCGGCCAAGATACACCCCACCAATATAGGGCGAGCCCAGTCACGGGGACACCAGATGTTTTTCAGCCCACACCCTTGAACATGTAGAATAAGAAGAGAAAAAAAAACACAGTACATAATACATTTAAACACATTTCAAGAACACATTAAAAAAAGAATTCATTAAAAAACAGTAGCTATCGAAAGGTCTGGTCTCATCTAATAACACCCCCCCGGCCAAGATACACCCCACCAATATAGGGCGAGCCCAGCCACGGGGACACCAGATGTTTTTCAGCCCACACCCTTGAACATGTAGGATAAGAAGAGGCAAAAAAACACAGAATAAATAGATGACAAAAAAATACATTCAAGAGAGAAGACATTTAAAGGTCCGGGCTCATTCCACAGACATTCTTCTGACCTATTCAAGCGTGCGTTATATCGTTTTGTTTACCACTTCTGTAATATTTGAAGGATGTTACAAATTCCATGGACTGCAAACACACGAGCTAATGACTCCATTCTCGAAGAACAGAGAATCACCGACAGATTGTTGACAATATGCCTTCGACGGGTCTTCCGATTCTTTGGGCACATTGCTCGTGGCGAAGGAGACAGTTTGGAGAGGTTTTTGGTTACTGGAGACGTGGAAGGACGATGCACAATAGGAAAAATCCTGATGTGTTGGACTGGCCGAGTGATATACTCGTATGTCACTTGACTACCCTTAACAACTGCCCTTCGAACCGCGGAGTACAGGGATGGATGGAGAGTAGTCGTCAGAGGCTATCATGGGAGTCACGATTCTCAGTCATTAGCTACACGACATGATGGATGGACTATTTGTAATGGTTCTGAAATATTACATACAGGCGGCCATCGACTTTCGCGCATAATTGGTTCCTGAAAATGTGTGTGAATATTGAATGTTCGAAAGCAGAGGGATGTAAAAAAAACATCAAAAATTGTATTTCTAATATTTATTTATCAATAATAATATTTATTTATCAATAATATATTAAGAATATTTATTTATCAATACACATAATTAAATTAACGAGGCGTGTTTAAGTGCTTTCAGGTGTTTTCTTTATAAACTTGTCAAGAGTTAGTTGAATACCACCTTTTTTTTTCTTTTCTTGATAAAGAGTTCTATAACATGCTGTGTCTTTCTCAATCGCCCTACGTACTTGAGGTATACGTTCTCCATTGGGATCACATTCTTCCATGATAGTCACAAATTTGTCAAGATGCATGAAGGCTTCATTCATATTTTTGATTGTCAAAGTCTTGACATCAGCTTTTTCTTCATTGTTTTCATTGTATATTTCATTTAACTCTTGTTGCTCAATTAAGTATTCATTTGACAGAGGTACTGAGTGAGATTCAATCAACTCATTAACATCTTTGTTGTTGACGTCCAAGTTTAGTTAATTCATTAGGCTTACTATTTTATCTGTGATAGTTTCCAGAGTTTCTTCAGAATTTATAAAATCACTCATCATTTGTAGGCATAATTGTTTCCAGGAACGTTTCATTGTTGACTCTTTTATTTCAGCCCACGAGTCTCCAATATTGTTCATTGCATTCCATATATTATAGTTCTTCTAAAAAAGTGAGAGCAACTGCATGGAAGCGAACAATTTTTGCATTATCGACAGGAATCTTAAAAAAAATTTTTTTTTTAAATGTGCGAAAATAGAATGTGTGAAAGTCGAGGGCCACCTGTATTTATAACATTTCTGTATTATGCAAAATGCGAGGTTTTTGCTTTAACGACTAATGTGATTCAATTACATAGCACTTTTGACACGGGAAAGAAGACCATGTTTCTGATCACTGATGTCTTCACTTCAGGCCTTGAATATCTTTCTAATTGGTTGTAAGAGATATCCACATGGCATCTAACATGTCAGGGTGTACTTTATACAACGAAAGCAAATACTATACAATTGATTGCTTTTACTAACAATATACATTTTAAATTATTTTTTGATGAAAACGATACTTGTTTTCTTTTTTTTCTTTTCAATTCCATACATAAATAAATGTATAAAGGTTTATTGAAAGCAACAAAGTTTGTACATACCATATATAACTACATTCTGAAATAGTACATTTATCTCAAGATATATATAAGAGAGAAGCTATCAAAAGAACTGAAATCATCTCATAACCAGTAGCGGCTGGTCTGGAGGTGCGTCGGTGCGCTGAACCGGAGAAATAATTCGCAATAATTAAATTACGAGTATATATTCGCTAACATGACTTTCAAAAATCTTAAATATTTGTATAGATTAAATTTGTATAAAAATACTGACAAATAGTACGAGTATTTTTATATACGTGAAAATTAAAACAAACATTTAAATTATTCCTTTCAAATTGACCGGCCAAGTTTGCCAATACTACCGGAGCGATCTCCAATACGCACCGGACAGAAACGCTGATTCATACAGACAGAGACATACAGTAAACCGTGAGACAGCGATATTTCATATTCGCTCAGCGTCCCGAGGTGCGTTGGTGCTCAGCGCACTAGCGCAACTCAGGACCAACCGCCACTGTTCATAACATCCCTTCGACTGAGATACAACCTTCCAATGTAGGGAGGAGATCAGATATTTTTCAGCGCACCCCTTGTACATGTAGAATAAGAAAGAAAGAAAAAACAGAATATTAATAAATGGCAGAAAAAATTAAAATGTTAACCTACAAATATCACTTCAGATTAACTGTCCAAGCTAGTAAGAGTCCAAATGTTATCAAAATAAATTCACAAGTAGAAAATTATGTTCACGCATACAAACCGGAATACGAAAAATAAAAATAAATAATCAGTTATATAAAAATTGATGAGAAGAGAAGTGACAAACACAACCCTCGATTCACCGCCAACGAAAAGAGAGAAAGCATATGTGAGTCCAAATCACTACATCAAGGTGGGCACCAACACAGTGCATGTTACGCATTATAAAATATTTGCCACTGGTAATATTGCGCGATTATTGTGTATAACATTAAGTGCTCCGTTTACATCGTCTCCTGTCGCTACCTTTCTTTGAATGTCTCTTTCTATATGTTCCCATCAAGAAAAAGGTAAAACAAAACAAACAATAATTACGATACATTGAAAATATCATCTTTATAAATATCATCTCCCCAGCTGCTGTATCCAATATGGCAGTTGATCTGTAATTGTCTTACTCATTATGTGAACCTGTTTTCGTATCCGGATCTCCATTAGCTCTGTCCCCAAAGTGTTGGTAACGGCGGTTTAGCGCCTCGTTAACGACGCCGTTATGTCAATCTGCGCCGTTAGCGCGTAACCTATAGCGGTAGTCGAGGATGTCTGTCTTCAGGTACTGACTTGATGCACGCACTTCCTTTTGGTGCAATAGTTCTCAACGTTTTTTTTTTTCTATCGTGATTGACTGGTGCTTAATACTTTTATCACCCCATTCATTTATTTTTATTTTAGGCAAACCTAACCCAAACTTGGATGATTTGTGCTACCGAATTGAAGTCACTGTGCGATTCAATGAGTCAATATGATGTGGCTTAGTCTAGACAATTTAAAGTTTCAATTGATTAACAATCAAGATATAGATATAGTGCACAGCTTTAGGAATACACAAATAGTCAAAAATTGAATTTATTAGATTTTTATTTAAAAAATTCTACCAGAGAGCAACAAATCACGCCTGCCTGCTAGAGCAGTGCCTGAACTCGGAACCAAATAATACTTCAGTTAAGATAGGAATATGTAAAGTGTGTATTTTAATAGGCAAACCACCCAAATTTGGATGATTTGTGCCACCAAATTAAAGTCAATATGCAATTATATGAGTCGTTTATTGACCTTTCCAGTTCACCACTCCTCTTTTTTACGTCGTCATTTATTGTCCATGCAGTGAGACTCTGGAATCAGTTACAAACCAATATAAGACTTGCTCCGTCCTTGGCATGCTTTAAGAAATGACTGACAAAGCTCTTAATTTCTAGTCAGTAAAATAACGTGTTTCATTCCTGATTTTTCCTTTCCTCTCCACCATCCCTTTCTTTTCTTTTGATTGATGATATCTCACTTTATATGAAAAATAATGTTCGGGTGATTGTCCGTCTTTGTGTGGGCTGTGGGCATATGCTCACGTACATGTTTATGGATTTCGTGGGGATAGTCATTTGAATGATTTACGCGACCATGTAACTTGCTTCGTTTACTTTTGTCTGGTTGGCTGGAAGAGATTGCCGCCTGGCAATAAGCCCGCCAGATTGTATTTGCAATGAAAGTGTTAAATAAATAAATAAAAATGCTTTTATCACACTTTTATTGTACATAACTATATACTCGTATTATAATACAGCTAGCGGGTTTATTGTTAGGTAACAATCTCTTCCTAGCAATCAAAATGATGTTTAAACAAGTAAAAATCAGTCTGGACCTTTTAAAAATTGAACTGGAAGACATGCGTCTTACCAAGTAGGCCACGGAGTTTGTCCATTCGATGTGAAAATGCTATCAATAATACTATCTCACTTTTATTAAATACTGAGATTGTATACCAAAGCTTTAATTTTGCGGTTCTCTTTAATATAATATTTGATAATAAATTACTCTTTTATTTTTTATCGTAACAATTGGATCAGTCCAGAGGTGCGTGGCCGCGCGGTAACGCACTGAACTTCCGTGCGGAAGGTCGTCGGTTCGACCCCAGCGCTGTGCTAATCCCCTCGAATGAATGACACAGGTATTTTTTTTCGCCTAGTATTCGTGAGTATAAGGTTACCTATGACTTCGGTCATATATATTCTTAAAAATAAAAAAAAACTACTAAATCGAGTTTCGAGAAACATGTGTCGCGGGGATACTATTAGTAAGATGTTAATATACTTTATTTATATTAATATTCTGAGATGGTATTATATAATTTGTGTGCTTTTCGAAGAATATTGAAAACGGTATTACAGGTAATGGAAAAAATAAGTACATTTGAGAGAGAAACTATCAAACGATCTGTACCATCTCATCATTTTTTTATATGCCCAAACCATCTCGGCTTACTTTTCGTCATCTTACTTAACACATCAGCTTTAAGTTCACTTAAATACCTGATCATTCCATTCCTTATTCTGTCATGCGTTGTCATCCGAGTTATTCTTCTCAGTATACGCATTTCTACAGTATTAATTCGGCCCAAATCAGTCTTTATTCACGTCCGCGTTTCTCTCGCATACATCGAAGTTTTAAAAATATGATAAAAATTGTTAAAAATATAAATGCATACACTGACACGTACCCGGATAACAAAGCCATGTGTATAACATCGGGCCATCGTGCGACAGAGACGACAGTCTACAAAGCCGTGTGTATTACTTACCGCCGGGTACTGGCTCGATGTGTATTGCTTATAGTAATACATAATATAAGCAATACACATCGAGCCATCGTGCGACAGAGACGACGCTCTACAAAGCCATGTGTATAACATCGGGCCATCGTGCGACAGAGACGACAGTCTACAAAGCCATGTATATTACTTACCGCCGGGTACTGGCTCGATGTGTATTGCTTATAGTAATACATAATATAAGCAATACACATCGAGCCATCGTGCGACAGAGACGACGCTCAACAAAGCCATGTGTATAACATCGGGCCATCGTGCGACAGAGACGACAGTCTACAAAGCCATGTGTATTACTTACCGCCGGGTACTGGCTCGATGTGTATTGCTTATAGTAATATATATTATAAGAAATACACATCGAGCCATCGTGCGACAGAGACGACGCTCTACAAAGCCATGTGTATAACATCGGGCCATCGTGCGACAGAGACGACAGTCTACAAAGCCATGTGTATTACTTACCGCCGGGTACTGGCTCGATGTGTATTGCTTATAGTAATACATAATATAAGCAATACACATCGATCCATCGTGCGACAGAGACGACGCTCTACAAATCCATGTGTATAACATCGGGTCATCGTGCGACAGAGACGACAGTCTACAAAGCCATGTGTATTACTTACCGCCGGGTACTGGCTCGATGTGTATTGCTTATAGTAATACATAATATAAGCAATACACATCGAGCCATCGTGCGACAGAGACGACGCTCTACAAATCCATGTGTATAACATCGGGCCATCGTGCGACAGAGACGACAGTCTACAAAGCCATGTGTATTACTTACCGCCGGGTACTGGCTCGATGTGTATTGCTTATAGTAATACATAATATAAGCAATACACATCGAGCCATCGTGCGACAGAGACGATGCTCTACAAAGCCATGTGTATAACATCGGGCCATCGTGCGACCGAGACGACAGTCTACAAAGCCATGTGTATTACTTACCGCCTGATACTGGCTCGATGTGTATTGCTTATAGTAATATATACTATAAGCAATACACATCGAGCCATCGTGCGACAGAGACGACGCTCTACAAAGCCATGTGTATAACATCGGGCCATCGTGCGACAGAGACGATAGTCTACAAAGCCATGTGTATTACTTACCGCCGGGTACTGGCTCGATGTGTATTGCTTATAGTAATACATAATATAAGCAATACACATCGAGCCATCGTGCGACAGAGACGACGCTCAACAAAGCCATGTGTATAACATCGGGCCATCGTGCGACAGAGACGACAGTCTACAAAGCCATGTGTATTACTTACCGCCGGGTACTGGCTCGATGTGTATTGCTTATAGTAATACATAATATAAGCAATACACATCGAGACATCGTGCGATAGAGATGACGCTCTACAAAGCCATGTGTATAACATCGGGCCATTGTGCGACAGAGACGACAGTCTACAAAGCCATGTGTATTACTTACCGCCGGGTAATGGCTCGATGTGTATTGCTTATAGTAATACATAATATAAGCAATACACATCGATCCATCGTGCGACAGAGACGACGCTCTACAAATCCATGTGTATAACATCGGGTCATCGTGCGACAGAGACGACAGTCTACAAAGCCATGTGTATTACTTACCGCCGGGTACTGGCTCGATGTGTATTGCTTATAGTAATACATAATATAAGCAATACACATCGAGCCATCGTGCGACAGAGACGACGCTCTACAAATCCATGTGTATAAATAACATCGGGCCATCGTGCGACAGAGACGACAGTCTACAAAGCCATGTGTATTACTTACCGCCGGGTACTGGCTCGATGTGTATTGCTTATAGTAATACATACTATAAGCAATACACATCGAGCCATCGTGCGACAGAGACGACGCTCAACAAAGCCATGTGTATAACATCGGGCCATCGTGCGACAGAGACGACAGTCTACAAAGCCATGTGTATTACTTACCGCCGGGTACTGGCTCGATGTGTATTGCTTATAGTAATATATATTATAAGAAATACACATCGAGCCATTGTGCGACAGAGACGACGCTCTACAAAGCCATGTGTATAACATCGGGCCATCGTGCGACAGAGACGACAGTCTACAAAGCCATGTATATTACTTACCGCCGGGTACTGGCTCGATGTGTATTGCTTATAGTAATACATAATATAAGCAATACACATCGAGCCATCGTACGACAGAGACGACGCTCTACAAAGCCATGTGTATAACATCGGGCCATCGTGCGACAGAGACGACAGTCTACAAAGCCATGTGTATTAATTACCGCCGGGTAATGGCTCGATGTGTATTGCTTATAGTAATACATAATATAAGCAATACACATCGATCCATCGTGCGACAGAGACGACGCTCTACAAATCCATGTGTATAACATCGGGTCATCGTGCGACAGAGACGACGCTCTACAAAGCCATGTAAATAAATAAATAAATAAATATTAGGTTTATTGACAGCAACATAGTATGTACAAGATCACACCTGAATAACACTTCTAAAACACATAAATTGCAGACAATACATCAAACACAGAAGCTGTCAAAAGGTCTGGGCTCATCTAATAGCATCCCCTCGGCCAAAATACACCCCACCAATATAGGGCGAACCCAGCCTAGGGGACACCAGATGTTTTTCAGCCCACACCCTATGTGTATAACATCGGGCCATCGTGCGACAGAGACGACAGTCTACAAAGCCATGTGTATTACTTACCGCCGGGTAATGGCTCGATGTGTATTGCTTATAGTAATACATACACATCGAGCCATCGTGCGACAGAGACGACGCTCTACAAAGCCATGTGTATAACTTACCGCCGGGTACTCGTACACACACACACACAACACCATATTTACTGCCCGCCTAAAGAGTGAATTTAAAAAATACAGAAATTTTTACTCATTTAGTTTGAAAACACTTTTTAATTTTCTGTTAGAATTCTTTTACTTGTTAGAAAAATATAATAAATTATAACAAAGTGTCCATTATAATAAACTTCAAATGGGTACATTCAAAGAGAAGTGTCTCAATCCACCCACACAATTAACTTTGTCATTGTGTGTGCGCGCGCGCGATGTATTACAATACAGGGTGTCCCAAAACAATGTATACACACTTTGAATGATTAAAAATTCAGTATTTATTAAGGTATATTTAATATTAAAACTCCAAATTAAAGAAGACATACGTAGATTTATTTTACTATCGTAAATTTTCAAATTCATGGATCAATCATACTGGTTTGATTGACGATTGAGTAATTACGGGAAATCACAAATAATTTGTTTTGGTATTTGGGCGCATTCTTTTTCAATAGCTGCTCTCAACTCATTTACTCGTTTTATGCCATAAACTTTATCTTTCATAAGTCGACATAAAAAAATGTCTATTTGCCTAAAGTCTTTGGAGCGTGGGAGGTATTCAACGCTACCTCTACGTTCAATCATTCTGGTTTGACTGACGATTGAATAATTACGGGAAATCACCAACATCACAAATAATTTGTTTTAGTATTTGGGCGCATTCTTTTTCAATGGCTGCTCTCAACTCATTAACTCGTTTTATGCCGTCAACTTGATCTTTCATAAGTCGTCATAAAAAAATGTCCATTTGTCTAAAATCTTTGGAGCGCGGGAGGTATTCAACGCTACCTCTACGTTAAATCATTCTGGTTTGATTGACGATTGAATAATTGCGGGAAATCACAAATATTATGAATAATTTGTTTTAGTATTTGGGTGCATTCTTTTTCAATGGCTGCTCTCAACTCATTAACTCGTTTTATGCCATAAACTTTATCTTTCATAAGTCGCCATAAAAAAGTCCATTTGCCTTAAGTCTTCGGAGCGCGGGAGGTATTCAACGCTACCACTACGTTCAATCATTCTGGTTTGATTGACGATTGAATAATTACGGAAAATCACAAACAATTTGTTTTAGTATTTGGGCGCATTATTTTTCAATGGCTGCTCTCAACTCATTAACTCGTTTTATGCCATGAACTTAGCTATCCAAAGTGCTCCAATTGATGATCAATCTGGTCGATAGCTTGAAATAGCAGACATCACTTATAATATGTTTTGGTATTTAGGTGTATTCTCTTTCAATAGCTGCTCTCAATTCATTGACTCTTGTCGGTGTTATGTCATAAACTTTATATTTTATGAGTCGCCATAAAAAAGTCCATTGCCGTGAGGTATTTTGAGCGCGGGAGGTATTTAATGCTACATACTCGTATATGTCCAATTCATATGTTCGGAAATAATTTTTAGTTATTGCAAGTGCTCAAATTGATGACCGTTCTGGAGCATGCACCACTGATAACGTGAAATAACAGACAACACTAATAATTTGTTTTGGTATTTAGGCGTATGCTCTTTCAATGTCTGCTCGCAATTAATGAATTGTGCCGATTTTGTGCCTTACATCATATGTTTTTTTTTGACGAGACCTTTTGCGTGATTTCTGGGAGGTTTTCAATGCTACCTCTATGTTCAATCCATCTGTTTGGCAAATTTCCATCAAGATAGGCCCTAACATCACGATGGTAGTGGGGAGGTTTACCATCTTACTGGAAATAAAAACCCTCCTCATGCGTGATATGAAAACCTCCGTGGCCTGGTTGATAAGACGCTTGTCTCCCAACACGGAAGTTGCGGGTTTGGTTTCCGTTAGAAACCACATTTTTTTAAACGACTTCAATTGCATTTAATGCCTCTTTAACATCTTTCTGAGAGATAATACCACCATACCATATGCCAATAAGTCCGCCATGTTGTACTGTATACATCGAAAGTGTAATACAATATGATAAATTCCTGCAGCAATTTTAAGTGAACAGAACTATATAAATGTGTGTATACATTTATTTTTTTGAACAACCTATATATGTTGACAAATATACATCGGACATGTTCAACGGCAATTTTTCTATTTAATTACCGCGGAGGAATTGATGTTGATAGATGAAAGATTGACTGACCATTTTACAACGGCCGATTCGTCAAACTGTCAGTTAACATAATGGTTTAAATTTGACAATCGGTTTTACTTTTTTTTTGATAAATAAGTACAGGTAACCCGTTGATCGCGGGAGATACGTTCTGGACATGGCCGCGATAAGCGAAATTCCGCGATCAACGGGGGATTTAAAAAAAATCATTATAAGATTCTAAAAAAAAACGTTTAATTTGGAAAATAAACATTAAATAACAATGTCATATAAAATATAATTCATTATTTTTTTTTCCGCTTTGCAATAAAGAATCTAGATTTCTTTCTTTTGCCTCTCTACGTTTATTGTGTAAAATTTGTCTATAACCGTCAAATAATCCATTTCAACCACGCTTTACAGCACTCACTCGCTCATAATCTTCGTCATTTTCTTCTAACAACTGCATGCACTGATTGTGAAGAGAAAGGGCCTTTACGATTATTTTTACACTTAATATCTTCGATGATATTTTGAATATCATTTGATCATCAATTTCTCTAAACAACCTTTTCCAAACGCTCTTCATACAATATTGGGTGACTTCATTCCACGCTTCGTCGATGTTTCTGATAGCTACATATTTTGTCTCACTCGCGCTCGTGAATTTACGTATATATGTACATGTGTATTATGTGAGTGAACGAAAAAGAAAGATAGCTCGCTCGTGCAACTACACATTATGACGATTCCTGGAATGTGTCGAAGCCGGACAAGTGTTGTTTAAAATACCGCGTTATAACGAATCCGCACTCACCGGGGTCGCGATGAACGAGGGGTTACCTGTGTTAGATTAATTACGCTACCTTGGATTCCGTTCTGGAATATTTACAGATGGACGTATTTTTGTACATTTCTTTCAGTCTTTAGTTGACTGTATAAACACAGCCTATATTATACAGTAGTAGACTTTCGTTGTATACAGTACAGCCTGGTGGAAATCTCTTCCATCTAATAAAAAATATGTTAATGAGACCTTAAGTGAAAATCTGACTGGAATCCTTTTTTTTTAATGGATTCTAGCGGGATTCGAACTCGCAACCTCCGGTTTGGGAGACATACGTCTTACATGGTATATGTGGGTTTACTTTTTATTTTGTTTTCTGCCATACGTTAATGTTTTTTTTTATTTTTTATATTTATTCTTTAATCTAGATATGCGGGGGTGTGGGATGGAAGCCCCCCAATGCCTTTGCGATCGGGCTCGCCCTACATTGGTGGGGTTTATCTCGACCGGGGGAATGTTTGTGGGATGAGCCCGGACCTTTAAATGTCTTCTCTCTTGAATGTATTTTTTTTGTCGTCTATTTATTTTCTGTTTTTTTTTTATATTCCTGTTCTACTTGTTCAAGGGTGTGGGCTGAAAAACATCTGGTGTCCCCGTGGTTGGGTTCGCCCTATATTGGTGGGGTGTATCTTGGCCGAGGGGATGTTATTAGATGAGCTCAGACCTTTTGATAGCTTCTGTATTTAATGTATTATCTGCAAATTATGTGTTTTAGAAGTGTTATTTAAATATATTTTGTACATACTATATTGCTGTCAATAAACCTATATTTATTTATTTATTTATTTACCAATTAGGTCACGGAGGTTGTTACATAGGGTTTATTAATGTTAGAGTCTTGTTCCACGTGGTTAGACTTATGACACTGGCGTATCTAAAAGTTGCATTTTCTATCATTAGGGCTTGTTCATAGTTAACTTCGGCATAAGTGGATGCGCATCGCATACCGCTTTACCTAAAGTAGAGTTTCAACCGACTGACTAACTGAGCCGAGTTCCAATAATATTATTAAAAAAATTCATTTGTGTGTTTACTGCGCAATTTATTATTTATGTCAGTGATTTGAGGAGTACGTATTCCACTGTTGTGTCATGTGTGTGATTGTGTTGTTTATCAGTGTACGAACGAACGAAACGAGTTATTTGACTTATATCAGTGTATGACGCGAGCACATAGGTCTGTCCCGGTTCGCGACTGTAACGTGAGCGCATGGTTCCACCCTATCACCAGAGAACAATCGCGTGGCTTCCACAAAGGCTGAAGAAGTCATTGTTATTTTTTATTTGGTTGTTGCTTCAATTTGAGTATAGGGGGTACCATGCTGATTTGGAATGGAACCCGTCGTCCCTGTTAATATTGTTTGGATATTTGTATATTTTATTATATATCTATTACTTGTTTGATAAATCAGGTGTGATAACTAAATGTTCAAAGTATTTTTGGTATAAGTGAGAAACGGTAGCCTGTCTCGATGTTGTTGTTGCAAAGCCTCGCCATTCTAGCCTCTATTCAGTCAAAAAGCGAAACTGTGCCTCGGAGTTTGTTTTTTTAAGTGAGTGAGTTATTTCACACCAGCAAATTCGATCCGGTGTACTGGATCCGATAACACACCTGAAGTAAGCCGATCGGAACACCCTGGGGTGTTTTTTTTTCCTTTGTATTTTGAAAGAAAGTATATGATCGAAGTCATAAGTATGGTTATACCCCCGAATACTAGGCCGAAAAATGCTTGGGTTCGAACCGACGACCTTCCGCACGTAAGTCCAGTGCATTACCGCGCGGCTATACACCTCATAAAACCTGACTCGATGAAGGTTTCGACCAAAGCTGATTTTTAGGGATAGCAACTGTGCAGAGTCTGTCATGTTCGCCTATTGTTTTATTTTATTCGCCGTTCTCTCCGTTTGTCTTATATACAACTTCTCGCATTCCTGACACTGGAATCTGTAGACACCGTTTGACTCGAAAGGGTCGTGGTCTTTCGGAGATAATATTAGGTTTCTCAGCTTTGCCTTAGTACGAAAGATTTTTTAACATTGGTTGACTTCAAGTTTATTTGCCTTCGAAGGCTAATATTACAGACAGATAATATAAAGGGAGTCACTATGGTTTGAACACTATCACCTGCAGTGATAAACTTGTCGTTTCACTAAAACTTCAGATGTGGATTCGTTATGTGAACGATATACATTTAAAAAACTCATAAAATCGCCCATTAAAAAAAATTGAACATTTTTTTTTATAAATCACTCTTTTGAAAAAAGAACTTGTTGAACATTAAAAAAAACCTCTCAGAATCACCCTTTTGAAAAAAGAACTTGTTGAACATTAAAAAAGCCTCTCAGAATCACCCTTTTGAAATAAGAACTTATTGAACATTTAAAAAAAAACTCTCAATAGTCACCCTTTTGAAAAAAGAACTTTTTGAACATTTCAAAACTCATAGAATCATCCTTCTGAAAAAAATGGTTTAGTGAACATTTAAAAAATACTCATAGAATCAACCTTTTGAAAATAGAATGTTTTTTTTTAATAGGCAATCAACTCAATTTAGGATGATTTGTGCCACAAAATCATAGTATAAATAGTCCAAAGCCCGCACGATGGTTGTCGCCAAAGAAAGAATACGAGAATTGAATTTTGAATACAAGAAAGCGAGAGAGGAATACTTGAATTCTTTCAGAAAGTAATTTGAATCTCGGTGGGTCCGTGATACTGAACGAATTTTAAATACCTAGCTAACAATTTTTGAACCGGTGTAAAAGGGGACGATGTATAAATGATATATACGAGTATAAACAAATTCTACATTTATAAATATATATTTTCATAAATGTAGAATTTGTTTTACTTCCGTGAATATTTCACGGGTCGCAACTAGTTAAAGTAATTATGCAATTATATGAGTCATTAAAATAAAACTAATTTAAAAAATAACGATTCAAGATAATTCCAAGTTTGAACTGATTAAGCTTAAAAATGACTATTCAAGATAATTTCAAGTTTGAACTAATTAAGCTTAAAAATGACTATTCACGATAATTCCAAGTTTGAACTGATTAAGCTTAAAAATGACTATTCAAGATAATTCCAAGTTTGAACTGATTAAGCTTAAAAATGACTATTCAAGATAATTCCAAGTTTGAACTGATTAAGCTTAAAAATGACTATTCAAGATAATTCCAAGTTTGAACTGATTAAGCTTAAAAATGACTATTCAAGATAATTCCAAGTTTGAATTGATTAAGCTTAAAAATGACTATTCAAGATAATTCCAAGTTTGAACTGATTAAGCTTAAAAATGACTATTCAAGATAATTCCAAGTTTGAACTGATTAAGCTTAAAAATGACTATTCAAGATAATTCCAAGTTTGAACTGATTAAGCTTAAAAATGACTATTCAAGATAATTTCAAGTTTGAACTAATTAAGCTTAAAAATGACTATTCACGATAATTCCAAGTTTGAACTGATTAAGCTTAAAAATGACTATTCAAGATAATTTCAAGTTTGAACTAATGAAGCTTAAAAATGACTATTCACGATAATTCCAAGTTTGAACTGATTAAGCTTAAAAATGACTATTCAAGATAATTCCAAGTTTGAACTGATTAAGCTTAAAAATGACTATTCAAGATAATTCCAAGTTTGAACTGATTAAGCTTAAAAATGACTATTCAAGATAATTCCAAGTTTGAACTGATTAAGCTTAAAAATGACTATTCAAGATAATTTCAAGTTTGAACTAATTAAGCTTAAAAATGACTATTCACGATAATTCCAAGTTTGAACTGATTAAGCTTAAAAATGACTATTCAAGATAATTCCAAGTTTGAACTGATTAAGCTTAAAAATGACTATTCAAGATAATTTCAAGTTTGAACTAATTAAGCTTAAAAATGACTATTCACGATAATTCCAAGTTTGAACTGATTAAGCTTAAAAATGACTATTAAAGATTAATTCCAAGTTTGAACTGATTAAGCTTAAAAATGACTATTCAAGATAATTCCAAGTTTGAACTGATTAAGCTTAAAAATGACTATTCAAGATAATTCCAAGTTTGAACTGATTAAGCTTAAAAATGACTATTCAAGATAATTCCAAGTTTGAACTGATTAAGCTTAAAAATTACTATTCAAGATAATTCCAAGTTTGAACTGATTAAGCTTAAAAATGACTATTCAAGATAATTCCAAGTTTGAACTGATTAAGCATAAAAATTACTATTCAAGATAATTCCAAGTTTGAACTGATTAAGCTTAAAAATGACTATTCAAGATAATTCCAAGTTTGAACTGATTAAGCTTAAAAATGACTATTCAAGATAATTCCAAGTTTGAACTGATTAAGCTTAAAAATTACTATTCAAGATAATTCCAAGTTTGAACTGATTAAGCTTAAAAAATTTAACAATCGATCTATCAATGGGAAAATTCTTCGAAGAAAGAATAAACGCAACATTCATTGGACGCGGTAAAGATAAAGATAGCTTTTTGTAAATCAAATCTATCTCGCAAAGGACAACCGAAAAATACATGATCTATAGTTTTGTTAAATATTAAAAAAAAACAGCAAAGTATTTTTAAAGTTTGCCAAAGACGATGGGAGAAGATAGATGGGAGCCATGCAAAAATATTCTTGATCTCATTTCTTGGCAACCACTAAGCGCCAGGGAAACAAACAATCATGTTAGATCTCTGATATCTTTCTCATCGGCATTCGAGGTTTGATTGGCCAATAGTTTGCGCTTGCTGAGTTTGCTAATAATAAATTAATAAACAGATGGAGTTTTGTTTAATACCACAGCAATTTTTATATCAACAAAACGTCCCAAAAAGCGTGCCAATGAACTGGTCTAAATCATGCCAAATTGTGGCCGTGCTAAACTTACAGAGATATGTCTATCAATTGGTTCATCCTGCACTTTTTTTTTCTTTGCCACTAAACCATAATTAAAATGTACATTGATATTTTAATATAAATACTCGTACATTAAAATGAAAAAAGTGGAAATTATTGCGTTTTATAAAAAAAATCAGTTAAACTGAGATTTTTATTTTATTTTTATTTATTTTTAACTTATTAACCCTTCAGGCCCGTATTCCTAAAACATTTTTTCAGTCCCAGGGACGTTTAATTTTTTTATGGAGATCGTTTTTAACGAAATCGTTCAACTATTGCTCATATAAATAGATGATAAAACAGGGCACTGTTTTCGTCCATCCTTGTGTGGGATTTTTGGTGCGCGTGCGGTGCACGTTATACGTCCCTGTGGGGAGTTTTGGTTTTAATGCGCGTGCGGTGCACGTCATACGTGCCTGAAGTGTTAAGGGATTTAAAAGTACAATACAATTAATAAATAATGTGTTATCTATAATTGTAAACCAACAATTAAGTTCTTTATGATAATCATCATCATTGCCGGGCCTCGTAGTCGAGGATCCCCTCGCCACTCCAACGTCAGTCCTGAACCGTTCTCCCACGTCGATCGTGTGATCTTCTGTAAGAGAACAGTTCGAACCTGGACGCACACTCCTTACCGCAAATGCCACAGACATATGGACCCTGCTGAGCCGCCTGACCATGCTTACGCATGTTCGCAGCGCGCAGACTGTTTCTCATACGTCTAGCCGCTGAGACGCCATCAGCCCGAAAACATACGCCTCTCCACCCTTCACGGTCCTGAGCCACCTGCTCCCAGTCCTCAGGCGCCCCGCACAAAGTAAGCGACTCTTGCAGACTGTCCTTATAGCGCTCCCTCTGCCCACCAACTCTTCGGTTGCCCACTACTTACCCGAACAAGACGCGTTTTGGGAGTCTGTGATCACCCATGCGTATCACATGCCCGGTCCCCCGCAATTTCGCCTTTACAGCCATATCTTCTTTAGGTTTTCAGTTGGAGCGTTGCAGGACCGAAACATTATGATAATAATAAACAGAAGGAAGGCACGAAAAATACGAATAAAATAAACTCAAGTCATTATATCATATCTGATAGACATGAGGTGCATGGCCACGCGGTAACGCAATTGACTTCTGTACGGAAGGTCATCAGTTCGAACTACTGATTTCCAGGTTCAGGAGCTTGTTCCCGTGTTCCATCATTTTAGGCAGCGTGAATCCTTTTGTTTTATAGGTAACATTATTAAATTAAATAAATACTTTATAGCATCTTGTGTTTTGTATTGATGCACACTACAAATAAGTTTTTAACATGTTTTATTTTAATTATTAAAATCTACCTTATATGATAATATCTACCTTATATGATAAAATCTACCTTATATGATAGAATCTACCTTACTCGTATATGATAAAACCTACCTTATATGATAAAATCTACCCTATATGATAAAATCTACCTTAAATGATAAAATCTGTCTACCTTATATGATAAAATCTACCCTATATGATAAAATCTACCTTATATGATAAAATCTACCTTATATGATAAAATCTACGCTATATGATAAAACCTACCTTATATGATAAAATCTACCCTATATGATAAAATCTACCTTAAATGATAAAATCTGTCTACCTTATATGATAAAATCTACCCTATATGATAAAATCTACCTTATATGATAAAATCTACGCTATATGATAAAACCTACCTTATATGATAAAATCTACCCTATATGATAAAATCTACCTTATATGATAAAATCTACCTTACATGATAAAATCTACACTATATGATAAAATCTACTCTATATGATAAAATCTACCTTACATGATAAAATCTACGCTATATGATAAAATCTACCTTATATGATAAAATCTACCGTATATGATAAAATCTACCCTATATGATAAAATCTACCTTTTATGATAAAATCTACCCTATATGATAAAATCTACCTTATATGATAAAATCTACCTTATATGATAAAATCTACCTTATATGATAAAATCTATAATACCTTATATGATAAAATCTACCTTATATGATAAAATCTAACTTATATGATAAAATCTACCTTATATGATAAAATCTACCTTTTATGATAAAATCTACCTTATATGATAAAATCTACCTTATATGATAAAATCTACCTTATATGATAAAATCTACCTTATATGATAAAATCTACCTTATATGATAAAATCTACCTTATATGATAAAATCTACCTTATATGATAAAATCTACCCTATATAATAAAATCTACCTTATATGATAAAATCTACCTTATATGATAAAACCTACCTTGTATGATAAAACCTACCTTATATGATAAAATCTACCCAATATGATAAAATCTACCTTATATGATAAAATCTACGCTATATGATAAAATCTACCTTATACGATAAAATCTACCTTATATGATAAAATCTACCTTATATGATAAAATCTATCTTATACGAGTATGATAAAATTTATCTTATATGATAAAATCTACCTTATATGATAAAATCTACCTTATATGATAAAATCTACCTTATATCATAAATCTACCTTATATGATAAAATCTACCTTATATGATAAAATCTACCTTATATGATGAAATCTACCTTATATGATAAAATCTATCTTATATGATAAAATCTACCTTATATGATGAAATCTACCTTATATGATAAAATCTACCTTATATGATAAAATCTACCTTATATGATAAAATCTACCTTATATGATAACATCTACCTTATATAATAAAATCTACCTTATGTGATAAAATGTACCTTATATGATAAAATCTACCTTATATGATAAAATCTACCATATATGATAAAATCCACCTTATATGATAAAATTTACCTTATAAGATAAAATCTACCCTATATGATAAAATCTACCTTGTATAATAAAATCTACCTTATATGATAAAATCTACCTTATATGATAAAATCTACCTTATATGATAAAATCTACCCTATTTGATAAAATCTACCTTATATGATAAAATCTACCTTATATGATAAAATATATCTTATATGATAAAATCTACCTTATATGATAAAATCTACCTTATATGATAAAATCTACCCTATATGATAAAACCTACCTTATATGATAAAAAAATAAAGGTATATTATGATAATTATTTATTATTAATTCTTTGCAGGTGTCCATCTATTGTATTAATTCTTTGCAGGTGTCCATCTAATGTATTAATTCTTTGCAGGTGTCCATCTAATGTATTAATTCTTTGCAGGTGTCCATCTAATGTATTAATTCTTTGCAGGTGTCCATCTAATGTATTAATTCTTTGCAGGTGTCCATCTAATGTATTAATTCTTTGCAGGTGTCCATCTAATGTATTAATTCTTTGCAGGTGTCCATCTAATGTATTAATTCTTTGCAGGTGTCCATCTAATGTATTAATTCTTTGCAGGTGTCCATCTAATGTATTAATTCTTTGCAGGTGTCCATCTATTGTATTAATTCTTTGCAGGTGTCCATCTAATGCTCTTTTATTCATCTAAAGCACTGAATTTTTTTTCAATTATCTTTCTGGTCGAATATCGGCATGCATAATTTTTGCACACATTATACCCAATATATTGAAGTGCATGGCCGCGCTGTAACGCACTGGACTTCAGTGCAGAAGGTCGTCGGTTCGAACTCCGCGCTGTGCCACTCCCCCCAAATGACACAGGATTTTTTACGTCTAATATTCGGTGGTATAAGGATACCTATGACCTCGATCATAACTATTCTTTAAAAAAAAAAACGAAAGAAAAATAACGAGCTTATGTGTTCCGAACGTCTCGATTTAGGTGTGTCTTTGGATCCAGTACAGCCGGTGAGTTTTCTAGTGTGCAACGGCTCACTCACTTAATAAAAAATACTCCATGGCACAGCTTCGCTTTCCAAATTGATACTGGAATGGCGAGGGGATCCTCGGCTACGTGGCCCAGCAACAACGATACGAAATGTGTGTGGCGATACTTCCAGACCATGGTTCACAAACAAAGTAATATATTGTACAAATATTTGTCAAGTCTATGCCTATATATAGGTACACATTGATTACTTAACTAATCTTAATTATATGTTATAATTTAAGAACTTACTTAATCTTATTTTCCTTCATATCATTTTATTTTATTTATTCAGTCTTAATATATGACATCTTAGAAATAATTAACACCTACATACTACTTATAACTAGATAACAATTCTTACAACTAATTATTAAGCAACAACAAGTCCACTCGTTCAGGCTACTTGTATTCCATCACATTCACTCAGACCTTGGTTATCCCAGCTAATACTGTAGGTGGACTAGTCAGGCAACAGATAATGCTTCGGGAGCTTTTGCTTATAACGGAAGGGTAGGTCGGATTTACTCTCGCAAGCCCCCAGGGCAGCGACTAAGGGATTGCTGTGATTTTGTTGGCTTTTATAGAACTTCACGGTCCAAGCGAGGATGTGGTGTTGTAGGGTTTCTTCTCGCTGTTTGGCGTGAAGTTGGGTACAACGATTTCACACCGATATATACCGTTATATAAAGTGGAATAAACAGTGTTAAACTAAACAAATAACAATGTATTTAAGCCTCTACAGTGTTAATGCCTCAACTATAAATAATATATTGAATTTTAGTTTATTATTTTTTTCTGTCGGATGGCCCACATTTGGGCGTCGTTAAAATCCAACGTTTGACACCTACGAATTGAGGAAACACGAATTTAGTCCCATTTTACAATATCTATATGTCGTTTTTGTTCTTTCGTTTAATGATTTATTTCCCCCTTTTATTTATTTTGTCAGAACATTTTTGCTTAATGAAAATATATTGCGTGACATTTTCGTTGGATTGCGTTGTGTGTTTATTTTTTCCATGTAAATTGTTGATGTTACATCAATCATTCATTCGTTCCTCGATCTATAAATTGTATTTTGACATGTTTTCCACATAGTTTAGTTCAAATTTACCAAAAGAAATCATTTCTATTCTTATAAAAAGAATCATTACGAAAAAAAGTATTTCTGACTACTTTCTAAATAAATGCAAGGGCTCATAAAAGTAAAATAAAGCTACTTATGTGATTTATTTATCGTTACAATCCTACATACTTACATCTCCATGGTCTAGTTAGTACGATACCTGTCTTCCAATCCGTAGGTTGCGGGTTCAAATCCCACTGACACCCATTTTTTTAATGAATTCCTGTCTGATTTCACTTAAAGTATCTTTAACACATTTCTGGTTGGTTAGAAGAGATCGCCACTTGGTAATAAGTCAAGGTTGGTTGTACTGTATTACACTTTCGCGGTATACAGTGCAACCTGGCGGACTTATTAATTAATTTTGAATCTATTTTATTTACATATGACAAGAAATATATGATACACAATTTGCGAGAAAACAACAGATAATTTATTTTAAACGCATAATTTTCATGGATCTGGGTGTGTTGCCTTTCATTTGTCGTGTCCCCAGTAAACTAGGTGTTTGCCTGTATCTCACTGAGGACATATAGCATCAAAAAATAAATGGATATTTCTTTCCGATTTTGATTATATAAAACCCCGTTGCACATTCTCATCAACCTGACAAACAGTGACACTCAATTACATATGTATACATCACGTGAAATCAAACTCCTCACACTGTATCACTCCAGACAGACCAAAACGTTCATCCCACAATATACCGCACATAATCATAAAAAATACAATAAAAAACACCACACTCAAGAGCTCACACAAACCTTTGCTACAAGTCATTCCTCTTGCAAACCCAAGTATTCTAATTCCTGTCGCAATAACAACCACGCTCCGACCTACTGCCTAAATTGTTTTCCTCCTTTTGCCTTTATTGAATTCGGCACCCCATTATATGTCATGGGAGCCAAATAGGCATATTGCCTTTGGGCAAAAGATGTTTTAACTCTAGGGATAGTGAACATTTGATCAGTTACCATGCGTGTAATGTGTCTCTGCTGAGGTTGAGTCATAACTGCTGATGAGAGATTGCCTATCGTCATCAAAGTTTTAATAAGTGGGGCTGAAAACTTTAATATCTACCGGCCACGTTCTTCAACAAATCTGTATTCTCTCTGCGGTTATATTGAACAATACCATACGAGCATTATGCATATATTTTCTTTCGCATGTAACCCTTCAACATATTCGAATTGTTGCTCGGACATGTGGCCGGGAGACAATATTGTTTTATACTCCAGTTATCGAGCTGTCTAGGTTAGAACTAACTACTGGAGTTGGCACGGTCCTCACAGTTCGTCATTGCGCGTGTTGGTAACACTGTCTTACGTGAATAGACAACAATGCTCGTACACTTATTCGCCACGTACGCCTAATGTTACCAGACGAACTTTAAACATTTTTTTTACGACAGGTATCCTTTTTAGCATACATTGTTCTTCCACCACTCTTTAAGGTCTGTCAACACAATAATTTGTAACTTCAAAGCATGAATATATCTCGTATGATTTATAATTCAGTCCTTGCGATTCGTCCCGCGGTACGACTCCATATTCAAAGCATACCGCAATAAATTTGCGCGAATGCACAAATCCGACAAAGATGCGTAAAAAAACGTGTATGTTATGTGAAGGTTGACATGTGAAATGCGAGACTTTAATTCACGTCACGGCATTTGTGTTTACAAACCAAGTTAATTCGATGATAATTTGGCTTGACTTTGGAAAAAGGTTTTCAGAGCAAAATTAATTATGCATCAGGTTATACATACATATGGTTACACCATGATGCGTGTACTTTTGGAATATATATATAGAGCAGGTATGGCCAACCACAGCCTATCAGCAAAATTAATTATCCATCAGGTTTTATATATTATACATATGGTTACACCATGATACTAGTACTTTTGGAGTAGATATAGAGCAGGTATGGCCAACCACAGTCCATCAGCAAAATTAATTATCCATCAGGTTTTACATATTATACATATGGTTACACCATGATACTAGTACTTTTGGAGTAGATATAGAGCAGGTATGGCCAACCACAGCCCATCAGGGTGTTTTGTGCGGCCCACAAATCGATCGTTCGTTGCTGGGCCTCATAGTCGAAGAACTCCCTTGTCATTCCGACGTAAATTCAAGTGGAAAGTGGAGCTGTGACGTGGAGTTTATTTTTTAAGTGAGATATGTTGCACATCAGCAAATTTACCAGCCACACCGCTGTACTGGATACAATGGCACACCGAAGTGAGACGATCGGAGTACACCGGCATATTTTTTTTTCTTTTTGAAAGAATAGACATGGCCGAAGTCATAGGTATCCTTATACCCCCGAATACTAAGCGGATAAAAATGACTGTGTCATTCGAGGGGAATAGCAGAGCGCGGGACTCGAACCGACGACCTTCTGCACGAAAGTGCATTGCGTTACCGCGCGGCCATTTATATCATACAGCTCACAAAAAAAATTTTGTACAATTCGACGGATATATGCATAAATGACGCAACCCACATCTAATTTTATTTTATCGCATTACACTTTTCTTTTATATACTGACGGGTGTATTTATTACCAATCGTAATAACTAGGATGAGAAATCTTTTAAAAAAATCGTATACGAGTGGTTCTCGAACACGCAACCCCCTGGCTGGAACACTGGTCTCTTGCCAACATGGAGGTCGTCACATACGGGATTGATCTTTTTTTAGATTTATGAAATAAACTAGAATGTAGAGCGCTCTGTCATATCTGCCTACCTCGACAAGTAAGTAGTGTGTATGTATGTTTAAAAAATTCAATGTACACTCAAACCTTGCTTTACGGGCCTTCATTTAACGGATCGATATCTATCTTTATAGGCTATCTTTGAAAATTGGTAAAAAAAATTATTTCATTCGAGGAAATATGTAAGGATATTTTCTCCTAGTTCCCGCTTCACAGCCGACAATTCTGATATGGATTTTTCTAATTCCTCATTATAAACGCTGTTATTCTCTATGATTTTATCAATTCTCCTTTTGTTTGTTCTATTCTAAATATTTAGTTTTTCTTTTGTTTATTGATTTTATTTTATTTATAACTAGAAATTTCATGAATACATACATTCTTTGTGAAGAAAAATAACGGGTCATTTAATGTGGAAACACCATTTTTATGGATCTGGGTTTGTTGCCTTTCATTTTTCGTGGCCCCAATAAACTAGGCTTCTGCCTTTAACTTACTGAGGACACTAATGCTAGACTCGCTCCATTATTGGAATATTTTTAAAAGTGACCTAAAACACTTTTAATTTTAAGTCAGTAATGCAACGTGTTTCATTTCTAGTCGTTTCGTATAACATGGAAAAATAAATTGGCATTTCTTTCCGATTTTTGACTATGCCATACCCATTTGCGCATTTTTATTTATTTTATGTATTAATTATTACACATGACAAGAAATATACACAATTTGCGAAAAAACAGCAGGTAATTTGATTTGGACATACAATTTTAACGGATCTGGGTTTGTTGCCTTCCATTTTGTCGTATCCCCAGTAAACTAGGCTTTTGCCTGTATCTCACTGAGGATATTGTTATTGACACATTGTTATTGACACATTGTTATTGAGACATTGTTATTGACACTCAATTATATGGTTATGTATCACGCGAAAATACACTCTAGACCTGTGTTTCTTAACCGTATTGAAAGAATCGCCCTCTTTACCAC
Organism: Odontocerum albicorne; assembly: GCA_949825065.1. Lineage (NCBI taxonomy): Eukaryota > Metazoa > Arthropoda > Insecta > Trichoptera > Odontoceridae > Odontocerum > Odontocerum albicorne. The sequence continues at coordinate 6,452,809 of OX463866.1, read as the reverse complement.
AGTAAAAATATCCAGCGGCCCCCTACACAAAAAACAAAATTTAAAATTTACATTTTTCTCTATGTATGTATTTTATGAAATTGATTTCCTACTACAATTAAAAAACTATGAGAAATACAAATATTATAATACGTGATTATTTTAATAAACATTATGCATTTATTGCCTTTTATGTCATATTAACATTACGTACAACATTATAATATTATTTCAATAAAAAAAAGTAAATAATTCAATGTGAAATATGAAACTTTTATTAAAAAGTTTAAAAAATGTTAATTAGATCCTTGAGCCTCGTGTGATTGCGCCAATTTCATAATATTAGATTCAAGTTTAGTTAAATACAATCTCAAATCTCCTCTTTAGCTTATGTGTAATCGATGTCGTGATTTTTGTTAATATATGCATTACTGCGCTAATATAAAACCCCTTTCTACTAAATACTTGTCAGATGTTGGGAATGCTATGATAGGTAACATCATTTTACTTCTTTCCACAGAAGAGGGTATCGATGGTGAAAACGAACCCAAAAAGCATCATAATCATATTGATTGAATATTATTTTGGCTTCACAGCCATTTTGTAGATCAGACCTCTAAAACACCCACAAAGGGGCGTTGGCGCCCCGGTTAGAATCCGTGCTCTAGACTTTCCTCATATATTTCATTAACATATTTTCTTTAATATGTATGCATATGGATATGTATGCATATAACTTCATACCAGAAGGCATTGAACTGGTTGAATGTTAGAAATATTCGCTAAATTCACATACTGTCTCTATTGTATAACATTCTTAACTGTCTCGCCGCACCCTCTTATCTCGCCGAAAAAATTCAGTGTCTTTCCAATAATGGATTAGCGCTACGCTCAAACAGAGATTATTTATTGGCCTTTCGAGATACCGCTCCTCTTTTTTTACGCCGTCCTTTACTGTCCATGCAGTGAGACTCTGGAATCAGTTACAAACCATAAGACTCGCTCCGTCCTTGGCATGCTTTAAGAAGCGACTGAAAAAACTCTTAATTTCTAGTCAGTAAAATAACATGTTCATTCCTGATTTTTCTTTTCCTTTCCTCCACCACCCCTTCATTTCCTTTTGATTGATGATATCTCACTTTATATGAAAAATAATGTTCGGGTGATTGTCTGTCTTTGTAGGGTTCGTGTTCATGTGCTCACGTATGTGTTTATGGATTTCGTGGGGATGGATAGTCATTTGAATGATTTATGCGACCATGTACCTTGCTTCATTTACTTTTGTCTGGTTGGCTGGAAGAGATTTCCGCCTGGCAATAAGCCCGCCAGATTGTATTGCAATAAAAAAGTTAAATAAATGAAAATAAATAAATAATATATGGAATAAAAAAATCGATGTACGGAACTCCGATTTACGGATAACCTCTTCCGTAAAGCGAGGTAAAAGTGTTTTATCTAGTTGGTTTGACGCCACTAGTCGACACGTTATCTCATTTGTAGCCCAACACCCTCGCTGTATTAAAAACCAAATCGCTTGTCAATCATTTTGACAAATAGTCAATTAACGAAATGTGATACAAAAGTCATTGCGTGGGTAACTCAAATGTACAAGCTGATCCGAAAATGATTATTCGTTTTCAATTCAATCAAAATTGGCTTCTTAATAATGGTCATAAAAAGTGTATCAATTTACTATTTTTTACTGTCTTCTTTGTCATTGATGTTGTGTACAGTTTTTTTTGTTTTTTTATGCTCAACCAACTGTTAATAAAAGTCTACAAGTTACTATTACCAGATATGGAGTTTATTCAAAGGACTCAGGGCGATAATGACAATTCAAAAGGCATTTATGGCCAATTCAACACAATTAACACATGTATAATTACGAAAGTTTTAGATAATAATTATTATATTATTTTTATTCTTATGATTGTGTGCGGTATATTGTGGGATGAATATTTTTGGTCTTTCTGGAGTGATGATGTGTGAGGAGTTTAATTTCGCATGATGTTTCCAGTTGTAATTGAGTGTCACTGTTTGTCAGGTTGATGAGAACGTGCAACGGGGTTTTTTTGTGTAATCAAAAATCGTAAAGAAGTATCGATTTATTTTTTCACGCTAAATATACTCAGTGAGATACTGGCAAAAGCCTAGTTTACTGGGGATACGACAAATGAAAGGCAACAAACCCAGATCGATTAAAATTGTATGTCCAAATTCAATTACCTGTTGTTTTTTCACAAATTATGTATATTTCTTGTCATGTGTAATAATAAATAAATAAAATAAATAATATTGTAGTTTAAACGTCTTTGCACATACGGGTCATTGTCTTTTGAAATTCCTCACTGAATCCATATCACTGGAATATCAGTCCCTGGTCACTGAAGTTATTATGGAAGGTCACGCTCATGTGAGGGGATTCAGTAGATGGGTTGAGGTCCAGACAGGTCAGCAGCTAGCTAGCAAAGCGACAGGGTGGCTTATGCAGATCGGCAAGCTAGTCTGGGCAGGACAGCAGGCCAGCCCAAGGAGAACCAAGTCAGCCCCGTGAAGAGGAGCGGGTCCAAGGCAAAGTGAGGCAGTCTTGTTGTATAGTCAATCAGGCGGAGAGTTCCTTTCAGCGGTCCATCCTTTTTAAAGCGACCACGCGGTTCATCCTTTTGAAAGTGTCCATCCTTTTGAAAGTGTCCATCCTTTTTAAAGCGACCACGATATATTACTGAACACCGTAAGAAGTCCGCTTCGCGTTTCAAGCATCTACCCAACTCATTTGAATCGCCCCAGTGTTCATTACGGTCGCAACTAGAATCGGTATTGGAAAGAACGTGGTTAGGATGTGGCAGTTTTTCACCAGCGAGTCGAATTAATTAATATGTTATTTTGTTTCTCCTATTTCGAAATTATGAATATCATAACGACGAGTGACTAGCAGACGATGACGCCCATGAGCGCATCAATACAGTAAAAAAAATTACTTAATTAGCAAATAAATATGACTGTAAAGCGTGGTTTAGGATAACCGAGAAAAGTATGGTTGGATCAAGTGTATGATGTTTTGAAAAAAGGATATATAAAAGTTATATGAAAAATCGTAGGAATTGTATTACAATGTGTATGGATGTAGAAGACGCAAAATATGGATATCGCAATACAGAACCCTGGCGCTCTCTTCTTTCTGCCTGTAGCGATAGGAATATAGTATGTTGTAGTTGTATATATGTATTAATTTAATTTTAAATTAATCATACAAACCATCACGCCTTCCCCTATCAGGGTAAGCTAAGAACAATGTAAAACCTAGCTGAGTTCTTTCCATATGACAATCTTTACCAACCAACTGCAATGTTGTTAAAAGATCTTCAGTGGAAACGAGACAAAAATCATTTAAAAAAAGCGAATCAACCCAGTAAGTACCCCTGGATTTTTAAGTAGACGTCTTACTAAATAACGAAAATTACTTTGAAAACAAAAAGGCCTTTTTTCAGTCACAAATTTTAATAAAAAACAGATGCGTGAGACTCTCGCGTGGTAGAAGTGAAACTTCTTAGCTCCTAGGAAAAGTTGATTTTATGCATTGCTTTTTTTCCATTTGTTAACGATTTTTATTATTTCTTTTTAGGATTAGGAAATGATTATGTCGAATTTACTTCAAGATAATCTCTCTTAATTAAATTTTAAAAAAATATATTATATATTTTTAATAATAAATAATAATAATTTTAATAATAAATAATAAGTTTTAAAATAATATAATAGACTTAATAATATAAAATTTATTATTTTTAATTTTAATATTTTTATGTTAATATTAATTATTAAATGACTTATTTTTAAATAATTATTTATTTATTATTATATTATTTTTATTATATTATTAATAATATATTATCTAAAATAATATTATATTATATTGTTAATTAATTATATTATGTTATAATTCATTATAATATAATAATAATGTAATAATTAATACTATATTATAATAACATATATATTATTATAACTATATATTAAATATAAATTATATATTAAATAGATATTAAAATAAATATAAAATAAAATGAATAATTATTAAATATATTAATATATAATAAAAATAATATATATCAAAAAATATTTGTTTTCATTTTTAATAATAAATAATAATAATAATATAATACACTTAATAATATTGAAATAATATTTATTATTATTAATATAAATAATTATTAATATTAAAATTAATAATAATAAATTATTAATAAATAAAATATTTAAAAATAGTAAATAATAATTTGATAATAATACGAGTAAAATACACCGTTTCACTTTTCGTGACGTTCAGGTAAATTTGCCCTAACGCGCCTATAGAAGTTTTACTTCAAAAATGTAAATAAAACAACACAAACATTTTTAACACACCGTAGATATATATACTTTTACTACAGGATGTTTCAAATCTGATTTTTCTAAAGATGTATCTATGATTGACAGTTTCTTTATGTGTGTTACTATATCTTGTCGGATGTTGTACGTACGTTTATCATTTTAAAAATATTGTTTGGAATTTCTTATAAGATTTTTCCGCTTACAGACTTTTTTACATGTTCATAAACGGTTCAAATAAATTATCCATTATTATTGGATAAATTATTTTTATTTAAAGAAGAATCTATCTTTAAGATATTGAATATTTCGATGGCCTAGCGCGCAAATGTGTTAAGTGCAAGATTGCTCAATACTACTAAAAAAGCATTATAACCAAAAATAAACTCAAACTTTTTTCATTTGATATCTGTTCAGAACACTATAAATTACGATAATGGATATTAATATGGATGCAATTGTTTTAATCAATACTTGTCATTATGAAGTACTTTATTTTACTTTAAGATTGCATTTACTAACTGAGCAATCTTGCACTTAACATATTTGTGCGCTAGGCCATCGATTTATTCAATTACTGTTATATTATTTTATTATGATTCAAATTACTTACATACATGACCCCATGCGCAATATAAATTGTAGGCCCTGTTCAAAATTAAGACGAGATTTTGAATTTTTCCTCTCAAAAACTGATGATTTCGCACTTGCCTTACTGTGCTAAACAATTCCGCCAGCCACTATGCTGGACGCTAAGCGTCCAGTAAAAAAATGTATGTTTTAAATTAAAATTATGCAAAATTTGCTAGGTTATTTTCTGTAATTAGGTATAAAAATCATTTTATTATGTATTAAAACGTCAAATAATAAAATAAAATATATAAATCGTGGTCACTCGCTGTCCATCACAGGGTGGCAAGTGTTAAGAAAATGATCTGAGCAGCGAGAAATATTATATTTTGATGTTTCCCCAAAAACTAATTATTTAGTTCTTTTTTACCATTCTTTATAATTAATATTAAAATCCGAAAGTCAAATGCTACGTTTGGTCAGTGTTAATGCATGGAGTAGAATCGTGGACCCTCAAAGTTGGTAGTATGAACCGACTGGAAGCATTCGAAATGTGGATACACCGAAGAATGCTACGGATACCCTGGACGGATATGGTCAGCAACACAACGGTTTTTCAAAGAGCCAAAGTTGATAGAGAGTTGCTGACTAATATTAAAATCCTAAAGGTGTCCTATTTAGGTCACGTACTTACAGGAGAAAATTACAAATTACTGCACCTGATCATCCAAGGCAAAATAGAGGGTCGAAAAGGTGTTGGCAGGAGGAAAATCTCCTGGCTCCGTAATATATGATACGTGATTGGACTGGTATGAGAAGCATTGGGGATCTTTTTTTTCCAACTGGCTAGTGTATTGCCATGTGGTTATCTCTTCCAGCCAACCAGAAAGATGTTTTTATAGGCTCTTAGTGTTAACCAGACTGGAATCCTATTTAAAAAAAAATGAGTTCCAGCGGGGATCGAACCCGCAACTTCCGGATCGGCAGACAAGTGTCTTACCACCAGGCCACGGAGGTCATCTTTTCAGGCTGACGGGGACAAAGGTGCTTACTCTCAGGTGATAGTCAACGTTGGGGGGACCTGACATGACACTAGGAAGAAGAAGAATGCCGTGCCACCAAACACCTTCCGCATGCCACTTAGTGGATCGCGTGCCTTAGGTTGCCGACAGCTGCTTTATTGTATCTTCATGGTGGTTCAACATGAACTTTTGTAATTTTATTGTATCTTCATGGTGGTTCAACATGAACTTTTGTAATTTTATTGTATCTTCATGGTGGTTCAACATGAACTTTTGTAATTTTATTAATAATTTTAAGTATTCTAATTAACTTGTCTTGTGTGCATTTGTTTCCATGTTATGTAAAAAACACCAGTGTTATTAATTAATTAAATAAAGAAACACTTTCTAGTTCCAACAGCTCTTCAAACTAGTCTAGTTATTTTTTTAAACTAATCCTTAGAACCCAGCATCATTATTTATCTGTAATAGTCTTATTCTCCCAGACTTAAAGAGTTTAAATACCTAAACCAAAGTGTTGCAGATATATGCAAACCAACAACTCAGCGAAGTATTCAACAGTTTATCATTAAACAAAATCTGACCTGTGTTCACTTCTTGGTCACATCGTATTCTCGTGATTTACTTCCATCGCGGTGACTGCAAAGGAAGACGGTTCAGGAGATGAACGGGTGATTTGGATCTGTGTTGAGTATGCCGCAAAGGATGCCATTGTCAGGGGTTCAGATCCCGGGTGAGATTTGTGATGCAGAACGAATGGATGGTCACAAGAACACGGTTACATGAAGGTGGAAACCAAATACCAAGTGTCATCCGAGTGTTCTTTATTATCTGCGCTAAGGATACTGCGTTCAAGAAGGAATTTAATTGTTATAGTTAAGTGGTAATATGCAATATGTATGACAGGTCAGTTTAATAATAATAATAATAATAAAGCAATTTAAATAGCGTCTATGAGACGTCTTCATTGCATCTTTCGAAGTTGGGTTTGAAAAAGTTCTTTCGGAGATGAGTATAACCCATAGGGCGGGATATTACGATTGCTGTTGTTGGTCCTGTAGTTTCCTAAAACTGCACACGTCATTCATATATATCTTAGTGTTTAGATATATGGGTGGGGTCTGCAGCTTTAGGAAGCACTTGAAGACAACCCTTTTTTGAGATCTTATCATAATTTATGATGGTTTGTTTATAAACACTACACTACACCAAAATCCGAATATTTTGTATTTTTATTTATTTATTATTACACATGACAAGAAATATGTTCAATTTGCGAAAAAGAACAGGTAATTCGATTTGGACATACAATTTTAATGGATCTGGGTTTGTTGCCTTTCATTTGTCGTATCCCCAGTAAACTAAGTTTTTGCCTGTATCTCACTGAGGATATTTAGCATGAAAAAAGTAAATCGATACTTCTTTCCGATTTTTGATTACACAAAAACAAAACCCCGTTGCACGCTCTCATCAACCTGACAAACAGTGACACTCAACTATAAATGGAAACATCTTGCGAAATTCAACTCCTCGCACATCATCACTCCAGAAAGACCAAAAATATTAATCCCACAATATACCGCACACAATCATAAGAATAAAAATAAAAATTTTAAAAAAAAATACACAGAAACACAAATACAAAAACAACCAAAATTAAAATAACATGAAGAAACCCACACTCACGAGCTCACACAAATCTTTTCCACTCGTCATTCATCCTGAAAGTCCAAATACTCAAAATCCTGTAGCAAAAACAACCACGCTCCGATCGACTGTCTAAATGGTTTTCCTACCTTTACCTTTATTGAAGTCGGCACGCCATTGTATGTAATGGGAGTCAAATTACTATTGTTCTTAGTTTATTGTATTATATTTTCGTTGTGTATGTTACAGTACAATCTGACGGACTTTTGCCATGTAACAGTCTCTTCTAATCAACCATAAATATGTTAAAGATACCTTAACTGAAAACCGGACTGGAATCCTTTTTTAAAAAATATGTGTTCCAACGGGATTTGAACTCGCAACCTCCGGGTCGGCAAACATGTATCTTTGCAATTAAGCCACGAAGGTCGTCGTGTGTTGTTTTCATCTGAAGACATTCAAAGTTTTTCTTTGTAGCTCGTTTTTCCTTGCTAAGTTTTCTGTGGTGTTCTTACCTAATATGTTTATCTTAACATATAAAGTTGCGGGGAAGTACCTAATCTAATGGCCGCAGCTACTACATTCCTATCTTCACATTCGACTAATGTATATGTGTTTGTTTTTTTAATATTATAGACATTATTGCAAAATAATAAAAGGACAGAAATCATTTGATTATTTAAATATACAATAACAATTCCATTTGTTGCTAAGAGATAGGAGGGGAATGGGAAAGAACGATAATCGGAAATTGGATGAATCTGGTTTCATCTCTATACACTAAGGTGATTGCATCTAATTTAAATTGGATGAATCTGGTTTCATCTCTATACACTAAGGTGATTGCATCTAATTTAAATTGGATGAATCTGGTTTCATCTCTATACACTAAGGTGATTGCATCTAATTTAAATTGGATGAATCTGGTTTCATCTCTATACACTAAGGTGATTGCATCTAATTTAAATTGGATGAATCTGGTTTCATCTCTATACACTAAGGTGATTGCATCTAATTTAAATTGGATGAATCTGGTTTCATCTCTATACACTAAGGTGATTGCATCTAATTTAAATTGAATCTTGTATCCATATAACAATATAAATTTTTATAAGACCTCCGAAAAAGGGTTTATTTATTTATTTATTTTTTCAAAACAGGCTTAGCCCAATTACTTTGAAAATACAAGACATTAAAAAAGAAGAAAAATTACATAGAGGAAAAAAAATAAGTTAAAAAATTATATAAAATAAAAAATAATGCATATGCATATAAACGAGTATATACACACAAACATATTATACACATATATTCACAGTCATTTAGGTATGTTGATGAGTGCTTTCTAACGCGCTCAATCTAAGAAGATAATTTACTTTTGCTTTTGGTAATGTGATATGAAATATGTCAATATCCGAAGCAGTCCCGTTCAGAAGAGTTAAGGCCCTTCCAACAGGCATAGCGGCTGGAAGACCCGTTCTTGCGTATGTTATTGAGAACAGTTCTTGCCGGCGCAGTCTAGTGTAATTGTTAGGAACATTTAACGCTAATCTTTGTAGTAATGCTGGACAGCTCACAACTCCTCGAACGAGTTTGACAACGTATACCAGGAGACGCACATCTCTTCTTACGCTCAAGGAGTTATACCCGAGCATGCCCAGCAGAAACTGAGAAGGATAAAGCCATGGATAGACACCGAACTCTCTCATATAGAGATATCGTGGATATTTTTTTTGTACTTTCTCCACCATGAGCGAGTTCTGCGCCCCCACCGGGCTCCAAATGCAAGCATTGCTTTCTAGTTTGCTACGGATCAATGAATTAAACAACGTTTTGAGCACCAATTGGTTTTCAAACGACTTAGAGATTCTCATTACGAATCCTAGAGTTTTATAAGCTGAGCTGCACATAACTTCTATGTGAGGACCAAACGCGAGATTGCTGTGGAACAAGACACCCAGATCTTTAATATTATCTGTGCGGGGTATAGGTGTAGATTCTAGTGTATATCTATGGAATTTCAAGACGTGTGAGCGATGATACGACATAATTTTGCACTTTGATGCATTGAAATATAATTTATTATTGTGGCTCCACTCACAAACATTGCTGAGATCTGACTGTAGGTCTAAGCAGTCGGTATAAGAACGAATGTTTTTAAAGATTTAAGCGCTTGATTTAAAGCCAACGAGAAAATCACACATTTCCTATCGATAATGTAAATTTTTTTTACAAGTCAATAATTACGAAAATAAATAAGACAGATAAAAAGACAGTTATTAAGACACCTGTTTCCTAGCCCGGAGGTTGTGGGTTCAAACCCCGCTGAAACCCAGATTTTTTTAAAAGTATATCAGTCTGGTTTTCACTTAAGGCAATTTTAACATCCCTCTGATGAGTTGGAAGAGATTGCCACATGGCAATAATCCCACCAGGTTGTACTGTATACAATAAAAGTATGATACAACACAATACAATACAAAAAAAACATGGTAATATCAAACTCAGTGCATTAGAATGAACAACAGGTAAACACATATTCCCATTGTCTCACTGCTGCTTGCCGACGTCGTCTCCTGCATCTCTCCACCCACAACTTCATTTTTTTACCGTTAGATGCGTGTAGTCCAGGGTCAGGAAATTACGGCCCATGGAGTGAATCCGTTTCTTTTTGTACGGCCCACGAGCTAACAATGGGTTTAACTGTTTCAAATATTTAAAAAATTCAGTACGAACTATAACGGAACGGCCTACCGCCGAGTTCGAGATACGACCGTATGTGGTCCTCCTTTAACTTCGCTTTCAGTAGTCTCTATTGTGACGCCACGCAGTTATAATTCAGCAGCATTTCTAGTGCCACATGTATCGCTGTTCTTCGATGTTTTGTTCTCGTTTTATTATTCGTAATTATTAAAAATAGATTTAGATTGTTTAAAAGAAAGAATATTGCCCTTGCATGTTAATCATGTCTGTTAAAACAAGAAAAGTGGAACCCACTCTTGGCCTGCAATGCCTTTAAATACTTGCTATTTGACCATTTACAAATAATGTTTGGCGGCCGCTGGTGTAGTGTATCAGACCAGCCTGGGCATATTTGAGTATGTTTGGGCCATTGAAATTGAAAACTCTCAAACGGGTAGGTTCATACCATTATTTTGAGTAGAAAAAACAGTAGTTTATTAAACAAATTAAAAAATATTAACCCATATCAATTGCGGTTTAAAATCATATCAAGTCCGTGATATAACATACAAATATTTAATAATTATTCAATTAGATAACCGTGTGTTTAAACGAATTTTAATATCTATATCAATAAAATCAGAATTGAGGGTTTGGGTAATATTTTAATAATTACCCAAATAATCAACAGGACAGTCGTTGCTGCTGCAAATTTAAATTTAAATTAACCCTCAGTGGGTCGTAACTTTTTATTGCGAAACGCATAATATGAGAGCAAAAATCCACCCTGACAATTGGTATAATCAGGAGTACTCAACCCCAGATAGCAATATTTATGCGTCAATTTTATCAAAGGTTTCGAATTTTACTTTGTGAAACTTAACAATAAAATGCTTTGTACGTAACATACCATCACGCCATTTCTCTGTCGGGGTAGGAAGAGGAGAGTGAGTGCGCCATACTTTCCATATTCTACATTCATACACTTTCTACGATTGCTCTGACTTTCAACGTTTCCTTATTTCCGAATATCATTCACTTAATCCAACCCACGCCTTCCACTCACATTTGCACTTTACATCTATTTTGTTAGTCTTTCTTCATTAATCCGTTCCATATGTTCAAACCATCAGCATGTTCTTTTTCATCTTACTTAACAAATCATCCTTAAGGTCACATTCATCCCTTTCCACTTCATTCCGTATTCTGTCATACACTATCACCCTATGTACTCTTCTCAAAACACGCATTTGTATATCATTAATTCAACTTCTCTCAATCTTTTTCCACGTCCACGTTTCGCTCACATACATCAAATTCGACACCAAAATAAAGGGTCTTTCAAATGTAGCGTTTTATTTTTATTCTTGGATAAAACACAGAGGCCGTCGTGAACTTGCCTGGGTCTTGTGATATTTGAGAATGTAATGTATGACATTTATAAAAATGGAGTCGTATACAATACAACAACGCGTTCAAATTGTTGAATTATTTTATGTATTGTAATCTCCAGAAATGGTGATGTTAATTGGCCACCAAGATCATGTGACCTGACACCGTTGGACTATTTTCTCTGGGGTTACGTGAAAAGCCAGGTCTATAAGAATTACCCCCAAGTCCTGAACTGAAGGACGAAATTATTCGCGTTATTGGTGAGTTAGAACCGCATTTGTGGCAAAATGTCATAGAAAATTTTGACAATCTGTGGAGCTCTGCAAGAGGTGGACATTTGGCGGATATTGTTGTTTTATGTTTAAATGTCATACAGTATACTTCAATGACCAATAAAAGGTTTTTTGAAATCAAAACAAGTTGTGAGTTTTATTAAAAAAATTATAAAAATTCAATTAAAATATCGCTCAATTTGAAAGACCCTTTACTTTTGTGGACTACCTCTTAGCAGATTTTGATACTGTCTGGTTCAAGTATATATATGTTTAAGTGCCCCGTTGATTTTGTTACCTATCGCTACACGCCGTTCGATACTTTGTTATATAACTAATCATATTAATCCTCGCTACACGCGTTTCTACCTTCTATCCTGAAGCTTTTTTCAGGTGCTATCCCGATACAAGAGCAATACTTAGGGCATTATGATGTCATGTTACATCAAAAGTGTATGTGTGTGTGTGGTATTTTGACCAAAAGGTTTTCCTACTTCGATTCTTTCACTTCCATTTTTCTTATCATACAGCGCCTACGATTTCTCTTATTTCTTACATTTACTTCTTTCAAAATATAATTAATTAGATCCAACAATACTTTCCTTGATATCCGCCTATCACTGTTTTCACTCACATTTGCATGGTGTATTTGTTTCGTTAATCTTTCTTCATTCATTCATTCATTCCACGTACTCAAATTCATCACACTCAGCACATCACGTTAAAAATACAGCTGATAAGAAATATTATGAAATACTTTTATGTATGAAAATCACACTCATGCGTTATCTTGCAACGCAATCAAGAATCGAACCCTAAACCCTCCTGTGGTAGATGAACGTTTTACCTCTAGTCAATGAATTTTTTCTATAACATTTTAAATCAGATTATTAAAATATTTCAGATTCTGTTGTAAATATTAAAAGGTTTAGAACATCTGACTTGTATTAATTTTTGATAATTTCATGATTATGATTGGCCCTCAGTCACATTTTCAACGTTTATTCGTTTACCGATATTATTGCATTGCGTCGGAATTTATATCAGACCTTTTATCCCAGGGAATATAAAGGCATTTGCAATCACTGTTTTTTTTTCAGTTATGTGGGAGTCATGTGTTAGTTTATTATGTATAAGCTGTTACACTTCAGTGATTTTTTCTTCATTTGAATTATTATAGAGTACGATAAACTATTCATCTAAACCAAATATAATTGTCAGTACTATTGTGACAGGGCTTTTGCCGTTGCTGATTCTGCGGCGTGGAATGGACTGTCTCTTAATGTATGAGATATGGGTGGCGTATACAGCTTTAGGAAGTACTTGAAAACAATTTCTTATCAAATTTCATGATTATATATGAATACTAAAAACATGAATTGGTGACTATCACATATCTAAAGACTTATAAAGGTTTCCTTGTAGTTAGGGATTTATTCTGAATGAAAAAAGACTAATAAACATGTAAACAAAACAAAATTTAGTCGAAAGTTTGGTGGAAAACAAAGGAGAGTATGGTCGGATCAAGTAAATGATATGTTGAAAGAAGAAAATGTTAGAAAAAAGAGAAATCGTTGGAGCTGTTGGGTGTATTTCGAGATAGGAAAATCTGTTCTCTCTGCCTACTTTAACAATAAAATAGCGTGTTTTTAGGTATTTGTGTTTGTATTTTTTGACTCAGCAGCTTTTTGCAAATTTTTGCAAATTTTGCAAATGCAAGAAGATGCTAAGTCAAAAATACAAACACATAAATATTGATTGATTCATGAAATTGCTACGTACAAATGCAAATACTCGTATTATGTAAATACAAAATAAATATACAATGTAAATTTGATTCGAAGGTAGAGGTAAACCAAGGAAAGAATGGTTGGATAAAGTTAGTGATATTTGAAAAGAAGGCAATGTAAGTAAAAAAAGAAATAGTATGAGCTGTTGGATACGTTTCAAGATAGGAAAATCTACGTCCTCTCTGCCTATCTCGAGAAGGAATATGTAATAATGTGTATGTATTTTTCAGACTCGGCAACTTTTTGCATTAACCCATAAAATTAATCCATGAAATTGCTACGTACAAATGCAACAGCTCGTATTATGCAAATATGCAAGTTGTGCAATTGATAACTCAATGCAATTTTCCTCACACAAAGCGAGAGAAGGCCTAGCATGAAATAGTTTATCACGACACCTGTCTCGGTAACGTGTAAAATTACTTGACGTTTCGAAATGTCATTTGCTTCATGTTCAAATTGTATTACACAGAAAATCGGATACAACGAAAAGCAAAGATCATATCTCTTGATGTCAAGATTTACGATACGGTACGGGACCATCTCTAGTCAGCTACCCGCATCTCACCATATCGAGTGTAACTCTTGACTCATTGTTAAATAATATTTAGTAAAAATTTTATTGAAATTTTTCATTGTTCAATGAAAAATAAAACGTAATTATTTCCAAGTGGCAATTACATCCGACTTACCATGCATTTTTTGTGACAGGTGAATAATTTACGACCTCCGTGGCCTGGTGGTAAGACGCTTGTCTACTGATCCGGAGGCTGCGAGTTCGATCCCCGCTGGAATCTAGATTTTTTTAAATGGAATTCCAGTCTGGTTTTCACTTAGGGCCCATTAAAACATCTTTCTGGTTGGTTGGAAGAGATTGCCACATGACAATAAACTAGTCAAGTGAAATAAAAAAAATCTTTTTGATCTTGTTTAGAAGAAAACTCGGATAGGGAAAGTTACAAAAACAATAATGAAAAAAAAGTACAAAAAATAACAAATGCCAACAATTCAATGCCATAGTTGATAATTCACCTCTGTGCCAATCTGGGGGTTGCGGGTTCTACTCGCAATGGAATTTTAAAAAGTGTTCCTTTCTGGATATCACTTAAGGTTTATTTTAAACATTTCTGGTTGTTTAAAAGAGATCGATATATGGCTATGAACCACCCCCAGATTGTGATGTGAAAGAAAAGTACGGAGGTATGTTCTCAGCCTACCCAGCTAGGGGCACTGCGAGATATCAGTTGTATGAGGTCTCTGGGAATGTTGCACCTCGTGGTTTGGTTTATGATACTGACATTTTAAAATCCTTACAGCTTGTTCGTAGTAAACTTCACCCTCAACGAGCCCTGAAGTTGAAAACTGCAACGTTTTCGAAACGTCGGCATCATAAACATCATATCATATCCTCAGTGAGATACAGGCAAAAGCCTAGTTTACTGGGGATACGACAAATGAAAGGCAACAAACCCAGATCCATTAAAATTGTATGTCCAAATCAAATTACCTGTTGTTTTTACGCAAATTATGTATATTTCTTGTCATGTGTAATAATAATAATAATAATAATAAGCGAAACCACGCGGTCCGTCGAAAGACCTTATACTATTGACACAATATCCGGGAAAGTCACAAAACATAACTGCGAGATATGTTTTGTACGTATAATCATACATACGCCGTTTATCAGTCGGGATAGGCAGATAGGTGAGGGCGCCATATTTTCCTTTCATGTATTTTTTTTCAATTTTATAAAATTAAATATGTCTTAATAAAAGGGATTTTGTTGTAAAGGTTATCTTTCTATGTAAATCCTTCTATATTTTATCAGTTCACCTGTTACACAAAATGTGTAAAATAACTTGACGTTTCAAGAATGCAATTTCCTCCATATTCAAGCCGTTATAATATCTCGTTAGACTCGCACTATCCAACACAATGCAAGGGGACTTGATTCATTTTATAGCTCACGTCGGATCATGCAATGAATTCTGCATTTCATTGCATTTCGTATTAAATGGCATCGCCAGGTTTTTGTACGTGAAGTTATAATATCGCATAGGATCGTATTAAATTCAATTGACAGCCGTGGCTAAGCTGATAAATTATAACAAATAAGAAGAAATTAAGACGAAATAGTTAAAAGCAGGGCTGTAGAGTCGCAGTCGGAGTCGGGAGATACTATTGTTATGGCCTTTTGCAACGAAAACACTTTTAGAATTTCAGCTGTGTAATTTTATTTGTATAATCGTTGAATTATAATACATTAAAGTATAATAATAACAGTATTGTGGGATTAATAATAACGATGATGTTAACATCGAGGTGGTTTTAATAATAATGATGCTGCCTCTGATATGACGCCCTATTTAAAGCGAAGCGCCTTCTGATAACGTACCTCCGATCCTTAGGTAATTAAGAAAGAATTCAGTCGGGTATTTATCGGTGCCCTTTGTAAGGTCAAGTCGATATCAGGCAACAATTTGGAATGTCTCGTTCGCTGTTTACTTCCATTAAGTGATATCAAATCTTTATTGAATTTGGATAGTAAACAGTTTATGATAATTCCAACAAGATAATAAATTTAAACATAATACATTGAGTTAAGTTTGACATACACGTGATATAACGAATATTTATTGGATGTAGATAACATAGTACATGACATGGTTAACATTAAGCTTAACATTGGTGGGGATACATTACATGATTACTTATAATATTTATTGGATGTGGATAACAGAGTATATGATAAGATTAACATTGATATGGATACATTACACTATTTTAAAAGTAGGACTTAATAGTCGGAATCGGGAGATGCTATTTTGAAAGCAGGGCTGAATAGTTGGAGTCGGAAGATACTATTTTAAAAGCAGGGCTGAATAGTCGGAGTCGTGAGATACTATTTTAAAAGCAGGGCTGAATAGTCGGAATCGGGAGATACTATTTTAAAAGCAGGGCTGAATAGTCGGAATCGGGAAATACTATTTTAAAAGCAGGGCTGTAGAGTCGGAGTCGGGTGATACTATTTTAAAAGCAGGGCTGTAGAGTCGCAGTCGGAATCAGGAGATACTATTTTAAAAGTAGAGTCGTGGAGTCGGGAGTCGGTAGATACTATTTTAAATTCGACTACAATGTAAACTTTTCAACATTTTTAAACTTATCAGTTACATAAATTACATTATGAACAATTTACCATCTAGTACAAACAGTGTGAACTATGATGATAAAGACCCGTTAGTCATTATTTTCAAAAAACCTACATTCAAGTAACTTGGCGGCGATGGGTGTTGGATTGGAATGTATAAATAAGGGCTCTAGATATAAGTCAATCCAACAATCGATCCCTTTGAAACCATGGTTTAATATAATAAGAATGAACAAGATGGAAGTGCCTGTCATGTGTCGTTTGCAGACGGGTCACTGCGTGGTGGCTAGTCATCTTTACAGAATGGATATTGTGGAAAATCCTGGCTGCGGGTGTAGTCTGTATGATAGAACTATAAACCATGTATGTTTCAGTTGTCATTTGCGAGACAGATTTGATTTACTAAGGACCATATCTTTACCGCGTCCAATGAATGTTGCGTTTCTTCTTTATTCGTGGAACTTCTCCACTTATAGATCGATTGATAAATTTTTTAAGCTTAATCAATCAGCTAAAACTTGAAATGGCTTCCGCCGATGTCCTATAAGCCTTGGCGATAGCCAATAGCGCCCACCGTTGATCGACAATCGGCATCCTCCCGGCATTTGACAGACAAATTCCATGTAGCCAGCACCTGGCTGCATAGCACATAATTCCCAAAAAATACTACATAATACCAAATAATAAGTTAAATTAATATAAAAGATAGCATAATACCAAATAACAAGTTATTTTGCCGATCCGGAGGTGGCGGGTTCGATCCCCGCTGGAACACACATTTTTTTAAAAGAGTATTCGAGTCTGGTTAACACTAAGGGCCTATAGAAACATATTTCTGGTTGGTTGGAAGAGATTGTCACATGGCAATAAACTCGCCAAGTTAAAAAAAAAAGTAAAGTAAAAAGTAAGTTCAATTATTATTTCGTATGGTACACTTCAGCGTATTCGAATTGCTTATTTGTGCATATTAAAGAGTATGGCTGAGAGGCAATATTGTCTTCATTCCCACTAATCGAGCGTTCAAGTATATATTCATTGTAGTAGGATAGGATTTCGCAATTCTTCATAGCACAAGTTGGTAACCACACGTTAATAGAAGACAGTAGCGTGTGTGAATGTTCTTACCGGACGATCTTTTTACAGGACTGAGAACTTTTCTTTAAGGTACCTTCGAAAATCAAACCCGAAGCCCCCGGGTGTAAGTCAAGCATCTTACCAGCTAGGCCACAAAGATCGTCACAGATTAAATGATAAACCCAGAGATGAAATCTCGAGGTAGTTTCGAACTGTCAGTCTTCGTGTATCTTAAAAATAATGAATCTTTCCTCAAAATATCTCATAAAAATGTGGGTTGAATCCTTTTTGCATAATAGATACGTCAAAACTGCCGCCAATTTCCCAGAACTCTCTCCACATAATCTTATCTGTGGCACTCTTTGTTGACCATAAATTTAAAGACCATAAACTAAAAAAAGCACTGGCGTTACAAAGACCTTGTATAATCTATTTATTTATTTTATATATTGTAGTTTCAATAAACAAATTAAACCCAAATACATACAAATCTTAAAGATAAAATATATACAGTATACTTACATATTATCATCACACCGTGTCCCTTGCGGGATATGCAGATAGAACAGATCTTCACGCTTTTCTATCCAAGCACACAATTTTATTCACCTCGTCCACATTTATACATCTCGTCATGCACAATCTTCTTTAATTCATACTTCTCACTTTACCTTCTTTATAAATCTGGCCGATTTATTCAAGTCACGTTTTCGTCGGTATACCTCTTTCAGGCACACCCTGCACTTAACTTATATACTCGCTTTGTATTACTTTTATCATTAAATCTTCGACATGTCCAAACCATCTGAAAACTCCTTTCTCCGTCTTACTTAAAACATACATTTTATTCGTGTATTTTTTTAAAAGAATAGGTATCCTTATAGGCCATCGAACACTAGGCGGAAAAAGTATCTGTGTCGTTCGAGGAGAGTAGCACAGCGCGGGTTTTGAACCGACGACCTTCTGCACGGGAGTCGAGTGCGTTACTGTGCGACCATGCACCTCTATAACGCGCGACCATGCACCTATATTAATTTCTTATGTCTTCATACCGCCTTCTTTCAAACATTGATATTCCACAATTTTTCCTTATAGCACGCATCTACACAGTATTAATCTTACTCTTATTATTCTTCTGACAAGTCCAAGTTTCACTTCCATAAATCAAGATGGGCACCAAGACTATTATAAATTGACATTTTTCCAACTGTTGATATTGCGCGAACGTTGTTATAACATTAAGTGCTCCGTTTACTTTATTTCCTGTCACTACCCTTCTTCAAATGTCTCTTTCAACTTGCCCATCACACGTTAACATACCTCATCAACCTGCTCCAGTTTTAATATTTTCATTATTATATTGGGTGTACAAATTAGTTCGGTCCGTTTTTTAGTGTTCAAAAATGCATTTTTTTCTAAACAAAATGAATGAACAGATCAATTAAAGTATTGTCCATCGCTGGCTACTACTCTTTCCCATCTCTCAGGCAATTTTCGAATTCCATCTCGAAAAAATGACTCGTCTTTTGAGGCGATTCAAGTTTGGAGCCAATTTTCTGTTTCTACGAAAGAAGTGAACCGGTTACCTGCCAAATCGTGCTGCATCCTTCGGAACAACCAGTAATCGGAAGGAGCAATGTCCGGGGAATACGGCGGGTGCGGTAAAACATCCCATTTGAGCGTTTCCAAATATTTTTTTACGACTTTTGCGACATGAGGCCGAACGTTGTCATGAAGAAGAATAACTCTGTCTTTGCTCGTATTCCGGCCGTTTTTCTTGCAATGCACGGCTCAAACGAATTAATTGTAGCCGATACCGATCGCCCGTAATGGAATCGCCAGGTTTCAGCACCTCATAGTAAACAATACTATAAAATAATAAATAATTATCTATCCGAAACAATAAACTTTAATTAAGTTTAATATCGATTTTTTTTTAATATTTTCTGAAATGTTGATGATTTCAATATGCGAGGCTTCATTCAAAACAGACAACCCGAACACTTGGCATGTTCACTAGCTTCAGGAACACCCAAATAGCCATAAATCATATAAATCAGAATTTAATTTAAAAATTCTATTAGAGAACAACACATCACGCCTGACAGCTAGAGCAGTACGTGAGCTAAAAAAATAAAGTAGACTATAGTTAAAATAATAATATCTATAGAATTTTTGTATTATTGGCAACTTAAATCAAATTATGATCTCCTGAACGCTTTACCAACTCTAAAGATTTGATTAATTTTCAACATATTATCTCCTTCATTAGTCACATTAGGAGTATATTGTGCATTGAGATACACTTATTTTAATAAAAATGACATTTCGTTCCGCCACTGCTGTGTGCAAAAAAATACAAGACAGATTTTATATCTGTTATTTTATCTCCAGGTCACTGTGTGCCGCTCCACATTATATCTCCAACGCCAGAAACTGGACTCGAACCCACGCACTCCTTTTCTTTAACACCGGTGCGAATCCATTTCACCTTGGTTCGGATTAAACTAAATGTTTCGTTGGTATTATTCATATTTTCTCAGATGATGGAAGAGTCAGTCGAATAATATGTAGCGACAGGAGACAAAGTCAAAAAGGTACTTAAACATATAACATATACTCGAATTACCAAAATATGCTTCCAAGTCCACAACAAATCCACCAAGTCCACAGGATTAAACTAAATGTTTCGTTGGTATTATTCATATTTTCTCAGATGATGGAAGAGTCAGTCGAATAATATGTAGCGACAGGAGACAAAGTCAAAAAGGTACTTAAACATATAACATATACTCGAATTACCAAAATATGCTTCCAAGTCCACAACAATATTTAAGTCTAATTTTGATATTAATTTGTTCTACATACCAAATTACAGAAGGAATATCACGGCTAAACACTCAGTCACGCGTGGTATAGAGATATTGAACCAACTGAATGACACTGTGGATATAGTCTCGGCACCGCCTATCAGTATGAGAATAATCCTGGCTGATATTCTTCCTAGCGAATAAACTAACGCTAGAAGCAGACCCTCTTTGTGTAACACGAGAAATCTGTGCAAAGTGGATACATTTTTTTTAAATCTCACACCAACTGCATACCTTGTAAACATTTCACTGTATAATCATCAACATACCAAATAAAATTGCGCTCCAAACAATGGGCTCTAACGGGAATCGAACCCGTAAATATACTCAGCCAGCAAATGCTGGAATGAGTTGCCCCAGGCCTTGAAGAAGCGGGTGAAATTGGCTTAAGTGTTATCTTCTGGGTAGTTAATAGGTTTCTCAGTGGTTAATGGGTCTCTTATTTGCTTTTTTTTTCTTTTTCTTTCTTTCCTCTCTTTTCGCTGGTAGTGAATCGGGGATTGTGACGATCAACGAACGATCGCCTACCCCGAAAGAGAAATGATATGAGGTACATATGTATGGTATGTGCTTCTTCCTTACCATCGCTTGTTTATTTGTATAACTGATCAGTTTATGTTAATTTCTTATATGTTATTAATGCTATTTCTTTCTGATTTGTTGCAGGTAAGCGATCCAATAACCTTTAACAATTGGTAAGTTCTTATGAATTTTTAACTGCTTGTATGATCATTATTTTTATCAGTATATCGTCTTCTATCGGAGGTTGACCACCATCATGGCAATCCTTAACCTTTCAACTGGAGCCTGGACCAACTCTGTAGAACTGCACCCAAACCATTCCCTCAAGTTCTTAGTCCAAGAGACGTGGCATCTTCTTCTGCCTTGTTTATTTTTCTCTGGATGATCGGTTGTGTTGTTTGTTTTACCCTGGATGATCAGTTGTCTTGTTTATTTTTCCCTAGATGATCATTTGTGTTGTTTATTTTTCTCTGGATGATCATGTGTGTTGTTTATTTTTCTCTGGATGATCAATTGTGCTGTTTATTTTTTAATTATTAATAAATGGAACGATGTCGTTGTCGTCAAACTAAATGGACAGTTTTAATCGAACGACGGAGCCCATCCGAAGCCCGAATTAAGATGGGACTTGATTTTCATCGCAATACTACAAAATGTTGTCTGTGGATCAATCCAGATAGCCGCAAAGATTACAACAGGGCGTATAGACAAGAGAATTTGGATAGGTCAATAATTGTAATACACCTGCTAAGAGCCTAGGTTTGTTTGTCAATCGTCCTCGACAGGAAGGTATTACCTGTATGTATATATCACTACTCAGGTGTTGATCTGTCTGCAAGTATTTGCTTGGCAAAAGCATCATCCATCCACGACATGGGCTGATAATCTTACTTTGCTTCTAGAGATAGTCTATCATCATTCGTTATTTACGAGTCTTAAAAGAACAACTTTTAGAATGTCAGAAAATGGATCTTCGAGCCCACGCCATCTGCATTTTAACTGCAAGGCATTGCAATTGCTCAGTGCACACCAAGTGAGAGGGAACAGTACAAATGAGGCGTTAGGTGGATATTCTTGTATGCTATTTATCACAGCGGCTTTATAACCCGTTGGTCCACCCAAGGAACTTGCTAATATTTGATACCCGTTTCTATTTCTGCTTCACTTTGATTGATATCGTTACTGAAAAAAGCAGGGGTATTAAAGTCAATATTTTATAATCTATATAGTTCGCAAAATAGTTAATATTTCTTAAAATATTGTATTGTATTACACTTTCGTTATATATAGTACACTACAACTAATAACATCTTATATATTATTTATAGTTAAGGCATTAACATTTGGAGGCTTAACACTTGCCACCCTGTGATGGATAGCGAGTAACCAGGACTTATATTTTATTTGATTATTCGACGTTTTAATACATAATAAAATGATTTGGATAGCTAATTACAAAAAATAACCTAGCAGATTTTACATTATTTAAATTTAAAACATAATTTTTTCACTGGACGCTTAGCGTCCATCCCTTTTTTTAGCACAGTAAGGCAAGTGTTAAAAACATTGTAATTTGTTTTTTTCAAACACTGTTTATTCCACTTTTTGTAACGGTATAACCCTACCGGTTTCAAGGTTTCTCCACTGCTCGCCGAGGTTGTCCCATACCATATCAGTGGTAACGGAAATAAATTCGACAAATTAGAGGTCCTACAAATTTCTAAGTCAGTGCATCGGGGTGAACATCTGGCAAACACATATATCCCAAAAAACTCTCCGCTTCTTACCGAGATTATCTCATCCCTCCCTTTACCCCCAGTCTTCAGCCCGAATGTTAACCGTTAGAAGCGTGTATCTCAGTACCACTTCGAACATAATTCAGTCTTATTTGTGCTCCCCTGATGATGAGGGGAAAGC
The DNA here is from genome assembly GCA_949825065.1 of Odontocerum albicorne. NCBI lineage: Eukaryota > Metazoa > Arthropoda > Insecta > Trichoptera > Odontoceridae > Odontocerum > Odontocerum albicorne. The sequence continues at coordinate 6,429,553 of OX463866.1, read as the reverse complement.
CTTGAAACCGGTTGGGTTATACCGTTACAAAAAAGTGGAATAAATAATTTGATAAAACAAATTACGAATAATGACATCTTATTGTAATTTATTTAGTCAAACACTTTTTATTCCACTTTGTAAAACGGTATAACCCTACCGGTTTCAGGGGAGCACAAACAAGACTGAATAATGTTCGAACTGTTTCCGGCATACACGTTTCTAACAGTAACATTGGGGGTTGGGGATTGCAGGTGGAGGGAGGCAGTAGACAACTTCAGTAAGCTGCGGTGAGATCTTGAGTATATAACATACGTGTATGGATTCATACATTCACTAGTGAATATATAGGAATGTATGGAAAGGAAATATATATGTATTCATATATTCCCTAATACATCCACATACTCTTCTACATCCACACACATTCTAATACATCTCCTACGATTTTCTGACTTTCTAAGTTCCCTTCTTGAATAATCTTTCTTTATTCATTTGCTCCACATGCCAAACCATCTCAGCGTGCTATTTTTCATCTTTCTCAACACGTCAACCTAAGTTCACACTCATCCCTGCATTTTAAAGTCTTGTTCCATGTCCACGTTTCATTCCCATTCATTAAAATTGGTATTAAAATACTACTGTGGACTAACATCTTGGCAGATTTTGATACTGTCCGCTTCGAATATATTGTATATGTTTTATTGCCCTATTGACTTTGTTTCCTATCGCTACACATCGTTTACACCGTGAGTCAAAAAACCAGATCAGGCTTTAGTTTACATTCATCCCTTCATCACTTCATTCAGTATTCAGCCATAAATGATCACCTCATGTATTTATTTTTTTATATCAAAGAATACTCAAACACTGTTGTGTTCTATCATCTAAACAGCTGTTGATGTGTTGCCCGGTCCCAGTGTATACGTTTTATTGCCCTACTGACTTTGATTTCTATCGCTTCACGTCGTTAACGCTGAGTCGAAAAATCAAAGGAATCGCAGAAATTATATGAATAGGTGTATGGATGTGTAAGGTGGCTAAAAATTTATGTCAAGATGTGATGTCAAGTCTGATGCTCTATCCTCGCTGCCTACTTCAACAGAGAAACGACGTGATGATATGTATATATGATATGTATATTATTCTTCTTCTTCATCTTATTTTAGGCATGTTGGGCTTATATGGTCCTGCATCATTGTTTGCTTCTTGTGACGTCGACTGCCAGCTGTCTTTCCATCTTTCGGGAGGTTGTCCTGGAGGTCTGCTTGCTTGGGGGATACTGTCCCTGACCATTCTTACGGCTCTTGGTTCCGCCATTCTGGATACGTGTTCGTTCCAGAACCTTCTTCTCTGTCGTCCCCATCTGACAATATCTTCAACTTCGCACGTATATTACTGATATAAAACAGTCGCTCTCCTTCGGTTTAAGACCAATGTCTTGGAATATTTATTATGCTCAGTATAGGCACTTGGGTGTCAAAAATATAACAACTGTAGACTGTCTCTTGTCTCTTTAGTCCGCCTCTGCTTTCAGTTGCAAATGGCTATTAATATTTGTTATCTTTAGTTGGGAATTTTTGTGCTTTTTATTTGTAAAAGGCTTCTGAGGTGGTATAATATATATATATATATTTTTTTGCTGTGGGAGTTGAGTGTTTTATGAATGAACTAAATCTGAGATGAGGTCATAAAACTGTATGACAAACTGGTCTGACATCACTTTCGTGAGTCAAAATGATTTGATTATTATATATTGACCCGATTATCCTTTAAAGATCCAACCCACATTTTACCTATTCGTAGACAATTGAAGAAAACGTTTAGGGCAAAGTTGGCGAGACATTTGAGGAACTAGGAATAACATGTCAAAGTGAATAAAATGTATTTAGAAATTGTCTGCCGTATTTTAGAAGTTTACGCATTAGCGCAATTTTAGAGCTTTGAAATGCGCGCTTTGAGAAGAGGCGACATTGTCACTTCATATAACATTTTCGTTGTCAACAGTATCATCTAGCTGACTAGCTGACTCATTAACATTTGGCAATCTCTTGCAACCTACAAGAAATGTTGTAGAAACCTTAGGTGAAAATAGAATAAAATTATTGTAATTTGTTTTTATCAAACACTGTTTATTCCTCAACTTTTTATAACCGAACAAGAGTCTTGTTTGTACTCCCCTGAAGATGAGGCGAAAGCCTTGAAACCGGTACGGTTATACAGTTACAAAAAGTGAAATAAACAGTGTTTGATAAAAACAAATTACAATGTCTTTAAACTTCCACAATGTTAAATGCCTTAACTATGAATAATATAGACTCAAATCATTTTTAAATTATCTAGGTTTCAATGGGAATCGAAAACACAAGCGTCTTACCAAGTAGGCCTCGGAAGAATCTTCAACACTGATAAACGATCACTTATCTGCCGATCCGGAGGTTGCGGGTTTGATCCCCGCTGGAACCCAGATTTTTTTAAATAGGATTCCAGTCTGGTTAACACTTAGGACCTATAAAAACATATTTCTGGTTGGTCGGAAGAGATTGCCACATGGCAATAAACTCGCCAGGTTAAAAAAAATAATGAAATTAATCAGAAATACTGAAAAACGCTTTATTTAAATTATTTTACTTTTTTCGGCAGCAATTAACAAGGCCTTAATATGTCGAAACGTTAGTTATGAGGATTTAAAAAAAGTTTATTGAACTTATATTAAGGTTTCTTATAAGCCACATGGGGTGACAATGAATGACAGAATACGGAGTTAATTAATAAGGGATGTTTGTAAACTTAAGGCTAACATGTTAAGTAAGATAAAAGAAATACGTTTAGATGGTTTTTGGCATGTGGAACGAATGAATGAAGAAAGACTAACTAACAAAACAAACATATAGTGCAAAGTATCAAGTGAATGATATTCTGAAAGAAGGAAACGTAGAAAGTCAGATAATTTGTAGAAGTTGTTTGAGAAGGTGTATAGATGTATAAAATACTAAGGATGTTTGTCGAGATTGGAAAGTATATCGCCTTGTCCTCTCTGCCTTCTCCGACAGAGAAATGGCGTGATGGTATGTATGTATGTGCAGTGCGACTCTGGATACAGTTACAAACCAATGTTAGACTCGTTCCATCCTTGACGTGCTTTAAGAAGCGACTGAAAAACTTCTTAATTTCTAGTCAGTAATATCACTTGTTTCATTCCTGATTTTTCTTTCCTCTCCACCATCCCTTCCTTTTCCTCTGATTGATGATACAAATATCTCACTTTATATGAAAAAGAATGTTCGTGAGATTGTTTCTCTTTGTGGGGTTTATAAGCGTATTCTCACGTATACACATAACATATGTTCATGAGGATGGGTAACCATTTGAATGTTTTTTTGTGATCACGTAACTTGCTTTATTTACTTTTATCTGGTTGGTCGGAAGAGATTGCCGCCTGGTTATAAGCCCGCCAGATTATTTTTGTAATGAAGTGTTAATAAATTAATATACGAGGTAAGTCCAGAAAGTAAGTGTACTGAGGCTTTCACGACCGGATGGATTTTATTTTCGACATGTTGGCTACACTTCCGTGTAGCCTGACCCTTCCCCTCCTCAACGAGACCGGTTCGAGGTCAGTACGTTGAGAAGTGTCGACGCGACAACACGTTTCGTGAAAAATGTCAATCCAATCTCCCGCCAAGTGCGAAATACGCGGCGTCATCCGTTATCTCGTTTGGAAGCGAAAACCTCCGGTTGAGGTTTATAATGAGGTGAAAACTGCATATGGTGATAAAGCTATGAATCGCACGAGTGTGTACAAGTGGTGTCGCGAGTTTAAAAACGGTCGTACGTCTGTGCATGATGATCAGAGGAGCGGAAGACCTTCAATTGTGACTGACGAAATTGTGGAAAAAATCGAAAATGCGCTCCGTGACGATCGCAGATTGAATATATACCTCAAGGGGAGACCATCAACTCTGCAAGATACTGTGAGACCCTAAAAAAATTGCGGAGGGCGATTCAGAACAAGAGGAGAGGCATGCTGACAAAGGGAGTCTGCCTGCTGCACGACAATGCCAGACCACACACGGCCAACACCACGAAGGAACTGTTTGCCTCCTTTAAATGGGATGTCCTGAACCATCCCGCGCATTCCCCGATCTAGCACCTTCAGATTACTATCTCTTTACCTCCCTGAAGCTGCACATGGGTGGAAAAAGGTTTTCAACCGACGAGGAGGTAAAGGAGGAGGTGAAGAAGTGGACGGAGGGGTTGGCGGGAAACTACTTCGAGGAAGGCATCAAAAAGTTGATACCCCGCTTCACCACCTGCATTGAGAGGAATGGCGACTATGTCGAAAAATAGCTTACATATGTACTACGGTAACCACGTAATTTTTTTGTTTAAATAAAAAAAATTGTAACCTACAAAAATTCAGTTTACTTACTTTCTGGACTTACCTAGTATATGTTGGTTCGTATTTACTCGTTTATTTTCACCTTTAATTTCAAACAGAGGAATGTTGTTTTATGGACATATTTCTTTGTTAAAAAATATTTTTGTGTCTTTCAACAGCCGTTACATGAAATCGGCAAGACCTTATAAATCTTTTTCTGTCTGACACAATCTTAGATAAGTTTCGCGAGTATCCCTGTCTCGGCAATACAAAAACGAACGCCTGTCGCGAGAGTAATATTTATTACCTGTCAATTGTACCTTTTAATAACAAATATATTCGTAAAAACATCTCACAAAACAAGTGTTTAACGCTTGCGATATCGCGAGCATTTTGATACATACATAAATTCATTCTTATCTGTATACGTTTCCGAATAAATAAATTCATTGTCAATAATAACCAGTTACAACGTGTCTGTTTTTTTCACCCACACTGCCCTTAGTACTAGCGCCCGATTCGCCCCATACAAAATGTGATGGGTGTGCCATGGAAACGGACTCGATCCGCTTTTACAAACCTACACATTTTGTGCAAACTGCAATTTAATTTATACAGCCCAACCACGTGGGACGGCGATAAAGGTATTTATGATTGCGCTCTTTTGCACTGACAGGTTTTGAATCGCAAATGTTCCCTTGTGCATCGTAAATATTATAACACAAATCATTTACACTTTATTATAACCATAGAGAAGTAGAGTAAAATTTTTTTGTGAGTTCAAAATATCATAACGCCCATATTGTTTGCAAAATTTCCATTTTTGATATTTAAAATAATCCATATCTATCACCTTACGTCCTTATTGAGATAAATATTATAAATCTAGGTTTATTGATAGCAACGTAGTATGTACTCGTACATATATTGTATAAATACATCCCGAAATGGCACATATCACTCAAAGAGAAGCTATCAAAAGTTATAGGCTCATCTCATAACATACCCCGGTCAAGATACATCACACCAATATAGGGTGACCCCAGCCGCGAGGACGCCAGATAAATCTTAGACACACGTTTGGCAGCGCGGACGCCATTCATTTTCAACCTACGAAAGTACGATCATATAACTTCAGACCAGAATGCATTGAACTGGTTGAATGTTAGAAATAGACGCCAAATTCACATACTGTCTCTATTGTATAGTATCCTTAACTGTCCCGCCGCCCCCTCTTATCTCGCAGAAAATTTTCAGCGTTTTTCCAATCACGGATTAGCGCTACGCTCAAACAGAGATTGTCTATTGGCCTTTCCAGTTCACCGCTCCTCTTTTTTTACATCGTCATTAACTGTCCATGCAGTGAGACTCTGGAATCAGTTACAAACCAATATAAGACTCGCTCCATTTTTGGCATGCTATAAGAAGCGACTGAAAAACTCTTCATTTCTAGTCAGTAAAATAACGTGTTTCATTCCTGATTTTTCTTTTCCTTTCCTCTCCACCATCCCTTCCTTTCCTTTTGATTGATGATATCTAACTTTACATGAAAAAAAATGTTCGGGTGATTGTCTGTCTTTGTGGGGTTTGTGGGTATACATGCTCACGTATGTGTTTATGGATTTCGTGGGGATAGATAGTCATTTGAATGATTTATGCGACCACGTAACTTCCTTCTTTTACTTGGATAAAGAGTTTTCTGGTTGTTTGGAAGAGATTGCCGCCTGGCAATAAGCCCGCCAGACTGTATTTGCAATAAAAGTGTTAAATAAATAAATGTTTTAGTTTCCTCTAGGCAGCACCCTTATTGCTTCTAGACAGCTCCCAGGGCTTTGATCAACTGGTGAGTAAACGGTTTTTAGCCTGCGATATCATGTCCTGGGTAGAAGTTACGTAGTTTAACACTTGCCTCCCTGTGATGGATAGCGAGTGGCCAGGACTTATATTTTATTTGATCATTCGACGTTTTAATACATAATAAAAGGATTTGAATAGCTAATTACAAAAAATAACCTAGCAGATTTTGCATAATTTTAATTTAAAATATACATTTTTTACTGGACGCTTAGCGTCCAGCACCGTGGTTGGCGGATTTTTTTAGCACAGTAAGGCAAGTGTTAAGGGAGAGGAACCGGATAATGTTGCATCTTTTGTCAGCCGGTCTACGTATTCATGCTACATTACATAGTATAATAACGTTTTTAATGAAATACATGAAGTGAAAGTGAATTTGCATAATAAAACGGTCTTTGATAGAATCTGTCCATGGTATGTAATGCTATACCTGAGTCTCATTGCCGGGTCAGACTGGTCTACCAGCAGTTTTGCTGCTTGGGTGTTACAATATGTTATATCTCCACTGTACGATCTCGAATGCATTCCCTCTAAGTATGTATGGCAATACCAGAAGGGAATGCCCGCATTTGTTAGGTGTATCACTACCCACATGTCTTTAAACCAAATAATTGTTATGGTTACCAAGAAAAAGAAGCCATCCTCACTTTATTTATTTATTTAACACTTTTATTGCAAATTTAATCTGGTGGGATTATTGCCAGGCGGCAATCTCTTCCAACCAACCAGACAAAAGTAAAAGAAGCAAGTTACGTGGTCACATAAATCATTCAAATGACTATCCATCCCCAGAATATCGATTAACATATACGTGAGCACATGCCCACGAACCCCACAAAGACGGACAATCACCCGAACATTATTTTTCATATAAAGTGAGATATCATCAATCAAAAGGAAAGGAAGGGATGGTGGAGAGGAAAGGAAAAGATAAATCAGGAATAAATCACGTTATTTTACTGACTAGAAATGAAGAGGGTTTTCAGTCGCTTCTTAAAGCATGCCAAGGACGGAGCGAGTCGTATATTGGTTTGTAACTGATTCCAGAGTCTCACTGCATGGACAGTCAAGGACGACGTAAAGAAAGAGGAGCGGTGAACTGGAAAGGCCAATAAACAATCTCTGTTTGAGCATGGAAGATCAAAAAGATCCTATTATTTGCAGACGAAATCGTATTAATAAGTGAAAAACATGAAGACCTGCAAAATAGTCTGGAAAGATGGAGAAGAATCTTGGAGGACAATGGATTGAGACTGAGCAGAAAGAAAACAGAGTATCTGTACCTACCATTCGAGGACACAAATGCTGGCACTCTCGTAATGCAAGTGGACGGAGAAACATTACCAAATTGTGACTCTTTTAAGTATCTTGGGTCACTCATCCATAGTGATGGAGGATGTGCAGCAGATGTAACACAATAATTGGCGTGGGATGTATGAAGTTTAGGTCAATGACGGAAGTTCTATGTGATCCGAAAATGCTAGTAAAGTTAAAAGGAAAAGTATACCAAAAGATTGCCAGACCCACACTCCTCTATGGCTCCGAATGCTGGATGATGTATAACTCTTACTCTAGGCAACTAAAAACTGCAAAAATTCGCATGCTTAGATGGTCAGCTAGTGTGTCCCTAAGAGACAAAATAAAAAGTTCACGCATTCGTGGAAGCCTAGGTGTTACAGACATCAACAGCAAGATGGAAGAGAGGCGGATGGATTGAGATGGTGTAGGCACGTTGGACGCAGAGCACCCTATCACACTGTGAACCAGGCATTCTCCATGGATCTTCCTCAAATAACAACCAGAAAAAGACCAAAGAATTCGTGGGTGGGGCAAAAAGATAACCTGATGCAGAGAGATGGCCTGGGGGGCATAGTCCGGGACAGAAGAGCATACAACCTGAGGACAAGGAGAGCTGACTCCAACAGTCTTCGCAGTGAATGGGATGGAGCCAGGGAGAAGAGGATCTCCCTCATATAACGCCTTTTTCATTCAATTTCTCGTTATTCTCTCATCGTCTAAAAAATATTACCCTAATAACAGAACTATTCACCTTGCTCGAATCGCCAATAACTGATCTTTAAAATAATGTTTAACACGACACTTGTCACCGATGGGCGTTGGATTCGTATATAACTGGTGTAAATAAGAGCTCTAGTTATAAATCAATCTAACAATATATCCCTTTGATGTCATGGTTTAATATAATAAGATTGAACAAAATGGAAGTGTATCTTCTTCCATTTTGTTCATTCTTATTATAGGTCTTGTGTCGTTTTCTTACGAGCCACTGCGTGGTGGCTAGTCACCTTTACAGAATTGGTATTGTTGAGAATCCCGTCTGCGAATGTGGTATGGAAGGTGAGACTATAGACCATATATTTTTCGGTTGTCCTTTGGGAGACAGGTTTGATTGACTAAAAGTCATATCTTTACTGCATCCAATGAATGTTGTGTTTCTGCTTTCTTCATTGAACTTTTCCACTTCTAGATCGATTGGCAAGTTTTTGATGCTTCGACAGTTGAAGCTTTAAATTATCTTAAATTGTCAGTTTTTAATATTAGTTTAATACATTGACTCATGTTATTGAACATTGACTTTAATTTGATGGCACAGACCATCCTAGTTTGGAAGGATTAACTACGAGTATTTTGAAATAAATGGGTTTGACCTACATATACAGGCTAAACCCAATTGTACTCGTATACACAGCTTAATGATAAATACATATAGTATACATATCATCACGCCTGTAGCTTGTGAGGTAGATAGAAGCAGAGAGAACAGATTTCAAACTTTTCTATCCAAGCACTCAACTTTCGCCTCCTACACATTGATACATCTCGTCATGCACAATGTTATGTATATTATTCATACTTCGCACTTTACCTTATTTCAATAGAATATATCTAACCGAATTCATAGGTATCTTTATAACCCCGAATACTAGATGGAAAAAATACTGTGCTATTTTAACGGAATAACACACTGCGGGATTCGAATCTTTGACCTTCTGCACGAAAGTTCAATGCGTTGCCGAGCGGCCATGCACATCATTATGTACGTAAAGGATCTTTCAAATTTAGCGTTTTTTTTTATTCTTGTATAAAACACAGATGGCGTCGCGAACTTGCCTGGGTCTTGTGACATTTGAGAAGCGTAATGTATGACATTTATAAAAATGGAGTCGTATACAATACAACAACGCGTTCCAATTGTTGAATTATTTTGTGTATTGTAATCTCCGGAAACGGTGATGTTAATTTGCCACCAAGATCATGTGATCTGACACCGTTCGACTATTTTCTCTGGGGTTACGTGAAAAGCCAGGTTTATAAGAATGACCCCCAATCAATTCCTGAGCTGAAGGACGAAATTATTCGCGTTAGTGGTGAGTTAGAACCGCAATTATGCCAAAATGTCATCGAAAATATTGACAAAAGAGTGGACATCTATGGAGCTCTGCAAGAGGTGGACATTTGGCGGATTTTGTTTGATGTGTTTAAATGTCATACATTATACTTCAATAACCAATAAAAAGTGTTTTGAAATCAAGGAAATTGTGTGTTTTATTCAAGAATTAAAAAAAATTGAATTTAAAAAAAACTATCAATTTGAAAGACCCTTTTTGTATGTTATAAATAAATAATGAGTGTTTCTGCTGAAACATTAGGAAAATATAACTCATTATCTTCGAATGGAAGACAAGCTTTCAACCAACAGACCATGAGGTCGTCACCAGACCATAAAAGTCTTTATGATCCTGTATAGCCCGTGGCACTGTTCTCCTTTCTGCCTTTTAAACTTTACACACACGGTTAATAAGAAAAGTCTCGTATAACCTCTTCAGACCTGGCGTCCATTATAATGGACAATGAGTTAATATATATACTTTGTGGCATATTTCTGTTTCCAATGATAACAAATTAAATATAAAGGATACTGTAATATCGAATTTGAACGTTTTGGGCGTGAAGTAATACGATATAATGTTCAATTTAGTTTAAATAATACACTCATAAGCAAGAATATATATTTTTTTTAAACTTAAGAATTTATTCAGGTCTTAAGAGGTTAAAATGAGAAAACTTCTCTCATTCCATATCCTCGCGACTTGTCCTGCCCATTTACTTTTTTTTTTCTTTTAACAAAAAACCTTAAAGCCGCCGCGGTCTCGCTGATTTGAACAAACCCATGTCGTGTCGCCTCGCTTTGTGGGGTCGTAAGGACCTCATTTCCTTTTTTTTATTATTATTATTTTACTTTCATGTAAGTACGTCAAGGAAACACATTGTTTTGCATAATTTATTCTACACATACACGTATTTCGCTTGCATGCTATTAATTCACCTTTTCGTCAGTCTTTTGTTGGATAGGCAGAGAGAACGATTCTCCACAGTCTTCTGTTAAGCTTACTTAGAACGATTCTTCAACGTTCTTTTAGGGTCGTTTCTTAAAGCATGCCAAGGACGGAGCGAGTCTAACATTAGTTTGTAACTGGTTCTAGAGTCTCACTGCATGGACAGTAAAGGATTTCAAGTCGAACAACGTTTTTCTTCGTCTTTCTAATTACTACTTTTAAAGACCATTTTTGTAAACTTTTCATCATTTAAATAAATAAATACAGGTGTATTGATAGCAACATAGTATGTACATAATACATTTAGACACATTTCAAGAACACATTAATAAGAGAATACATTAAAAAACAGAAGCTATCAAAAGGTCTGGGCTCATCTAATAACATCCCTTCGGTCAAGATACATCCCACCAATATAAGGCGAGCCCAGCCACGGGGACATCAGATGTTTTTCAGCCCACACCCTTGAACACGTAGAACAAAAAGATAAAAAAAACACAGAAAATAAATCGATGACAAAAAAAATACATTCAAGAGAGAAGACATTAAAAGGTCCTGGCTCATCCCACAAACATTCCCCCGGCCGAGATACACCCCACCAATGTAAGGCGAGCCCGACCGCAAGGGCATCGGGGGGCTTCCATCCCACACCCCCGCATATCTAGATTAAAGAATAAATATAAAAAAAACAAAAACGTATGACAGAAAACAAAATAAAAAGTAAACCCACATATACCACGTCAGGTTAACTGTCAGCAAGAACGATAAAAAGAAAAGCCTCAAAGGAGTCCAAATTTTACAAAATGACAAATGGGAAATAGTTGAAACAACATTGAAATTAGTTACGTTAGGCAGTAATACATTGAAATAGTTAAGCAGTTTTAAAATAATGAATGAGAAGATAACGCACAAACGTATGCACAATCCTCGATTCACCACCAGCGAAAAGAGAGAAAAGAAAGAAAAAAAGAAAAAAAAAAACAAATAAGAGACCCATTAACCACTGAGAAACCCACTAACCACCCCTATTTCTTTCTTCTACATGCCTGAACCATTTCACCTTAAACATTGCATTTTCTATTAATCCACTTTCTTACTTAATATCCTAATTCCTTTTTATTTTTTATATTATTTTTATATGTTGTACATTCAACGCAATGTTCTCATTTCAATAGTAATGGAATAATCGGATAAAAAATTACTGTAAAAATGGGTGTTATAAGTGAAATTAAGAAAGAAAAAATGAGATAGTCTGTCTTCCTAACCTAATTATTATGTCTGATTTAAACGGAGGGTGATGCATAGGTAGACGGAGGAAAGAATTGGAAGAAATTTAAGAGTTTGAGAAAAATAAACTGAGGGAATGGTAGGAAATATTGTATTGTATTGCATTACACTTTCGTTGTATACGAGTACATTGCAATCTGGTGTTTTTTTTGGCATGTTGCAATACCTTCGATCGATGGTTTCTAGTTATCGTAGTCGAGGATCCCTTCGCTATTTCAATGTAAATCCATCCAATTAGAAAGCGAAGGTTTTTTTTCTAAGTGGGCCGTTGCACACCAACAAACTCACCGGTGTGTACCGCTGTTCTGGATCTAATGACACGCCGAAGTGAGACGATCGGAGCATACCTGCATATTTTTTTCCACCTCTATGTGAAAGAATAGATATGACCGAATTCATATCCTTACACCCCAGAATACTACGCGGGGTTCGAACCGACGTCCTTCCGCACAGAAGTTCAGTGCATTGCCGCGCGGCCATGCACCTCATGGCCGCCCAGTAATACACGGCAAGACAGTATCTCACAATCAACTTAAAATATATTACTATCGGCCGTAAGTGAAAACCAGACTAAAATTCGATACCAACGTGAACAAAATCTGTAACCCCTGTATGAGAAGTATGAAAAATGGAAGAGCATTTATGAAGGGATATATGGATATAAAAAATACAAAGGATTGTGTGTTTGGATAGAAAATCGTAGCGATCAGTTTTCTCTGTCTAACCCAGCCGGTGCATGGCGTGATAGGGTGTATGCATAAACAAGTTAATATTAATAAGATAAGCCTGTTGTCATTTGGTATTCCCGTCGGCTTCGTGGTTTAGTGGCTATGGGGATTGCACCGAATCCGTCTCCCACGGGCTCCTTAGCGGCTCCCATATGTTATGTATAATGAAGCAAGTTCCTGCCATAGACAAGACTTGCGTGATAGCACGCTATGCATTTCACCGCATTCTTTGTCTATGGTGTCTATTGTTTATACTTTCTGTAACACGCCGGATCCAAATTTTACCAAAAAAATGTAGTGCTCTGTTTTAGAAGTTGTCTATGGAAATACTTACATTAAATACGCGCCGTTTGTAGTTAGACAGATATTAAGGTTAATTCTTAAACTGTTACTATAGTTTAATAGTGTATTTTGAAGACGATAGTCATGTCGAAATCGATAAGATAATACTAGACTCTTGTTTGTGCTTCCCTGATAATGTGATGAAAGCCTTGAAACTGGTAGGGTAATACCGTACAAAATGTGGAATAAACAGTGTTTGATAAAAACAAATTACAATATATTTTTTGTTAGTCTTTCTTCATTCATTCGTTCTACATGCCCACACCATCTCAGAGTGTGCTTCTTTATATTTCACAACACTTATACTCATGTTCATTCCTTATCACTTCATCCTGTAGTTTATCATACATTGTTTCTTCACATATTCTTCTCAGTACTCACATTTCCGTAAGCATTTGTTCGGGTAAAGTTGGAATTATGTAATTATGTTGTGAACTGACATCTTAGCATTCTGTTATACATTGTGAACCCATGTATTTTTATAATTGTACTAATTTTTCTTCACAATCTCTTTCAAACACCTTTGATGAGGCCTTAAATGGAACTAGACTGTTAATTGGTGTCCAACGGCAACCGAACCCGCAACATCCGCGATGGAAGTCGGGCATCTTTCCAACTAGACGACGGAAGATAATTTAATTGTCAAAGAAGGCGTAATATTCCAATCGTTAAAATGAAAACTATGCAATCTTGGACTGAATCAGTTATAGCTTCGGGCGCCCGAACAATTACACGAGAGCTAGCGCTCTCTATTGTGGGTGGTAGGTTTGCCGAGCCTAATTAGAACTGTACTGTACTCCATGAAGGGAAGGGAATTCCTGGTCTGCCATGAATCATGGTCCGGCCTCCCAAGGATGGAGGCCGACCTGGACGGCCTGCTGCAATCCACGACTCCCACGGACTACCAATTACCTCGAGAATAAGACTGCCAGGTCATCATGAGGAAGTACCTTTCGAAACTGTTGCCTAATTTTTCATAATAGTAATACCACAAAAGTTCTCATTACGGCTTAACTTTAAAACGATCTTCCTGGCTCAATACCATCATGACATTTACCTGTTGGGATAGACAGAGATGATAAAGCAGAAGGTTTTCATATCTTGACACAAATCCTTCGCCTCTTCTACTACCGCACACCTTATGCAACTCTGGCTATGTAGTTTCCTTCGTTCAATATATAATTCGCTTGATCCAGCCATACTTTTCTTAGTCTTTCTCTGGTACGTCTTCCACTCTCATTTGCACTATATATCTGTTTTGATATTCATTCTTTGCACATTCCCAAACCATCCAGCGTACTCTTACATTTGCACTGTTCATTTTTTGTTAATCTTTTATTAATTTCTAGTCAGTAAAATAACGTGTTTCATTCCCGATTTTTCTTTTCATTTCCTCTCCACCATCCCTTCCTTTCCTTTTGATTCATGATATCTCACTTTATATGAAAAATAATGTTCGGGTGATTGTCCGTCTTTGTGGGGTTCGTGGGCATATGCTCACGTATGTGTTTACGGATTTCGTGGGGATGGATAGTCGTTTGAATGATTTATGCAACCATGTAACTTGCTTCATTTACTTTTGTCTGGTCGGCTGGAAGAGATTTCCGCCTGGCAATAAGCCCGCCAAATTGTATTTGCAATAAAAGTGTTAAATAAATAAAATAAATAAAAATAAATATTATTTTTGCTATATTTTTGTAAAGTTAGCTTTAAACACTGCGTGTTATTTCACAGGTGTTATTTTTTTATGACTATGTCGACTCTTGATGGTGGGTTTTACATTATCGGTTAACCGGTTTCTTGTATGTATAAATAACCGAAAACCTGTTAATCTAATTAGGCAGTTAATTGCAAGCCCTTAATGTAGACCTTGATATAATTTTGATTAAATTGAACGAAGGGCAACTTAAATCGTTAAAAATATATTAAAGTATATTTCATCGTATAAATTTAAAAAAATGTATGAAATCTTAATGACGGACACATAAAATATGACACAATTTTCTAGAATCACGGCCATAGACAATATAATATATGGCGTTATGGGGCATATAAATTAATTCCTAGACCTCGCATTACGCGCTTTGCCGCTACCGTATCTATGGCCGCGGGGGGGCGCTATTACTCGGGCAGGTAGTTGCTGTGTGTAGCCTCCATCATTTGTCTTTTTTTATAATAATCATCTGTATGTACGTGGAAAATATGGTTTGAGATAGTGCGCAAAATTATTGACTGGGATGTTGCAAACAAAAAATAATAAACAAAACTGGTTTTTCTTCTTCTTTAAAGTTCCTCTCCTCGGTTCCAATGGCGATCATCATGGCTATCTTGACTTTTGAGACAGCAGGTTTCAACAAAGATATTGTATCACAGTGTTAATACTTCCGTTAGTTATTTAACACTTGCCACCCTGTGATGGATAGCGAGTGACCAGGACTTATATTTTATTTGATTACTCGACGTTTTAATACATAATAAAATGATTTTTATAGCTAATTACAAAAAATAACCTAGCAGATTTTACATCATTTAAATTTAAAACATAAATTTTTCACTGGACGTTTAGCGTCCAGCTTTTTTTTTTAGCACAGTAAGGCAAGTGTTAACCAGCTCATCCTGGATTAAATTAAACTGTTTAAGCACGCTGAGATGGTTTGGGCATGTGGAACGAATTAATGAAGAAATACTAATAAAACAAATATAGAGTATAAACGTGAGTGAAAGGCGTGTGAGAGAAAGACCAAAAAAAGTATGGTTGGATCTAGTGAATGGTATTCTGAAAGAACCAAAAGTAGAAAGTCGGAGAATTTGTAGTTTTATAGGGAAGCGTATGGATGTGGAAGATGCAACAAATGTATGTTCCAATAGGAAAGTCTGGTGTTCTATCTTATCTACCTAACCAGACGGAGCAATGGCGTGATGGTCAGGTGATGTGTCGTCTTCTTGCACTTCTTTGCCTTGAAGGATCTCCCATACTTCTACTCGCGTATATGTCCAAACTATTAGAACTTTCTCGTTTTCCTGCGGGATACTACTTATTATTTTAATAATTTATTTATATAAATAAACGGTACAGTGTATCTTATAACAAAACTTATAAATAAACAGTAGTGAGTGATAAACACATTAAAGCCAGTAGTGAGTGATAAACACATTAAAGCCAGTAGTGAGTGATAAACACATTAAAATTGACAGAATATGTAAAAAAATATTATTCCAGTCTGGTTTTCACTTAAGGCTTTTTAACATATTTCTGATTGGTTGAAAGAGGTATCTACGTGACAATAAGTTCGCCAGATTGTCGAAAGTGTAATAAAGTACAATTTATTCGTTTATTCATTTAATTTATTTGTAAAGGGTCTTTCAAATCGAGCGCTATTTTTAATTTAAAAAAAATTATTCTTGAATAAAACACACTATTTGCTTTGATTCCAAAACACTTTTTATAGGTCATTGAAGTATAATGTGTGACATTTAAACATAAAAAAAAATATCCGCCAAATGTCCACCTCTTGCAGTTCCACAGATGTCCACTCTTTTGTCAAAATTTTCGATGACATTTTGGCATAATTGCAGTTCTATCTCACCAATAACGCGAATAATTTCGTCCTTCGTTCAGGAATTGATCGGGGGTCATTCTTATAGACCTGGCTTTTCACATAACTCCAGAGAAAGTAGTCCAACGGTGTCAGATCACATGATCTTGGTGGGCAATTAACATCACCGTTTACGGAGATTACAATACATAAAATAATTTAACAATTTGAACGCGTTGTTGTATTGTATACGATTCCATTTTTATGAATGTCATACATTACACTTCTCAAATGTCACAAGACCCAGGCAAGTTCGTGACGTCATCTGTGTTTTATCCAAGAATAAAATAAAACGCTCAATTTGAAAGACCTCTTATATATCAATAATTTTTATAAAATACGTAATTGGCGAGAAAACAACAGGTAATTTAATGTGGACACACAATTTTTATGAATCTAGGTTTGTTGCCTTTCATTTGTTGTGTCCCCAGTAAACTAGGTTTTTGCCTGTATCTTATTGTATATAACTTAAATACCATAGAATACATTGTACCCAGGCAAAGCCAACTGGTTGTTAGTTGACTTATAAATAAATGCTGAAGCCCGAAGGTGTTTTCGGCTCCCTGATGTCGTCTTAAACTTGATACGATCAAGTAAGCCGATTACGTGACATTTGCTGGCGCTAGTAATCTGCTATAACATCTCATTGCAAATGACTAATAGCACTCGGCTGCGGCATCTACATCCCACGTTATTTTTCATCTTAAATCATGAAAATTATGAGGTAAGCATTATGATTAATAACTTTGATTCCCGAGACTTCGACGACCTCCGTGGAATACTTGGTAAAAAGTTCTTCTTACACTCGAAGTTTTTTGGTTCGATAGCCGCCAATAAGGAAGTGGAGAGTATAAAATATTTGGGAAATATTCTGGATAAAATAAGATTAACAAAATAAATAAATAAAGAGTACTAATGTGAGTAAAGGTGTGGTCAAGGCACATCAAAGAATGTGTGATTGGACCAAGTGAATGATATTTGAAAGACAAGCGTTTTACCAACTAAGCCACGGAGGTCGTCTAATCACATATCCAACAAAGATAAAATAAGGCACCATTTATGGTTTTTGCACTATAAACATAAAAACGCCATTTTCCTTTTGATGTAGGCAGAGGATTGAGCGCCTAACCTTCCTTACTCAATACACATTCTTCGCATCTTCTACACCTCACGTAACTCTCGTGATTGTACTACGAGGCATATCCAGAAAGTAAGTGTACTGAATTTTTGTAGGTTACAATTTTTTTTATTTAAACAAAAAAATTACGTGGTTACCGTAGTACATATGTAAGCTATTTTTCGACATAGTCGCCATTCATCTCAATGCAGGTGGTGAAGCGGGGTATCAACTTTTTGATGCCTTCCTCGAAGTAGTTTCCCGCCAACCTCTCCGTCCACTTCTCCACCTTCTCCTTTACCTCCTCGTCGGTTAAAAACCTTTTTCCACCCATGTGCAGCTTCAGGGAGGTAAAGAGATAGTAATCTGAAGGTGCTAGGTCAGGGGAATGCGCGGGATGGTTCAGGACATCCCATTTAAACGAGGCGAGCAGTTCCTTCGTGGCGTTGGCCGTGTGTGGTCTGGCATTGTCGTGCAGCAGGCAGACTCCCTTTGTCAGCATGCCTCTCCTCTTGTTCTGAATCACCCTCCGCAATTTTTTTAGGGTCTCACAGTATCTTGCAGAGTTGATGGTCTCCCCTTGAGGCATATATTCAATTAAAATTATGCCTTGACAGTCCCAAAACACGGATGCCATGATTTTCTTGGCTGAAATTGTGGTTTTGAACTTTTTGGCGGAGGGTGAAGAGGTGTGACGTGACCGTTTTTAAACTCGCGACACCACTTGTACACACTCGTACGATTCATAGCTTTATCACCATATGCAGTTTTCCCCTCATTATAATCCTCAACCGGAGGTTTTCCCTTCCAAACGAGATAACGAATGACGCCGCGTATTTCGCACTTGGCGGGAGATTGGATTGACATTTTTCACGAAACGTGTTGTCGCGTCGACACTTCTCAACGTACTGACCTCGAACCGGTCTCGTTGCGGAGGGGAAGGGGCAGGCTACACGGAAGTGTAGCCAACATGTCGAAAATAAAATCCATCCTGTCGTGAGAGCCTCAGTACACTTACTTTCTGGATACGCATAGTATATAGTATTGTTTACCACTTAGATTGTTTATACAGTACAACTTGACGAATTTATTGCTGTGTGTCAATACATTCCAACCAATCAAAAATGTGGTAGAGGTCTTAAGTGAAAATTTACTACAACCATTTTTTTATAAATTAATTAGGTGACAACGGGTATCGAATCCTTCATTTCCAGGCTAGAAGACATGCGTTTTACCAACTGGACAACGGAGGTCGTTTTCTCCAGTGCTAAATTGACAAATAGATATCACGCGTCACGCAGCATCGCATCCTGTCTTCCAAGCTACAGTCTGACAGTCTGTCCTCGAAGACGGTGATGAACGGCTGTCACTACCTGCGTTGCACTGCCCACCTGAAGAGATGGAGGTATCATTGCATATGCCCACCGTATATCACTGCAGACACTTTTGACAGCACTGATTCTGCATACTGGTGCAAATCACAATGTGTACTAGTCAATTTGACCATTAAGAATAATTTTATAAATTATAATTTACAAATTAGACGTGTATGTTTGTCAGAGGATAGAGTGACATATGACGGTATACACCCTTAACCTCCCCCAAATCCATAAAACTTCTATTTCTAATTCACTTGATCCTATCATACTTTCCTTGGTCTTCCTCTCACAAACCTACCTCTTACATTTGCACTTTTTATTTGTTTTGTTAGTCTTTCTTATTTAATTCGTTCCACACTCCCAATCCATCTTAGCATCCCTCCTTGTCTTACTCAACACGTATGCTTTATATTTTATTTTTTATTTTATTAACGACATGTGGCGGTCGCACACTCGGATACTGTGGGTATTCATACATACGGTCAATGACCGATGAAATGACCTTCGCATTCCTCGATAAATCTAAATAGACGAGTCCGAAGTTCACACGTCGGTCATTCAACCCATAGCCGAGCGGACAGCATTCCATACTAGAGAGAGAACGCACCACGCTTGTCTCGCCAGTTTCGTATTTGAATGATACCTACATACAACAATTAATCGTTTTGCATTCGCAGAAACGAGACGTAGGCATATCGCGAGCGCATTCCCGCACACATTCTAAAAAGATATAAATACCTACGTTACTAATAAAATGGGACTCTCTTTCCGCATTGCGATCTAAAGTGTTTTATTATTTATCAACAAATCATCATCATCTCTTCTCTTAAGGACTAGTTCCTAAAGACATAACAGTGTCCTTATATACAGATGAACATGTGAAAGGTTATACAAATACTTAACATTATTGACAAATAATACAACTTTATCTTAAACTAACATGAAGATACAAAGAGCAGTAGTAATAATAAATTACAGTCATTGTTTTAAAATTATGTAATAATTATATGTATAGTATATTTAAGTTCGATATATGTTATGTATGTATACCACAAAATATTACCAAACTTCACCAAGCAGACTTACGTAATTGTCGGAGACTTATTTTAAAGGTAGGGAAAGAACTCAGATTTGTTTTTTAGTGGAACAACGCTTACATAGAACAAAAATTGGATTTTTTGAGAATTTTATGGACAGATCTTGAGATATAGAAAACACATGGGCTCACTTGTAGAACGAGATGCAAGTTGCTTTGCAGAATCGAAACCTTCCACATGTTGATGCAGGGTTACTCAACTCCAGAGGCAAAGTATTATCCTTAATGTTTTGTTTATATTACGTTATTTATATTAATAAAGGGGAGCACAAAGTTAGTAGCTATTTCTAAATATTGCTGTGATATTCTGGCGAATACTATAAATACTTATATTAAAAATATCTACATTGTTGCAAAACTCGTTTCTTAGTCTTTGCATACGAATTATAGAGGAGTTGATTTTATAATCAGTATAGTAATGTTCACATTCATCCCTAATCACTTCATTCCGTATTCTGTGGTCTTTGGTAAACATTCACGTTATTCAAACAGCAGTCTTAGATTCGATCCCTGACGAGTGAACTTCCCTGCTGGTTTTACATCTGAATTTTGTGTTTTACTCTAGCTTAAATGCTGATTCAGTTTAATCTCACCACTACCCATATTGTTATCTAGATTAGATAAGTCCCCATCCAGCGCCATCTATGCTAGAAATAAATAAAGTTATTGAGAGAAAACTTATTTTCCGTTTATATTAACTGTGATTTTGCAATAATTAATTTCGACTTGTATCTCTGTTAACTCTCCAACAGGTTGTCTTCAAGTTCTCTCCGCACAGCTCGTGGCGCCTTCCCACGTTGTCTCTGCACGTCCTCGTCAGGAAAACGAGACTATTTCAACACTTGGAGAACCTTTGCCAATTCTTCCTGCATATTCTTTAACATGATCATGAGCCCTACACCTAGTTTTATTTTGAAATGGGGCATTAAAATATATGTCCTTAAACCGTACAATATCAAGATTTGCCCAAATTATGGTTTTAGCCTATTAGTGGCAACTTGGATGTATGGAAGAGAAACCTGGACTTGGAAATAAATTAAAGGAGACGAGTTAATGCGGTTAATTTAAATACATTAAAAAATATAGGTTTGTTGATAGCAACATAGTATGTACATGTATATATATACTAGGCGCGTCCAGAAAGTAAAGCTGAACAGTTGTTTCTTCGTCACTTTGTGATGTAGCGCTCTAAAAAAAAAAAAGAAGATGTCGATCTTCTGTGTGGATCGCGCTGGATGAGGACTTATTTTGCCCACATAACAACGTGGGTGGTGGTGGGATCGAACTGAATTCACTGTTTTTTTACTCAAAGGTTCGATTAATTTTTTTTTTTTTATCCACTTTGCACGGATTTCTCCTGTTACACAAAGAGGGTCTGCTTCTAGTGTTAGCTTATTCGTTAGGTATAATATCAGCCTGGATTCTTCTCATACTGCTAGATGGTACCGAGAATATATCAACCGTGTCATTCAGTTGGTTCAATATCTCTATACCACGCGTGACTGAGTGTTTAGCCACGATATTCGTCCTGTAAGTTGGTATGTAGAACAGAGGGTGATTCCTTGCACGGCTATATTTATTGGAGGCATATAAACTTAGTGCTTCTAGAATCGCGGGACAGTTAAAGGAACCTTGGAAAACCTTTATTAGGAATATCGCAATGGATTCTTGCCTTCTTGTTTCGAGGCTTCTATAGTTACACACCGTGAGAAGTTCGGCATGGTGAGCATATTTTTAGGTAAACGCCCTTTGTTCTGTACCATAGATATCTGAGGATTTTTTTTTGTATTTGTTCTATATTGTTTTTGTATTTGAGCTGATGAGGAGCCCAAACCGTAGATGCATATTCTAATTTGGTTCTAATTAGATAATTATATAAGTTTTGAAGGATATCGGTGCTGTGAAATTCTCTTGATATTCTCATTATAAAACCGAGTAGTTTGTAATAAAGGCCAAAACGTTTTGGTCTCCCGGCCACACTCCTCAATATATCCGAAACGACGATTCGTATACGTTGATGGGTTACCATACAAATGAATAAATTGGCGCTATAATAATAATTTAATTTAATTTAACTTAGTGCCATTCCGTTGCTCAAGTGTTTAGCCTGCCTAAAGAGGTGTTGCTACTGCAGAGCTGATAGCCTGCAGGCAAGTCGGAAGGTATCAGACACTTCCACTTGGGAGTGAAGGATACCAGACACAGACACATGAAGGCCAGGTTACAACTCATTACTGACAATTACTTCTTCAGAGAAACGATGAAACGGCGTGTTAATAATTTCATATAATATTTACCATATTTATTTATTGGAAAATATACGACTAGGGCCTTTCAATACAACGCTTACATATCTGTTATATACTCGTATAAGTGGTGTACCACTTATAGCAAAACTGAGTTCGATACCACTTATATTGGGTGTTAACATATGTTGTGTCCGTTTTTTTTCAAATGAAGAGAACAAGAGGACACAACAAAAAAATACAACAAATAAATCAAAAATGTATTCTCCTTCATTATTTACAGCTTCTTGCCAACGTTCTAACGGTTTTTCAATGCCTGTGCGATAAAAAACCATCCAGTCTTGGTTCGAGGAATTCGTCCAACCATGTCCGCAATTCGACGTCATTATTGAAGGAAAAACCATCGACGAGCTGTCCTTTCATTCATATCATCTTCACCGTACACTTCGCAAATATCGCGAGCAGCTTTGGCAGCTTCATTCCCTCGATTGAACGCGAACAGAAGGAGGTGTCGAAAATGCTCACTTTCGGCTACTTGATATTCCATTTTGAAGGCTTGTAATCAAATAAAATAATATTATGTGTAACGTAAAAGCAAACACAATATCTTGTAGAGCAGAAAATTTTCTTTCGAATGACGTATAACCTTTACCATTTTGTTTTACTTTTGGTGCTCATATATACAACTTATGTTAACGCCTAATAATAAGTTAAGAGTTCCACAATTACGTAAGTCTACTTGGCTAAATTTGGTTTTATTTGGTAATGTACAAACATGTATTAAATTTAAATATACATATTAACTCAAATTTATATTAAACAATTACCTTGGTGCTATTACTACTGCTTTTTGTATTAAATTATATTATGTGCATTTGTTTGTAAAATACACTTCTTCTCCCTAGCTCCAACCCAACTCATTGTCAGCGAAGACTGTTGGGGTCAGCTCTCCTCATCCTCAGGTTGTATGCTCTTCTGTACCGGACTACGTCCCCCAGGCCGTGCCTCTGCATCAGGTTATCTTTTTGCACCACCCATTAATTATTTGGTCTTCCTCTGGTTGTTGTTCGAGGAAGATCCATGGATATAGCCTGATTCACAATGTGATCGGGTGCTCTGCGTCCAACGTGCCCATACCATCTCAATCGCCTCTCCTCCTTCTTACTGTTGATGTATGTAACACCTAGGCTTCCACGAATGCGTGAGCTTTTTATTTTGTTTCTTCTTTGTAAAATACACTGTTGTGTCATAAATTTCTTTCTCAAGGTAGAAGAAAGAGCGCCATATCTACCTTGATTTACATTCTTAATCTCTTCTACATTCATATATATTCTCATGCAATTTCTACGATTTCTTTGACCTTCTTTCAGAATACAAGTCACTTTATCCAATCATACTTCCCTTGTATTTCTCTCACACGCCTTCCACTCATATTTGCACTATGTTATAACATACTCGTATATCTGTTTTGTTAGTATTTCTAATTTATTCGTTCCACATGCCCAAATCATCTCAACGTGCTGCTCGTCTTCGTCTTACTTAACACATAAGGGCTTTCAATGAACCAACTAATTTGACAAACCGGTTTTCGATTATTTTTACATCCAAAAAACCGGTTAACCGGTTTTAACTGGTATGCAATAAAGATATATATTTTTGTTTTCTCTGCACTTCAAAATCTTGTTAAAAGGCAAAACTTAATTGACCGTCGGCGTCAAGGTGTACAACTCTTGTACAATACGACTGTACAGATTGCATAATCAATATGGCCATTTTTTTAATCTTCGAAAAGACTTTAGTTTCCAAACCAATTTTAATAATTCCCCTCTGCTTAATATGTTTCCTATTTAAAATCCACCCTCCCCCCCCCCCTTGGATATCCAGACCCTGGCCTGCCCGAAAGATTCATTTTTTCCCCGCCCCATTTACCAATGAATCACATCTCTCCCCCCTACCCCATTCTTCTTATATTATTATACTATTTACACTTGTACAGGAAATGCATTTTTAGCAATTAAGTTTATCTTCACCTGACGATGAAGACGGTGGTCTTCGAAACCGGTAGTAAACCCAAAAATAAACCAGTGGTAAACACAAAAATATAAAATAAGTGTTTTATTTACTTATTTTTCCTTTTACATACAATATGGACATTGTTTGGATTTTCATATGGCTTTAGCAACTTGCAGGAGTAAAGTGAAGAAGTTGTTCTTGCCGAAATAAATTGATTGAAATGTATGAATATGATTGGTTGTGCTGCTCGAATGTACTAACGATCTCCTTGACCTAGTTGGTAAGACGCCTGTCTCCCAACACGAAGATTGCGGATTCAAATCCGCAATCTTCGTGTTGGGAGAAAAGCGTTTTTAAAAAGGATTCCAGTCTGGTTTTCACTTAAGGATTCTTTAACATATTTCTGATTGGTTGGAAGAGATTGCCAAAGCAACAAGCCCGCCAAGTTGTACTGTATACAACGAAAGCGTAATACAATACAGTACTGTTAACAGAAGAATAAATAGAGGTGCATGGCTGCGTGGTAACGCATTGGACTTCCGTGCAGAAGGTCGTTGATACGAACCCCGCGCTGTGCTTCTTTCAAATAACACAAACATTTTTTCCGCCTAGTATTCGGGGGTATAAAGATACCTGTGACAACGGTCATATCTATCATTTTAAAAAGATTAAAAAAAACATATCGCTGTGCTCCGGTCGTCTTACTTCGGTGTGTCGTCGGATCCATTACAGCGGTGAAGCCGGTGAGTTTGCTAGTGTGCAACGGCTCATTCACTTAAAATATTAAAAAAACAAAATCGCAAGGCACGATTTCGCTTTACAAATACAATTAACGTTGGAATGACGAGGAGATCCTCGACTACGAGGTACCAGCAACGATCGATCAATCAAATTGTATATGCTGTTGTTTTTTTTTTAAATCTTTGTATCAAAAATGACATTTGACTATTGAAATAAAATAAATGAATAAGTTGGCTTAAGTTTCAAAAATGACCTTTCACTATTGAAATAAAATAAATAAATAAGTTGGCTTAAGTTTCAAAAATGACCTTTCACTATTGAAATAAAATATGATAAATAAATAAGTTGGCTTAAGATTCAAAAATTACATTTGACTATTGAAATAAAATAAATGAATAAGTTGGCTTAAGTTTCAAAAATGACCTTTCACTATTGAAATAAAATAAATAAATAAGTTGGCTTAAGTTTCAAAAATGACCTTTCACTATTGAAATAAAATATGATAAATAAATAAGTTGGTTTAAGTTTCAAAAATTACATTTGACTATTGAAATAAAATAAATAAATATGTTGGCTTTAGTTTGTTTCACTTTGAGCGTTATGATTTTTTTTTATATTCCAGTTTCTGATACGATTACAACTTTTAAGGACTAAAATTTAAAATTCATAGATTTTTTTCTGCGAGTCTCACTTTTTTAAATTTGTAGCATAATATTATCATAAATTCGAAACATAATTTATCCCTTTTCGCTTTGAGGATTATAAAAGTATCTGAGAAACTCGTAAATAATGACTCGGGGCAGGGAATTCTTTAATTTTTTTCTTCCTTACGAAAGTTTGAGATAATTCTCCTTTAATCTAAGTTCTGGTTATTCGGTTTCCTGCAGAAAATTCTAAAAATACAGGCAGTCTCCTAGATATCGGTTTTTTATATTATAATATTTCTGATTAATTCTCAAAATAGAAAAAAAATGTTAAGTTTTTTTAAATTATAAGATCAATTTAGAATCATAGAATTTTGTGTGACCCAAAAATGCCTATAAAACTAAAAGGAAAGGTTTACCAGACTATCGTTAGACACGCAATTATGTATGGCTCAGAATGCTGGACTATGTACAGGTCCTACTCTAGGCAACTTGAAACAGCAGAAATGCTAATGCTTAGGTGGTCGGCAGGATTATCACTGAAAGACAAAAATTAAGAGCTCACGCATTCGTTGTAGCCTGGAGGTCACTGACATAAACAGTAAGCTGGAAGAGCGACAGCTGAGATGGTACGGGCACATAAGATGGAGACCACCAGACCATACTGTAAATCAGGCAATGTCTGTGGATCTTCCTCGACAACCGTCCGGAGGAAGACCAAAGAAATCTGAAACCAGTATTTGTTATATTTATAGAGATATTAAAGTTTTTAGAAGCAATGTGTACTAGTTACACATCACAGGGAAGGAAGGGTTAAGCATGACTTAGAATCCGGAGTTAGAAAGCCAATATGGAGAGTTTGATCTCTCAACGGCGCTATAAAAATTGTAATTTTATAATGATTATAAAAGGCGTGGTAGAGAATAACCAAGGAAAACATAGTTGTATCAAGTGAATGATAGTTTAAATGAACGAAATGTTCCAATTGAAAACAAAAACCGTAGGAATTTTATGAAATTGTGTTGACGATGCACAAAATATGTGTCGCGATAAGAAAACCTGACTCTCGCTTTTTTCTGTCTACCCCAATCTGGCGTGATGCTATGGGAGTTTGAAATAACATTAAGCGTCTCAGAATTAATCTTCTTCATCCTACCTTCAGCACCCATTGTTTTGGTTACAGTATTTAGGTAGTAAACCCGAGCGTTATCTTTCCCCATGCATTATATATGGGGATAGGTTGTCAGAAAAGCCGTTCTCTCCCCGTCAAGCCATTCATTCGGTTGTCACAACGCCACTTAATTATTTTTCCTTCTACCTTATTTAGTAACCAACCCTCATGGTTATTTGAGAGGTGCTAATGGTCTGCTATCTTCTGTTACAGTCACTTTACTTACTTTAACATCTTGGCCTTTTTACAAACTATTGATAGCGAAATAAATTTAGTATTGTACGTAAATACATAGACCATTCCGCCATTATCCTGCTGGAGTCAAGACTTTCTTTTCTCGATAAACATCTTGAGACAACGCACCCATAGATTGTTCTATCAACCTATAAGTCCAACCAGCCTGCCTTTGGAGATGCCAGTGGTAGGTAGAGCAATCACATTGTTGAACCGTGTGTGTCCTCATATAGACGGGTTTCATGTGTCGCTCAGCTGTTTCAGGAAAAAACTCTTAATCAATAATTTCATTTTTTATATTATTTAACATGTATTTTCTTTTAGTGTAACATGTACATTTTAACTATTGTTTTTATCAAATAAGTCTTAATATTTTTAATTGTTTGTATAAAGGGTCTTTCAAATTAACCGGTTTTTTAATTCTATTTTTTTAAATTCTTGAATAAAACACTCAATTTGCTTTGATTTTAAAAAACTCTTTATTGGTCATCGAAGTATAATGTATGACATTTAAACATAAATAATAATATCCGCCAAATGTCCACCTCTTGCAGCACCACGGATGTCCACTCTTTTGTCAAAAATTTCGATGACATTTTGGCATAATTGCGGTTCTAACTCACCAATAACTCGAATAATTTCGTCCTTCAGCTCAGGAATTGATCGGGGGTCATTCTTATAGACCTGACTTTTCACGTAACCCCAGAGAAAATAGTCCAACGGTGTCAGATCACACGATCTTGGTGACCAATTAACATCACCGTTTCCGGAGATTACAATACATAAAGTAATTCAACAATTTGAACGCGTTGTTGTATTGTATACGACTCCATTTTTATAAATGTCATATATTAAACTTCTCAGATGTCACAAGACCCAGGCAGGCTTATTGCCATGTGGAAATATCTTCCAACCAACCAAAAAGATGTTACAGAGACCTTGAGTAAAAATCAAAATAAAACACCGTTTTTTTTTATTTGGTTTCCAACTGGTATCGAGCCCGCAACCTCAGGTTTGGGAGACAAGCATCTTACCAACTAGGCTACGAAGATCGTGAATACTCGCAACTTTGCAAGACACTTCAAAGAAATATCAAATTGAACACTTTGCCTGTTACACTCCTACACAGGCACACACACATCACTAATGATTCGTGAGAAAAAACAGATAAGTAACATTTTCTCTCTCTTCCCATAAGACTCAAGAGAAAGAGGGACGCCGGATCGTGTACCTGGATACACCATGTGTGTAATTTAGCATCTGGCGTCCCTTTCTTAATCACTACTCGACGTAGTACAGCGCCACACTTTCGATAATATGCAATTTATTTCGTATTAAATAATATCGTTTGAACATGCGAAAATACCATAGACGTATTTTTATAGTCTAAAGGCGCAGTTACACTTATGTTCTTAGCAAAATGTTGTCGCGTTTGAGCGTCATCCTCATCCAACAATGCTTCCAATTCGGCGTCTTCAAACTTTCTCGGTGGTCTTCCACGTTCTTCGTTTCTCACGTCAAAATCGCCACTTTTGAATTTTTTAAACCACTCAAAGCACTGATTTGTCAAGAGCATGCTCACTGTAAGCTTCGACAAGCATTCAATGCGATTCTGCAGCAGTTTTCTTCAAATGGTAACAGAAAATCAATGCTGTCCGCGAATCGTAGTTTTCAGGCACAAAAACAGACATGTTCAACACTATAAAAATATATGTAGTTGTATTAAACTTGTATTGTTGTTATGGCCTTTTGCAACGAAAACACTTTTAGAATATCAACTGTGTAATTTTATTTGTATAATAGTTGAATTACATTAAAGTATAATATTAATAGTATTGTGGAAGTAATAATAACGATGATGTTAACATCGTAGTGGTTTTAAGAATAATGATTGCTGCCTCTGATATGACGTCCTATTTAAAGCGAAGCGTCTTCCGATAACGTACCTTTAGATAATTAAGAAGGAATTTTGGTTGGGCATGTTACCTTTGTAAGGTCAAATCGATATCAGGCGACTTATTTGGAATGCCTCGTTCGTCGTTTACTTCCATTTAATGATATCAAATTTTTATTGAATTTGGATAGTAAGCACTTCCTGATAATTCCAACAAGATAATAAATTTAAACATAATACATTGAGTTAAGTTTGACATACACGTGATAACACTAATATTTATTGGATGTAGATAACATAGTACATGATATGGTTTACATTGATAATCTTAACATTGGTTTGAATACGTTACATGATTACTTATAATATTTATTGGATGTGGATAACAGAGTATATGATAAGATTAACATTGGTAGGGATACATTACATTGTTGCGAATGAAAAGTCTTTGATAAATGTCAACACAAGAAAAAGGCGCCAATGACGCGGTTTGACAGTCATTATATTGACAACTAGAGCCATCTATGGGCAAATTCCGGTTTTATATTTACAGGCCTGGTACTTGTATAACCTGTCACATGTTCATTTGTATATAAAGACACTGTTGTGTTGTTAATTAAATAAAATAAAAATAATATGTTAATTATAGTAAAGGACCTTTTATAAAGCGCCGTTTAGACGCAGTTTTTCCTCGAGGGAGCTCTATCTCGGGATTCCAACTCACTATTATTGACAGTGTATCGGACGTATGTTATATGTCACATAGAGGAGTGAATTTGATTCAGTATTGACTCTGAAATTGTGTTATAATATTGTATTGGATTTTTGAGAAACAGTCAGCGTAATACGGATATGTGTCAACATTGCCATGAGTCATGTGTCTGTTACTTCCTCGGGAGGGATACTTTTGACGTCGGTGGTCCATAATGAAGTTAAATGAAAATCCCGCTTGGATTCAATTTTCGATCATCTTCTTTCCCATAGGAACTTTGTAAGAAAATATAAAAAGTAAGAGACGTCATGAAGCTCTATGAGAAGGTATATGGATAGAAAAGTGGCGCTCTTATCTCTCTGTCTACCTGTACTGTCAAACGGCGAAATGCTATGTTGTTTAATGTTTTTTAAATGTAATCAAGGAAAGTATGCTTGGATCAAGTGGTGGTATTTTGATAGAAGGAAATATAAAAATAATAACATAAATCGTAGAAACTGTATGATAAGGTGTATGGATGAAAAAGAGGCGAAATGTGTATACATTAGAGCAGTGCTCCGCAACCGGTGTGCCGCGGTCAAATTAAATGTATTTGACATTTTTACAATTTTTCATTATGTATTTAATACACAATGACAAATTATTTTTCATAATATGGTCTATTTTTCAAAATGTAGTATAGAATAATTATTATAACTAAATAATTTTTCAATGGTCCCCCCAGCGCCTGGTGCCAACTGTTGAAAACTGCGTAGTGTGCTTTGTACACACCATGGCCGCACCAAATTAGTCATAGATAAAGAAAAATGACCCTTATGCGCGTCGCTGAAGACTCATGCGCATGCGTTATACTGCATTTGCACGCGTTACATCACGTTCACTCATCCGTCATTACTGTCGTGTGCAGAGCTGTCACATTAATTCATTATTATTTTATAATAATTATTAACAATGCGTAAAAATGAATATGTTATAGTTTTATGTATGTATAGTTTTCAAATAAAAAAACAAAATTTATTGTAAAATTTGTGTATCAATTTAATACCTATATATTTTAGCTTTTGGTGTGCCGCGGAATTCTAGGAAGAATTTTGGTGTGTCGTAGGTGAGAAAAGGTAGCGGAGCACTGCATTAGAGCATCGATTATCCAAACCGAAACATCGGTTGACCGAAAGCGTTCCAGTCGGCAAAGTCTGTCCAATTGCTGTCTTTAAAACGTGTGCGAGATTTAGCGACAAAAAAAGCCTCAGCTCTGAAACAAAAGACAATTTTGGACTTATTTTCCTAAACTGTAGACCTACTTTATGAAAGATATTTATTTGTAAGACGTGTTATACAACGTCTTACAAATACCTTATATTATCCGATAAATCAGTTATCTGAACACCTCCAGTCCCGAATTGTTTCGGATAATCGATGCTCTACTGTATCAAGATAGGTAATTCTGTCGATCTATCAACTTTGCCTATCTCAGCAGAAAAACGATGCAATGGTATGTATGTTAGTAAATAAATACATAAGCTATTAAACATATACATTTTATAAAGTAGTTTCTCATCATGTAAACTGGCCTTAATAATTCAGTTCCTCGCTTGTCTATGCTATAAAGACGCCATCTTGTCTATGATAGATATACAACAATATATATATATAAAGGGAACGTAATCTCGAAACGAGCTCAGTATCTTTGAGATGTATTCTATTTTATGGCGTACTACATCGCAGGAATATCTTCATTACGCATTGCACCCATCAACTAACCCCATAAATTAAAACGAGCTGTGTAAATGCGATCCACTTGACAATTTGTTTCAACGATCTTACAATGTTGTATTTCAGCTGAATGTTGAATATATAAAGGTTGTTTCAAATTGAGCGGTTTTTTTAATTAATTTTTTTTAATTCTTGAATAAAACAACACACAATTGGCTTTGATTTCAAAAACACTTTTTATTGGTCATTGAAGTATAATGTATGACATTTAAACACAAATAACAATATCCACCAAATGTCCACCTCTTGCAGCTCCACAGATGTCCACTCTTTTGTCAAAATTTTCGATGACATTTCGGCATATTTGCGGTTCTAACTCACCAATAACGCGAATAATTTCGTCTTTCAGCTCAGGAATTGATCGGGGGTCATTCTTATAGATCTGGCTTTTCACGTAACCCCAGAAAAAAATAGTTCAACGGTGTCAGATAACATGATAGTTCAACGTTGTCAGATAACATGATAGTTCAACGTTGTCAGATAACATGGTGGCCACTTAACATCACCGTTTCTGGAGATTACTATACCTACATAAAATAATTCAACAATTTGAACGCGTTGTTGTATTGTATACGACTCCATTTTTATAAATGTGTTACATTACACTTCTCAAATGTCACAAGACCCAGGCAAGTTCGCGACGCCATCTGTGTTTTATCCAAGAATTAAAAAAATGCTATTGAACTTTTGCAGAGATAACTGATCTCCACTTTATTCTGTTTTGATACACATCTTTCGCTTTTATCACGTCCATACACCGTGTAATGTTAGCTCCGAATCAAACCCGCTTTTCTCAAGCTGGAAGACAGAGGTTTTATCAACTAAGCCATGGAAATGGTCAACAATAAGAAAGATAAACACGATAGAACTGAGCGCGTTGCGTACAATGTATAAAAAAAACATTATTTTGTTGCAATGAAAGTATGGTTAGATCGAGTGAATTTTATTCTGAAAGAAGGAAAGGTTAAAGTCAGAGAAATCGTAGAGGTTGTATGAATGTGGAAGAGTATAAATAATGTTCAATTCATAATTGATTAAGATATTTGTATCGGACGTATGCGTCACCTAATTTATTTTATTTATTTATGTAATCTTGTTTGTATATGTAAAAATATGATACTGTGTACCAATTGTAATTAAATGGTTACTATGAAAAGTCGATCGGCCCATGCAAGTGAAGAACGCGCGAGATACATAGTATCTAGCAAGCCATGACGGTATACACGGGCGAATAAAGGAGCTTACGATGAGCGATGAGCTGCACATAAGGAACAAAAAAGGTCAAAAATATATTCTCAGTTTCTGGAACGTCTACTGTGTGTTTCTACCTGCTAAACTTCTACATGCTAAAGAGAAATCGATTCACCCTGCTGCTTTTCACCGGAATCTCCGATTATCGAGCGGCAGTCATCCACCTATTTTACAGTCTTTGTACCGGTGCTGTACAATTTGTTATAATTGCATCTTTTTTTTGTTTTAGAAAATGACGTATGTATTATACATTTTTTTTTCGTGTTATAGAAAATGACTTATGTGTTGTAGAAATTTTTTTGTGTTATAGAAAATGACTTCTGTGTTATAGATTTT
Organism: Odontocerum albicorne; assembly: GCA_949825065.1. NCBI lineage: Eukaryota > Metazoa > Arthropoda > Insecta > Trichoptera > Odontoceridae > Odontocerum > Odontocerum albicorne. The sequence goes on along the minus strand of OX463866.1, from coordinate 6,396,421 downwards.
TTTGTGTTATAGAAAATGACTTATGTGTTATACAATTTTTTTTGTGTTATAGAAAATTTGGTTTTTTGTGTTATAGAAAATGACTGTTATAGACGACCTCCGTGGCCTGGTGGTAAGACACATGTCTGCCGATCCGGAGATTGCGGGTTCGATCCCCGCTTGATGATTCCAGTCTGGTTAACACTTAGGGCTTATAAAAACCTCTTTCTGGTTGGTTGGAAGATATTGCCACATGGCAATAAACTCGCCAGGTAAAAAATAAAAATGATAATTAATATATTAAAATGGAAGTTTTTTTCTGACTCAACTTAATATTGAATTTTTTATTGGCGTCCTTTACATTCATATAAAAAATAAGTATCTAGTATGAGGCGACCTCCGTGGCATGTCTCCCAACCCGGATGTTGCGAGTTCAAATCCCGCTAACAGCCCATTTAAAAAAGAAAAGGAATTCATTCTGGCATTCACTTAAGGCCTCTTTAACATATTTCTAGTTGGTTGGAAGATATTACTGTTAGGCAATAAACCCGCCAGTTTGTACTATATTTAACGAAAGTGTTGTATATACTACAATACAGTGATTGTTAGCCATAACGTTAATAGAAAACTATTGTGCTTGTATTAGATTATTGTATTCAGGCTGTTGCACTTTAGCAAATACACAGTCTTGACATACCAAACCCAAAATTCCGATAGCAAGGAGATCAAAATTCCACGACGATGGCAAGTTTAATACTTCGAAGCCTTTAAAAAGACAGGGTTTTATAATATATAGCACTTTTTTGTGATTTTTTTAATTTAAGATAAGCATCATATAACATATGTTAAGCTATAGAAAAAAACATAAATTCAGATCTTAAAAAGTCTAAGAATTAAACCAGTCCAGAAGTGAATACGTCAGGAATCAAACCTGGGACGCCCGCTTGCTTAGCGTGTATGTTAACCATTATTATACCACGGAGGCCGATTTGATCTACCAATTAGGTCACAAAGTGTTTTAAAGTTCACTTGATGCAGTCGTCCATTATTTTATTCTAAAATCGATTTCAACATTTCTCTTAACCATTCTTTTTGTATTCTTGTTTCTACCCACCATGGCCATCGCGTGATGGCAAGCGCTGAATAATATTAATACTTTCGCAAACTTCACTATACACACAGTTTAATATAAACTTATACTTTCGGCATTACCATATCGCGTGATAATTGAAGTTTGCGCGATTCCATACTACAAGACCAAACCATAGCATTTGGTTCTGAAACATTTAGTGATGAAAATATTTAGGCGCCAAACGTCTTTCAATAATTTAATCCAACGGTTGTTTATAAACTTTTATTCATTCGTGTGGTTTAGATGCAGTTTTATCATATTTCGGGCTGCAGTGAACATTATAAGGGTTGTCATGGTGGTGGTTAACCTCCCTAAGAGACAAAATAAAAAGCTCACGCATTCGTGGAAGCCTAGGTGTTATAGACATCAATAGCAAGATGGAGGAGAGGCGATTGAGATGGTATGGGCACGTTGGACGCAGAGCACCCGATCACATTGTGAACCAGGCAATCTCCATGGATCTTCCTCGAATAACAACCAGAGGAAGAGCAAAGAATTCATGGGTGGTGCAAAAAGATAACCTGATGCAGATGTACGGCCTGGGGGACGTAGTCCGGGACAGAAGAGCATACAACCTGAGGACGAGGAGAGCTGACCCCAACAGTCTTCGCAGACAGTGAGTTGGGATGGAGCCAGGGAGAAGATGGTTGTGGTTAACCTCCCCCAGAAAGCTGTATCTCGAGAAAGAAATAAAAAATAATAACAAGAAAACACACACACACACAACCCTCGATTTACCGATTGCGAAAGGGAGAAAACAAATAACAGTCAAAATAACAAAAAAAAAACACTAATTATTTAGAAGGTAACATTTCTCAACCGGATACGCGCCCAAACCAAATGATTTAGAAGGCAACATTTCTCAACTGGATACGCGCCCAAACCAATTTATTTAGAAGGTAACATTTCTCAACTGGATACGCGCCCAAACCAAATTATTTAGAAGGAAACATTTCTCAACTGGATTCGCGCCCAAACCAAATTACGAGTATTTAGAAGGTAACATTTCTCAACTGGATACGCGCCCAAACCAAATTATTTAGAAGGTAACATTTCTCAACTGGATACGCGCCCAAACCAAATTATTTAGAAGGTTACATTTCTCAACTGGATACGCGCCCAAACCAAATTATTTAGAAGGTAACATTTCTCAACTGGATACGCGCCCAAACCAAATTATTTAGAAGGTAACATTTCTCAACTGGATACGCGCCCAAACCAAATTATTTAGAAGGTAAAATTTCTCAACTGGATACGCGCCCAAACCAAATTATTTAGAAGGTAACATTTCTCAACTGGATACGCGCCCAAACCAAATTATTTAGAAGGTAACATTTCTCAACTGGATACGCGCCCAAACCAAATTATTTAGATGGCAACATTTCTCAACTGGATACGCGCCCAAACCAAATTATTTAGAAGGCAATATTTCTCAACTGGAAACGCGCCCAAACCAAATTGTTTAGAAGGTAACATTTCTCAACTGGATACGCGCGCAAACCAAAGTTGACGGTGTTATAAAAGTTGCAAAAATACTCAAGTTGAAATAAGCTGGGCACTTGGCCCGAGCAACGGACCATCGTTGGACGTATGAAGTAATTCAGTCGTATCCAATAGGCAGAATAAGGCATGCAAGAAGACCGAAAGTACGCTGGGTGAACGAATTATGTACGTAAGTAAGCGGACATTGCGTTGGAGGAGTGCGCAAATACTATAACACAATTTCTGAAAAACAACTTGGATGAGAATAGATCATACAGTGGATGAATGTGAGCTGATGATATTGATGATATGAAGAGAGACTGCTGTGTAAACGGCACTATATGGGTAAAATCTATTATTATTATTATTCAGAAATACATATGTATGTAGTCATCCTTTACGGTCCATGCAGTGAGACTCTGGAATCAGTTACAAACCAATATAAGACTCGCTCCGTCCTTGGCATGCTTTAAGAAGCGACTGAAAAAACTCTTAATTTCTAGTCAGTAAAATAACATGTTTCATTCCTGATTTTTCTTTTCCTTTCCTCTCCACCATCCATTCCTTTCCTTTTGATTGATAATATCTCACTTTATATAAAAAAATATATTCGGGTGATTTTCCGTCTTTGTGGGGTTTGTGGGTATATGCTCACGTATGTGTTTATGGATTTCGTGGGGATGGATAGTCATTTGAATGATTTATGCGACCACGTAACTTGCTTCATTTACTTTTGTCTGGTTGGTTGGTTGGAAGAGATTGCCGCCTGGTAATATGCCCGACAGATTGTATTTGCAATAAAAGTGTTAAATAAATAAATAAATAAAATATGTATGTGTGTTCGTGCAATTTCTGTTCACATTATTTTCATGGTTGTCCTTTTACTAAGTCAACATTTGGACATTCTTTGCAGAATGCTTAAATATATCAAATCGAGTCCAAATGCAAGCGGATATTACTAACCCAAGAACAAGTGTGGGAGGCTTTGGCGCAGGTTATATCTATCTACATGTATACCATACCTCTGGCGCCTACCCGGGCATATCAGCTGTCATTTTGAGTCTATGGCAGTGAGAGGTGTGCGTGAAACATGTATTTATACTATTTATCGGGCGGTTATATCGTTGTTGTTTTAGATTTTATGATTTTAATTATTCTGTTGCTTTAGATTTTTGCTTGTCTTTCATTTGGATTGAGTCATGAAGGCAAAATAATTAACTGGAAATAAAATTAACAGCGTGAGAGTTAACTCATTTTCTTAACCATTATCACGACGACCACCATGTCTTAGTGGTTAAATATTCTCATTAGATTTCTGTTTTTTTAAGAGCCATTAATGTAACAAGTGAAAAGGTTTACCTCCCTGTTTACCATGGACCCTCAAAGTTGTTAGTATGAACCGACTGGAAACATTCGAAATGTGGATACACCGGAGAATGCTACGGATAACCTGGACGGATATGGTCAGCAACACAAGGGTTCTTCAAAGAGCCAAAGCTGATAAAGAGTTGCTGACTAATATTAAAATCCGAAAGGTGTCCTATTTCGGTCTTGTACTTAGAGGAGAAAAGTACAAATTACTGCACCTGATCATCCATGGCAAAATATGTTAGAAGGTCGAAGAGGTGTTGGCAGGAGACAAATTTCCTGGCTCCGCAATATACGTGATTAGACTGGTATAAGGAGCGTTGGGGATCTTTTAGGGGCTGCCGGGGACAAAGATGCTTACTCTCAGATGATAGTCAACGTTGGGGGAACCTGACATGACGCTAGGAAGAAGAATAAAAGGTTTAACAAGTGAAAGAGTGCGAGGTTGAGGTGGAAAACAAAGCTCAAATGGTCAAAAATGCAATGTCAAAGCTGGAAAAGATATGGAAGAGTAGAACTGTCACCATCACGATGAAAATGCTTCTAATTAAGTATCTGATCTTCGAAATATTCATGTATTATAACATGGAGACTTGAACACCGAGATCAAGCGAGAGACGTACAATAGATGCATTTGAAATGTGGTGCTGGAGAAGGGTGTTACGAATTCCATGGACAGCAAGGCGAACTAACACCTCCATTCTCGAAGTACTGAGAATCACTGACCGATTGTCGACAATATGCCTTCGACGAGTCCTCCAATTCTTTGGACACATTGTTCATGGCCAAGAAGACAGTTTGGAGAAGTTTATGGTTACTTTAGGCATGGAAGGACGACGTACAAGAGAACGAATCCCAATCCGTTGGATTGACCAACTGATAGACGCTACTGGACTACCTTTTGAACCGCTGAGTGCAGGGATGGATGGTGAACAGTCGTCAGAGGCTATGATGAGAGTCATGATGCTCAGGTATGAGCTACACGACAGGATGATGAATGTAACAAGTCGATTAATAAATTATATAACTCGTTTCTTTTTCGTTCCTGTTATTTTTTTACCGTGCAACTAGTTTGCTAAGTATAGTTAGTAAACAATAAATGCGTCCCGAATTTTATTTTTGACTATTTCTTTTTTTTTTTTTGCGAACAAAGTGTAATTATGACAGTCCACAACACTATGATAGTTCACAATGCTATTTTGGTGCCAACTTTGATGTATGGGAGTGAAACGGGAACGAAGAAAAAGACTAAGAGGAGCCAATGAACTGCTGTAGAAATGCGTGCATTGAGAAGAATACATGGAGTTAATATGTATGACAGAATACGGAATGAAGTGATAAGGGATGAATGTGAACTTAAGACTTATGTGTTGAGTAAGATGAAGAAGAACTAGCTGAGATGATTTAGGCATGTAGAACGAATGACAGAAGAAAGACTATCAAAACAAATATATCGTGCATATGTGAGTGGAAGGCGTGTGAGGGGAAGACCAAGGAATTGAATCATGAAAATATTTATATTTTATAGGAATTGCAGAAAATCATAAAAATCGTAGAAGTTATATGAGAAAGTGTATTGATGTAGACGAGGCTTAGAATGTGTTTTGAGATATGAAAGTCTAGCGCTCTGTCTTCTTTGTCTACCCTGGAAATGGCATGATGGTATGTATGTACATGTAGAAGACATAAATAAATAAATAAATAAATATTAGGTTTATTGACAGCAACATAGTATGTACAAGATCACACCTGAATAACACTTCTAAAACACATAAATTGCAGACAATACATCAAACACAGAAGCTGTCAAAAGGTCTGGGCTCATCTAATAGCATCCCCTCGGCCAAAATACACCCCACCAATATAAGGCGAACCCAGCCACGGGGACACCAGATGTTTTTCAGCCCACACCCTTAAACACGTAGAAACAGGAATATATACAAAAAAATAAACACAGAAAATAAATATAGTAGATGACAAAAAAGAAAAAAATACATTCAAGAGAGAATACAACGAAAGGTCCGGGCTCATCCCACAAACATTCCCACGGCCGAGATACACCCCACCAATGTAGGGCGAGCCCGACCGCAAGGGCATCAGGGGGCTTCCATCCCACACCCCCGCATATCTAGATTAAAGAATAAATATAATAAAAAAGAAGAAAAAAAAACAAAAACGTATGGCAGAAAACAAAATAAAAAGTAAACCCACATATACCACCTGAGGTTAACTGTCAGCAAGAACGAGAAAAAAAAAAGAAGAGAAAAGCCTCAAAGGAGTCCAAATTTTACATAATGACAAATTGGAAGTGAAATAGTTGAGACAACATTGAAATAGTTAGGCAGTAATACATTGAAATAGATAAGCAGTTTTAAAAGAATTAATGAGGAAATGACGCACAAACATGAGATTAAAGCCACAAGAAAATACAATCTCAAATCGAATTCACGTGAAAGACAGGCTACCTCAGATGGCATGGTTGGTAAGATGCTTGTCTCCCAACCCGGGAGTGGCGGGTTTGATCTTTGTTGAAACCCAGATTTTTATAAAAAGGTAATCCAGTCATGTTTTCACTTAAAGTCTCTTTAATATCTTTCCGATTGGTTGTAAGATATTGTAATTTATTTTTATCAGACACTGTTTATTCCACTTTTTTGTGACGGTATAACCCTGCCGGTTTCAAGGCTTTCACCTCATCTTCAGGGGAGCGCAAACAAGACTAAATTATGTTCGAAATGGTACCGATATACACGCTTGAACGGTTGGGGGCTGAGGGATGAGGGAGGCATGGGACAATTTCGGCCAAGAGCGGATAGATTTTTGGGAAATAACTGTTCAACAGATGTTCGGATCGGTGTACTGACTTAGAAATTTCTAGGGCCTCTACTAATCTGTCCAATTTATTTCCTTTACTACTATACTGATATGTAAGAATTTGGCATCATCGATAGAAAAAGTATGGTTTTCACGGTGACAATGATTAGCCATTTTAGAATAAAGTAGAGGATTTGTTAAGGCGGATTTGTGTTCACGAAATCTCTTTTCAAAAGATCTTCCTGTCTTTCCTATATAGAAATGATCACAGTCAGCACATAAAAGTGTATACACACCGCTGTTGCTAAGTATTCCATTTTTGCCTTTCCCATTAAATAAGAGTTTCCGGAGATTAAAATTAGTGTAAAAAGCTGACTTTATGTGACTTGGAATATTTTTGGTTATTTCATCTCGTATGTTTTTTTATAAATAGGACTTTGCTCCATTTATAGGTATGCTTATAGGTGTCGTTAAATATTATTATTATTAAATATTATAGGTTGTAAGATGTTACCACATGGCAATAAGTTCGCCAGGTGGTACTACGTTATATACAACGAAATTATGTTACAATACAAGCCACTAGGGTCGCAACAAACTGATCACAAAGAAGTCTCGTACATTTTCTCAATGTTTCTCGCGATTTCAGTCTGCAGAGAAGTTAGTTACACAAGTACATATTTATTTAACTGTCAGCGTGTAAATTTACGGCATCAGCTGGATTTCAGATTACAGTGCTTAGTCGTCTGTCGTTTCAACCAGGAGACTGCAGGTTGCAGAGATGGTTTGCGTGAGAGAGACTGGTGTAATTAACAAGTTAGCTACTCCAAGGGGTGGGCGGTAAACTTTATCATTTCATTTTATTGAAGGATGTTTTGGTTTTGTTAGTTATGACTTGCAGTTAAATAAATAACCTGTTTATGTAAACTTTATAAAATAAAGAAATAAACAAATATCGCCAGTCACTCAGGGATATTCCGAGTCTCACCGTGTCTTCTTCCACTTTCTCATATAGACTTCTTGGATTTTCCTCTGCGTATATTTGGGAGTTCCCGATTCGTGACAGTATTTAGCGTACCCTTCTTTCCGCTGTTGTACGTTCCTATACCTTTACCCACTGTTATTAAACAAAGCACCCGATTCGTGACAGTATTTAGCGTACCCTTCTTTCCGCTGTTGTACGTTCCTATACCTTTACCCACTGTTATTAAACAAAGCACCCGATTCGTGACAGTATTTAGCGTACCCTTCTTTCCGCTGTTGTACGTTCCTATACCTTTACCCACTGTTATTAAACAAAGCACCCGATTTGTGACAGTATTTAGCGTACCCTTCTTTCCGCTGTTGTACGTTCCTATACCTTTACCCACTGTTATTAAACAAAGCACCCGATTCGTGACAGTATTTAGCGTACCCTTCTTTCCGCTGTTGTACGTTCCTATACCTTTACGCACTGTTATTAAACAAAGCACCCGATTCGTGACAGTATTTAGCGTACCCTTCTTTCCGCTGTTGTACGTTCCTATACCTTTACCCACTGTTATTAAACAAAGCACCCGATTTGTGACAGTATTTAGCGTACCCTTCTTTCCGCTGTTGTACGTTCCTATACCTTTACCCACTGTTATTAAACAAAGCACCCGATTCGTGACAGTATTTAGCGTACCCTTCTTTCCGCTGTTGTACGTTCCTATACCTTTACGCACTGTTATTAAACAAAGCACCCGATTCGTGACAGTATTTAGCGTACCCTTCTTTCCGCTGTTGTGCGTTCCTATACCTTTACCCACTGTTATTAAACAAAGCACCCGATTTGTGACAGTATTTAGCGTACCCTTCTTTCCGCTGTTGTACGTTCCTATACCTTTACCCACTGTTATTAAACAAAGCACCCGATTTGTGACAGTATTTAGCGTACCCTTCTTTCCGCTGTTGTACGTTCCTATACCTTTACCCACTGTTATTAAACAAAGCACCCGATTCGTGACAGTATTTAGCGTACCCTTCTTTCCGCTGTTGTACGTTCCTATACCTTTACCCACTGTTATTAAACAAAGCACCCGATTTGTGACAGTATTTAGCGTACCCTTCTTTCCGCTGTTGTACGTTCCTATACCTTTACCCACTGTTATTAAACAAAGCACCCGATTCGTGACAGTATTTAGCGTACCCTTCTTTCCGCTGTTGTACGTTCCTATACCTTTACCCACTGTTATTAAACAAAGCACCCGATTTGTGACAGTATTTAGCGTACCCTTCTTTCCGCTGTTGTACGTTCCTATACCTTTACCAACTGTTATTAAACAAAGCACCCGATTCGTGACAGTATTTAGCGTACCCTTCTTTCCGCTGTTGTACGTTCCTATACCTTTACGCACTGTTATTAAACAAAGCACCCGATTCGTGACAGTATTTAGCGTACCCTTCTTTCCGCTGTTGTGCGTTCCTATACCTTTACCCACTGTTATTAAACAAAGCACCCGATTTGTGACAGTATTTAGCGTACCCTTCTTTCCGCTGTTGTACGTTCCTATACCTTTACCCACTGTTATTAAACAAAGCACCCGATTCGTGACAGTATTTAGCGTACCCTTCTTTCCGCTGTTGTACGTTCCTATACCTTTACCCACTGTTATTAAACAAAGCACCCGATTCGTGACAGTATTTAGCGTACCCTTCTTTCCGCTGTTGTACGTTCCTATACCTTTACGCACTGTTATTAAACAAAGCACCCGATTCGTGACAGTATTTAGCGTACCCTTCTTTCCGCTGTTGTGCGTTCCTATACCTTTACCCACTGTTACTAAACAAAGCACCCGAGCGAATCATGTATAATGATTTATTTGTATACAGGACAACATTGTAGGATTATTACCATGTAGTAATTTCTTCATATCAACCAGAAAGATGTTTATGGGGCCTTAAATGAATATCAAACTGAAAACCTTTAAATATATGGGTTCCAGCGGGAATCGGACTTGCAACCTTTGGGTCAGAAGAAAGACGTCTTACCAATTAGGTCACGGAGATCGTCGTGGCCCAGTTGGTAAGACTCTTGTCGTCTGATAACGATACTTCACTAGCGTTAATATAATTTCATTACAATAAATCAGGGATTTATGAAAGTTGAAACGCATATAATTGTTTGTGCAATCTCGCTATCTTATGAACATGGAGATAGGGCATACGCCAAGCGACAGAGATACGAGATCATCAAGTCCTCCATCACTGCACCGCATAATAAATCTTGCCTCGGCGAGTTGTGCAGGAATGGGTAACATTGTGTTATACTGAATATATCGTCGATCCTCGAGGGTCTCTTTAGCTTTGTATAACAAGTTTTTGTTATTTTATTCAGAAGAAAATTTGTAGGGCATTAATCGATTTTCACACATATCATTTATAAATAATACCAAGAAATAAAATGCCAATTACTAATGTTTATCTCATCCACAGTTCCATCATGTCAGCAGGTCATATGGTTCCGTCATCTCTGCAGGTAGAGGGTCTTTCAAATTGAGCGGTTTTTTTTTAATTAAATTTTTTTCAATGCTTGAATAAAACACACAATTTGATTTGATTTCAAAAAACATTTTATTGGTCATTGAAGTATAATGTATGATATTTAAACATAAAAAACAATATCCGCCAAATGTCCACCTCTTGCAGCTCCACAGATGTCCACCCTTTCGTTAAAATTTTCGATGACATTTTGGCATAATTGCGGTTCTCACTCACCAATAACGCGAATAATTTCCTCCTTCAGCTTACGAATTGATCGGGGGTCATTCTTATAGACCTGGTTTTTCACGTAACCCAAAAGAAAATAGTCCAACGGTGTCAGATCACATAATCTTGGTGGCCAATGAACATCACCGTTTCCGGAGATTACAATACATAAAATAATTGAACAATTTGAACGCGTTGTTGAATTGTATACGACTCCATTTTTATAAATGTCATACATTACATTTCTCAAATGTCACAAGATCCAGGCAAGAGCGCGACGTCATCAGTATTTTATCCAAGAATGAAGAAAACCGGTAAATTTGAAAGACCCTTTACTTTGGTTCCGTCTTGCCAGCAGGGCCATTGGTTCCGTTATATCAGCAGATCCTATTGGTTCTGTCATGTCAACAGGTCCTTTGGTTCCGTAATGTCAGCAACGTGTTTTGACTTATGGGAGTGAAACGTGAATATGGAACTAGACTGAAAAAAAAACTGAATAAATATTCTAAAAATGCGTGCACTTCGAATACATGGGGGGATAATGTGTGATAGAATACGGAATGAAAATATTGGAAATGAGTGTGAACTTAAGTCAGTCAAGAGCAAGGTGAAGAAGATTAATCTAAAATGGTTAGGAAACGAGGAACGAATTAATAAAAAAATACTAACATAATCCATTGACAGTGTAAATGTGAGTTGAAGGCGTAGAAACGGAAGACCAAAGTTAGTATAATTGGATCAAGTGTATGGTATTTTGAAAGGCCAAATATATTTAAAACATCATCTTAGGAACTGTATGAGAAGGTGTACAGATGAAGAAAAGGCGAAGATGTGTTGCTTGAGGGAAGTCTTGCGCTCTCTCCTTTCTGCCTATCCCGATAATGAGATGGCGTGATATTTTCGTATTGTTTTATAACATATTTTCGTTATAAACAGTATAACCTGGCGGTCTTATTGTCGTGTGGCAACCTTTTCCAACCAACCAGAAAGGTGTTAAAGCGGCCTTAAGTAAAAACCAGACTGGAATTCTTTTACAAAAAAAGTTTAGGTTCCAACGGAATTTGAACCCGCATCCTTTGGGCTGTGAGACAGGCATCAAACCAACTAGGCCACGGAGGTCATCATTATGTGTGTATGTAAAGTGAGAATTATGAATATTATAATATATTTCATGACGAGATGTATGATTGATATGGAGACGAAAGATGTGTACTTGGATAAAATTGGAATTAGATATCTTTGCCTACCCAGTTAGGGACACGTCGTAATTATTAATAATTTGAACGAAATCAGACACCGGTTCGCAGAATGAAGAGTTGTGGCCCACTGCAATAAAGATATGAAAGTAATTGTCAGTCTGCCAGTCCGCCAGTATGAGTGTGCTTTAAACGTCACTTTGTTATCCTTTGTGTTGTGGGTCGCAGTGGGCGGGGTAGTCAGAATTGAACGAAGTCTACTTTACCGACGGAGTTGCCTATTCTCACTTTTTCTAGCTGGACATCTTGTGGATATATATATTGATAACATCAGTTTGTATTTTTGCTATATCCCTAAGAGACAGAATAAAATGCTCACGCATTCGTGGAAGCCTACGTGTTACAGACATCAACAGTAAGATGGAGGAGAGGTGGATGGATTGAGATGGTATGGGCACGTTGGACGCAGAGCACCCGATCACATTGTGAACCAGGTAATCTCCATGGATCTTCCTCGAATAACAACCAGAGAAAGACCAAAGAATTCGTGGGTGTTGCAAAAAGATAAAATGATGCAGAGGCACGGCCTGGGGGACGTAGTCCGGGACAGAAGAGGAGAGCTGACCCCAACAGTCTTCGCAGACAGTGAGTTGGGACGGAGCCAGGGAAAAGAAGTTTGTATTTTTGTTGTTTCTGCTACAGTTAAAATATATATCCACAAATCCTCCGAAATCTTTCTAATTTCTAATTCAACATAACCATAAAACTTGTATTTTAGGTCATTTTTGAACAAAAAGGGATGAGTAACCCTGCATCAACATGTGAAAGCCCCCAACCATTGAAGTGCGTATATCGGTACCAGTTCGAACAGAATTTAGTCTTGTTTGTGCTCCCCTGAAGATGAGGTGAAAGCCTTGAAACCGGTAGGGTTATACCGTCACAAAAAAGTGGAATAAACAGTGTTTGATAAAAATAAATTACAATGTCTTTAAACCTCCACAACGTTAATGCCTTAACTACAAACAACGTAAACGATTTTTAGCCATGTTTTGATCCAGTGAACGATCGATAACAACTTTTTATCGTTAAGTTTAACGTATGTTTTTTATGTATGAAATTGAACGTAACCGAAATGCACAAAAATGTGCACACCGTGGCAATAGGTTTCTGAAACGCACAAATTTGTGCATACCGTAAACAATGTGTCTTAAAACAGCTACCGTTGAACTAAGAACGTTACTCGACGTATAATACAATTATTCAAAATGGTGACTATTTGTTTAACCACATTCCGAGACTGTATAATTAACAATAATCAATTCCAATTGTCACACGTTTCGTGTTTTGTCCCTTGTCACTATCAGTTAACTCCACTGTGCATTTACGTGTTCATAACTCGACCTGGTCTCAACTTTATCAGACAGGAGATCTCAAACTTTTTAGAGAAGATGTCCATTAAATTAATCGTTGAACCGAGTCATCGTTATAAACAGGACTGATTTAAAAAAAAAATAATACTTGACTTGTTCAAGGGAATGCACTTATTTGCGTAATTTCACTGTTACCAATGATAATAAAATGTTTTAGTTTACTATTACCGTCGGTGGAGAAGTATATTCAAGGGGCTCATGACGACAATGGCATCTCAACCAAAATTATTAAACAATTTATTTCTTAAAATTAATATTTCCGTAAGGATTTAGCGTCTATGATAGAGTGACTCGAGCAGGCGGCAATGTTGATCCAAGTAGGACCGCACGGTGGCTCTAGCAGGTGGCAATGCTGGTTCAGGCAGATCGTTTCTAGATGGGCGGCAATACTAGTACAGGCAAGACGGCAGAGCGACTTTACATGGGCTGCAATGCTGACTTGCGGCAATGTGGGTCCCTGGTGAAGTGAAGACCAGTCCAGTCTTGTAGATATACGGTGAGTTCGCTTCAGCACAGCAATCAGGTGGAGAATCGAATGGATGCTGATCCGCGTCCACCCTTTTTAAAGCGACCACGATGTATTTTTGGACATCGTAAGTAGTCCGCTTACCATCTCAAGCATTTGCCCAACTCATTACTATTATCCTTTTTCCGTTACGGTCGCGACTGGAATCGGCGAATTTTATCCCAACGGGTGACTGGTGGACAGGTGATGCCTATGGGTGCATCATCACTATAACGGAATTGAAACACAATCAACAAATTCGTTTTATATAAAAATTGATATACGAAATATTTTATAATTAGAATTCAAATTAAGATTGGCCCGAAATTGACCCAGATTCATTTTTAAGTGACACGGAAGACAAAACAAAGATTTCTAAAAAAATTAACACGAAATTAGTCAACGCTTATTCACATTTTGAAAATTTTATTCAAACTAATTAAAAACAATTTCAATGTAAAGAGGTGTAAAATTTATTTATTTTATTAATTTATTTATTATTACACATGACAAGAAATATACACAATTTGCGAAAAAAACAACAGGTAATTTGATTTGGACATATGCATCCCACAATATATCGCATACAATCATAAGCATAAAAATTAAAATCAAAATTAAAACAAAAAATACACAGAAACACAAATACAAAAACAACCAAAATTAAAACAACAAGAAGAAACCCACACTCACGAACTCACACAAATCCTTTCCAATCGTCAAATTAATGAATATTTTGTTATTAGCAGCATAGATACGAAAAGAGAAAATATAGAAAACAGCTTACTTTGAATAAATATTTCCACCCAGTTTCTTCTTTCTAATTTATAAATTCTTATATGCAATCTTCTAATTCTTCATTGTGAATATTGTTTAATTCTTTATATGTTTATTGTGTATTTATAAAATACACTCTGAATTTTTCTCAAATATTTTATTATCATTTTTCTTCATGAAACAAGTCATGCACATGTAATTTGTATTTATATCGAAAAAAATAATTCGATGTACGTAATTTTGATTTATGGACAATTTAGGAATGTATCCCTTCCGTAAAGCGAAATATGGGTGAAATCTCCCTGTGGAACTCTTCACTTGGTAAAATTTGGAGGCATTCAGAAGAAAATTGAAAATAAATCTTTGAACTAGGCGTTATTAATAAAAAGGTTTTTTTTTATTTATGTGTTATAAAATAATACTGGCATATTTGTGGAGTATAAAAGTTATGGAGTGTCAATGTATAAAAGGAGGAATAATGAAGACATCAGAAATTAATGCATGGATAAAATGGATGCTTTGAATAAGTTGAAGAGATCTTTAAAATGATTTGGACTTGTGGAGAGAATAAATGATAAAAGAATGACTTAGCGAGTATATCATACAAGTCACAAGTGCAAGGTGTACGTAGGTTACCTTAAAATTAGTTTCGTATTTATCGAAAAGATGTCGTTATGGTAAAATGTACGTTGTTAACTTCATTCCAAACATGCTGCATGTATATTATTGTGTAAGATAATAATTTTGCGTTTTTTGTAGCCTGTAGTTTAAATAAAGTGTTTGATAATTTTTGCTGGCGTTATTTTGAAGAGAATACTAAATAAGTGGTTTTTTTCGTTGTTTGGTTATTTTTTTACTAAGCAAGTGCAAGGTGTGTGTGGAAGAAGATAAACCGAGGGCAACTTGGCTAGATTAAATCAACCAGATTATGAAAGAAGGTAAAGGGAGAAGTGTGAATAATAGAAGATTGCATATGATGAGATGTATGAATGTAGAAGAGACAAAAGTTGTGTACATTGTTTGGAGATAACATTGTTTGGAGGTCTATTATTTTTGTCTACCCCGCAAATGACACTCCGTGATGATATATATGTATGTACTCGCATTATATTTATTTAACATATTGTACAACAGTCTAGCAGTCGCATTGCCAGATAGCAATCTCTTCCACCTAACCATAAAAAAGTAAATAATAAAAAGTTTGTGAGCTAGACATGATCGCGAAAGCTATTATTCAATATTTATTTTGTACAAAATTCATGAACAATGATGACCTTCGTGCCCTAGTTGGTAAGACGCTTGACTCCCAACTCGGAGGCTGCGGGTTCGATTTGCATTGGAACCCAGATTATATTAAAAAGGATTCCAATTTAGTTTTCACTTAAGACATCTATAAAATCTTTCTGGTTGGTTGGAAGAAATTGCTGCATTGTAATCAGCCCGCCAGGTTGTACTGTATACAACAAAAGTATAATGCAATACAAATAACAATCGTTATAAAAGAGTATGGGTAAAAAAGAGGCCATGGATGTTACATAATAAACTGCGATGATATCTTTCTCATTAGCATTATCCGGTTAATGTAGTTTAGCTATGTTCATTAAAATACCGTAAGGATAAAAAAAAATATCCTCACTAGACCAGCAAATTTTTTGCGACCCATATGTTGAGAAGGTCTGACAAATAGCAGTAATTACTAACGGTCATTAGAAATCTTGTAAAGCGCACAATGCCCCGTAAAACCTTTCAAGTGATCATAATTAATAACAGTGTTAATTGATTTTACAACACTTGATTTTGCTTGTTGATTTATTTAAACTTGTTTGCATATATTTAAATCGAACCCAAGTAACATTTAAAGACTAGTAGCGCCGATATCTACTTGTTGATTTCTCGGTTTATACGTTCTGATATGTAATTATTTGTAAACCTTTCGAAATTCAATTTAATATTTAGTTAACATATGCACTAGTGGTTCCTAAAGTGTGCAAACGACTTAAAGGGGCGCCACGGAATTTTCCAATATTTTCAGATATTCCAAGATTTGAGAAAATATGATATTTATTTATTTTTTTATTTCATTTATTATTACACATGACAAGAAATATACATAATTTGCGAAAAAAACAAAAGGTTATTTAACTTAGACATACATTATTTTAATGGATCTGGGTTTGTCGCCTTTTATTTTTCGTATCCCCAGTTAACTAGGCTTTTGCCTGTATCTCACTGAGGATATTTAGCATGGAAAAATAAATCGATACTTCTTTTGATTACACGAAAACAACACCCTGTTGCACGTTCTCATCAACCTGACAAACAGTGTCACTCAATTACAACTGGAAACATCTTGCGGAATCAAACTCTTCACACATCATCCTGAAAGCCCATGTACTCAAAATCCTGTCGCAATAACAACCACGCTCCGATCGACTGTCTAAATGGTTTTCCTACCTTTATCTTTATTGAATTCGGCACGCCATTGTACGTCATGGGAGCCAAATAAGCATATTGCCTTTAGGAAAAATATGTTTTAACTTTAGGGATGGTGAACATTTCATTAGTTGCCATGCGTGTCACGTGTCTCTGCTGAGTCTGCATCTTCCCTTCCTCTCGATGGTAGTCCCAGAGAATGGATTTGAGATGCAAATTGGCTATGTTCTGAACCCGATACTCTCTGAAAAGCTCCGCCGTGGGATACCGGGCAGGAAGTTTATTAATTATTTTCACAATCAATTTTTGGGAAACCTGTAATATGTGCTTTTGGGTTAAGGTGCATCCCCCCCAAACTGATATACCGTAGGAAAGTGCTGACTGACATAAGGCGAAGTATATACTTTTAAGAATATTTTTACTGAGCACATTTCGAATCATACGGAATATGTATCCTAGTTTTCTGATTTTTGCGCTCAAAGTGTTAATATGGACCTCCCAACGAAGGAACTGATCAACATAAACTCCAAGGTACTTTATACTATCAACCCTTTCCAAGGAAACACAACTACAGTCAGCCAAGGGTGAACAAGTGTGCAGTGTTATGTATTTATTTGTAGGTGCTTGATATGAACGACAGATTCGCTTGTCCTACTAATTACTAATTATTTAATTAATTTTATGAATTTAATGTCACAAATAGATAAATACTCGAAGAGGACAGTATCCAAATTCGCTAAGATGATAGTCCACAATAGTATTATGGTGCCAACTTTGATGTGTGGAAGTGAAACATGGACATGGATAAAGATTAAGAAAATAATCCGTAGAAATGCGTTTATTGATAAAAATACATGGAGTGACAATGTATGACAGAATACGGAATGCAGTGATAAGGGATGAATGTGAATTTAAGATCAATGTGTCAACTAAGATGAATAAGTGTACGTTGAGATGGTTTGGGCATGTAGAACGAATGAATTAAGAGACTTACAAAATATATATGCAATGTAAGGCGTTTGAGAGGAAGACCAAGGAAAGTATAGTTGAATCAAGGGAATGATATTCTGAAACAAGGAAACTTAAAAAGTCTTAGAAATTCTAGAAGTTGTATGGGAAGGGGTATGGGTGAGGAAGAGTGTAAAGAGTGTAAAGATGTCTAGATCTAACTAACATTACCACACCAACATAAATAGTATTGTTAACACTTGCCTTACTGTGCTAAAAAAATCCACCAACCACGGTGCTGGACGCTAAGCGTCCAGTAAAATATGTATATTTTAAATAAAAATTATGCAAAGTCTGCTAGGCTATTTTTTGTAATTAGCTAAAAAAAAACATTTTATTGTGTATTAAAATATCGAATAATCAAATAAAATATAAATCCTGGTCACTCGCTATCCATCACAGGGAGGCAAGTGTTAAATATGTTCTTACTTTGGGCGCTGTAGAAAAATCCTGAACCACTAATGTTGCTTGGATAAAAAAAGTATTTACAAATGCCGACATCTATTTGACTTCAGACCACTTTGCTAAGAGTATATTAATTCCCTGCAGCATTATCCGAGTCGTCGTTGGTGGGCCTCGTAGTCGACAATACCCTCGCCATTCCGTTAATTTAGTTGGAAAGCGAAACTGTATCGTGGAGTTTTTGTTTCTCCTCCTTTTTGAAATGAGTAAGCCGTTGCACACCAGCAAACTCACCAACCATACCGCTGTACTGAATCTGATGTACACCTGAAGTCAGATAACCGGAGCACACTGTCATGTTTTTTTTGTTGTTTATAGTTTAGGCATTAACGTTGTGGAGGTTTAAAGACATTGTAATTTATTTTTATCAAACACTGTTTATTCCACTTTTTTTTGTGACGGTATAACCCTACCGGTTTCAAGGCTTTCACCTAATCTTCAGGGGAGCACAAACAAGACTAAATGCTGTTCGAACTGGTACCGATATACACGCTTCAGAGGTTGGGGTCTAAGGGGTGAGGGAGGCATGGGACGATTTCGGCCAAGAGCGGAGAGATTTTTGGGATATAACTGTTCGGATCGATGGCATGTTTTTGACGAGTATTATGACCGACGAAGTCATAGGTTACCTTATACCCCCGAATACTAGGCCGAAAAAGTGGCATTAACATTCGAGGGGAGTAGTACAGCGCGGGGCTCGAACTGGCGACCTTCCGCACTGAAGTCCACTGCGTTACAGCGCGGCCATGCACCTCTAATATAATGTTATACGAGTAAGCGAAACATGAAAGTATCAGAGACCTCGTTTTGAATTCCGTCACGAAAAATCTTTTGTAGCTTTTTTCAGTGGTTTGAATTAGAAAAAACCTTTGAAAAAATAAGTTGACAATCACAAATTGAAAAAAAAATTATGACATACGTCATTTGTTGTGCTGTTCGACTTGTACAGTTTTATCCTATTGTATAACACTGCTTACTTGGCAATGTTTCATTCTAACATAACATATACTCGTATGTGTTATTTATAGTTAAGGCATTAACGTTGTGGAGGTTTAAAGACATTGTAATTTATTTTTATCAAACACTGTTTATTCCACTTTTTGTAACGGTATAACCCTACCGGTTTCAAGCACAAACAATACTAAATGCTCCGAACATCGATTCGAACATCTGTTGAACAGTTATATCCCAAAAATCTCTCCGCTCTTGGCCGAAATCGTCCCATGCCTCCCTCACCCCTCAGCCCCCAACCGTTGAATCCTGTATATCGGTACCAGTTCGAACATAATTTAGTCTTGTTTGTGCTCCCCTGAAGATGAGGTGAAAGCCTTGAAACCGGTAGGGTTATACCGTCACAAAAAAGTGGAATAAACAGTGTTTGATAAAAATAAATTACAATAACATATACGAGTATGTTGTTTTTTAATATTTGTATCTAATAGGTCATTTGAATGTTGAAATAAAATTTAAAAAAAAAAAAATCTCCAAAAAGATTGATAGTTTTCTACTTGTCCTATATAGTCTATAGTATCGATTCTACTTGTCCTATATAGTCTATAGTATAGATTCTACTTGTCCTATATAGTCTATAGTATAGATTCTAGACCCATCTATCACTCCGATTGATTCCCTCCATCACGTTCTCCACAAGCACCTGCAGTCCATACGGATTGGCCGTCAAGTGTGATTGAGATGTCCTCTTAGTGACAATGGCTAGTCTGCTTTCCTACCTTGACTTATGCCAATGATTCTACAACTGTGGTGTGTGCTCATCAGAAAATTCGTTTGATAATTTTAAATAACAAAATTAAACTTTGTAAAAATCCAGTTTATAAAATGGAAGAGTGCAACACTTGTCATTGTAATTTATATATATTTGATACATCATCGTTTAACAAATTTACTAGTTGTCAATGTCGTCAAGACTTAAGTTTTTCTTAAACCAAAATGACAAAAAATCATAAGTTACAAAATGACAAAAAATCATAACTTACAAAATGACAAAAAATCATAACTTACAAAATGACAAAAAATCATAACTTACAAAATAACAAAAAAAATCATGACTTACAAAATGACAAAAAATCATAACTTACAAAATGACAAAAAATCATAACTTACATAATAATAAAAAATCATAACTTGCAAAAGACAAAAAATCATAACTTACAAAATGACAAAAAAAATCATAACTTAATACTACAAAATCTTCAATTTTTAGTAACGAAACGCCAAAAGTATAAAAGAAGCCAAGAACAACTGGATTTTTCGTTGTCAATATTCTTTTATCCACATCTCTCGCTTTTCCTTCTTTAAAAAATTGGTCTATTTTGTCCCGATTTTTTTAGTCTACCTCTTCTATTCACACCCTCACTTCTGATGTGTAAGCTCGTTTAGTCTTCTTTTTCTCCACTTGTCCAAACTATATTAAATATCCTTTCTTCATTGATTAAATTCTGATTTCTTTATTCCGACTTATTTCATACATTGACATTTCACAACTTAGTCTTAGTGCACGTATATCCCCATCATTTATCTTAAATTAATCATTTATTCTGCAAAGTCTAAATTTCATTTCCATACGTCAAGGTGGGCACAAGCATAATATATAGTAGAGTGTTCCTGTAAAAGGTACCCCCCTTTGCACCGTGCTATTTAAATTAACTTTCTGCAGCAATTTGTCATATCTTGTATTCGTGAGGAGTTTAGGGATTATCATTTATTTCCAGCAAGATTGTGCCAACCTCCCCACTGTCATCGTGATGTGTGAACCTATCTTGATGAAAACTTGCCGTATACGAGATGGATTGAACAAAGAGGTTACATTAAATATCCCCCGAGCTCCCTAGACCTCATGCCAATAGACTTTTTTATGGGGACTCGTCAATGATAAAATTTCTAACACAAAACGGGCAACAGCAAATGAATCGAGAGCAGCCATTGAAACAGGATGCGCCCAAATACTAAAACAAATTATTCTTGGTGTTAGCGATTCCATTTGATCAGAAATGTATGAACCAGAACGGCCATCAATTATTTTATATAGGTTATTTTATATAGCGCCGTTTAGAGAGCAAACTTTCGTCAAAAGCATTCGAACAAGAGACAAGCCCACGCTTTTTATTAAACAAATGTTATCTGCTATAGAGCAGCGCCCGAGCGATATTCCTCTATTACGCCTTTAACTTAGATTTGCACAGTATATTTGCCCTGTTCGTCTTTCTTCATTCATTCGTTCCACGTGCCCAAACCGTCTCTGAGTGTTCTTCTTCAACTTATTCTACACATCAGCTTATGGAAATTTTTATCAATGAATTATTACATAACTTAAAATATATACTGAAATATTAAAACTGTAGAATGTTTCACCGTACGCATTATAATTGAGAAGTGAAAAATTATGTAAATATTAATTCTTATATAAAAATGGTACATGTGTGTCTAGTTCATAGAATCTCCATAGTCTAGTTGATAAAACGCTTGACTTTCACCCGGGGGTTTTGTGTTCGATTCCCGGCGATACCCAGAAAAACAAAGAGGTGTCTGATAGAAACAGTTTGTCAGGAAGTTTTACTAACACGCGCTGAACATCCTGGTATGTAAGACACGTGTCTCTCAACCCGGAGGTTACGGGTTCAAATCCCACTGAATCCAGTTTTTTTTAATAAAGATTCCAGTGTTATTTTCACTTAAAGCCACATTAACATATTTGTAGTTGGTTGGAGGAGATTTCAACATGGAAATAAGCCCGTCAGGTTGTATATTGTACAACGAAAGTCAAATACAATAAAATACAATACGTATGCGAGTGTTTTTGACCTCGTCACTCGCATCGTGTCTACTTAAATTGTTCTAAATTCGGAGACTCAGTTAATGTGGGCTTAGACAATTATGTCTTCCGGCCACGCTCATTAGTGTGAAAAACCATCAATTTAAATGTATTGAAAAGTACCATATGAATGAATGAATGAAGTAGGTTAAAATAAGTTTAAACAAAGCACACAAAACTCCGTATTTCTAACACCTTCAATCGAGGCTCTCTCCAGGCAAACTGAATAATAAAATTCGTCATATTAAATTAACTAGAATGAATGCAAACATTTAACTGGTGTGACACGATTGGGAACCAGTTTAATTGACACACATTATTTATGTTTATAAATATCCTTTTTACGAGACGTTTCGGATCTGATTCGCGTCACGTCTTCAGGTCAGCGCTATCGACGGAAATCACCCTGGGGGTATTCAAATTAACCACAATTTATATGACGGCCGTGTGCTTTAATCGCATGTCGTTTAGTTGATTCTTCAGAAATATATTTTTGCCGGCTATTTATCGAAATTCCTTTTAGAATAATTGTGTTGAAATTTTCGTTTTAATTTATTATCATATTGTCACTTATGTATGTTACCAAGCGTTGCGTTTATACACATACATGCCAACGCACCATTTCCCTGTTGGGGTAGGCAGAGAAAACAGAGCGCTAGATTTTCCTATCACGACGCAAATCCTTAAACTCCTCTATATTCATACACAATATTTCTCTGATCTTGTACGTTTCTTTCTTTCAGATTATCATTCACTTGATCCAATCATACTTTGTTGATATTCCTTTTACACACCTTCCACTTACATTTGCATTTTATACCTATTTAGTAAATCTTTCTTTATACATTCGTTCCACATGTCTTAACCATCTCAGCGTGATTTTCTTCATCTTACTTAATACATCACTGTAGTCTAGTTGATGAAACGCTTGATTTTCACCCGGGAGGTTTTACGTTCGATTCCCAGTGATACCAAAAAAAACCAGAACTGTATTCTGTCATGCATTGCCACGTTATTTATTTTTCTTAATACACGCATTTTTAAGGCGATTTGTTCGGCTTTTGTCAGTCTTTGTTAACGTCCACGTTTTACTTCTATATATTAAAGTTGGCACCAAAATACTTTTATGGACTATTTTGTTAACAGATTTTGATACTGTCTGGTTCGAGTATATGTCTTAGAGTTCCGTCGATTTTTTTCCTATTGCTACTCGCTCAAATCGCTACACACATTGCGTATGTGTGGAAAAACTATACATGCCGATATTAAAAAAAACAGATGCGTGAGACTCTCGCACGGTAGAAGTGAAACTTCTTAGCTCCTACGAAAAGTGGATTTTATGTATTGCTTTTTTTCCATTTGTTAAAGATTTTTTTTTAGGATTAGGAAATGGTTATGTGGAATTTAAATCAAGAAAATCTCTTAGTTAAATAAAAAAAAATAGATTTTGAATAAAAATAATTTTAATAATAAATAATAATTTTAATAATAATATAATACACTTAATAATATTAATTATTATTAATAATAAATAAATATTAATATTTAAATAATTAACAATAATTTATTAATAAATAAAATATTTAATAATACAGCGGGGTAAATATTTAATAATACAGTATTAGCTGGGACGACCAAGGTCTGAGTGAATGTGTTGGAATACAAGTAGCCTGAACGAGTGGACTTGTTCTTGCTAAATAATTAGTGTAAGAATTGTTATCTAGTTATAAGTAGTATGTATGTGTTAATTATTTCTAAGATCTCATATACTCGTATTAAGATTGAATAAATAAAATAAAATGATATGTAGTCAAATAAGATTAAGTAAGTGCATAAATTATAACATATAATTAAGATTAGTTAAGTAATGAATTTGTATATAGGTATAGCCTTGACAAATGTTTGTACAATAATTTACTTTGTTTAATAAAAAATAAAAAAATAATAATACTGCGTTTCACTTTTCGTGACGTTCAGGCCACTTTGCCCTACCGTGCCTATAGAAGTTTCACTTAAAAAATAATGCTTATTGGAAAAAAATATAGTGCTTAAGATGAATAAAGTAGCATTTAGGACACTTACAAAGAATTAATCATAATTACAATTATTTCACTGTAATTATACCTTTAATTATTATTTCATTTTTTACCATAAAATGTTGATTTAAATCATTTAAATAAAATATATTAAAAAATATATATTTTATTGCGCATCAATACGAAACACGAGATGTTATACAGTTTTTCTTTTATTTTAATAATGTTACCTATAATACAAAGGTATTTAGGTAACATTATTAAATAAAAGGTACACTTGCCTTACTGTGCTAAACAATTCCGCCAGCAACGATGCTGGACGCTAAGCGTCCAGTAAAAATGTATGTTTTAAATTAAAATTATGCAAAATCTGCTAGGTTATTTTTTGTAATTAGCTATAAAAATCATTTTAGTATGTATTAAAACGACAAATAATAAAATAAAATATAAGTCCTGGTCACTCACTATCCATCACAGGGTGGCAAGTGTTAATTAACGCTGCCTAAAAAGATGGAACACGAGAACAAGGTCCTCGGCCTGGAAATCAATAGGTCAAAAACTAAGTTATTGACAATAGACCGCAGTAAGAAACTGTCACCATATACTGTGAATCATGGTCTGGAAGTGGTTTCTTACTTTATTTACTTGGGCTCCAATATTACCAACAGTGAAAGGAGAACTTGGTCAAAATCAAGCTGAAAAAAGAAAGGAAAGTATTATAGAATTATATTAATCAAGACGTAAATGTGCCTAGTTAAATCTCTCTTCTTCGCAATATTCCTTTTTTGGCGCGGATATTTGTACCCTGAGAGCAAGCGCAAAACGAAGAATAGATCCATTTAAAATGTGGTGCAATAGAAGGGTGTTACCAATTCCATGGAGAGTAAGGCGAACTAACGCCTCCATTCTCGAAGAATCACTTACAGATTGTCGACAATATGCCTTCGACGAGTCCTTCGATTCTTTGGGCACATTGCTCGTGACCAAGGAGACAGTTTGGAGATGCTTGTAAGTTACTGGAGCCGTGGAAGGACGACGAACAAGAGGACGAATCCCAATGCGTTGGACTGACCAAGTGAGAGATGCAACTGAACTACCCTTAATAACTACCCTTTGAGCAGCGGAGTGCAGGGATGGATGGAGAAGAGTCGTCAGAGCCTATCATGGGAGTCAAGATAGTCAGTATGAGCTGTACAACAGAGTAATGATAATACAAAAAATTGACAAAGGCTATACCTATGTATGTTATAACTTAAGATACAAGAAATTTATCTTAATGAAATATTTTAACTATGTTATGTATAATATAAGCTAACTTAATTATAATTTTCTACATTTATTTTTAATAATTTTAATTTCTTAATTAAACTTATTCGTATTAATTTATAACTGGATAACAAATCTTAACTTGAAAACAATTCTTAACTATATAACAATTTTTAACTAGATAACAATTCTTAGATAGATAACAATTATAACAACTCATGATAACTAAATATCAATTCTTATAACTAATGATAACTAGATATAAATTCTTACAATTAATGATAACTAGATAGAAATTCTTACGACTAATGATAACTGATTAGCGATACGCTCAAACAGAGATTGTCTATTGGCCTTTTCAGTTGACCGCTCCTCTTTTTTTACTGTCCATGCAGTGAGACTCTGGAATCAGCTACAAACCAATATAAGATTCGCTCCGTCTTTGGCATGTTTTAAAAAGCGACTGAAAAAACTCTTAATTTCTAGTCAGTAAAATCACGTGTTTCATTCCTGATTTTTCTTTTCCTTTTCTCTCCACCATCCTTTCCTTTCCTTTTGATTGATGATATCTCACTTTATATGAAAAAGAATGTTCGGGTGATTGTCCGTTTTTGTGGAGTTCATGGGTCACATACTCACGTATGTGTTTATGGATTTCGTAGGGATGGATAGTCATTTGAATGATTTATGCGACCACATAACTTGCTTCATTTACTTTTGTCTGGTTGGTTGGTTGGAAGGGATTGCCGCCTGGCAACAAGCCCGCCAGATTGTATTTGGGAAAAAAGTGTTAAATACAATAACTAGATAGCAATTCTTACAACTTATGATAACTAAATATCAATTCTTACAATTAATGATAACTAGAAAGCAATTTTTACAACTAATGATAACTAGATATCAATTCTTACAACTAATTGTGTTATTTATATATTTTTATACACATGTACATGTCCACTCGTTCAGGCTACTTGTATTTCATCACATTCACTCGATGTTACGAAGTATTTCGTTTGATGCGATTGTGTTCAGCCTGTATCAAGTATAAAAAAAATTAAACGCTAATGTTCGTGAAAAAACTACTAGATATCAATTCTTACAACTAATTGTGTTATTTATTTATTTTTATACACATGTACATGTCCACTCGTTCAGGCTACTTGTATTTCATCACATTCACTCGATGTTACGAAGTATTTCGTTTGATGCAATTGTGTTTAGCCTGTATCAAGTATAAAAAAAATTAAACGCGAATGTTCGTGAAAAAACAATGTGTGGTATAAAACACGACACATCCATAATGTTTGCATATCTCTTTCAAAACATTCGGCGGAAGACGATTCTCATTAAGCTGCACTTCATCCATTCTACTTGTCCCGCCCACGAGTTAATAGTTTCTCTTAACAATATTCGGCAGGATGTCTGTCACCTGTAATATATTTTTTGTCTCAGACGTGTACTTAGGATGCCGTTCGTAATGAATACGTATTGTCGCCAATATTTTAATCAAACTGTCACCGCCTGATTGACTGCCCATTCGTATGCGTGCGCCACGTCACCAAAATAAATCATAAATGTGTCAAAAATACTTTGGCCATGTTTTGCAAACAATGGAGATATTAATATGTTAATTTCGCAAGGATCAAATATATGCTTTGTACACGAGTATTTTTTCATGTGCAAATTCTATTATTATTTAAGGAACTTGATGAGAAGATGTCTGAATGTGGAGGAGGTGAGAAATATTGATTGGCAAGTTGCAATAAGAAACAAAATCAATGCCGTACTAAATACGTACAACATCTCTGTCAAATAATTACGATTATTATAATAAAAAGACAATTTACACATTGCCTTTTAGAGAGCAAACTTACCTCAAGGGCGCTTTGACTCAGGATTCGAACCCACTATTATGGACAGATTTAAAATATTACAAAATAAATAATATACTAACAAAAGTTGAGTATAGGGATATGAAGGTAGTGGCTGCGGTCATTATTGCGAGGATTGACACCGTCTTACCAACTAGGCAACGAAGGTCGTACTTTATCGCATCTGTATAAGAATAAAAAGCTGTTAGCTCTCTCTCTCCGTGGTTGCAGTCCTAAGACTGGTTTGCAGCAATTTCAACTCTTCTCCTCCATTCCTCCCTGTCCTGTGCGGCTCTTTTTAAATCTGTATATGTTGAGCAGCGCACGTCCACCAACAGGTCCTCCAGGTACTCTCGGCGTGGGCGTCCCCTAGAGTTTGTCCCCTCGGTCATACCCTCCATTATGGCATGCAAGAGGCCCTCTTGTCGTATTATATGATCGATCCATCTTGCACGCCTTTCAGACAGGATCCTGAGCAGGTGCCTTCCTCCTTCGATTCGTTGGAGAACCTCTTCATTTGTGATGCGGTCTCTCCAGGAAATTCCTAATAGTCTTCTATAGGACCACATCTCAAAAGCCTCTAGTCTCCGTCTATCTCTTTCGGATAGGCACCATGTCTCGCAGCCGTACATCAAGATACTCCATACATAGGTCTTGATTAGGAGTATTCTCAGTTTTAAGTCTATAATATTTGATTCTATTATTTTAGACCTTTTATTAAATGCAAGTCTAGCCTGATGTATACGGCTGTCGACCTCGCTCGCTGTTAGCTATGGCCATCAAATTATTAACATCACAGCATCTGCATGTTTAGAAAAATGTATAATATTTGGTAACTGATGACGATGATTCATGTATATACGCATATACATACATATTTATTAGTTAAGTGTAAGGATAGGAAAGTAGTGACTGCGGACATTAGATATGGTACTTCTTCGCAACTGCATATGTTCAGAAAAATATATTTGATAAGAAAATCATATCAAGGGAAGACGAACTACTAATGAACCTTTGTAGATCTTCCGATATGTCATAATTAGACATTCGACTTTAGGTGTAGTGTTCATTTAACATCATAACGTGTTCAATGCATTGTGATAAAAAATAAAGTGAAATAAAAACAAAATGATAGTCTTTTAATTTTATGTTATATTTTAAAAGTTTGAGAATCAACGATATTCATAATAGAGTGTATAGATGCAGACTGATGAACACATAATGCAGATTGCAAGTGCATCTCTCTATATGTGTGCAGTGCGATGCATCCTGGCTAATGGGATATGCAGCCGATAATATGGTGAATTATGCATCGCCTCTCCCTTGCTCCATCAACAAAACGCATTGTGTTGAGAATTATTCAATTATACAGCGAATGTCAAACTGTCAAATTAATATGCAATTTATTTTCAATGTTTTTGTGAATTTCGATTTTATACGGATTTCTACTCGAATCGAATCGAAAGGTATCAAAATCTGCTAAGATGATTAAAATCCCTAAAATAACTTTGGTGCTATACGGAAGGGAAATGTGGACGTAGAAATGACTGAGAGAAACCGAATAAATGCTATAGAAATATGTTTTTTTGATGAATTTGAAATGTGCTTTGAAACGGTTTGAGCATATTGAATAAATTAATGAAGAAATACTAACAAACGAATGTATAGTGCAAATGTCAGTGGAGGACATAAAAGAGGAATACTGAGGAAAGCGTGTTAAGTAAGATGAAGAAGAGCATGCAGATATGGTTTTGGCATGTACAATGAATGCATGAAGAAATAATAACTTAACAAATATATAGTGCAAATGTAAATGGAAGACGTGAGAGAGGAAGACCAAGGAAAGTATGGTTGGATCTAATGATCGATATTCTGAAAAAAAAGGAAACGTAGAAAGTCAGAGAAATGTGTGAGAGAAGGTACGTGGATGTGGAAAAAGCTTAGAATGTTTGTCGAGATAGGAAAGTTTGGCGATGTGTCATCTCTGCCTACAATGATATGTTTGTTATATTTTGTAATTTGTTTTATCAAACACTGTTTATTCCACTCCCAAAAAGTGGAATTAATGTTAATGCCTTAACTACATATAAATAATAGGTTATATTTGTTATGGCCGTCATATTGTTAAGCTGTCAAAACCGTACAAATGTCAGTGATCTGAAACTTTATATTATTGTTAAAATGTTTCTGGAAAAATATCTACTTATTTTTTTTTATTTGTTTATTTTCCTGGTTAAATATTTAATTTTTCTTTCTTATATTGTGTTATTCTTAGAACTGATCCTTGCATAGAATGAAATTGCCTTATTAAAAAAGCAGTTTTAAAAATGTGGAATTATGTTCGTATGCGGAATGAAGACAGAAGAAATGAATGCATAATTAAAATGGATGTTTTAAGAAAGATGAACAAAAAAGTTTACAGATTGTTTGGACATATGGAGAGAATGAATGGTAAAATAATAACTAAGCGAGTATATAAGTCAATAGTGCAATGTTTGCGCGGGGAAAGCAGTCCGAGAAAAACGTGGCTGGACCAAATGGACCAAAGAAATTTTGAAAAAAGGTAAAGTGAGAAGTATGTATTGTATAATAGAAGATTGTACATGACACTGTTGTGTCGTAAACAATAAATAAATAATAAGTTGCCTTGAAATTAGTTACATATTTATCGAATAGATGTCATTAGGAAAAAAATCGTTGCTTACTTCATTCCAAACGTGCTGTATATATATTATAATATAATTTTAGTAATTTAGCGTATTGTATAGCCTATACTAGTTAAAGCAAATTATAGTTTAACTTACTCTAGGCAACTAGAAACTGCTGAAATGCGCATGCTAAGATGGTCAGCTGGTGTGTCCCTAAGAGATAAAATAAAAAGCTCACGAATTCGTGGAAGCCTAGGTGTTACAGACATCAACAGCAAGATGGAGGAGAGGTGATTGAGATGGTATGGGCACGTTGGACGCAGAGCACCCGATCACATTGTGAACCAGGCAATCTCCATGGATCTTCCTCGAAAAACAACCAGAGGAAGACCAAAGAATTTATGGGTGTTGCAAAAAGATAACCTGATGCAGAGGCACGGCCTGGGGGACGTAGTCCAGGACAGAAGAGCATACAACCTGAGGACGAGGAGAGCTGACCCCAACAGTCTTCGCAGACAATGAGTTGGGATGGAGCCAGGGAGAAGATTTGAGTTTTTTTTGACGTTATTTTAAAGATGTCACTAATTAAGTCATTTTTTCGGTGCTTGATATCTTTTTACTAAGCGAGTATACAAGTCAGAAGTGTGAAGTGTGCGTGGAAAAGGTAGATCGAGGAAAACATGGCTGGATCAAATGGACCATATTTTAAAAGAAAGTTAAGTGAAAACTGTGAATATTAGAAAATTTTACATGATGATTATTATGACGATAATTATGAATGTGTAGGTAGCGAAAGTTGTATGCTAGGATGGAAAAGTTTGGAGCTCTGTTATATCTACCTATCCCGCAAGAGACACAGTGTTATGATATATTTATATGTATATATGTTTGTATGTACGTGTTTCATTCCTGATTTTTCTTTTCCTTTCCTCTCCACCATCCCTTAATTTTCTTTTGATTGATGATTTCTAACTTTATATGAAAAAGAATGTTCGGGTGATTGTCCGTCTTTGTGGGGTTCATGGGCATATGCTCACGTATATGTTTATGGATTTCATGGGGATGGATAGTCATTTGAATGATTTATGCGACCACGTAACTTGTTTCATTTACTTTTGTCTTCTTTTATCTGGATGAGATTGCCACCTGGCAATAACCCCGCCAGATTGTATTTGCAATAAAAGTGTTAAATAAATAAATATGTTTATAGATTTTATTCAAAACCGAAATGCGACTAATGAATAACAAGTATTATAGAGTTTGTTTTAAACCGAGATGCGACTTATGAATAACAAGTATTATAGCGTTTGTTTAAAACCGAGATGCGACTAATGAATAACAAGTATTATAGAGTTTGTATTAAAACAAGATGCGACGAATGAATAACATGTATTATAGAGTTTGTTTTTTAACCGAGATACGACTAATGAATAACTTTGCAATTGAAAATTTATACTTATAATAAAATATTTTAATCGATTTTTTTCTTTTTTTTCAGGTATGTTGAACTTTTTAAATTCTACAATGAACGAACCTAAAACAAGAATTGAGGTATGCTTTTTATAGATAATAAAATAAAATTTCTACTGAAACGTTTTATTCTAAGTGCACGCATTTCTACACTATTTATTTGATTATTTTCAGATTTTTTCCACGAATAAGTTTTACTGTGTTCATATAACATAATTGCTTCTGTACATAGTTGATTGTTTGAACTAAGATTTATATTTAAAGCTTGTAAGATAAATTTTATTTTAAACAGTTATACTAGCTTTGTAATTTACATAAGTAAAGAAATAAATAAAAAAAACAGTATATTTGGATATTTTTATGTATAGGATGCCTCAAAAAAATGTATACACACTTTTACACCGTGTCGTTCACCTGAACTTGCTGCAGGAAATTGTCGTACTTTGCATTCGCGAGGAGTTTAGGAAAGAGGAGAACTTTTATTTCCAGCAAAATGGTGCACTTCCCTTCTACCATCTTGATGTGAGGGTCTTTCTTGATAAACATTTGCTGAATGCAGAGGTAGTATTGAATCCCGTTCTCTCCAAATATCGCAAGCCAATGAACTTTTTTATGGCAACTCGTCAAAGATAAAGTTTTTGACATAAAATCGGCAACAGTCAATGAATTGAGAGCAGCCATTGAAAGAGAATGCGCCCAAATACCGAAAAAAAATATTCGTAATGTTAGCGATTTCATATTATCAACAGTATATGGACCAAAACCGCCATCAATTTGAGCACTGGCGATAACTAAAAAATAACAGATGCGTGAGACTCTCGCGCGGTAGAAGTGAAACTTCTTAGCTTTTAGGAAAAATTGATTTTATGCATTGCTTTTTTCCCATTTGTTAACGATTTTTATTATTTAAAAAAAATGAATTCTAATATAATACGCAAGCGTTTATTGGTTGACTTATGCTACGTATACACAGTACATACGGCGCATGCGCGTAGCGTGTCTATAATGTATTATGGATTTAAATTAAAAATTAATTTAAATCAAAAATAATTCAATAATTTATTTAATTTTAATTTTTTTTTTTTTTTTAAATTTGAATGTATTATTTAATTTTAATTATTATTTTTTTTTAAATTTATTTATTTTTAATTTATTTCATTTTTGTTTAATTTTTATTTACTTTATTTTATTTATTTTAATTTAATTTTTATTTAATTTTATTTTATTTAACTTTATTTAATTTTAATTTCATTCCTTCACTCAAAATAGATGATGCGTTTCACTTTTCGTGACGTTCAGGCCAATTTGCCCTACCGCGAATAGAAGTTTCACTTCAATAAATCTAAATCTGCCTTTTTGAATTTAGAATTTAAATCTTAGAAATATTTAAATACTGAATTTATAATCATTTAAATTGTGTTTACTTTATTCTGTATGTGCTCATAATTTTAATAAAAAAATACTTACAATCATTTTTAATGGTTCATGGTAGTTAATTCATAACCACTAATTGCAGTCTTCGAAGTTAAAACTCGCCCATTAAAATATGGAGGCGTTGGACGGATGAGTCGATTATGTGGTGTCTCTAATACAATTGGTAATTGTTGATGCTGTCAATGTTTATTGTTAATGTCTCCCTCATTAACAATTTAGTGTCGGAGAGTGTGGCTTGATTAAGTAATTTGGAGATGAATTTAGGGCTCTGTATTAAGTGAGCATATGGTCATCTAGCATGAATACGGAACCTTTTTTTGCTCTCAGAAAACCTGAAACCTGGAGCCTTGGCCTAGTTGGAGAGCCTTAAATAGAGCCCGAGTATGGGTAGTCGACTAGATGCAAAGTGAATATACAAATGTGTTTTTTTTAAACGAAAGTAGTATTGAATATGAGGGAGGCCCCGAATACTAGGCGAGGGAGGGAGTATAGCGCGAGGTTCGAACCGGTTACCTTCCGCACGGAAGAAGAATAGTTTTATATACAGTGGAATGCGTACTAGAGGAAGAAGACCAAAGAAAGTATGGTTGGAACAATTGAATAATATTTTGAAACAATGAAACTTTATAAGTAAAATAATTCGTTGTCTTCATCTTCTTCTTCCTCTTCTTTTAGGCCTGTTGGCATGTTATGGTCCTGCATCATTGTTTCCTTCTTGTGACGTCGACTGCCAACTGTCTTTCCATCTTTTGGGAGGTCATCCTGGAGGTCTGCTTGCTTGGGGGATACTGTGCCTGACCATTCTTACAGGTCTTGGTTCCGCCATTCTGGATACGTGTTCGTTCCAAAATCTTTTTCTCTGTCGTCCCCATCTGACAATATCTTCAACTTCGCACATCCTTCAGATTTACAAAATCATTGTAATTGTATGAAAAGGCATATGGATGTAAACGAGGCTTAGAATATGATTCAAGATATGGCGCTCTCTTTACTCCGTCCGTCAATGAGATGGTTTAATGGAATGTATGTATTTAATTAACAAAACGGCACGCGTACCAAATATGGTATACCCCTGTGTTATTATATTGTCACATTGGTCGACCAACATTGGATTTATGATACCAGCAGATCCAAACACAAAATCATTGGTCACACCAATTATGTGGACGGTCAATTAAGATTCACACTATAACACTACCAATTTTGCACGCTATCTGTATCTTAATTTTAAATTCTATCTTAATTATTATATCGCACTGAATTGGGGGAATTTTAAGTGTAAGTTTTATAGCTTTCTATTTATTTTATGTGGCGAATAAAAGATTTTATTGAAGTGGTTTTTATGGGAACAATGGGTATTTTGTAATTTTTTTTTCAGTTATTTTATTTTAATATACAGTTTTGTACATTTATTTTAATGATAATAATTACAGCACAATTTCCTCTTTTTTCGTTGACAGTCTAAGATGGTATTTGAGGGTTATTTTTTTAAATTTTTATTGATGACAAATGAAGTGTAGGATACTGTATTATCGACTTTGAACGTTTTAGACGCCATCTATGGGAGTGCTGGTGGATAGCACTTTCTCATGGCGAGATCGGGTAGGTGAGGTGGGTTGAGGGATCTTCTTCGGCCTTCATTCCCTTGAGGTGTTGCAAGGATTCCTTCCAACCAGAACCAGAGTTATGCTCGTGCAGTCTCTGCTCTTTCGGATTCTGGACTGTGCGGACGTGTGTTGCTTGGATGTTACAGAGGAGCGGCTGGACAGATTGCAGCGTCTTCAAAGTGTGTGCCTAAGATTCATTTTCAACCTACGTAAGTACGATCATATAACTTCATACCAGAGGGCATTGAGCTGGTTGAATGTTTGAAGTAGACGCCAAGTTCACATACTGTCTCTATTGTATAATATCCTTGACTGTCCCGCCGCCCCCTTTTATCTCGCCGAGAGTTTTCGGCGTCTTTCCAGTCGTGGATTGGCGCTGCGCTCAAGCAGAGATTGTTTGTTGGCCTTTCCAGTTCGCCGCTCCTCTCTCTTTACGTCCTGAGACTCTGGAATCAGTTACAAACCAATATAAGATTCGCTCCGTCCTTGGCATGCTTTAAAAAGCGACTGAAAAACCTCTTAATTTCTAGTCAGTAAAATAACGTGTTTAATTCCTGATTTTTCTTTTCCTTTCCTTTCGATTGATGATATCTCACTTTACATGAAAAAGAATGTTCGGGTGATTGTTAGTCTTTGTGGGGTTCGTGGGCATCTTCTCACGTATATGTTTATGGATTTCATGGGAATGGATAGTCATTTGAATGACTTATGCAACCACGTAACTTGTTTCATTTACTTTTTTCTGGTTGGTTGGCTGGAAGAGATTGCCGCCTGGCAATAATCCGGCCAGATTGTGTTTGCAATAAAAGTGTTAAATAAATAAAATGAATAATAATTACAGCACAAATTTCGAACCATGTATGACTACATTCTAGAAATTAACAAATCAAGCAGTGACAAATTAATTTAGAAGAATTTTATGCACCCTGAAAGTATAAGATGGTATTGTCAATTTAATGAAAATAAAGTTTAAAAAAAAAGTAAATATACTTTTTAATTATTGTAAATAATATTTAAATATTTATACATTTTTATGTAAAAAATAGAAGAAAAATGTGTGAAATTTTTAACAATAAATCATTTTGTTATTTCACTAATTACATTTATCCTTGCTGGTCGCAGTGAGGGCAAAAAGTCGCAAAGGGTATATCTCGTGAATACGGTGGCTGTGGCATCACGACGGTGTTAGTTTTAGCCAAAAATTAGCTTATTAGTAGTTAAGTGCGAGCCGGTGCATTATCGTAGTGCAAAGCGATAGTTTGAGGTTCGTTTGAGGTGCATGGCATAAAAAAATCAATAAACAAATTATTACTAGAGTCGACAGTACCGATTTATAATCCTCCATATTATTTAAGTTCAAACGTTGGAATATGGTAGCGAAACATGGACGTGGAAAGAGACCGATAAGAACGCAATAAATGCTGTAGAAATCCATGCACTGAGAAGAATGTAAGCGTTTGACTCGCGGTAACGCACTGGACTTCCGTCCGGAAGGTCGTCGGTTCAAACCCCGCATTTTGCTACACCCCTTAAATGACACAAACACTTTTTCCTCCTAGTGTTCGAGGGCTTAAGGATACTTACGATTTCGGTCATATATATTCTTTAAAAAAAATAATCCAGGTGTTGTTTGCTTACAATTCTGATCGTTTTGTTTGGATTGCCTCACGAAAACGGCATAAAACCATTTAAATTAATTAATCGAAAACGTGCCACAGTGCGTTGTAAATAAATACTTTCCTGTCAAACAAATAGGCTCAATCAAATACAAACAGCCCGCGAAATAAAAAAAATCTCGTTATTTTTTTATCAACCCTCGTATATGGACAATTTTTTTCACATAACAAATTTTTTCACATGACTTTTTCGGAATTGGAAAAAACGAAGAATCGTAGTAGACAGATAAAAAGGAGGAACCGGACAAGAAAGAGAAGAAATATAAAGGGATTTTTTTATATCGAATAGTGTTGTCTTGCAACCACGTTCCTAAGGGGATGTTTTGCGCTAATTACAACATAGCGTGAGTTGAACTTTCCAAGGGGTGCAGAATGGTTGCATGAACAGTCAAATTATTGAGGGAGACGAGACACGGGATATGCAGGTGGTGCGCAATTAGATACATTTCTATTTATATGTAGGTATAAAATAGGCAGCAAAAATGACAATGCATCATAATAAAGACAAAATGGTACGAAAAAATCAGGCAGTGGATCAGAGCGTATTTGTTATTGTGACACGAGTTTGAGCTTACAGGAGGGATAACTTACAATAAAAATTTGTGTGGACTCTTGTCATTGGAAATGTGGTGTGTTTTTGATAATCGTATGCGGAACATTGTGATATGGACGTTTGATTTATCGATAATAATGAAGTATACCAAAGGTTAACTCGCGTGGTTCATACACGTTATCGAGTCTCATTACTTAGCAAGTTGAGGAAAGAACGACGACCTCCGTGGCCTGGTGGTAAGACACTTGTCTGCCGATCCGGAGGTTGCGGGTTCGATCTCCGCTGGAACCCAGATGTTTTTAAATAGGATTCCAGTCTGGTTAACACATAGGGCCTATAAAAAAATATATTTCTGGTTGGTTGGAAGAGATTGCCACAAGGCAATAAACTCTCCAGGTTAAAAAAAAAGTTTTTGACAGAGGTACTAAATAATTATTCAATAATCAGTTAACCCTTCCTTCCCTGTGACGTGTAACCAGTACACATTGCTTCTAAAAACTTGAATATCTCTATAAATATAATAAATACTGGGTTCAGATTTTAGGTATTCCTCCGTAATACATTTACGCATTGAATAATTACATTTTGAACTACGAGGACCAGCAACGACGAAGACGATGGTAAAAGAATACCAAGGAGGTAAATTTCTCTGACAATTGGTTCAATTGTATTATATTTTAAAAAAAAGTAAATGTAAAACGTCAGAGAAATCGCAGATGTTATACGAACATAGAAGACACGAAACTCTGGCGTTCTCTTCGTTCTACCTTCCTCAATAGACGTGGTGGTATCTGTGTATATATTAAAATAATCTTCTTCTTCTTAAACTTTATGTAGACTCTCAAGGGTCTGTTACTGCAGGATTGTCCTGTGATGCTGAGCTCTAGCTATCTCTCCATCGTTTCGGGGGTCTCCCTGGCGGACGCCGTCCATCCGGCACCCCATACAGAGCTACGTATGGAATTCTTGTGGAATTCATTCTCTATGCATGTTGGTACCAGTATCGTCGACGCTGTCGTCCCCATCTGACCACATCTTGGACCTCACAGATCTCTCAGATTGTGGTGTTCCTTACACGATCACGCTAAGTCTTCCCAGCAATAATCTATTTATTTTATTTCTCTCATTCCGTAAGAAATATGCTGAATGCTATCTTTGTTTTATGGGAATGAAACGTGGACGTTGAAAAAGAATGATGAGAGGAGCCGAATAAATGCATTATTTGAGACGAATACGTGAAGTGACAATGTATGACAAAATACGGAAGGAAGTGATTATCGATGAATGTGAACTTAAGGTGTTGAGTAAGATGGAGAGAACGCTGAAATGTTTTTGGACAAGTGGAACAAATGATTGAAGAAATACTAAGAAAGCAGATATATAAGGCAATTGTGAGTGGAAGACGTGTGAGAGGAAGACAAAGGAAAGTATGGTTGGATTAAATTAATGATATTCTGAAAGAAGGACACGTGCAAAGTTAGAGAAATCGTAGAAGTTATATGAATGCAAAAGAGGCGAAATTACGTGTCGCGATTGGAAAGTCGGGCACTCTCTCCTTTCTGTCTACCTTGATAGTGAGATGGCGTAATGGTATGTTCTAAAATTATCTATTTATTTTATTTCTCTCATGCCTTAAGAAATAAATACACATATGTGGAATATTTTATATATCGAGGAGATTTTATTTTGATATTTTTTTATATACCACAAAACCTTCTCAACGTAACTAACTATAGTACAAATAGGCCACGAGAAGAAAAAACCAGGAGTAATTAATCACTGCTAAACTTGTTACCTAACCAAAAGTACCATAAAATCTCCAAAATTAACTGAAACAAACCCCTTTTCAAACTGTTTCAAATAAATCCTGCAAAATGTTCTACGAATATTTGGGGCTAAATTCACTGTAAGGTTTTTTAAACGTTTATTTTTCACATACATATTCGTACTTACCATCACGCCGTTTACCTACCGCAATGAGCGCTTTTTTGGTCCTTGAACTTTACAGTCCACATCATTCAGAGATGTCGTCGTCGTTTCTGGAACTCGTAGTCGAGGATCCTCTCGCCATTCCAACGTCAATTCTGTTGGAAAGCAAAGTTGTGCCGAGTAGTTTGTTTTCTGGATCCGATGGCATATCTTGAGTGAGACGATCTACGAGGGTCATCCAGAAAGTAAGGTTACAACATTTATGTAGGATCGAAAAATGCTTGTATTTAATTGAAATTCACAGGATACTTCAAAAATATATTAAACTATTTTTCAACGTAATTGCCGTCGAGATCGAGACATTTCTGTAGTCGGGGCACCAGCTTTTGTATGCCAGTGTCATAGAACTATGCCGCCAGCTCTTTCAGCCACTTCTTCACAGCTTCCTCGACCTTTTGATCGTTAGAAAATTGTTGGGGTGTAGTGACACACCCACGTCTCATCCCCCGTCACGATAGAGTCCAAAGAAAGCTTCTCCCTCCTGTGCAAAACGATCCAAAAATTAAAAAAACTGATGACCGCGCGGGTCTCGCACGGACGAGAGTTGGCGGGAGCGCGCGACGACCTCTCCATCGGAAGAATTTACTGTGACTGAACAAAATGACCAACAAACACGCGGGACAAAACAAACTGACCGTTAGGATCCCCCCTACACGCCAGGTGCACCAACTTCGAAACAAAAAAAAATCCCCTGGCCTCAGGAGCCCTTGTAACCTTAGTTTCTGGATGATCCTCGTAAGCACATATATAGATATAATCGCAATGTTAGACTCGCAAGAGATCGTTTATTGGCTTTTTCAGTTCAACGCTCTTCTTTTTGTACGTCGTCCTTCAATGTCCATGCAGTGAGACTCTAGAAAAGATTACAAATCAATATTTGCCTCGCTCTTTCCTTGGCATGTCGAACAGCACAACAAAGCAAATCCATACAATTCAATCAATTCATCCCGGTAAGAACAACTTCTTCACTTTACTCCTGTTAATAGCCAAAGCTATGTGAAAATCTATGCAATACCCATATTGATTACCCACTATGTTCAAAAGTTGTACAAATAATTAGTTGCAACCACTTCACTGTGGAATAATCCCTTTTAATTTCTAGTCAGTAAATACTATGCGTATCCAGAAAGTAAGTGTACTGAGGCTCTTACGACCGGATGGATTTTATTTTCGACATGTTAGCTACACTTCCGTGTAGCCTGACCCTTCCCCTCCGCAACTAGACCGGTTCGAGGTCAGTACGTTGAGAAGCGTTGACGCGACAACACGTTTCGTGAAAATGTCAATCCAATCTCCCGCCAAGTGCGAAATACGCGGTGTCATCCGTTATCTCGTTTGGAAGGGAAAACCTCCGGCTGAGGTTTACAATGAGGTGAAAACTGCATATGGTGATAAAGCTATGAATCGTACGAGTGTGTACAAGTGGTGTCGCGAGTTTAAAAACGGTCACGTCACACCTCTTCACCCTCCGCCAAAAAGTTCAAAACCACAATTTCAGCCAAGAAAATCATGGCATCCGTGTTTTGGGACTGTCAAGGCATAATTTTAATTGAATATATGCCTCAAGGGGAGACCATCAACTCTGCAAGATACTGTGAGACCCTAAAAAAATTGCGGAGGGCGATTCAGAACAAGAGGAGAGGCATGCTGACAAAGGGAGTCTGCCTGCTGCACGACAATGCCAGACCACACACGGCCAACGCCACGAAGGAACTGCTCGCCTCGTTTAAATGGGATGTCCTGAACCATCCCGCGCATTCCCCTGACCTAGCACCTTCAGATTACTATCTCTTTACCTCCCTGAAGCTGCACATGGGTGGAAAAAGGTTTTCAACCGACGAGGAGGTAAAGAAGGAGGGGGAGAAGAGGACGGAGGGGTTGGCGGGAAATTACTTCGAGGAAGGCATCAAAAAGTTGATACCCCGCTTCACCACTTGCATTGAGAGGAATGGCGACTATGTCAAGAAATAGCTTACATATGTATAGTACTACGGTAACCACGTAATTTTTTTGTTTAAATAAATAAAATTGTAACCTACAAAAATTCAGTACACTTACTTTCTGGATATGCCTCATATAACGTGTTCCATTCCTGATTTTTCTATCCTTTTCCTTTGATTGATGATATCTCACTTTTACTTTAATATGTTTATGTCCACAAATTTCATAAATATCTATACTCTTTTGAATATTTTTTGTGACCTAGGATAGTCATTTAAATGATTTATGCATCCATGTAACTTGCTTTATTTACTTTTGTCTGGTTGGCTGGAAAAGATGGCCGCCTGGCAATAACCTCACCTGATTGTATTAACAGTGATGTGTTAAATAAATAAGTATAACCTAAGTCATTGGTATCCTTATACCACCGAATACTAGACGGAAAAATACCTGTGTCATTCGAGAGGAATAGTTCGAACCGACAACCTTCACAACCGCACGGAAGTTCAGAACGTTACCGCGCGGCCATGTACTGTACATCAATGAGCTTACCCTACCGCAATAACCTATTCTTCGGTCCTAGAATTTCCCAATCAACTTAACTCAAAGATCTAATGCAATAAAGACAATGCACCAACGTAGCATTCTCACGAGACTGCTGTCCATGTTAGCAAGAGCTGCAGACTTAATTGCGGAGGAGATCTGCCTCCCTGACGACGCCCCAGGTTGCCTTGTCTGTTTAATATGACAGCTGATGTTAATCAAGGCTACCTTAGCTTCTCCTGTAGTATGTCTATTCATTGTCTGGCTGGAATTAATCTTTCAGGAGATAGTGGTATGAAAGTAAACTTAAAATACAGCCAGTTTTTGAGCCAGAGAAAGCGAGGAGTATTTAAACGTTCTTATGTCTTCATTTATTTAGAATCTTTATTTATTTAGTTCATTAAATTTTTGACACGACAGTGTCTTTTACAAACAAGTGCACACAAGACAAGTTAATACAAATACTTATATAGATTAATTTAATATAGATTATTCAGTTTGAAGAGTCATTCTGCGATAGTGTAAGTAACAGTGCGTTTACAGCTGTCAGCTTAAATTTTAATAATCATAAAAATAAAAAGGAAGTAAGTTTATTTAACATATTAATTGTTTAGGCATGGCTGATTCTAGGAAACATTAACAAGAATGGATTTTTCAAGATTAAAAATAAATATAAGTACAAGTGTTATAAAGTAAAAATGTTCGTCAGCTTTAATTACATTAGAACACATAAAAATAAAATGAATGTAAGATTATTTAACATATAAATGTATCATAATTACATAATTACAATGCCAAATAATAAAGTTTTAAAATAATAGTGGATGGAGTGATACTAAATTCTAAAAAACTTTAAATTGTAACAATGTACATTCTAAGCTTTCGAATTTTTTTGAATTATACATTACATTAGACAAAAATGGCACTAATAGATTGCAGCACCTTTTCGACCGATCCCTAATTATTATCAATCATTACCAAAATTCAAAACAATCTCCTTTGCTTGGCCCGAAAGCGGTTTTCCCTTTCCTAATTTCGACATGGTAGTGTTTTTCTAATCACCGAGTATTTTAACAACAATACAAACGTGCGCTCTGCGCGAACCAATCGTGTGGCATTCTAAAACCAATACCACTACACAAGTTGTGCA
The DNA here is from genome assembly GCA_949825065.1 of Odontocerum albicorne. Taxonomy (NCBI): domain Eukaryota; kingdom Metazoa; phylum Arthropoda; class Insecta; order Trichoptera; family Odontoceridae; genus Odontocerum; species Odontocerum albicorne. The sequence goes on along the minus strand of OX463866.1, from coordinate 6,354,093 downwards.
ATACAGAGAGTGCTACTCACACTATTGCAAAATGACTCTTCAAACTTAATGATCTATACAAATACTTAGAAGGCGTGGTTGAAAAAGATCAAAGAAGGTAATATCTGAGTGAAGTAAATTATATTTTGGAAGAAGGAAATGTAAAAAGTCAGAAATCGTAGGAGTGGTATGAACAGAATGAAAAATGTGTCACAAGAAGAAGAAATTTATTGACAAAAAAAAATACAAAACTTTATCTTTAAACTAACATGCACATACAAAAAAAAACAGTAGTAATAATAACAAAGAGATTACAGATAATTGAAGAAAACTAAAAGCTATGAAAATCATGATACACTACAGAAAAACATAAATTCTGATATAAAAAGATCTAAAAGTAAAACCAGCCCGGAAACAAATCAACCGGCCATTGGACCACTGCCGCCTGTCTTAACGTCTAGTTCAGAAAGTTTGTCATTATGTCGTGTATATTTCAAGTTACATTTATACACCCATACCACGCTTTACGGATTGTCTTTTAACAAAATATCACTTTGTTTTTAGTACCTATAAGTACCTAACATAGGAAAAAATCCAACTAACAACTCGCTATCGACTTCTATTCCTGTTTCAACCCTTCAACTACCATTCATCATTGTGCCATCCCGCGCAGGACGCCCTCGACAGGATAAGGGCGGGGCGGTGCATCGATATCTCTAGGCGGACCATCCTCTGTTAATTAAAAGTGTACGCTTTAAACACTAACTTAATTGATTCTATTAATTATTTACATTGTTTAAAGACCTCCAACGACGAAACTTAGATTTATTTATGCATTTTAAATGTAAATATTATACAATATTATATTTCCTAAATTCGATATCGAAAAAAGAGTAGCAGCAGGCAATAGAGTGAATGATGTGATATACATTGTGAATGCTGAGATATATTCATGTGTTAGTGTTTATGTATGTATTTGTGTATATATATATGTATATGTTTATTTATATGTATGTGTTTATATGTTAAGGTATATGTATGTGTATGTAAATGGTCTTTCAAATTGAGCGTTTTTTTTTATTAAATTTTTTTTTATTCTTGAATAAAACACAAAATTTGCTTTTATTTCAAATTTTTTTTTATTGGTCATTGAAGTATAATGTTTGGCATTTAAACACAAAAACATCATCCGCCAAATGTCCACCTCTGGCAGCTCCACAGATGTCCACTCTTTTGTCAAAAGTTTCGATGATATTTTGGCATAATTACGGTTCTAACTTACCAATAACGCGAATAATTTCGTCCTTCAGCTCAGGAATTGATCGAGGGCCATTCTTATAGACCTGGCTTTTTACGTAACCCCAGAGAAAATAGTCCAACGGTGTCAGATCACATGATCTTGGTGGGCAATTAACATCACCGTTTCCGGAGATTACAATACATAAAATAATTCAACAATTTGAACGCGTTGTTGTATTGTATACGACTCCATTTTTATAAATGTCATACATTAATTACACTTCTCAAATGTCACAAGACCCAGGCAAATTCTAAGAATAAGAATTAAAAAAACTGCTCAATTTGAAAGCCCCTTTATATATAATTAATAATTTATTTAATTTACGACATAACAGTGTCTTTCATATACGTTTAGCGGAATGCTTTACTGGTACGTCGTGATGATTATGATTATTTGGTATTTAAAATAAAATACGTCGATTAGGAATGCGGAAAGTGAGAGTGAACAATCAATGAATAGTAAACAGCAATGAATGGTCAAGTGAATAATAATCTTTATTTGTCGATAAGTATGTATTTATAGATGTCCGTGAACGCGCCCGCAATATATACTCTATCTCACTCCTGCGCGTGCAGAGGTGTTTGCAGACGTTGCGGATAATATAGTGGGTAGGTAATTTGTTGACGAAAACGGTGAGACAACGCGATGCGTTCTCTTTCCACCGTGGAATGTAACGTAAATAGTATTTGCGGGTAAACAATATTAATGTTCTGGTATGCGACCTTTGGACATGTCCGAAGGTTGGTTCGTCGGTCGTTGACCGTGCGTGTTGACAATATTTAGGGACGACGGTATTCCCTACATACGTATGACAGGTTATACAATACTTGAAATTATTGACAAAAATATATAACTTTATCTTAAACTAACATGTACAGGAGATACAAACAGCTGTAATAATAATAAAAAGAGTAATTACAAAGTCATTGTTAAATTCAATATACGTATGTATTGTATATTACAAAATATTACCAAATTCAGCCAAGTAGACTTACGCAATTGTGGAAGACTTATTTTACAGTGGTAAAGTATTGGGTGTTAACATAAGTTGTGTCCGTTTTTTTCCAAATTTAAAAATGAGCACCAAAAGTAAAACAAAATGGTAAAAGTTATACATCATTGGAAAGAAAATTTTCTGCTCTACAAGATATTGTGTTTGCTTTTACGTTACATATACTATTTTATTTGATTACAAGCCTTCAAAATGGAATGTGAAGTAGACGAAAGTGAGCATTTTCGACACTTCCTTCTGTTCGCGTTCAATCGAGGAAATAAAGTTGCCAAAGCTACTCGTGATATTTGCGAAGTGTATGGTGAAGATGCTATGAATGAAAGGACAGCTCGTCGATGGTTTTTCCTTCAATAATGACGTCGAATTGCGGACATGGTTGGACGAATTCCTCGAGTCAAGACCGGATAGTTTTTTATCGCACAGGCATTGAAAAACTTGTAGAAAGTTGGCAAGAAGTTGTAAATAATGAAGAAGAATACATTATTGACTAATTTCTTGTAATTTTTTTTTGTTGTGTGCTCTTTTTCTCTTCATTTGGAAAAAAAACGGACACAATTTATGTTAACACCCAATATTTAGATTTGTTTTTAGTGGAACAACGCTTGCTATCTTTATATAAAAAAGAATGTTCAGGTGACTGTCCGTCTTTGTGGGATTTGTGGGCATGTGTTCACGTATATGTTTACGGATTTCGTGAGGATGGATAGTCATTTGAATGATTTATGCGACCACGTAACTTGATTCATTTACTTTTGTCTGGTTGGTTGGAAGAGATTGCCGCCTGGATATAAGCCCGCCAGATTGTATTTGCATTAAAAGTGTTAAATAAGTAAATGTGGCTGGTAGTGGGATTAAACAAATCTGTGATAACCATATCTTCCTCCGAAGGTCACGATGATTGCAAACCTGAAAAAAGAAAAATGACAAATTAAAAATTATTTCAAAACTCAGTGTTTCAAAAACCATTAATCCGTTTGTCCACTCAAATATTTAACGATTAAACATCATTTTCAGAGTGAAAATAGCCAATTAATTAATTAATCGAGCCCCACCTCAACAGGCGTGTCAGCTCGCCCTTTATAGCATATGCCCTTACCGTGGACTCTTCATTTTCTGAAAAATATTATAATAGGGGCGAGAAGTACCCTTTACTGGCCGTCGCTCATCCCTGTCCAATTATCGCTTGATTCCATCAGGAACAGATGAAGGGAGTCTGAAATAATATATGATGTAGTCAGTGTAATTATCTGTACAATCTCCGTGGCGTTGTTGGGAAGACGCATATCTTCCAATTCGGGGGGAATGCAAGTTCGAATTTCGTCAATACCCCCGTTTAAAAAAAAAAAAGATTTCTTAAAGAAAATGACAATTTATATTGCACCGTTTAAAGGGCAAACTCTCCTCAAGGGTGATTGACCTAACTCGTGATTATATTAAACTCTCCTCAAGGGTGATTGACCTAACTCGTGATTATATTAAACTCTCCTCAAGGGCGATTGATCTAACTCGTGATTATATTAAACTCTCCTCAAGGGTGATTGATCTAACTCGTGATTATATTAAACTCTCCTCAAGGGTGGTTGATCTAACTCGTGATTATATTAAACTCTCCTCAAGGGTGGTTGATCTAACTCGTGATTATATTAAACTCTCCTCAAGGGCGATTGATCTAACTCGTGATTATATTAAACTCTCCTCAAGGGTGATTGATCTAACTCGTGATTATATTAAACTCTCCTCAAGGGTGATTGACCTAACTCGTGATTATATTAAACTCTCCTCAAGGGCGATTGATCTAACTCGTGATTATATTAAACTCTCCTCAAGGGTGATTGACCTAACTCGTGATTATATTAAACTCTCCTCAAGGGTGATTGATCTAACTCGTGATTATATTAAACTCTCCTCAAGGGTGATTGATCTAACTCGTGATTATATTAAACTCTCCTCAAGGGTGATTGATCTAACACGTGATTATATTAAACTCTCCTCAAGGGTGATTGATCTAACTCGTGATTATATTAAACTCTCCTCAAGGGTGGTTGATCTAACTCGTGATTATATTAAACTCTCCTCAAGGGTGGTTGATCTAACTCGTGATTATATTAAACTCTCCTCAAGGGCGATTGATCTAACTCGTGATTATATTAAACTCTCCTCAAGGGTGATTGATCTAACTCGTGATTATATTAAACTCTCCTCAAGGGTGATTGATCTAACTCGTGATTATATTAAACTCTCCTCAAGGGTGATTGATCTAACTCGTGATTATATTAAACTCTCCTCAAGGGCGATTGATCTAACTCGTGATTATATTAAACTCTCCTCAAGGGTGATTGATCTAACTCGTGATTATATTAAACTCTCCTCAAGGGTGATTGATCTAACTCGTGATTATATTAAACTCTCCTCAAGGGGGATTGATCTAACTCGTGATTATATTAATTAATTAAAAATGTTTTAAACAAATAAGTTGATTGTAACAATAAAGGGATAGTGGCTGCGGTAATCAGTTAAGAAACTTGTGAAAACCAACGACAGTAATATTAATAAAACGTCAATTTATATAGCGTCGTTTAGAGCACAGACTCTTCTCAAGAGAGTTTTAACTCAGAAGTTGGACCCATTATAGAATAAAAATATTATAAAATTAATATGTGGACGTTAGTAGAAAGGATAGGAAAGGGGTGGCTGCGGTCATTAGATTAGGAACTTCCTCGTATCTACATATATTTAAAAACAGATTTCGTAAGAAAACCACAGACAACTTATTCAACACTTTTGTTGGAAATACAATCTGGCGGGTTTATAGCCAGGTGGCAATCTCTTCCAACTAACCAGACAAAAGTAAATAAAGCAAGTTACATGGATGCATAAATCATTTAAATGACTATCCATTCCCACGAAATTCATAAACACATACGTAAGTGTATGTCCACGAACCCCACCCCCCAAAGACGGGCAATCAGCCGAACATTATTTTTCATATAAAGTGAGATATCACCAATCAAAAGGAAAGGAAGGGACGGTGGAGAGGAAAGGGAAAATCGGGAATGAAACACGTTATTTTACTGACTAGAAATTAAGATTTTTTTCAGTCACTTCTTAAAGCATGCCAAGGACGGAGCGGATCAACTTACAGCAGGCAGACGAAATACTAAGGCACTTGGGTAGATCTTCCGATATACTCGTATGATAGTAACAAATTCGGCTTTAGGTTTAGTGTAGTATACTACCTTGATCAAAAAGTTTTAGGACCGGCCACCGTGTGGCGCTGTCAGTCATCCGATTGGAATTTTTTTTTTGTTAGGTTACCACATCTATCATTGACACTTCTCTCCAAATTTCAGCGTCATAGCTTGACATTTGTAAAAGTTACGCTGTACTGAGTACATCTACCTTTGTGCGTGTTTTCGATTTTTTACAAGTTTGAAAATGGCATCAACGAGTTTGCATTAAATTTTGTGTGAAAAACGGATTTAACGGTCCGCAAACCTTGGAAATGTTGGAGAAGTGTTTTTTGGTTGCACGAACGCTTCAGAAGTGGTCGTGAGTCGGTCGAGGATGACGAACGCAGTGGCAGTCGAAAACCGATGAAAACATCGATAAAATCAAAGAAATGTTGGCCGAAAACCGCAAATTGACCATCAGAGAGCTGGTAGAGGACTCGAACATCGCTTATGGATCCGCTCAAGACATTTTGGTTAGTGATTTGGGCCTCAGACGTGTCGCTGCAAAACTGGTGCCGAAAGACCTCAATTTCATGCAAAAAAAGGACCACGTTGAAATCGCGAAAGACATGATTTCCATGAGTTTTTGACCAAAAACAACACGACTACAAGCAAAAAAAAATCACTTATGTGATTTTTTTTGCTGTGAACTACTTAGACGGTAACATTTCAGATTATTTCTAAAGTTGCAACTATTCACCTTAATTCTAACGTACTACTTAGAAGGTAACATTTCAGATTATTTCTAAAGTTGCAACTATTCATCTTAATTCTAACGTACTACTTAGACGGTAACATTTCAGATTATTTCTAAAGTTGCAACTATTCACCTTAATTCTAACGTACTACTTAGAAGGTAACATTTCAGATTATTTCTAAAGTTGCAACTATTCATCTTAATTCTAACGTACTACTTAGACGGTAACATTTCAGATTATTTCTAAAGTTGCAACTATTCACCTTAATTCTAACGTACTACTTAGAAGGTAACATTTCAGATTATTCTAAAGTTGCAACTATTCACCTTAATTCTAACGTATTTCTTAGAAGGTAACATTTCAGATTATTTCTAAAGTTGCAACTATTCACCTAAATTCTAACGTATTTCTTAGAAGGTAACATTTCAGATTATTTCTTAAGTTGCAACTATTCACCTTAATTCTAACGTACTACTTAGAAGGTAACATTTCAGATTATTTCTAAAGTTGCAACTATTCACCTTAATTCTAACGTACATCTTAGAAGGTAACATTTCAGATTATTTCTAAAGTTGCAACTATTCACCTTAATTCTAACGTTTTAAAAAAATATTCTGATTTGTAAGTGTACTATTTACACTAAATGCGATACGGTGCCGTTTAAGTTTAGAGAGATGTCGCCTAAAACGTTCAAAGTGGATAATACAGTATCCTACTCTTAGTTTATTATCATTGGAAACAGAAATATGCCACAAAGTTGTTTACAAAGTGCATATGTACTATGTGTCCATTATAATGGACGCCAGGTTTGAATATGTTAAAATACAACTATTTCATATCAGCTTAAATTGGAAAATAAATTATACTATTTCGCAGATTTGCAAATTATAAACGCTTTATCGAGTTGCTAGAATCTGAATATTTGACACGTCAATTATCACGAAACAAAAGGTGGAAGAGAGCTCTTGTTTCACAGCGGGCGCTTTGACGTTATTAATTTATAAATCATACCTCGATAAATCAAATGAATGCCTCTAAATTAATCAGAAACACCCCCCTGAAGAGTTGTACCGCTTTATCGAACGGCTTGGCTCAGATGGAAAATTTCAGTTTTGGGAAATTAATATTTTTTAACAGTTTTTTAAGAAGGCTTTTAAGTGTTAGAAAATATTTGTAAGTCTGAATACAAACTATAGAAAAATTAATGAATCCCTTATTAATTGACAAGCTTGAGTTTAATTAATCTGATAATTATTTACGCTATCGTGTAATCTGACAATCATTTCCACTATCGTGTAATCTGACAATCATTTACGCTATCGTTTAATCTGACAATCATTTACGCTATCGTGTAATCTGACAATCATTTCCACTATCGTGTAATCTGACAATCATTTCCACTATCGTGTAATCTGACAATCATTTACGCTATCTTTTAATCTGACAATCATTTACGCTATCGTGTAATCTGACAATCATTTCCACTATCGTGTAATATGACAATCATTTACGCTATCGTGTAATCTGACAATCATTTACGCTATCGTGTAATCTGACAATTATTTCGATACCGTATTCACGAACTAAGCTACTAAGAACGTCATCACTCGCACGTGTAATGTCCTTATTGAACTAATTTTCCGATATATATTTTAACAATTGCTTTACAATTTCCCCGATTTTATACAATATATTTGCTTCTTTCAATACATCATACACTTGATTTGACCATTCCTTCCTTGGTCTTCATGTACCACGTATTTTACTCACGTTTCCACAGTGTTAGTCTTTCTTCATCCATTCGTTCCTCGTGCCCAAACCATCTCAGAGTGCTCTTCTTCACCTTACTCAACACCTTAAGTTAACATTCATTCCTAATGACTTAATTCTGTCATACATTGTCACTTCATATATCATTATAAGCGCATGCATTTCTATAGCATTTATTCGTCTCTTTTCAATTTTGTTATAAATCCACGTTTCACTCCCATATATCAAATATGGTACTAAAATGCTGTGGTGGACTGGATCTTGGCAAATTTTGATACATATCATTCAGTTTGAAGAGTCATTTTGCAATAGTGTGAGTAACACTCTCTGTATTACACAACTTGTGTAGTGATATTGGTTTTAGAATGCCACACGATTGATTCGCGCAAAGCGTTTGTATTGTTGTTAAAATACTCGGTGATTAGAAAAACACTACCATGTCGAAATTAGGAAAGGGAAAATCACTTTCGGGCCAAGCAAAGAAGATTGTTTTAAATTTTAGTAATATGTTAATTAGGGATCGGTCGAAAAGGTGCTGCAATCTATTAGTGTGATTTTTGTCTAATGTAATGTAAAATATAACGTTTTTCGAAAGCTTATAATGTACTTTGTTATAACTTAAAGTTTCATAGAATTTAGTATCACTCCATCCACTATTATTTTAAAACTTCATTATTTGGCATTGTAATTATGTAATTATGATACATTAATATGTTAAATAAGCTTACATTCATTTTATTTTTATGTGCTATAATGTAATTAAAGCTGACGAACATTTTTACTTTCCAATACTTGTACATATATTTATTTTTAATCTTGAAAAATTCCATTATAGTTATTTAATGTTTCCTAGAATCTGCCATGCCTACACAATTAATATGTTAAATAAACTTACTTTCATTTTATTTTTATATGCATTACAATTTAAGCTGACAGCATTTTTAATTTGCAAACTGTGTGTGTTCATTTCAATGTTTGAATATAAAATATTATGATGTTTTAATATTTTTTTGCTTTTTCCCTTAATTAAAAAGATATAGTGACAAGTTTTTGTAAACGCACTGTTACTCATACTATTGCAAAATGACTCTTCAAACTGAATAATATATACTGGACAATTCAAGCATACGTGTTTTAGTGCCCCATTGACAAGGTTAATTATTTGACTCGTTACACGTCGTTCGACAGCCTTCGCAACTCTTCCGTCATTTGAGAAAATACAACCTAAATTCTCTATTTCACTACACGCCCATATTTCACATTTTCACAATTTCTCACATATGTGCAGTACATTATTTAAAAGTCCACTTTCTCTATGTGTTCACACAGGATACACATCTAAAAACTTTTCAAGTTTCATGCATGAATCAATAAGCAGCATAGCACTTCTATACCGTATATATAAGGAAAAAGAGGATAGACCGCCAGAGTTTAATCCCGCTCGTCTCAAGTGCTGAGTAAACAGTCTCTACTAATGGATAGCCCAGACGGAGTGCCTTGCATACCTTTACAAGTTCATCTCCGACATTTCTAATTTGCAGTTCATACTATTTTCAATCGGCTTTCATATGTATTTATTCTTTATAATTTTCATTTGGTTCTATAGTATGGGATAAACTCTGAAACAAAGTAGCTAATAACTCTCTTATATGAGAGGTTTCTTAATTTAATAAAATCTATCTTATTTTTAACCCTTATCATGGCATTGTAACACAGTTGTTACACTAATTTAGGAATTTAAAAAAAATCCAGAAACTGTAACGTAATTTCAAATATGGCAACACATTCAAATACTATACATGCACTATTGTGTGCAGTGGTATCATCTGGTGATAAATATTGACAACGCTACAAGCTTTCAAACGACATCGGGTCAACATGTCTGGACAGCGTGGATGCGTTTTGAAAATTGGGGTAAATAATCTAAATATCTTATTAATCACTACATGGAGAGAAAAAATATTCGAACCATTTTATTTGTTAATAATTCAGCTATGTAAATGTTGTTCTTGTTTAAGATTATAGAATCATTTTATAGACCTTTTTTTGTTTTATAAAAATTGACATTTTGGCAATGTAACGTGGGTGTTACATGTAAAAAAAACTGTAAGGAAAAGTTGTGATTTTTTTCCTCAATTTTTCTTCATAACTCACCATATAACAAGGAACCGACAAAGAAAAACGTTAATATTTGGATAAATTGAACATTGCCAAGTTAATTAAGGGAAAGCGAAGGTGTGCCGTGGAGTTTTGTTTCTTTCTTATTTTTTCTCTAAGTGAGTGAGCCGTTGCACACCAGTATAGTACCCGGCGGTAAGTAATACACATCGGGCTTAAGAAAAAGACTATCGCTTTGTAGAGCGTCGTCTCTGTCGTACGATGCGCTAACAGTGCGTGCGACAGAGACGACGCTATACAAAGCGACCGTCTCTTTCTTAAGCCCGATGTGTATTACTTACTGCCGGATACTATACACTAATCGGCCACACCGATGTACTGGATCCGATAAGAACAGATATGACTCAAGTAATAGGTAGCATTATACCGCCGAATACTAGGCAAACAAATGGCTATGTCATTCGAAAGGATAACACAGCGAGGAAACCTAGTCAATGGAGTATATAATTTTTTAACTTATTTTTTTTTCCTCTGTCATTTTTCTTCTTTTTTGATGTTTTGTATTTTCAAAGTAATTGGGCTAAGCCTGTTTTGAAAAAAAAAAAAAATAAATTAGAACAGTGTTTAAGTCAAACTGGTGTCATGTTACTATTGATCACCCATATCAAACTGATGTCATGTTACTATTGATCACCCATATCAAACTAATGTCATGTTACTATTGATCACCCATATCATGGTGTCATGTTACTATGGATCACCCATATCAAACTGGTGTCATGTTACTATTGATCACCCATATCAAACTAATGTCATGTTACTATTGATCACCCATATCAAACTGGTGTCATGTTACTATTGATCACCCATATCAAACTAATGTCATGTTACTATTGATCACCCATATCATGGTGTCATGTTACTATGGATCACCCATATCAAACTGGTGTCATGTTACTATTGATCACCCATATCAAACTGGTGTCATGTTACTATTGATCACCCATATTAAACTGGTGTCATGTTACTATTGATCACCCATATCAAACTAATGTCATGTTACTATTGATCACCCATATCAAACTGGTGTCATGTTACTATTGATCACCCATATCAAACTAATGTCATGTTACTATTGATCACCCATATCATGGTGTCATGTTACTATGGATCACCCATATCAAACTGGTGTCATGTTACTATTGATCACCCATATCAAACTGGTGTCATGTTACTATTGATCACCCATATCAAACTGGTGTCATGTTACCATTGATCACCCATATCAAACTGGTGTCATGTTACTATTGATCACCCATATCGAAAATGCGCATCGTCTATTGACGTAAAGATTTCAATTTTCTCAATTAATTGAATATTTTTTACGAATTCGTCAATGTGAATAACGCTTGTTTATAAAAAAAACATGTCTTAAATAATTACTGCAAAATAATGTGTCAAAAAAGTGCTAAAATATTTTGCATTATTTGATTTTTTCTTTTTCTTTAAGTTTGGATATTTGTATTGTTTCTAAATTCCTTGTTTTTTTTACCGTTTTTTGTGACGTATGCATAACTGGAACTTTACTTTCTTTACAAGTATGATTTGTCTCTGTGATATGATTTGTCTCTGTGATATGATTTGTCTCTGTGATATGAGTTGTCTCTGTGATATGATTTGTCTCTGTGATATGATTTGTCTCTTTGATATGATTTGTCTCTGTGATATGATTTGTCTCTGTGATATGATTTACAAATTATGAAAAATTGTTCTATTAAATAGACAACACTTACGCTCTTATATTCTTGTGTCTGTTTTTTTTTGTCATTCCAATATACATACTTTCCCAAGCACATTCTATTTTGTCATTCCAATATACATACTTTCCCAAGCGCATTCTATTTTGTCATTCCAATATACATACTTTCCCAAGCACATTCTATTTTGTCATTCCAATATACACACTTTCCCAAGCACATTCTATTTTGTCATTCCAATATACATACTTTCCCAAGCACATTCTATTTTGTCATTCCAATATACGTACTTTCCCAAGCACATTCTAGTTTGTCATTCCAATATACATATATACTTTCCCAAGCACATTCTATTTTGTCATTCCAATATACATACTTTCCCTAGCACATTCTATTTTGTCATTCCAATATACATACTTTCCCAAGCACATTCTATTTTGTCATTCCAATATACATACTTTCCCTAGCACATTCTATTTTGTCATTCCAATATACATACTTTCCCAAGCACATTCTATTTTGTCATTCCAATATACATACTTTCCCAAGCACATTCTATTTTGTCATTCCAATATACATATACTTTCCCAAGCACATTCTATTTTGTCATTCCAATATACATACTTTCCCTAGCACATTCTATTTTGTCATTCCAATATACATACTTTCCCAAGCACATTCTATTTTGTCATTCCAATATACATATACTTTCCCAAGCACATTCTATTTTGTCATTCCAATATACATACTTTCCCAAGCACATTCTATTTTGTCATTCCAATATACATACTTTCCCAAGCACATTCTATTTAGTCATTCCAATATACATACTTTCCCAAGCACATTCTATTTGTCATTCCAATATACATATACTTTCCCAAGCACATTCTATTTTGTCATTCCAACATACATACTTTCCCTAGCACATTCTATTTTGTCATTCCAATATACATACTTTCCCAAGCACATTCTATTTTGTCATTCCAATATACATATACTTTCCCAAGCACATTCTATTTTGTCATTCCAATATACATACTTTCCCTAGCACATTCTATTTTGTCATTCCAATATACATACTTTCCCAAGCACATTCTATTTTGTCATTCCAATATACATACTTTCCCAAGCACATTCTATTTTGTCATTCCAATATACATATATACTTTCCCAAGCACATTCTATTTTGTCATTCCAATATACATACTTTTCCAAGCACATTCTATTTTGTCATTCCAATATACGTACTTTCCCTAGCACATTCTATTTTGTCATTCCAATATACATACTTTCCCAAGCACATTCTATTTTGTCATTCCAATATACATACTTTCCCAAGCACATTCTATTTTGTCATTCCAATATACATATATACTTTCCCAAGCACATTCTATTTTGTCATTCCAATATACATACTTTCCCTTGAACATTCTATTTTGTCATTCCAATATACATACTTTCCCTAGAACATTCTATTTTGTCATTCCAATATACATACTTTCCCTAGAACATTCTATTTTGTCATTCCAATATACATACTTTCCCAAGCACATTCTATTTGGTAATTCCAATATACATATATACTTTCCCAAGCACGTTCTATTTCGTCATTCCAATATACATACTTTCCCTAGAACATTCTATTTTGTCATTCCAATATACATACTTTCCCAAGCACATTCTATTTGGTAATTCCAATATACATATATACTTTCCCAAGCACGTTCTATTTCGTCATTCCAATATACATACTTTCCCTAGCACATTCTATTTTGTCATTCCAATATACATACTTTCCCAAGCACATTCTATTTTGTCATTCCAATATACATACTTTCTCTAGCACATTCTATTTTGTCATTCCAATATACATATATACTTTCCCAAGCACATTCTATTTTGTCATTCCAATATACATATTTTCCCTAGCACATTCTATTTTGTCATTCCAATATACATACTTTCCCAAGCACATTCTATTTTGTCATTCCAATATACATATACTTTCCCAAGCACATTCTATTTTGTCATTCCAATATACATACTTTCCCAAGCACATTCTATTTTGTCATTCCAATATACATACTTTCCCAAGCACATTCTATTTAGTCATTCCAATATACATACTTTCCCAAGCACATTCTATTTGTCATTCCAATATACATATACTTTCCCAAGCACATTCTATTTTGTCATTCCAACATACATACTTTCCCTAGCACATTCTATTTTGTCATTCCAATATACATACTTTCCCAAGCACATTCTATTTTGTCATTCCAATATACATATACTTTCCCAAGCACATTCTATTTTGTCATTCCAATATACATACTTTCCCTAGCACATTCTATTTTGTCATTCCAATATACATACTTTCCCAAGCACATTCTATTTTGTCATTCCAATATACATACTTTCCCAAGCACATTCTATTTTGTCATTCCAATATACATATATACTTTCCCAAGCACATTCTATTTTGTCATTCCAATATACATACTTTTCCAAGCACATTCTATTTTGTCATTCCAATATACGTACTTTCCCTAGCACATTCTATTTTGTCATTCCAATATACATACTTTCCCAAGCACATTCTATTTTGTCATTCCAATATACATACTTTCCCAAGCACATTCTATTTTGTCATTCCAATATACATATATACTTTCCCAAGCACATTCTATTTTGTCATTCCAATATACATACTTTCCCTAGAACATTCTATTTTGTCATTCCAATATGCATACTTTCCCAAGCACATTCTATTTGGTAATTCCAATATACATATATACTTTCCCAAGCACGTTCTATTTCGTCATTCCAATATACATACTTTCCCTAGCACATTCTATTTTGTCATTCCAATATACATACTTTCCCAAGCACATTCTATTTTGTCATTCCAATATACATACTTTCTCTAGCACATTCTATTTTGTCATTCCAATATACATACTTTCCCAAGCACATCCTATTTTGTCTTTCCAATATACATACTTTTCCAAGCACATTCTATTTCAATTTATTTTTGATGGAATATAAAGTTATTTACTGTAAAACATTCTCATATGAAAACTATTCTTTAAACCCTGTTGATTCAACTGTTATCAATAATTGGACATTGATAGAGTGAACTAGAAAGGGTATCGATCAGAGAGGAAGCAGACCCACTGCAAGGAAGCGCAATATTAATAAAATAATAACATACGTCCATCTCTCCATTTACGTGGAACAAACGTTTCACGAAAATTCTCACAAAACGAAATCTCGCAAATTAAAGCATAAAACTTTAATTGGGAGATACGTTCTATAATATCGATATCCACTTAAATTGAGATACGTAACTCTACGTAAGCGTTGTTCCACTATAGTTCGGAAAATCTAGGATGAGTCCTGTGACAGCTCACAAATTTGCCCCAATACAACCTAATGTAATGTATTTACCTAAATAACTTGCTATTTATTTGAATTGAGGTTTATATTAAAGTTGATAAAATAATTAAAATTACTGAA
The DNA here is from genome assembly GCA_949825065.1 of Odontocerum albicorne. Classification (NCBI taxonomy): domain Eukaryota; kingdom Metazoa; phylum Arthropoda; class Insecta; order Trichoptera; family Odontoceridae; genus Odontocerum; species Odontocerum albicorne. The sequence continues at coordinate 6,338,710 of OX463866.1, read as the reverse complement.
CATCGTTACAAGGTTGCATTGGGGCAAATTTTCGAGCTGTCACAGGACTCATCCTAGATTTTCCGAACTATAATAACAAATCTAAGTGCTTTACCACTATAAAATATGTGTTCCACAATTACGTAAGTCTACTTGGCTAAATTTGGTAATACATATTTTGTAATATACATACATAACATATATTGAATTTAAATATACATATTAATGTTAAATTATTTTAAACAATTATTTTTGTAATTGTTACTACTGTAAAGAACCGGTATAAAGACTGTTAAATAGGTGGATGGCTGTCGCTCAATAATCGGAGATTCCAGTTTACTTCTTGCGTTTTCGGTGAAAAGTAGCAGGGTAAAGAGATTCCTCTTTAGCAGGTAGAAGTTTGTCGTAAATAAAACACAGTAGACGTTCCAGAAACTGAGAATGTATTTTGCTCATTTTTCGTTCCTTATGTGCAGCCCATCGCTCATCATAAGCCCCTTTATTCGCCCGTGTGTGCCGTGACGGCTTACTAGATACCATGTATACCGCGCGCTTTCTGCATGCATGGGCTGCCCGATTATTTAAAGTGATTATTGCGAAGACCATGCGTAAAGAACATTTCATTACTATAGGTACATATCATATATCAACTCGACAATATTTACACAGCAATCACGCAAATAAAATCACATATTTTAGGTGACGCATACGTCCGATACGAGTACAACTTCTGTTGTTTTATCTACATATTAGTTTAAGATCAAGTGTTTTTTAAATTAACAATAATTTTAAATATTTGTATTAACTTGTCTTATGTGCATTTGTTTGTAAAAAAAACACTGATATGTCGTAAATTAAATAAATAAAACAAATATAGAATAAAAGTACTTTTAAAACACTTAAAACTAATATAGCCTGTATAACTATTAGGCCAACCTGTATAACTACTATTATGCTAATTTAAACATAATAATATAAATGTTTTTAACTAGAGTGCGACAGACGGGCCGACCTGTATAACTATTATGCTAATTTAAACATAATAATAAAAATGTTTTTAACTAGAGTGCGACAGACGGGCCGACCTGTATAACTATTATGCTAATTTAAACATAATAATAAAAATGTTTTTAACTAGAGTGCGACAGACGGGCCGACCTGTATAACTATTATGCTAATTTAAACATAATAATATAAATGTTTTTAACTAGAGTGCGACAGACGGGCCGACCTGTATAACTATTATGCTAATTTAAACATAATAATATAAATGTTTTTCACTAGAGTGCGAAAGACAGGCCAACCTGTATAACTATTATGCTAATTTAAACATAATAATATAAGTGTTTTTAACTAGAATGCGACAGACGGGCCGACCTGTATAACTGTTATGCTAATTTAAACATAATAATATAAATGTGTTTAACTAGAGTGCGACAGACGGGCCGACCTGTATAACTATTATGCTAATTTAAACATAATAATAAAAATGTTTTTAACTAGAGTGCGAAAGACAGGCCAACCTGTATAACTATTATGCTAATTTAAACATAATAATATAAGTGTTTTTAACTAGAATGCGACAGACGGGCCGACCTGTATAACTGTTATGCTAATTTAAACATAATAATATAAATGTGTTTAACTAGAGTGCGACAGACGGGCCAACCTGTATAACTATTATGCTTATTTAAACATAATAATATAAATGTTTTTAACTAGAGTGCGACAGACGGGCCAACCTGTATAACTATTATGCTGATTTAAACAATAATATAAATGTTTTTAACTAGAGTGCGACAGACGGGCCAACCTGTATAACTATTATGCTAATTTAAACATAATAATATAAATGTTTTTAACTAGAGTGCGACAGACGGGCCAACCTGTATAACTAGTATGCTAATTTAAACATTATAATATGAATGTTTTTAACTAGAGTGCGACAGACGGGCCAACCTGTATAACTATAAGTTTTTAACTAGAGTGCGACAGACGGGCCGACTGGTATAACTATTATGCTAATTTAAACATAATAATATAAATGCTTTTAACTAGAGTGCGACAGACGGGCCAGCCTGTATAACTATAATGCTAATTTAAACATAATAATATAAATGTTTTTAACTAGAGTGCGACAGACGGGCCAACCTGTATAACTATAAGTTTTTAACTAGAGTGCTACAGACGGGCCGACCGGTATAACTATTATGCTAATTTAAACATAAATAATAACTTGTTTTTGGGGAAACGTTAGATGATTTATTCTATTTTGCGCTTTACACGACGATATGTACAGGAGCCAATAAATACATCAAGCGGCCCTGGAAACAAGGACGAGGGAGAAGAGAAACAGCACATCATCCATAATATTCGAATAACTTCTGGAATGAGATAAGAAACTAACCATTAATCATGAAGCGGCCTTCCTGATGGTCGGATTCCCTTTATTCTACCGTTAATATTACTATTGATTCAATGTGTACATATTTGTATATTTAGTTGACTTGATTTTTGAAATAAGGCGGAATGAAGGCATCAGAAATGAATGTATTTATTTAATTTGAATTAATTTTATTTATACATGACAAAAAATCTATAAATAAATACACAATTTGCGAAAAACAATAGATAATTTCATTTAGTCTCGTAAGACGCCTGTCTCCCAACCTGGAGGCTGCGAGTTCAAGTCCTGCTGGAACCCAGATTTTTTTTCAAGTGCAGGATTCTCTTCCGATTTTCACTTAAACCCTTGTTAACATATTTCTAGTTGGTTGGAAGAGATTGACACATAGTTATAATCAACGTTCCCCCTATTTTTTTCATTGTGTGTGCGGCCCCATCAACTTATTTGTGCAAGAAAAAAAGAGAGAAGTAAAAAATTTAAAACACCAATAAAATAACACGAAGACCTTTGAACAAGGGATAATTCATGAAGTATTTTTATCGAAATGCGTAACATAATATGGTGTTTCCATGTTCCGCACACATCTCAAAGAAAGAACCCTGAGAACTCATCATAAAATATATAATTACGCAAATGAAATATGGATACAATTTTTTTTCTTTGAGATGTGTGCGGAAGATGGAAACATGTGTGCGGACAATTTTTAACAGATGTGTGGCTGCACACCCGCACACCTTAGAGCAGTGTTTCCCAACGTTTTTTGTGCTATGCCCCACCTAAGCCTTTCTTAATTTTTTATGCCTCCCCCTCCCCCCCCCCCCCTACGTAACGGTGACGCGACAAAGCAATCAAAATACGACTAAACTCTGAACGAGTCAATTCTCGCTGCCCGGAATCTTTTTCGAGGTTCCGGGGCAGCGAGACTTATGCGCAAAGGTGCGATTAGTCTTGACGTCCTATCAGCCGCCTTCTTGGACGCGAAGACTGCAAACGTGGGTAGAAACTACGTGATGGAAGTAATCAAGAGCACCAAAGCGATGAATGTTCGGCATAACGTATCAGCGCAAGAGGTCATAAGTAACGCAATACACGCAAACACTGACAGGGAATAATGCCTAGGGAAGAAACACCACATCGGAAGGCCACGTTGCCGGCCATCCCGACTGAGTTTGCTGTAATTCCTCAGTCGTAAGGCAAATGCCGGGATGGGACCCATATAAACCGTGCACAGACGCATTCCTTCACATCCCAGACACAAGTATTACCAACATATATACACATGAGACACAGAGCAGCGAAAACAGGGAACACAAAAAAGGGAAATATCCTTGGCTACACAGTTCGCTACGGATAAAACACCACCACGATCCTGCAACCTTATACGCGATAAGCAAGGCCCTTCTCAACTCAACTCCAAAAAAAAAATTCGAATTACCCTTAAAAATCAAATTGCCCCCCCCCCCCTGTGGGGCGTGGGTCCCACGTTGGGAAACATTGCCTTAGAAGAAACGTTGGTTATAAGCCTGCCAGGTTGTACTGTATATAACGAAATCGTAATACAATTCAATACACCGTCTACTCCATGCCTGGCAGGGAAAAACATTTAAGAATTAATATAAGTTCTTCCTTGATTTAACTAGTTATATTATATATTGTGAGTTTTATTTCTAAAAATACAGAGATGATGTGATGAAAGCGGACAGAGGAGTGTGGCGCCATCATTAAAGTGAATCACGGATAAAAGAAAAGATGCCGCTAACGCACCCACGGACAGACAAACATACAAACGATTATACATTGGACGCTGAAAGGAATGACCCCTCTCAGGTCGTGAAGGTATAAATTGCGTTTGTAAATAAATTTATTTACAAAAAATTTCCTACCACCGTAGCCCAGTTAGTATGTTATAATGTTGGTCTGAATTTATAGTCTGACCTTAATACTTAATACTAAATCTCAACTTTTTTTATTTAATTAAGTAATACTCGTATATAGTACAAACATTTGACAAAGGCTATACCTATATGCACATATTATATCTTCTTCTTTTTATTTAAGGCCTGTTGGCCTGTTATGGTCCTGCATCATTGTTTGCCTCTTATGATGTTGACTGCCAGCTGTCTTTCCATCTTTTGGGAGGTCGTCCTGGAGGTCTGCTTGCTTGGGGGATACTGTCCATGGCCATTCTTACGACTCTTGGTTCCGCCATTCTGAATACGTATTCGTTCCAGAACCTTCTTCTCTGTCGTCCCCATCTGACAATATCTTCAACTTCGCCCATCCTTCGGATTTCTGTTCTATATTATATCTTATGAATTAATCTAATGTATATATTATAACTATGAACTAACTTGATTTTAATTTCCTGCACGTCATTTTATTTTTAATAATCTTAATATACGTGTATAATATAGCTTATATACTACTTATAACTAGATAACAATTCTTACAACTAATTATTTAGCAATAACATGTCCACTCGTTCAGGCTAATTGCATATCCACCACATTCACTCAGACCTTGGTCCTCCCAGCTAATACTGTAGGTGGACTAGTCAGGAAACAGACGATGCTTCGGGAGCTTGTACTTATAACGGAAAGGTAAATCGGACTTCTTCTCGTAAGCCCCAAGGGCACCCTTAATTTTAACTATTATAAATTAGAATTGAATCTAAAATTAATTTTCGTAGAAATTTGATGTCGCTTTTTTTTAAATAAAAGATACACATGGTTTGATTATCTCATTTTCATGTTTGGAGCGTATGAGATCAAATTCGGAATACAAATCACGAGACGGCGGTCGTGGTCTTAAGGTTAACATTCACACTAAGCAAGCGGGCGTCACAGGTTCGATTTCAAGCGGATTCACTTATTGATTGGTTTAACTCTTAGACTGTCATTAGTGTGGAATCGCGTTAACTTCAATTAACACGTGATATGGTAATGTCGAAAGTATAATTTATATTAAACTGTATGTATAGTAAAGTTTGCGAAAGTATTAATGTTATTCATCGCTTGCCATCACGCGATGGCCATGGTGGGTAGAAACAATAATAGTTAAAAGAAATGTTGAAATCGATTCCGAAGAAAAATAATGTAGACGCCTGTACCAGGAGAACTTCCAATAACTTTGTGACCTAATTGGTAGATCAAATCGGCGTCTGTGATATAATAACGGTTAGTATTTCCTCTAAGCTCACGTATTCGTGGAAGCCTAGGTGTTACAGACATCAACAGCAAGATGGAGGAGAGGCGATTGAGATGGTATGGGCACGTTAGACGCAGAGCACCTGATCAAATTGTGAACCAGGCAATCTCCATGAATCTGCCTCGAATAACAACCAGAGGAAGACCAAAGAATTCATGGGTGGTGCAAAAAGATAACCTGATGCAGAGGCACGGCCTGGGGGACGTAGTCCGGGACAGAAGAGCATACATCTGAGGACGAGGAGAGCTGACCCCAACAGTCTTCGCAGACAATGAGTTAGGATGGAGCCTGTGTTGGTTGTTGAAGAAGTCTGTGTTTAATGCAGTCGTTAAGTTGATATACTCGTACACATATGTATGGTTATCATAAACATTGCCATATTATATCTACATGATTTAAGTGTCGCGGACGTATTGATTTCAAACTTTGTCTCTTTGTATTCAAGTCCCTTAATGGGATGTCTCCATTGTATCTTTCGAATACGTATCTAAGGGATGTTACTTCGGAGAGAAGTCAAACGTTTATTTTTCATCTAATCAATTGGTTGTTCCATTACAATCCAATAGGGCGGGATATTATGATAGAGCTTTTGTCGTTGCTGGACTTGTGGCGGGGAATGGTCTGCCTCCTAGTGTCAGAGATATGGGTGGCTTGTGCAGCTTTAGGAAGCACTTAAATATAATTCTTTTTGGGTGGTCTTATCAAAATTTGTGAATGGGTTCGAATCCTAAGTAAGAGTGAACCTGAGGACAGTTTGCTCTTTAGACGGCGCTTTATAAATTAACATTTTATTATTATTATTTTTATATTTGTTTTTTAACCCGATTCGTCCCCAGAAACTGTTGGCTGACGGCGCGGCGCATTCACTAAAAAATGCATTCCCTTTGAAGTGATTCTATTCTGGTAGCGCTAATGCGTCTCCGAACAAATATATATGTGAAACCGCTGTGGGGTTAATTTTCTCCCTCTTTTGGGCTTGTATTAAGAAGGAGGGGAAACTGAAATGCATATTTGTTATTATCGTGGGTGTAATTCAGCGTTTGACAGCTTGGAAATAAAAGTATTCATACAATGATATGAATAAAAAAAACGTTGATACAATATGATAAATACATACCACCATGCCATTTTCCTAACGACGTGAGCACAGAGGACAGAATGCCATACTTTTGTATCTCGTCACACTCATCCTTCACTTCTTCACCCTTCTTATGCAGTTCCTACGGTTTCTCTGACTTTTTATATTTCCTTCTTTTAAAAAGTAATTTACTTAATCCAACCGTACTTTCCTTGGTCTTCCTCAGCATACCTTCTACGCACATTCGCACTATATATTTGTTTTGTTAGTATATCGGACGTGTGCGGTCACCCTTGCATGTGTATTGATGTAAAGCCTTATACTTGATATGTGGTATAATTAATGTATGTGTATAGACATTGAAAGTCTGGTATTTGTTGATGTAAAAGTTATATTTGATATGTTTGCTATATGTTCTTGTTCTTGTAAAAAATATTGTTTGTTTGACTCCGATCGCGTTCGCGACCGCAAGGGAAATAAAGGACTTGCGGGTGGAGCATCGTGAGTAGGTCACGGGCCGGTCGACTTAAGCAGCGCTCAAAACCCCGAAAGTTGTTGTATTTCGCGGGTAATGGGCGCTTGTGATGATCGACCGACCATTAATATAGAGGGTCCCTTTTGAGGGAAAAAATATATTCTCAGTAACAACCGATTCCACTGTGTTTTACTTTGATACCCGCTACTTCGACCTGCCTGAGAGGAATCTCTCCCCCCCCCCCCGCTACCTTCTTCTTCTTCTGGATCTTCGCTTTGGAATTCGCTACCTCGATTCTCTGAGCGTGGCGCAGCAACCAACGTACCTACGCTACAGTCTATTTGTACCCTGTGTGGTACACTTAGTGTTTCTTAATTCATTCATTATACATGCTCAAACCGTCTCAGAGTAGTCTTCTTAATCTTACACAACACATCAGCCTTAAGTTCACATTCATCCCTAATCTCTTCATTTCTTATTCAATCAAACATTGTCAATTCCCATACACCATAATTGATAGTAAAATACGTTTGTGAGTTATGATTTTAACAGATTTTGATATTATCCGGTTCGAGTATACTGATTTATATTTTAGCACCCTATAGATTTTCCGTTCGATGTCCCTCGTAACTCAACCTTCATCTGACAAAATTCTACCCAAATGCCAGAATTCCAACATGTACAAATCTTTCATTGTTCACCCATATACCAATAAATAACCTGTCGAGTGCTAAATGAATCAAGCGAATGGCCCATGTCATAATTAATACCGAATTAACATACAAAAGCCGGCAGCAATTAACTGATTGGTTGGGGCTTTATTGCTTCAGAATGCTGTCAGCTGGATTTACCTCATTGACACTTATGTGAAAATTAGTTTTGTGACATGGCGTGTCTTTATTATCGGAGAGAAACAGCCGGTTTATTTTTATCGAATTGGTAAAAACATTTTTAGATTTTCTATTAACATGAAAATTAAATTAGAAAATGGATGGTGTACAAAGTTTATCTATTTTGCGTGTAAATGAGGCACAAGATGGAAATAAAAAAACCTAATTTATACTTAAATTCGGCCTCGTAGTTAAATATTCCCTCACTTTTCCAAAGTTATTTCAGTTAGAAAGCGAAACTGTGTCGTCAACTTTGTTTTAAGTGAGTCGTTGTACACCAGTCACATCGCTAGAGGCGAGTCTGTCTTCCTCTTGATTTAAAAAATATATACAACGATACATTTAGACAACTCCATTTCTCGTATCTCATTTAATTATATTTTTACCTTTCATGATATTCAAAACATAAACGAGATGTAACTGGATTCAATGTTATTTTAATATTTTAAAAACTAAACACATACGTCAAAATCTTGACGGATATTCATCGACAATTTCCGGCCTGACTTCACACGTGTGTTGCGACTGTAAAAAAATGAAAGAAACATTCAACACTGTAGAGATGGGGCATCTACCTTTCCGGCATTAGTTCATTTTGTGTGGTGAGTGCATTAAAAAAAAAGGTGTTTAAAAAAAGTGGCGGTATATTTTCAATGTCGCCACCTTGACTTGGTCTTGATATATGCCCCGTTTTGAACAGTAGCGGATTGGAAAATATAATTCAGTTAATTAAAATATTTTATAACTAAAAATTAATTGCTGATGTCGGTGGATGTAAAACTGTAATTAAAAAAATAATAGGAAGGGCGAAGAGTGCTACATTGAGAAAGGAGCTATTCTGGAGAAACAGACACATTTTTCGAACCCTGATTTTCTAAATAATACTTACCGTATGCTTCAGAAACTTGAAACAATAAAGCTCAGAGAAATCTTTAACACGGATCAACCGGTGGTATGCGTACCTAAGAGAAAGGTGGTACGGAAAAGAGTATGTCAATGATGCGTTACATGGAAACAATATAAATAAATTAACGCGGTATTTTTACGTGTAAAAGAATAAAAAAATATACTGACTTGTGTTGTAAATATAGAAAAATATGTATTCTTATAGCTCGGAAATTCTAGGATGAGTCCTGTGACAGCTCACGAATTTGCCCCGATACAACCTTGTAACGATGTTCAGTAATTTTAATTATTTTATCAACTTTAATATAAGCCTCAATTCGAATAAATTGTAAGTTATTTAGGTAAATACATTACATAAGGTTGTATTGGGGCAAATTTGTGAGCTGTCACAGTACTCATCCTATAATTTCCGAACTATAACTAATATTATTCTATTAGTTGCAAAAACGGCCGTCAGAGGCGCTGCATGTTTTTGGGTTGTTCAATTGTTATTGGTGTAGTGTATCTTGACCTCTATATTGGTGAGGTGTATCTCGGTCGGGGGGTGTGATGAGATGAGCCCACACCTGTAGATAGCTTATCTTTGAAATGTATTTTCTGATATTTATTTTGAGATATATGTCCGATTTTGGAATATAATTAATACATAGGTTACTACTTAAGTGTTGAGATATGGCAACACTAACACTATACGTCTAATATAACATAAGCATCGTAACGTTTGACTTTTTTAATGGTATACGTGCTCAGAAAGTTTTGTCATACGAATGCTATTTGTGTTGTTTGAAAAATTCGTCTCGGCCAAAAATGGAATTAAATCGTGAACATTTTCGTGCGATGATTTTTTTATGATTTTCGACGTGGACCAACTCAACAACAGTGTACCCATCAACTCGCTTCGACTTTTCCTGATGAAGCGCCATCCCGGGCCACTGTGTTTCGCTGATTTTCCGAATTCAATCGTGGTCGTAGTTCGCTCCAGGACCAATTTCGTGAAGGTCATCCAAAATCAGTTGTTATGCCAGAAAACATAGATGCTGTGCGTGAACTGATATTGCAAGATCGTCATGTGACTTATCGTGAGATTGAATCATGTTTGGGCATTAGTTCCACTCGCAAACATTCAATATTGCATGAAAATTTGGCCGTCAAAAAGATTTGTTCGCGTTGGATACCGCATAATTTGATAATCGCTCAAAAAAAGGCTCGTGTCGATTGGCCCAAAGAAATGTTCAAAAAAATCAGTCGTGGTGCTTCTAAAGAGGTCTATAAAATCGTGACAGGCGACAAATCATGGATCTATGCATATGATCCAAAAACTAAACAGCACTCGACTGTATGGATCTTTCAAGACGAGCCAAATACAACAAAAGTTGTTCGCGCACGAAGCACTTCGAAGCAAATGGTGGCTTGTTTCTTCGGTATAAATGGTCATATCGCAACAGTGCCTTTAATAGAACGTCGTACGGTTAATTCTGAATGGTACACCACAATTTGTTTGCCAGAAGTGTTCGGAGAAATGATGAAAACCAACCGCCGAAGACGGATCATTCTCCACCACGACAATGCGAGCTCTCACACATCGGCTCAAACAAGTGACTTTTTGAGCACTCAAAACATCGAATTGATGGGTCATCCGCCGTACAGCCCTGATTTGGCACCCAATGACTTCTTTTTATTCCCGAACATCAAAAATAAATTGCGAGGACAACGTTTTTCGACGCCCAAAGAAGCGGTTGATGCGTTCAAAACGCGTGTTTTGAAGTTACCCCATTCGGAGTGGAATAAGTACTTCGAAAATTAGTTCAAACGCATGCAAAAGTACTCGTATATTGATCTTCATGGAGAGTGTTTTGAAAAACAATAAAGCCATTTTCGATGATAAATATTTGTTTTTACTTTTCTGTCTCAACACTTAAATAGCAGCCCCCGTATGTGTACATACTATGTTGCTATCTATAAATCTATGTTTATTTGATGTATTTATTTATTTCGTTTGTGATCTCTTCTGGTATAACATTTCTTTGCTATGTATTAGGTGTTAACATACTCGTAAGTTGTGTCCATTTTTTTCCAATTTGAAAATGAGCACCAAAAGTAAAACAAAATGATAAATGTTATACGTCATTCGAAAGGAAATTTTCTGCTCTACAAGATATTGTGTGTTTTTTTACGTTACATGTATTATTTTATTTGATTACAAGCCTTCAAAATGGAATGTAAAGTAGACGAAAGTGAGCATTTTCGACACCTCCTTCTGTTCGCGTTCAATCGAGGGAATTAAGCTGCTCGCGATATTTGCGAAGTATACGGTGAAGATGATATGAATGAAAGGACAGCTCGTCGATGGTTTTTGCGTTTCAACGACGGTAATTTCGACCTGAAAGACATGCAGCGTTTCGGACGACCAGTGGACTTCGATGAAGACCGCTTAAACCATATTATTCATGAAGGACACAACTTATGTTAACACCCAATATATAAGATATGTACGTACGTACTATGTATATATGATATGTACGTATGTACATGTATGTACGTAAATGTGTTTATGTGTGTATGTGTAAGTATATACCATATGTATATATATATTTTTTTCTCAAATCGTTCAGAGAGGGCGTTGCTTTTTTTACAAAGTTCATATATAATAGATCTACAATTGGTTTTAGTTGTTTCATTCAACCTACATTTTCATTTCTTTATATGTCAAAAGTTCTCTGAACTCCCGAGCTCGAGTACACTCTATTCAAAGAGCTTTTCTAATATTCCATCCTCTTCTCGTACACAATCCTTTATTTATTTTTTTGATGAAAAGGGGAAGTTTAATTACTAAAGCCATGAAAGCAAGGAAGCCCAATACCCCATTCTGTACAATTTTCCCCTCACTTTCATCATAGAAGGCGCCCACATCTATTCATTCCATAGACACAAAGAATCCACGAACTCTGAGTATTTTGTAATATGAAGGTAGGTACTACAAGTACTACTTTTATCTACAAAACGAATATAAATTCCAACTTGTTTTGGGGTTTGAGTGTTTTCTTTTCGTATAAATAGGATAACTGTATTTTTCTACATTTGCACAATATATTTTTAACATGTTATTTAGAGTCAAGACATCAACACTGTGGAGGTTTAAAGACATTGTATATTGTTCAATCCAACAATGTTTATTCCACTCTATATTACAATATGATCTTACCGGTTTCAAGGTTTTCGCCTCATCATCAGGGTAGCACAAATATGCCTTGTTTTCGTATTATTAGGTTAACTGTTTTTTTTTATGTATTGGCACAATATATTTTTAACATGTTATTTAGAGTCAAGACATCAACACTGTGGAGGTTTAAAGACATTGTAATTTGTTCAATCTAACAATGTTTATTCCACTCTATATTACAATATGATCTTACCGGTTTCAAGGTTTTCGCCTCATCATCAGGGTAGCACAAATATGCCTTGTTTTCGTATTATTAGGTTAACTGTATTTTTTTATGTATTGGCACAATATATTTTTAATATATTATTTATAGTCAAGATATCAACACTGTGAAGTTGAAAGATATTGTAATTTGTTCAGTCCAACAATGTTTATTCTACTCTATATTACAATATGATCTTACCGGTTTCAAGGTTTTCGCCTCATCATCAGGGTAGCACAAATATGCCTTGTTTTCGTATAACTGGGATAACTGTATTTTTTTAAGTATTGGCACAATATATTTTTAATATATTATTTATAGTCAAGATATCAACACTGTGAAGTTGAAAGACATTGTAATTTGTTCAGTCCAACAATGTTTATTCCACTCTATATTACAATATGATCTTACCGGTTTCAAGGTTTTCGCCTCATCATCAGGGTAGCACAAATATGCCTTGTTTTCGTATGACTAGGATAACTGTATTTTTTTAAGTATTGGCACAATATATTTTTAATATATTATTTATAGTCAACATATCAACACTGTGAAGTTGAAAGACATTGTAATTTGTTCAGTCCAACAATGTTTATTCCACTTTATATTACAATATGATCTTACCGGTTTCAAGGTTTTAAGCTCATCATCAGGGTAGCACAAATATGCCTTGTTTTCGTTTGATTAGGTTAACTGTATTTTTTTAAGTATTGGCACAATATATTTTTAATATATTATTTATAGTCAAGATATCAACACTGATGTTGGAAGACATTGTAATTTTTTTAGTCCAACATTGTTTATTCCACTTTATATAACGGTATAGCCCTACCGGTTTCAAGGTTTTCATCTCATCATCAGAGGAGCACAAACAAGACATGTTTTCGTATGAATAGGATAACTGTATTTTTTAACTATTTGCACAATATATTTTTAATGTGTTCTTTATAGTTAAGGTATTAAAATTGTGGACGTTTAAAGACATTGTAATGTGTTTAGTCAAAAAATGTTTATTCCACTTTATATAATGGTGTAACCCTACCGGTTTCAAGGTTTTCATCTCATCATCAGGTGAGCACAAACAAGATACGTTTTCGTATGAATAGGATAACTGTATTTTTTTTATATTTGCACACTATATTTTTAATGTGTTATTTAAAGTGAAGACATTAATTAACACTGGAAGTTTAAAGAAATTGATATTTATTTAGTTCAACACTGTTTATTCCACTTAATATAGCGGTATAACCCCTGATGATGAGGTTAAAACCTTGAAACCGGTAGGGTTAAACCGTTATATAAAATGAAATAAAATGTTTGACTAAACAAATTACAATATTTTTAAAACTCAATTTTTTTATATTTATATACTTACATATATACCATCACGCCATCTCCCTTGTTGGGGTAGACAGAGAGGACAGAGCGCTACACTTTCCTATCTCGACACACACATCCTTTGCCTCCTCTAGATACATTCACCTTCTCATTCAAATTGTACGATTACTCTGACTTTCTTCGTTTCATTTTTTCAAAATATTCACTTATTCCAACCATACTTTTCTTGGTCTTCCTGTCACACGCCATGCTTTCACATTTGCACTTTATATTTGTTTTATTATTCATTCTTCATTTATTCCTTACACATGTCCAAACCATCTCAACGTGCTCTTTTTCATCTTACTTAACACATCAGCCTTAAGTTCACATTCATCCCTTATCATTTCATTCCGTATTCTGTCATACATTGTTACTTCATGTATTTTTCTCAATGCACGCATCTCTACAGCGTTTATTCGGCTCATCTGAGTCTTTTTTACGTTCACGTTTCACTCCCATACATCTAAGTTTGCACCAATATACTATTATGGATATCTCAGAAGGTTTTGATACTGTCCTATTAAAATATATTAAAAAAATTGAGATACATATCACGACATATCACTATTTTGTCAGTCTTTCTTCATTCATTCGTTTCACATGCCCACACCTCTTTTTAACCTGTACACCGCGTTAAAAATCAAATTCCACGAATCCTGTGCGCAGCACAATTTCGGCGTTTTTTAATTTCTAAGTTTAAACGCGTATTTTGTTTAGAACCACTGATATTTGATTACAACACCAAGTAAACATGACATTCAAGTAATTTTCTGATAATAAATAATAGTCATTACTCTTAAGGAGACTCGTTAAATAAAGGAGATAAACTAAACATTACGTAAAATACACAAAGGAATGCTACAGATCAGATCACAGGCGTTTGTGCTTCCCGCGAGGAACACGTTATATAGACACAGTACCAGAAAAACATGCAGTGTGCCAGTATGTTGAAATAAAGAAGGTGAAAAAGTTATGAAAGTGGATTCTGTATAGTTTCAGACGATAAAGACCCACACTTAACCTGTACACCGCGTTAAAAATCAAATTCCACGAATTCTGTGCGCGGCACAATTTCGGCGTTTTTTAAATTTCTATGTTTAAACGCGTATTTTGTTTAGAACCACTGATATTTGATTACAACACCAAGTAAACATAACATTCAAGTAATTTTCTGATAATAAATAATAGTCATTACTCTTAAGGAGACTCATTAAATAAAGGAGATAAACTAAACATTACGTAAAATACACAAAGGAATGCTACAGATCAGATCACAGGCGTTTGTGCTTCCCGCGAGGAACACGTTAATACATAATGTATATACTATTATTTGATGTAACTTTAACTAAGTTTCTATGATAAAGAGGTTTTTAATGTCTCATTGAATATAACGTTACCATATTTTAAAAGTTATAACGCTATTTGCTGATAATATCTATTAACTGACATGAAACGGACAATATAGCACGTTTTCTCAGATCATTTATCATGTAAAATGAATAAAAACGTCAGAAAATATACTGGGAACACATAAAAAGAAAGATTACTGAGTGCTTTTCATAAAAATAATTTATCTTATCCATGAAAGGATCAAATAATCTTGCCAAGCATTGTACCTAAGCAATAAAAAGGATATCAAAATTTTAGTATATATCGATAAAATCAACAGTATCCTTTATATTACTTCTTCGGGGTGAACTTAAAGAAGAAAATATTCTTGCAGTCGATTAAATGATGCGATAGGCAATCTCTCAGTGTTTAAGATATTAATTTAAAATATTATTTATAGTTAAGACATTAACATTGTGGAGGTTTAAAGACATTGTTATTTGTTTTATCAAACACTGTTTATTCCACTTTTTGTAACGGTATAACCCTACCGGTTTCAAAGCTTTCATATTGATACTCCCCTGATGCCTTGAAACTTGTAGGGTTATACCGTGACAAAAAGTGGAATAAACAGTGTTTGATAAAACAAATTACATTAATTTAAATTTACATAAAATAAAATATTAATAAAAGGCTATATTAATGTTGCTTGATAGCGTTTATAAAATGTATGTACAAGAAATAAATAATGTAAACAAACAGTATTTATTTATTGTGATTTGTTTTATCAAACACTTTATTCCAATTTTTGTAACAGTATAACCCTACCGGTTTCAAGGTTTTCACCTCATCATTTATTTATTTATTTATTTAACACTTTTATTGAAAATACAATCTGGCGGGTTTATTGCCAGGTGTCAATCTCTTCCAACCAACCAGACAAAAGTAAATGAAGCAAGTTACATGCATAACTCATTTAAATGTCTGTCCATCGCCACGAAATTCATCAACACATACGTGAGCACATGCCCACGAACCCCACAAAGTCGGACAATCACCCGAACATTATTTTTCATATAAAGTGAGATATCATCAATCAAAAGAAAAATCATCATCAAGGGAACACAAACAAGACTAAAAATAATATAAAAATAAAATATTTATTTATTAATTTAACACTTCATTGAGGTCAGAGATATAACAAGTAATGATTTAGATATTTTGGTGGTGCAAGAGAGATAAGGAAAAGGAAAGGCTGGAAGGATTAAAGTGTGGCATATGATAGGATTAAAGAAGATTGTGGATAGGAGAATTCGGTACATTTATTAATCCCGCGATGGGTTTTCGTAAAAGCAGTTTTATTTTGAAAGTCAATGGGACATTAAAATATATATGTATGTTCTCAAGATCTGCCCAAATTGTACTTACAGCGTATAAGTGGTAACTTTGATGTACGGAAGAGAAACGTGGACTTGGAAATGAATTAAAGGAGACGAGTTAAATAAATACAGGTTTATTGATAGCAATTTATTACGTACATAACATATGTTACATGTATCATGAAAATATTTAACATTTAATAGAGAAGATATCAAAAGGTCTGGGCTCATCCCATAAAGTTTTTATTGCCAGGCGGCAATCTCTTCCAACCAACCAGATAAAAGTTAATGAAGCAAGTTACATGGTCGCAAAAAATATTCAAAAGGTTATTCATTTTTATGAAATTTATGAACATATTCATAAAAAAAAATAAAAGTTAGATATCATCAATGAACGGAAAAGGAAGGGATGGTGGAGAGGAAAGGAAAATTAGGAATGAAACACGTTATATTACTGACTAGACATTAAGAGTTTTTTCAGTCGCTTCTTAAAGCATGCCAAGGACGGAGCGAGTCTAGCATTGGTTTGTAACTGGTTCCAGAGTCTCAGCATGGACAGCAAAGGAAGATGTAAAAAAATAAGATCGGTGAACTGGGAAGTCAACTGGCAATAAACGATCTCTGTTTGAACGTAACGCAAGTCCATGATCGGAAACACGCTGAAAATTTTCGACGAGATAAGAGAGGGTGGCAATAAAGAAGTGTTCAATGAAGAAATAGAGTATTCCCGAGGAGGGCTTTAAAATTGTCTTTAAAAAGGGGGTCGGGAGCTAAAAAAAAGTTTTAAAAACTCTGTTCTAAATTAATATTGTTATAAAACGATACACAGAGGAACGATCGATGTGATCTATTTTAACGTGTTTTATATGGAATCAATTTGAGACTGGATGAAATAAACGACACGTGCAGAAAGACGATTAATTGTAGAATAATTTTACTGTATTAAAAGGGGGGGGTGTAAAAAAAGTTTTAGAAACTCTTTTCTAAATGAATATTGTAATAAAACGGTACATAGAGGAACGATCGATGTGATATATTTCAACGTGTTTTATATGGAATCAATTTGGGATTTGATGAAATAAATGACACATGCATAAAGACAATTAATCGTAGAACAGTTTTACTGTATTTAAAGGGGGTGGGAAGATAAGAAAAGTTTTATAAACTCTGTTCTAAATGAATATTGTAATAAAACGATACATAGAAGAACGATCGATGTGATCTATTTTAACGTGTTTTATGTGGAATCAATTTGAGATTGGATGAAATAAACGACACATGCAGAAAGACGATTAGTCGTAGAATAATTTTACTGTATTAGAAGGGGGTGGGGAGCTAAAAAAGTTTTAGAAACTCTGTTCTAAATGAATATTGTAATAAAACAGTACATAGAGGAACGATCGATGTGATATATTTCAACGTGTTTTATATGGAATCAATTTGAGATTGGATGAAATAAAGGACACATGCAGAAAGACGATTAATTGTAGAATAGTTGTACGGTATTAAAAGGGGGTGGGGAGCTTAGAAAGTTTTAGAAACTCTGTTCTAAATTAATATTATAATAAAACGATACATAGACGAACGATCGATGTGATCTATTTTAACGTGTTTTATATGGAATCCATTTGAGATTGGATGAAATAAACGACACATGCAGAAAGACGATTAATTGTAGAATAATTTTACTGTATTAAAAGGGGGTGGGGAGCTAAAAAAAGTTTTAGAAACTCTGTTCTAAATGAATATTGTAATAAAACGATACATAGAGGAACGATCGATGTGATCTGTTTTAACGTGTTTTATATGGAATCAATTTGAGATTGGATAAAATAAACGACACATGCAGAAAGACGATTAATTTTAGAACAATTTAACTGTATTAAAAGGGGGTGGGAAGCTAAGAAAAGTTTTAAAAACTCTTTTCTTAATGAATATTGTAATAAAACGATACATAGAGGAACGATCGATGTGATCTATTTTAACGTGTTTTATATGGAATCAATTTGAGATTGGATTAAATAAACGACACATGCAGAAAGACGATTAATCGTAGAATAGTTTTACTGTATTAAATAAGGGGTGGGGAGCTCAAAAAGTTTTAGGAACTCTGTTCTAAATTAATATTGTAATGAAACCATACATGGAGAAACGTGTTTTATATGGTATCAATTTGGGATTGGATGAAATAAACGACACATGCAGAAGGACGATTAATTGTAGAATAATTTTACTGTATTAAAAGGGGATGAGGAGCTAATAAAGTTTTAGAAACTCTGTTCTAAATTAATATTGTAATGAAACCATACATGGAGGAACGTGTTTCATATGGTATCAATTTGGGATTAGATTAAATAAACAACATATGCAGAAATACGATTAATTGTAGAATAATTTAACTGTATTAAAAGGGGTTGAGGAGCTAATAAAGTTTTAGAAACTTTGTTCTAAATTAATATTGTAATGAAACCATATACGGAGGAACGTGTTTTATATGGTATCAATTTGGGATTGGATGAAATAAACGACACATGCAGAAAGACGATTAATCATAGAATAATTTCACTGTATTTTCAATAATTCTTTCTATTTACAACATATCAAAATAAGGAAGCATTTATGTTTTGTACAATGCCGGCAATATTATTTTGGATATATTCATATCATTTCTACTTAAGCAGATTGCCTCTCTCTATAATGTCAAGTAGTCTTATTTTCCCGAATATTCCCGGATAATGTATCTCGGGAACGTTTCAAAAATAATACAAGGATTTTTCGCAAGGCGGTGCTCTTTAATATTGCTGATAATCTCTGCTTGCTTTTAGATTCTTGGTTTTTTCCTGCCACGTTTCAAATAAGGGTCGTGCGTATCCTTTCCACCCTAAAATCGGGCGGTTTTAATATTATATATTTTTTATCTCATAATTAAGGTGAATAGATAAAAACGAGTTGATGAATTTCGATACGAGGATATTACGTTCTTTGTGATGGTAGGAAAAGTTGCGATATGAAACAGAGTCAATGTGGCACTGAAAGTGTACTTTGTTCAGTGTAGCTACATTTAGAATTAGTAACATCACGGAAAGTATTATACGTTCTATGTGACAATGAAAAGAATTGCGATATGAAATAGAGGCAATGTGGCACTGAAAGTGTACTTTGTTCAGTGTAGCTACATTTAGAATTAGTAACATCACGGAAAGTATTATACGTTCTATGTGACAATGAAAAGAATTGCGATATGAAATAGAGGCAATGTGGCACTGAAAGTGTACTTTGTTCAGTGTAGCTACATTTAGAATTAGTAACATCACGGAAAGTATTATACGTTCTATGTGACAATGAAAAGAATTGCGATATGAAATAGAGGCAATGTGGCACTGAAAGTGTACTTTGTTCAGTGTAGCTACATTTAGAATTAGTAACATCACGGAAAGTATTATACGTTCTATGTGACAATGAAAAGAGTTGCGATATGAAACAGATTCAATGTGGCACTGAAAGTGTACTTTGTTCAGTGTAGCTACATTTAGAAGTATTCTTCTTCAGTTTCAATCCTGGGCATTGGTTAGCAGCAAAGCCCTGCATCTCCTCTTCCACTCCGCTCGGTCTTCAGCGACCTTCTTGAGCTATGTATAGGAGGTGCAGTCCATATCGTGGCATATTTGCTTCAGATACTCTCGGAGAGGACGCCCTGAATATTGATGATGCTCTGCCTAAATGGGATCCGCTCACGTGGACCCCCATTTATATTTCGTGCACCCCCATTTACTTTTCTCGCTGATATAAACCCCCTGCAAGTCGAAATCGACCCTTGGGGTCCATATAGACCACTTTGGTTTAGGTGGATAGTGGCTAAATTGACTGAGGAATGAGTGTTTAATTTTTTCTATATGTATTTTATATACTTAGTAACATTTTAACTGACCTCTTGATGTGATGGAACTGTGC
Source organism: Odontocerum albicorne (assembly GCA_949825065.1). Taxonomy (NCBI): domain Eukaryota; kingdom Metazoa; phylum Arthropoda; class Insecta; order Trichoptera; family Odontoceridae; genus Odontocerum; species Odontocerum albicorne. Next base: position 6,318,310 of record OX463866.1, on the reverse strand, counting down.
ATGAGATGAACACTGATAATTGGCATTTTAATCCTTGGTATTATTTATACATGATATGTTATGTGTGAAAATTTTCATTAATTTCCTGCAAGTGTTATTGTATATAAAAATAAATGGAAGAAATAAATATATATGATATACTCATATCGAGTAATATCAAGATCTACCAAATCTATCGAGTAATATCAAGATCTATCGAGTAATATCAAGATCTATCGAGTAATATCAAGATCTATAGAGTAATATCAAGATCTATCGAGTAATATCAAGATCTATCGAGTAATATCAAGATCTATCGAGTAATATCAAGATCTATCGAGTAATATCAAGATCTATCGAGTAATATCAAGATCTATCGAGTAATATCAAGATCTATCGAGTAATATCAAGATCTATCGAGTAATATCAAGATCTATCGAGTAATATCAAGATCTATCAAGTAATTTCAAGATCTTTCGAGTAATATCAAGATCTATAGAGTAATATCAAGATCTATCGAGTAATATCAAGATCTTTAGAGTAATATCAAGATCTATCGAGTAATATCAAGATCTATCGAGTAATATCAAGATCTATCGAGTAATATCAAGATCTATCGAGTAATATCAAGATCTATCGAGTAATATCAAGATCTATCGAGTAATATCAAGATCTATCGAGTAATATCAAGATCTATCGAGTAATATCAAGATCTATAGAGTAATATCAAGATCTATCGAGTAATATCAAGATCTATCAAGTAATATCAAGATCTATCGAGTAATATCAAGATCTATAGAGTAATATCAAGATCTATCGAGTAATATCAAGATCTATAGAGTAATATCAAGATCTATCGAGTAATATCAAGATCTATTAATATCAAGATCTATCGAGTAATATCAAGATCTATCGAGTAATATCAAGATCTATCGAGTAATATCAAGATCTATAGAGTAATATCAAGATCTATCGAGTAATATCAAGATCTATCAAGTAATATCAAGATCTATCGAGTAATATCAAGATCTATCGAGTAATATCAAGATCTATCGAGTAATATCAAGATCTATCGAGTAATATCAATATCTTTCGAGTGATATCAAGATCTATCGAGTAATATCAAGATCTTTCGAGTAATATCAAGATCTATCGAGTAATATCAAGATCTATCGAGTAATTTCAAGATCTATCGAGTAATATCAAGATCTATCGAGTAATATCAAGATCTATCAAGTAATTTCAAGATCTATCGAGTAATATCAAGATGTATCGAGTAATATCAAGGTCTATCGAGTAATATCAAGATCTATAGAGTAATATCAAGATCTATCGAGTAATATCAAGATCTATCGAGTAATATCAAGATCTATCGAGTAATATCAAGATCTATCGAGTAATATCAAGATCTTTCGAGTAATATCAAGATCTATCGAGTAATATCAAGATCTATCGAGTAATATCAATATCTATCGAGTGATATCAAGATCTATCGAGTAATATCAAGATCTTTCGAGTAATATCAAGATCTATCGAGTAATATCAAGATCTATCGAGTAATATTAAGATGTATCGAGTAATATCAAGATATTTCGAGTAATATCAATATCTTTCGAGTAATATCAAGATCTATCGAGTAATATCAAGATGTATCGAGTAATATCAAGGTCTATCGAGTAATATCAAGATCGAGTAATATCAAGATCTACCAAAAATATGGCTTCAACAGTAATTATGATGGTTCCAATCTAAATCATTTATAGCGCAAATGAGAGTGAAGGGCAAGGGAAGAAAAAGGAAAACAAAGGGATGTGTGGTTGTATCAAGTGAATGATACTTTGAAAGAAGAAAACGTTGCCAAAAATTCTGAGGAGATATTCTTCCACCATTGTTATATTTGCTACTTTTAATAAAGCGCAATTGTTATGCGATACGTTTAGTGCTCTGTTTACCTTGTTCTCTGTCACTACGCTTCAACTCGCCCGCAACATGTTAACATAATACCCAGATAATAGAACTAATTTACCTTTTCCAATGTATCAAAACTTGCAAACTTTTTTAAATGTGTTTTTATTTAATTAAACTTTATTCTGTGTTCCACCCCTAATGTGTTTTTTATTTACAAAAAAAAACGCATAAAACGCATTTTCCGTATAAAAATGTATATTTTTAACACAAACTAAATCACTCGAACGTCACAGTGGAATGTGTCTCGTTCACAGAAACGCGAGCCCATTCCGAGGGTTCTCTACATAGCGTTTGTAGCGATTTTTGCAATTGGAATGTGATTTCGCTGCTGAGCGCGGGAAATGAAGCCATTTTGTATAGAGTGAAAAAAATATATGGCGCCGACATTTCTCAAATGGTGTTGCCATTAATTTTTAGCATTAAAAATAACCATAGAGAATTTTCAGTGTAATTCACACATAATTTTTTTCGAACATATTTTTAGGTGCTTTATTTTGGTCATTTCGTTTTCTTGAAATTGTTTGTATGTTTTTTCTTAATGCCTACTTAACTCGATACTGAGTGCCCTACAAATGGTAAATGCCACGCTGTTAGACTTTGGCATATTTAAAAAGTAGGTCACAACATTATTTGAGGTTTTGTTGTTTATAGTTAAGGCATTAACGTTGTGGAGGTTTAAAGACATTGTTATTTATTTTTAACAAACACTGTTTATTCCACTTTTTTGTGACGGTATAACCCTACCGGTTTCAAGGCTTTCACCTCATCTTCAGGGGAGCGCAAACAAGACTGCGCTCCCCTGAAGATGAGGTGAAAGCCTTGAAACCGGTAGGGTTATACTGTCACAAAAAAGTGGAATAAACAGTGTTAAAAATAAATAACAAATTTGAGGTTTTGTAATTTGTTTTATCAAATACTGTTTATTCCACTTTTTGTAACGTTTTAACCCTACCGGTTTCAAGGTTTTCACCTCATCATCAGGGGAGCGCAAACAAGACTGAATTATGTTCGAACTGGTACCGACATACACACTTCTAACGGTAAACATTTGGGTTTAGGATTGTGGGTGGAGGGAGGGAGGAAGCAACTTCATCGAGCAGCGGCGAGATTCTGGGAATATATGTCTTGAATATATCCAGATTATTGTTTCGGACACAGACACCGGGATAGAATATTGTCCTCGGCTCCAGTAAGCGAGCCCCTCGCGTTATTAACTTCTGGGTTAGGCACGAAACACGTGGTTCGTCATTGAACGTGTTAGCAACAATGCCTATAAGCGCATACGAGTATTATCAATTGTTACCAGACAATATTGTTATCAGACTAGCATTCTTTTTTCCCCAAGTGAAATAGTTGCAATTTATAATCCATATAACTTCTGCATAACAAGTCAGCGTTGGCGATCTTTTTCGGGCTGCCGGGGACAAAGATGCCTACTCTCAGGTGATATTCAACGTTAGGGGGACCTGACATGACATTGAGAAAAAGAATAACAAGTCAGCAAGGATTAAACAATCAATGTGGGCATTGTTTGGACCTTCATATGGCTTGGAATACTAACAAGAATAAAGAGAAGAAGCTGTTATGTTGGGCACGTCTCATCCTTATTTTTCTTTCTACGAGTATTGTATAGCAAATGTCTTTTTTTTATTTTTTATATCAATATGGCGATTGAACGATTGAAATAAAATAAATGATTTAGTATGGAACCTTCAACTGATCAGAATTAGTGATTTAGACGTATTACACGATTTGTAATCATGTGTGTTGAAAATACTACCACATATGGATAAGTAACAACACTGACACACATCTAGCGTGTACGAGTATTGTCACTAAACAAACTCTTTGAAGACTGGTTTTTTTTTGGGTACTATCAATAATCAAATCCAAAAGTTGGTGGTGAAAATGTGGATATTATGCCATTTTTCTAACTAGGAAAATGTGGATATTATGCCATTTTTCTAGCTAGGAAAATGTGGATATTATGCCGTTTTTATAACTAGGAAAATGTGGATACTATGCCATTTTTATAACTAGGAAAATGTGGATATTATGCAATTTGTCTAACTAGGAATATGTGGATATTATGCAATTTTATAACTAGAAAAATTTGGATATTATGCCATTTTTCTAACTAGGAAAATGTGAATATTATGCCATTTTTCTAACTAGGAAAATGTAAATATTATGCCATTTTTCTAACTTGGAAAATGTGGATATTGTGCAATTTTTATAACTAGGAAAATGTGGATATTATGCCATTTTTCTAACTAGGAAAATGTGGGTATTATGCAATTTGTCTAACTAGGAAAATGTGAATATTATGCCATTTGCATAACTAGAAAAATGTGGATACTATGCCATTTTGCTAACTAGGTCACAGATGTTTCAAGTTTATTTATTATTATGACTACATATTTTATCGATTTACTGATTGCGACAGTTTTAGAACCAGTGGGCTGTGTGATCTGCAACAAGAAGTGTCCAATATTAAAAAACGGGAAACGCACAGGATAAAAAATCTTTACACGAAAAAGTCCTTTCAGCCGGCGCAGGCCTGTTATTAAAGGTTCAGCCTACTGTCTCTATTCAAGGAATCTCATTTCCATCGTGTTCATGGTGTAGTTTTTTAGTATTAGAAAAGAAATATCATCATCAATAGGTCACGGATTATCCGTTGTAAACTAAGGTTATGTAAGCTTTGGTTATGTAAGCTTTGGTTATGTAAGCTTGGAGCACAAGAATCAGAAAACTAGGATTCATATTCCGTAAGATTCGAAATGTGCTCAGTGCGAATATTCTTAAAAGTATATACTTCGCCTTATGTCAGTCAGCACTTTCTTAGGCCGATGTCGCACTAAAGTGCTTCGTTAGGTGCTAAGCTAGGTTTTACGTGACTCATATACTATGCGACTTCATGCCTGGCCACACCAAAGTGCTAGGCACAAATTCATCTGACAGTTGCGAGCGGTTGAGTCAACACACGATGTCACTCTCAAAACTAACCAATTTGATTCAAAGATGAAAATTAAAATCAATGACCGTCACCAAATATGCCCAAGACTGCAGCAGTCAGTATCCAACCGATGCAATCTGGGTACGGGAGAATTCAAATAATTTTCAAGAGGCGTTGAGAGAAAACTTGGAATATTAAAAAAAAAAAACCTTTACTTATATATAAATATTCCTTGTCGTATGTAATTGCCATATTTATTCCTATTTTCATTATAATTTGTCTTTTTTTTTAATTTATTCAAATCTATTATATTATTTATAGTTAAGGCATTAACATTGTGGAGGTTTAAAGACATTGTGATTTAGTTTTTTTTTTTCAAACACTGTTTATTCCACTTTATGTAACGTTATAACCCTACCGGTTTTAAGGTTTTCATATCAACATATGGGGAACATAAACAAATCTTGTTTGTGCTTCCCTGATGATGGGGAGAAAACCTTGAAACCGGCAGGGTTATACCGTTACATAAAGTGGAATAAATAGTGTTTAATAAAATAAATTACAATATTCAAATATATTTTACCATAGACTAAATAAGTGGTATCCACTGTATTGCCAGCATTAAAAATCATCACGACACAGTTTCGCTTTCTAATTGAATTGATGTTGAAATGGCGAGGGGGTCTTCGACTATGTATGACACCCAACAACAACGACGTCGATTGAAGAGAACGTCTTTGAAAGTATTTTGAAAGAAAGTGTATTTTTTCGTCTTCATTTCGAAAGTAGACCATTGTTGTGTGGTGACAGACGAACCCTCTAAAAAATTTCATCCCACAGCCGTCAAAATAAGACTGGTCCAGCTAAGTCGCCTGTTTTATATTTAGTTCTTTGTGACTTTTATCACTATGGTCTTTCGTAGAATGACACCAAATTAATTACCTTTCTTTTCACGAGTTCAATCTGTATGCAAAACGTTTCGCTTATAAAATAAATTAATTTTCAAATTGCCCAAACTTCCCTCCTTGCAATACTTGTATAATAAAATTTCCATACTAAATATCTTCCGCTTTATGTACTCACTTTGTGTAACATTGGTCCGTTGGATTGGAAATGAAAAGCAAAAGAAGTATTGTGATTTTAGCATTTTACCAGTAATAAATTACCCGTTAATAATGACGAAAGTTAATACAGGTTGCGTTTTATGTTCCAGGCCGATTTTTTTTGGTCGCCATTTTGATTTGACTGTTATTTGTCAGTTCATATTTAACAGTCGTGGACAGTGCTCGACAACAATTTATTATGGAGCATCTATCTCCGCTACAACGTATTGAAGTTATTAAAACATTTTATTTAAATAACTTTAATTAATGTATTTTCTTTTCAATATGACACTGTTTTTCCCTTTGTTGCTTCCTCTTGTCATCGTCTTATTGTTTTTCTAGAGCAACGTTTCTTAACCTTTTTACTCTTGCGAACCTTTGAAATAATATTCATGTATCAGGGAACCCTTCGTGGCCTAATTGGTAAGACGCTTCTCTCTCAACTCGGAGGCTGCGGGCTCAATTCCCGGTAGAACCCAGATTTTTTTAGATAAAGGATTCCAGTCTGATTTTCATTTAAGGCTTCTTTAACATATTTTTTGTTGGTTGAAAGATATTGCCATACGTCAATAAGATGTTGTTCTGTATACAACGAAAGTGTAATACAATACAACCCTTACATAAAAATTATTTTATGTCATTTATTATTTATAGTTAAAGCATTAACACTGTGGAGGTTTAAATACAATACATTGTATTTTTTTAGTCAAACACTGTTTATTCTACTTGATATAACGGTATAACCCTACCGGTTTCAAGCTTTTCACCTCATCATCAGGGGATTTATGTTTGTGAGGTAAAAACTTTAAAACTTGTAGGTTATACCGTGATATAAAATGGAATAAACAAAACAGTATGAGGTAGGATTTGTAGAGACTACAGTGGATCCCCGTACCTGCGTATTGCGTGTCAAAGTAACATTATATTTGGATAATTATGGGTCCAGGCAATGATTTACGAGTTGCTAATGCTTCCCTATTAATATGCACTTATTGAGTGCCTCACTCTTCGATCCTCTACCCTCTTCACTGTTTAACAACATTACAAACAATAACAAAACATGCGTAATATACCATCACGTCATTTCCCTGTCAGGATATGCAGAGAGGACATACACATACCTTTAGCCTCTTCTATATCCATACAACTCCTATGATTTCTCTAACGTTCTACGTTTCATTCTTTCAGAATATCATTCACTTGATCCAACCATACTTTTCTTGGCCTTCCTCTCACAGATCTTCACCAGCCAAAACGCGCGCAAACAAATGTTTCGGCGAATATTTCATTTGAGATTTGCAGACGATATCGTTATAACATATTCTCACAAAACCCGAATGATCTTCAGAATTGGCAGAGGTCAGTAGAGAAGTTGGTTTAAAAATGAATATATCAAAAACCAAATATATGATGAACAGCTTTGCTAACTCAAAACCAATAAACGTAGATGGAAAGCCGCTAGAACTTGTCCAGGAATATGTGTATTTGATCCAACTTATTTCCTCTGTAGGTGGCATATCGGACGAAATAGCACGTAAGACAAAACTAGCGTGGAGCTCATTTGGACGTTTGAACAACATCTTCAAAAGAAATCTCCCAATATCCTTGAAGCGAAGGGTCTACAACCAGTATTTTCTCCCAGTACATACTCGTACATATGGCTGCGAGACATGGACGCTCACAGTAAAGAACACACAAAATCTCCAGACCGCACAAAGGGGCATGGAGAGATGCATGTTGGGATGTACTAAAAGAGACCGTAAACGAAACACCTGGATTTACAATATCACAAAGGTAGAAGAAGTTATAAAGGTGTGCAAAAGAATGAATGTCAGACTCCCGATGGACATCAGAATGTCAGACTCCCGATGGACATCCGAAATAATCCAATGGTACCCAAGAGGCATAAAAACTCTTAGAAGAAGACCGAAGGTATGCTGGATAGATGAAATTAGGAAGCATGGCAGCATTACATTCAGTCAACGAGCAAAAAATCGAACTATTTGGAGTCAACTTGGGGAGACCTTCGTCCAGCAGTGGATAGTCCCTGGTTGACAATGATGATATATACAGACTATTACGCTATTGCCGATGAGTAGACTGAGAAAACAGAGCACCAGATATTTCTTACTCAACACACATCATATGCCTCTTCTACGTCCTTATTTCTACTCATAAAACTCCTACGGTTTATTTGACTTTCTACATTCCCTTCTTTTAAAAAAATCATTCACTTTATCCTCCTATACTTATTTTGATCTGCTTGTATGACGCCTTGTCGTGGTAGATGAATGTCAAAAGTTTCCGAATTAATTTATAAAAATGGAAAAATTATTTAATCAAATAATATATAAAACAGAACGGTGAATTCGAAGTAATTTCTACAAATATATGGAAAAAAAACCACTGTTTCATGCACAGATTGATGTGTTTTATCCAATATAGATACTTTCGATTCTATGGTACTTCCAGGCAGGTAATCCCCGGCCGCCATATTTGCAAGATGGCTGCAGGCGGAAACACGAGCAGTGCCGTCAGCAATAGCGCGGGAAACTGCGTAATCAATCATCGCTCTATTGTGATCATATTAAGCCACGTATTTAACCCTGTGTATGCAAAATTGAACTCTATGAAAATACTTCAATTTGTCGGGTGAACATTTGTCAGATTCATGGTGAAAATGTGGATGTATTTTACACGACTTAATATTGCGTTACAAATTCGACACCTGTCAAGCTGTATGCCAGCCACCCGTCTACGAGAGACGATAGACACAACATTCTCTCCAAGTATCAAACAGTCGTGTGGAACTGCTTTTCTGTCTGTAACAATCAAGAACGATTCTCCATCTGCACAGTCGAACACAGACAACGCACATCCAAGATGGTCCGAAAGCCTTATCAAAGATTGACCACTCGCACTTTCTCATCTCCAACTCCTTGAACCAGAATACATTAACAACTTTTCGCGTCTGTAGCATCTCTCTTCACTTTCGACATTCTTAAGCAATATATGCCTTAGCGTTCATTTGAAAATCTTTTTTATTTCAAAATATGTTAGAGCTCATTTTAGGAACTCCATAGCTAAAAAAGGTTTCATTTTAGAGACCCTTTTACCACGTCTTAGACACTCCAGAGTTAAAATAAGCCGGAATTTTAGAGAATCATCAGAAGTAAAATAAATTGCGTTTTAGACACTCTCCAGAGTTAAAATCGGCCTCCATTTTAGAATCAGCAAAGCTAAAATAGACCAGCATTTTAGAAAATTACCGCAATTAAAATAAACTGCGTTTTAGACACTCTCTAGAGTTAAAATAGGCCTCCATTTTAGAGACTCAGCAGAGCTAAAATAGACCAGCATTTTAGAGAATCACTGCAATTAAAATAAACTGCGTTTTATACACTCTCTAGAGTTAAAATAGGCCTCCATTTTAGAGACTCAGCAGAGCTAAAATAGACCAGCATTTTAGAGAATCACCGCAATTAAAATAAACTGCGTTTTATACACTCTCTAGAGTTAAAATAGGCCTCCATTTTAGAGACTCAGCAGAGCTAAAATAGACCAGCATTTTAGAGAATCACCGCAATTAAAATAAACTGCGTTTTATACACTCTCCAGAGTTAAAATAGGCCTCCATTTTAGAATCAGCAAAGCTAAAATAGACCAGCATTTTAGAGAATTACCGCAATTAAAATAAACTGCGTTTTAGACACTCTCTAGAGTTAAAATAGGCCTCCATTTTAGAGACTCAGCAGAGCTAAAATAGACCAGCATTTTAGAGAATCACCGCAATTAAAATAAACTGCGTTTTAGACGCTCTCTAGAGTTAAAATAAGCCTCCATTTTAGAGACTTATCAGAGCTAAAATAGGCCACATTGTAAAGACTCCATAATTAAAATAGACCGGCATTTGACGTACTCTTCATAGTTAATGAAAATGCCGCATTTTAGACAATCCCCATTTCGAAGACTCTCCAAAGCTAAAATATACTTACTGTACTATATTGTAGAGACTCTCCATAATTAAAATAGGCCTGCATTTAAAATATACATTTTAGTGGCACGCTAGAGTTAATTTTTTTACATAACATAACATTCATGTCATTTGGCACGTTGAAATTAATCTTCGTAATAGATTCAACCCTTCAAATCTTGTTTTTAATTTTTAACCCTCTCATCAAACAAAATCCACCCCTAAAATGGATACAGCAAATGAATGCAACAGTATTAAGTTTACAAAGGAGGATGGATGTCCATATTTGCCTCAATTTAGCATAATAGGCCAAACCCTCGGGATTGAAACGTTATGGTCACCTGCGTTGTTTCTTGAATATTAACCCTTCTCTCCATTGGATTAAGCAATATAAATGATTAAACTATGCAGAAGTATTGATTTTGTGTGTTGAATGGGTTAAGTTTGCTTTTAACTTCTCAATTATATGTTGATATTTAAGTATGCTTTGGTTTTTAAGCACTTCATTGTACACTGTACAATTTGCTAAACTGCAATATCTAACAACCCACTAGAAAAAAAGTTAACAATTTCGTTTCCAATGATGGGTGAAAGATTTACATTAAACCTTCATACAGAGAAAATAGTTATCACCTTCATAATACTTATACCTAGATAACAATTCTTACAACTAATTATTTAGCACGTACATGTCCACTCGTTCAGGATATTTGCATATCCACCACATTCACTCGGACCTTGGTCCTCCCAACTTACACTGTAGGTGACTAGTCGGGCATCAGATGATGCTTCGAAAGTTTGTGCTTATGACGGAAAGGTATATCGGATTTATTGTCCAAAGTTAGGTTAGGTTAGGCAGGGATTAGAGAAATGTATTTATTCACACCCTAGAGGTTAGTGATGGGTAACCTATGTAACACGCGTGTCAGAGGTGACACGCCAAGACATTTTGGGTGACACGCATCGAGGTCCAAACTCATGAATCTAGAAAGAAATAATTTGAAGAATGAAGAAGAGTGCCACTACGAACAAGATATTTTGAGTGATTGGAACCGATTACCGAACACACTTGGCACTCTGAAAAATCTAGCGATGGCTTTACTCACAATATTTCCCTCAAAGTACTTTTGTGAGACCTTATTCTCGTTGCGTTGAACAATATTAAAACAAATAAAAGAAACCGACTGATTGATGAAGTTTGTAACGCTTGCTTGTGTTTAAAATGTACGAAATATCAACCTTCAATTGAAGATTTAGCTAATGCAATTCAGCAATAAAAAAGTCACTAATGTAAATAATTATTTGTTTTTGCTTTTTAATAATAATAATAAATAAATAGTTTAAAAACAAAACTCTTTCATTAACTAGGGCTGCAAAAATTATTAATGTTCCTAGATGTGACACGACACCCGGGTCAAGCCAGTTTTTTTTCAGAATTTTGACACTCCGATCTAAAAAGGTTACCCACCACTGCTCTAGGTTCAAGATATGGGTAACAATAATAATTATGTAACAAAAGTATGTTGATTGTTATAAATTATTTTAATAAGGGATACATAAATATAAGGGATACATAAATTTATTATCGTTTTCTTTTGTTTCAGGTATGTTTAAATACACATATCTCTTTTGAAGTTGATTGGAGCTGAAGTAAGTCTAAATTTATTTAATTTAACTTTTCATTTGGAGCTGAAATAAGCCAAAATTTATTTAATTTAACTTGACACTTTGAGCTGAAGTAAGTCTAAATTTATTTAATTTAACTTTACACTTGGAGCTGAAGTAAGTCTAAATTTATTTAATTTATCTTTACACTTGGAGCTGAAGTAAGTCTAAATTTATTTAATTTATCTTTACACTTGGAACTGAAGTAAGTATAAATTTATTTAATTTAACTTGACACTTTGAGCTGAAGTAAGTCTAAATTTATTTAATTTAACTTGACACTTTGAGCTGAAATAAAATTTTTTGCCTTTCCCATTAAATAAGAGTTTCCGGAGATTAAAATTAGTGTAAAAAGCTGGCTTCATGTGACTTGGAATATTTTTGGTTATTTCATATATGTTTTTTATAAATAGGACTTTGTATATTTGTTTTGTTAATCTTAATTTGCTACATGAAAATCTCCTGCAAAATATACTGGAAGGAATGATTGAGGGTCGATTGGCAGAGGACGTCCTCGCCGATAGTATCTGGAGCAAATATGCCACGATATGGACTGCACCTTCTATACAGAGCTCAAGAGGATCGCTGAGGACCGAGCGGAGTGGGGGAGGAGATGCAGAGCTTTGCTGCTAACCAATCCCCAGGATTGAAACTGAAGAAGAAGAATCTTAATTTATTCGTTCCACATGCCCAAACCATCTCACAGTGCTCTTCTAAATCTAGCTTAACACATCAGCCTTAAGTTCACATTCATTTCTAATCACTGCATACTGTATTATGTTATACATTGTACTCCATGTATTCTTCTTATTGCACGCATTTTTACAGCATCTCTTCTTTGACTCCCATATATAAAACAACGACCTCAGTGGTCTAGTTGGTCAGACGCCTATCTCTCAACCCAGAGGTGGCGAGTTCAAATCCCGCTGAATCCCAGATTTAAAAAAAATATATTCATGTCTGAGTTTCACTCAAGGCCTCTTTAGCATCTTTCTGGTTGGTTGGAAGATGAAAGATATTGTCACATAGCAATAAGTCTGCTAGGTTATACTGTATACAACAAAAATGTAATACAATACAATACAATGAAAGTTGGTACTAAAATAATGTTCGGGAATATCATCTTAACAGATTTTGATACTTTACAAATTGTATGGAAACGGAAAGAAATCATGATTTCACCGAAAGTAAGGTTCAAATTTAAATTTAAAAAACTTTTCCCTATTCGTTTATTTTTTTAATGACCATAGAATATTCATTAACAAGCGCACAAAATAATTATACATCCATCTATATTCACCGCTGACATCTATGGCGCATTATCATTATCGATCTATGGTTATAATTATGCGTGTGCACGCCACCATAGACACTCCCTCCACTTGAAAAGGACTTGGTTATGTGCATCTTCTTGTGTACCTTTAATGCTTTTCATAATTGACAAAGAACTCTTTAAAAGATAGAATTTGCTTCAATTCAATTCATTTTCATTGAAATCTTTTCATTAATTCTCTTTATCAAATTAATTGAATTGAATTTTGTTTCCATTGTTTTTGTTATATACTTGTCAATATATATTTTGTCAAAGATTTTTGGAGTTAAACAATTCGTCAAGCACTCTACATTTATAATGTGGTTTAGATATATTGAAAATATCCATTGTGTCTGTGTTACTGGTTTCCAAGTCTATGAATTCGCACAATTGGGAAGTTCTTATGACAATTCGTTTTTGATAGAACACAAACAAACTCTTGTGATCTTTTAAGTCGAATGGGGTTTCGGAAGCTTAAAAATAAAATAAATACATATAGGTTTATTGATAGCAACACAGTAAATAGATATTTGGCACACATGATCGCTAACTGCATACATTTTTTGGTTAGTGTCACATTTTACCTTTGCGAGGCTAAAAACGCATTAACCTGTAAGCTAGTGAGTTATATATGAACAATATTTACCCAGGGAGTGAGTTTTTTTTTTAAATACATTATTTTACGTAAGTTCAATTAACTGTTTTGGTATAATCTATACTTTTCTTGTGTTATGGCCTTTTGCAACGAAAATACTTTTAGAATTTCAACTGTGTAATTTTATTTGTATAATCGTTGAATTACATTGAAGTATAATATTAACAATATTGTGGAAGTAATAATAACGATGATGTTAACATCGTAGTGGCTTTAAGAATAATGATTGCTGCCTCTGATATGACGTCCTATTTAAAGCGAAGCGTCTTCCGATCACGTACCCTCGACCCTTAGATAGTATTTATCGGTGCCCTTAAGGTCAAGTCTATATCAGGCAGCTATTTGGAATGTCTTGTTCGCTGTTTATTTCCATTTAGTGATATCAAATCTTTATTGAATTCGAATAGTAAACAGTTCATGATAATTCCAACAAGATAATAAATTTAAACATAATACATTGAGTTAAGTTTGACATACACGTGATTTATTGGATTTATTGGAACACTAATATTTATTGGATGTAGATAACATTACTATGTTTTATATCATGAGTACATGGCATATTTACATATGCCATGTACTCATGATATGGTTAACATTGGTATGAATACGTTACGTGATTACTTTATAATATTTATTGGATGTAGATAACAGAGTTTATGATAAGATTAACATTGGTATGGATACATTACACTTGGATGTTAATGTGAAACGCACCGATGCGTTCGTACTAACTAGGGATAAGTTATGCTCACACGCACATGTGCGTTCATACTTGCTTTCAGTTTAAGCATAAAAAAACAACGTATTTTGTCTCATCTTCAAAATAACGCCAAAAAAGACCTAAAGCAATTTGGGTAAACAATGACCGAAAAAAGGCTCTAAACTATTACCTTTCAACATGGCATATATTACACTTGTCCTCAGTAAAATACAGGCACCGAGTTTTTCTGGAGACTACAAATGAAAGACAATATACCCAGATCTGTTAAAATTCCGTATAAATACATTCCGAAATCGCACATATATCAAGATATATAATAGCGAAAAATAAATTTAAGAGAGAAGTTATCAAAAAGTCTGGGCTCATCGTAGAACAATCCACCCTGTCGAGATACACCCCATCAAATATAGGGCGAGCCCGGTCGCTATACTGACTTTTTTATCTCGTTAAAACGAGATTCTTTTAACACAGCTGTTATGTACTTTTGTTCAGGACTGCGAAAATAATTCGTTATGCTGAAAAATTCGTTATTTCGGTATTCGTTATAACGAGATTTGACTGTATTATTAAAAATGTATGCTAAGAAGCAATTTATATTAAACATACTCGAAGGATTTGCATAAATCTGTATATCATATCTGTGGCGTTATGGCAGAAGTTGATATGTCCATTTTACCTTAGTTTACAGGAGAAGCAATATTAACTTTGGTAAACTGTTAAAATCAGTACGAATAAGCATTTTTTAAGTTTTTCCAAACAATATATCTTTTGTTTGGATAATGACTGACACACCAAGTTTTGCAACAACATGCTAAGAAATATTTTCTATAAATTGGGAGAATAATCACAAAATGACAAAAAATGGACATATCAACTTCTGCCATAACGCCACAGATGTAACATACTACCTTGATCAAAAATTTTTTGGACTTTATTCATAAAATCGAAAATACAAGTTTATTCATCAAAATCAATATGGTCCCCTTCAAAGTACTCCCCATCGACTGCAACGCACTTATGCCAGCGCTTGATCCAATCTTCGCAACACCGCTGATACTTTTAATCAATTTATGGTATGTCCATCAGAGCCGTCTTCAATTTTTTCATGACATCCTCTCGGGTACTATAACGCGTTCCGCGAAGCGGTTTTTAAAGTTGGTTGAACAGAAAAAAGTCACAGGGAGCCAGATCAGGTGAATTCGAAGGCTGCTGGATAGTATTCGTGTTGTTTTTGGTCAAAAACTCATGGAAATCATGTCTTTCGCGATTTCAACGCGGTCCTTTTTTTGCATGAAATTGAGGTTTTTCGGCACCAGTTTTGCAGCGACACGTCTGAGGCCCAAATCACTAACCAAAATGTCTTGGGCGGATCCATAAGCGATGTTCAAGACCTCTGCCAGCTCTCTGATGGTCAATTTGCTGTTTTTGGCCAACATTTCTTTGATTTTATCGATGTTTTCATCGGTTTTCGACTGCCACTGCGTTCGTCATCCTCAACTGACTCACGGCCACTTCTGAAGCTTTCATGCCACCGAAAAACACTTCTTTAACATTTCCAAGGTCTGTGGACCGTTAAATCCGATTTTTTTCACAAAATTTAATGCAAACTCGTAGATGCACAGTTGATGCCATTTTCAAACTTGTAAAAAATCAAAAACACGCACAAAGGTATATGTACTCAGTACAGCGTAACTTTTACAAATATCAAGCTATGACGCTAAAATTCAAAGGGAAGTGTCAATGATAGATGTGGTAACCTAACAATAAAAAAAAGAATTCTAATCGGGTGACTGACAGTGCCACACGGTGGCCGGTCCTAAAACTGTTTGATGAAGGTAGTATGCTATACTGTCAACTTTCGAGTTTGAGTTAAATTTATATAATTCTGATAATTCATAAGGTTTTTTACTGTCAATCTTCTTCTAACAAAGCTGTGCTGTGCTTTTTTAGAGGAAAATCTATGAATATGCCATAAATCCGAAGCATTTCTGTATATTTGTGCGCAAATCAACACAAAAGAAGATATATATTTTATAAAACGAACTAAAAACATCACAAATCTTCACAAAACAAAAAAAAAGCTGAGATGTTTTTATTCTTCTTCCCTTTGCCAAACCATAAATACAGTTAACCTAACACAAAATGCGAAAACCGGACAGAAGTAATTCGAAAGACAGAACCTCTAAAAACTGCACAAAAACACTGAAACGTAATTACGCTAAAAGCCGGGCGCTCTCATCCGCCATTTCCAAGGGAGGCGACATTGTTTTTTTTTTTCATTTTGTCTATACGAGAGACTGTCAATATTGGTTCCGCGGCCACCAGAAAGTTTGTTAATACGAGTACTGAAACGTAATCTCAAAAATTATATGGCCCTGTGTCTGAATTCAGTACAAATGCGAGCCATGCTTCGAATATCTGATATTAAATTTTTAGATAGAGGATAATTGTTTTTTTAACCACCTTTCCTGTTCTGTGACATGTAACTAGTACACATTGCTTCTAAAAACTTTAATATCTCTATAAATATAATAAATATTGCGTTCAGATTTTAGGTATTTCTCCGTAATATATCTCAATCTCCGTGCCCATACTATCTCAATCCATCCGCCTCTCCTCCATCTTACTGTTGATGTCTGTAATACCTAGGCTTCCACGAATGCGTGAGCTTTTTATTTTGTCCCTTAGTGACACACCAGCTGACCATCTTAGTAGCAATATAATTCAACCAATTAGAGAAAAGTTAATAAGGGAAGTTACGTGAACGCATAATTATTCAAAGTAATTTACAAATAATATACAATAATTAAAATACTTCGACAACGGTTAGTCAAATGCTACGTTTGGTCATTGTTATTGCATGTAGTAGAATCATGGATCCTCAAAGTAAGTAGTGTGAACCGACTGGATTACTTCGAAATGTGGATGCTCCGGAGAATGCTACGGATACCCTGGACGGATATCGTCAGCAACACGAGGGTTCTTCAAAGAGCCAAAGTTGATAGAGAGTTGCTGACTAATATTAAAATCTGAATGGTGTCCTATTTGGGGCATGTACTTAGAGGAGCAAAGTACAAATTACATCCAAGGCAAAATAGAGGATCGAAGAGGTGTTGGCAGGAGGCAAATCTCCTGGCTCCGCAATATACATGATTGGACTGGTATAAGGAGCGTCGGGGATCTTTTTCGAGCTGCCGGTGACAAAGCTGTCTACTATCAGGTGATATTCAACGTTGGGGGGGACCTGACATGACACTGGGAAGAAGAAGAAGATAAATAAAATTGAAACTGTGATATCATCAATCTAAGAAAAAAGGAAAGGATGCGAGAGAAGAAAGGAAAAACGGGAATGAAACACGTAATATTACTGACTTGAAATTAAGTGGGTTTTTTTCTAATCTGTTTTTAAAGCATGCTAATAACGTAGCGAGTCTAACATTTGTTGGTAACTGGTTCCAGAGTCTCACTGTATGTAAAGTAAAAGACTGCGTTAAAAAGAGTGGTGAACTGGGAAAGCCAATGAACAATCTCTGATTTAATGTAATGGTCGAATATTAATGATCGAATGGACTGAATAATTTCTTAATATTAATAATTTTAATAATATTTTTGTTTCTCGAGTATTAAAATTAAAGGGTACTTGATCGAAAACATTTGTACATCACTGGTTAATAGCACGGACCACAAAAAAGAGTGAGATGTCATTACACAAACATAATTGGCGCGATAGAGATGTAAGGACGAGGGGATCGCTCTGAAGTTAGCTGCTGTCTCGCAGACTTGATTTATTCGGATCGTGTCAAGTCGTCGGCAAATGGCAAATATGGCGGAAAAAATCGCGGCAAACTGTATCCCGTGTAATTCTTCAAATTTTTGACGTTTTTATTCATCCCTTTCTGTGTGATGTGGCATTATTTTTGGGTTGAATAAAATACTAAACATAATTATGAATATTTTATTCGATATCTTTGTGTATGTATTGTATATACATTGTGTTTGTTTTTTTTTGTCGGTAAAAAGAACGAATCGTGTGATTTAGCACATTTTCTTGACACTTAGAGAAAATTGGAAACATAACGTACAAATATATATATTTGCAAATTCAATTTAAGATTATGTCAAGTGAATATTTTCTTGTTTTCTATTCTAATGGCGTATTCCATATCTTCCAACAAGGGAAATAACAACTTTTATACATTCATATGTTGTGTCGTGTTAGATTAACACATCGATCAATAAGTCCCGGGACTTACTAATAAAACAACATTTGTTTGCCAAAATTCTTATTTATTAATCAACATAGTCTCCTTCAAGAGCGATACATTCATTCCAACGCTTTCCTAACTTTTCTATGCCAGCCGTGTAGAACGATTTATCTTTGGTTTCAAAATAGGCGTTAGTTTCGGCAATTACTTCTTCATTGGAGCCAAATCTCTTTTCCTGGAGCATCTTTCTGAGGTCTGCGAACAGCCAATAGTCGCTGGGGGCCAAATCTGGAGAATACGGTGGGTGCGGAAGCAATTTGAAGTTCAACTTATGCAATTTGGCAATCGTTACCATCGACTTGTGACACGGTGCATTGTCCTGATGAAAGAGAACTTTTTTCTTCTTCATATGGGGCCATTTTTTTGCAATTTCTGCATTCAAACGTTCCACTAACGCTATGTAATATTCGCTATTGATGGTTTTTTCCTTTTCAAGGTGATCGAAGAATATTATACCATGCGCATCCCAAAATACGGAGACTATAACCTTCCCGGCCGACTATTGACTTTTTGGTCGCTTCGGACGACTTTCACCGGCTGCTCTCCACTCAGCTGACTGCCGATTTGATTTCGGAGTATAGTGATGGATCCAAGTTTCATCCATTGTCACCTACGGACGCAAAAACTCCTGTTTATTTCGCATAAATAGTGCCAACCAGCGCTCTGAATCATCGATGCGTTGTTGTTTCTGTTCCATTGTGAGCAAACGCGGCACCCATTTCGAAAAAAACTTTTTCATTACCAAATGTTCATACAAAATAGTGTAAACACTACCAAATGATATCTTCAGGATGTCAGCTATCTCACGCATTTTTACTTTGCAATTTTCCATCACGATTTTGAGGGTTTTTTTATGTTTTCTGGTGTAACAGCCTCATTTGGACGACCAGAGCGTTCAGCATCATTTGTGTCTGTACAACCGCGTTTGAAATCAGCATACCACCGACAAATGGTTGTTTTCGACGGAGCAGAGCCCTGATAACACTTTTCAAGCCATCGCTGAGTTTGAACGGTATGTATTTGTTATTAGAGGTGCCATCTGTTGGTTAGTCCGGGGACTTATTGATCGATGTGTTATTGTAATTTAATATATTCTCGTTTTCCTGATTCACAAATTTCTCTCCAGTCTGTTTTCAATGCAGCTGCTAGGCTGATATATTGTAGTCATAAATATTGCCATATTGGTCAGCTTCTAAAAAGTCGACGCTGGCTTAAGTGTCGCGAACGGATTGCTTTCAAACTTTACATTCTTAGTTAACTTTGTTGTCTTGTGTTCAAGTCCCTTAATGAGATGTCTTAATGAAAAAGCGTGAATTTATGTATGTGTGCATGTAGAAATACGTGAATTGAGACTATAAAAATGCGTGCTTTGAGAAAATACATAGAGTGACGGTGTATGACAGAATACAGACTGAAGAAACGAGGAACGAATGTGAACTTACAGGCTTGATGTATTAAGTAAGTTGAAGAAAAGCACTCTGAGATGGTTTGGAAATTTATAACGAATGAATGAAAAAGACTAACAATGCAGATATACGAGTATAATGCTAATGTGACTGGAAGACGCATGAGAGGAAGCCCATGAGAAGTATGGTATGATTTGTGTGAGCTCGTGAGTGTGGGTTTCTTCTTGTTGTTTTAATTTTGGTTGTTTTTGTATTTGTGTTTCTGTGTATTTTTTGTTATAATTTTAATTTTTATTCTTATGATTGTGTGCGGTATATTGTGGGATGAATATTTTTGGTCTTTCTGGAGTGATGATGTGTGAGGAGTTTAATTTCGCATGATGTTTCCAGTTGTAGTTGAGTGTCACTGTTTGTCAGATTGATGAGAACGTGCAACGGGGTTTTGTTTTTGTGTAATCAAAAATCGGAAAGAAGTGTCGATTTACTTTTTCATGCTAAATATCCTCAGTGAGATACAGGCAAAAGCCTAGTTTACTGGGGATACGACAAATGAAAGGCAACAAACCCAGATCCATTAAAATTGTAAGTCCAAATTAAATTACCTGTTGTTTTTTCACAAATTATGTATATTTCTTGGCATGTGTAATAATAAATAAATAAATAAAAATAAACAATTACGTAAGTCTACTTGGCAAAATTTTGTGATATATTCGTATATACGTAATGCACATATTAATATATTATTTATAATTAAGGCATTGTGGAGGTTTAAAGACATTGTAATTTGTTTTATCAAACACTGTTTATTCCACTTTTTGTAACGGTATAACCCTACCGGTTTCAAGACTTTTACCTGATGAGTTGAAAGCCTTGAAACCGGTAGGGTTATACCGTTACGAAAAGTGGAATAAACAGTGTTTAATAAAATAAATTACAACACATATTAATATTGAATAATTTTGAACAATTACTGTAATAACTTATTATTACTACAGCTTTTTGTATCTCCTGTACATGTTAATTTAAATTTAAGTTTTTATTTTTGTCAATAATTTTAAATACTTGTAATATATTCATTTGTGTATAAAAGGCACTGTTGTGTCGTAAATTAAATTAAATAAATAAATTATAAAATGCGATGATGGTCAGAATCTATAAAATTTCATAAGTGTATACTCGCATTTATGTACCACAGAGCAAATTACAATAATAATTGTGAAAATATAACATTGTCTATGACTCAACAAACATTTTACTCTATGCCACAGTTTACGTATCGCTCGCGGCGCCTATACACGGGTACGAATTCAAATAATGATTCAACAACGTGGCTGAGAGCCTACTCACATTTAATATTTTTATCGAAATAACCCACGTATTCGCAAAAATATGCCGTACGAAATTTTCCTCTTGCTTTCTTGAATTTCAATAAAACGCTTGCTTAAAGGAATTTTTCTTTTCCCATTTTATATGGCAAACATTGTATTCACCTCACACAGTAAATTTCTTCGCCGAAAAGTAAACTTTCGATATATTCATTTCTCTTGGACCGAGTTTTAATATTTATATTGCTGACTAAAAAGAGCACTTATTCGTTTGTATTATATTGCCAAGGGAATTTTAATAAATAAGATTATTCGAATCTTTAACTAAAATGCTTAAATACAATATTTATAAGTTGTTCCAAATACAATATTTATAAGTTGTTCCAAATACAATATTTATAAGTTGTTCCAAATACAATATTTATAAGATGTTCCAAATAAAATTTGGAAATATTTTAAATTATTATAAATGGTGTATTTATTAAGATATATCGAAGATTAAAACTTCAAAGTTAAGGCGATAGAATTAAGATTGTTTTTAGTTATAACAAGGCGGTATCTGTGGCCTATTTAGTAAGACCATCTCGGGTTCGATTCTCGTTGGAACCCAGATTTTTTTAAAAGGTTTCCAGTCTAATTTTCACTTACAAAAATCTTGCTGGTTGATTATACTCAAGAAAATGTAACATGGTCCCTATGACGTTTGAAATCTCATGTCTCAAAGGGATGGGGTAAAATAGTTTTTTTTTACAAATCGAATCGTTTTTTTTATAAATCGAAAAATTGTTTTTCTCTAAACTGACGTTTTAATTCATAATTTTCATTATAGCTGGCGCTAAAACGTTATTGTTAACAATAATTTTGACAGATGGTGTCATGGTACAATACATATTTTTGGATTTTAAATCGTTTTATAACGAATACAGCTTATTATTTTAACAAAACAAATAACAGTTAAATGTCCCTGTGACGTTTGAAATGTCATGTCTCAAATGGATGGGGTAAAATCGTTTTTTTTTACAAATCGAATAGTTTTTTTAAAATCGATAAATTGTTTTTCTCTAAACTGACGTTTTAATTCATAATTTTCATTATATTGACTTTCTAATGTATTGTATGATTTGTATCTATCTTTAAATAGGCCAAGATCCACTATGAATTAATACTAATTACGAACATTTAATTTAAGGTATAAAAAAATCGAGAATCCAATTATCGTATACCCCATCCCTAGCCAATGCAGACTAACGTAGTGACTTTTGACGAACGTCGTCAAATATTTTTTGATTTTAACAAACTCACATATTTTTGTTATTTTGTATTAATTTGTCATTATTGTTAGTTTTATGTAATGTATTTACCTAAATAACTTGCTATTTATTAGAATCGAGGCTTATATTAAAGTTGATAAAATAATTAAAATTACTGAACGTCGTTACAAGGTTGTATTGGGGCAAATTTGTGAAACGTCACAGGGGCCATGCTACATTTTCTTTAGTATATAAGATATTGCCACAAGGAAATAAGCCCGCCAGGTTGTTTTGTTTACATCGAAGGTGCTCAAATTGATGGGCATTCTGGTCTGGTAACACTAAAATATA
Source organism: Odontocerum albicorne (assembly GCA_949825065.1). Lineage (NCBI taxonomy): Eukaryota > Metazoa > Arthropoda > Insecta > Trichoptera > Odontoceridae > Odontocerum > Odontocerum albicorne. The sequence continues at coordinate 6,295,375 of OX463866.1, read as the reverse complement.
ACATGTATAATCAAATCGTACAATATCAAAATCTGCTAAGATGATGATAGTTCACAACAGTGTTTTAGTACCAACTTTAATTTATGGGAGTAAAATGTGGACGTAGATCAAGGTTGAAAAGAGACCTATAGATGCTGTAGAATACATGGGATGATAGTGTTTGATTAGCACTTGCCTTACTGTGCTAAAAAAACATCCGCCAGCCACGGTGCTGGACGCTAAGCGTCCAGTGAAAAATGTATATTTTAAATTAAAATTATGCAAAACCGGCTAAGTTATTTTTTGTAATTAGCTATAAAAATCATTTTATTATGTATAAAAACGTCGAATAATCAAATAAAATATAAGTCTTGGTCACTCGCTATCCATCACAGGGTGGCAAGTGTTAAGGATGAGTGTGAATTTATAGTTGATGTGTTGAGTAAGATGAAAAAGAGTACGCTGAGATGGTTTGTGCACGTGGAACGAATGAATGAAGAAATGTTAACAAAATAATTGTAGTGCAAATGTGAGTGGAAGGCGTGGTAAAAGAAGACCAAGGAAAGTATGGTAGGATCAAGTGTGTGATATTTTGAAAGAAGGAAATGTTTCTATAAAAAGTTATAAAACTCGTAGAAGGCGTATGTATGGAAGTTGAAGAAGCGAACGATGCATGTCACGATAGTAAAATCTGACGCTCTACTTTTTTTGCCTACCCTGATAGGGAGACGGCGTGATGGTATCTATGTATGTAACTGGCTTGAATTTTTTTTCCAAGTACTGGAATAAAAAAAGTCAAAGAAAAAAAAGCTACGGATGTCTTTAAATTATTTGTCTATATAATATAATATTTTATAGGTATAGTTGGAATCCTCTGGAGTATGTGTTATGAGTGTCTGAAAAATCCCAGGACTTTGTCTGAAAAATACAGATATACCTCGTATTTACGGTATTTTCACTTAAATAATGTGTGTATTTACTCCAATTCTATCTTACGTAAACAACACATTTTTTACAATTATATTTTTTATATAGTAGGTAAGTCCAGAAAGTAAATATACTGAATTTTTGTAGGTTACAATTTTTTTTATTTAAACAAAAAAATTACGTGGTTTCCGTAGTACGAGGCGTATCCAGAAAGTAAGTGTACTGAGGCTCTCACGACCGGATGGATTTTATTTTCGACATGTTGGCTACACTTTCGTGTAGCCTGACCCTTCCCCTCCACAACGAGACCTGTTCGAGGTCAGTACGTTGAGAAATGTCGACGCGACAACACGTTTCGTGAAAAATGTCAACCCCATCTCCCGCCAAGTTGAATCGAGTGGAGGCCGGGCAAGAGTTTTTGACGCGCTGCAAACTCCATGAAGATAAATTTCGCCGCTCCATCGTTACTGGAGATGAAACTTGGGTTGCACACTACACGCCTGAAACCAAAAGGCAGTCTCAACAGTGCGTCACACCACTTCACCCTCCGCCAAAAAGTTCAAAACCACAATTTCAGCCAATAAAATCATGGCATCCGTGTTTTGGGACTGTCAAGGCATAATTTTTATTGAATATATGCCTGAAGGGGAGACTATCAACTCTGCAAGATACTGTGAGACCCTAAAAAAATTGCGGAGGGCGATTCAGAACAAGAGGAGAGTCATGCTGACAAAGGGAGTCTGCCTGTTGCACGACAATGCCAGACGGAACTGCTCGCCTCGTTTAAATGGGATGTTCTGAACCATCCCGCGCATTCCCCTGACCTCAGATTACTATCTCTTTACCTCCCCGAAGGTGCACATGGGTGGAAAAAGGTTTTCGACCGACGAGGAGGTAAAGGAGGAGCATGAGAAGTGGATGGAGGGGTTGGCGGGAAACTACTTCGAAGAAGGCATCAAAAAGTTGATACCCCGCTTCACCACCTGCATTGAGAGGAATGGCGACTACGTCGAAAAATAGCTTACATATGTACTACGGTAACCACGTAATTTTTTTGTTTAAATAAAAAAAATTGTAACCTACAAAAATTCAGTACACTTACTTTCTGGATATGCCTCGTACATATGTAAGCTATTTTTCGACATAGTCGCCATTCCTCTCAATGCAGGTGGTGAAGCGGGGTATCAACTTTTTGGTGCCTTCCTCGAAGTAGTTTCCCGCCAACCCCTCCGTCCACTTCTCCACCTCCTCCTTTACCTCCTCGTCGGTTGAAAACCTTTTTCCACCCATGTGCAGCTTCAGGGAGGTAAAGAGATAGTAATCTGAAGGTGCTAGGTCAGGGGAATGCGCGGGATGGTTCAGGACATCTCATTTAAACGAGGCGAGCAGTTCCTTCGTGGCGTTGGCCGTGTGTGGTCTGGCATTGTCGTGCAGCAGGCAGACTCCCTTTGTCAGCATGCCTCTCCTCTTGTTCTGAATCGCCCTCCGCAATTTTTTTAGGGTCTCACAGTATCTTGCAGAGTTGATGGTCTCCCCTTGAGGCATATATTCAATTAAAATTATGCCTTGACAGTCCCAAAACAATTTCGTCAGTCACAATTTAAGGTCTTCCGCTCCTCTGATCATCATTTACAGACGTACGACCGTTTTTTAACTCGCGACACCACTTGTACACACTCGTACGATTCATAGCTTTATCACCATATGCAATTTTCACCTCATTATAAACCTCAACCGGAGGTTTTCCCTTCCAAACGAGATAACGGATGACGCCGCGTATTTCGCACTTGGCGAGAGATTGGATTTACATTTTTCACGAAACGTGTTGTCGCGTCGACACTTCTCAACGTACTGACCTCGAACCGGTCAGGCTACACGAAAGTGTAGCCAACATGTCGAAAATAAAATCCATCCGGTCGTGAGAGCCTCAGTACACTTACTTTCTGGACTTACCTCGTACTATATACCAGTTAATAGAATCAATTTATCAGCCAAAAATGTATCACAATTCTTTCTCTTTTTCCTTATACAGTAGAATGTCGATTATCCGTGGTAGTAAAGTTAAAAGTAAAGTTAAAAGGAAAAGTATACCAAACGATAGTCAGACCCGCACTCCAGGCAACTAGAAACTGCTGAAATGCACATGCTAAGATGGTCAGCTGGTGTGTTTTTTGCGAAAGTTTTCAATCGAAAAGTATCGTAATAACGAAACGACGCAAGTTGAAACATCGTAAAATGGGGTATGTATGCCTTTACTTTTTTTTATTTTCCTCGTTGTTCTAAAAGAATACACCGTTGCTTTGTTTCAAAGCGTATTCTTCTTCTTAATACATGTATTCCCTGTGAAGCAACAGTGGAACTACAAAGTAGAGAGACATCTACCGCCATCTTCACTCCCTTTCCTTTGCACATGCAGTTTTTCTATCCCATAAAGTTGCAAACAAAGTGCTCGGCTCACGTTATTCTTTTTATGTTTTATAATTTTGCAAATGCATTTCTTGTATTTTTTTTTATTTGGTTTAATGAAAACGAGATATATTTTATATATATAAAAAGCTTGCTTACCTGGGGCACTGGGTTGTAGTTTTTTCTGTGTTTTTACATCTTGTCACAATAGATGTATCAAAATATGACGTTTTAATTTTTATTCTTATATGGAGGAATGATGTATGGGCGTGAGGAAAAAAATATTTGTATAGCATAAGTTAAAATTACTTTCCACTTATAAAGGGTCTTTCAAATTGGGTGGTTTATTTTTTTAATTTTTTTTTTAACCTAGCAAGTTTATTGCCATGTGGCAATCTCTTCCAACCAACCAGAAAGATGTTTTTTTTATATGCTCTAAGTGTTAACCAGACTGGAATCATATTTAAAAAAATCTGGGTTTCAGCGGGGATCGAACCCGCAACCTCCGGATCGGCAGACAAGTGTCTTACCACCAGGCCACGGAGGTCTTTAATTTTAATTCTTGGATAAAACGCGGATGGCGTCGCGAACTTGCCTGGATTTTGTGACATTTGAGAAGTGCAATGTATGATATTTATAAAAAATGGTGTCGTATACAATACAACAACGCGTTCAAATTGAGAATTATTGTTTGTATTGCTATCTCCGGAAACGGTGATGTTAATTGGCCACCAAGATCATGTGATCTGACACCGTTGGACTATTTTCTCTGGGGTTACGTGAAAAGCCAGGTCTATAAGAATTATGGAATCAAAGCAAATTGTTTGTTTTATTCAAGAAATAAAATAGTCTAAATTAAAAAAAACCGCTCAATTTGATAAGAGATCACCACTTTATTCTATCATCACACAGATCTTTAGATTTTGCTAGCAGGAGTTGTATGACAATATGTTTATATTTAGGAGATGCGAAGAATGTGTGTCGAAATAGGAAAGTCTGGCACTCTGCTCTTTCTGCCTACTCCGACAGGGAAATGGCGTGATGGCATGTATGTATTAAAACAGGATTATTAAACTTTTTAATTGGAAAAAATCTACAAATTTAACTTACATTAAAGTGACAGGCGTGTTTCTATTTTGTTCGATAGCAAATATCGTATATATACGAGTATATAGTTTTGAAAACTATTTGAATTAAATGCTCGTTTCCATCTTGTTTTATACAATATATAACATAAGTTGAGTAAAGATAGTATTGCATTATTAGAGTATAATGAGAGATGGTCGTGTAAGGATGTTCGGCTCCTATTAAGTGTTTATATCTACTGTTATATTATTATACGATAAAGTGAACGATATTTTGAAAGAAGGAAATGTTGTATGAAAAGGTTTATATGTTAGATACAAAAGGGGCAAGGATGTGTGTCGAGTTAGAAAAGTCTGGCGCTCGTTCTGTTCTGCCTACTTCGATAGGTTATTGGCGTGATGGTATGTATGTATGTATCTATGAATCTTGAGTGACAGTTTTCTTAAGTCTTCTTTCGAAACTGCGCTTTATAAATGGTTATTTATTATTTCCATTATGGTACATACTACCTTGATCAAAAAGTTTTAGGACTTTATTCATAAAATCGAAAATACAAGTTTATTCATCAAAATCGATATGGTCCCCTTCAAAATACTCCCCATCGACTGCAACGCACTTACGCCAGCGCTTGATCCAATCCTCGAAACACCGCTGGTACTCAATTTTCGGTATGTCCATCAGAGCCGTCTTCGATTTTTTCATGACATCCTCTCGGGTTCTGTAACGCGTTCCGCGAAGCGGTTTTTTAAGTAGGTTGAACAGGAAAAAGTCGCGAGGAGCCAGATCAGGTGAATTCGAAGGTTGCTGGATAGTATTCGTGTTGTTTTTGGTCAAAAACTCTTGGAAATCATGTCTTTCGCGATTTCCACGCGGTCCTTTTCTTGCATGAAATTGAGGTCTTTCGGCACCAGTTTTGCTGCGACACGTCTGAGGCCCAAATAATTAACCAAAATGTCTTGAGCGGATCCATAAGCGATGTTTAAGTCTTCTGCCAGCTCTTTGATGGTCAATTTACGGTTTTCGGGCGACATTTCTTTGATTCTATCGATGTTTTCATTGGTTTTCGACTGCCACTGCGTTCGTCATCCTCGACTGACTCACGACTACTTCTGAAGCGTTCGTGCCACCGAAAAACACTTCAACATTTCCAAGGTCTGCGGACCGTTAAATCCGTTTTTCACATAAAATTTAATGCAAACTCGTTGACGCACAGTTGATGCCATTTTCAAACTTGTAAAAAATCGAAAACACGCACAAAGGTAGATGTACTCAGTACAGCGTAACTTTTCTAAATGTCAAGCTTTGACGCTGAAATTTGAAGGGAAGTGTCAATGATAGATGTGGTAACCTAACAAAAAAAAGAATTCCAATCGGGTGACTGGCAGCGCCACACGGTGGCCGGACTAATACTTTTTGATCAAGGTAGTATATCTTTTGTATTTCCCTCAAATGACACTTTTTCAACTAGCTAATTGATTGATTTAGCAATACACCTAAACTGTTCATTTTCCTGCCATTAATTTAAAAAAGTTTCCGATCATTTTTCACAGATGCCAGTTGGATAATTTCTTTGCTGGACTTATAAGATCTTTATATCTTTTGAAAGATATAAATTTCCCATCAACTTTCCCATTTTATTTCTCTCTCTTCGTTCGTCTTGCGAAAATCCCGGTAGAATTTTTAAAAAAGAAGTAAAACTTTTTTTTGTTTTCCTCGAAAATACGACGGATGGTGACGAACTTCAAGCTCGAAATTCACGTTTTGTTGTTTAACAGTTTTAAAGATACACGTTTTCTCGACTCAAGACTCGATTGTCGCTTAGGTACTAGAATAATTTTTATTTTACTATCATCATCATCCAGTTACAAACTTGTGTAAATCTCTCTTCGTCACTACCATATTTTAAAAAGGGACTGAAAAAGCATTCCTAATAATTCTTTCCTCTCCAACTCCGTTCCTTTTCCTATGATTGATAATACAATATCTCACTTTAATTTTTACTATGTATATTCTTCATGAATTTGTATAATCTTTTAATCCTTCCCTTACGGTGCTAAAATTGAAACGCGCGCTCCGGCGTTGGGTAGTGAGTACGCGATAAAAAATTAGCGATTTTAAATCGGAAAAATAAGAACATTCATAGATAATCCCCTTAATTAATTATAATTGAAGTTAAAAATTATAATAATTGAGATTTATTTGCTGAAAACATTAAAAAAACATCTGGCAACGCTCACGGAACGGGCGTAGGTCTAATCTGATTGCAAGCCCAAAAGCTACTGCGGCGCGGTGCGGTAGTGGCTTACTCCCGGCGTGGCGTACGCTTTCGACGATTAAGACAATTGAGCTCCTCGCTATTCAGTAGAGTATGCAAGAGTGAGATGCGAATATAGTGTCGCGCTTCCCGCATACTCTTCACCTATCGTCAAGACACAGCGTTTAAATGCGAATTTGTTTCCGATCTTCACAAAACACCTACGATGTAGTCGATAAATTCTGATTATTATTAATATTATTTTTTAAATCAATGCGTAAATATATTATGGAGGATTACCTAAAATCTTAACCTTGTATTTATAATATTTATAGAGATATTGATGGTTATTAGAAGCAACGTGTAGAAGATACCCAACACAGGGAAGGAAAAGTTAAAAAAAAATTGCGACTTTATTTTTGAACTTACTTCTTTTAGTTTATTTTGTCTGGTTGGCTGCAAAAGATTACCACCTAGCAATAAGCTCAACATATTAGTTTACAATAAGGTGTTAAATTAATAAATAAATAAGAAGGAACAATATGTGATCATACATCTAAAATATGGAAATGAAATTTTCTTAAAAAAAATTATCCACCTTTACAAAATTCATGAATATTGTACATATTAAACACAATAGTGAGATATCGTTAATCAAAGGAAAAGGAAGGGATGGTGAAGAGGGAAGTAAAATCAAGAAGAAACACTTTATATTACGGACTTGAAATAAAGATATCTAGCGTTTACTTGAGCGCAAACAGGGACATCCCAGGTTCGATTTCAGGCAAATTCACTTCTAGACTAATTTTACCTTTATACCATATCACATCTGAATATATGCCGCTTATTATAAATTCGTATGTATTTTAAATCACTTTTTAAAACATGTCAATGATGAAGGAGTCCAACATTAATTTATAACTAGTTCCAAAGTCTCACTGCAACTACAGTTAAGGATGTGGCGGTCGTCGCACACTCAGTCGCACACTCGGAACACTGTGGGCGTCCATACACACTGTCAATGACCGATGAAGTGACCTTTGCATTCCTCGACAAATCTAAATAAACAAGTCCAAAGTTCACACGCCGGTCATTCAACCCGTAGCCGGGAGCGGACCGCATTCCATACTAGAGCGAGAACGCACCGCACTTGTCTCGCCAGTTCCGTATTTGAATAATATAGTACCTACATACAACATTAATCGTTTTGTATTCGCAGAAACGAGACGTAGGCATATCGCGAGCGCATTCCCGCGCACATTCTAAAATGATATAAATACCTACGTTACTAATAAAATTCCTCTCTTTCCGCATTGCGATCTAACGAGTTTTATTTATCAACAAATCATCATCATCTCTCCCTTAAGGACTAGCTCCTAAAAAGACAATGTATAAAAAGAAAAACGTTGAACTGAGAAGGCCAATAAACAATATATAGTTGAGCGTAACGCAAGTCCATGATCGGAAAGACGCTAAATAGTTTCGGCGATATAAGAGGGGGCGGCGGGACAGTGAAGGATATTATACAATAGAGACAGTATGTGAATTTGACGTATATTTCTAACATTCAACCAGTTCAATGCCTTCTGATATGAAGTATATATGATCGTACTTTCGTAAGTTGAAAATAAATCTGAGACAAACATTTTAAAGACGCTGTAATTTGTCCAGCTGTTCCTCTGTATCATCCAAGTAACAACCGTCCGCACTGTACAGAATCGAAAAGAGCAGAGATTGCACGAGTAAAATTTTGGTTTTAGTAAACAGGGATCTTGAAGGGAATGATACAACAGTGACGTCTATTTCTTTTTTACATATTAAAAATGTCTTTTACATAAATTAATATATCTTAACTAAATGTGTTACATATATTCGTACACGTGCATTGCCTTCGGCTTTCCAGTTAATTCTCACCGTTAAAACGGGGGCACGTCTACTTTGATAAAACTCCCTATCCAACTTGAAGTTAACCCGTCAGTGTCACACAGACAAGATAAATGCATTACCAACCCCTGGGGGTGTAAAGGACCCCTTGAGCAGGTAAGAACTTTTAGGATGTATATTGCAACTTTGTAAGTTTATCACGTGAATGGATGACATCTGTACATGTATTAATACAAAACTGGACAAGATATACTCATAAACACTACATTACACTACACCTAAATCAGAATGTGTTCGTGAATGAATTGATTAGATATGAATATGAACTTAAGGCTGATGTGTTGAATTAGAGCTGATGCTTCAACTTAAAGCTGATGTTTGTATCAATCAAAAAAGATTTATGAAACGACATGTCAGCGAAACAGGCCTGTCACTTTCATTTATGTTTATTGTGTCGATTTTTTTCACATTTAAAGCATTCTGGTTAATATGTTGTTCTATAATAGAAATGTAGCGACCGTGCGTGCGGTCACTGAACCCATTGAGGTGACCCTTGCGACATTGAACTCGCAAGTGGCGAGTGCGAGGCGGCGCCGAGCGAAGGTCGCCCGCGCGGTCATTGAACTCACTAGTAGCGAAGAACGAGACACCGATATATCTCTTGCCTCTCTTCTGCAGACCGTAGCATGAAATGTATATAGAACGTGCAACAATAAACATGTGTCCAGCGGAAGCGAGACAGCGACATGTTCTGCGCCGTTCTATACATTATAAATACAGACGCTTACAATAAACTTTCTCTTTACTTATTCCGATCTCGACGACTTTTATTCAAACAACCAACATCGTTCCATGCGAAACACAAGTCAATTAATAATGTATTTTTTTATTATTAAAATATTACCTTTTTTTATTGATAATTATGTCGTGCCTTATTTTCGTCAAAGTGCTAAATATGTTTTGAAATATCTTGAAAACATAAACCACAAATGGTAACTGACAAATACGCTAACTGTATTTTACGGAAAACATATGACTGGCAGATTTATCCCGCGTCGGTAATGTATCCCATTGGAGGAAATCGACTGGAAAAATAAATTGAGGCTTTGGCTTCCCGGATAATGAAATTAGGGAACAAAAAAAGGGAGGGTTGATCGTGCATTTTTTGGTAACAAAAGAATCAACCCTGGTGCTGAAAAGGTTAAATGGAATCGGTACTATAGGAGTTAAATTGATGTTAACAGGGAGTTAACAATACGTTGAAAATATTTCGTTATTTTTATTTGTTAATTTCTTAATTAAACTTGAAATACTGTGTATTGGCAGTAGGGCTCACAATATACATACAACATGTATACAATTCCTATAACATATACTGCGGTGTTTAAGGCAATGGGAAACCACCGTACTATTTACCCTAGAGTATCACATGAATATGCTCATCGATTTGTAGGTTGCGTTCGTCAGCAATGAGGTCACAAATTTATTTCAAACATTATCTCTTTGTATTCAAGCCAATCTTTGTATTTCAAACATTATCTCTTTGTATTAATAAGATGTTTCCATTGTATCTTTCGAATTTGTGTTTCTAAATAAATTACTTAAGTTTTGAGATATGGCAACACCAGTGTAGATACGTCAAATCTGACAGCATCGTAAATTTTGACGTTTTTAATGGTATACGTGCTCAGAAAGTTTTGTCATACGAATGCTATTTGTGTTGTTCAAAGTGACTTGAAAAATTAATCTCAGCGAAAAATGGAATTAAATCGTTAACATTTTCGTTGGATGACTTTTTATGATTTTCGACGTGGACTAACTCAACAACAGTGTGCCGATCAACTCTCTTCGACTTTTGGTGATGAAGCACCATCCCGGGCCACTGTGTTTCGCTGGTTTTCCGCATTCAATCGAGGTCGTAGTTCGCTCCAGGACGAATTTCGTGAAGGTCGTCCAAAATCGGTTGTTGTGCCAGAAAACATCGATGCTGCGAACTGATATTGCAAGATCGTCATGTGACTTATAGTAAGATTGAGGCATGTTTGGGCATTAGTTCCACTCGCATACATTCAATATTGCATGAACATTTAGCCGTCAAAAAGATTTGTTCGCGTCGGATACCGCATAATTTGACGATCGCTCAAAAAAAAGGCTCGTGTCGATTGGTCCAAAGAAATGTTGAAAAAATCATTAATTCTTTTCACATGGCCGTACATCAGCGACCATCTAACTTGATTTATTTACATTTGTCTGCAGTCCCGCTTAAGTATACTATATTGTTAAAATAACTATTTCGTAACGCTATCCGTTGACGACAATATGCACATATAGTGATTTCGTGCAACCCTTAAGTGATTGTGCCAGCCCGCTCATGTGAAAGACATCCCTTAATAACTCCTATGACGCGGCATCACGCACGAGCGTGTTCCAGAGCAGTGCACCCGCCACACACAGATTGTAAATTCGCACATCATAAAATCAATTATTACTATATGTATAATACATATTCCGTCAGTCATCAATATATGACTCTACAGTATTCCCTATGTTATACAACAAATCAATGTAACTCTGGTTTAACACAATCCCTTTTTCCAATTATCCTTTCTGTCACTGAGATGAAATCGATGAAGATATTCGCTTTATTTTTTTCTCTTTTTTTATTTTTATTCTACTTTGTAGTTGTACATATAAACCATCACGCCATTTCCATATCGGGGTAGGCAGAGAGTTCAGAGATCCAGGCTCCCATTTCGACACACATCCTTTAATGTTTTTTTTTTAACCTGGCGAGTTTATTGCCATGTGGAAATCTCTTCCAATCAACCAGAAAGATGTTTTTATAGGCCCTAAGTGTTAACCAGGCTGGAATCCTATTTTTAAAAATCTGGGTTCCAGCGGGGATCGAACTCGCAACCTCCGGATCGGCAGACAAGTGTCTTACCACCAGGCCACGGAGGTCATCCTTACCCTTGTAACTTTTACGATCTCTCTGTTTCTACGTTTTCTTCTTTTGGAATATCGTTTACTTGATCCAATTATATTTTCCTTGGTCTTTCTCTCACACGCCTTCCACTCACATTTGAACTGTGTCTGTTTTGTTGATATTTCTTTATTCATTCGTTCCACAAGCCCAAACCATCTACGCGTACTCTTCTTCATCTTACTCAACACATCAGCCTTAAGTTCCATTTCATCCCTAATCACTTCACTCCGTATTCTGTCATACATTGTCTCTCCACGTATTCGTCTCTAAATACGTATTTCCTTAGCATTTTTTCGGCTCCTCTCAGCCTTTTTCCAGGTCCTTGTATCGCTCCCATACAACAAAGTTGGCACCAAAATAATTTTGTGGATTAATTTTCATCAGATTTTTATATTTTCTGGTTGACATTTACTCGTATATGTTTAAGTGGCTCATTGAATTTGTTTCCTATCGCTACACGTCGCTCGATATACCTCTTGACTTTGTAATTGTTATTTTTATAAACAAATAAATTTTAGAAAATCTTAAAAATCACTTAAATTATGTTTATTCATATGTTATATATGAACACAACACTCCACTTTAAGTCTAATGTGTTACTACCAAATTTCTAAGGATCTACAAAGGTTTCTCTGTAGTTCGTCCTTCTGCGGTCTTCTTACTACATATATTTTTCTTAACATATATGTTGATTCGAGGAAACTCCTAATCTAATGGTCGCAGTCACCACCTTCCTATCTTTATACTCAACTTATATGTATGTTCAATACGTCAGTTAGAGCGCCCTTGAGGAGAGCCTGCTCTCTAAACGGCGCTATATAAATTGTCATTTTATTTTTACTTAACTAATTAATACCAAGTATGATATAATACACCTGGATTCGCAATAAAACAAAGCTAGAATACGTTATAAAGGTGCGCAATAAAATGAAATGGCGATGGGCAGGACACGTAGCCAGAATGTGAGACTCCCGAAATAATCCAATGGTACCCAAGATGTATAAAGAGGCCTAGAAGAAGACCGAAGGTACGCTCTGGACAGATGAAATCAGGAAGCATGGGACCATCACATGGCATCAACGAGCAAAGGACCGAACTATTTGGAGTCAACTTGGGGAGACCTTCATCCAGCAGTGGATCGACCCTGGTTGACAATGATGATGATTATATAATACTAGTATTGAATAACTTATTTTTTTTTATAAATTGGTTATTGATAAAAAAATTGTATTGTATAAATAAATAAATAAATAGTGAAAAAAAACGATTTTTCTTTATTACAGATATTCTCACGTTTTAATACTTTTATTTCGCAGAATTGTCTTTATTTTTCTGGAAGAAAATGGATAAATCTCGCATTTCTTATAAATTTCATTACGGCTTTTCAATAAATTTTTATCAATTTGATCAAAATATGTTTTCCTATTCCGAGTCATTTGTTTTATAGCCTAAAGCTCCCCCGACAATTTCTATATACATGCATATGTACCTACTGCCATAAAATCAATTTAGCGGAATCCGGATGGCGCGTAGTACAATCCAATATCTCAGTTTTTACTAGTCTAGATTAAGTTATCAAAATTGGGCTATTTATACATGATAATAAGAATAATAAAAATACAATCTATTATATATATCGTCATTTAGAAAGCAGGCTATATTTAAGGGCGCTCCAACTCGGGATTCGAACCCACTTTTACTGACAAATTAAATATATGTGTATTACTATTATATCTCACAATGGTGTTGTTTATCTTAGTCAACACATCAACTTTAAGTTCACATTCATTCCTCATCACGTTATTCCGTATTCTGTCATGTTTAACAATCACATTTAACAACCAAGATGACATAACGCATCCTTGATTTACCCCCTTCGAAATATTAAACTATTCAGTCAAGGTATCATTCACTCTAATATAAGTTGTCGTACATTGTTACCCCATTTATTCAGTGGATTTCAACAGCATTTATTTTACACATTCATTCTCTCTCCATCTATTACTTACATATATCAAAGTTGTTTATAGTTAAGGCATTAACGTTGTGGAGGTTTAAAGACATTGTAATTTATTTTTATCAAACACTGTTTATTCCACTTTTTTTGTGGATTTTTTTTGTGGATAAATGTGGAATAAACAATGTTTGATAAAAATAAATTACAACATATCAAAGTTGTTACTTAAATACTGTTGTGGATTGTTTTTTAATGTGTGTTGTCTATTGTTTAAAAAAAAAATAATTGTGTTAACAGCATTTACTAATTTTATTCTCCCTTCCATTTATAAAAATAGCCAAAACCGTGACGTTTCAATTTGGCCTCATCCCCCATCTTCAATGGTGTGAACATAACTCGTGCGCGCGTCCGTCTGTCTGTATGTGCGTGTGTGCAATATCTGTCTGTTCGCAGATTAGAAAATTCTGGGGAGTTTGGTAGGGCGACGGGTCATCGCTCAATACTGAGATATATCAAATGCAGAGAGGGGAACTCGCAATAATTATCTATTTTGCGTGAGAAATTATTATGGTCTCGGTTAATTAGGGATGGTACATTGCGTGATGGAGATATTTAAAGAAACATTCAAAATATTAATAAAATAACAAATTAAAGTGGGTTCAAATCCTGAGTGAAAGCAGCAGAAAGTCTTAATAACGTTATATTGTATAAATCGTCCTTTTATTATATTATTATTACTGTGCAAGATTCGTGAATGAACAGATATCACTACACTTCTTTATTTAAATCGTCCTTTACTGTCCTTGCAGTGAGACTCTGGAACTAGTTACAAATCAATGTTAGACTCGTTCCATCCTTGGCATGCTTTAAGAAGCGACTGAAAAAGTTTTTATTTCTAGTCAGTAATATAACGTGTTTCATTCTTGATTTTTACTTTCCTCTCCACCATCCCTTCCTTTTCCTTTGATTGATGATATCTCACTTTTACTTTATTATGTTTATGTCCATTAATTTTTAATATATTTATTCGACTATGTAACTTGCTTTATTTAGGCCATGGCCACACAGGAAGAAGCCTCGCTTGATGCTTAGAGCTATGTTGCGAATTAGGCAACATATCCTAGCGAACCAACGTATCGCATACTATCGCAGTGGCCACACTGCACCCTTCGCGCCACTTTGCATGATGATTAGTCACCGAGTGAATCTTCGAACGAACTGACGTGTTGGTTAATTTACAAGATGGCGGAAGTTTTAATGACAGCTGTGTATAAAAGGGAGTCTTTGTGGAACCCATCGAGCAAATTATATTTTACAAAAATGTACCTGTAATAAAATCACTTTGGAATGAAGCTGCACATAAAGTAAATAAAGATAGTAAGTTGTAATGAAATCGGTTTGTTTTGAGAGTAGCATCATGTGTTGATTCAACCGCTCCCAACTGTCAAATGAATTTGCGCGTAGCACTTTGGTGTAGCCATGCATGAAGTCACCTAGTATATGAGTCACGTAAAATCTAGCTTAGCGCCTAAAGGCGCAATTCCACTGAGGCAACATGTAGCATGCGGCATTGACGCATGCTACACACAGTATTTCAATTGAAGGAACACGAAGCGACAAGAAGCAAGTATCTGTGTAGCATGCTACATGTTGATTGTTGTTGCCGGGACGCATGCGTCTCCTTACGACATGTTTCAGCGTGTCGAACAATGTCGCCGCTATCCGAAAGTCAGTGGATCGGTGCGGCTTGTAGCGTGCGACATGGAGTGGAATATTGATAAAACAACCTTGTTTATTGAAGATTATCACAATTCACCGAAGTTATGGAATATTAAAATGAGTGATTATAAAGACAACAGGATAAAAAATGATAAACTGAAGCAGTTAGCGAGTAAACACGATTGCACTGTAATCGATGTGAAAAAAAATCAAGAATTTGCGTTCAGCTTTTCATCATTCTGAGTTTCTTGACTACCAACATATAATTCTCTTCTCCACCACCGTGGCTTTCTTTTTTTTCTACGATTCAAAACTATTACCAAATATGCAGCCGCCGCGATTATTTGTCAAGACATAATGTACTAAACTGACGTTGCCTCAATGGAATTGTTTAAGACGCATGCTACACGTTTTGACGGCAAAGCGCATGCAACTCGGGGAGTCGAAATCCGCATGCGACATTGTTAAAATTTGTGGCACATAGTCGCACACCTAGGAACAGGCCACACTAGGAAACATGCCGTATGCCTCATGTGGTTCAGTGTCGCCTCAGTAGAATTGCGCCTTAACGAAGCATTTTGATGTGGCCTCTGCCGTAGTTTTGTCTGGTTGGCTGGAAAATATGGCAATAAACCTGCCTGATTGTATTTACAATGAAGTGTTAAATAAATAAATATCAAAATAGTTGAAGTGTTATTGCATATCTCCAAAGTCAAAGATAATTTCTCTAGAGTGATCGCCAATATCAGGTGGGCTGGACATGACGCACGGAGAAGATTAGAATATCAATAATATTTTATTTGTTTCCCACCCTTTCAACCTCTTAATCTCGCCACTTGCTCTCTATTCTCTTGCTTCCTCTACCACAATTCAATTCCGATAGAAGCAAAATTAATCCAATTATCTCTCATCAGGTGACGTTACTGTGGTCTCCTCGACATCCGGGCTCGCCCTTTTCCTGCTAAGCCATTTCCCGTTTGGGCTTTGGGGCTACCCTGCAGGAAGTAGGCTCTTGCTACCCTAAGGGTACACGGGGTTTTGTCTCTTTGGAGACGGATTTCCGGTTTCGTCAACAACGACCGCTTTGTCGGTGGTTTTTCTGCAGCCGCAGTTTTATCATTTTTTAATTTCATTTTTAAAAGGGGTGTTTTTGTGCTAATAACAAATGTTCGTGTCCTTATCAAAATTATAAGCGCGAAATATTTATATGAAATTGAAAAGTATTCAAATTCAATGTACGCGAGTTATTTGTCTGGTAAAGGTGAAATAATGGGAAACTCGTCGTTGTGCATGTAACGATAGGAATCAAAGTCACTGGGGTACTAAAACATATATACTCGTACTCGAACCGGACAGTATCGAAAATTCTAAGATGATAATCTACTTTTTCTGAGTCTTATACCTCATTAGCTATAATTTTGATTATTTTATTCGACATATATGAAGGGTAAATCATGAGGAAAATATAAGACGGATGGTAGGATGGTTTGTCATCACCCTATCGTGTAGCTCATGACTGAGCATCGTGACTCCCATGGCAGCCTCCGATGACACCTGTTTATCCATCCCTGCACTCCGCGGTTCATAGGGCAGTTGTTAAGGATAGTTCATTTGCTTTTTTTTTCGTCCAGTTTCCTCTTATGCGTCGTCCTTCCACGACTCCAGTAACCACAGACCTCTCCAAACTGTCTCATTTGCCACGAGCAATGTGCCCAAAAGGATCGAAAGACTCGTGGAAGGCATATTTTGACAATCTGTCGGTGATCCTCAATTCTTCGAGAATGGATGCGTTAGTTCGTCTTGCTGTCCACGTTATTCGTAACATCTTACTCCAGCACCACATTTCGAATGCATCTATTCTACGTCTTTCGCTTGCTCTCAGAGTCCAAGTCTCCGCACCATACATCAATATTGCGAAGATGAGAGACTTAACTATACACATTTTCGTCTTGATGACGATAATTCTGATCTTCCATATCTTTTCCAGCTTTAATATCGCATTTTTTTTGCCATTCTTACTCCGTGCGGAAGGTTACTGGTTTGAACACCACGTTGTGCTACTTTCCTCGATTATACAGGCATTTTTTTCTAGTTTTCCGGGTTATAAGGATGCCTATGACTTATATGGCAATATCTATTCTTAAAAAAATCGGTTATAAGGATACCTATGACTTATATGGTAATATCTATTCTTTAAAAATTCGGTTATAAGGATATCTATGACTTATATGGTAATATCTATTCTTTAAAAAATCGGTTATAAGGATACCTATGACTTATATGGTAATATCTATTCTTTAAAAAAATCGGTTATAAGGATATCTATGACTTATATGGTAATATCTATTCTTTAAAAAATCGGTTATAAGGATATCTATGACTTATATGGTAATATCTATTCTTTAAAAATTCGGTTATAAGGATACCTATGATTTACATGGTAATATCTATTCTTTAAAAAATCGGTTATAAGGATACCTATGACATATGGTAATATGTATTCTTTAAAAATTCGGTTATAAGGATACCTATGACTTATATGGTAATATCTATTCTTGAAAATTTCAATACATTCTAAACATTTACTTAGATATAGTGATTTTAGTAAACCCTTCACAAAAATAAAAATTCTTCAAAAACCATTACGTAAAAGGAAAGGTTTTCTTTATTTTGATTGGGTCTTAAAGTGTTAAAATGTCTCATTACTTCTCTTCGCTGTATTTAATTCATTTGTGTTGTTAAAATTGGGAAAAAGTCTACCGGAGGCTTTTTAAAAATGTATTTTATTTATATCTTCTACCTCGTTAGCAATAACTTACATTATTTATGTGGATTTTTATCATCCATTATATTATATTAAACAAATAACAGATATACTATACAAGCATTCCTTATCAAGCAGAACAACAGTGTTGCCAGGGGCGTTATACCCAAAAGCTTATTTCGGGATTCCTTGTTATGGAAACAACAACACCGACATTATTATTTGATATGGAAACAACAATACGGCACTGGCAAGCAAGCCCTCAGTCATTTTGATGTATAATATGTATACAGTAACTCTCCATTTACACGGATTCATTTTAACCTTTCCTTCCCTGTGTTGGGTATCTTCTACACGTTGCTTCTAATAACCATCAATATCTCTATAAATATAATAAATACAAGGTTAAGATTTTAGGTATTCCTCCATAATATATTTACGCATTGATTTAAAAAATAATATTAATAATAATCAGAATTTATCGACTACATCGAGGTGTTTTGTAAAGATCGAAAACAAATTCGCATTTAAACGCTGCGAGTGCGTCGTCTTGACGATAGGTGAATAATATGCGGGAAGCGCGACACTATATTCGCATCTCACTCTTGCATACTAGACTGAATTGCGAGGAGCTGAATTGTCTCAACGTCGCAAGCAAAGGCGTAAGCGCCGGGATATGCGACTGACGTTCCGCGCCATTAGTAGCTTCTAGGCTTGCAAATAGGTTAGACGTACGCCCGTTCCGTGAGCGTTGCCAGATGGTTTTTTAATGTTTTCAGCAAATAAATCTCAATTATTATAATTTTTAACTTCAATTATAATTAATTAAGGGGATTATCTATGAATGTTCTTATTTTTCCGATTTAAAATCGCTAATTTTTTATTGCGTACTCACTACCCAACACCGGAGCACGCGTATTATTTTTATCACCGTAAGGGAAAGGTTAGCGTGGTTTATTGTCAAAACCTGTTAAGGTCCACGACAGTGTTTTAGATCCGACTTTGATTTATGGTAGTGAACCGTGGAATGATACTGAAATGCACCGTGCACTAAGAAAAATACACGAAGTGACATTGTATTACAGAATACATAAGTGATTAGGGAGGAATATGAACTGGATAAGGTAAGATGCAAAAGAACACTCGAAGATAGTTTGGACGTATAAAACGAAAACAGACTATTAAAAAAAATATTCCGTGCAAATACGAATGGACAGCTTGGTAAAGGAAGACGAGAGAAATTAAAGTTGAATCAAATTATGGTAGTTTCATAATAATAAAAAGGCAATTTATAAAGCACTGTTTAGAGAGCAAACTCTCTTCAAAAGTGCTTTAATTCGGTATTTGAACCCACTATTATTTATTTATTTGAAACTTTTATTGCAAATACAATCTGGTGGGATTATTTCCAGGCGGAAATCTTTTCCAACCAACCAGACAAAAGTAAATGAAGTTACGTGGTCGCATAAATCATTCAAATGAATATCCATCCCAACGAAATCCATAAACATATACGTGAGCACATGTCCACGAACCCCACAAAGACGGACAGTCACTCGAATATTCTTTTTCATATAAAGTGAGATATCATCAATCAAAAGGAAAGGAAGGGATGGTGGAGAGGAAAGGAAAAGAAAAATCAGGAATGAAACACGTTATTTTATTGACTAGAAATTAAGAGGGTTTTCAGTCGCTTCTTAAAGCATGCCAAGGACGGAGCGAGTCTTATATTGATTTGTAACTGATTCCAGAGCCTCACTGCATGCCAAGTAAAGGACGACGTAAAGAAAGAGGAGCGGTGAACTAGAAACGCCAATAAACAATCTCGGTTTGAGCGTAGCGCTAATCCATGTTTGGAAAGACGCTGAAAATTCTCGGCGAGATAAGAGAGGGCAGCGGGACAGTTAAGGATATTATACAATATATACAGTATGTGAATTTGGCGTCTATTTCTAACATTCAACCAGTTCAATGCCTTCTGGTATGAAGTTATATGATCGTACTTACGTAGATTGAAAATGAATCTTAGACACACATTTTGAAGACGCTATAATTTGTTCAGATGTTCCTGTGTAACATCCAAGTAGCATACGTCCGCATAGTCCAGAATCGGAAAGAGCAGAGATTGTACGAGTAAAATTTTGGTTTATTGACAGATTTATAAAAATTATACCCAGAAAACAACAACACGAATCTTGGAGTACGAAGGCGTTGACAGCGGTCGTTCGTTTTGCATTTGCATGTGTTTAGAAAAACTTATTTGGTAAGAAACACTTACAAAGTTGTATACTATATTTTGGTCCACAGTTAGTCCATATTTTTGTCAGATTTTTCTTAGTTACTTTTGTCACTTATATACGAGTATACTTATTTTAAAACTATATCCAAAGTTTTTTTACTATTATCTATTTTACTTAGCGTTCAATGACTGACTAATCGCGTTTTGTTTAGTTTCATTAATCTTTCCATTCGTGTGCTAAAAAAATCCGCCTGTTCGGTGCTGTGTATTCAATACACATCAATACATATTGTATATAAAAATGAGCTATTTAAAATAAGAATATTCATGGCCAATCGCTTAAATTAATAAAATTTAAAGTCAAACGTGATAATAATTGAAATTTAATTGCTGAAAACATGAAAAAAACATCGGCCGACGTTCACAAAACGGGCGAAGCAACCACCTCAAATGGATGCCCTAGAGCTACTGAGAGTTGAGACGGACTACACTATGTATTTTGTGTTATACCTCAAAGGAACAAACAAAACTGCAAACTGAGATTCTATTTCTTGCGTTTTGATATACCGAAGTAGAGTGAGAGTGAGCTGTGAATAGCGTCGCTTCCTCACCCATAGCGGTTTTTTAGAATGAATATACCTACGTCACATACTGACACACATTTGATTGTATTGGTGAATTTATGTGCTAATTATTATTAATATAATTTTTTTATTCAATGCGTAACTGTATTACTAAGGAATACTCGTACTTAAAATCTGAACCCAGTATTTATTAAATTTATAGAGATTTTAAATTTTTTAGAAGTAATGTGTACTAGTTACACATCACAGTGAAGGAAGGGTTAACCCTTCCTCCCGTTCCGCGTATTATAAGAGTTCCGCGTATTATAAGGGATGTTTTCTCGGGAATATCCCACAGTTCCCTTGATTAGTTCATCATTTCGATTATAGGTGATTTGCAGTTTAATAAGGATGGTACTAAAGATTCCAAGCCGGTTTAAACAGAAACTGATAAACCGGTTATTTTAACAATATCAAAATAAGTGAAAACCGTTTTTTTTATTAACCGGTTAGAACATTTTAAAAAAAGTTGTTTTTTTTATCCAACTTCGTTATTTTTGCTATATTACGATGTAGCAATGCCATATTTCTATCAGGACGTGTTATTCTACAGGTGGTATTTTTTACGACCATCTTGACACCAACGATTAGTTAACATAACTATGGTTTTTCTAATCCCATACAACAATCATAAATAAATTATTCATTTTATTAGTAATATACTTTCGCCACTTACGCAAGTAAAAAAGGAGTCATTTTAGTGCCATTTGGAAGTCTTAACTCGAAAATTGATTTTTTGGAGTTTCGTCACTATGATTCTCAACAGGCGATATGTGTGAATATAGTGCACAGCTTCAGGAATGCTCAGATAGTCTAAAAAAAGGATTCGAACCAGCGGTTCCTAGATTGGTAGACAGACGTCTTACCAACTAATTATTATAATATTAGGTTATATTATTTATAGTTAAGGCATTAACATTGTGGAGGTTTAAAGACATTGTAATTTATTTTATCAAACACTGTTTATTCCACTTTTTGTAACGGTATAACCCTACCGATTTCAAGGCTTTCACTTCATCACAACGGGAGCATTAACAAGACAGTTTTGTTTGTGCTCCCTGATGATGAGGGGAAAGCCTTGAAATCGTTACTAAAAGTGGAATAAACAATGTTGGATAAAACAAATTACAAATAATATTAGGTAATTCCAAAAGTAATGGCCGATATCAATATTATATTGTATTATACTTTTGGTTGTATACAGTACAATTTGACGAGCTTTGGTATTGGCTAATTCCCTCCCCCTGTCATGTTCATATTGCAATAAGAAAAAAATGTATTGTAGATGTAATTTACAATAGTTAAAATTCACCTGACGAAGAAGGCGGAAGTCGTTGAAACCGGTAGTGAACTCAAATAAAACAGTGGTGAATATATACAAAATACAAATATTGTAATTTATTTTTATCAAACACTGTTTATTCCACTTTTTTGTAACGGTATAACCCTACCGGTTTCAAGGTGCAGACCTCATCTTCAGGGGAGCACAATGTTTGTGCTCCCCTGAAGATGAGGTGAAAGCCTTGAATCGGATAGGGTTATACCGTCACAAAAAAGTGGAATAAACAGTGTTTGATAAAAATAAATTACAATGTCTTTAAACCTCCACAACGTTAATGCCTTAACTATAAACAACATATTTATACAATTGTTTTATTTATCTTATAAAAAATATATATATATATATATATATATATATATATATATATATATATATATATATATATATATATATATATATATATATATACATATATATATATATATATATATATATATATATATATATATATATATATATATATATATATATATATATATATATATATATATATATATATATATATATATATATATATATATATATATATATATATATATATATATATATATAAAGTATAATAATAAAACACAAAGTGAAAACGTCTTTTCTAAGATTCAAGAAAAATAATTTGTCTCAAGTTGTATTATTGATTTTGAACGTTAAAATCAGTCAGAATTTTTGAAACTACCTTATAATAAAAAAAAAAACAATTTATATAGCGACATTCAGAGAGTGAACTCTCCACAAGTGTGCACCAGCTCGGCACTGTTATCTTCTTCTTCGATGGCTCGACAGCTCATATCGGGCCTTGGCCTCCATCAATCCTCGTCTCCAACTCCTTCTGTCTCCCGTCGCGGCCTTCCAATATGTCACTTGCAGTAGTTGGGCCGCGTCCTTCTTCACCTCATCCTCCCATCGCAGCCTGGGTCTACTGACCTTTCTTCTTCCGCCCGGATGTCCCTCAAGGATCCTCTTAGGTACCCATGATGACGGCATTCTCCCATTCGCCCATCTCAGCCTGCTCAGTCTGTCATGTACAGAGAGCCTGGGAGCTTTATTGATGTTATACAGCTCATCATTGTATCTTATTCTCCAGGTTTCGCCATCGTTCACGAGCCCCAGGATTTTACGTAACACTGTCCTCTCACCTCGGGACTCTACCTCTTTATAATTGACCAAATTCTAAGCCACCGAAGTCGTCAATTACTTTTCGCAAATCTTAACTTACTATTAAGAAGAAAATTTTGAGAATCTTCGATCCCTAGTCTTCTAATAGCTGAAGCCACAAATACACCAGTTCTCCCATCTCAGAGCTGCAGCGTCCGGCTCGATCAAAGTCCCCCGTCCATTTATCTGGCTAATCCAAATATTTGCTCTCCTTTGAGGCGGTTGGCCGCGTGGCAGAGTCGCCTTCATGGCTGTTTACCCAATATCTTTGATATTTTCCCCTCAATCATCCGCTTACTGAGAAATATGTCCATACTTAATGTGGCTTTAATTGCTTTGGTTCCGGTTTCCTGCCCTATTGTATCGTCCTGGTGTATTACCTCTGAAATGTTTGCTGAGAACAGAGTACATAACTTTTTAATATTTAAGGCTTGATCATATCAGTTGAATGAAAACTGCAACGTTTTCGAAACGTCGGCATCATAAACCAAACCACGCTGTAAAAAACTCCTCCGAGGCCTAGATGGTAAGACGTCTGACTCCTAGTTCGGAGATTGCAGATTCTCATTAAAACCAAGATTTAAAAAAAAATAAACGTTACAGTTTGATTTTCGCCTAAGGTCTCATAAACCTTTCTTTGGTTGATTGGAAGATATTGTTACATAGCGGGGATTGCTCAGGGTTATGCTGTGTACAACGAAAAGTATAATACATGATTCGCTCGGGCGCTTCTATTCTGCCAGACATGATTTGATTAATGACAGTGAGTTCGAAGTCCGAGTTACAGCGCCTTTGAGCAGAGTTTACTATCTACCATAGTTTATAAATGCAATGCTAATTTCAAACAACAGTTCATTGATGAAATGCAAATTTCAAACACCAGTTTAACAATGAATTGCAAATTTCAAACACTAGTTTATTGATGAAATATAACTTTCAAACACTAGATTATTGATGAAATACAAATTTCAAACACCAGTTTAACAATGAATTGCAAATTTCAAACACTAGTTTATTGATGAAATATAAATTTCAAACACTAGTTTATTGATGAAATACAAATTTCAAACACCAGTTTAACAATGAAATGCAAATTTCAAATACCAGTTTATTGATAAAATGCAAATTTCTAATCATACACTTCACCATTTATCTTGTAAATTTGAACTTAAAATGCAACATTGATAAATGGTGTTATATAAATTGTCCTTTAAATAAAATATTTTGAGTTTAAAAACATACATTTCATTCATAATAAAAATAACTTATTCGCCTTTCCCCATCATGCTTAACATAATTACTATGCTCTGATACCATAGCGTAGCCCTGCTGGCTGACTAACAAGAAATACCTGTTAAAACCTCTTCAGACCTGATTTAATTCAAAGGTTTTAAAAAAATATATTGTTGCTTGTGAGTGTATTATTAACACTAAATGTCATTTTAGGTTAATTAGATGACACCCAAAACGTTCAATGTCAATAACACAGCATTCTACACTTCTATTGTTATCAGAAAACATAAATATAACATACTTGTACTCGTACAAAGACTGTAAAATTGCCAAGCGATCATTTCGCACGGGGGTCGTTCGATATCTGCTGATCGGCTGGTTTGAATTGATTTATTTTAACCCAAGCCGTCCGATCTTCAATGTCGCAATAATGCGTGGACCACACAAAGGGGTGTTTTATAACAATGTCGCAATAATGCGTGGACCACACAAAGGGGTGTTTTATAACAATACAACAATATTAAAAGCAATATTTGTATAAAATATTCACAGGCAATATACATTTAATTATTAATCGATGTGATACATACGAGTACGTCGGATACATTTAAATGCGAACCTTCAATCGATCTCGGAGTGGACTGGAGAGCATGGCTTACTCATAAATCCTAAGAAGTCTCAAGCGATCCTCATTGGCAGCCCTCAGCTTCTCGGTAAATTCAACACTGACTTACTCCCTCCAATATTACTTGATGGCTCTATCATGCCATTACATACTGTTAAAAACTGTTAAAAACCTAGGAGTGCTAATAGACAACTCTCTTTCATGAATCTTCTTCAGCCTTCATTCCTTAAGCTTCGGCCACACAGAAAGGAGCCTCGCTTCATACTTAGAGCTATGTTGCGAGCTAAACGACATATCCTAGCGAACCAACGTACCGCATACTATCGCAGTGGCCACACTGCACGCTTTGCGCCACGTTGCATGATGATTAGTCATCGAGTGAATCTCCTATCGAACAGACGTGTTGGTTAATTTACAAGATGGCGGAGGTTTTAATAACAGCTGTGTATAAAAGGGAGCCTTTGTGGAACACATCGAGCAAATTATAGAAAAATGTACCTGTAATAAAATCACTTTAGAATGAAGTTACACAGAAAGTAAATAAAGATGGTAAGTTATAATGAAATTGGTTAGTTTTGAGAGTGACATCGTGTGTTGACTCAACCGCTCCCAACTGTCAAATGAATTTGTGCGTAGCACTTTGGTGTGGCCAGGCATGAAGTCACCTGAGACTGAGCAGAAAGAAAACAGAGTATCTGTACCTACCATTCGAGAACACAAATGCTGTCACTCCCGTAATGCAAATGGATGGAGAAACATTACCAAATTGTGACTCCTTTAAGTATCTTGGGTCACTCATCCATAGCGATGGAGGATGTGCAGCAGATGTAACACATAGAATTAGTGTGGGATGGATGAAGTTTAGATCAATGACAGGAGTTCTATGTGATCCGAAAATGCCAGTAAAGTTAAAAGGAAAAGTATACCAAATAATTGTCAGACCCGCACTCCTCTATGGCTCCGAATGCTGGACGATGTATACCTCTTACTCTAGGCAACTAGAAACTGCTGAAATGCGCATGCTAAGATGGTCAGCAGGTGTGTCCCTAAGAGACAAAATAAGAAGCTCACACATTCGTGGAAGCCTGGGTGTTACAGACATCAACAGCAAGATGGAGGAGAGGCGATTGAGATGGTATGGGCACGTTGGACGCAGAGCACCCGATCACATTGTGAACCAGGCAATCTCCATGGATCTTCCTCGAATAACAACCAGAGGAAGACCAAGGAATTCATGGGTGGTGCAAAGAGATAACCTGATGCAGAGGCACGGCCTGGGGGACGTAGTACGGGACAGAAGAGCATACAACCTGAGGACGAGGAGAGCTGACCCCAACAGTCTTCGCAGACAATGAGTTGGGATGGAGCCAGGGAGAGAGAGGCATGAAGTCACCTAGTAACATATATTAGTCACGTAAAATCTAGGTTAGAAACTAACGAAGCATTTTGATGTGGCCTCGGCCTTAAAGTGTTGCAAAGATTCCTGCCTATTAAAACTAAAATTGTATTACTGCAATATCTGCTCTTTCCGATTTTGGACTATGCGGACGTCTGTTATTTGGATATTACGGAAGACAAATTACAGCGTCTTCAAAATGTTTGTCAAAGATTTCATTTTAACCTGGGAAAGAACGATCATATAAATTTATACAAGAATGAACTGAAGTAGTTTAACGTGAGAAATAGACGCCTAATTCACATATAATATATATTGTATAATATCCTTAAATGTCCTGCCGCCCCCTCTTATCTCGCCGAATTTTTTTAACATCTTTCCGACCATGGACTCGCGCTACACTCAAACAGAGGTTGTTTATTGACCTTTCCATTTAACCATTGTTCTTTTGTTACGTCGTCCTTTATTGTACATGCATTAAGACTCTGAAACCAGTACTAAATCAATGTTAGACTCGCTCCGTCTTTGGTATGCTTTAAGAAGCGACTTAAAAAAACCCTTAATCTCCATTCAGTAATATACATTCAGTAATATACATTCACATACTGTCTCTATTGTATAATATCCTTAACTGTCCCGCCGCACCCTCTTATCTCGCCGAAAATTTTCAGCGTCTTTCCAATCATGGATTAGCGCTACGCTCAAACAGAGATTGTTTATTGGCCTTTCCAGTTCACCGCTCTTCTTTTTTCACGTCGTCCTTTACTGTCCATGCAGTGAGACTCTGGAATCAGTTACAAACCAATATAAGACTCGCTCCGTCCTTGGCATGCTTTAAGAAGCGACTGAAAAAACTCTTAATTTCTAGTCAGTAAAATAACGTGTTTCATTCCTGATTTTACTTTTCCTTTCCTCTCCACCATCCCTTCCTTTCCTTTTGATTGATGATATCTCACTTTATATGAAAAATAGTGTTCGGGTGATTGTCCGTCTTTGTAGGGTTCGTGGGCATGTTCTCACGTATATGTTTATGGATTTCGTGGGGATGGATAGTCATTTGAATGATTTATGCGACCACGTAACTTGCTTCATTTACTTTTGTCTGGTTGGTTGGAAGAGATTGCCGCCTGGCAATAAGCCCGCCAGATTGTATTGCAATAAAAGTGTTAAATAAATAAATAAATAACGTGTTTCTTGCCTAACTTTTCTTTCCTCTCCACCATTCCTTCCTTTTCTTTTGATTGATGATATCTCAATTTTCAATTTTACTACGAGTATATTGTCCATAAACTTCATAAAGATGACGAATCATTTGAATGTTTTTTTGGGACCATGTAACTTCCTTTATTTATTTTTTTAAGGTTGGTTGGAAGAAATTACCACCTGGCAGTAAGCCCGCCAGATTGCTTGTACAATGATGTATTAAATAAATAAATAGATGTTAACCTTTCCCTTCCTGTGCTAAAAAAATCCGTGCGTTCCGGTGCTGTGTATTCAATACACATGTAAAAATGAGCGATTTAAAATCGGAATAATAAGAATATGCATAACCAATCACTAAAATTAA
Organism: Odontocerum albicorne; assembly: GCA_949825065.1. Classification (NCBI taxonomy): domain Eukaryota; kingdom Metazoa; phylum Arthropoda; class Insecta; order Trichoptera; family Odontoceridae; genus Odontocerum; species Odontocerum albicorne. Next base: position 6,267,239 of record OX463866.1, on the reverse strand, counting down.
TTAAATTTGAAGTCAAAAGTGATAATAATTGAAATTTAATTGCTTAAAACATAAAAAAAAACATCGGCCGACGTTCACAAAACGGGCAAAGCGACCACCTCAAACGAATGCCCGCGTGCTACTGAAGCGAGATAACTGAGATTCTATTTCTTGCGTTCCCATATACCGAAGTAGAGTGAGACGTGAATAGTGTCGTTTCTCACCCAAAGCGGTTTTTTACAATGAATATATATACTACACACACACTGGCACACGTTTGATTGTATTGGTGAATTTATTCCCGATTTTCACAAAATATCTATGATGTGGCCGATAAGTGCTCATTATTATTAATATTATTTTTTTTCATTCAATGCGTAAATGTATTACGGAGGAATACTTAAAATCTGAACCCAGTATTTATTATATTTATAGAGATATTAAAGTTTTTAGAAGCAATGTGTACTAGTTACACATCACAGGGAGGGAAGGGTTAATACACCTTGCGGTCCATGGGATACGGAGCATTTGCCTCCTGTTTCTTTCCTGATTTTGCTTTGATCTCCACTATCCCTCTTTTTCCTTTTGATTTATGATATCTCACTTTTACCTTTATTATGTACATATTCATAAATAATCATTTTAATATATAGTTTTTGCGTCCATATATCTTGCTTCATTTAATTTTATTTATTTATTTAACACTTTTATTGCAATACAATCTGGCGGGCTTATTACCAGGCGGCAATCTCTTCCAACCAACCAGACAAAAGTAAATGAAGCAAGTTACATGGTCGCATAAATAATTCAAATGACTATCCATCCCTACGAAATCCATAAACACATACGTGAGCACATGCCCACGAACCCCACAAAGACAGACAATCACTCGAACAATATTTTTCGTATAAAGTGAGATATCATCAATCAAATGGAAAGAAATGGATGGTGGAGAGGAAAGGAAAAGAAAAATCAGGAATGAAACACGTTATTTTACTGACTAGAAATTAAGAGTTTTTTCAGTCGCTTCTTAAAGCATGCCAAGGACGGAGCGAGTCTTATATTGGTTTGTAACTGATTCCAGAGTCTCACTGCATGGACAGTAAAGGACGACGTAAAGAAAGAGGAGCGGTGAACTAGAAAGGCCAATAAACAATCTCTGTTTGAGCGTAGCGCTAATCCATGATTGGAAAGACGCTGAAAATTTTCGACGAGATAAGAGGGTACTTTTATCTGGTTGGTTGGAATAGATGGCCGCTTTGCAATAAGTCCGCCATATTGTATTTTTTTACAATGAAGTATTAATAAATAAATTGTTATGCTTCTACAACAATTTCATTATTTATATAAAAAAATTAACGTCGTCCGTACTTTTCTTTTACTTGCAATCATAAATTTTGTGAAAATTATCAACTGAGAAAATTCCGCGAATTTTTAGTCGATTGCTGAGTATTTTCTTGAGAAACATACGCGCAATTTCCTGCACTACATAAAATTTTATGTTTTGCATAAACACCAATCCTTTTAGCATATTTTATACATAGCTCGACTGAGTCGGTCGGAGTTTGATGTTTTGTATGTTTACATCGATGTGAACAGCTGCTTACGCGCGCATACATTACAGCTGTCACTTGGCCATTACATTTGCACTTTTATTTGCAATTTACTCGCGACACTTGCGCGTGAGTTATGTATAGTATCCTGGTGAATTTAAGAAGACGTAACTAAATAATCCATCAGCAGACTGCTGTGAAAGTTACTTGGCCAAAAAAAGACTGTGGAAGAGTGGAAACTGATATCTATTGGAGAAGTTCGATAATAAATAAGACAACAATTAATTACCATCGACACGCGAATCTCCATAACTATTTTCTGGTTAGTTGAATGAAATTGTCGTATGGAAATAAATTCGTTATATATCGTCGTTGTTGCTCAAACGTGAAGTGTAGGTGTTGAGAAATACTTATAGGAGCCGATTTAATGCTGTAGAAATGCACACACTGAGAAGAATTTATGGGGTGACAGTAAATGATAGAATACAACCTCCGTGGCCTGGTGGTAAGACACTTGTTTGCCGATCCGGAGATTGCGCGTTCGATCCCCGCTGGAGAACCCAGATTTTTAAAAATAGGATTCCAGTCTGGTTAACACTTAGGGCCTATAAAAAAACATATTTCTGGTTGGTTGGTAGAGATTGCCACATGGCAATAAACTCGCCAGGTTAAAAAAATACAGAATGAATGTGAACTTAAAGCCGATGTGTTTAATAAAATTAAGAATTGCACTCTAAGATGGTTTAGATCAGTGGCTGCCAAACTTTTTACTTCGCGGCACACTGGTGAATGGGATTTGTTCCGCGGCACACCAAATAAAAGAAAATGTACCTTCTTCTCCCTGGCTCCATCCCAACTCACTGTCTGCGAAGACTGTTAGGGTCAGCTCTCCTCGTCCTCAGGTTGTATGCTCTTCTGTCCCGGACTACGTCCCCTATGCCGTGCCTCTGCATCATGTTATCTTTTTGCACCACCCATGAATTCTTTGGCCTTCATCTGGTTGTTATTCGAGGAAGATCCATGGAGATTGTCTGGTTCACAATGTGATCGGGTGCTCTGCGTTCAACGTGCCCATACCATCTCAATCGCCTCTCCTCCATCTTGCTGTTGATGTCTGTAACACCCAGGTTTCCAGGCTTCCAAAATTTACCTTATTAATATGAATAAAGGAAATCATAGTGTAGGTAACAATTTTTTATAATATTTTATCAACATATATGTACATAGATAGTAATAAGTTTATTAGTGAGAAGGATGCAATTGATTTTTAGAAAGAATTCTGTCAAAACGCGGCTCAAAATTAGATAAACAAGCACTTAACTCCTCATCTACAATCTGTAACCGCTTTCGTTTTTTTATTGCATTTCCACGAGCGCTGAAAAATCAAATTCGCAAAGATACGACGATCCAAACGGCAACAGAGATTTAATTGCTGTTGTATGTTAGCCAATCGATGATATTGACTCCAAAGCGATATCCAAAGATACGACGATCCAAACGGCAACAGAGATTTAATTGCTGTTGTGTGTTATCCAATCGAAGATATTGCCTCCAAAGCGATATCCAAAGATACGACGTTCCAAACGGCAACAGAGATTTAATTGCTGTTGTATGTTAGCCAATCGAGGTTATTGACTCCAAAGCGATATCCAAAGATACGACGATCCAATCGGCAACAGAGATTTAATTGCTGTTGTATGTTAGCCAATCGAGGATATTGACTCCAAAGCGATATCCAAAGATACGACGATCCAAACGGCAACAGAGATTTAATTGCTGTTGTATGTTAGCCAATCGAGGTTATTGACTCCAAAGCGATATCCAAAGATCCGACGATCCAAACGGCAACTGAGATTTAATTGCTGTTGTTTGTTAGCCAATCGATGATATTGACTCCAAAGCGATATCCAAAGATACGACGATCCAAACGGCAACAGAGATTTAATTGCTGTTGTGTGTTATCCAATCGAAGATATTGCCTCCAAAGCGATATCCAAAGATACGACGTTCCAAACGGCAACAGAGATTTAATTGCTGTTGTATGTTAGCCAATCGAGGTTATTGACTCCAAAGCGATATCCAAAGATACGACGATCCAATCGGCAACAGAGATTTAATTGCTGTTGTATGTTAGCCAATCGAGGATATTGACTCCAAAGCGATATCCAAAGATACGACGATCCAATCGGCAACAGAGATTTAATTGCTGTTGTATGTTAGCCAATCGAGGATATTGACTCCAAAGCGATATCCAAAGATACGACGATCCAAACGGCAACAGAGATTTAATTGCTGTTGTATGTTAGCCAATCGAGGTTATTGACTCCAAAGCGATATCCAAAGATCCGACGATCCAAACGGCAACTGAGATTTAATTGCTGTTGTTTGTTAGCCAATCGATGATATTGACTCCAAAGCGATATCCAAAGATACGACGATCCAAACGGCAACAGAGATTTAATTGCTGTTGTGTGTTATCCAATCGAAGATATTGCCTCCAAAGCGATATCCAAAGATACGACGTTCCAAACGGCAACAGAGATTTAATTGCTGTTGTATGTTAGCCAATCGAGGTTATTGACTCCAAAGCGATATCCAAAGATACGACGATCCAATCGGCAACAGATATTTAATTGCTGTTGTGTGTTAGCCAATCGAGGATATTGACTCCAAAGCGATATCCAAAATGCTGATAACTCTAGCTCAGAGAATGAGGCTTTGTGCACAAGGTCGTTTTTTAGATCTTTTAAAATCTAGACAAATATTTATTTGAATATGGAGATGTTGAATTTGTTTAAAATTTAAATGAATAGGCATTATTTAAAATTAACAGTTTTGAGGCTTCTTCTTTCGCGGCACACCCTGAGACTTCTTGCGGCACACAGTTTGGCAGACACTGGTTTAGGTGATTAGACCATGTCGAACTATCCACGGTGTGTAACTATAGAAGCCTCGAAACAAGAAGGCAAGAATCCATTGCGATATTCCTAATAAAGGTTTTTCAAGGCTGCTTTAACTGTCCCGCGATTCTATAATAGAAGCACTAAGTTTATATGTACCTTATAAATATAGCCGTGCAAGGAATCACCCTCTGTTCTACATACCAACTTACAAGACGAATATCATGGCTAAACACTCAGTCACGCGTGGTATAGAGATATTGAACCGACTGAATGACACTGTGGATATAGTCTCGGCACAGCCTAACAGTATGAGAAGAACCCTGGCTGATATTCTTCCTAACGAATAAGCTAACGCTAGAAGCAGACCCTCTTTGTGTAACAGGAGAAATCCTTGCAAAGTGGATTTAAAAAGTATGTAGAACAAATTAATGAAGAAAAACTAACAAAACAAATATGTAGTGCAAATTTGAGTGGAAGGCGGGGGAAAGGAAGACCAAGGAAAGTATGATTGGATCAACTTAATGATATTTTTAAAAGTAATATAGAATCAGAGAAATAGTAGGAGTTGTATAAGAAAGTGTTTGAATATAGAAGAGGCGAAGGAAATAGATATATTCTGGCGCTCTGTACTCTCTGCCTACCCCGACAGAGAGATGGATTGATGGTATGAATACATAGCCTCGTTGCTGGTGACGGCACACCTGGGTTTGAAAAGAATAATAGTGACGACGGACTTAAGGTCCGACATTACGGGATAAGAAAAATGACTCACAGCGCAGCAGTTCACTTTTGAGTTCATCATTTAAGAAAGGATTCGATACCAGGATGCCGCTCAGATATGTGAAGTTAGGTACGTTCTCTAGTCGCATACCACTCGATTATCGTATTTTTTACACTTTACGACAAAGTGTCCAAAGAAATAAATAAGTAATTTATAAATTTTTAATAAAATAAATAAAACACTTCTTTAAATATTTTTTTTCTGTTTACTGCCGGTTTCAAAGACCTCCGTCTTCTTCATCAGGTGAAGATAAACATTCAGTTCATCTTCGCCTGATGAGGTAGACGAAGGTTTTTGAAACTGGTAGTAAACTTATATAAAATAGTGGTGAATACAAAATACAAAATAAATGTTTTCTTTATTTTAATTTTTAAAAATGTAAATGTGACACCGCAAACTGAAATAAACGTCTCTTTTAGAATTCGAGAAATATTGTTGATAATATATTTAAATACTTGAAGAATTCGTGTTTACTTTAATAATTTTCGTCAAACATATCAACAAATTTCTCTTATATTTAAAATATTCCTCGTATTTTCATCACGTAAATAATTCAATTTATCGTGATATCATTTCATCATTATACTCGTACTTCCTACCCAACAGTCCACATTCTCGTTTATTTAATATTTCTAAACATCTGTGAAAATTTAATTCAACATTACACATCTGCCCAAACAGAAACTTTAAAATAATAAAACGTAATTTTGATTACCCACTCTCTCCCGAAACAGGACGTGTGACCGCGTCTTTACGACCAGACATCTCTTCGCGCATACATTTGGCAGTAAATAAAGTAGCGGTCACACCGGACCGAATTGATGCGCGGCAGTGGCTATTTTAGGATAGTTACTCTCGGATATTTTGCCGAGGAATTATACGGCTTTTAGACTAAACAAACATTCTCAATTACTTTTCAAGTATACAATGGATAACAGCTAATCTCAAACTATTGTTAAAGGTATTTTTGTTTTTTCAAAAAGCTAATAATTTATAGCACAAGTTATATCTCATTCGACAAGCATTAAGATTAATAGCACCACCTTAAAGGGATTTTCTTAATTAATTCATAGGGTATTCTTAAACAGCGGCGGCTGTTCTCGAGGTGCGTTGATGCGCTGAACCGGAGAAATAAATTCACAATAATTAAATTATATATTCGCAAACATGACTACCGAAAATGTTAAATATTTGGATAGATTCAAGAATACTGGCAAATAGTACGAGTATTTTTATTTAAGTGGAAATTAAAAAAAAAAAAAGTAAAATTTAAAAAAATATTCCTTTCAAATTGACCGGCCAAGTTTGCCAATACTACCGGAGCGATCTCCAATACGCACCGGACGGAAACGCTGATTCATATAGGGCAGACAGAGATATACAGAAAACCGTGAGACAGTGATATTTCATATTCGCTTCAGTGTCTCGAGGTGCGTTGGTGCTCAGCGCACCAACGCACTTCGAGACCAGCCGCCGCTGCACTTAAATATATCCGCATTTGTGATAAAACGTTTATCATTGAGCGAGCACCCTAAATTCAATTGACTAAAATACCATCATGCCGTTTCCCTACTGGGGTAGGCAGCGAGGTCAGAGCTCTAGACTTTCCTATCTCAACATAATATTTCGCCTCTTCTACATCCATACAGTTCGCAGGATTTCTCTTTCTTCTTTTTCTTCTTCCAAAATATCATATAATGTACTTGTTCCAACTATACTGTCTTTGGTCTTCCTCTAACACACCTTCCATTCAAATTTGTACAATATATCTGTTTTGTTAGTATTTCTTCATGTATTCGTTCCACATGCCCAAACCATCTATACGTGCTCTTCTTCATCTTACTTAGCACATAAGCCTTAAGTACACATTCATTCTTTACATCCATACACGTTTTCATACAGCTTCTGCGATTCTTCTACCTTTGTTATTTAATTCTTTAAAAATATCGTACACTTGACCTAACCACACTTTCCTTGGTCTGCTTCTACCACGCGCTCGAATCACATTCACAATGTTTATTTGTTTTGTTTGTCTTTTTTCATTCGTATCACGCGCCCAAACTATCTCAGAGTTCTCTTCTCCACCATAGTCAACACATCTTAAGTTCACATTCATCCCTAATCACTTTATTCCGTATTCTGTCATACATTGACACCTCGTATATTTTTCTTAGTGTACACATTTCTACAGCATTTATAGTCTTATTCTACGTCCACGTTTCACTCCCATACATCAAAGTTGGTACTAAAATATTGTTGTGGATATTTGTTTATTTGTTAGTATTTTTTAATCCATTCTTTCCACGAGGCCAAACCAACTCAGAGTGTATCTTAATTTATACCGAACTGGGTTTACTCTTAAAATCTTTAACATCTGAATGTATATTTTTCTATACCTTACATGCTGCTTATCATTATTTTTTATAGCGCTTTTATGTTAAGCAACATGAAAAAAGCGCTATTTAAACTCTTCCTAACAAAAGACTGCAGCTGATGCTGATCATCTTGAAACATTGATCTGGTTTAATCTATCAAAAATGTGTGCTTACTGAAGTGCAATATTTTGCACTCTATAAACGAATACTCGCACAAGGGTGTTCCAATTACAAGATAGTTTACACTATCTTGTAATTGGAACACGCTTGTGCGAGTGGGGACTACCGTCGTCCCTGAATATTGTCAACACGCACGGTCAACGACCGACGAACCGACCTTCGGACATGCCCAAAGGTCACATACCAGAACATTAATATTGTTTATCCGCAAATACTATTTACGTTACATTCCACAGTAGAAAGAGAACGCATCGCGCTGTCTCACCGTTTTCGTCAACAAATTATCTACCCACTATATTATTCGCAACGTCTGCAACCAGTGAGATAAAAATATATTGCGGACGCACTCACGCGCCGGGTTCTGAAATGTATATATACCTACTTATCGATAAATAAAGGTCACTTATTATTAATCATTTGACCATTCATCGCTGTTTACTATTCATTGATTATTCACTCTCACTTTCCGCATTGCTAATCGACGTATTTTATTTTAAATACCAAACAATCAAAATCATCAGCACGTTCTACTAGGACATCCGCTAAACAATCATACTCTAACGACAAGAAATAGACTATCATATTTGTATTGGTGATACAAAAAAGCGTACCCTCTACCCAAGTATTAATTTTTTTTAACCTGGCTAGATTATTGTCATGTGGCAATCTCTTCCAACCAACCAAAAATATGTTTTTATAGGCCCTAAGTTTTAACCAGACTGGAATCCTATTTAAAAAATCTGGGTTCCAGTGGGGATCGAACCCGCAACCTCCGGATCAGCAGACAGGTGTCTTACCACCAGGCCACAGAGGTCGTCATAATAATCACGGAGTCGTATTCATTCCATAGAGTTAAGGACCAGAATGGTCGTCTACGTGGGCTATTTGATAAAACGCTCGACAACCACCGTGGAATTTTGAGTTAAATTTTCAATGGTATCCAAGAAAAAAATTTCCAAGGTGTTAATTTTTTTTTTCTGTAAAACAATACTCGCACGCACTAAGCGTGTGCGAGTGTCGTGGCCTTTTCACGTACAGACGTATTGCCAACAGTGACAAATTGCGAGTTCCATTTATTAATTTATTTTTTTCAAGTCCTTTGTACATTACAGGTTTCCCTAATTCGCACAAGGACCAAACATAAGTACAAAAAAAAACATGTTTAAAACAGTTCAACATTTTAAGACTTATAAAGAATATTGTAAAAACGTATACGTTATACTAAAACACTATAACAAAATGTAGCCTGTACGATAATATAAAAAGGATGAATTATTTCAAGTACTACACTAAATTCAAGAGATTTTTCCTGAAGGAGCTGAGCATCACATGAAACACGTCTATATGAGGACACACACGGTTAAACAGTGTGATTGCTCTACCTACCACTGGCATCTCCAAAGGCAGGTTGGTTGGACTTATAGGTTGATAGAACAATCTATGGGAGCGTTGTCACAAATAATTATCCGGAACATACAAACCAAGATTAAAGTTGATCAACAAAAGTTGAATGAAATCTGTGGTGAGAACCTTTGTTTTAATAGAGTTGATCAACTTTTTAGTTGATCAAGAAAAGATTGACCCAGTCAAACTTTATCTTTCAAGTTATGAGTCATCCGCCATTTGCTTTCAAGTTGAAACCTGTCTTGAAACGTGTGAACATGTGAATTCAAGTTGATTGTCAAGTTCGCTTTCAACTCGATAAATATAAAAATAAAGATGCAGGAGAAAATGATTTCGAAGCCCTTTTTAACTTCATTAAATTGAAACAGTTTATTATATAAAAAGGTTAAATTATTTCAAGTGATACACTAAATTCAAGAGATTTTTTCTTAAGGAGCTGAGCGACACATGAAACACGTCTACATGAGGGCACACACGGTTCAACAGTGTGATTGCTCTACCTGTCGGCATTTCCAAAGGCATGTTGATTCGACTTATAGGTTGATAGAACAATCTATGGGTGCGTTGTCTCAGATAATTATCCGGAACATACAAACCAAGACTGTTCAGTATGGATGAATTCACTAGATTACCCAATCGAAAAGATCATCCACTTTATAATGATCTGTAACTAAGCATCCCCAGTAAGGAGACACTTGGATAAAGCCAGGGATAATATCCGTACTCTCTCATGAAGAAACAACGGAGAAATCTTATCTGAACCCTTTCTAGCATGAGTGAATATGTAATCCCTTCTGGTGCTCATGTTATAGAGCAGTATTCCAAATGACTTCTGATCAAAGAATTATATACTATAGTAGTGCCCATAGATGAGGCATACTTGCCGAACGCCTTTAGCAACGTTAAAGCAATCAGAGTTATATATACGTAGAATAGTAATATCCTAAGTACGTAGGTATCTGTGAATAGTTTGGTGGTACGAATTACAAACCCAAGCATCTTATTTGCTTTGTTGCAGACTAATTTGATTTGCAAATCAAACGAAAGGTCATGTCTACTCGCATAGCAGCGACGTCACAAGAGAAGAAAAATGACTCGCATAAAAATAAATGTTCTTATAAAGTGGATATAAATAAGCCTGGAGTGAAAATAAAAAAAAAACTGAAACTTTTGAGAACCAGTGTAGTAATGGCATAGAAAGAATAAACAAAACTGATGGTGTATTTTTCTCTCTTTTTAGTCCGGCTAATGAACTGTGCCAAAACAGGATAAATGAATTGACACAAGCTTTGTCCAAATGGGGTGAATAGGGGATAGGTGTTAACGTTTTGACTTTTAATTTATTTTTTTTAATTAAATTTTTCGTTCGTAATTTACGTTTGATGGGACTACGTGAGTAAAGAACATTATTTTTTTTTTTGGAATTTATAATGCTTTAAATTCTTTGCTGCATCATCGTAACTCTATTTTATAGGATAGAAGCATGGACGAAGCACGACGAAGTTAAGTGAAAGGATAGGAAGGTGGTGACTGCGGGCATTAAATTAAAAACTTCACCGCATTGGGAAAATAATAATAATAATAAAAATACAATTTAAATACTATGCGTATCCAGAAAGTAAGTGTACTGAGGCTCTCACGACCGGATGGATTTTATTTTTGACATGTTGGCTACACTTCCGTGTAGCCTGACCCTTCCCCTCCGAAACGAGACCGGTTCGCGGTCAGTACGTTGAGAAGTGTCGACGCGACAACACGTTTCGTGAAAAATGTCAATCCAATCTCCCGCCAAGTGCGAAATACGCGGCGTCATCCGTTATCTCGTTTGGAAGGGAAAACCTCCGGTTGAGGTTTATAATGAGGTGAAAACTGCATATGGTGATAAAGCTATGAATCGTACGAGTGTGTACAAGTGGTGTCGCGAGTTTAAAAACGGTCACGTCACACCTCTTCACCCTCCGCCAAAAAGTTCAAAACCACAATTTCAGCCAAGAAAATCATGGCATCCGTGTTTTGGGACTGTCAAGGCATAATTTTAATTGAATATATGCCTCAAGGGGAGACCATCAACTCTGCAAGATACTGTGAGACCCTAAAAAAATTTCGGAGGGCGATTCAGAACAAGAGGAGAGGCATGCTGACAAAGGGAGTCTACCTGCTGCACGACAATGCCAGACCACACACGGCCAACGCCACGAAGGAACTGCTCGCCTCGTTTAAATGGGATGTCCTGAACCATCCCGCGCATTCCCCTGACCTAGCACCTTCAGATTACAATCTCTTTACCTCCTTGAAGCTGCTTATGGGTAGAAAAAGGTTTTCAACCGACGAGGAGGTAAAGGAGGAGGTGGAGAAGTGGACGGAGGGGTTGGCGGGAAACTACTTCGAGGAAGGCATCAAAAAGTTGATACCCCGCTTCACCACCTGCATTGAGAGGAATGGCGACTATGTCGAAAAATAGCTTACATATGTACTACGGTAACCACATAATTTTTTCATTTAAATAAAAAAAATTGTAACCTACAAAAATTCAGTACACTTACTTTCTGGATATTCCTCGTAGATAATAAAAGAACAGTCTCTCATTAAGGATGTTATAGCTCGAGATTCGAATTCGCCGTTTCCTTTTCGGGGTGGGCAAAGACGGGAAAGCGCCAAACTTTCCGTTCGTAACAGCCAACTTTCGCTTATTTTACTTTCATATAACTCATACAATTTCTTTGAACTTTTACATTCCCTTCTTTCAAAATATTCACTTGATCCAACCTCACTTTCATTGGTCTTCCAGTAGCATGCCTTCCATTCACATTTGCACTGTATATTTTTTTTTGTAAGTATTTCTGCATTCATTCATTCTATATTTCCAAACCATCTCGAAGTGCTTTTATTGATCTTACTTAGTACATCAATCAACCTTAATGTTACGTTTATCCCTAATCATGGATAGTATTGTTAGGGCCTTTTGCAACGAAAACACTTTTAGAATTTCAACTGTGTAATTTTATTTGTATAATCGTTGAATTTCATTAAAGTATAATAATAACAGTATTGTGGAATTAATAATAACGATGATGTTAACATCGAGGTGGCTTTAATAATAATGATGTTGCCTCTGATATGACGTCTTATTTAAAGCGAAGCGCCTTCTGATAACGTACCCCCGACCCTTAGATAATTAAGAAAGAATTTGGTCGGGTATTTATCGGTGCCCTTTGCAAGGTCAAGTTGATATCAGGCAACAATTTGGAAAGTCTCGTTCACTGTTTACTTACATTTAGTGATATCAAATCTTTATTGAATTTGGATAGTAAACAGTTTATGATAATTCCAACAAGATAATAAATTTAAGCATAATACATTGAGTTAAGTTTGACATACACGTGATAACACTAATATTTATTGGATGTAGATAATATTGTACATGATATGGTGACATTGATAAGCTTAACATTGGTATGGATACGTTACATGATTTTTTATAATATTTATTGGATGTGGATAACAGAGTATATGATAAGCTTAACATTGGTATGGATACATTACAGTATTATTAACAGGAACTAAGTTTGGAAAACGATACAAAAGCGAAAAAAAGTGTGCCAGTTTAGAAAAAAGTAGATATATGCTCTCTCTGCCTACCCTAATAGCGAAATAACGTGGTGGTCATAATGATTTTGAGGAACTGCAATGTCTGCCCAGTGAAATCAGTTTATACCGTTAGGATTTTGCCGACTGCACAAACTGCTTCCTTCATACAAAACAACACAGAATTCTTCAATGGTGAAGGAACATAAATCCTTTAAAAGGGACGCTTGTACAAGCTTCTCTTTTGTAGTTTTATTATATTTGGACCTTTTTAACAAAGGACACGTGTGTATTATTTTTTATATTTATTTAATGTTTATTATTTTTTTTTAAAATCAAAAACATATTATTACTAGAGTCGACAGGAACAGAAAAAACGCTGTAGAAATCCATGCACTGAAAAGAATGGAGCCCGGTGGGAGCGCAGAACTTACTCATGGTGGAGAAAGTACAAAAAAATATCTACAATATCTCTATATGAGTGCGTTTGGTGTCTATCCATGGCTTTATCCTACTCAGTTTCTGCTGGGCGTGCTCGAGTATAACTCCTTGAGCATAAGAAGAGATCTGCGTCTCCTGGTATACGTTGTCAAACTCGTTCGAGGAGTTGTGAGCTGTCCAGCATTACTACAAAGATTAGCGTTAAATGTTCCTAACAATTACACTAGACTGCGCCGGCTAGAACGGTTCTCAATAACATATGTAAGAACGGGTCTTCCAGCCGCTATGCATGTTGGAAGGGCCTTAACTCTTTTGAACGGGATTGCTTCGGATATTGACATATGTACTACCTTGATCAAAAAGTTTTAGGACTGGCCACCGTGTGGCGCTGTCAGTCACCCGATTGGAATTATTTTTTTTGTTAGGTTACCACATCTGTCATTGACACTTTCCTCCAAATTTCAGCGTCATAGCTTGACATTTGTAAAAGTTACGATGTACTGAGTACATCTACCTTTGTGCGTGTTTTCGATTTTTTACAAGTTTGAAAATGGCATCAGCTGTGCATCAACGAGTTTGCATTAAATTTTGTGTGAAAAACGGATTTAACGGTCCGCAGACCTTGAAAATGTTGGAGAAGTGTTTTTTGGTGGCACGAACGCTTCGGAAGTGGTCGTTAGTCGGTCGAGGATGACGAACGCAGTGGCGCAGTCGAAAACCGATGAAAACATGGATAAAATCAAAGAAATGTTGGCCTAAAACCGCAAATTGACCATCAAAGAGCTGTCAGAGGACTTGAACATCGCTTATGGATCCGTTCAAGACATTTTGGTTAGTGATTTGGACCTCAGACGTGTCGCTGCAAAACTGGTGCCGAAAGATCTCAATTTCTATCTTGGTGGACTGGAGACGGACGCATTTGATACCAACACTGGTGTCCGCCAGGGATGCGTCCTGGCTCCAACTCTATTTAATGCATACATGACAGCCTTTATGTTTGTCGTTGACAGACGACTTTGTGTTAGAGGAATTGAGGTGAGATTCAGGACTGATGGGGGACTACATAATCTGCGTAGATTACATGCTCAAACAAGAGTTGCTCATACATGCATCACGGAGCTGCAATATGCGGATGATTGCGCTCTTATTGCGCATTTAGAGGAAGACCTTCGAGAGATCATCAATGTCTATACAGAGGTGTATCAGATGTTTGGCCTGAAAATAAATGTGAAGAAAACTCAGGTGCTAACCTGTTCTTCAAGGAATTAAGGGATTCAATCACCCTACATTCGAGTGAATGGTGTGCAACTGGAGAACGTACATAACTTTACCGGGCATGTGATACGCATATGCGATCACAGACTCCCAAAACGCGTCTTGTACGGGGAAGTGGTGGGCAAGCGAACAGTTGGTGGGCAGAGGAAGCGCTATAAGGACAGTCTGCGAGAGTCGCTTGCTTTCTGCCGGGCGCCTGAGGACTGGGAGTAGGTGGCTCAGGACCGTGAGGGGGGGAGAGCCGTATGCTCTCGGACTGATGGCGTCTCAACGGCTAGACGTATGAAAAACAGTCAGCGCGCTGCGAACATGCGTCAGCATGGGCAGGCGGCTCAGCAGGGTCCGCATGTCTGTGGCATTTGCGGGAGGGAGTGCGCATCTAGTATCGGGGTATTTTTTCACAGAAGATCACGTGATCGACGTGAGAGAACGGTTCAAGATTGATGTTGGAGTGGCGAGGGGATCCTGGACTACGAGGCCCGGCAACGACTACGAATCTTCTCAATGTGAACATTTCTGTAGCATTTATTCTGCTCCTATCAGCTTTTTCCATGTCCAAATTTCCCTCACATACATCAAAGTCTTTTATTTTGTAAATCAATAAATATATGAATTCTCACACTCACCGATTCTAACATATATATATTTTTAATTTTCCAGTTCTTCGCGATGACTTCAGAGCCCAGCCTCATGACACTAGGGTCGCTGCTGGAGAGACAGCTCTTCTGGAGTGTGGACCTCCCAAGGGGAACCCTGAACCTACAGTCTATTGGACCAAGAACGGGCAGAACCTCGATATGGAAGCCAACACCAGGTAATAAACAGTTCAGGACGATCACCCATTGTATTATGGAAGACACAATAAGTCCCCATCCAGCATGATTTATATTAAAAGATCCAAACTTTGTTTATAAACCCAAACGGGCTCTTTTCTCGATGGTGTCACACACCAGAGTGTGAAAACGATAGTAGCTACGATAAATTTGAGATCCGACGTCACAAGAGAAGGAAAATTATTTGCAGCGATGTAAATATTCTTATAAAATATCTCGAGTCTGCTGCTTGGTTCATATATTTCATTCCTCTGGTTACGAATATACTACATACATACACATCGTTTCCCTATCAGAGTAGGAAAAAAATACAGAACGCCAGACTTTCCTATCTCGACAAACATCGATTGCCTGTTCTACAGTTCAGTTCATTTCCACCAACACCCACGATGTTTTGGAGGACAAAATAAGTTCACATCCAGCGCAAGCAACACTAGAAGATCGTTTTTCTTTGTATAATCGCGACATCATGTAGTGACGAAGAAAGAACTACCCAAAATGACTTCTCTGTTAGTGATACACTTGAGTGTGAAAAGTATACTAGTGACAACGGACTTAAGGTCTGGAGTTCAAACAGCCTAACGAGTTGACAGTACTTTTATAAAAATATTCGAATACAGCAAAACTATTATTGAATGCAGCTAGATTGGAGTAGGCAATAAGTTTGAAGATGTAATTCTGAATGAGGATACCTTCAGAAATAATTTAATTGGCTGTCATCGTAGTATCACAAAATATGATATGGATGGCCGCAAAAATTATGACAGGGCGGATTGGCATGATGAAGGTTACGAGTTTGACCAGCTCTCATGGTCAGAGATAAATTGGGTAGTCAAAAAATTTGGGTGCAACCACGGAAAGTCGAGGCGCGCCCTGATGCAAGATTGACCCATATGGCCGCAAAAATTACGACAGGGTGGACTGACATGATTGAAGCTTAAAAGTTTGACACTAAAGCTCTCATGGTCAGAGATAAATTGGGTAGTCAAATAGTTTGGGTGCAACCACGGAAAGTCGAGGCGCGCCCTGATGCAAGATTGACCCATATGGCCGCAAAAATTACGACAGGGTGGATTTACATGATTGAAACTAAAGCTCTCATGGTTAGATATAAATTGGGTAGTCAAATAGTTTGGGTGCGACCACGGAGAGTCGATGCGCGCCCTGATGCAAGATTGACCTGTATATTGACCCAGATGGCCGCTAAAAGGTAAATAGTACAACTGTGAGTGAAAAGCGTGTGAGAGGAAGACCGTAGATAGTATTGTTGGATCAAGTGAATGACTATTTGAAAGAAGGAATCGTGGAAAATAAAAAAAATCGTAGAAGTTTTATAACAGGATGAAACAATCGTAGAAGTTTTATAACAAGGTGAAACAATCGTAGAAGTTTTATAACAAGGTGAAACAATCGTAGAAGTTTTATAACAAGAGATTAAGGATGTGTATCGAAATAAGAAAGTCTGGCCCTTACTTTCCTTGGCCTTGCCCTTCATTCTTACATATATTACATATACTGTACTGTTCTGTATTGGATTACATTATCTTTGTTTACAATACAAGATGGTAAGACGCTTGTCTGCCAATCCGGAGGTTGCGGGTTCGATCCCCGCTGGAACACAGATTTAAAAAAATAGGATTCTTGTCCGTTTTTCACTTAGGCCCCATTAAAACATATTTCTGGTTGGTTGGAAGAGATTGCCCCATGGCAATAAACTCTACAGGTTATAAAAACATATACAACCTGGCGGGTTTGTTGCCATATAATAATATTTTCCAACCAACCAGAAACATGTTGAAGAGGCCTTAAGTAAAAAACAGTCTGGAATCCTTTTTAATAATCTGGGTTCTAGCGGGTTTTGAACCTGCAACCTCCGGGCTGGGAGACAGGCGTAGACAATAGTTTTATGAACTAGGTCACGGAGGTCGGTCGGATGTGTAAATATATAAATACATCAATCTCTTAATCAAATGTTTTTATTGAAGTGAAACTTCTTTAGGCGCGGTAGGGCGAATTGACCTGAACGTCACGAAAAGTGAAACGGTGTATTATATTATTATTATTTGATTATTATTATTAAATTATGATTATTAAATATTTTATTTATTAATAAATTGTTATTCATTATTTTAATATTAATAATTATTTATTATTGATAATAATTAATATTATTTTAAAATTATTGAGTGTAGTATATTATTATTAAAATTATTATTATTTTTTATATAAAAATATATATTTTTTGTTATACTTACCTATATATTATTTTTACATTAATACATTTAATAATTATTAATTTTATTTAATATTAAATTATTTTATTTTATTTAATATTTATTTTAATATTTAATATATAATTATACTAATATATATGTTATTATAGTATTAAAAATTATATTACTATTATATTATAATTAATTACAATATAATTAATTAATAATATTATATAATAATATTATAAATAATATAATATAAATTTAATATTATTGAGTGTATTCTATTATTATTAAAATTATTATTATTTAAAATTTAAAAAAATATATTTTTTATTTAATTAAAAGAGATTTTCTTGAATTAAATTCCACATCACCATATCCTAATCCTAAAAAAAACAATAAAAATCGTTAACAAATGGAAAAAAAGCAATGCATGACATCAACTTTTCCTAGGAGCTAAGAAGTTTCACTTCTACCGCGCGAGAGTCTCACGCATCTGTTTTTTTCTTCTTACAGGATGAGCCTAGTGGACGGCACGAACCTGATGATCTCTTCGGTACGGGCCAGCGATGCCGGAGCCTACCGCTGCGCAGCGCACTCCGTGGTGGGAGTCCGTGAGTCCAGACCCGCCCAACTCAGCGTCCTTTTGAGACCGCACTTCTTGGTAAAACCTCAACCCCAGGCCGTGCTGGTCGGGCACAACTCGGAGTTCAGGTGTCAGGTAAAGAGGAAAAATCATACATAGTTCTTTCAGGTTCGTCACCTAATGTATTGTCTTTGATGTATTAAAGCGACACGTGGACTGAAGAAACCGAATAAAAGTTGTAGAGATGTGCGCATTGACAAGAAGTGACGTTTGACCCATTGACAAGAAGATACGTGAAGTGACAATATATGACAAAGTACGAAATAAAGGGATGAGGGATGAATGTGTGAATTGAAGACTGATGTGTTAATTAAGATGAAGAAGAACACACTGAGATGGTTTGGACATGTATAACGAATGAATGAAGAAAGGCTAACAATACAGACATGTGGCGCAAATGTGAGGGAAAGACGTGTCCGAGGAAGACCAAGGAAAGTATGTTATGATCAAATTAATGGTATTCTGAAATAAGGAAACGTAGAAAGTTATAGTAATTGTATGAGAAGTTGTTTGGATATAGAAGAGGCTAAGGATGTGTGTCGAGAAAGCAAAGTCCGACGTTATGTCCTCTCTGCATACCCTGATAGCTGTGATAGTACGTATGTTTGCAGGCATTAAAAAAATCCAAATACCACAAAGTGCAATCGACTTAATAGTTCTCAACAGTTGAAATGTATTGTTTATTGTAGCGCAAACGTATAACCATATAACTCATGTACAATAAAAACAATTCCCGTCCCAGGTTGGAGGTGATCCATTCCCAGAAGTGACCTGGTCAAAAGTGGGTGGGAGATTGCCGGCAGGACGTGCAGACACGAGCGTGGTACAGGCCGCTGGAGGAGCCGGCGCTGCAGGGGGGCCCTCTGCAGCCAGCACGGTGGCCACCGTCCACCTGGTGCTTCAAAGGGCGGAACCCTCGGATGCTGGAGTCTACGTCTGCACTGCTAAGAATGCCGCTGGAACTGTTACGTCAAATGCTACGCTTGCCGTTTACTGTAAGTTTTAAATTGCATTAAAGATTTTCTTTTCTCAAAAGTGAACAAATAAACGCTGAGGACATTATTATTCTAAAGGTTTTAGCTGTAATTTTGTTCAATTCCATGTATAAGACAAGACTCGCGGCTCCCAACTCCCAGGGGTTCGATTTCCGATGGGTTCCAGATTTTTTATAAAAAGGATTCCAGTCTGGTTTTTACTCAAGACCTTTTAGGAACGTATGTTCCTTAAAGGAGAGATGATGAGGATGATTGTTGATAAATAAAAACTTGTCGAAATCGGAATGTGTAAAGAGGAATTTTATTGACAGACGTCGGTATTTATAATGTTTATTGAATGTGTGCGGGAATGCGCACGCGATATATCGCTGTCTCGTCTCTGCGTTTACAATACGTTTGTTGTCGCGTGTAGGTATCCTTTTTGTTTTGGGAGACAGCGCGAAAGATGTGTGTCTTTCTCCTTTCCTCATGGAATGCGCTCTCGGTTGGTAGCGAGTTGAATGACCGACGCGTGGACTTTGTCTATTGATTGTCTCGGATTGTGAAGGTGTGCAAAGGTCGTCTCGTGGGTTCAGTGACCGCGCATACGGTCGCCACAACCTTTTTAACATCTTTCTTGCTGATTTTAAGAGATTTCCACATGGCAATACCCTGCCAGGTTGTTCTGTACACAACGAAAGTGTGTGTATTACAATGCTTTGTTATTTCACTAATTGTATTCCCGTGACACGTGTTTCCATATGATCTTTATTTATTTATTTAACACTTTTATTGCAAATACAATCTGGCGGGCTTATTGCCCGGTAGCAATCTATTCCAACCAATAAGACAAAAGTATATGAAGCAAATTACATGGTCTCAAAAAAACATTCACTGACTATCCATCCCCACGAAATCCATGAACACATACGTGAGCATACGCCCAAAAACCCCACAAAGACGTACAATCACCCGAACATTATTTTTCATATACAGTAAGATATCTTCAATCAAAGGAAAAGAAGGGATGGTGGCGAGGAAAGGAAAAGAAAAATCAGGAATGAAACACGTTATAGGTATTACTGATTAGAAATGAAGAGTTTTTTCAGTCGCTTCTTAAAGCATGCCAAGGATGGAGCGAGTCTAACATTGGTTTGTAACTAATTCCAGAGTCTCACTGCATGGACAGTAAAGGACGATGTAAAAAGGAGCATGACATGTTGAAAATAAGGATGATTTTAGAAATGGTCATGGTGTCGACAGCCCTGGTCTAACTGTTAGCATTCACGCTAAGCAAATTAGTTAAGAAAGTAACATTGTACCGTTTACTTAAAATAAATAAACAACGCTAAATAAAGTGTCGTTTAATTATTATTTATATTTCTTTCAGGGGTCCGGACAATTCTAGTCCGTGTTATTTGGGTTAGAAATGTCCTCATTAATATTTCATAATTTTTATTTTTCGTTTTAATGCCAATTTAAAAAATAATATTTAAATTTTCCCTTCCCGCTGGACGGACAAAAAAAGAGTTTTTTTTCTATTATCACGGCGTTATTAACGTTTAATCACTGTGTATAAAAATCTCCTAAAATTATTAATTAGGTTCATTAAAAGTTCAGGAAAACAGCGGGATGTTTTTTTTTGTGTGGTATCCCCATTTATTTTGTCGATGATTATGTTTAAATTTACCCATTGCTATCCGATTTTTGTCGGAAATATTTATTTTTGTAAAAAGGCTCTTCAGGCAAATTTTGGTGTGCCGACTCAGTCGACAAATGTATTATATTGTAATTTGTTTTATCAAATACTATTTTTTCCACTTTTTTTAACGGTATAACCCTACCAGTTTCAAGGTTTTCACCTCATCATCAGGGGAGCACAAACAATACTGAATTATGTTCGAACTGGTACCGAGATACACGCTTCTAACCGTAGATATTCGGGTTGAGGACTGGGGATGAAGGGAGGGAGGAGACAATCTCGGCAAGCAGCGGAGAGATTCTTCGGATATGTGTGTTTGCCAGATGTTCACCTCGATGCACTGACTTAGAAATTTCTAAAGCCTCTAATCTGTCCAATTTATTTCCGTTACTACTACAATTTATTTCTGTTAAATTGGACTGTTTTTTCCACTTTATATGGGGTCTTTCAAATTGTGCGGTTTTTTTAACTCTTGGATAAAACACAGATGGCGTCGTGAACTTGTCTGGGTCTTGTGACATTTGAGAAGTGTAATGTATGGCATTTATAAAAATAGTCGTATACAATACAACAACGTGTTCAAATTGTTGAATTATTTTATGTATTGTAATCTCCGAAAACGGTGATGTTAATTGGCCACCAAGATAATGTGATCTGACACCGTTGAACTTTTTTCTCTGGGGTTACGTGAAAAACCAGGTCTATAAGAATGACCCCCAATCAATTCCTGAGCTGAAGGACGAAATTATTCGCGTTATTGGTGAGTAAGAACCGCAATTATGCCAAAAGTCATCGAAAAATTTGACAAAAGAGCGGACATCTGTGGAGCTGCAAGAGGTAGACATTAGGCGGATATCGTTTTTTGTGTTTAAATGGCATACATTATACTTCAATGACCAATAAAAAGTGTTTTGAAATCAAAGAAAATTGTGTGTGTGAAAATCAAGAATTAAAAATATTAGAATTAAAAAAATCCGCTTAATTTGAAAGACCCCTTAGATACTATATATAACATACACTGTTCTATTAAAAAAAATATGTTGGAAAGTTCGAGTTAATAAATTATTTTATGACTTAAAAAAAAAACTTTCTGAACAGTTGAATACTAATGGGTTAAACAGTGAAAAACGTCGAGACATTTTTTTTTCATACGGTCCCATTTATTTTATGATAATTAAGTTATAATATAATTTAAGTCTGTTTTGACAAAATATAAACGAGGCCTTTTACAAAAACACATATCATATGCATAATCACTGTACTTAACCAAGTGGGTTACTTGTTAAAGAATCACCATAATCCACAAATGACGGAGTATTGTCAGGCCCTTCACAATTAATATAAACTTACTTTTAAAATGTAGTTTTTGACACATGTTAAGTATAACAAAAGAAATATATTTAAGTTAAGTGTGAGGATAGGAAGATAGTGGTTGCAGCTATTAGATTAGGTACTTCTCCTCATCTGAGTATGTTCAGAAAACATATATGGTAAGGAAACCGCAGAAGACTTATCAAGGAAAGAGGAATTAAGTTAGATTCGATCTCACTTCTACCCACGCTGTTATGAGGGACAAAATAAGTTGCAACCCAGCGTGATCTAGACTAGATGATCGAATTCTTCTTTATTTTTTATTATGAGCGCGATGTCATATAGTGACGAAGAAGTAACGGCCCAAAGAGACTCCTCCAGTGGTGGTGACACACCGGAGTGTGAAAAGAATAGTGGTGACGAAGGACTTAAGGTCCGACATCACAGAAAAAGGAAAATGCGCAGCGAAGTATTTTTTTTCTCTTATTTTGTTACGTCGTCCTTTACTGTCTATGCAGTGAGACTCTGGAACCAGTTACAAACCAATATTAGACTTGTTCAGCAATTGGTATGATTTAAGGAGCGATTGAAGAAACTGTCAGGAATATAACGTGTTTCATTCTTGATTTTTCTTTTCTCCCCGCCATACTTTTCTTTTAATTCATAATATCTCACTTTTGCTATTATTATACATATGTTAACAAATTTCATAAATATGAATAATCATTTAAATATTTACTTTTGTCTAGATGGTTGGAAAAGATTGCCGCCTGGCAATAAGCCCTCCAGATTATTTTTGCAATGAAGTAATATATAAATAAATAAGCTCGCCAGGTTTTACTGTATAGTAATTCAAAATGTTACTTTACTTTATGTTAGGTTAGGTTGCAAAATTATACGCTACAATACATTTAAGTTACGTTAAGCTAAATTATAATTTGTTTTATCAAACACTGTTTATTCCATTTTTTATAATGGTTTAACCCTACCGGTTTCAAGGCTTTCACTCCATCATCAGGGGAGCACAGATGATAAGGTGAAAGCCTTGAAAAAGTTATACCGTTACAAAAAGTGGAATAAACAGTGTTTGATAAAAATAAATTACAATGTCTTTAAACCTCCACAATGTTAATGATTTAACTATAAACAATAAATTATAATATGTTGCGTTTATTTAACGTTACGTTTAAGTTAACTCATCGATCAATAAGTCCTGAGACTAACCAACAGATGGCACTTCTAATAAGAAATCGTAACATTCTCAGTTAGTACCAATCTTTAGATGTTACGTGTCAAATTTTCATGACATTCCGATGTTGTGTCATTGAGTTTCAGTGGTTTAGTGACGCTACTTTTGCTATTTTCAAAACAATGGAAAAAACCGAATTTCTTGTGTTGATAAAACATTGCTTTTTAATGGGAAAAATACCGTTCAAACTCAGCGATGGCTTAAAACGTGTTATCCGGGCTCTGCTCCGTCGAAAACAACCATTTGTCGGTGGTATGCTGATTTCAAACGCGGTCGTACAGACACAAATGATTCTGAACGCTCTGGTCGTCCAAATGAGGCATCAATAGCGAATATTACAGAGCATTATTGGAGTGTTTGAAGGCAGAAATTGTAATAAAAACGGCCCCATATGAAGAAGAAATAAGTTCTCTTTCATCAGGACAATGCACCGTGTCACAAGTCGATGGTAACGATGACCAAATTGCATTAATTGAACTTCGAATTGCTTCCGCACCCACCGTATTCTCCAGATTTTGCCCCCAGCGACTATTGGCTGTTCGCAGACCTCAAAAAGATGCTCCAGGCAAAAAAGAGATTTGGCTCCAATGCAGAAGTGATTGCCGAAACTAACGCCTATTTTGAAACCAAAGATAAATCGTTCTACACGGCTGGCATAGAAAAGTTAGGAAAGCGTTGGAATGAATGTATCGCTCTTGAAGGAGACTATGTTGATGAATAAAGAAGAATTTTGGCAAACAAATGTTGTTTAAGTAGTTAGTCACGGGACTTATTGATCGATGTGTTATATAACACATCGATCACTTTGTGTTATTTAACGTTACGTTACATTATGTTATCTTACATTAAGTTACGTAATTTAAAATGAAGTAAAGAAGTTCTGTCCGCATCACATCATGAGGTAGGAATATTTCAGTGCTATGGGAAATCGCGTGATGAATAAATACACCGTGTACAATAGTTTGGTATAATATAATTAGTTACAACTGAACTTGGTAACAACACTCTTGATAAGAAAAATAGTTCGGTCAGGTACACACACCAGCGCTATCTTAAACTCTCTCCATTTCTGTGCGGTTACAATATAGTTCGTGTTGCTTATAATTAGGGAATTCGGGTTATCGTGAAGAGTTTACCCCGGGGGTCATTTAACTGCTGTTTGTTTTGTTGTTTTTTTTTTTGGTTAAATTTAACTTGAAGTTAAAGTGAAGGGATAATTACTGTTGCTTTAGGGGGCAAGTTATAATTTTATTCGTTTTCTAACGTTTATTTAAATCAGGGGTAGCAAACCTATTTGTGCCGTGTACCAAAACCATTTATTTATTTTCTCAAAATAGGCTTAGCCCAATTATTTTGAAAAATACACGAAATGTTAAATTGTATAAAATAAAAAAATATGTATATGCATACATATAATATATACACACAAACATACACATACTATATATTCAAAGTCACTTAAATACGTTGATGAGTGCTTTCTAACGCGCTCAATCTTAGAAGATAATTTACTTTTGTAATGTGATATGAAATATGTCAATATCCGAAGCATATCCGTTCAAAAGAGTTAAGGCCCTTCCAACAGGCATAGCGGCTGGAAGACCCGTTCTTGCGTATGTTATTGAGAACAGTTCTTGCTGGCGCAGTCTAGTGTAATTGTTAGGAACATTTAACGCTAATCTTTGTAGTAATGCTGGACAGCTCACAACTCCTCGAACGAGTTTGACAACGTATACCAGGAGACGCAGATTTCTTCTTACGCTCAAGGAGTTATACCCGAGCATGCCCAGCAGAAACTGAGTAGGATAAAGCTATGGATAGACACCAAACTCTCTCATATAAAGATATCGTATTTTTTGTACCTGTTCCGCCATGAGTGAGTTTTGCGCCCCCACCAGACTCCAAATGCAAGCATTGCTTTCTAGTTTGATACGAATCGATGAATCAATGAATGTCAAGGTTCGCGGACTGCATTTGTATTTTTTTGAAAGCCTAAGTCTGACATATTCGTTCGTTTCCTAAGATGTAATTCTATATATCAGTATTGTAATACCAACATTGATTTATGGAAGTGAAACGTGGTCGCAGAACAATACTGAAAGGAGGAATCCAAAATTATTCTTACCAAAGAAGTATACATTTTAAAGGGTTTTATAAAATTTTGAATGATTCTATCAAATTTCGAATGATTCTATCCAATTTCGAATGATTCTATCAAATTTTGAATGATTCTATCAAACTTTTAATGATCTTATCAAATTTTTAATGACTACGAGTATCAACTTTTGAATGAATCTGTCAAATTTGTAATGAATCTTTCAACTTTTTAATGATTCTATATTTTTTTAATGATTCAAATTTTGAATGTTTTTATCAATTTTTTGTTGATTCTATCAAATTTCGAATGATTTCATTAAATTTTGAATGATTCTATTACACGTGTTAATAAATATGTAACGTACCTATGTTTTATTTGTAATGTATCCCTTCCAATGTTAATATGCTAATCTTATAATATACTCTTATCCGTTAAGCTAACCATATCTTTACTATGTAATCTAGAACCTATAAATATTAGTGTTATCACGTGTATGTCAAACTTAACTCAATGTATTATGTTATGTTTGAATTTATTATCTTGTTGGCGGTTTCTATCCAAATTCAATAAATATTTAGTATCACTAAATGGAAGTAAACTGCGAACGAGATAAATCGCCTGATATCGATTTGACCTTAAGAGCATCGATAACATACCCGAAAAATTCCTTCTTAATCTATCTAAGGGTCGTGCGTATGGTTATCTTTGCTTTAAATAGGACGTCATATCAGAGGCAGCAATCATTATTCTTAAAACCACTACGATGTTAACATCATCGTTATTATTACTTCTATAATACTGGTAATATTATACTTCAATGTAATTGAACGATCATACAAATAAAATTACACAGTTGAAATTCTAAAAGTGTTTTCGTTGCAAAAGGCCATTACATATTTTCTTTTTAATTTTTGTCCATATATTGGGTTGAGTCATAAATAATTTATATTATTGGTAACAAATTGTAATGATTCATTACTGATTCCATTGACAAATCATAATTGACAAGTTTTTACCTGTTTGGAGTTAACAAGATTATTCAGTTTTGTCCCAACAATGTCAGAACACATCGTATTAAAATCATATCATATTCGTTTCGTTTTGGGTCATATTTAAATAGGATTTTTGTACATATATTTTGACATAAATCTTCTTCTTCCAGTCGGAAATCTAAAGTGTATCGCTGTTATGAAATAACTATATTTTATTGCTATTTATTTTCTGATTTATAAAAAACAGTCGCGGGCCGCGGGTTGGCCATGCCTACTTTAGATTAATCTTTTAATTCAAGACTGTTTTTTTAGTAGGATAAACCAAGGCATTGCGTGGTTTATTACATACGTACTAACACGCCATTTCACCGTTGGGGTAGGCAGATTAGAGAGAGCGCCAAACTTTCCTATCTCAACACATCTCATACAACTCCAACGATTTTTCTGATTATCTACGTTTTTTTAAATATCTTTCGCTTGAACCAACCATACTTTCCTCAATAAAAGTATTGAATAATTCAATAATGACATAAAAAGCATTTCTTTTTATTTACGTCCTGGAGTGTTGAATAGATAATAATAAAATGGTTATATGTTGTTTATAGTTAAGGCATTAACGTTGTGGAGGTTTAAAGACAATGTAATTTATTTTTATCAAACACTGTTTATTCCACTTTTTTGTGACGGTATAACCCTACCGGTTTCAAGGCTTTCACCTCATCTTCAGGGGAGCGCAAACAAGACTAAATGCTGTTCGAACTGGTACCGATATACACGCTTCAACGGTTGGGGGCTGAGGGGTGAGGGAGGCATGGGACAATTTCGACCAAGAGCGGCGGAGAGATTTTTGGGAAATAACTGTTCAACAGATGTTCGGATCGGTGTACTGACTTAGAAATTTCTAGGGCCTATAATCTGTCCAATTTATTTCCGTTACTACTGATATGTAAGAATTTGGCATCATCTATAGAAAAAGTATCTTGAAACAGGTAGGGTTATACCGTCACAAAAAAGTGGAATAAGCAGTGTTTGATAAAAATAAATCACAATAAAATGATTATTTAGAGAAAAAATGTAGTTTACGACGACACACAATAATCCCAATAATCCCAATGCGTTAGACTGACCAAGTGAGAAACGCAACTAGACTACTTTTAACAACTGCCCTTAGAGCCGCAGAGTGCAGGGATAGATGGTAAAGAGTCGTTGGAGGCTATCATGGGAGTCACGATGCTCGACAGGATGAACCTCGCAAGTCAACATCAGCCAAATCATACAATTTTGAATATTACGAGTACAAATTAATTTATCGAAGGCATATTGTCGACAATCTGTCGGTGATTCTCAGTTCTTCCAAAATGGAGGCGTTAGTTCGCCTTGCTGTCCATGTAACCTGTAAAATCCTTCTCCAGCACCACATTTCAAATGCATCTTCGAGAATGGAGGCGTTAGTTCGCCTTGCTGGCCATGTAACCTGTAAAATCCTTCTCCAGCACCACATTTCAAATGCATCTTCGAGAATGGAGGCGTTAGTTCGCCTTGCTGTCCATGGAACCTGTAAAATCATTCTCCAGCACTACATTTCAAATGCATCTTCGAGTATGGAGGCGTTAGTTCGCCTTGCTGTCCATGGAACCTGTAAAATCATTCTCCAGCACCACATTTCAAATGCATCTTCGAGAATGGAGGCGTTAGTTCGCCTTGCTGTCCATGGAACCTGTAAAATCATTCTCCAGCACCACATTTCAAATGCATCTTCGAGTATGGAGGCGTTAGTTCGCCTTGCTGTCCATGGAACCTGTAAAATCATTCTCCAGCACCACATTTCAAATGCATCTTCGAGTATGGAGGCGTTAGTTCGCCTTGCTGTCCATGGAACCTGTAAAATCATTCTCCAGCACCACATTTCAAATGCATCTTCGAGTATGGAGGCGTTAGTTCCCCTTGCTGTCCATGGAACCTGTAACATCCTTCTCCAGCACCACATTTCAAATACATATATTCTTAATATCTCACTTGCTCTTAGTGTCCAAGTCTCCGCGCCATACATCAATATTTCTAAGACGATACTTAACTAGACGCATCTTCGCCGTTATGGTAATATTTCTACTCTTCTATATATTTTCCAGCTTTGACATCGCATTTTTACCATTCCAACTCATATTTTCCCCCTCAGCTTCGCATCCTCCACTGTTGGCGATACTGGAGCCTAAGTAAATAAAGTCTGGAACCTCTTCCAGAACATAATTCACATTGTTTGGTGACATTTTGTTACGGCGGTCTATTATCACAAACTTAGTTTTTAACCTATTGATTTCCAGACTCAGGAGCTTGCTCTCGTGTTCCACCTTATTAAAACGTGTACACCGCGTTAAAAATCAAATTCCACGAATCCTGTGCGCGGCATAATTTCGGCGTTTTTTAATTTCTAAGTTTAAACGCGTATTTTGTTTAGAACCACTGATATTTGATTACACCACCAAGTAAACATGACATTCAAGTAATTTTCTGATAATAAATAATAGTCATTACTCTTAAGGAGACTCATTAAATAAAGGAGATAAACTAAACATTACGTAAAATACACAAAGGAATGCTACAGATCAGATCACAGGCGTTTGTGTTTCCCGCAAGGAACACGTTAATTAAGGAGCATGGCCATTTCTTCCTTTGATGTGACAATCAACGTCGTGTTATCTTGTAAACCTTTTACCATCAGCGAAACGCCATTCTAAGACAAAATATCACATAGATTAATTAATAAATTAATGTAGTCAAGTGTAGTGGATTCGAATATTTTTTTAATCCACAGTGCACGGATTTCTCATGTTACACAAAGAGGGTCTGCTTCTAGAGTTAGCTAATTCGTTATGAAGAATATCAGCCAGGATTCTTCTCATACTGCTAGACGGTGCCGAGACTATATCCACAGTGTCATTCAGTTGGTCAATATCTCTATACCACGTGTGACTGAGTGTTTAGCCATGATATTCATCCTGTAAGTTGGTATGTAGAACAGAGGGTGATTCCTTGCATGGCTATATTTACCAATATAAGACTCGCTCCGTCCTTGGCATGCTTTAAGAAGCGACTGAAAAAACTCTTAATTTCTAGTCAGTAAAATAACGTGTTTCATTCCTGATTTTTCTTTTCCTTTCCTCTCCACCATCCTTTCCTTTCCTTTTGATTGATGATATCTCACTTTATATGAAAAATGATATTCGGGTGATTGTCCGTCTTTGTGGGGTTTGTGGGCATGTTCTCACGTATATGTTTATGGATTTCGTGGGGATGGATAGTCATTTGAATGATTTATGCGACCACGTAACTTGCTTCATTTACTTTTGTCTGGTTGGTTGGAAGAGATTGCCGCCTGGCAATAAGCCCGCCAGATTGTATTGCAATAAAAGTGTTAAATAAATAAATTTATTGAGGGTATATAAACTTAGTGCTTCTAGTATCGCGGGACTTTAAAGCAACCTTAAGCAGGAATATCGCAATGGATTCTTGCCTTCTTGTTTCGAGGCTTCTATAGTTACACACCGTGAGAAGTTCGGCATGGTGAGCATATTTTGGGTAATCCTCCTTTGTTCTGTACCATAGATATCTGACGATTTTTTCTGTATTTGTTCTATATTATTCTTATATTTAAGATCATGAAAAGTCCGATGTATTCATATTTATTTAGTAATATTTTTAAATATATACATAATGGTGGGTTTGAACCTCGAGTTAGAACGATCTTGAAAGGAGTCTGCTCTCTAAACTGTGTTATATATGTATATTGTCATTTCATCATTATATTGTGAAACGACGCTCAAGTACACATTTTACCACTTGCAAAATGCAATTTAAACAGAGAATAAAAACAAAATATCACATAGATTAATGAATAAATGCATGTAATAACGACATAACAGCGGTATTTTTTAAATTTATGCATGCAATGCCCCGTAATAATGTGTAGAAAGCTATTAAATCCATGATAACGTTAATAATTCCTGACTATACGTTTTGTACATATTTTACAATAACGTGTTTACTATCCACGCTGTTGTTTTGTGAACTCCGTGGCACGCGAACTGGTGTTGACAGATGAAAAAAATAACTACTATATTCCCATCTTACGCATAAAAAACACTACGTTAAAACCTCGATATAACGGACCAATTCGGGCAAGAGGGTATCTATTAACACTTTGCACTGTTTTAGGATTTACTAAGTAATAAACTACTCTTGTGTTAAAATATAATAAAAAAAAATTATTAAAATTTCAAGTGTCCAATTTAAAAATTATACATAAAATCGATTATATATCCTCATTTCATCTGAAAATGGGATTTTTTTAAATAAAAACTAAATGTTATGCTTTGTTTTGAAACAATCTGTATGTCTCAAATAATGACCTTCTTCTTCTTCTCCGTGGCTCCATCCCAACTCACTGTCTGCGAGGATTGTTGGGGTCAGCTCTATTCGTCCTCAGCTTGTATGATCTTCTGTCCCGGACTACGTCCCCCAGGCCGTGCCTCTGCATCAGGTTATCTTTTTACACCACCCACGAGTTCTTTGGTCTTCCTTTGGTTGTTATTCGAGGAAGATCCATGGAGATTGCCTGGTTCACAATGTGATCGGGTGCTCTGCGTCCAACGTGCTCATACCATCTCAATCGCCTCTCCTCCATCTTGCTGTTGATGTCTGTAACACCTAGGCTTCCACGAATGCGTGAGTTTTTTATTTTGTCTCTTAGGGACACACCAGCTGACCATCTTAGCATGCGCATTTCAGCAGTTTCTAGAATTGCCTGGAGTAAGAGTTATACATCGTCCAGCATTCGGAGTATGCCTCTAATAGTGACCATAATTATATTACGTTTATTTGGCAAAAATCAGTCGAAGTTCCACTGTACAATAAATAGGTTTTCTGAATGACTTAAATTTTTATATGAATTTTTTACCAAGTGTTGAATTAACTTTTTTCCGTTTGTCCATTTTATTAGCAACATGGATTACACCGATGTGTTATATACGAGTATATTGAAAAAATATTATGTGTTATATATAACGAAAAT
The DNA here is from genome assembly GCA_949825065.1 of Odontocerum albicorne. Classification (NCBI taxonomy): domain Eukaryota; kingdom Metazoa; phylum Arthropoda; class Insecta; order Trichoptera; family Odontoceridae; genus Odontocerum; species Odontocerum albicorne. The sequence continues at coordinate 6,235,674 of OX463866.1, read as the reverse complement.
ATATTAATTGCACGTTTTAAAACGGAACATCGGCCGGCACGCGTTAAAACTAAGCACGTTCCTTATACACCTGTACAGAAAATCACGCCACGTGACAACAGAACTAATCACTGTGCGTGATGCTGTATGTCACGTGCTTATCATGCGCCGAACATTCTTTATGAGCGTTTAAATTAACAGTGTTAGTTTTCACGTATGACATACGGACCGGAAATTTTGTCCGTTGAATCCGAAGTCCGTTAAATCGAGGTCCGCAAAGTCGAGGGTTTACTGTACATTATTTTATTTAATATAATCTCAAATTTTTCTTTTTATTTTTAAATATCTACCTTATTTTTCCCTTGTTTTCTCTCATTCATGATCACTAATTATTTAAAATGTCTTCCAACCAATCACGATTATAAAATAAGGTCTTCATGTATAAAAAAATCATAGTAATCAACAGCCGCCATGTTTTTAGTAGGATTGACAAAGAAAATAGATCTCCAATTCATTCTATTCTGACATATATATATTTCGCTTCTACCACGTCTTAACACCTCGTGATGTATCAATCGTTGATAAGCCTCATAGTCGAGGATCCCCTTGTCATTACAACGTCGACAAAGTTGGAAAACGAAGACGTATCGTGGAATTTATTTAAAGTGAGGAAGCCGTTGCACATCAAGCAAATTCACTGGCCACACCGCTGTACTACTCGTAGATCCGATGGCACATCAAAATGAGACGATCGCTGGGATGCTTTTTGTCTCTTTTTTAAAGAATTGGTATGACCGAAATCATAGGTATCTTTATGCCCTCGATTCTTCTTCTTCACTTTCAATCCTGCGGGTTGATTAGCAGCAAAACCCTGCATTTCCTCCTCCACTCCACTCGGTCTTCAGCGATCCTCTTGAGCTCTGTATAGGAGGTGCATTCCATATCGTGGCATATTTGCTCCAGATACTCCCGGCGAGGACGCCCTCTGCCAATCGATCCTTCAATCATTCCCTCCTAGTTTGGCATTAGCCAAACTGGAAAGAAAGGAGAAAAGGAATGGTACTCACGGTTGTCTTGTTCGATGAAAGGGCGTTAATGACGGGATTCGGAGATCTCGGATGATGTGGCCCAGAACTCCTGGAGCGTCGCCGCGGTTGGTAAATCCGCTCGTTTTAGGTTCTTCTGGTTCGTCGTTGATGAGCCGGGCCGCCCGTCGGCTGGCCCGGTTCGAGATGTCCTCCCGCTCGTGGTCTATACGCAAGTGAACGAGACGGAGCGGAATATGGTCGTCGAGTTAGAAAACCATCATACGCAACAATACTATACATTTCGGATAGGTGCGAATAATACTCGATCGCGCGGCAGGGCTGGCGTCGATAACAGGGCGGCCCGCGCGCGTCAGGGCCAGGCGGCAAGCAGCCCACGAGCGGAACAGCAATCTGCGTCACGCTATGGCGTGAACACCTTCAGTATATAGCGCAGGAGATTTTCATGTCGCAGCATATGACCCATCCATTCTGCACACCTTTCCGATATGGTGTTTGACAGGTGCCTGGTTTATTCGATCCTGCTGAGAACCCCGTCATCTGTAATGTGGTCTCTCCAGGAAATCCTAAGGATTCGTCTATAGGTCTACATCTCGAAGGCTTCCAATCTTTTTCGATCTCTTTCGCCTATGCACCATGTCTCGAATTCATCATCTCGAATACTAGACGGAAAAAAAACTGTGTCGTTTGAGGGGAGTAGCACAGCCTGGGGTTCAAATTGGCAATCTCTCGCTAGGAAATTTAGTGCGTTACCGCACAGCCATACATCTCGTCATGTATAATCTCTTATTAAAAAGGCGTTTTACTTTTCTCTCTTTTGACAATTTGATTCGTTTGGTCGTTCCATATTTTTATATCATACTTTTTCGATTTCGACTATCTATCTTAGCACAACGTCATGTCTATCGTTTCTACCACATCCATACACCTCGTTATTTGTACTTTCCTTTATTTTTTTTGGTTTTTCATTTATTTTGTCCAATCCGGAGAATCCAAGTTCTAGTGTATGTTGACCAGTATCGGTGATAGTACACAGTCTTGTCGAACTCCTGTATTTATTTCTTGATTTTTGTATTGTGTATATTGGATGGAAAAAATATTATCACTTCGAAATTCTTGCATTGTGAATGTTTTATTTTATTTTCAATATTCCATCTTTTCGCTGAAAGATTTCATTACAAGTGAAGTTATTTTCGAACAAATTATTTACCGTTTTCTATCGCCGTTCTCTAAGTGAACATTCCATCACAAAATATAAACAGTCTGTAAGTCCTTTCAACATATAAAAATGGCTTCTTTCATCAGGAGATTTCTATTTCAAAGATAATTCACAATTTTCTTGCATTATTTATACAATGTTGTATATAAAATTCCATAAATCTTTCACTAACGTTTATTCTTCCATTAAATATGAATTTACATCGTAAAATATGTGTACTTTTGTTGTATAGAGTGAAACGTGGGAAGTTTATTACCATATAGCAATCTCTTCCATCCAACCAAAAAGATGTTTGAGACGTTACGTAAAAACCAGAACCTTCAAAATAAGTCGGGTTCCACCGAGTATCGAACTCCGTTGCCCCTGAGTTGGAGGGCCATGCAGGTCGCCATGAGTATTTTCGGAGACAGACTAAAAGATTATTAATTTCATGCTGTTTAAAAATGTAATATTAAAATATGCTACGATGATAGTCCATAATAGTATTTTGGTGCCAATTTTGATGGAAGTGAAACGTGGACTTAGAAAAAGGCGTAGATAATCCGAATAAATTATGTAGAAATGCGTGCATTGATGATAATATATGGAGCGACAATGTATGATAGTAAACGGAATTAAGTGATTAGGGAGGGATGAATGTATGTGAATTTAATGCCGTGTGTTAAGTAAGATGAAGAAGAACGCGCTGAGATAGTTTGGGCATGTGGAACGAATGAATTAAGAAAGACTAACAAAACAGATATATAGTACAAATGTGAGTTGAAGATGTGTCAGAAGAATACCAAGAAAGTATGGTTGGATAAAGGGAATAATATTCTAATGCCAAAGAAATCATGGAAGTTTTATGAGGTGTATAGATGTAGTAGAGGATTTAAAATAGTTAAATCTGGCGTTCTGTCTTCTCTGCCTACCCCTACAGGGATGACGTGGAATCGGATCAGCGTCCTTCAGGGTGGAAAGAGGCGTCTTACCAAACAGTCCAAGGATGTCGGCTTAAGGATTCTTGGAGCAGACAAAGGATTATAAAGTAACTCTTTTTAATGAATCTAGTTGCCAACGGGTATCGAACCCATATCCTCTGGGCTGAAAGAGCGGCCTTGGAGATCAGTTAGGCCACGGAGGAGGTTAAGGAATATACCATAAACAGTATACACAATCGAAAGTGTGTAAAAACATTAGATATGGATGGAAACGTGTGGAGGTAGAATGCTCTGTGTATCTTGTATATTCTGCCAGGGATATGCTATGATGATGTATATTCTGCCAGGGATATGCTATGATGATGTATATTCTGCCAGGGATATGCTATGATGATGTTGTGTTGTATTGTATTGGGTGTTAACACAAGTTGTGTCCGTTTTTTCCAAATTTAAAAATGAGCACCAAAAGTAAAAGAAAATGGTAAAGGTTATACGTCATTCGAAAGAAAATTTTCTATTCTACAAGATATTGTGTTTGCTTTTACGTTACATATATTATTTTATTTGATTACAAGTATTTTTACATACACATATATATCATCATGCTTTTTCCCTGCCGGGGTAGGCAGAGAGGACATACCGTCATACTTTCTGTACTCGACACACACATCCTTAGCCTCTCCTACATACGTTCTCATACAACCTTTACGATTTTTCTGACTTTCTACTTTTCCTTCCTTCAGAATATCATTGACTTGAACCAACCATACTTTCCTTCGTCTTCCTCTCAAACGCCTTCCGTTCACATCTGCACTGTATATCTATTATGTTTGTCTTTCTTTCGTTTTACATGCCCAAACCATATCAACGTACTCTTATTAATCTTCCTTAAAATATCATCTTTAAGTTCACATTCATCTCTTTTAGCAAAAAAATCTGGTAATTTTCTTCTGGAAATTTAGTAAAGGTAGCTTTTTTTGGATATTTCTTGGAAATAACATTGTGTTATTTCCAAGAAATATCCAAATATTACTACTATAGTTCGGAAATTCTAGGATGAGTCCTGTGACAGCTCACAAATTTACCCCAATACAACCTTATGTAATGTATTTACCTAAATAACTTGTTATTTATTAGAATTGAGGCTTATATTAAAGTTGATAAAATAATTAAAATTACTGAACATCGTTACAAGGTTGTATTGGGGCAAATTTGTGAGCTGTCACAGGACTCATCCTAGAATTTCCGAACTATAGTAAGAAGTTGGCCACCCCTGCTATACAGGATCAGAGTTTTACAACTGACATTTATAATTACATAAAGAAAACTGCCGTGCTGTGTAGGTTTATATGGAGAAGGGAGAAATTTGAATTTCAAACCAATTGACGATATTTGGGCATTGTTTCCGCAGTGCGAGCGGCCACCAGACCACCAGACCATCAGACCATCAGAAGATGCTAATGAGAGGAACGTAAATCTTCTCGGAGGGAACAATAAACGTCAAAAAGTGGTGCACGCGGGGGCGGTATATGAAAAACGGTCTAGATTCACGCGTCATGTCTTCTTTTGGAGCAGATATACCAGCAACGGGCATAAATGTTGGAAATAATACGAACACAACAGGATAAAGCTATAAGAATGATTTATAGTTATTTTATTTTTGTTTCTACTCAGTTCAACAATGGACGCGGCCTCTGTCTTCATATCTTTGTATTGTATTACACTTTAGTTGTGTACAGTACAACCTGGCAGGATTATTTCCATGCGGCAATATCTTCCAACTAACCAGAAATATGTTGGCCTTAACGTGTACATCGCGTTAAAAATCAAATTCCACGAATCCTGTGCGCGGCACAATTTCGGCGTTTTTTAATTTCTAAGTTTAAACGCGTATTTTGTTTAGAACCACTGATATTTGATTACAACACCAAGTAAACATGACATTCAAGTAATTTTCTGATAATAAATAATAGTCATTACTCTTAAGGAGACTCATTAAATAAAGGAGATAAACTAAACATTACGTAAAATACACAAAGGAATGCTACAGATCCCGCGAGGAACACGTTAAATGAAAACAAGACAGCAATCCTTTTTTTAATAATCTGGGTTCCAACAGGAATCGAACCCGCAACCTCTGGGTTGAGAGACAAGCGTCTTACCAACTAGACCACGGTGGTCGGAAGATCATGCTCTACATGTAACATATATATAACTCGTATTTTTATATACTCGAACCGGACAGTATCAAATCTTCCAAGATGGTAGTCCACAACAGTATATAAGTATATGGAAATGAAACGTGGACTTGAAACTATACTAAAAGAGCCGAAAAATACTGTAGAAATGCGTGCACTGAATGCAAAAATACTTTGTATGACAGACTTGTGAGTCAATACAACACTGGAATGTACAATTCTCTGAAGCACTCCTGAAACTCATTCTTCGAAATTGACTCCAAAATCGCAGTCGAAGCCTTCTGGGTGTCAGAAATCGTGAAGATATTCGAAATGTGTCGCAAGTTAACTCATTTATTCATCCACAGATGGCGTTGATGGTTACGCGAAAATAAAATCAGTCACCTTTCTCATTGGACAGACTATAATTATTTATATACCATACACATATACATACTCTTATATGATAGATGTGCAAAAGAATGAAGTGGCAATGGGCCGGACACGTAACCAGAATGTCAGACTCCCGATGGACATCCGAAATAATCAAATGGTACCCAAGAGGCATAAAGAGGCCCAGAAGAAGACCGAAGGTACGCTGGATAGATGAAATCAGGAAGCATGGCAGCATCAACGAGCAAAAAACCGAACTATTTGGCGTCAACTTGGGGAGACCTTCATCCAGCAGTGGATCAACCCTGATTGACAATGATGATATGATAGATACAAACCATCACTCCGTTTTTTCTACGGGGATACGCAGAGAGGCGACTTCAAACTTTTCTATCTTGACACGCATATTTCGTCTGTTCCATGTTCATATAGCGCATACGATTTCTATGACTGTTTCTCTGACTGTTACATACCCTTATTTCAACTTGGTTTTCTTATATCACGCCTTCCACTCACGTTTAAACCAAACATCTGTTTTGTTAGTCTTTCTTTATTCATTCATTCGACGTGTCCAAACCATCTCAGCGTGCCCTTCTCCATCTTACTCAACACGTCAGCCTTAAGTTCACATTCATCCCTAATCACTTTATTTCTTATTCTACCATACATTGCTACGTATGTTTTATCTTAGTGCATGTATTTCTACAGTATAAATTCAGCTCTTTTCAGCATTTTTTTCCGCGGCCAAGTTCCACTACCGTACATCAAATTGAATATTTAAATACTTTAGTAAACTGTCATCTTATAAAATGTTGATATTGTACAATTTGAGTATGTATGTTTCAGTTCCCTGTGAACTTTGTTTTCTATCGCTACATGCCGTTCAATATTCCTCGTAATTCTTCTATCATTTGAAAATATACTAGAATTCTTAAATGGTATCTTTAATTCATTATTCACAATCTATAGTCAAAATATTATTATAAAAGTCATTTCTTCCGCCCTGACTAAACCAAAGAGTAAAAATATGCAATATGTAAATAATATTATCTCTGGACATCTCCAGTGTTGCCAGCCGTAATGAAATATAAACAATGAAAATTGCTTCCTTTAAAAACGACATTAAATTTTTGGTTTTTACCTTTAAAATTAAAATATTTAACTTTTCCTGATTTATAACTCATAAAAGTCAGGATTCGTTAAATTACTTTTTTAAGTAATTTTGTTAAAATTTATTGTTATTTTATTCCATATTATTAACTGTCATAATGTAAAGTATTTTGGTGCTAACTTTGATTTCTGGAAACGAAACGGTGACGTGAAAAAATACTGACATGAGTCGAATTAATGCTGTAGAAATTTGGACATAGAGAAGTTTACATAGTGTGACAATGTATGACATATTACAGAATGAAGTGATAATAGATTAATGTGAACTTAAGGCTGATGTGTTAAGTAAGATGAAGAAGAATACGTTGAGATGGTTTGAGCAAGTGGAACGAATGAATGAAGAAAGTTTAACAAAGCAGATAAATATGGCAAATTTGAGTGGAAGGCACGTGAGAACAAGACCAAGGAAAATATTGTTGGATCAAGACTTTGATATTCTGGAAAAATCAAACGTAGGAAGTCAGAGATATCATAGAAATTGTATGAGAAGGTGTATGAATGTGAAAGAGGCTAACTATATGTGTCGAGATAGAAAAGTAGGGTGTTCTGTCCTCTCTGCCTACCCCAACAGGGAAATGGAGTGATGCTATGTATGTATGTATGTATTATCATTTATATATTATCAATTTCGCCAGTTTTATTTTCTGGTACCATATTTACTGGTAATTTCAAACGTTTTAATACAAAAGTCGGATTTTTTTTACTTGACCCATGATTTTCTTAAAGGAATGATAAACAACTTTGCCTTTTGCGCAACAGTAAACGAATGTATTATCCGCTACCCAGTGATTTGAAAAAAAAAACAAGTAAATAACATTTATCCGGGAAAGGAAACTTCATACGCGGACTACCCGCAGGTTTTTGTTATTCAAATCGAGGCCAGGTAATGAGGTTTTGTTCCCTAAAGATTTACGAGCTTTATTTTGCTTACGAGATTTTATGCTCACTGCTTGCTTTTGTGGGTGAGTCGACATTCTTCGGTTTCAAAGGCGACTGAAAAAAAAATATATAAAATTACAATAAATTAAAAAATTAAGCAGTAAAAATGATAAATGCTCTACAATGAGTTCATCCCTATCTAATGAATTTCATACATACATACATATCATCACGCCGTGTCCCTTGCGAGGTAGACAGAGAGAATAGATTTACAAACTTTACGATCCAATCACACAACCTTCGCCTGCTTCACGTTCAAACATCTCGTCATGCACAATCTTATATTATTGATATTTCTTAATTAACTATTCTTACTTAATTTAATATTTGTTTTGTTAGTCTCTCTTCGTTCATTCGTTCTACGTGCTCTACTCATTTATTGAACTCCGTTTATTAATTTGTTTTTTTTTTTTTCAAGTTTTAGGAACAGTTGTTCCTTAAAGGAGAGATGATGAAGATGATTGTCGATAAATAAAACTCGTTTGAAATCGGAATATGCAAAGAGGTATTTTATTGATAAACGTCGGTATTTATAATATTTGGAATGTGTGCGGGAATGCGCAAGAGATATATCGCTGTCTCGTCTTTGCCTTACAATATGTTTATTGTCGTCACGTAGGGTATTCGTTGTTTTGACTGACAGCGCGGAAGATATGTTGCTTTCTCCTTTCCTCATGGAATGCGGTCTCCGCTAGTAGTGAGTTGAATGACCGACCGTGTGAACTTTGCCCATTGTTTGTCTCGCATTGTGAAGCATGCGAGTTTGATGACCGGGCGGGCAAAGGTCGCCTCGTGGGTTCAGTGACCGCACGTATAGTCACTACAAAGTGCTTTACACATTACAGGTTTCCTTAATTCGCACAAGGACCAAACATAACAAGTATGACAAAAACATTATGACAAAATAAAGCATGTTAAATAGTATAAAAAATTAAATTATTTCAAGTATTACACTAGATTTAAGAGAATTTTCCTGAAGGAGCTGAGCGACACATGAAATACGTCTATATGGGGACAAACACTGATAAAAATGGTGGCTGCTCTACCTACCGGCATCCCCAAAGGCAGGTTGGTTTGACTTATAAGTTGATACAACAATCTATGGGAGCGTTGTCTCAGATAATTATCCGGAAAAAGCAAACCAAGACTGTTCAGAACGGATGGGTCAACTAGATTACCCCTGACCAAGCACATAAAGTGGACACCCAATCGAAAGGATGTTCCATTTTCTAATGATCTGTAACTAAGCATCTGAGAGATCTCTTGTTACAGTATCCCAATTGCTTCAGTCTACCATATATTGTCACTCCATGTTACTTCTTAGTGGACACAATTCTACATTAATTATTCGAATACTTTCAGTCTTTTCCATGTCTACGTTTATCTTCCATACATTAGAGTTGGTACTAGAATACTGTTGTGGACTATCATCTTAGCTTAGCTTTTGATACTTTCCGGTTCGAATGTATATACACTGTACCGGACGGGGCACAAAGACTATAGATAGGCACGTTGGTTGCCGGGTAGCGCTCAGAGAATCGACGTCGCGAATTCCGTAGCGAAGATCCAGTAGAAGAAGAAGAAGGTAGCAGGGAGAGATTCCTCTCAGGCAGTCGAAGTAGGGTAGCGGGTCTCATGTAAAACGCAGTATAGTCGGTTGTTACTGAGAAGTATATTTCCAAAATCAGGGGGCCCTCTATATTAATGGTCAGTCGGCCGTCACAAGCGCCCGCGAAATACAACAACTTTCGGGGTTTTGAGCCCTGCTTACGCCGACTGGGCCCCGACCTACTCCGATCGCATCGCCCCGCAAGTCACTTTCCATTGCGGTCGCGAACGTGATCGGAGTCAAACAAACATACATTTTACATAGTTTCCAACATGATTCACAAATACATAGAATAACACAATACATATTTCCATAGCATAGATTTACATACAGAATTAAGTTTATATTATTATAACAAAATAGCATAGAATTACATGACAGTTATACATATAACAGAGTTCATACACAGATTTACACAGTTTAAATAGACAAATATTAGGGTGAATTTGCCTCCAGATCTACACAGCTTTGTCTATTTCATCATACCACATACACACACACAAGGGTGACGGCACACGTCCGATACATACACGTTTGTTTTAGTATCCAATTTACCTATCGTTACACACCATTCGATACATCTCGTAACTCTTCGCTAATGAAAAGCTCTAACCTTTTCTTACTCATATTTTTTACTCGTATCGCATTTACTTTTCCTTTTCGTTTTTTCTATCACCATGACTTTGAATTTAGTGACAAACATTTTTCTTCGCATCTCTCATCACCGTTTATTTATTAAACTCTTAATCATTAGCGACCTCCGTGGTCTAGCTGTTAAGACATCTGTTTCCCAGCTCGGGGGTTGTGAGTTCAAATCCCGCTGCAAGCCAAAAAAAAAATTCCAGACTTAACATATTTCTTGTTGGTTGGAAAAGAATGCCTTTTTTTCCACATCAAAGTTTTTTTTGTACATCAAAGTTGGTACTCGAATACCATTATAGTCTAACATCTCGACAACTTCCGTGGCCTAGTTAGTAAGACACCTCATTCCCAACCCGGAGGTTGCGGGTTCAAATCACGCTGGAACTTAGATTTTTTTAAAGGATTCACATACTGCAACTTTGATATATTTCTACTTGGTTGGAAGAGATTGCAGTATGGCAATAAGTCCGACAGATTGTACCGTATATAACGAAAGTGTAGTTCTAAACTATACATCTTAGCATGTCCCTTGCAGAATAGACAATGCACACATAACATTTTTCGATCTCCAATCTTCTATCAAGACCTTCTTCTTCCCAGTGTCATGTCAGGTCCCCCCAACGTTGAATATCACTTGAGAGTAGGCATCTTTGTCCCCGGCAGCCCGAAAAAGATCCTCAACGCTCCTCATACCAGTCCAATCACGTATATTGCGGAGCCAGGAGATTTGCCTCCTGCCAACACCTCTTCGACCCTCTATTTTGCCTTGGATGATCAGGTGCAGTAATTTGTACTTTTCTCCTCTAAGTACATGACCCAAATAGGACACCTTTCAGATTATAATATTAGTCAGCAACTCTCTATCAACTTTGGCTGTTTGAAGAACCCTCGTGTTGCTAACCATATCCGTCCAGGGTATCCATAGCATTCTCCGGTGCATCCACATTTCGAATGCTTCCAGTCGGTTCATACTACCAACTTTGAGGGTCCATGATTCCACTCCATGCAATAACACTGACCAAACGTAGCATTTGAATATCTAGACGTACTGTTTTTAAATTTCTATTCATTGTATTTATTTTTTATATTCCTCAACTTAATTCCGTATACTCTTACAGCCCAGAGGATTCGGGTTCGATACCCGTTTGTTCTGTATACAGCGAAAGTGTAATGTAATATATTACAAGACAATACAAAAAAATCGTTCTGCGCTTTTATTTTATCAAGCTATTAAATCTGTCGTTCTTATTTTTATCTTAGTTATTTTTATTAAATCTATCGCTCTTATTTTTATCTTAGTGCTTTTTATTTCATGATATCTTAAATGCAGTGATTGTGTATTAGCTTATCCCGGCAGTTATCTCCGAAAGTTGTCCTTTTCCTTGTTTCGAAATTTATGTTTATTCCTAAATAATGTTGACAAAATGGTTATGAGCTCCTCATATAGTGACGCTTCTGGAATTTTTATGGGAAAATGTGATGGTATAGGGTAACCAGTCTATACTATAGTATTTCTTTGTTTTGTATAGAAAACCACCATGGAAAATTTGTAGATCGTAAATGAATGAAATAAGTCGGAAAGAAGATATAGAAATGAATGCGTGGATGAAAGGGATGTTTTCAGTAAGATGACGAAGAAAGGAGATTTAAGATGGTTTGAGCATATGAAGAAAATGAATTGCCAAGGAATGACTAAGCGAGATTCTATAAAATACTCGTATCGTCGCATAAATTAAAACTCGTTTAAAAAAATTGGTCATAATTAGATCTTGACTTATGGAAGTAAAACTTGGACTTGGCAGAAGATGAATTAAAGTAAGATAAATACTGTGGGGGTGCATATTGTATTGTATCACACTTTAATTGTATACAATACAACCTTACGGATGTAGCAATGACCAATGCAATGCCTTGTGGCAATCTCTTCCGACCAATGCAATGCCTTGTTGCAATCTCTTCCGACCAGCCAGAAATATGTTCATATGGCATTTGGTGAAAACCAGACTGGAATCTTTTAAAAAAATCTGGGTTTCAGCGGAATTGGAACCCGCAACCTCCGGTCTGAAAGACAGGCGTCTTATCAACTAAGCCACGGAGGTCGTCAATGCGTACACTTAAAAAAGGTGGAATGAATATGGTACTCTTCAACATACCTGCATTGGTGTTATGCACATGTTGTATAGCGTGGCCGGAAGATATCTTTATCTACCGATTTATCGGGCCTTCTATTTTCCACCTAAGTAGACACGAACCTCGCGGTTCGTTATTTTACATGTTAGCAATATTACCGCACATTTCTAGCGTGTGCTTGTATTGTTACCAGACGAAGTCTTTTACTTTACTAGGACAAGTTTTTTTTTATTTGAGAACCATCGTATTTGAATCCTCCGGGTCTAAGACATGTTACCAACTAAACCACTGTATTTCTCTGAGGATAAAAATCTGTTTAGCAATCACGACAAGCATTAATTAGCATACTTACATCGAGAATGGAATATTTTTTACATACAAAATGAATTCGAATTTCTGTTTATAAAGTTTCTAAATTTATTCATAAATTCTCTTCCTAATCCAGTTAAAATAACAACACTGATTTTGAAACCCTAATTATCGCATATTATAAATCACAATCCAAACTTTAGGGTAATTTAAGGGAAAATTTCTTTATAATTGTATGTCTGGTAACCCCAATCCATAGACAAATCACAGGGTTCTTACTTCTATGAAAACGCAGACGTCGTCGCCGGCCGTTTCCATTTGAAAAACGTACCCCTGATGTTCCAACTGGGTCGACCAACAATCACAGGGGAGCTTTTTGTAGTGAAACTTCTATAGGCGAGGTAGGGCAAATTGGCCTGAACGTCACGAAAAGTGAAACGCTTCATCTATTTTGAGTGAAGGAATTAAATTAAAATTCAAGTTAAATCAAATAAAAATAAAATAAAATTAAATTAAATTTATTAAATTAAAATATATATATATATATATATTATTAAATAAAAAATAAAAATAAATAAAATTAAATTAAACTTAAATAAAATAAATTTAAATTAAATAAAATGAAATAAATTTAAATTAAATAAAATAAAAATAAACAAATAAAAAAATCATTAAAATGAAGTAATCAATTATATAAAATAATAAATTAAAAATTAAAATGAAATAAATGATTTAATTAATTTAATTATTTTAAATTAATTTTTAATTAAAATCCATAGTAATTCATAGACACGATACGCGCATGCGCCGCGTGTACTGTGTGTATACGTAGCATAAGTCAATCAATAAAGGCTTGCGTGTTATATTAGAATTTAATTTTTAAAAATAACAAAAATCGTTAACAAGGGGAAAAAAGCAATACACGAAATCAACTTTTCCTAGGAGCTAAGAAGTTTCACTTCTACCGCGCGAGAGTCTCACGCATGTGTTTTTTTTGTTTTCTATAACAAATCTATAAATATACTCGTAGACTACGGCTTTATGTTACCAATTTTATTTGGGTATACAGGTAACCCCCGTTCATCGCGACCACGGTGAGTGCGGATTCGTTATAACGCGGTATTTTAAACAACACTTGTCTGGCTTCGACACATTCCAAGAATCGTCATAATTGCACGAGCGAGCTATCTTTCTTTTTCGTTCACTCACATAATACACATGTACTCGTATATACTCGTATATACGTAAATCCACGAGCGTGAGTGAGACAAAATATGTAGCTATCAGAAACATCGACGAAGCGTGGAATGAAGTCACCCAATATTGTATGAAGAGCGTTTGGAAATGATATTCAAAATATCGTCGAAGATATTAAGTATTAAAATAATCGAAAAGGCCCTTTCTCTTCACAATCAGTGCATGCAGTTGTTAGAAGAAAATGACGAAGATTATGAGCGAGTGAGTGCTGTAAAGCGTGGTTGTAATGGATTATTTGACGGTTATAGACACATTTTACACAATAAACGTAGAGAGGCCAAACAAGGAAAACTAGATTCTTTTTTGCAAAACGGAAAAAAGAAATAAATAATGAATTATGTTTTATATGACATTGTTATTTAATGTTTATTTTAAAAATAAAGCGGTTTTTAGAATCTTACAATGATTTTATTAAATCCCCCGTTGATCGCGGAATTTTGCTTATCGCGACCATGTCCGGAACGTATCTCCCGCGATCAACTGGGGGGTTACCTGTATTTGATCTCCCGTACAAAAATTATTCGGCTTCGAATAAAGAATGATTGGTGGAAGATTTACTTAGAAAATCGATTCGTAAAGAACGTACACGAAGTTAGTAGATACCAAAAGTGGATTAAACAGTTTTTCAATTATTAATTATGTTTGTGCTCCCTGATGATGAGTTGAAAGCCTTGAAACCGGTAGGGTTCTACCGTTACAAAAAGTGGAATAAACAAATAAATAAATACAGGTTTATTGATAGCAACATAGTATGTACATAATACATTTAGACACATTTCAAGAACACATTAAAAAGATAATACATTAAAAAACAGAAGCTATCAAAATGTCTGGGCTCATCTAATAACATCCCCCCGGCCAAGATACACCCCACCAATATAGGGCGAGCCCAGCCACGGGAACACCAGATAGTATAAACAGTATTGGATTAAACAAATTACAAAAAATAATATTCTTTTCCATTGGGCATCCAATTGCCCAAATAACACACGACTAAATTTACAATGAAACGGGGATAATACAGGATTTTCACTTCAAATTCACCCTTTTATTAACAAATTAAAATATTTATATTACAAATTTGTACATACAAGTACTTATTCAATAGTAACAAAGTCATAAGTGTTTATAATATACGATGAGTTTGATTTTTTTGTACATCATTACCTTAATATATATATGTGTTTGTCGACCGACGTGTTTGGATAGTCAGTAAGTCGCTTAAACCGCCTTTTGCGTTCCAATTTTATTGAAACGTGAACCGTTTCCCGCCGTTTTGATGTAGTGTTGCCACTTCTCGATGGCGCCACTTTTTCTTCCTTTTTTTATATTCTCAATGTCATAAAAATGAAAGGATACGTAACTTCTGAAACTTTCTTTTTGAAATATGTCAGATAGAAATATTCAATAGTAAATATAAACTACAACATATTGCAAATCGATTTCAACGTTTTACAAATCAAATTCACACTATTGTTAACAAATTCTAAATTTTATCATACAAAGATGTACATACAAGTATTTATTTATTCCTTACTTCCCTGTGATGTGTAACTAGTACACATTGCTTCTAAAAACTTTAATATCTCTATAAATATGATAAATACTGGGTTCAGATTTTAGGTATTCCTCCGTAGTACATTTACGCATTGAATGAAAAAATTATAATTTATTAATAATAATTAAGAGTTATCGGCCACGTCAGACATATTTTGTGAAAATCGGGAATAAATTCACCAATACAATCAAACGTGTGCCAGTGTGTGACGTAGGTATATTAATTCTAAAAAACCGCTATGGGCGAGGAAGCGACGCTATTCATATCACATTCTCACTCTACTTCAGTATATGGGAACGCAAGAAATAAAATCTCAGTTCGCTCGCTTCAGTTGCTCGCGGGCTTTCGTTTAAGGCGGTCGCTTTGCTCGTTTCGTGAACGTCGGCCGATGTTTTTTTCATGTTTTCAGCAATTAAATTTCAATTATTATCACTTTTGACTTTAAATTTAATTCATTTAAGCGATTAGCTATGAATATTCTTATTTTTCCTATTTTAAATCGCTCATTTTTACATGTGTATTGAAGACACAGCACCGGAACGCGCGGATTTTTTTAGCACAGAAAGGGAAAGGTCAATAGTAATTAACAATTCATAATCATTTATAATTATGTATACAAAAAACTGACATATTAAGGTACTTAATAACTTAATCTATAATGGTTCCCTTGCAGCAGCTGGTGGTAATTTCATAAACATTTAGATGTAATTCAATGTAATTGCTACAATAGATTCTTCAATTGCATACTATATACTAGTTGCAACCCGTGAAATATTCACGGAAGTAAAACAAATTCTACGTTTATGAAAATATATATTCATAAATATAAAATTTGTTTATATATATATCATTTATACATCGTCCCCTTTTACACCGGTTCAAAAATTGTTAGCTAGGTATTTAAAATTCATTCAGTATAGTTTCGACGGACCCACCGAGATTCAAATTTCGAATTACTTTCGAAGAGAATCCAAGTATTCCTCTCTCGCTCTCTTATATTCAAAATTCAATTCTCGTATTCTTTCTTTGGCGACAGCCGTCGTATGGGTTTTGGCCTATTTATACTATGTACTAGTTGCAACCCGTGAAATATTTACGGAAGTAAAACAAATTCTACATTTTTGAAATACCGAATGGAGCAAGATCAGCTTAAAGTTTTTTGGGTGCATTAATGTTTAAAGTTTAAAATAAAAAAGGTACATCTTGATTGATGAATTATTTAATTCTCAAAAATCTCTTTATACACGATGTGATGTTTTGTGTATAAACATTACTGTTGTTCAATTTAAATCGTTGATAAAGTTTTCCTTGAAGACTTATTTCAGATATATTGACTTTAATGTTTTCGCATTTCCGACATCTTGAAAAAGCCACATATAATTGTTTGCATTAAAAAAATAGCATAAGATAAATAAACACCTGTAATTATAAGGTTCAATATAATAGGAAATAAATAAATTATTTAATGAATTACAATTCAAAATAAATTGGCATCGTCCCCTTTTACACCGGTTAAAAAATCACGAACCCACCGAGATTCAATTTTCGAAGTATTCCTCTCTCGCTCTCTGGTATTTAAAATTCAATTCTCGTATTATTTCTTTAACGACAACCGTTGTACGGGCTTTGGCCTATTTATACTATGATACTATATATTAATTTTTCACGATTTGCAGGATCAGTGGGCATATTTCGCGCGCATAATTTGTTTTTTGAATGATCTTCGATGGAATTCCTTATTGGAGAATATGGCGACAGAATAACTAGTGTAAGCTTTATCTAAACGGCATAGACAAGAACACGCACTCCCTGCGTCTTGTGAAGACTTACATTGTCCAAAATTAACAACACTTCCTCAATGTTATCTTGTTCCAATTTGTGGAATAATCTCTGAATAAATTCGCAAAAACTTTTTAATAAACAGTTTGAGTTTGTAATTATTTGACGCAGTTCTATTCCCCGAATGCTTATAGCCACAATCAGAGAAACATTACGACCCAATAATTTTAGTGAAACAAATGCACTGATACTGTTCTTCTAAATGACCAAGTCACATTCATACACAATCATTAATGAATATTTTGGACACTAAAATATGCTTGAAAATAACATTATTAATTTATATTTAAAACTACACTGCATTTTATTTATGTGGCGTGTCCTCTTTTTATCTTTACTCATTGATATTTTTACGAATATTACTCACAATTTATTTATTCATGCCATAATAAAAAAAAGTTTTTCCTCACTAATAAATATATTTTTCGAGACTGTACTTTATTTATTCATAGTTCCGATCGGACTCACCGATGAAAATATTATTATCTTTGATTTATTATTGTTGGACAATTTCTTGTCCATATTTAGTCGCTTATCAGAGGCTGGCGTGTTTAAAAATAGTCTTGAGAGTTCCTTAACTAACCCTATTCCCGTTATATTGATTTTATTGTTTTTTTTTTGTCAATAAGATGTAAAATAAAACGAGACGTGGTACTAGTTAAAAATGTAGTCAATGCAATGACACTGTCCGGGATCACCGTGGCCCAAAAAATCAAAGTGACATTTTTTTTTGAGATTGTCAAAGGATTTTACTAATTGACTTTAAAGAGAGAAAAACTAGGGTTGCTGGCGAGTGTTGAACGTCATTAATGAACTGGTTGGGTTATTGAACGTCATTAATGAACTGGTTGGGTTGGCCTATTGATGGGACAGGGTGGCGTTATCATTGGAGTTTTAAAGATGCTTTTTTTTTCGTGTTGTTTGGTGGATTTTTGTTTTTATAGAGGCACCGTATGTTTTTTCTCACTGGATGGTGGTATTGTTAAGGCAGGAAGAAGTTATCTGGTGCGATAAGAATGACATTAATGTATTTTTTTATTTAATATCAATTTATGGCATGGAAATACAATATTTCTTGCCAGGTTCCTCCTTTTCTTCCATTACAGAGAGTTTACTTCTAAAAATAAATAAATAAATAAATACAGGTTTATTGATAGCAACATAGTATGCACATAATACATTTAGACACATTTCAAGAACACATTAGAAATAGAATACATTAAAAAACAGAAGCTATCAAAAGGTCTGGGCTCATCTAATAACATCCCCCCGGCCAAGATACACCCCACCAATATAGGGCGAGCCCAGCCACGGGGACACCAGATGTTTTTCAGCCCACACCCTTGAACACGTAGAACAAGAAGATAAAAAAACAGAAAATAAATAGATGACAAAAAAAATACATTCAAGAGAGAAGACATTAAAAGCTCCGGGCTCATCCAGCAAACATTCCCCGGCCAAGATACACCCCACCAATGTAGGGCGAGTCCGACCGCAAGGGGATCGGGGGGCTTCCATCCCACACCCCCGCATATCTAGATTAAAGAATAAATAAAAAAACAAAAACGTATTGCAGAAAACAAGAGGTTAATGCCTGGATTTCCGTGCGAAAGGTTGCCTATTCGAACCTCACGCTGTGCTACTCCCCTCGAATGACGCAGGCATTTTTTCCACTTAGTATTCGGGGGTGTAAGGATACCTTTGGCTTCGATCATATCTATTATTTAAAAAAAGGGAAAAAACATACATGTATGCTCCGATCGTCACACTTCAGGTATGCTATCAGATCCAGTACACCGGTATGACCGATGAGTTTGCTGGTGTGCAAGAGCTCACTCACTTAAAGAAGAGAGATAAAAAGAAAAAAAAACGAAAACTCCACGACACAGCATCGCTTTCCAACTGAATTGACGATGGAATGGAGAGGGGATCCTCGACTACGAGGCCCAGCAACGACGATAACTTCTTCTGAACACCATCCAATAAAGACACAAAGTATAGATCATTCAGCCAGAATACTCATTTTGCAATAGTGTGAGTAACAGTGCGTTCACAAAAACTTGTCACTATATTTTTTTTAATGAAAGGAAAAAGCAAAAAATATATAAAAATAATATTTTATATTCAAACATTGAAATGAACACACTCGTTTTGTAAATTAAAAATGATGTCAGCTTAAATTGTAATAATCATAAAAATAAAATTAAAGTAAGTTTATTTAACATATTAATTGTTTAGGCATGCAGATTCAAGGAAACATTAAATAACAATAATGGAATTTATCAATATTAAAAATAAATATAAGTACAAGTATTATAAAGCGAAAATGTTCGTCAGCTTTAATTAGATTATAGCACATAAAAATAAAATGAATGTAAGATTATTTAACATATTAATGTATCATAATACATAATTACAATGCCAAATAATAAGGTTTTAAAATAATAGTGGATGGAGTGATACTAAATTCTAGGAAACTTTAAGTTATAACAAAGTACATTCTAAGCTATCGAAAAATTTCAATTATACATTACATTAGACAAAAATTGCACTCCTAATTTCGATATGGTAGTGTTTTTCTTATCACCGAGCATTTTTACAACAATACAAACGTGCGCTCGCTCGAACCAATCGTGTGGCATTCTAAAACCAATACCACTACATAAGTTGTGTAATACAGAGAGTGTTACTCACACTATTACAAAATGACTCTTCTGGCTAAATGTTCTATACTTTTTAAGACTTTTTTGTGATGAATCTAAACACATCAAAATGTCATTGTTTTGATCTTACCCACATTTTAAAGTTAACCAATAATTGACTACATCCCTAAAACGGATATGATCTCAACTGGAGAGGACTATGTAATTTTCATACAAAGACGCGACACAATACTTGTATAGTATATAAACCAACCCTTATTTCATTCCATTTCCTACCCTACAAATTATTTTCGCGCCTTTGCCTGACACACAAGTAAAATTTACGGAACTTGTGTGCGAATAATGTTAAATAAAAATCTGGCATGCTCTGTTAGTGAATTATTTATTTTATTTATTTAACTCTTCATTGTAAAAACAATCTGACTGTCTTATTGCCAGGCAGCAATCTCTTCCAACCATTTAGACAGTTGTAAATTCAGCTAGTTACATGGTCGCAAAAATATTCATATGATTATTCACATTTATGGAATTTATGAACATATATCTTCTTCTCCCTGGCTCCATCCCAACTCACTGTCTACGAAGACTGTTGGGGTCAGCTCTCCTCGTCCTCAGGTTGTATGCTCTTCTGTCCCGGACTACGTCCCCCAGGCCGTGCCTCTGCATCAGGTTATCTTTTTGCACCACCCATGAATTCTATGGTCTTCCTCTGGTTGTTATTCGAGGAAGATCCATGGAGATTGCCTGGTTCACAATGTGATCGGGTGCTCTGCGTCCAACGTGCCCATACCATCTCAATCGCCTCTCCTCCATCTTGCTGTTGATGTCTGTAACACCTAGGCTTCCACGAATGCGTGAGCTTTTTATTTTGTCTCTAATTTATGAACATATATGGTACATAATAATAGTAAAAGTGAGATATCATCAATTAAAGAAAAAGGAAGAGATGGTGAAAAGGAAAGATAAATCAGGAATGAAACGAATGAATTCCTGACTAGAAATTTACAGTTTTTTCGATCGCTCCTTAAATCATGCCAATGGCTGAACAAGTCTAATAAGCTTTTGTTACTGGTTCCAGAGTCTTATTGCATGGACAGTTAAAGTCAACATAAAACGACGTATTTGGCTATCCGGAAACTGTTTTTTTTCTAATGTTTAGGTCAAACATAAATCAAATTTCACCAAAAGCTCGCTCGTTCTCTATTCGTTCCTATCATGAGCAAATTGTTTACAGTTGCTCCCACGCATTTTTTTTTCATCTGACAACCTTACTAGAATTCTTTGTATACTTCTTTTCCCTGTCCTCGGTCTCCACTGTAGCACATTCTGGGTCCATCTATCTGGCAATGTACCCTGCTCTGTTCCTCTTCTGAATAGCAGCCACAATCAGTCTATGAACTATGATATTTTTATGGATTGCAGCGACAATCGAATTCGTAAGTTAACCAATCGAATAAAAAAACAAAAATACAATTTTACATAACGCCATTTAGAAAGCAAACTATTCTCAATTTGCGTTCTAACTCGGGACTTTAACAAATAACGTCTGGCATCACATCAACAATGCGCTAACAGTTAATGGCGTTCCGTTATCACAACATGATAACAGACTTTTTTGAGGCTTCAATTGACGGTATGGATATGAAAGACATGTGGTTCCAGCAGGATGGTGTAAACTGTCACACTGCGCGCGATACAATTGAGGTGTTGCAAGAGAAATTACCACTTTTGTTGGGACACCTGTTTCAATCATTAATATTGATAGGACTTGTCTAAATGTGTTGTCTGCAAGTGTTTCCTAAAGCTACATCTACCATCCATATATTTAAAACTTTGATTCGATTGATCGTTGCTAGGCCTCGTAGTCGAGGATCCCCTCGCTATTCCAACGTCAATTCAGTTGGAAAGTGATGCTGTGCCGTGGTGTTTGTTGTTTTAAAAAAAGTGAGCCGTTGTAAACTAGCAAAATCACCGGGAATAGATATCCACTTCATTCTATCCGGCATACATATTTCGCTTCTACCACCTCTTAACACCCCGTAATGTATCAATTGTTGCTGATCCTCGTAGTCGAGGATCCCCTCGCCATTCCAACGTCAATTCAGTTGGAAAGCGAAGCTGTGCCGTGGAGTTTGTTTTAATTGAGTAAGCCATTGCACACCAGCAAACTCACTGGGAACATCGCTGTACTGGATTCGATGGCACACCGAAGTGAGATGATCGGAGCACATCGACATGTTTTTTTTTCTCTTTATGAAAGAATTGATATGAACAAGATCATGGGTATCCTTATACCCCTGAACAGTAGGCGGAATATAGATATGAACAAGATCATGGGTATTCTTATACCACTGAACAGTAGGCGGAATATAGATATGAACAAGATCATGGGTATCCTTATACCCCTGAACAGTAGGCGGAAAATAGATATGAACAAGATCATGGGTATCCTTATACCCCTGAACAGTAGGCGGAAAATAGATATGAACAAGATCATGGGTATCCTTATACCCCTGAACAGTAGGCGGAATATAGATATGAACAAGATCATGGGTATTCTTATACCCCTGAACAGTAGGCGGAAAATAGATATGAACAAGATCATGGGTATCCTTATACCCCTGAACAGTAGGCGGAAAATAGATATGAACAAGATCATGGGTATCCTTATACCCCTGAACAGTAGGCGGAATATAGATATGAACAAGATCATGGGTATTCTTATACCCCTGAACAGTAGGCGGAAAATAGATATGAACAAGATCATGGGTATCCTTATACCACTGAACAGTAGGCGGAAAATAGATATGAACAAGATCATGGGTATCCTTATACCCCTGAACAGTAGGCGGAATATAGATATGAACAAGATCATGGGTATTCTTATACCACTGAACAGTAGGCGGAATATAGATATGAACAAGATCATGGGTATCCTTATACCCCTGAACAGTAGGCGGAAAATAGATATGAACAAGATCATGGGTATCCTTATACCCCTGAACAGTAGGCGGAAAATAGATATGAACAAGATCATGGGTATCCTTATACCCCTGAACAGTAGGCGGAAAATAGATATGAACAAGATCATGGGTATCCTTATACCCCTGAACAGTAGGCGGAATATAGATATGAACAAGATCATGGGTATTCTTATACCACTGAACAGTAGGCGGAATATAGATATGAACAAGATCATGGGTATCCTTATACCCCTGAACAGTAGGCGGAAAATAGATATGAACAAGATCATGGGTATCCTTATACCCCTGAACAGTAGGCGGAAAATAGATATGAACAAGATCATGGGTATCCTTATACCCCTGAACAGTAGGCGGAATATAGATATGAACAAGATCATGGGTATCCTTATACCCCTGAACAGTAGGCGGAAAATAGATATGAACAAGATCATGGGTATCCTTATACCCCTGAACAGTAGGCGGAAAATACGCCTGTGTTATTTGAGTGGAGTAGTACAGCGCGGGGTTCGAATAGGCAACCTTTCGCACGGAAATCCATTTATGAAACTCTTTTAGAAATATACTCTCTGTAATGGAAGAAAAGTACAAACCTGGCAAGAAGGATTATATTTCTGTGCCATAAATTGATATTAAATAATAAAAAAAAACATTAATGTCAGTCTTTATGGCAACTTCAAATTGTTTTCCTTATCGCACCAGATAACTTCTTCCTACTTTAACAATAACACCATCCAGTGAGAACATATAGACGGTGCCTCTATAAAAAAAAATCGAGCACACCGGCATGTTCTTTTTTTCTCCTTTTGAAAGAATAGTTATGATCGAAATCATAGGTATCCTTTTACCCTCGAATACTAGGCGGAAGATATGCCTGTGTCATTCGAGGTGAGTAGCACAGCGTGGGGTTCAAACCGACGACCTTCAGCACAGAAGTCCAGCGCGTTACCGCGCGGCCATGCACCACAAAACACTTTGATTACACAGATGGTGTTGATACAGACCCGTTTTTATTTTAATATACGTGAACTCTTTTTTGTTTCTCTGAACACAAAAGTTTTAGGGAACGTGTTCCTTTTTTTATATTCCCGACAAATTCTTTTATGTTTTTTGGAGAATGGAAATATTTTTGTTATTTCATAACGAAATTCTTTCCATGCCCTTTTTTCTATGACGAACTCGTATAATCCATTTGGACTATTCCGAAAATTTCGTTTTCTAATTTTTTTAATAAAATAAATAAAACTTTTAACTTTATATTCACCACTGTTTTATTTGAATTCGCTACCGGTTTCAAGGCTTTACGTCTTCCTCGTCAGGTGAAGATGAATTAAATTATGTCTAAAATATATTTTTGATTATTGTCATAGGTACAGAAGAGGGAGAGAGGAGAATTAGATAATAAGGGGAGGGGAGTAAGCTAGGCATCAAAAGGATACCTTTTGAACGGGAACATAATATTTACCAAAGGGCTTTTATTATAAACATCAAAGCTAATTTTAATAATAGTATTCTGCTAAATATGTGTCCCGTCCAAAAGCCATCCTTTTGATGCCTACCTACTCCCCTCCCCTTATTACCCACTTCTTCTTTCCCTCTCTTCTGTACCTATGACAATTAGCAAAAATATATTTTAGACATAATTTAGTTCTTCACCTGACGACGAAGACTGAGGTCTATGAAACCGGTAGTGAACTCAAAAGAGCGATGTATTCAAATAATCGGAAGACTTGCCGAAGGCATATTGTCGACAATCTGGCGATGCTTCTCAGTTCTTCGAGATAGTTCTTAGAGGCGTTATTTCGCCTTGGCGTTAGTTTGCCTTACCCCCGAATACAAGGCGGAAATGTCTGTGTCATTCAAAGAGATTAGCATAGCGCAGAGTTCATTCCGCACGGAAGTTCATTGCGTTACCACGCGACTATGTACATTTCAATGCATCAAAGTGCAAAATTATGTCGTATTATCGCTCACACGTCTTGAAATTCCATAGATATACACTAAAATCTATACCTATACCCCGCACAGATAATATTAAAGACCTGGGTGTCTTGTTTCACAGCAATCTCGCGTTTGGTCCTCACATAGAAATTATGTGCAACTCAGCTTATAAAACTTTAGGATTTGTGATAAGAATCTCCAAGTCGTTTGATAACCAATTGGTGCTCAAAACGTTGTTTAATTCATTGATCCGTAGCAAACTAGAAAGCAATGCTTGCATTTGGAGCCCGGTGGGGGTGCAGAACTCGCTCATGGGGGAGAAAGTACAAAAAAAATATCTACGATATCTCTATATGAGAGAGTTCGGTGTCTATCCGTGGCTTTATCCTACTCAGTTTTTGCTGGGCATGCTCGGGTATAACTCCTTGAACGTAAGAAGAGATCTGCGTCTCCTCGTATACTTTGTCAAACTCGTTCGAGGAGTTGTGAGCTGTCCAGCATTACTACAAAGATTAGCGTTAAATGTTCCTAACAATTACACTAGACTGCGCCGGCAGGAACTGTTCTCAATAACATACGCAAGAACGGGTCTTCCAGCCGCTATGCCTGTTGGAAGGGCCTTAACTCTTCTGAACGGGACTGCTTCGGATATTGAAATATTTCATATCACATTACCAAAAGCAAAAGTAAATTATCTTCTTAGATTGAGCGCGTTAGAAGGCCCTCATCAACATACTTAAGTGACTGTGAATATATGTGTATCATATGTTTGTGTGTGTATACTCGTTTGTATGCATATGCATTATTTTATATAATTTAAAAAAAATTTTCTATGTAATTTTTCTTCTTTTTTAATGTCTTGTATTTTACAAAGTAATTGGGCTAAGCCTGTATAGAAAAAATAAATAAATAAATGTATATCTTAGCAAAATACATATCCTAATAAGATACATGTAAGAGCCTATACTTGAGAAAATGTAGGATGGTTCCTGTGACATTTGAAATCTCATGTCTCGAAGTAATGAGGTCAAGTCGTTTTTTTTACAAATCGAATAGTTTTTTATACGTTTTAATTCCTAATTTTCATTATACTGACTTTCTAATGTATTGTATGATTTGTATCTATCTTTAAATAGGCCAAGATCCACTATGGATTAATACTAATTACGAACATTTATTTTAGGTATAAAAAAAAATGAAAATCCAATTATCGTATACCCCATCCCTAGCCAATGCAGACTAACGTAGTGACTTTTGACAAACGTAACCAAATATTATTTGATTTTAACAAACTGCCACATTTTTGCTAATATGTAACAAAATGTATTAATTTGTCATTATTGTTAGTTTTATGTAATGTATTTACCTAAATAACTTGCTATTTATTAGAATCGAGGCTTATATTAAAGTTGATAAAATAATTAAAATTACTGAACGTCGTTACAAGGTTGTATGGGAGCAAATTTGTGAACTGTCACAGGGGCCATGCTACAATTTCTCAAGCATAGTTTACTGGGGACACGATTAATGAAATGGCAATAAAACCAGATTATTATAAATTGTGTCCAAATAAATTACCTGTTGTTTTTTTTCATATATTGTGTATTTGAAATTTGTTTTGTTAAACACTGTTCCACTTCATATAACGGTATAACACTACCGGTTTCAAGCTTTTCGCCTATTCAGGGGAGCACAAACAAGACTCTTGTTTGTGCTCCGCTTATGATGAGGTAAAAACCGTCAAAATCTTAATACAAAATTGAAATAAAAGACAGTCTCTTTGAGTGTTTATTTTTTTCTTATGGTGTTTTATTTTTTATATCAATATTATATAAAATATTTTTATTTAAATTTTTTTTTAAATCTGCGTTTATTTTCAACTCTGGTAACTATTTTAAACTAATCGAAAACAGTTGTGAAAATCTTCGAACAAACCAATGACTACAATTTTCAAATACAATGAAAAATATATTTTGTACGCAGCATCCTCCACGTAAACGTCCAATTTATTTCCAAAAAAATTACATTTTTTCAAACAGCTTCCCTGTCAATAGCATCCATTATTCAATCCGTATTCGAGCCAATAAATACATCAAAGCGCCAGTGTTGCCTGTACGCGAGCGAGTGTATTGTTTTGCAGGCATTTTATAATTTATATGACTGTCAATGATGCCATTTCACCGATATTGTAAAATGTTTTTTTTGTTGTATTTAAAAAATACATTTGGCGGATTAAAGCAGTTTCTTACAAACAACTAGATTTTGTTTCTAAATTATAATCTGTTTTCATGTCCGTGAATTCAACTTAAAAAAATAATGTAACACGAGATTGTTCGCCCCTGGCTGCTCTGCGGCCCTACCCTATATATTGGCGCTGCGCGCCTCCTTGGAATATGTATCAAAGTGATTGTTTTACAGGAATATTGTATTAACTGAGATTCTAATGTTTTTTTTATTGATAATGACTATGCAATATCATCGATTGTCCTCCTCCGTGGGTAGACAGACATTTGTTTTTTTTCCCTTGCATCAGAGTGCGCCTCAGCTCCCTGTGAGCACACCCAAACTATTGGACCACCCAATTTCTCTCTGGCTATTGTAGCTTAAATGACAAACTTTTTAATTTCAATACTGTCCCTTCACCCTGTTGCATTTTCCCCTGACGACGAGAAATGTACATATTACCTTGATCAAAAAGTTTAAGGACCGGCCACCGTGTGGCGCTGTCAGTCACCCGATTGGAATTCTTTTTTTTTGTTAGGTTACCACATCTATCATTGACACTTCCCTTTCAATTTCAGCGTCATAGCTTGACATTTGTAAAAGTTACGCTGTACCGAAGTACATCTACCTTTGTGCGTGTTTTCGATTTTTTACAAGTTTGAAAATGGCATCAACTGTGCATCAACGAGTTTGCATTAAATTTTGTGTGACAAACAGATTTAACGGTCCGCAGACCTTGGAAATGTTGGAGAAGTGTTTTTCGGTGGCACGAATGCTTTAGAAGTGGTCTTGAGTCGGTCGAGGATGACGAACGCAGTGGCAGTCAAAAACCGATGAAAACATCGATAAAATCAAAGAAATGTTGGCCGAAAATCGCAAATTGACCACCAGAGAGCTGGCAGAGGACTTGAACATCGCTTATGGATCCGCTCAAGACATTTTGGTTAGTGATTTGGGCCTCAGACGTGTCGCTGCAAAACTGGTACCGAAAGACCTCAATTTCATGTAAAAAAGGACCGCGTTGAAATCGCGAAAGACATGATTTCCATGAGTTTTTGACCAAAAACAACACGACTACTATCCAGCAGCCTTTGAATTCACCTGATCTGGCTCCCTGCGACTTTTTCCTGTTCAACCGACTTAAAAAACCGCTTTACGGAACGCGTTACAGTACCCGAGAGGATGTCATGAAAAAATCGAAGACGGCTCTGATGGACATACCGAAAATTGAGTACCGGCGGTGTTTCGAGGATTGGATCAAGCGCTGGCGTAAGTGCGTTGCAGTCGATGGGGAGTACTTTGAAGGGGACCGTATCGATTTTGATGAATAAACTTGTATTTTCGATTTTATGAATAAAGTCCTAAAACTTTTTGATCAAGGTAGTACGTATAATAATAATTAATAGAAAATAAAGTATTGTTTCTCGTTCAATACTTTTTTTGGAAGCCTTATATTTATTTTTTCAGATTTCGGATGCCATCATATGAAAATCTTTGAGTAGCACAGGGCTATTTCATCCAATCTCGGTTCAATTAATTCCAAATAAAACACTCTTAAATAAATCACAACGGTCGTTACTCTGTGCATCGTTTTGCTGAAAAAATGTTTAGAATATCGTAACTTTATGTGCTTTTTTACTCAATGTACAGGGTGGCTCGGAATAAATTTCACTTAAAAAGAAATCATAATATAATAAAATAATTAGTTGTTATAATCAACTTGAATTATTGCAAACATGTAACAGAATATTAGGATATTTTTTTTTAAATAATCTTGTCGAGATGACCACCATCGCGTCGACAGCATTCGTCTAATCTAGCTGAACATTTTGTAACCACGCGCCTGCGTGTTTCCCGAGGTATCACTTCGATCTCTTGACGAATGTTTTGTTTCAATTGCACCGTAGTCGTTGGATTATTTACGTATACTCAACTTTTTAGGTGTCGTCACGTAAAAAAATCAAATGGAAACAAATCAAGACTTCCTTATGACCCTACAATGTTACCCCTTCGCGAAATCAGTTTTTCAGGGAACATTTCTTAAACCTTTTCCAAACTGTTATTGTTCATGTCACAACTGTCTCTGACCTATTTAAATAACGTACCCCTTTAATTCTTGCCTAGTCCTAGTCAAAAACTCTAAGGTTTTGAATGTTACGCTCCGAATTAACTGTTGTTACTTGGCCTCGAACATCGTCAAATAAATAAGGACCGGACGATTCCGGACGCTGATATGGCTGCCTAAACTATCACTCGTGCACAATGAAGTGGTCTCTGGTTTTTCAGCACTACAATAGCAACAATTTGGCCTATTAACGAAGTCATTCATGTGGAAATGTGATTCGTCTATATTTCTTTTTTTTTCGTTTTATTTAAAAAAGAATACCTATGACTGAAGTCATAGGTATCCTTATACCCTCGAACACTAGGTGGAAAAGTGCAGTGTCGTTCGAGGGGAGTAGCACAGCGCGGGGTTTGAACCGACGACCTTCTGCACGGAAGTCCAGTGCGTTACCGCGCGGCCATGCACCTCTAAAAATATATAAAGTACTATATATTGTTAAACCCAGAAAACTGTTCAAACATTTTAGCGCGAAATACAACTCCGTAATAAAGTCTGCTTCATTTAAATCCTAAACAAAATAAATTTTGCAGGGATGGAGCTTAAAGTCAAGCGATAAAATTCGCTACAAGATCGTACGTGACATCACGAATGCTGACAAACACTTGTGGGTTGATAGCGCTGGATCGGCGCACACAGTCTCATTGACTTGCTTTATACTTTGCTCTGTTCGGAATCAAGATTTTAGCGGAGAACCAGTATTTTCAAATCGTTTAATCCACTGCTTAATTAAGTTCATGCTCAAACACTGTGTAATTGACTGAGGTATATGTCCGCGCGGTAACGCACTGGACTTCCGTGCCGAAGGCTGCAGGTTCGAACCCTCTCTATGCCACTACCATCGAATGACACACAGGTATTTTGATACATATGACTTCGACCATATCGTCTCACTTTAGGTGAGCCATCGGATCCAGTACAGCGGTGTGGCCGGTGAGTTTGCTGGTGTGCAACGGCTTACTCACTTTAAAAAATAACTCCACCACACAGCTTTGCTTTTCAACTGAGTTGACGTTAGAATTGCGAGGGGATCTTTAACTACGAAGCCCAGCAACGACGACGACTGTGTAATTGGTATTCAACTCGAAATAATTGTCTAAGGTTACGTTTAAACCAATGTTTTCGTGAAATCTACGAATGTTGTTGCCCCGTGAAGTGTATCGTAGCGACTAAAATTACCAGAACTGATCAAGCGAATGACGCCTTCCACAT
Source organism: Odontocerum albicorne (assembly GCA_949825065.1). NCBI lineage: Eukaryota > Metazoa > Arthropoda > Insecta > Trichoptera > Odontoceridae > Odontocerum > Odontocerum albicorne. Next base: position 6,205,345 of record OX463866.1, on the reverse strand, counting down.
CCTTTCGTCTCCATATACTCTTGAGTATTAAAGGATATAAACGTGCTCTTAATTCTGGGCCATTTGACAATACTGCAAGACGTTACTAATGGTTGTTACTTTGCATTGTTTCAGCTAAGCCAGTATGGTCTCGCGTGGCAAGTGACGTCACAGTCTGGGAAGGGGAACCAGCTGCACTTCCTTGCGCTGCAACAGGCACACCCCCACCGCAGCTCTACTGGGCCAGGGAAGGGGCGCAGGTAATTATTTATGATATTTATTTATTTAAAAAAATATTATTATATGTCACATATATGAACATTAAAAAAATGATTATTCCGAATCGATATACCTAATAGGACTAGGCATTATGATAAAGCTTTTGCCGTTACTGGTCCTATGGCGTGGAACTTAAGTTTAATCTACCAGCCTATGACATATTTACGCCATCTTGAATTAAAATACTTTTCGGTGCCGTACTCACTAACTGATCTGTCAAGAGTATCACCACACGCACACGGAATCACCTTGTTGAATGTTTTTTTCCGATATGAACATCTTTCCTCCTCAGAGATCCTCGACTACGAGGCCCAGCAATGATGACTAGATAAATGGAGGATTCAACCCCTTTATTTATTTATTTATTTAACACTTTTATTGCAATACAATCTGGCGAGATTATTGCCAGGCGGCAATCTCTTCCAACTAACCAGACAAAATTAAATGAAGCAAGTTACATGGTCGCATAAATCATTCAAATGACTATCCATCCCCACGAAATCCATAAACACATACGTGAGCACATGCCCACGAACCCCACAAAGACGGACAATCACCCGAACATTATTTTTCATATAAAGTGAGATATCATCAATCAAAAGGAAAGGAAGGGATGGTGGAGAGGAAAGGAAAAGAAAAATCAGGAATGAAACACGTTATTTTACTGACTAGAAATTAAAAGATTTTTCAGTCGCTTCTTAAAGCATGCCAAGGACGGAGCGAGTCTTATATTGGTTTGTAACTAATTCCAGAGTCTCACTGCATGGGCAGTTAAGGACGACGTAAAGAAAGAGGAGCGGTGAACTGGAAAGGCCAATAAACAATCTCCGTTTGAGCGTAGCGCTAATCCATGATTGGAAAGAAGCTGAAAATTTTCGGCGAGATAATAGGGGGTGGCGGGACAGTTAAGGATATTATACACTAGAGACAGTATGTGAATTTGGCGCCTATTTCTAACATTCAACCAGTTCAATGCCTTCTGGTATGAAGTTATATGATCGTACTTACGTAGATTGAAAATGAATCTTAGACAAACATTTTGAAGACGCTGTAATTTGTCCAGGTGTTCCTCTGTAACATCCAAGTAACATACCTTTAGTAAACTTTCAAGGTATAACTGAAATACTTGATAGGGAAGTATGAGGAACACTATTCCTGTTGTCATTGTGTTATATGTAGACTTGTAATAATTATATTTTTTTCTTGTTATTTGATGCGATTGGATTGAACATGTATCAAATGTAAAATATATGTTATATATATTTTTAGCGCCTCCATAAAAAAGCAATCTAAATCTCAGAATAAGTTTCGGGGATACCTTTAAGTTTTATTCCAGTATTAACCATAGACTAGGGGTAAAACTCATAGAAAACTTTGATCGCTCTTGAGTCTTTAATAATGGGGCATAGAGTGGGTTCCTACCTAACTCTTGTGTGATAATAAACCCCGAGAAAATGGGGAAAACTCTGGTAGGGAAATGTAATTAAAAACAGAAAAGTTGCCAGTATTAATAAATGGGAGAAAAAATCCCTAAACTTTCGAGCAGGGTACTACAAAAGTTTGAAAATAAAACATTTAAGATTTACTTGTGCAATACTTTTTTTATATAAATACGTGAAATGGGGTTTAACTGTCGATAATTTGTGTTTCTGTTGTATTTTTTTATTTATTTCTTTATGTACATAAAACATTACTTACTTATTTTCAAACATAAAATAACTGTAGAGTTTTAACATTTTGAACAATTTTTCAACAAGACAGTTGGTTAACATTGATGTATGTATGTGAAACGTGGACATAGGTAGTTACGAAAGGAGCCGAGTAAATGCAGTGGAAATGCGTGCACTGAGAATAATGTTTAGTGTGTTTACGTATAGCAAAATAAGAAATCTAATCACAACTGATGTATAAGAGTGAAATGTAGACGTGGAAAAACACTAAAAGTAGCCGAATAAATGCTGTAGAAATAAGTGAACTGCGAATAATACATGGAGGGACAATGTATGACAGCATACGGAATTATTGATAAGATATGAATATCTACTTAAGGCTGATGATTTGAGTAAGATGAAGAAGTGCACTTTGAAATGGATTAGGCATGTAGAACGAATGGACGAAAAAGACTAACGAAATAAATATTAAGTGCAAATGTGTGTTGAAAGCTTGGTAGAGGACGACCAAGAAAAATGTGGTTGCATCAAGTAACGTTATTTAACAAAAAACGGAAAGGTGAACGTTATTTATCAAGTGAACGTTATTTAAAAAACCATGATCATTGGTACATTATTTCAAGGTGTGGTTTTCTTGGCCAACGATACTCTATCTTTGATCCAAGATTCGCTATTATTGGTCCAAGATATGCTACCTTTGGTCAAATATGTAGTTTTCTTAGTTAACGATACGTTACCTTTTATACAAGATGTAGTTTTTTGAGTCAATGATACGCTATTTTTGATCCAACAGTCGCTGTTGTTGATCCAAGGTGTGCTATATTTGATCAAAGACGTAGTTTTCTTGGTCAACAATACGTTACCTTTCCAAGATGTAGTTTTTTGGTCATCGATATAGTATCTTTGACCCAACATTCACTGTTGTTGGTTCAAGATGTGCTATCTTTGATCAAAATTGTAATTTTCTCAATAAACTATACGCAAAATTTTGTCCAAGATGTAGTTTTTTTGGTGAATGATACGCTGTTTTTATTTATGTTATTTTGTTTTATTAACGACACAACAGTGTCTTTATATACAAATGAACATGTGACAGCTTATACAAGTACTTAAAATTATTGACAAATAATACAACTTTATCTTAAACTAACATGAAGATACAAAAGTAGTAGTAGTAATAGATTACAGTCATTGTTATTTAAGTTCTATATATGTATGTATACCACAAAATATTACCAAGCAGACTTACGTAATTGTCGAAGACTTATTTTATAGAGGTGAAGAACTCAGATTTGTTTTTAGTGGAACAACGTTTACATAGAACAAAAATTTGATTTTTTGAGAATTTTATGGATATATCTTGAGTTATAGAAACCACATGAGCTCACTTGTAGAACGAGATGCAAGTTGCTTTGTAGAATCGAAACCTTCCACATGTTGATGCAGGGTTACTCAACTCCAGAGGCAATGTATTGTCCTTAATGTTTCGTTTATACTAGGCTATTTATATTAATAAAGGAGAGCACAAAGTTAGTAGCTATTTCTAAAAATTGTTGTGATATTCTGGCGAATACTATATATACTTACAATATATTAAAAATATCTAAATTGTTGCAAAACTCGTTTCCAAGTCTTTGAATACGAATTATAGAGGAGTTGATTTTATAATTAGTATAACAATTTTCGGTATAAAAGGGATTGAGCTGCCTTGTGGATCTAGTGGGACTACGAAATGAAATGCTCGCGAGTAAGTGAGGTGCATCAATCACTGAGTGAATGATTTTGTTTGGTTCAAGATCCTCTATTTTTGATCCAAAATTCACTGTTTTTAGATCAAGATGCGCTATTTTTTATCCAAAATGTAATTTTCTTGGTCAACGATACGCTATCTTTGTTCCAAGGTGCGCTATCGTTGGCCCAAGATACCGTAAACTTGGTCCACATGGGTTCAAAATATGTTGTGTTCGATCCAAGATGCACTATTGTTGATCCTAGATGAAATTTTCTTGGCCAACGATACGCTATCTTTGTTCCAAGGTGCGCTATCGTTTGTCCAATTTACCGTACGCTTAGTCCACATGGGTTCAAAATATGTTGTGTTCGATCCGTAATCAACTGCACTATTCGATCGTAATCAACTGCACTATTGTTGATCCTAGATGAAATTTTATTGGCCAACGATACGCTATATTTATTCCAAGGTGCGCTATCGTTTGTCCAAGATACCGTACGCTTAGTCCACATGGGTTCAAAATATGTTGTGTTCGATCCAAGATGCACTATTATTGATCCTAGATGAAATTTTCTTGGTCAACGATACGCTATCTTTGTTCCAAGGTGTGCTATCGTTTGTCCAAGATACCGTAAGCTTGGTCCACATGGGCTCAAAATATGTTGTGTTCGATCCAAGATGCACTGCTCTTGATCCTGGATGCAATTTTCTTGGTCAACGATGCGCTAGCTTTGATCCAAAGTGTAGTAATGTTGGTGTTATGCATCGTATAATTTGTCCAAGATATGCTTTCATTAATGCAAAATACTTTATATTTGGTTAAAGATGTTATTTTTTGACCCAAGATACGCTACTGTTTGCCAATAATACTTTAGTATACTCGTATGTTATCCAATATATGTACTCGCTGAGTTTATTTCATTTTAGTTGATCCAATAACACTTGTCTTTCAAAAATAAATTTTGAATACAGATAAATAAAAAGTGATTCTCTTAAATTGTCAATGACTAAAAGTATATTTCATATAAAAATTCCTTGTCAGAATGGAAAAAAATAATTTTTCTAAATCCTTCATCAAAATATAAAAAATACGCGAGAATAACGTCACAACTTTTCAGGCATTTCGTTCAATTTTAATGGCAACATTGCGTCAGGGAAATTCTCTTTTAGCCCGTGATTTCGGCGCGAAAAGTGACTGACAGTATTTAAAGCGGGAAAAAAAACATTAATTAACCGCTCTTTTTGGCGGTGGAGATTTCGCGAAAAATTTATAACATTATCATTTTTCCTGTATTTTATCTGGTGGAGTTTTGAAATTCAGCGTAAACGTTTTTTTATAGATACATTTTTTTTTTTAATTTTTGCTTTTAATGGCGGAAATTTATGATACGGAAAAAGTTACGATTTTTTCTGGTTTTCCACTCTTGGAGATAATTTAAATATATTTTGAAAACACGGCGGTTTTTTTTTAATACCTTAAATTGTAGATTTTATTTACATGTGTAGAAAACTCGTAGAAATATTTGTTGAATAATTTCCATTTTTAATTTAATTGTTATACTCATTGTAAAATTAACGTAATTATGTAAAAACAGAAACCCGTATTCTTTTTTTAAATTTGGTATTTTAAAAACTATGAATTTTTTTAAATTTGGAATGTTTGGGAGTGCAACCGTTTATTTATCGAGAACTAACGAACTAGATATAATTTTAAATTTTTGTAACGTTCTTTTTTAATATTCGTTTGTTATGAGATTTTTTATTACGTGATGAAAATACAAACTTACGCGAAATACTTTTTTAATGATTAACAAATAAATCATGCATCATTTTACCATATAATAGAGAATGTATTAGAATGAATGATGCCTTGACTGAATTGTTTAATATTTTGAAAGGGGTAAAGCAAGGATGCTTTATGTCACCTTGAATGTTAATTATTGCAGAATACGGTATGAAGTGATTCGGAATGAATGTGAACTTAAGGCTGATGTGTTGAGTAAGATTATGAAAAAAACGGTGAGATGGTTTGAGCATGTGGAACGAATGAATGAAGAAAGACTCACCAAATAGATGTATAGTGCAAATTTAAACGGAAGACGTGTGAGAGAAAGACCAAGAAAAGTATGGTCGGATCAAGTGAATGATATTCTGAAAGATATAATCAAGAAAATTGTTTGAGAAGGTGTATGGATGTGAAATAAACTAAGGATGTGTGGCGAGTTTAGAAATTATGGTACCCCGACGTCTCTGCCTAACTCGACAGGGAATGGCGTTTAAGTATAAATATTTTGTAGCTAAATTATATTAAATAGGTATCCAATGTCAGTGCAATGGGATAAACATCTGGTAAATATATACATTTCCAAGATACCACCGCTACTTGCTAAAGTTACCTCCTGCCTCCCTCCACCCACAATCCTCAACCCATTTTTTTACCGTTAGAAGCGCGTGTATGTCGGTATCAGTTCGAACATAATTCAGTCTTGTTTATGCTCCCCTGATGATGAGGTGAAATCCTGAAAATGTTATTAGTTGGCGCATAATTAACGATCGTTTTTTTTTAATTCTAAATTTATTCAATAATAAAACAAAATACACTTTATATAACGGTGTAACCACCGGTTTCAAGGCTCTCGTAGCAAACTAGAAAGCAATGCTTGCATTTGTGGAGAAAGTACAAAAAAAATATCTACGATATCTCTATATGAGAGAGTTCGGTGTCTATCCATGGCTTTATCCCACTCAGTTTCTGCTGGGCATGCTCGGGTATAACTCCTTGAGCGTAAGAAGAGATCTGCGTCTCCTGGTATACGTTGTCAAACTCGTTCGAGGAGTTGTGAGCTGTCCAGCATTACTACAAAGATTAGCGTTAAATGTTCCTAACAATTACACTAGACTGCGCCGGCAAGAACTGTTCTCAATAACATACGCAAGAACGGATCTTCCAGCCGCTATGCCTGTTGGAAGGGCCTTAACTCTTCTGAACGGGACTGCTTCGGATATTGACATATTTCATATCACATTACCAAAAGCAAAAGTAAATTATCTTCTTAGATTGAGCGCGTTAGAAAGCACTCATCAACATACCTAAATGACTGTGAATATATATGTATAATATGTTTGTGTGTATATACTCGTTTATATGCATATGCATTATTTTTTATTTTATATAATTTTTTAACTTATTTTTTCTTTCTCTCTATGTAATTTTTCTTCTTTTTTAATGTCTTGTATTTTTCAAAGTAATTGGGCTAAGCCTGTTTTGAAAAAATAAATAAATAAATAAATAAAATAAATCTTCAGAGGAGCACAAACAAGATGAGGGGAAAGTCGGGTTGAAACCGGTAGGGTTATACCATTATGTAAAAGTGGAATAATCAGTGTTTGATTAAACAAATTACAATGTATTTAAACCTCCACAGTGTTAATGCTTTAACTATAAATAATGTATTATTTAATTATTGTGTATTTTGTCAGTGAAATATAATGTAAACAGAGATTTGTTTAATCAAATGAATCGCATTAGACATGGCACGTAATTTAATACAATGGCTAATGAATTGGCGAGGCAAGTCCACAGTCCCTTGCTGTCGGTGAGAATTCGGAGGCATTGTAGAGTATAAAAGCTTTTGTTGCTTCAGGGAGAAGGAAATTTGATCTCAGGACATCACTCCTCGAGACTAAATAGCCTGTCATTCCTGAAAACCGCTTTAAAATGCCTGAAAATTCTTTCAGGCGGACGCACTGGGACTATTATTTTGAATATTAATTTTTATTGTAAAAACTCAGTTTTATAACATAGTGATTTGACACTAAAATGTGCAAGATCTAGTGGACATATTGCCAGGTGACACTTTCTTATAATCAACCAGACAAAAGAAATAAAGTCGAAAAAAATATTTAAATTATATATTATTTATAGTTAAATCATTAACACTACGAAAGTTTAAAGACATTGTAATTTGTTTGGTCAAACACTGTTTTTTCCATTTTATATAACGGTATAACCCTACCGGTTTCAAGGTTTTCACTTCATCATAAGGGGATCACAAACAAGAGTCTTGACTAACAAAATAAATATACAGTGCGAATGTGAGTGAAACGCGTGGTAGAGGAAGACCAATGAAAGTATGGTTGGATCAAGTAAACGATATTTTGAAAGAAGGAAATATAAAAATTAAAAAAATCGTATAAATTGTGTAAGGAGATTTATGGGCGTAAAAGAAGCGATTGGTGTATGTCGCAGTAGAAAAGTCTGGCGCTCACTCATTTTTGCCTACCCTGATAGGGAGACGGCATGATAGTATGTTTTTTTTTAAATTAATTTTACTCATGACTTGTCATTGTATTTCTTGTCATTGTATTTTGTATTTCTTGAAATATATATAATTTGCGAAAAAAACAACCGGTAATTTTATTTCGACATACAATTTTAATGGATCTGGGTTTGTTGCCTTTTATTTATTGTGTGCCCAGTAAATTAGGCTTTTGTATGTGTCTCACTGAGGACATATGGTATTATAGCATGAAAAACTAAATCGATGCTTCGTTCCGATTTTTTATTATATAAAACCCCGTTGCACATTCTCATCGACCTGACCAACAGTGACACTAAAATACACATGTATACATCACGCGAAATCAAACTCCTCACACTTCATCACTCCAGACAGACCAAAAACATTCATCCCACAATATCGTACACATAATCATAAAAATATATATAAATACAAAAAATACAAATATAAAACAACAACAAAACACTTGCAAGTCCAAGTACTCAAACTCCTGTCGCAATAACAACCACGCTCCGATCGACTGTCTAAATGGTTTTCCAACCTTTACCTTTATTGAATTCAACACCCCATTGTATGTCATGGAAGCTAAATGTATGTATGTGATCAAACCATCCTTTCCTTAGTCTTGTACTATACTCATATTTGTACTATATATATTTTTTTAGTCTCTTTATACACTCGTTCTACATGCCCAAACCGTCTGAATGTTGTCTTCTTCATTTTACTCAACATATCGTCCTTTAGTTCACATTCATCCCTAATCACTACCATTTATTATCTTCTAATCATCCCTAATCACTACCATTTATTCTCTTCTAATCATCCCTAATCACTACCATTTATTATCTTCTAATCATCCCTAATCACTACCATTTATTCGACTCTTTTCAATATTTCATCTCGTTCACGTTGCACTCTCATTCGTTACACATTCCCAAACTATCTAAGTGATCTTTTTTATCTTACTCAACTAATCACTTCATTCCGTATTCTGTCTTACATTGTTACTATATGTATTCGTCTCAACCCCCTCATTTATACAGCATTTATTCGGCTCTTTTAAGAATTCTCATACATCAAAGTAAGTTCTAAAATACGGTTTGGTACTATAATACATCTTAGCAGACTTTGATACTGTACTATTCGAGTTAATATTTTTAGTGCCCCATTGACTTGGTTTCTTTTCGCTACAAGCCATTCGATATCCCTAGTAATTATTCCATGATATGACAAAAATAATACTCAAATAGCATGTTTTTGATCGTTCCTGTATAAATAATGAAAAAAATATATATTCATTTTATACTCTCATATAAATCAAATACCATTTATTTTTTCTACCATAAATAATTAAAAAGGACTCCAGTTCACCCCATCTCTAAGATTCTCCAGCATCTCCCTACTTTCCCCCTTTCCTGTCTTCGTTTCATAATAATTTACATTCCTCCGCTAATAAAGCCGACAACTTCATATTTATCACGAGAGGGCCTAATTGAAAAGTCGATAAGTCCATCGGTGAGAGTCTTTCCTGCTTGACAAAGCGCCCTATTCTATTCCTTTCCCTTCAATTATTCCTCCACCCTTCTTTTCCATCTTTATTTTCCGCGCGAGATAAGATGATTTTATAACTTTTGGTCGATCACAAAATTCGTAAATGTCCATTATGTCTTTATAGTACAGAGGAGAGAAAATTGAAGTGATTTAAGTCAGTACTCCATTAAATTTTGAAGTCCATCAACGAACGATATTGTTAAAATTTTCTGTGATGTAAAAAATATTGGGTTATCCGGAAAGGCCTTTAAAAGTTTTCTTGTATTGTATAACACTTTTATTGTATAAAATACAACCTGGCGGGCTTATTGCCATGTGGCAATATCTTTGGCATGTGGTATGTGGCAAGTTCTCCTGTCAAGTTATTGATTGCCATGTGGCAATATCTTTGGCATGTGTTATGTGACAAGTTCTCCTGTCAAGTTATTGATTGCCATGTGGCAATATCTTTGGCATGTGGTATGTGGCATTAACTTTTAAAGTCCATCAACGATATTGTTAAAATTTTCTGTAATGTAAAAAATATTGAGTTATCCGGAAAGGCCTTTAAAAGGTTTATTGTGTTGTATAACACTTTCGTTGTATAAAATACAACCTGGCGGGCTTATTGCCATGTGGCAATATCTTTGGCATGTGGTATGTGGCAAGTTCTCCTGTCAAGTTATTGATTGCCATGTGGCAATATCTTTGGCATGTGTTATGTGACAAGTTCTCCTGTCAAGTTATTGATTACCATGTGGCAATATCTTTGGCATGTGGTATGTGGCATTAACTTTTAGAGTCCATCAACGATATTGTTAAAATTTTCTGTAATATAAAAAATATTGGGTTATCCGGAAAGGCCTTTAAAAGGTTTATTGTGTTGTATAACACTTTCGTTGCATAAAATACCAGCTGGCGGGCTTATTGCCATGTGGCAATATCTTTGGCATGTGTTATGTGGCAAGTTCTCCTGTCAAGTTATTGATTGCCATGTGGTAAGTTCTCTAAGAGAGCATTTTTTGTTTGTTCGAACCACAAATACGAAGCAACGGTGTGACTCTCGTTGATTTTTCTTTTCTTTTCATATATGTACTTTGTTTCTCTCAAACTTTTCGAGATCTCTGCAAATGGGTGCATGTTGAATTATCGATGTGCGTGTGTGTGTTTTTTTTTGTGTATTGGAGTGCAATACATACATACCATCGTGCCATTTTCCTGTCGTGATAGGCAGAGGACAGAACTCCATACTTTCCTAACTCGATACACATGCTTAGCCTCTTTTGAATCTAAAAACTTATTCATACAACTTATACGATATTTCTGACTTCTAACATTTTTTTTTTTGAAATATCGTCCATTTTATCGCACATGTATACATAAAATACTCAAGTAATCCAAAAGCCTAACATAAAAAACAGATTACCATACCACCACGCCATTTCCCTGCTAGGGTAAGCAGAGAGGACAGAGCGCCGTACTTTTCTAACTCGACACACATCCTTAGCCTCTTCCACATCCATACACATTCTCATACAACCTCTACGATTTCTCTGACTTTCTACTTTTCCTTCTTCCTGAATATCATTCACTTGATTCGACCATGCTTTTCTTGGTCTTTCTCTCATACGCCTTCCACTTTCATCTGCTTTATATATCTGTTTTGTTAGTATTTCTTCATTCATTCATTACACATGCCCAAACCATCTCAACGTACTCTTATTCATCTTACTTAACACATCAGTCTTAAATTCACATTCATCCCTTATCACTTCATTCCGTATTCTGTCATACATTGTCATTCCATGTATTCTTCTCAATGCACGCATTTCTACATCATTTATTCGGCTCCTCTCAGTCTTTTTGCACGTCCACATTTCATTCCCATACATCAAAGTTGACACCAAAATACATTTGTGGACTATTACCTTAGCAGATTTTAATACTGTTAAATTTAAATATGTATGATTTAGTGACACACTGACCTTGTTTCCTATCGCTACACGTCGTTCGATGTCCCTTGAAACTCTTCCATCATCTGTGAAAATACTACTTTAATATTAAAATTCTTCAACCTGCCCCAGTATTTTATTACTGACCCATATATCGCATTTACTTTTCCTTTCACACTTTTCTATCACCATGACTTCGGATTTCTCAACATTCATTCTCAGATCTTTCTCTTCACATCTCTCATACAATTCTTTTATCATACTCTGTAACTCGTCTTTTTTTTTTTTTTTTTTTACCTGGCGAGTTTATTGCCATGTGGCAATCTCTTCCAACCAACCAGAAATATGTTTTTATAGGCCCTTAGTGTTAACCAGACTGGAATCCTATTTTAAAAATCTGGGTTCCAGCGGGGATCGAACCCGCAACCTCCGGATCGGCAGACAAGTGTCTTACCACCAGGCCTTTAAGGTAAGACACTTGTCAATCATCTTCCTTCTCCGCTAACATTAGCATATTAACAGCACACAGTAATCTACACATATTATCATTCGACATTTGTATACCACCCATTGCCCTCTGCAGTTCCTTCACACATAAATATCTTCTTCTTGTCGTGCCCTATCAGGTCCCCCCGACGTTGGCAATCACTCTGATAAAGGCTTCTCTATCTTGCGCAACCCGGAACAGGTCCTCCACATGCCCCATACCCGTCCTGTCTCATATATTGCACAGCCAAGATGTTTGCCTTCTACCAGGACCACGCTGCCCCTCAATCTTGCCCATCAGTATCAACTGGAGAATTTCGTACTTCTCTCCACGTAAAATGTGACCCAGATAGGATATCTTGCGGATCTTAATATCTGTCAGCAGCTGTCTACGGCAATTAGCTCTCCTCAAGACCTCCGAATTGGTGATCATATCAGTCCACGGTATACGAAGCATTCTCTTGTACAACCACATCTCGAACGCTTCCAACCGATCCATAGTATGAACCTTCAGCGTCCATGTTTCCGAGCCACACAACAGAACAGACCAAACATAGCACTTCAACATTCTCTGCCTTAGTTTCAGATTCAATTTATCATTGCAGAATATTGATCTCATTTTGTTGAATTAACTACGGGCTGCTTCAATCCTCCAAATATATTATATATATAAATATAAAACAACCATCTTATTCAATAATGTCTCATTGATTCACTCAGGAGCTGCTCTTCCCCGGAAGACAGGATCAGGAAGGCGGCATCTCCGTGGCCCTTGATGGCACCCTGCACCTGACCGCTGCAAGACGCTCTCACGAAGGATACTTCACTTGTTCCGCAGTCAGCGCCGCTGGAAGTGCTACACACCGCATCATGCTGCAGGTATATCAATCTATCCTCTTACAGTACCCGGCGGTAAGTAATACACATCGGGCTTAAGAAACAGACTGTCGGTTTGTAGAGCGTCGGCTTTGTCATTCATACACATCTTCCGTCGCGATTTGTCAGTCGCGTCGTGCGACAGAGACAACGCTCTACAAACCGGCAGTCTCTTTCTTAAGCCCGATGTGTATTACTTACCGCCGGGTACTCTACTTCTCCTGCGAGAACATCTCTGTTTAAATCAGTGTTTTCCAAACTGGGAGGCGCGGACTAATGCAAAGGGAGGCATGAAAAGTTTAACAGAAATTTAATTTTCAAAAGATAACATATATAAATTTAAAAATATAACTTTCATGACATAAAAATACACTTTATAACCTATTTTTAAAGCATTTACCGCCATATCTCGTTGTTTCGGAAATGGAATAAACCCTCTGGTTTGCAGTTTGCAAGTGCATAGTTTATAAAATGGCCGCTAGGATTGCTAGCTGCAGTAACCTTCAAAACATTAACCTCAAATTCAAACGTCACTCGTAGCTAAAGTGTCAACATAAGCGTTTCAGAGGTGTGCGACTTTGTGTTTTTTTATTATTTTTGGCGGGATTACTTACTGATAATAATCCTTAGTAATTTAGAATCCCGTTTAGTAGTAGAAAAAGAGCTAAGTGTAGCACTCCCCCCTCCTCAATAGCACCTACTCGTAGATTTGATAAACTTTGTGCTAATAAACAAACACATTCATCGCATTAAAAACAAATTCATTTAAAAGTGTATATTCGAGTATGTAGTAAAACTGTGTTTATTTGAATTTTTTGTATTCATACTACACATTTTTTTACCATTTATAAATGTGTCTGTATTATTTTATAAAAAAAGGGGAGAGGTGCCACGGTAAGATTGTTTTTAAAGGGAGGCGTAGTAACATAAAGTTTGGAAACCACTGGTTTAAAAGATGACTTCTGTAATACTATATATCAGGGCCGTAAGGCAAAGCCTAAGGGCAGAGGTGGCCGACTTGTTTGTTATCGCGATCGGCTTTTTACGTAAAAAAAATTGTCGCAATCTACATATCGAATTCGCTAGATTTAACACGTAACACACATGTTTAAAAAGGATAACTCAAAGTTTATTTATGAGTTATGAACTAAGTTTACTTCCCTTAAAAATATTAAGGAAAGAAGGCTTTGGATTATGTGGTAATTACTGCAAGGGATTTTAAAATAGGTATTAACACATTTTGCTGTGTTAATGACATTGACTTGAACTCTTTAATTTTAATTATTTTGAAATCACTGTTTAACAGATATTTTGATTGATATTTACTTTGGAGAGATACTAAATGTCTTTCGTAATTACCTTACTTAGTTATGGCGACAGAAGAATGACATATTAAGCAACCACACTTTTCTTTTACCATTGTAAAAAAGTGAACGTGCTCCCTCATTCTTCGAGAAGGGACTTTAAATTCTAAAAAGAAAGGTGTAAACTTATTTCATCACAGCTTACAAACTTATTAAAAACTTTATAGCGTTTATTCCTTTCGATTGTGTGACACGCTGGGTGGAAGACTCAAATATAAAGTTGTATGCTCACCGGGAGAAAGACATGAGGGGAACCAAACGACAACACACTCCGAGGGCAGACAGGTGCCGACTGCGTTGACAAGTGCATGCCCGGAATGAGATTTAGCAATATGCCACGCTATATTATAAGTTACGAAGACGGCCGCGATCGATCGAAAATTGCTTCGCGATCGACCGGTCAATCGCGATTGACATGTTGACCATCCCTGCCTTAGAGCGTCACTTTTAAGGGTGGGAAGGGAGTAATTTAAGATAAAATTAAACTAACTATAAAATTGGAAACACTAACGTGAAAAAATTCTACACAATTTTCAATCAAAGCCAAGTTATTCCAATTGATGTCAAACAATATAGATGTTTCTCTATGTTGGATTCGTTCACACGTTAGTATCATGTAGATCAAAGGTTCCCAAAGTGGTCCATATGGACCTCCAAGGGTCGATTTAGACTTGCAGGGGGTCTATGTAAGCGAGAAAAAAAAATGGGGGTGCACGTGAGCGGATCCCATTTATGCAGATCATCAATATTTAGACGTTCCGTAAATGTCTTACACCTAACACAGATTGTGTGTACATAATACTTATATTAGACATAGAAAATACTTAAATAAAGAAATTGAATGCAAATCACTGAACGTGGAGATTTAAGACTATACCTTACTAATTTGAAGCCAAATATTGAACCATCGCTATCAGAGCATCAGGTCCATCCTTCTCATTAACAGTATTATTTGTGTATTCATTTTATGTAAGAATTTTACTAAGTTTTGATTAGTTTCGTTTCAAAGCCAAATATTTACTTGCATTTTGTGTCTTTTCAATAAAGGTATGAATAGAAATTGTACATGTTTTTATTTTTTTACAATGGTTCACTCTACGAAAAACCTTATCAAGGTGAACAGCATTTGTGTCAGCTGTCAAAAATACATTTGAAGTTAATAAGTTTAGGAAAATTCAATATTAGGCAGGCAGGGGGCTACGGAAAATATAAAAAAATAGGCAAGAGGTCTACGGGGCGAAAAAGTTTGGGAAACTATGATGTAGATGAACTAATCAGGTAACAGATTACGCTACGGACGCCTGCACTTATAACGGAAAGGTAGGGTGGACTTACTCTCGTAAACCCCCAGAGAGATTAGTTGATTCCTTGGCAAAAGAAGCATGCTAACTCAGGTGCCCCCTATCTGATTTCTACAGCCAGTATTGTAACTGATCTTTTAAATGAAATTGTGGCGGTCGCCCACTCGAATACTGTGGGCATTCATACATACGGTCAATGACCGATGAAATGACCTTCGCATTCCTCGACGAAATCTAAATAAACAAGTCCCAAGTTCACACGCCGGCCATTCAACCCATAGCCGAGCGGACCGCATTCCATACTAGAGAGAGAACGCACCACGCTTGTCTCGCCAGTTCCGTATTTGAATGATACCTACATACAACAATTAATCGTTTTGCATTCACAGAAACGAGACGTAGGCATATCGCGAGCGCATTCCCGCGCACATTCTAAAAAGATATAAATACCTACGTTACTAATAAAATTGGACTCTCTTTCCGCATTGCAATCTAACGTGTTTTATTATTTATCAACAAATCATCCTCATCATCTCTTCCCTCTAGGATACATATCCTAAAAAATCAAACATGATGACACTTCAATGAACGTCGAATCGGGATATAACTGGTGTACCATTCTTTCCACACTTAGATGTGCCATCGTATATATTTCTAGAGTTAGTTTTTTTACCGTTCTTTCCAGCTGGTTGACTTAAAACAAAGATTCCTAGTTAGCCGGCAAGTCTAAACTATGGTATCTATATATCATAGACATTAATTTTGAACTATTGTTCGTTTGTGTTAAAAATTATTGTTTTTGTACAGGTTCTAACAAAAGACGACGCTCCTCCACCCATAATCCAATTTGGTCCATCAAACCAGACTCTGCCATTGAAGAGCAACGCGCAGATGGTCTGCGCTACCATTGGGGCCACTTCAGTACACTGGGATAAGGATGGGAAGGAGATACTACCAGCGCAGGACGGTGGAGCCAAGCTAGGACGAGATGGAGACGTGGACCACAGAATAACTGTTGCTAGTAATGGGACACTGTTTATAGACGGTGAGAATATAATTTTATTTCAATAAAAAAAGTATTATTTCTATAGTTAAAGTAAGAGGTGTGTATGATTGACTCAGAGAAACTGGAGCAGTTGGTGAGATTTATTATTTGAACAGTATAATGGGAATCATCTCCAGAAAATCCAGCGAGATCTGGTGTACCACAGGGATCAAATCTAGGTCCCTTACTGTTTTGTTATTCTTATTAACAATTTCCAAAATATCTTGAATCATTCATTTTATTTGCTGTTCGCTGACGAACTCAAGATTTTCAAGAAAATAATTACTATATTATTTATAGTTAAGGCATTAACAAAAAAATATTATTTCTATAGTTAAAGTAAGAGGTGTGTATGATTGACTCAGAGAAACTGGAGCAGTTGATGAGACTTATTATCTGAACAGTATAATGGGAATCATCTCCAGAAAATCCAGCGAGATCTGGTGTACCACAGGGATCAAATCTAGGTCCCTTACTGTTTTGTTATTCTTATTAACAATTTCCAAAATATCTTGAATCGTTCATTTTATTTGCTGTTCGCTGATGAACTCAAAATTTTCAAGAAAATAATTACTATATTATTTATAGTTAAGGCATTAACAAAAAAATATTATTTCTATAGTTAAAGTAAGAGGTGTGTATGATTGACTCAGAGAAACTGGAGCAGTTGGTGAGATTTATTATCTGAACAGTATAATGGGAATCATCTCCAGAAAATCCAGCGACATCTGGTGTACCACAGGGATCAAATCTAGGCCCCTTACTGTTTTGTTATTCTTATTAACAATTTCCAAAATATCTTGAATCATTCATTTTATTTGCTGTTCGCTGACAAACTCAACATTTTCAAGAAAATAATTACTATATTATTTATAGTTAAAGCATCAACACTGTGGATTTTTAAAATCATGGTACTTTTTTTATTCAAACACTGTTTATTCAACTGTATATAACGGTATATATTTGCACTACGATAAAAAGTGTGGAGTGTCAATGTGTGTAAGAAGGTGGAATGGAGGCATTAGAAACAAATGCATGGATGTTTTAAGATGGTAGACCAAGGAAAACATGACTGGACCAAATTGACCAGATTTTAAAAGAAGATTAAGTGAGATGTCATCACACCGTCTCACTTGCGGGTTAAGTAGAGAGGATAGATCTCCTATTATATCCAAGCACGACCTCCGACGACGACGACCTCCGTGGCCTGGTGGTAAGACGCTTGTCTACCGATCCGGAGGTTACGGGTTCGATCCCCGTTGGAATCCAGATTTTTTTAAATGGAATTCCAGTCTGGTTTTCACCTAGGGCCCATTAAAACATCTTTATGGTTGGTTGGAAGAGATTGTCACATGGCAATAAAAACTCGCCAGGTGAAATAAAAAAAAATAGCACAACTTTCGCGTCGTTCACATTCATACATTTTGTCATGCGCAGTCTTCTATTATTCATACTATTCATTATATATTATTCATTATCCCTTTACTTTCTTTATAAATCTGGTCCATTTGTTCCAACGACGTTTTCTTCACTCTACCTTTTCCACGCACACCTTGCACTTCTGACTTGTATATTCGCTTTGTCATTATTCATTCTCTCCACATGTCCAAACCATTTTAAAGTCCGTCTTTTCATCTTACTTAAAACATCCATTTTATCCATACATTAATTTCTGGTGTCTTCATTCCGCCTTTTTTTAAACATTGATACTCCACAACTTTTCCAAATTAGTGCACGCATCTCATCTACATTAATCATACTTAACTCATTCTTCAACCAAGTCCATGTTTCACTTATTTTTTGCAACTGTTGATATTGATAGAATAGATAGTCTGAAGGTAAAGTGAGAATAAAGAATAATAGAAAATTGTGCATGACGAGATGTATGAATGTGGCGCAGACGAAAGTCGTATGCTTACATAGAAAGTATTGTAAATCTGTTATTTCTGCCTACCCCACAAGGGACACGGCATGACAATATGTATGAACACAATAAACAAAAATGTATGGCGCTGCAGTTTCCTTAACCCAGAAGCATTCCAACACAGAGCAAGATATACTCGTACATATTTTGACTGCATTTTGATATATTTCAGATCTGCGAGCATCCGACTCAGGCCTTTACACCTGCGAAGCTCGTTCTCCTTCATCGGGCCCCACAAGATGGGCAGCATCTCTCGTGGCAGGGCCTGCAGCCCTCCAGGGTGCCCCACGTAGGGCTGCCCCACCAGCTCTGTTGCCCCCGCGCCCTACAAGACCTGTTCTGCACAACACCACTGTGCATACTGTCACACTTGGGTGGCAGAGACACCCTAGCGTTACAAGGTTAATTTTTTATTGAATATTTTCTTACTGAAGCATTTTACATTCATACCTTTTTTAACACTGAACTTAGATCAATATAAACAGGTCAATAGTAAAGGGTCTTTCAAATTGAGCGGTTTTATTAGGTGTATGATTGCATATATTTTGTTGGGTGGCCATTCATTGGGTGTTTGATTGCATAATATTATAATATGTTTTGTTGGATGGCCATTAATATGGGCGTATGATTGCATATGTTTTGTTAGAAGGTCATTAATTAGGCGTATGATTGCAAATGTTTTGTTGGGTGGCCATTAATTAGGCGTATGATTGCGTATGTTTTGTTAAATGGCCGTTAATTAGGCGTATGATTGCATATATTTTGTTGGATGGCCATTAATTTAGCGTATGATTGCATATGTTTTATTAGATGACCAGGACTTAGGCGTATGATTGCATATATATTGTTGGGTGGCCATTCATTGGGTGTTTGATTGCATATGTTTTGTTGGGTGGCCATTAATTAGGCGTATGATTGCATATGTTTTGTTAGATGGCCGTTAATTAGGCGTATGATTGTATATATTTTGTTGGATGGCCATTAATTGAGCGTATGATTGCATATGTTTTGTTAGGTGGCCATTAATTAGGCGTATGATTGCATATGTTTTGTTAAATGGCCGTTAATTAGGCGTATGATTGTATATATTTTGTTGGATGGCCATTAATTGAGCGTATGATTGCATATGCTTTGTTAGATGGCCATTAATTAGGCATATGATTGCATATATTTTGTTGGGTGGCCATTCATTGGGTGTTTGATTGCATATGTTTTGTTGGGTGGCCATTAATTAGGCGTATGATTGCATATGTTTTGTTGGATGACCATTAATTTGGAATTTGATTTCAGCTACTCCGTGGAATACTTCAGTTCCAGTCTGCACACAGGGTGGATTGTGGCTGCTACTGGTGTCACTGGAGAGAGCTACACGGTAAATATAATTTCTTAAGTTTTTTTAATAACATATCTGAACTATTATAAAATATTCACGGTATCAGCTTACTACTCCTATTATTGCATTTAATATTACCTTTTCAAAATAGAGATCGTACTAAACACTACAATTTCGCCTCGAAACATCAACTGACAGCTCAATACAAAATCCTCACTTGCAATTTTTATTTATTCAGATAAAAAGAAATTGTTATTAATTTTATAATTGAATAATATAGCGTGCGCATCATTTTGTTAGACAAAACAATGCGACACCTGTTATTATAAATCAGAACTTTTTAAATTATTAGCGACAATTAAGGAATGTTTGAGCTTCGTCTATTTTAACACAAGATCCAATACATGAAGGCAGTCGTGGTTCAGGAAGACTTTCATTTTATTTACTTGTTTATTTACATAAGAAACCTAAAAGCGTGGAAACAGCGTTATTAGAGGTCCGTTATCAGAGGTCCGTGGATCGAAACCACGCTCTGCCACCATGTTAAGTTTCTTTAATGCGCACAATTTTAGATACATGACTTGCTTTTATACATTATTTTTTGACTCTACAATACGTGTGTAACAATAGACTACACAAGATATTCTGTTCATTGTCACACATTGCAGAACAAGATATTGTCAACATGGTAAATACAAATGTACCAACATAAACAAATATAACATAATTTTATCACAATTTTACATACAAGTAGCTATTAAGAAGAAAGGAATTTTGTAAATTTTTTACCCCATTTTGAAAATGTTAACAGTCATCTGCATACATCAATCCTCAAACATTCCCGTAGTTAAAATTTTCTTGTAAATATATACATAAATTCAGCCAGCATCCCAGATATTTATATTCTAAGATTCATTCTTGTAAGTTCCATCAATTTAATATCAGTCTAGAAGTTACTAATAAAAACTACTCTGTTCCCAGGTGATGAACCTACTTCCGGAGAAGCTGTACCGCTTTGCCCTGAGAGCGTGGAACCAGCACGGTGCTTCCGCGCCCAGCGAGATGACTGACCCCATCCTCACGCGGTCCAGGGATCTGCAGCCCATTACGCAGTATGAACTCGTGGAGGCCAGGAAGTTCCTGGACTCTGATGTGCTGTCTCTGAAGCAGGTTGTGCCTATCAGTTCTACTGGACTCAAAGTTATTTGGGATGTAAGTATTATATTTTTTGCATTTTGGTGCTGTTTAATTCATTGATCCGTAGCAAACTAGTAAACAATACTTGCATTTGGAGCCCGGTGGAGGCGCAGAACTCACTCATGGTGGAGAAGGTACAAAAAATATCTACGATATCTCTATATGAGTGAGTTTGGTGTCTATCCATGTCTTTATCTTACTCAGTTTATGCTGGGCATGCTCGGGTATAACTCCTTGAGCATAAGAAGAGATGTGCGTCTCCTCGTATACGTTGTCATACTCGTTCGAGGAGTTGTGAGCTGTCCAGCATTACTACAAAGATCAGCGTTAAATGTTCCTAACAATTACACTAGACTGCGCCGGCAAGAACTGTTCTCAATAACATACGCAAGAACGGGTCTTCCAGCCGCTATGCCTGTTGGAAGGGCCTTAACTCTTTTGAACGGGACTGCTTCGGATATTGACATATTTCATATCACATTACCAAAAGTAAAAGATTTTTTTTGAGTGACTTTGAATATATGTGCGTATGTATCCATACATACATACATACATACATAGATACGTACATACGTACATACATACATACATACACACATACATACATAGATACATGCATACACACACACACACACACACACATACACACATACATACATACATTCATACATTTTTTTTTAATGTTAACAATTTTTGTATTTTTCAATGTAATTGAGCAAAGCCTGTATTGTGAAAATAAATAAATCTTTTTCTTTCCAGCTATTAACGGACTATGATGAATACTTGGAGGGAGTCTACATCCGCTATCGTCAACTTCCATACGTAGACGTATCTTCCAATGACTCGTCAACAAGCGGAACCTCCATAAATGGCACCAACACCAACCAGTCTTCCACGGAGAAGTACTCGGTAGTCGCTGCGAGGAACGGCGGAAGTGGAAGCTACCTTCTACAACAGCTGAAGCCTAACGCTAAATATGAACTGTTCTTGGTTCCGTACTACAAGATGCTGCAAGGGAAACCATCGAATGCAAGAACTGGGAAAACGCTGGAAGATGGTGAGTGAATTTATTATTTTTAAATCTTTTAAGATAATTATTAGGAGGCTGCAGGTCTGCAAGAACTTTTGGCATGGCTTCCGGTTCCTCATCTACAACACGAAGACGCTTTCATGGGCGAATACCAGAAGATATGTCTTAATGGTAGACTTTGAACACATGGGGTTGTTTCCTGTCTGCTTATGATTCTTAACATTTCTACCACATTTACTCGGTCACTTTTCATTCATTTTCCACGTTTTCGTTTCACTCTCATACATGTTAGCACAAATACACCGTTGTGAATCATCATTTTGGTAGATCTTTACAATACTTGGTTTGAAGATATTGTATTACATTTTCTTTGTATACAGTAAAATTTGGCGTATTTATAGCCATGTGGCAATCTCTTTCCACCAACCAAAAGGATGTTAAAGTATTAAGTTAAAGTCAGACATAAAACCCTTTTTTAAAAATTTCGTTAACACCAGGAATCGAGCCCATTACCACCGGATTGGTAGCTAGACGTCTTACAAACTAGGCCATGACTTTTAGTACTGCTGTGGCGGTCGCATGCGCGGTCACTGAACCCACGAGACGACCTTTGCACAGCTTCACAAAGCCGAGACAAGCAATGAACAAAGTCCATGCATCGGTCATTCAACTCACTATCAATCGGAGAGCGCATTCCATGATAAAACGAGAAAGCAACACATCTTTCGCGCCGGTTCCCAAAACAGAATGAATACCTACACGCAACAAGAATCGTATTGTAAACGCAGAAACGAGACAGCGATATATCGTGCGCGCATTCCCGCACACATTCAATAATATTATAAATACCGACGTCTGTCAATAAAATTCCTCTTTACACATTCCGATTTCGGCGAGTTTTTATTTATCAACAATCATACTCATCATCTCTCCTTTAAGGAACAACAGTTCCTAAACTACATTGAATTTGTTACCTATTGCAACTCGCTGTAACCAAAAAATATTATTTGTAATTTATTTAGTCAACTGTTTATTCCATTTTATATAACGGTATAACCCTACCGGTTTCAAGGTTTTCACCTAATCATCAGGGAGCACAAACAAGACAGTGTCGTTTTATGCTCCCCTGATGATGAGGCAAAAAAACCTTGAAACCGGTAGGGTTATACCGTTATATAAAGTGGAATAAACAGTATTTTACTAAACAAATAACAATGTCTTGAAACCTCAAAAATGCTAATTAATGCCTTAACTATAAATAACATAAAAATAATATTCTTTTTAATGAAATACTTTTATTAAAATATAAAAATACAAAAACATATATTTGAATAAAAATTGATTTTTCACGTTTTTTTTTTAAATTTACATTTATTCGAAATTATTCTATTTTGCTGATCGGTAAATCTTTGGGTTTCTGGCACAATTTGGTAAGTGTAAAATTTAAAAAATGGCATTGCATTTGAACAAATGGCCCAGTCGTTTTTTTACAAATTGATGTTATTATCTTTTCACCGAGATTGCATTATAATACACTTTCGTTGTACAAAGTTTCGTTGGCGGGCTTCTTGCACATGTAACAATCACTTTCAACCAACCAGAAAAGTGCCATAAGTGAAAACAAGACTTCTTCTTTAATGTTCGTCTCCTCTTCGGAAGTTGGCGATCATTATAGATATTTTTACTTTTGAGGAAGTATCTCTAAACGGAGATATGGCACCACATTAAAACAACTTGTGTTAGTTCTTCGATTACAAAGTGCGTCTTCTTCTGACCCAAATTCTCTCCTGCAATATCAGTTGAAGGATACCTCGAGATAAAAAAAAATATAAATATATTAGCTACCAATTTGTGTAGTGAAATGTTAGTAGTCCCCAATTGGTGCAAGAAACCTGACTGTATTAATTTGGTAGTGCTATCTCCCCAGACTTGATGAACGAGTAAGTGATGAAGGCCAGCAAAGAGGTGACCATGACTGAGGCCATGGTCTTGTAGTTTATCCTCCGTTTGATGGAGTATATGATTGTGCGCATTATCTCTTCGTACTCGATATGGGAGAGCTCAGCTCTTGGAGTTATCATGGCAATGTCTTTGAATGTCACAACCTGGAACAAGCTTCAGTACATTTTATTTATTTATTGGAAACATTTACGACACATAAGTGTCCTTTACAAACCATAGCAACATCAATCATCAAATATTTACGACACATAAGTGTCCTTTACAAACCATGGCAACATCAATCATCAAACATTTACGACACATAAGTGTCCTTTACAAACCATAGCAACATCAATCATCAAATATTTACGACACATAAGTGTCCTTTACAAACCATGGCAACATCGATCATCAAACATTTACGACACATAAGTGTCCTTTACAAACCATAGCAACATCAATCATCAAATATTTACGACACATAAGTGTCCTTTACAAACCATGGCAACATCGATCATCAAACATTTACGACGCATGTCTTTAAATGTCATGACCTGGAACAAACTTCAGTACATTTTGTTTATTTATTGGAATCGTTTACGACACATAAGTGTCCTTTACAAACCATAGCAACACCAATCATCAAACATTTACGACACATGTCTTTGAATGTCATGACCTGGAACAAACTTCAGTACATTTTGTTTATTTATTGGAAACATTTACGACACATAAGTGTCCTTTACAAACCATAGCAACATCAATCATCAAACATTTACGACACATAAGTGTCCTTTACAAACCATAGCAACATCATTCATCAAACATTTACGACACATGTCTTTGAATGTAGGAACCTGGAACAAGGTACAGTATATTTTATTTATTTATTGGATACATTTAAGACACATAAGTGTCCTTTACAAACCATAGCAACATCAATCATCAAACAATATAAAATCTGTTGTACTTAGGCCTGTGTGTTTTCGATTTTATTTTATTACAATGTACGGTCTTTTATCGACCATTAAAAAATATTACAAGAGTAATACTCAAATTGGAATTTTGAGTGCGCATGAATATAAATACAACTTGTCATAAAAAATTATAAACATTTACATGAATCATATACAAAAAGTATCAAAAAGCAGTACACATAAGCATTTCACCCACCACCCATAAAATACACTTTGTAATTTATTTTTAACAAACACTGTTTATTCCACTTTTTTATAAAAAAGTGGAATAAACAGTGTTTGTTAAAAATAAATTACAATGTCTTTAAACCTCCACAACGTTAATGCCTTAACTATAAACAACATACAAAATACACTTTATAACTTGAGAGGCCAAGGCTCAGGTAATCAAAGGTCCTGATATAAAAAAAAAAACGAAAAAAATATTCAAACAAAATAATAAGAATATGCATACGCACCCACTTCAATAAAAAAAGACGCATTGTAACTTCAATATATAATATTTACAGATATCTCGAAAAAATTAAGAAAAACAAAGTCAACGAAACGAAAGAGGGAAAAAGTCAACGAGATTCACGCTGTAGGGTCAGATTTATGGTTCAGATAAACAAAAATGTTCTCTAAAAGAACTTTAAAAGGCATTTATACTGTCACCAAATATGCCCGAGACTGCAGCATAGCCATTACCCAACCAGTGTAATCTGGGTATGGGAGAATTAGAATAACAGTTAATTCCACAACTACAAGGGTCATCCAGAAAGTAAGGTTACAACATTTATGTAGGATCGAAAAATGATTGTGTTTAATTGAAATTCACAGGATACTTTACAAATATATTAAGCTATTTTTCAACGTAATCGCCGTCGAGATTGATACATTTCTGTAGTCGGGGCACCAGCTTTTGTATGCCAGTGTCATAGACCTCCGCCGCCACTTCTTCACAGCTTCCTCGACTTCCTGATCGTTGAAAAATTGTTGGGGTGTAGTGACACACCCACGTCTCATTCCCCGTCACGATAGAGTCCAGAAAAGCTTCTCCCTTCTGTGCAAAACGATCCAAAACTTCACGCGCGGCGGTCACGCGATTTTGACGGTGCTCCGGTGTGAGCATTCTGGGCACCCATCTCGCACACAACTTCTTGTAACCAAATTTTTCCGACACAATATTAGCAAGGAGACTTTGAGAAATGTCAGGAAATTCTTCGTGAAGGTCGTCAAGCATCACACGGCGGTCATTTCGCACTTGTTCTTCAATTTTTTGCACAAATTCATCAGAAATCACTGCCTTGCCTCGTCGTGAGTATCAGTACGGCCTTTTCTGAACAACCTAACCCACTTCGTGACATTTTGTCGACTCATCACATCACTATCATAAATTTCCACGAGCTTTCGATGGATATTCGCGGAGGTATTGTTCTGCAAAATAAAAAAAACTGATGACCACGCGGGTCTCGCACGGACGAGAGTTGGCGGGAGCGCACGACGACCTCTCCATCGGGAGAATTTACTGTGACTGAACAAAATGGCCGATAAACACGCGGGACCAAACAAACTGACCGTTAGGATCCCCCCCTACACGCCAGGTGCACCAACTTTGAAACAAAAAATTTCCCCCGGCCTCATGAGCCCTTGTTATCTTAGTTTCTGGATGACCCTCGTATAATAAATATTATATAAATTCATTAAATATTATACAATACAATATGATAATAAATACAATAACTTGATTGTTAAATGTCGAAGACAGTAGTGTCTTGGATATATTGAGGGGCACCATTCGATTGAATGAATTACGATAT
This sequence comes from Odontocerum albicorne, assembly GCA_949825065.1. NCBI lineage: Eukaryota > Metazoa > Arthropoda > Insecta > Trichoptera > Odontoceridae > Odontocerum > Odontocerum albicorne. Next base: position 6,178,629 of record OX463866.1, on the reverse strand, counting down.
AAATTTAGTTTTTTTTTTTCATTTAGAAAATTACCTGTGGTCGCAATGTGTATACAATATTGACGTAGGCCCTGTACGCGGCCATAAGAGCGCTGTCCAGATCGCATTCATTGTACATGTCCAAACCAGACCAATCCAACTTCTTGTGCTTGCCGTCGAACTTCTGCATTTGCAGAATTTCTATAAAGATTTAAAAAAAATTAAATTCTTACAATTACACGCATACCATCACGCCGTCTCCCTGTCGAGGTAGGCAAAAAAGAGAGAGTCCTATCGCGACACACCTGTTTCTTATACCTTCTCATACAGCTCGTACGATTTCTCTAACTTTTGACATCTCCTTCTTTCAAAATGTCGTACACATGATACAATAATATGTTCCTTGGTCGTCGTCTACTACACCTTCCACTCACATTTTTTAATGTATTGTAATGTACGAGCAGCATTGGCAGCTTTATTCCCTCGATTGAACGCGAAAAGAAGGTGTCGAAAATGCTAACTTTCGTCTACTTGACATTCCAGTTTGAAGGTTTGTAATCAAATAAAATAATATATGTAACGTAAAACCGAACATAATATATTGTAGAGCAGAAAATTTTCTTTCAAATGACGTATAACATTTACCATTTTGTTTTACTTTTGGTGCTCATTTTTAAATTGAAAAAAAAAAACGGGCACAACTTATGTTAACACGTAATATATTTTTTTGTCTTTCTTCATTCAACTGTTCCACATGCCCAAACCGTCTCAGACTGTTCTTCACCTTGCTCAAAACATCCTTAAGTTCACACTCATCCCTAATCACTTCATTTTGTATTCTATCATACATTGTTATCCCATGTATTCTTCTAAATACACGCATTTATTCGGCTCTTTTCAATCTTGTTCCACGTCAACGTTTCACTTTCGTACATCAAAGTTGGTACTTAAGTTCTGTTGTGGACTAACTGTTGTTATCTATATGGTCTTTCGAATTGAGCGGTTTTTTTAAATTCAATTTTTTTAAATTCTTGAATAAAACACAATTTGCTTTGATTTCAAAATACTTTTTATTGGTCATTGAAATATAATGTATGACACTTAAACACAAAAAACAATATCCGCCAAATGTCCACCTCTTGCAGCTCCTCAGATGTTCACTCTTTTGTCAAAATTTTCGATGACGTTTTGGCATAATTGCGGTTCTAACTCACCAATAACGCGAACAATTTCGTCCTTCAGCTCAGGAATTGATCGGGGGTCATTCTTATAGACCTGACTTTTCACTTAACTTCAGAGAAAATAGTCCAACGGTGTCAGATCGCATGATCTTGGTGGCCAATTAACATCACCGTTTCCGGAGGTTACAATACATAAAATAATTCAACAATTTGAACGCGTTATTATATTGTATACGACTCCATTTTTATAAATGTCATACATTAATTACACTTCTCAAATGTCACAAGACCCAGGCAAGTTCGCGACGCCATCTGTGTGTTATCCAAGAATTAAAAAAACCGCTCAATTTGAAAGACCCTTTATCATCTTGTCAGAATTTGATAATGTCCAATTTGAGTGTACATGTTTTAGTACCCCCATTGACTTTGTCTCCTATTGCTACACACCGTATTCAATATCCCTCGTACCTCATTCATCATCTGAAGAAATAAGGAAAATAAATTTAAAAGTCATAGGAATTGCAGGAGCTGTAGAATATGTATGAATGTGGAAGAGATGAAATATTTGTCTCGAGATAGGAAAGTCTAGTGCTCTCTCCTCTGCCTACTCCAGCAGGGAAACGACACGATGGTTTGTTTGTACAATATGTATGGATGAATTGCTAAATATGTAAAGCATAGTCCATACCTTTAAACTGCCCTATCTGAGGGATCTCAACGAAACTGTACGCCTCCTCGCTGTACCTCACAGGAGCTGCAGCCTCCGGGCCAAAGCACTTGCTCAATACCTCAATCACCTTTTCTTTACTTGTTGACGTTTTCTTCAGGTTCACTGGAAAATAAAACAGCAGTAATTTTTTAGAACTTTTACAATAAAATAACGATGAAAACTTAATTAAATGCTATAAGATCTTAACCCTTCCTTCCCTGTGATGTGTAACTAGTACACATTGCTTCTAAAAACTTTAATATCTCTATAAATATAATAAATACTGAGTTCAGATTTTATGTTTTCCTCCGTAATACATTTACGCATTGAATGAAAAAATAGTAATAATTAACTGGTGTGAATAAGGGCTCTAGATATAAATTAATCAAACAATCTATACAACTGGCACCAATGGACGTTTAACTGGGATATAACTGGTGTAAATAAGGGCGCTAAATGTAAACCAATCCAGTAATCTATGGACATTTGATTAGGATATAAGTGGTGCTAACCCGTCATTCCCTGTGATGTGTAACTAGTACACATTGCTTCTAAACACTTTAATATATCTCTCTATAAATATAATAAATACTGGGTTCAGATTTTAGGTATTCCTCCGTAATACATTTACGCATTGAATGAAAAAATAATATTAATAATAATTAGCACTTATCGGCCACATCAGAGATATTTTGTCAAAATCGGGAATTAATTCACCGATACAATCAAACGTGTGCCAGTGTGTGACGTAGGTATATTCATTCTAAAAACTGCTATGGGTGAGGAAGCGACGCTATTCACGTCTCACTCTCACTCTACTTCGGTATATGGGAACGCAAGAAATAGAATCTCAGTTTGCAGTTGTATTCCTTCCTTCGAGGTATAACATGCACAGTATTAAACCGTCTCAGGTCTCAGTCGCTCTAGCGCATTCATTTGAGGTGGTCTTTTTGCCCGTTTTGTGAACGTCAGCCGATGTTTTTTTCATGTTTTCAGCAATTAAATTAAAATTATTATCACTTTTGACTTCTAATTTAATTTAAGCGATTGGCTATGAATATTCTTATTTTTCTGATTTTAAATCGCTCATTTTTACAGGAAGGGAAAAATTAAACAGTCATTATGGTTGCTCAGAAGTCCCCAAGAATTTTATTTTCAACCAGAATATCGTCGTCGTTGCTGGGTCGAGGATCCCCTCGACCCAGCAACGACAATATTGATCTGCTCTTCCACGTCCATCATGTGACCTATGAGAAAACAGTCCAATCCTAGATGCAATCCTCCATCCCGCAGATGTCACAGACACGTGGATTCTGCTGAGTCAATGTTGACGCATATTCGCAGCACGCTGACTATTTCTCACATGTCTGGCCATCGAGACGTCATCAGCCCGAGAACAAATGGCTGTCCATCCTCCATGGTCCTGACCCACCCCAGGCGCCCCGCACAAAGTCAATGACTGTCCCAGACTGTCCTCATAGCGCTTTCTCACTCTACCAGAATAGTGAGTTTGGTGTCTATCCATGTCATAACCGTTACATAGTATACTCAGTTTCTGCTGGGCATGATCGATGTGATATTAGCAAAGCTGTTCGATATGTATTTTGTCTTTTCAATTTTCAATTTTGAACCCGCTAATTTGCTTGCCTCGGTCAGTGTATATAAACCGCCATCATGGTCAACCTGAGTCTATCCACTGCTGGATGAAGGTCTTCCCATATCGTCTCCAAATAATTCGTTTTTTTGCTCGTAAGTGCCATGTAATAATGCTGCCATGCTTTCTGGTTTCACCTATCCAACGTACCTTCGGTCTTTTTCTGGGCCTCTTTATGCTTATTGGGTATCATTGGATTACTTCGAATGTCCATTGGGAATCTGAGATTCTGGCTACGTGTCCTGCCCATTGCCACTTCATTTTTTTGCACACCTTTATAACGTTTTTGTTTTGTTTCGAATCCAGGTGTTTCATTTACGGTATCTTTTAGTATATCTCAATATACATCTATCCTTGCTCCTTTTGTGCGGTCTGGAGCTTTTGTGTCTTCTTTGCTGTGAGCATCCATGTCTCACAGTCATACGTAAGTACTGAGAGAATACACTGGTTGTAAACCATTTGCTTCAAATATATTGGGTATTAAGATATTGTCCAAATGAGCTTCCACGCTAGTTTTGTCCTTCGTGATATTTCCTCCGATATGCCACCCACAAAGGAAATAAGCTGGCCCAAATACACATATTCCTGGACAAGTTCCAGCTGCTCTCCATCTACAATTATTGGTTTTAGGGTAGCAAAGCTGTTTATCATTTATATTAGGTTTTTGATGTATTCATTTTTGAACCAACTTGTTTTCTGACTTCTGCCCATTCCTGCAGTTGGTGCTGTGTGATCATAACATATATAAACATAGCCAATTTGCATCTCAAATACATTCTCTGGCACTACCATCGAGAGGAAGGGAAGATGCAGACTCAGCAGAGACACATGACACGCATGGCAACTAATGAAATGTTCACCATCCCTCGAGTTAAAACCTCTTTTGCCCAAACGCAATATGCTTATTTGGCTCCCATGACATACAATGGCGTGCCGAATTCAATTAAGGTAAAGGTAGGAAAACCATTTAGACAGTCGATCGGAGCGTGGTTGTTATTGCGACAGGATTTTGAGTACTTGGGCTTTCAGGATGAATGACGTTTGGAAAAGATTTGTGTGGGCTCGTGAACGTGGGTTTCTTCTTGTTGTTTTAAACTTTGTTGATTTTGTGTTTCTGTATGTTTTTGTTTTTTTATTTTTATACTTGATTGTATGCGGTATATTGTGGGATAAATATTTTTGGTCTTTCTGGAGTGATGATGTGTGAGGAGTTTAATTTCGCATGATGTTTCCAGTTGTAATTGAGTGTCACTGTCTGTCAGGTTGATGAGAACGTGCAACGGGGTTTTGTTTTTGTGTAATCAAAAATCGGAAAGAAGTATCGATTTATTTTTTCATGCTAAATATCCTCAGTGAGATACAGGCAAAAGCCTAGTTTACTGGGGATACGACAAATGAAAGGCAACAAACCCAGATCCATTAAAATTGTTTGACCAAATTGAATTACCTGTTGATTTTTCACAAATTATGTATTTTTCTTGTCATGTGTAATGATAAATAAATAAATAAAATAAATTAATAATAACTATTAAATCATAACTATGGCAATATGTCTTGTTACACACAGACGTAAGTACAACCTATTTTTATATTATTTGTTGTCGATGATTGATGATCGTTTTTTGTGTATATTCATTTATTTATTCGCTGTACATGTTCTATCAATGTGAAAATAATAAACAAAGCCATGCAATTCTATTGCAAAGTTACATAAAATATTTTGACAATGTCTCACCCTTACTTGGCAACATGGAGCAAGAAGTGGTTCCGTCTTCGTGGATGTCCTCCCTCAAGTGTCCCACAATGATGAACTTTCCACCATCTCCATTCTGTATTCCTGTCTCGTTATCTTTGCACCTTCTCTCCATTTGTTGGATGTTAAATTTGCATTCTTTTGCAGATCTGTCAAAATTTATAATAATACAAGTGTTAATTAACAATATTATAATAAATATACAACCTGTGAGTTTTTTTTATTCAGATGTAATAAGTGTTTTAGATATAAATCAATCTATACGACTGACAACGATGGGTGTTGGATTGGGATACAACTGGTGTGAATAAGGGCTGTAGATATAAATTAATCAAACAATTTATACAACTGGCACCAATAGACGTTTGACTGGGATATAACTGGTGTAAATAAGGTCGCTAAATGTAAACCAATCCACCAATCTATACAACTGGCACCTATGGACATTGGATTAGAATATAAGTGGTGCTAACCCTTCCTTCCCTGTGATGTGTAACTAGTACACATTGCTTCTAAAAACTGTATTATCTCTATAAATATCATCATCATCATTGTCGATCCACTGCTGGATGAAGGTCTCCCCAAGTTGACTCCAAATAGTTCGGTTTTTTGCTCGTTGATGCTATGTGATGCTCCCATGCTTCCTGATTTCATCTATCCAGCGTACCTTCGGTCTTCTTCTGGGCCTCTTTATGCCTCTTGGGTACCATTGGATTATTTCGGATGTCCATCAGAAGTCTGACATTCTGGCTACGTGTCCGGCCCATTGCCACATCATTCTTTTGCACACCTTTATAACGTCTTCTACCTTTGTTATATTGCGAATTCAGGTGTTTTGTTTACGGTCTCTTTTAGTATATCTCAACATGCATATCTTCATGCCCCTTTGTGCGGTCTGGAGCTTTTGTGTGTTTTTTACTGTGAGCGTTCATGTCTCCCAGCCATACGTTAGTACTGGAAGAATGCACTAGTTGTAAACCCTTCGCTTCAAGGATATGAAGCGAAGGGTTTACAACCAGTGACATATATATGACATATATATGAACATATATTAATATTAGACAAAATTTAAAAAACATATTATAGTTTAATTGTCATTACTGGACCTCGTAGTAAAGAATCTCTTGGCCATTCTTGAGCAGTCCTTCCACGTAGATTATATGATCTTCATTTAGGAAGCACCCCGATTCTAAATGTGTACTCCCTCCCGCAGACGTTACAGATATGTGGAACCCACCGATCTGCCTGGTCACGCTGACTATTTCTCACGTCTTGCTGTTGAGGCGCCAGTTTTAAAGATAAAAAAATGGCGATTGGTACTTTTCTACATCTCTGCATATGTTTAGAAAAAACGAGAGAATACGAAACACAAACAAATTATCTAAATTAGATCTTCAGGGCTTTATTGAAGGGTGCCATACAAAAGAAAAAAAATATTCGAATAGAGCTGGTTAAATAAAACATTAGATATACCACTAAGCAAAACATCTTACCTGATGCATCCTCCCATGCTGAAGATCTCCCCGCTGTAGCCCTTGTCCCTCCAGAATGGGTGGGAGTACTCCACAGTGAACCCTCTTTGGCTCCCATGGAACATTCCGCTGACCGTGGGCAGCTCTGTTCCTTTATCCAGCAACTCCGAATCTATGTGGATATCTTGAATCGATAGAAAACAGTTTTAAGTCCATTAACAAACATTTGGTCGACCCACCAAACAACAAAGAAAATGAGTGTAGGGCCACCTGAGCTGGGTAGATCTTATAATAATATTCACATAAATGCATATCAAAAATGTGACTTTAAAAGTACTTAAGTATAAAAAGTGTGGCTTTTGAAGTAGAAATATTGCGATAAACTCACTTTGTGATCTTAAAAGCACACAAGTATCATAAAAATGTAGCTCTTGAAGTACAAATATTGCAATAATCTCACTTTGTTACCTTAAAAGCACAAAAGTATCAAAAATGTGGCTCTTGAAGTACAAATATTGCAACAAACTCCTTAGTGGCCTTAAAAGTACGAAAGTATCAATAATGTGGCTCTTGAAGTACAAATATTGCAACAAACTCCTTAGTGGCCTTAAAAGTACGAAAGTTTAAAAAATGTGGCTTTTGAAGTAAAAATATTGCAACAAACTCACTTTGTGGCCTTAAAAGTACAAAAGTATCAAAAATGTTGCTTTTGAAGTGCAAATATTGCAATAATCTCATGTTGTGGCCTTAAAAGCACAAAAGTATCAAAAATGTGGCTTTTGAAGTAGAAATATTGCAATAAACTTACTTTATGACCTTAAAAGCACAAAAGTGCAATATAAAAAATGTGGCTTTTGAAGTACAAATATTGTGATAAACTCAACTTTGTGGCCTTAAAAGAACAAAAGTGTCAAAATGTGGCTCTTGAAGTACAAATATTGTAATAAACTCACTTTGTGATCTTAAAAGCACAAAAGTATCAAAAATGTTACTCTTGAAGTGCAATAATCTCACTTTGTGGCCTCAAAAGCACAAAAGTATCAAAAATGTGGCTCTTGAAGTACTCGTACAAATATTGCAAAAAAACTCACTTTGTGATCTTAAAAGCACAAAAGTATCAAAAATGTAGTAATGAAGTACAAATATTGCAATCAAGTCACTTTGTAAACTTAAAAGGAATCTTTATAGATCCTCTGATATTTGATAGTAACACATTCGGTATAACTTTACCTGTAGTGTATGTAGCGTTCATATGTTATCAAATAATTTTGATAAGACCTCTCAAACAGGGTTATCTTCAAGTGCTTCCTAAAGGTACACACGCCACCCATATCTTTTACACTGAGAGGCAGACTATTTTACGTAACAGGACTGTCAACAGCATAGCTCTATCATAATACCCCGCTTTATTGAGTTGATACGAACCAATGAATTTATTAGATGAAGGAATCGATCTTAAAATTCTACACCTCTCCAAAGATACATCTCTTAAGACACAGAATCTCAAGATACAATGGAGACATCCCATTAAGGGACTTTAACACAATTAAGCCAATGTAGACTATAGTCATTGCTTACCATTCAACTGCGCTGGCTTGAGGGCTATAGCCAGCAGCTTGCACTCAAACTCCCCCTCTCGCTTGTCAGTGTCGAGTGTGATGATGCCACTGTCTGCACTCCTCACAGCCGTGATGGTGTGCGCATTGGACTGCACCAGCTTCAAGCCGCTGTTATGACGGACTCGCTCCTTCTTCCTCGCCCACAGAAAGTACAACACTGACACCTGCAAAAATATTTGCTTCATTACAATTTAATACAGAGGGGGCTAACCTTTTTAGGACACGTGCAAAAACCGATATCAGGTAAAGGCTCATGGCCCGCACCTGCATTTTTTTTTATTAGAAGGCTTATCAAAATATGAATGCCTGAAAATGAGGTAACGTTACTACTCTATGGCTTAATTGGTAAGATCTCCCAACCCGGAAATTGCGGGTTCAAATCCCGCAGGAACCCAGATTTTTTTAAAAAGAATTCCAGCCTGGTTTTCACTTAAATACCTTTTTAACATCTTTCTGGTTGGTTGGAAAAGATTGCCATATGGCAACAAATCAGCCAGTTTGTACTGTACCTATACAACGAAAGTGTAATACAATACAATATAATACAAAGTACTCCAATTTATCCTGATTTATATAGCGCTATTTTTTCACGACTATCATCCGAAGAACCATACAGTCAGGCATACCCTCGGCTTGCCAATAGACTGCTACGAAGCTCCACCAGAGTATATTTTATTACTCGATCTTACCAGCCCGAAATCACAATGGAAAAAATGTGTGACACCTTCGGGAATCGAACCCAGGATTGGATAATTAGCAAAATTACTTAACCACTGAACCATGAAGTTAGATGAATTCATACATTGATTTGTTTTATTGGATATAAATACAATTCACATTATACTTGTGACATATTACATAAATACGTAATAAATATTATTTTGGATACACGTAAAAAATAAATGTGTACCAATATTGTATTTTATTTAATCACATGAAAATAAATGTGTACCAATATTGTATTTTCTTTAATCACATGAAAATAAATGTGTACCAATATTGTATTTTCTTAAATCACATGAAAATAAATGTGTACCAATTAGGTATTTTCTTTAATCACATGAAAATAAATGTGTACCAATATGGTATTTTCTTTAATCACATGAAAAATAAATGTGTACCAATATTGTATTTTCTTTAATCACAAAAAATAAATGTGGACCAATATTGTATTTTCTTTAATCACATGAAAAATAAATGTGTACCACTATTGTATTTTCTTTAATAACAAAAAATAAATGTGGACCAATATTGTATTTTGTTTAATCACAAAAAATAAATGTGGACCAATATTGTATTTTGTTTAATCACAAAAAATAAATGTGTACCAATATGGTATTTTCTTTAATCACATGAAAAATAAATGTGTACCAATATTGTATTTTCTTAAATCACATGAAAAATAAATGTGTACCAATATGGTATTTTCTTAAATCACATGAAAAATAAATGTGTACCAATATTGTATTTTCTTAAATCACATGAAAAATAAATGTGTACCAATTTTGTATTTTCCTTAATCACAACAAATAAATGTGGACCAATATTGTATTTTGTTTAATCACAAAAAAATAAACGTGTACCAATATGGTATTTTCTTTAATCACAAAAGAAATGTGTTTCAATGTTGCATTCTCTTTAATCACAAAAAAATGTGGTTCAATGTTGTATTTTGTTTAATCACATAAAAAATAAATGTGTACCAATATGGTATTTTCTTTAATCACAAAAGAAATGTGTTTCAATGTTGCATTCTCTTTAATCACAAAAAAATGTGGTTCAATGTTGTATTTTGTTTAATCACATAAAAAATAAATGTGTACCAATATGGTATTTTCTTTAATCACAAAAGAAATGTGTTTCAATGTTGCATTCTCTTTAATCACAAAAAATGTGTTTCAATGTTGTATTTTATTTAATCACATAAAAAATAAAAGTATGCCAATATTGTATTTTCTATATTTTTTGTCCATATACTCGTGTTGTATTATATTACTATCATTTCGGGTCACATTTAAATAAGATTTCTGTATAAAAGTGTGCCTCTATTGTTAAAAAACAGTTTTGTTTGTTATTTCCTTCTTGAATTATAAAAAAAACAGCTCAAAGACAGCAGGTTAGCCATGGGCCTTTCTTCACTTTAAGCACACCCTCTTTAAATTTTAAACTACAAAAAAAATGTCAGCGGTCGTGGTCTAACGGTTAGCAGTCACGCTAAGCAAGCGGGCGTACCATGTTCGATTCCTGGCGTATTCACTTCTAGATTAGTTTTGCTCTTAAACCGTTTAATATTAGAAGTTAAAAAAATCCATAGTTTATATTCTGCGTATCATAAATTCATAACCAACGCATAAATAGCGCTATGTAAAAAAACTCTAGTTAACGAAAAGCTGTAGCAGATAAAACGTGCCAATTGTCTGGGTCTTTGAACTTCATACCATTGGAACTTGACGTTTGATCTATCAAAAACTTCACAACAGCTTACACACACAAAGATGTTCATGATAGCTTACAAGCATACTCGATTAGAAGTGTTTCATTTTCTCCATCATCTATCTACAACAAAGAATAAAGCCACACCTTATCGGACGCCACTCCACAAACATCCCAGACCAGCTCCTCAACGGCTTGCCTGGCACGAGGCATGAAGATGTACATGTGGACGTGCTGTTTCACCGTCATGCTGTCCAGCTCTTCTTCCAGGGCCTTAGACACGTTGGACGCCTGCATGGCCACTCCCGTTGGAGGGACCCTCTTCGCCAAGCTGTCCAGTTCCGAGAACCACTTTGATATCTCCCACCTGAACGGAACAGAGAAACATTCATTCACTTTTAAGAAAATAATAACATCAAGTGATTTCCTTTTCACGTTACTTCTATTCGTTAGGGTGACATCGGCGTACTTGGTTGCCGCGTCCGTAGTTGATATTTGGAGAAAACTAAAAGAATAGAGAATCTGAGTGAAATTGATGGAGCTTAGAATCTGAGTGAAATTGATGGAGCTTAGAATCTGAGTGAAATTGATGGAGCTTAGAATCTGAGTGAAATTGATGGAGCTTAGAATCAGAGTGAAATAGATGGAGCTTAGAATCAGAGTGAAATAGATGGAGCTTAGAATCTGAGTGAAATTGATGGAGCTTAGAATCTGAGTGAAATTGATGTAGCTTAGAATCTGAGTGAAACTGTCAAGAAAAAGAATAGAATATCACTGAGCAATGATGTAATGTTTTTTTTTAATTTCTGTTAAAAGTACACATACCTCCCCAGAAATCCTCCATAAGGAAAGTAGTTTTTCTGGTTGCTCTCCGCGACAATATTCATCTCTTCATCCATAAAGACCTTCTTCAGCTCTCTGCTAGGCCTCCGCGCTAAACTTGCCTCCGAAGGGTCTATATTCAACCCTACCCAACTCTCGTACTGCTTCAATGTCTTCTTGCTACCTTTTTCCTGCAATATTACATTACACTTCACTAACTTAAAGCCTTATTTTGCCCTGAACCCTTATCATGGCATTGTGACACAGGTGTTACACTAATTTAGGGATTATTATTTTTAAATCCAGAAACTCTAACGTAATTTCAAATATGGCAACACATTCAAATACTATACATGCACTATTGTGTGCAGTAGTATCATCTGGGGATAAATATTGACAATGCTACAACCTTTCAAAGGACATCGGGTCAACATGTCTGGACAGCGTGGGTGCGTTTTGAAAATTGGAGTAAATAATCTAAATATCTTATTAATCACTACATGTAGAGAAAAATTTATTCAAAGCATTTTATTTGTTAATAATTCAGCTATGTTAATGTTGTTCTTGTTTTAGATTATAGAATCATTTTATAGCCCTTTTTGTGTTTTATAAAAATTTATATTTTGGCTATGTAACGTGGGTGTTACATATAAAAAAGGAACTATAAGAAAAAATTGTGATTTTTTTGCTCAATTTTAATTGTCATGTACAGTTACGTCCTCAGCCCTCTTTCACGGGCACTTGGCAATTCTCACTGATATATACTTGCTTAGTAATTAGTATTAAGGTCTGATTATGAATTCGGACACACATCTTCTGCGATGTATGTTAAACAATCCTCACCAATATATTGTTGATCCCCTGCACGCTAAACTTATTCTGATTCCACCTGAACTTTCCTTTCTTCTTGTCGAGCAGTGCCGGGTCCCACTGCTCGATCCTAGAACAGGAACTGCCTCCGTTAGTAGCACTGCTCCCTCCACTGTCAGTTTTCAGATCCAGTACAAGGACTTCGAAGCTGTAGCCCAACTTCTCACGGAGCAGGTGGGCTGTGAATGCCCCTGGTAATAAAAGAGTTAAACACAATGAATAGTCAATCTTTAAAATGCAATAATAGGGTAACTCCATCTCTGGTTTGTTGGATATCTTTAACGTAGATGCTGGAAGTTATTTTTACAGCATTTTCTCAAACTAAGCTGAGAGATTGGTTATTCAATTTACAACCCATCTTTTAATTAATGTTCCCACCAAAAAAAAACCGCTGTAGCCCAACTTCTCACGGAGCAGGTGGGCTGTGAACGCCCCTGGTAATAAAAGAGTTAAACACAATGAATAGTCAATCTTTAAAAAGCAATAATAGGGTAACTCCATCTCTGGTTTGTTGGATATCTTTAACGTAGATGCTGGAAGTTATTTTTACAGCATTTTCTCAAACTAAGCTGAGAGATTGGTTATTCAATTTACAACCCATCTTTTAATTAATGTTCCCACCAAAAAAACCGCTGTAGCCCAACTTCTCACGGAGCAGGTGGGCTGTGAACGCCCCTGGTAATAAAAGAGTTAAACACAATGAATAGTCAATCTTTAAAATGCAATAATAGGGTAACTCCATCTCTAGTTTGTTAGATATCTTTAACGTAGATGCTGGAAGTTATTTTTCCAGCATTTTCTCAAACTAAGCTGAGAGATTGGTTATTCAATTTACAACCCATCTTTTAATTAATGTTCCCACCAAAAAAACCGCTGTAGCCCAACTTCTCACGGAGCAGGTGGGCTGTGAATGCCCCTGGTAATAAAATAGTTAAACACAATGAATAGTCAATCTTTAAAATGCAATAATAGGGTAACTCCATCTCTGGTTTGTTGGATATCTTTAACGTAGATGCTGGAAGTTATTTTTCCAGCATTTTCTCAATCTAAGCTGAGAGATTGGTTATTCAATTTACAACCCATCTTTTTATTAATGCACCCACCAAAAAAACCGCCAGATGCATCATATATAACCTACCTCTATCAACATCTCATTCTGCAAAGCAACTTGCATCTCGTGCTACAAGTGAGCACATGTGTTTGTTAAATTTATAAATCTATTCATTATAATTCTCGACAAATCCAATTATTTTTTTTCTACGTAAACGTTGTTCCACTAATAACAAATCTTAGTACTTTATGACTTTAAAAAATGCGTTCCACAGTTAAGAAAGTCAATATAAACAAAATATATAAAGAAAATACTTTCCGTCTGGAGTCTTCTTCATTTCCAACCGTTCACCGATGGGTTTTGGAGTTTAAGCGTGGCCGTACAAGCGTTGAAGACGATCCACGCTCAGGACGTCCAAAAAGTGCATCAACACCAGAAATCATAGCGAAAATACAGGATATGGTTTTGGAAGATCATCGATCGACTGTGGATGTGATAGCTGACACCATAGGCATCTCACATGGAACAACATGGCATATTTTGGCTGAAGTTTTGGGTTTCAAAAAACTGTGTGCACAATGGGTGCCGCATTTGCTAACAATGCAACAAAAACACGTTCGAATGCGACTTTCTGAGCAACATTTGGAGCAATTTCGAAAGGATAAAAAGGATTTTCTGCGTCGATTTATCACTATGGATGAGACTTGGGTCTACCACCATGATCCTGAATCAAAACAAGAGGCTAAGGAGTGATGTGAACCAGGCACTTTGGCTCCGAAGCGAGTTCGAGTCCAGAAATCGGCCAAGAAGGTGTTAGCGTCAGTTTTTTGGGATGCAAAAGGAATTTTATTGATAGATTATCTCCAAACTGGTAAGACAATCAACTCTGATTATTATTGTGACCTTTTGGACCAGTTGGATGAAAAAATTTGTGAAAAAAGACCGGTTTGCAGAAGAAAAAAACCATTTTTCATCAAGACAATGCACTCAGCTCAAAAAACCATCGCAAAAATCAATGAATTGGGGTACGAATTGTTGCAGCATCCACCCTATTCGCCAGATTTAGCTCCCTCTGACTTCTGGCTGTGCTCACACCTCAAAAAATTCCTTCGTGGAAAACATTTTTCATCAAACGAAGAGGTTATAGACGTCGTAGAGGAGTATTTTGCAGGCCTTCCAGAAAGTCACTTCCGTGATGGGACAACAAAGTTGGAAGATCGTTGGACCAAGTGTATTGATCTTATGGGAGACTATACTGAGCAATAAAAGGGATTTCCCCCCAAAAAAAATGTATTTTCATTGCCGCTTTCAAAACTTTTTGACTAACTAGTAAGTCAATATAAACAAAATATATAAAGAAAATACTTTGCGTCTAGAGTTGAGTAACTCTACATCAACATGTGGAATATTTCGATTCTGCAAAACAACTTGCATCTCGTGCTACAAGTGAATACCATCATACGAGGATCATCCAGAAACTAAGGTTACAAGGGCTCCTGAGGCCGCGAGAAATTTTTTGTTTCAAAGTTGGCGCACCTGGCGTGTAGGGGGGATCCTAACGGTCAGTTGGTTTGGTGAACTTTTGGATCGTTTTGCACAGGAGGGAGAAGCTTTTCTGGACTATATCGTGACGAGAGATGAGACGTGGGTGTGTCACTACACCTCAACAATTTTCCAACGATCAGGAGGTCGAGAAAGCTGTGAAGAAGTGGCTGAAAGAGCTGGCGGCGAAGGTCTATGACACTGGCATACAAAAGCTGGTGCCCCGACTACAGAAATGTCTCGATCTCGACGGCGATTATGTTGAAAAATAGTTTAATATATTTGTGAAGTACCCTGTGATTTTCAATTAAATACAAGCATTTTTCGATCCTACATAAATGTTGTAACCTTCTGGATGACCCTCATAAAATATGTGTTCCACAGTAACATAATTCTACTTTATCTGTATACAGTACAACCTTGAAGATTATTACTATTTGGCAACTTTCTCCAACCAACCAGAAAGATGTTTATAGGGTATATTATTTATAGTTAAGGCATTAACATTGTGGAGGTTTAAAGACATTGTAATTTATTTAGTCAAACACTGTTTATTCCACTTTATATAACGGTATAATCCTACCGGTTTCAAGTTTTTCACCTCATCATCAGGGGAGCATAAACAAGACTGAATTATGTTGGAACTGATACCGACATAAACGCGTTTCTAACGGTAAAAAAATGCGTTGAGGATTGTGGGTGGTAGGAGGCAACTTTAGCAAGCAGGGGTGAGATCTTGGGAATGTATGTATTTCCTAGATGTTCATCCCATTGCACTGACATTGAATATTTAATATAATTTAGCTACAAAATATTTATATTTTAACGCCGAGGTAGGCAGAGATGCTGGAGTGCCATAATTTCTTAACTCGCCACATATCCTTAGCTTATTTCACATCCATACACCTTCTCATACAACTTTCTTATTTATGTCTTTCAGAATATCATTTACTTGATCCGACAATACTTTCTTTTGTCTTTCTCTCACACGTCTTCCGTTTAAATTTGCACTGTACATCTGTTTGGTGAGTCTTTCTTCATTCATTCGTTCCACATGCTCAAACTATCTCAGCGTGTTTTTCATCATCTTACTCAATACATCAGCCTTAAGTCCACATTCATTCCGAATCACTTCATTCCGTATTCTGCAATAATTAACAACCATGGTGACATAACGCATCCTTGCTTTACACCTTTCAAAATATTAAACAATTCAGTCAAAGTATCATTCATTCTAATAAGAGTCTGGACTAAACAAATTTTTTTTTTTATTTATTATTACACATGACAAGAAATATACACAATTTGCGAAAAAACAACAGGTAATTTGATTTGGACATACAATTTTAATGGATCTGGGTTTGTTGCATTTCATTTGTCGTATCCCCAGTAAACTAGGCTTTTGCCTGTATCTCACTGAGGATATTTAGCATGAAAAAATAAATCGATACTTCTTTCCGATTTTTGATTACACAAAAACAAAACCTCGTTGCACATTCTCATCAACCTGACAAACAGTGACACTCAACTACAACTGGAAACATCTTGCGAAATTTAACTCCTCACACATCATCACTCCAGAAAGATCAAAAATATTCATCCCACAATATACCGCACACAATCATAAGAATAAAAATTAAAATTAAAACAAAAAATACACAGAAACACAAATACAAAAACAACCAAAATTAAAACAACAAGAAGAAACCCACACTCACGAACTCACACAAATCCTTTCCACTCATCATTCATCCTGAAAGTCCAAGCACTCAAAATCCTGTCGCAATAACAACCACGCTCCGATCGACTGTCGAAATGGTTTTCCTACCTTTACCTTTATTGAAGTCGGCACGCCATTGTATGTAATGGGAGCCAAATAAGCATATTGCCTTTGGGCAAAAGAGGTTTTAACTCTAGGGATGGTGAACATTTCATTAGTTGCCATGCGTGTCATGTGTCTCTGCTGAGTCTGCATCTTCCCTTCCTCTCGATGGTAGTGCCAGAGAATGGATTTGAGATGCAAATTGGCTATGTTCTGAACCTGATACTCTCTGAAAAGCTCCGCCGTGGGATACCGAGCAGGAAGTTTATTAATTATTTTCACAATCAATTTTTGGGAATTACAATGTATTTAAACCTCCACAATGCTGTAACTATAAATAACAAAATATTACATTATTTCCTCACCCGGTATAGTGTTTCCAAGAATAATCACGTCCGCATAGCACTTTTCTGACATTCATAACAATTTTTTTTTGATTTTCACTCTTAAATTCTTTGATCTAAAACTCATTTGTGTCTCAACTGGAAATTTTGCATCATTTTTATGATTATTTCACTAAATCAAAGTTACATTTTCAATAGTATAATTTTTTAACCGAACTGGAATTTTGACATTTTTTATTTGAATATGAAAAACGCTAAAACAATATTTTTAACTTATCCATGGAAACACGTTTTTGAAATTGGAAAGAATCGATGTTAAATATTTATCATTTTTCTTTTTTTTTTTCAATATAATTTCTATGTTTAGGTACTCAAATTTTTAGTACTTGCCATACTGGGTTTTTATTTTAAATAGCAAACTTTTTTTTTTTTGTAACGGTTACAAAATTAATACTCAAATTAGAATTAAGAATGCTCATAAATATAAATACAACTTGTCACAAAAATTATAATCATTCCCATAAATCATATGAAAAAAATATCACAAAGATGTACACACATGCATAACATCTACCACATATAAAATACAAACCTAAGACAGGTCAAGGCTCAGACAATCAAAGACCCTTACAAAATTAATACTTAAATTACAATAGAATTTTGAATGCTCATGAATATAAAGACAACTTGTCACCAAAATTATAATCATTCCCATAAATCATATGAAAAAAATATCGCAAAGATGTACGCACATGCATAACATCTACCACATATAAAATACAAACCTAAGACTGGTCAAGGTTCAGACAATCCAAGACCCTTACAAAATTAATACTCAAATTAGAATGTTGAATGCTCATGAATATAAATACAACTTGTTAAAAAAATTATAATCATTCACATAAATCATATGATAAAAATATCGCAAAGCTGTATGTACATGCATAACATCTACCACACATAAAATACAAACCTAAGACAGGTCAAGGCTCAGACAATCAAAGGCCCTTACAAAATTAATACTCAAATTAGAATTTTGAATGCTCATGAATATAAATAAATAAATAAATACAGGTTTATTGATAGCAGCATAGTATGTACATAATACATTTAGACACATTTCAAGAACACATTAAAAAGAGAAGCTATCAAAAGGTCTGGGCTCATCTAATAACATCCCCCCGGCCAAGATACACTCCACCAATATAGGGCGAGCCCAGCCACGGGGACACCAGATGTTTTTCAGCCCACACCCTTGAACACGTAGAACAAGAAGATAAAAAAACACAGAAAATAAATAGATGACAAAATAAAATACATTCAAGAGAGAAGACATTAAAAAGTCCGGGCTCATCCCACAAACATTCCCCCGGCCGAGATACACACCACCAATGTAGGACGAGCCCGACCGCAAGGGCAATATAGATAAAAATTGTCACAAAAATTATAATCATTCGCATAAATCATATGAAAAAAATATCGCAAAGATGTACGCACATGCATAACATCTACCACATATAAAATACAAACCTCAGACTGGTCAAGGCTCAGACAATCAAAGACCCTTACAAAATTAACACTCAAATTAGAGTTTTGAATGCTCATGAATATAAATACAACTTTTTAAAAAAATTACAATCATTCACATAAATCATATGAAAAAAATATCGCAAATATGTACGCACATGCATAACATCTACCACATATAAAATACAAACCTAAGACAGGTCAAGGCTCAGACAATCAAAGACCCTTATGTACAAAAGAATTATCTAAGAAAATGATAAAAATATCTAAACGCACAATCAATCCAGTCCAATACAAAAAAAGGACATCGAAATTTCAATAGTATTGACAGATATCTCGAAAAGTTTGAGAGAAACAAAGTCAACGAAAAAAAAGAGATAGACGAAATCAAGGAGAGTCAAACAAAAGTTTAGATAAGCAAAAACGCTTTTTAAGAGAACTTTTAGTGACATTTAGATTGTCATCACATATTCGTATGTCCAAGATTGCGGCATAGTCACTAGATGCCAGTAATATGTAAAAAATATTCACTAGATGCCAATAGTATGTCTTTTTTTAGAAGAGGTGATATATTGATCACGTGAAAACACGGGACGGGGACACATTACAGATCTAATTTATCACGGTAATCTATTTTTTTTATTTCAGTGCCCTCCGCGCCCCCTGATAAGGTCCACGTAGGGATGATCAACAGCACTTCTGCTTTTGTACGCTGGCAGCCTCCTCCGATTGAACATCAGAATGGTGTTATTCTCGGATACAAGGTAAAATCTATGTAAAATCTAACATTCTTTTATTTTAGTCAAGGTAAAATCTATCATTCTTTTGTTTTAGTCAAGGTAAAATCTGTCATTCTTGTATTTTCAGTCAAGGTAAAATCTATCATTCTTTTGTTTTAGTCAAGGTAAAATCTGTCATTCTTTTATTTTCAGTCAAGGTAAAATATATCATTCTTTTGTTTTAGTCAAGGTAAAATATATCATTATTTTGTTTTAGTCAAGGTAAAATCTATCATTCTTTTGTTTTAGTCAAGGTAAAATCTATCATTCTTTTGTTTTAGTCAAGGTAAAATCTATCATTCTTTTATTTTAGTCATGGTAAAATCTATCATTCTTTTATTATAATATCATTCTTTTATTTTAGTCAAGGTAAAATCTATCATTCTTTTATTTTAGTCAAGGTAAAATCTATAATTATTTTATTATAGTTGAGGTAAAATCTATCATTCTTTTATTTTATTTATTTCGTACTTCACTAGATGTTTACTGTGAATTGCGATATTGAAAAGAGTAGCAGCAGGTAATAGTGAATGGCGGGTTATGCAATGTGTTTACTCACTGAAGCAGCTCATTTCAATTCAAAGGATAAATATATAGAGAGCAAACTCTCCTCATCTCCAAAATCATCTTAAAGCTCTTTTCTTCAAAGGATAACTATCATATATAGAGAGCAAACTCTCCTCATCTCCAAAATCATCTTAAAGCTCTTTTCTTCAAAGAATAACTATCATATATGTAGAGCAAACTCTCCCCATCTCCAAAATTATCTTAAAGCTCTTTTCTTCAAAGTATAACTATCATATATTGTATATAGAGAGCAAACTCTCCTCGTCTCCAAAATCATCTTAAAGCTCTTTTCTTCAAAGTATAACTATCATATTATTATTATTATCCTAAGCTCGACAGCCCTGGGTGGGCCTTGGCTGAATCCAGGAGCTTCCTCCATTCTTGTCTGTTTGATGCCCTTGTTCTCCAATTTCTCACTGGCAACACCGATGCATCCGTGTTGACACTGTCCATCCATCGCATTTTGGGCCTTCCTGGTCTTCTACGTCCCTGTGTTACTGAGAGCGTGAGGCGTTTTGTAGGGTTGTCGTCGTCCATTCTGATTATGTGACCAGCCCATCTCAAGCGCCCTACTCTGACGGATCTGATCACATCGGGCTCTTTATAGATATCATATAGCTCTCGGTTATATCGACGACGCCAACCATTGTGGTCTCTCACTGGGCCGTATATTGTCCTAAGAACCCTTCTTTCAAATGCTGCGATGGACCCTTCAGTGTGTTTTGTCATCACCCAGGTTTCAGAGGCATATGTGAGGACTGGTTTGATCAGGGTCTTGTACAATAGTGTTTTTGTGGTTCTTCGCAGTAATTTGGATCTTAACTGTTTTTGGAGAGCGTAGTAACATCGGTTTGCTGCCATTATCCTTCTGTCAATTTCTTCTCGGGTGTTATTATCACTGGTAACTGTTGAGCCTAAGTATGTAAATGAATTAACTATTTCAAAGTTGTAATTTGCAGCTGAGAAAACCTGGGGGTATGGATATGTGGTATTAGAAGCAATCATCAATTTTGTTTTATCTTCATTTATGACAAGTCCCATTATTTTTGCTTTTTCCTCCAATGCTACAAACGCTTCACGGGTAGCTTCAAGTGACCGTCCCACAATATCTATGTCATCTGCATAGGCGAGTAGCTGAACTGACTTGTAGAATATAGTGCCTCTGGTATCTATTTTTGAGTCCCTTATCACTTTTTCTAGAGCCACGTTAAATAGGAGACATGCCAAGGCATCTCCCTGTCGTAGGCCAGGGAGATGCCTTGGCATGTCTATGTCATAACTATCATATCATGTCATAACTATCATATATAGAGAGCAAACTCTCCTCATCTCCAAAATCATCTTAAAGCTCTTTTCTTCTATTTGCTAAAACATATTACTTTAATGTTAAAACCTTGTATTAATTATTATATTCTCTTGTAGATTCAAATAAAGTCCAACGCGACAGGCAAAATACTTGGGCAGATGTCCCTGAATGCCAGCACGACATCAGTGGTGATCAACAGCCTGTCTGCGGGAGGGAAGTACGGAGCTAGGGTGGCAGCAGCTACTGCCAGAGGAGCTGGACCCTTCAGTGCTTCTGCGCCCCTTCTCATGGACCCAACACTGGCCCCTAACCTCCAAGTCAAGTGAGTATATATCAGTCAATACCTGATGATGGGCGCTCGGCATCTATGGAATAAGGATATGTTATGTTAAATACAAGCAAAGTAGATTCCACACCTAATATATCATGTAACTTGAATCAATACCTTGTTTTTAATTATCTTTTCCTATATTGCCCAACAATTGTTATACCACTAAGGTCTTAAATATTCTAGTCTGAACAAGTTAAAGCATGTATGGACAAGTGCAACGCCCATGGTCATGTGATGTTACAGATGAAATTGGATACTCTCAGAAGTATCTCAACTAGAGCCGATTAAATACATGAAATAAATAAATAAATATAGGTTTATTGATAGCAACATAGTATGTACATATATAAAAACATTCCTAAATCTTACACATATCTCAAGATAAATAGCAGAAAATATATTGAAGAGAGAAGCTATCAAAAAGTCTGGGTTTATCTTATAACATCCCCCCGGTCGAGATACACCTCTTCAATATAGAACGAGCCCGGCCGCAAGGACATCAGGCGTTTTTTTAACCCACACCCATGTACGAATACATGTTGATTAAGAAAATTAATAAATGGCAGAAAAAATAAAAAGTAAACCCACAAATACCACCTCAGATTAACTGTCAGCAAAAAAAGCTTAAAGCTGATAGGTGGTCAAATTTTACCAAATTAATATCACAAATGTAAAATGATGTTCACACACACACTCGTACAAACCACATTACGAAAAATTAAAATAAATAAGCAATACTATAAAAATGAATGAGAAGAGAATGCATGCACCACCACCAATTCATCGCCAGCGAAAAGAAAGAAAGCAAATGAAAGACCAAAAGACAAAAAAAATCTATTTCTTTTATATTTAGAAAGTAACATTTCAGATCATTTCTGAAGGTGCAACTATTCACCCACTTTTTCAAGGTTAGGAACAACTTATTTGCTGGCTGAGTATGAGAAAGATCCCTCGAATAATGTTAGATTATGACTTGGGATGACTAAAAGAGTTTCTCTGCTTCTAGTTTCATAGCATGTTTTCTTCTCCCTGGCTCCATCCCAACTCACTGTCTGCGAAGACTGTTGGGGTCAGCTCTCCTCGTCCTCAGGTTGTATGTTCTTCTGTCCCAGACTACGTCCCCCAGGCGGGTTAGGTTATCTTTTTGCATCAGGTTATCTTTTTGCACCACCCATGAATTCTTTGGTCTTCCTCTGGTTGTTATTCGAGGAAGATCCATGGAGATTGCCTGGTTCACAATGTGATCGGGTGCTCTGCGTCCAACGTGCCCATACCATCTCAATCGCCTCTCCTCCATCTTGCTGTTGATGTCTGTAACACTTAGGCTTCCACGAATGCGTGAGCTTTTTATTTTGTCTCTTAGGGACACACCAGCTGACCATCTTAGCATGCGCATTTCAGCAGTTTCTAGTTGCCTAGAGTAAGAGTTTTACATCATCCAGCATTCGGAGCCATATAGGAATGCGGGTCTGACAATCGTTTAGTATACTTTTCCTTTTAACTTTACTGGCATTTTCGGGTCACATAGAACTCCCGTCATTGATCTAAACATAGTTTCATAGCATGAAGTTTCGTTATATTCTGAAATATAAAAAAATTAATATTGCACAAAAAAAAAAGAAAAACCCGTCAGAAATTAAAGGACATTTATATGCTGTCATTTAATTTTTACCGGGTTTTTACTTTCTTTTGAAAGAAAATTGAAAACAATGCAATACCCAGTTTTTTAAATTTCACAGTTAAATTAAACAACATTATCGGCTCTAGTAGACAAACTACCGAGGATAAAGGTATCAAATTTCAACTATAACATCGACTGACCATACAATGGAGTTGGCCGGTGTGGTAATCGGTTTATACACACTCTGACTTGTTCAAGCTGGAAACTTAGTGATAGATGGAAATTATTCATTTTGAACTAAAATAACTATTATACTATAATAAAGCGGTTTTTTGATAGCTGTAAAATGTCAGTATAACAATAAATATATAGCCCTAGCCAACAAGATATTGGAAAATAATGAGAAATATGCCATGTCGCTGAAGGGAAATGTATGTTTTTAAATTAGTTTTTCAAAACTGGAAAAGGCAATCTCTGTTGGAGCTAGCGCGAGACGATGATAGGAAAGTTGTCAAATATCTGCATCAATAGACTGATGTTCTGGAACCGAATGCCATGTTGCTGAAGGGAATATGCCATGTCGCTGAAGGGAAATGTATGTTTTTAAATTAGTTTTTCAAAATTGGAAAAGGCAAAAGGCAATCTCTGTTGGAGCTGGCGCGAGATGATGATAGGGAAGTTGCCAAATATCTGCATCAATAGACTGATGTTCTGGAACCGAATGCCATGTCGCTGAAGGGAATATGCCACGTCGCTGAAGGGAAATGTATGTTTTTAAATTAGTTTTTCAAAACTGGAAAAGGCAATCTCTGTTGGAGCTAGCGCGAGCCGATGATAGGAAAGTTGCCAAATATCTGCATCAATAGACTGATGTTCTGGAACCGAATGCCATGTCGCTGAAGGGAATATGCCATGTCGCTGAAGGGAAATGTATGTTTTTAAATTAGTTTTTCAAAATTGGAAAAGGCAAAAGGCAATCTCTGTTGGAGCTAACGTGAGCCGATGATAGGAAAGTTGCCAAATATCTGCATGAATAGACTGATGATCTGGAACCGAATGGAAAAACATTAACTTTATAAATGTGACACAATACATTAACACATTGTTTTGAATCAAATGAGATATTTCATTTTATTAAAAGTTTTAGTATTAATTCCAGGACCGGCCCAACGCCCCCCGGCTCAGTGAGTCAAGTGGTCAGGGAGCCCTGGTTCGTGGTACTTTGTCTGTGTGCTCTGCTCATAGCTATCCTGGCACTGCTGGTCTTCATCTACCAGAAGAAACGGAGGGCCTCTGACAAGCAGCTTGGACACTTCAGTGGTGAGTTTTGCCTTGACTAAATGATTTGATATATCTAAAGGTGTAAATCAAGGATATATTTAATATTTACATAGATTCTTCTTGGGAAAGGATGAAAGATATCTTGTGCGTTTATGCTAAAAATATATGACCAAGTGATAAGAGATGTGAATGAATATGGTGTTGAATTTATCGTAAATTAACCACTTGACAGTTTTACCCGAGTGTGACTCGTTTTTTTTTATAGTGACTAGCCCGAGCCTCGTTCGAGCAAATCTTGTTTCGACTTGTTGGGAGTGTTTCTCCCGAGCGTCGTTTGGGCAGATTTTGTTTCACCTTGTTTTCTCCTAACGGAATATATTTTAGTATAGAATTTAGGCGTTCACAGTTCCTACATTGTGTTAAATCATCGTGTGTACAGTACCCGGCGGTAAGTAATACACATCAAGCTTAAGAAAAAGACTGTCGACCATAATCGGCTAACTTCGGCTTTGTAGAGCGTCGTCTCTGTCCTTAGAACGCTTGACAACGACTGACAAATCGAACACGTGTATGAATGACAGAGATGACGCTCTACAAAGCCGAAGTTAGCCGATTATGGTCGACAGTCTTTTTCTTAAGCTCGATGTGTATTATTTACCGCTGGGTACTGTACTCTAGCATATTCTAATTTGAATGTATCCACTTTTATGTAATATTTGTTCACATTTTAAACGTAAGGAAAAAAAAAGTAGAACCGAAATGTAATGCACTAAAGAGGTTTCAACGAAAACATTTTATTAATATTACTTGGTAAATATTATTAATATAAATAACGTAATACAAACCAAATATTAAGGACAATACTTTGCCTCTGGAGTTGACTAACCCTGCATCAACACGTGTGAAGCTTTTAATTCTGCAAAGCAACTTGCATCTCGTTCCACTAATGAGGCCATGTGTTTTCTATATCTCAATATATATCCATAAAATTCCCACAAAATTCTCAAAGATTATTAAATCATTTTAAAACGATGACTGTAATTTATTCTACTGCTTTTTGTATCTTCATGTTAGTTTAAGATAAAGTTGTATTATTTGTCAATAATTTTAAGTAATTTATAACCTGTCACATGTTCATTTGTATATAAAGACACTGTTGTGTCGTTAATTAAATAAATAAATAAATAAATACTTTCTAATAAAATGTGAAATAAAATTTTGATAATTTTTGGACACCCTTTCTCACCAAAGTCCAACTGTTAAGTGGTTAATAAGTGGTATTGCATCACTATATGTCATAATTAGAGCATGTTTTAGAGGGAATGGTGCCGTGACTGAATAGTTTAATATTTCAAATGGGGTAAAGTAAGGTTGCGGTATGTCGCCCTGATTGTTTAATATTTATATAGATTCATGTGTGAAAGAACTATAGAGGTTAATGGGTAGCATGCAGATGTCTAGTGGGAATGTATGAGGATTGATGTTTGCTGATGAAATGGTAGTTTTAGTGAAGATGAAGATGAATTATAGAGTTGGATAATAAATTGTATGAGAGATGTGAAGATAAAGGTCTGAGAATGAATATTGTAAAATGTAAAGCCATATATGGGTGAGAAATGAAAGATTGGAGGAAGTTGAGGTATTCTGGTATTTGGGTAATATTTTCTCAGATGATGAATGGAATAAACCAAATGTGAGTGGAAGGCTTTGTAGAGAAAAACTAAAGAAATAGGGTTGGATCATGTGTATGTTTTAAAAGAAAGGGATGTTAAAAGGCGGTGTAGTCGTAGGAGTTGCATGATAACATGTATAGATGTATAAGAGGCGATGATCTCCGTAGCCTAGTTGATAAGACATTTGTTTTCCGACTCGGAGGTTGGGGGCTCAATTCCTGCTGGAATACATATTTAAAAAAATAAATAATAGGTTTTCAGTTTGGTGTTCACTTAAGACCCTATAAACATTTTAATTTGTTTTATCAAACACTGTTTATTCCACTTTATGTAACGGTATAACCCTACCGGTTTCAAGTCTTTCACCTCATCATCAGGGGAGCACAAGTCTTGTTTGTACTCCTCTGATGATGAGGTGAAAACCTTGAAACCGGTAGGGTTACATAAAGTGGAATAAATAGTGTTTGATTAAACAAATTATAATGTATTTAAACCTCTACAATTTTAATGCCTTATCTATAAATAATATACCCTATAAACATCTTTCTGGTTGGTTGGAGAAAATTGCCAAATGCTAATAATCCTATAATACAGAGAAAGTATTATACATGATTCGTTCGGGTGCTGCTTTGATATTTTAAATATTAGTGGGTACAAGTTAGAGCGCCGTTGAAGAGAACTTACTCTCTATGCAGCACTTTATAAAATTGGCCTTTGAAAAACAAAAAAAAATATGTGTGTTGCGATAGGAAATTCTGGTTCTCTCTCCTCTCTGCCTACCTGGACAGGGAAACGGTCTGATGTTATGAATGCATATACTTTTATAAAGACTTTATTCGATTGGGTCTTGAATACAAAAACAGAATGTGTACTTGAGATAAAAAGAATGTTGTATCGAATATATTATTTCACAGTTCCTGTAGTGACAGCCTCAGAGATCTGCGCACTGAACAAGGACACGTCCCTGTGGCTGGAGAGGGGGTGGAGAACCAGAGACACCACGCCCAGCAGGATGGACGACAAGGATTGCCAAACTAAGCTGTTGCAAGGCTCTCTAGGTATGTAATGCCTTACATTACTAACCATCCACGTATAAAACAACATGACAACTTTGTAGATGTGTTACTCAGGGTCGTCGCAAGAGGTACAGTTGCCTGTGTATGAAAACTTAAAGTGCCACCCCTATCTCTACAATTTAAATATTTTTATTATAAGTAAACGGTTTCATTTTGCATTTAATTTGGTTTATAAATTTAAACTACCTGTATCAGGTCTGTAAATATGAAACTAGATTTTTTTATAGAAAAGACACATTTATTGTATGAAAATGGTAAAAAATATTTTATTCAAAGTATTGCCCATCGCTAGCTACATATTTTTCCCATCTCTCTGACAATTTGTGGATGCCACACCAAAAAAACTGTTGCTCTTTTGAGGCAAACCAATCATCGAGCCATTTTCGTAAGAAGTGAAGCGCTACTCAGCAAGTGCGTGTCCCATCGATGCAAATAAGTAGTAATCGGATGGAGCCAAGTCTGGTGAATAAGTCACATGCGAAAGTATTTGCCAACTAAATGCCTCAATCGTTTCCTTGACCGGTTTTGTTGTGTGCGATGGTGCATTATCATGATGCAAAATCACTTTGTGTTGCCTCTTTTGATATTCTGGTTGTTTTTCATGCAATGCTTGGTTCAAATCCATCATTTGTTGTCGGTAGTGTTTAGTATTAACGGTTTCACCAGAGTTTAGCAGCTTAACAGCAGTAAATAACAGCCTTGAAACCGGTAGGATTATACCGTTACAAAAAGTGGAATAAACAGTGTTTAATTAATAAATTACAATGTCCTTAAACCTCCACAATGTTAATGCCTTCACTCTAAATAATATATTAAATGCATTTTCATCACAATCTAATTGTCATATGCTGTAGTAATTTTGATTGTAGAAAACAGAATTTCATTATACGTTGGTTATTGACACAGGTTTGCAACATCCGACAGGCGATGGTACTAATTCAGAGTATGCGGAAGTGAACCTGAGTACCTTCTACCAACAGCAGGGGACTGGAGCGGGGGCTGGCAGCCGCGCCCCTCCAGAGCCCTACGCCACCACTGCACTGTGTCTCGGGGGCAGTCAGGGACCTAGGTCATTGGTAAGTTACTCGGAGCCGAGATCTTTAAATATATTCACCTTGACGCATAGAATTTCATACATATTAACCTTGTTACATAGAACTCAATAGATATCAGCCTTGTTACGTAGAGCTGATTGATATTTATCTTGTTCCATAGAACTTAGTTACCTTGCCTCATAGAACTCGATAGATGTCAATCTTGTTACATAAAACTCAGTCAATATTTACCTTATTACATAGAACTTGATAAATATCAACCTTGTTTCATAGAACTCATTTAATATTAACTGTGCCACATAGAACTCCTTAAATATCAACCTTTTATACAGAACTAATTGATATTTCGCACAGAATTCAATAGATTACCTTGTTACAAAGAACTCGTTAAATATCAACCTTTTATACAGAACTAATTGATATTTCGCACAGAATTCAATAGATATTAACCTTGTTACAAAGAACTCGTTAAATATCAACCTTTTATACAGAACTAATTGATATTTCGCACAGAATTCAATAGATATTATTAACCTTGTTACAAAGAACTCGATAAAAATCAACCTTGTTGATTGATAAGCATGGAATAATACAAATGAAATTAATAAAGAATTACTCTGGTAACCAAATTGAATTGTTTGGATTGGGAAAATTTGATTTAGCAACTATCAAATTGAATTATTCTGTTCGAGAAAATGTGCTCTAACAGCCATCAAATTGAATTGATTGGATTGGTTCTAGGTACCATTAAATTATATCTATTGGATTGGGAAAATTTGGTTACCATCGAATTCAATTGACTGTATTGGGAAAATTTATTC
The DNA here is from genome assembly GCA_949825065.1 of Odontocerum albicorne. Taxonomy (NCBI): domain Eukaryota; kingdom Metazoa; phylum Arthropoda; class Insecta; order Trichoptera; family Odontoceridae; genus Odontocerum; species Odontocerum albicorne. The sequence goes on along the minus strand of OX463866.1, from coordinate 6,149,341 downwards.
TAGCTACCATTAAATTGAATTAATTGGATTGAGTAAATTTGCTCCGGCAACCATCAAATTGAATTGTTTGGATTGGGAAAATTTGCTCTAGCTATCATGAAGTAGAATTGATGGACTGATTGAATGATGAATTGTTTTCCAGGATCAAATGAACTCAGACGATTCCTGTGTCAAGTCCACGGTGAGTCCCTCATCGTCCGAATACACGGATAACGAACTCCTCATCTCACAACATCAACACTCCACCCATCATCTGATCCCCATGGTAAAATGCTAATCATCATCATCATAACCATGCTAACAGCATCATCTCCCACCATAATATATCACCATGCTTTCTACTTAAGTTTTTTTACGTTTTCTTAATTAGTTCCCCTTTTCATGTGAACTATGCACGCTTACATAATGAATCAATCATAAAATTAACTTTACGAAAATTTAGATGCAAAGTAAGAAAAAACAGCCTGTTTTATTTATACACATGTATTTTAAAGAAAAATGTTCTAAAAATGTGTATTTTGTGTTTGAAGTAAAATATAGTACATGTCTATATTGATGATCTCCATAACCTGGTTTATTTATTTATCGAAATATTGACTCAAGGCTTTTATCGCAAAAATAACTGAGCTGATATATCCGCTTTTGGGTAAATTAGTCAAAATATCGACTCAAGGCATTTTACGCGAAAATAACTGAGCTAACATATCAGTTTTTGTGTACAATTTGTCAAAATATCGACTCAAGGCATTTTACGCTAAAATAGCTGAGCCGACATATCGGCTTTTGGGTACAATTAGTCAAAATATCGACTCAAGGCATTTTCCGCGAAAATATCTGAGCCGACATATCGGCGTTTGTGTACAATTAGTCAAAATATCGACTCAAGGCATTTTCCGCGAAAATGTCTGAGCTGACATATCGGCTTTTGGGTACAATTAGTCAAAATATCGACTCAAGGCATTTTACGCTAAAATAGCTGCGCCGACATATCGGCTTTTGAGTTTTAATTAGTCAAAATATCGACTCAAGGCATTTTACGCGAAAATAGCTGAGCCGACATATCGACTTTTGGGTACAATTCGTCGAAATATCGACTCAAGGCATTTTACGCGAAAATATGTGCGCCGATATGTCGGCTTTTGGTTACTAAGAAACTCAATTTAATGGATAAGGTCAAAAAAGTATATATTTGCCCTTTTCCCATAGTTAGTTCTCTTACTAGTTCATTATATTACTTATTAAAAAAGAGAAAATCTGAATATTTTTTACCTTTTAATGACTTCTTGCCTAGTTGATAAAGACATCTGTCTTCCAGCTCGGAGGTTGCAGGTTTGATTCTTGTTGATACCCTTTTTTTTTTTATTTTTGTCTGAAAATCACATCAGGCTTATTTAAAATCATTCTGATTATTTGGAAGAGATTACAACATGGCAATAAACCCACTAGATTGTACTGTATACAACGAATGCATAATACCATACAACCTTTCACTTGATGATTTTTAACAATATATTATATATATATATTTTTTTTTTATTTTCAGCAAAACCGAAATCCCAATCTTAACAGCATGCAGCAGTATCATGAACGACTGCCGATGAACCCTTATGCAGACCACATGTTGCAACAACCATCGATACCGTACGACAACGCAAAAATACCTAATTGTCGTCAGCAACAATACGGTTGTCAGGAAGGCAACTTTTCACAGCAAAACACAGGAACGTACAACTCTTCAAATTCTGGCAACTACGCCGACATTCCTAGCGGTGATTATTCAAACGCGCCACAAGACGGTTTCAGAGAGAACAATTGTTACGAACGAACAACAAATTTCAACAATGTAAATCCGAACCTTGGAAACTTCGTATCACATCCGAATCTCGATATGCAACGAACGAATTTCACCCACGATCCACATTCAAGAGGGAACTTCAGCAATCCAAGTTTGGATATGAGGAATTTCAACGGACGGAACTTCGCAGGAAACCAAATCAACTACGATAATCATTATTCTGATAACTCGGTGCTTGATCGACGGGAAGGTGATGGATTCAGGAAGGAATCGAGGAATTGTGGGATCAATTTGAGAGATATTTTACCCTCACCTCCTGAACAACCTTATGGAAGCTGCGGGGATTACAATAGGTAATTTTTTAAATTCTAAATTTTTTTCTTTTACTCCTAAAAGCACAAGGCGTCAAAAATATCACGAAAGTGTCAAAAATACTATGGTGTCATTAACCGGTTCACTGCCACGAGCGTGTTGACGCACTCTCCGATTCAGTGCTCGCCAGGCCAGCCATACAAAATAAACGCGTAAACGCGCTCTCCTTTGAGCTTGTTGCAAGCCAATATCAAATTCCTGTGTAATAATTTATAAATTATAACACATAGAGACATCTATTGGGATGGTCAAGAAATACTTAAATATTACAATTTACCGATATTATCAAAGTTACAGTCATCATTCTAAAAGCTTTCACTGACAGTCAATACGTGTCTCTGATACAGGGTTACTGTATCAGAGACACGTATTGACTGTCAGTAATTGCGATGAATTATAACCACTTCATTTGTTGTGTTGTTCAATGGTAGACTTTTAACTTTTATGCGTTATTTTTGTTAATTTTTCAAAGTATTTATTTACAAAGTGTGTTTTCATGTATTCTTTGGTTATTGGCGGTAGTTTTTCGACATAATACGACGTTTATATAGACTTTTTACGGTTTTATTTTATAGTTTATTTACCTTTTGCGCTTTATTATACATCATACAGATAATTTGTTGATTTTAGTTTACAAAGTATATTATATTCCACTCTATTTATAAGTAAACGTGTTTTTTGTGTCAAGTTGTGACAACCCTGACATTTTGTGAATATTTAAACTGTGTTTTTCTGAGTTAACGGCAGCTCAAACGCCCCACGGTGTATATATTTAGTAAGTTTTCATAATATCCTTCATATCTGTATACAAAAAATATAAATTTTTTAGGTTTTATTTTTGTTGAAAAAATCACGACCTGCTGGGTTCGGCCATACTAATAGCTTCCGGCACTTAAAGGGTTAAAGAACGAAATATCAAAATACCACATGAAGGCCCAAAATAAAGACACCTACATAATTAATTTAGATGCTCATTTAGTGTAACCGTCATAAATCATAGTGAAAAGACATCGAAAAATAAATATATACAGTAGAGCGTCGATTATCCGTGGTAATTGGGCGACACTCGGATTATCTAAAAACATAGTAAATCCAAAGTAAGTTTTTATTGAGTTAAATATTTTAAAACTTGTAATGCTAGATATGTTTTGCTACGCAAGATGAGTCCACGAACAAGCTTTCTCAATGTTTGACAGATATAACCGCCAAACACCACCGGTATTATACCACGGTAATTACATTGGGAAGCCTCGGAAGGATCCACATATATTCGTATCGGTAAGGACACGGGGAAACACAGCTGACTTACTAGTGTTAGTAAATTGGTATAATGTAAACCATAGATTTTATAACAGTTTAGGTCCTTGCTTTGTAATTTTCAAAATGTGGACATTCATTAAAAATGAAAAAAAATGTATTTATCAGAATTACATTACAAAAAATTGTACTACAGAGAGAAGATCACGGTTAATCCGATTTATGGATAATTGAGCCCCGGATAATTGGCGTTTAACTGTATATGCAATATTTAATTTAATTCTGTTTTTGTTTACAAATCACAGGTATGTATTTATATAAAATTTGACTTTTTTAGGCCAAGGAATGACCAAATGCCGCAACCAAACCAGGGAGGAAACATAACGATAAGGTCTAACCCTCTACCCCTGTCTCCATCAGCTAACAAGAAGCAGATGGGAGAAGTGACCGGGGCGCAGGATAACCAGCAGTTCAACTGCAGGTTCAACCCCCCAATGGGACAGCCACCACCGGTAAGGGTAAATAATTGAATTTTAATTACATACCGTCATACTATTTCTCAGTCGCGGTAAGCAGAGAGAAGAGAGTGCCAGACTTTAGAGTGACGCATCTTTTGCCTCTTCTATATCCATATACCTTCTCATACAATTCCTTTGATTTATCTTTATATTACTTTTTTACGTATATTTTTTTAAAATTATTTTTCACTTGATCCAACCATACTTTCCTTTATCTTCCTCTACCACGTTTTCCACTCACATTTCTACTATATATCCAAACCATCAAAGAGTGCTCTTCTTGATCTTACGTAATACATGACCTCCGTGGCCTAGTTGGTTAGACACTTGTCTTCCAATCCGAAGGTTACAGGTTCGATTCCTGTTGGAACCCAGATTTAAAAAAAAAGATTCCTGTCTGGTTTTCACTCAAGGCTTCTTTAACTTTTCCCTTCCTGTGCTAAAAAAATCCGCGCGTTCCAGTGCTGTGCATTCAATACACAAAAATTTGCAATTTAAAATGGGAAAAATAAGATTATTCATAGCCAATCGCTTAAATTAATTAAATTTGAAGTCAAAAGTGATAATAATGACTAAAAACATGAAAAAAATATGGGCCGACGTTCACAAAACGGGCGAAGCGACCACCTCAAATGGATGACCGTGAGCTATTGAAGCGAGCGAACTGAGATTCTATTTCTTGCGTTTCCATATACCGAAGTAGAGTGAGAGTGAGACGTGAATAGCGTCACTTCCTCACCCATAGCGGTTTTTTAGAATGAATATACCTACGTCACACACTGACACACGTTTGATTGTATTGGTGAATTTATTCCCGATTTTCACAAAATATCTCTGATGTGGCCGATAAGTGCTAATTATTATTAATATTATTTATTCATTCAATGCGTAAATGTATTACGGAGGAATACCTAAAATTTGAACCCAGTATTTATTATATTTATAGAGATATTAAAGTTTTTAGAAGCAATGTGTACTAGTTACACATCACAGGGAAGGAAGGGTTAACATCTTTCTGGTTGGCTGGAAAATATTGCCACAATTTAGTACAATCTGGCAATAAACCCGCCAGATTGTACTAAATACAATAAAAGTATAAATACAATACATCAGCCTTAAGTTCATAATATTTCCTGATCACTTCATTCCATATTTTGTCATACACTGTCACCCCATTTATTTTTCTCAATGCGCCGCATATTTCTGCAGAATTTATTCGACTCATTTTAATATTTTTCTTCATCCACGTTTCACTTTCATATATCAAAGTTTCTACTTCCTATTTCGAAGATCTCTTGTATTGTATTACACTTTCATTGTATACAGTACAACCTGGCAGGCTTATTGTCATGTGGCAATCTTTTCAAACCAACCAAAAAAATGTTCAATTGTCCTGTAGTGAAAAACCTTTTTGAACTGGAATCCTTTTTAAAATAATTATGTTTCAATGGGAATTGAGCTTGCAACCCCAGGATTGAAAGACAGTTGTCTTACATGGAGGTTGTCTCCCTTCAGTAAGTGATTCCAATTTGTTACAAGAGCACTGTATAGTTCCAATTGTCATGTTTTATCGGAAGTGTGTATGGTCTATTGACCAAAAAATATATATATATATATTGATATATGTTTTACATTATTTGGTTATTTACTACTATATTATTTTTCTTATTAAATCTTCATTAATTATTTATTGTTTGAAACTTACATTTTCTATTTTATTCCAGATTCCATCATTTCCACACAATTTTCAGCCTGGAACATCCTTGCCTCACGCACAGTCCTCACATTCCAAGCACCAAAACCATGGGAATGTTCCCTACGGACAGCACGGAAATGTGAATATGGGAGACCAGAACGTACAGGAGGAGATAGAGTATCAAGACATACTGGAGCCAGGGGATTGTATATCACAGGTAGGCTTCAATTTTAAAGAGTATCCCTTAAAAAAGAGCTTATCCCTAAAAAAATTGTGTTATCCTTAAAAAAAAGAGCATATCTCTAAAAAGGTAATCCTAAAAAAGAGAATATCCCTAAAAAGGTACTCTTAAAAAAGAGCATATCCCTAAAAAAATGTGTTATCCTAAAAAAGAGCATACCCCTAAAAAAAGTAATACTAGAAAGGAGCATATCCCTAAAAAAAGGTAATACTAAAAAGGAGCATATCCCTAAAAAAGAGCATATCCCTAAAAAAAGAGCATGAGCCTAAAAAATAATGTTATCTTAAAATAGAGCATATCCCTAAAAAAAGAGTATAACCATTAAAAAAGAGCATATCTCTAAAAAAAAATATGTAATCTTGAAAAAAAATAGCATATCCCTAAAAAAGAGTAATCCTAAAAAAAGAGCATATCCCTAAAAAAAGAGCATGAGCCTAAAAAATAATGTTATCTTAAAATAGAGCATATCCCTAAAAAAAGAGTATAACCATTAAAAAAGAGCATATCTCTAAAAAAAAATATGTAATCTTGAAAAAAAATAGCATATCCCTAAAAAAGAGTAATCCTAAAAAAAGAGTGTATCCCTAAATAGTTTAATCCTTAAAAAAGAAGATATCCTTAAAAAAAAGTGTAATCCTTAAAAGTGCATATCCATAAAAGAGGGGCATAGTCGTTAAAAAGAGAACAAATCCCTACAATATTTAAATAAATGCGATGATTGGTTCCCGTGTTGTTTATTATAACAGTTTGAATTATATTGCCTATAACATAACTGAATCTAGATGAAACTATAGACCGTGTTTTTTCGGTTGTCATTTGTGAAACAGATTTGATTTACTAAAGGCTGTATTTTTACCCCATGCAATGAATGTTGCGTTTCTTCTTTCTTCGTGGAACTTTTCCACTTATAGATCGATTATTAAATTTTTAAAGTTTAATCAACTGAAACTTAAAACAGTCTAAAATTGTATATTTAAAAAAAAAAGTTTTATTATGTTGACTCATATAATTGCATAATTACTTGAATTTGGTGACACAAATCATCCTAGTTTGGGTGGATTGTCTAACTGAATAACCTACAGGCATTTTTAAATGTAGCTTTACGTCTCCTTTTAGCTGGTACAAAGAAGTTTTATATGATTCCACTGGATGGTTGAAGATAGAGGAGAAGGTTCAACATAATGTTGGAGTTATGACTTGGATGGTTGAAGATAGAGGAGAGGATTCAACATAATGTTGGATTTATGACTTGGATGGTTGAATGATTTGGATGGTTGAAGATAGAGGATAGGGTTCAACATAATGTTGGAGTTATGACTTGGATGGTTGAAGATAGAGAAGAGGGTTCAACATAACGTTGAAGTTATGACTCGGATGGTTGAAGATAGAGGAGAGGGTTCAACATAACGTTGGAGTTATGACTGGGATGGTTGAATGACTTGGATGGTTGAAGATAGAGGAGAAGGTTCAACATAACGTTGGAGTTATGACTTGAATGGTTGAATGACTTGGATGGTTGAAGATAGAGGAGAGGGTTCAACATTATGTTGGAGTTATGACTTGGATGGTTGAATGACTTGGAAGATATAGGAGAAGGTTCAACATAATGTTAGAGTTATGGTGTTCAAGGCAATCAACAAGCAGATTCCTCGATTGCTTTAGACGGGAGGTCTGCGAATCTCGTCTCAGGTTAAAGTCGTGCACTGTGAATGCTTAGGATTCTCAGTAGAATTAACAAACCCAAATATTTCGACGGAATGTTTCAGGCATCGGGAACTCTTCTATGGAACAATTATCCAGTTCTCCTAGTATAAGTTTAACTAGTTAGGAAGGGCTTAATGGTCGGGAAACGTAATCTTAATGGACGGGAAACAGCGCTTTATCAAATCATCTAAAAAAATAATAACATGAAAATGATTTACAAGTTATTATTAATTAATTGAACTTACCCTTGTTGCGTTTTAAATTCAAATTTACAAGGTAAATGGTGTAGTGTATCGTTTGAAATTTGTATTTCGTCAATAAACTGGTGTTTGAAATTTACATTTCATCAATAAACTTGTGTTTGAAATTTGCAATTCATTGTTAAACTGGTGTTTGAAATTTGCATTTCATCAATGAATTGGTGTTTGAAATTTGCATTGCATCAATAAACTAGTGTTTGAAATTTGCAATTCATTGTTAACGTGTTCCTTGTGGGAAGCACAAACGCCTGTGATCTGATCTGTAGCATTTCTTTGTGTATTTGTACGTAATGTTTAGTTTATCTCTTTTATTTAATGAGTCTCTTTAAGAGTAATGACTATTATTTATTATCAGAAAATTACTTGAATGTCATGTTTACTTGGTGTTGTAATCAAATATCAGTGGTTCTAAACAAAATACGCGTTTAAACTTAGAAATAAAAAAACGCCGAAATTGTGCCGCGCACAGGATTCGTGGAACTTGATTTTTAACGCGATGTACAGGTTAAATTGGTGTTTGAAATTTGCATTTCATCAATGAACTGGTGTTTGAAATTTGCATTGCATCAATAAACTAGTGTTTGAAATTTGCATTTCGTCAATAAACTAACGTTTGAAATTAACATTTCATTAATATTGCTTTTTAAATCAAGATTTCTCAATCTTGAAGGTAAAATAAATAAAAGTATTTCAAATTTTACAATATTTTTTGTGAATCTTAAATCTCTTCCCGATGAAAGTGCCACCCTAAGGCTTTGCCTTACTTGCCTATGGGTTCCCTAACCAGAGGGAACGTTTTTTGAGCAATTTGAAAAACAATTCTGATTGAAACGTTGATTTTCAACAGGACTGCACTTCTTCGAACCTGGGCGGGGAGAGTGAGACTAACTGCTTTAGCATCAACGAGTGCGACTGCAGCTGTTCTGGTAGTGACATCAGCAGCAGTTGTGCAGGAGATCAGGTAACATCTCTCTCTCCCGCCTCTTTATCGCTTTAATCTTCTTTTTGCATCACTAGCTTTTAAAACCTGTTCGTAACAATAATAAAGCTATCAACAGCTTTTGTATGCTTCATATAACATAGTGGTTTTATGAAATGTGAGTTAACGAAACAATACTTTAAGTTAGTAGATCTAAAGGAAGGAACACAAAGCTCTGCAATGAAAGACGGACTGATTTAACTCATAGTCTTTATTACGTGTATTTCTAAGAATTTCCAAAGCATACAGGACGTGCTCAGCGAAAGAACTTGCTTTATTGAACGTGTTGCAATAGCTTTTCGTTTCGTTTCTTCTTTTGGTGTTTTCGCTTTTTTCTTGTCATTATAATATTGTAAAATCTTAATAATTATAATTATTCTTTTCCAGTTTCCTTGTCCATCACCAACGAACTGTTCCCAACAAACGCCAACAGCGACTTATCAACCACCAATCGGTGCACCACTACCGCTAGATAACTATCAAAACAACACGCAGTACATTAATAACACAAACACGCAGAACTCAAACAATTCCAACAACAGTAAAGGAAGTAACCACAGCAAGCAAAAACTGCAGATAACATCGCAGAGACGACCGTACAGTCCAGACTATTCGACGGACTCTAGTTATTTCGATAATGACTATACAAACGGTAGAACAACTACCCACGGAAGCACCGGGAGTAACCGTGGAAAGAGTACGGGCTACGGATCCGGACGAGGAAGTCACGGAAGCAGTAAGAGTAGTCATTCAAGAAGCTCGGAAAGAAGAGATTATAGTAATTCATCGGCGGAGAAGAAGAAATGTGGAGGTTAGTATATTATTTATTTACCAGACGTAATAGGTTAGTCAAAAAGTTTTGAAAGCGACATCTATGGAGCAGTAGAAAACCAAAATTTCTACGCCATTTTAATATTTCATAAGAACGTACTCAAAATTTCATTTCGATCTGTCAATTCATTCTTTGTTTACAAGCCATTTGAAGTTGACGTGTCAGTGTATTTTTTAACAATGGAAAAATCCGAATATCGTGCAGTGATTAAATTCTTTGTTTTGGAAGGTTTATCGGCTACTGAGATCCATGCAAAGATGGTGAAAGTATTAAAAGAGTCTTCTCCTTCATTTACAACCGTTCACCGATGGGTTTTGGAGTTTAAGCGTGGCCGTACAAGCGTTGAAGATGATCCACGCTCAGGACGTCCAAAAAGTGCATCAACACCAGAAATCATAGCGAAAATACAGGATATGGTTTTGAAAGATCATCAATCGACTGTGGATGTGATAGCTGACACCATAGGCATCTCATATGGAACAACATGGCATATTTTGGCTGAAGTTTTGGGTTTCAAAAAACTGTGTGCACAATGGGTGCCGCATTAGCTAACAATGCAACAAAAACACGTTCGAATGCGACTTTCTGAGCAACATTTGGAGCAATTTCGAAAGGATTAAAAGTATTTTCTGCGTCGATTCATCACTATGGATGAGACTTGGGTCTACCACCATGATCCTGAATCAAAACAAGAGGCTAAGGAGTGGTGTGAACCAGGCACTTTAGTTCCGAAACGAGTTCGTGTCCAGAAATCAGCCAAGAAGGTGTTAGCGTCAGTTTTTTGGGATGCAAAAAGAAATTTTATTGTTAGATTATCTCCAAACTGGTAAGACAATCAACTCTGATTATTATTGTGACCTTTTGGACCAGTTGGATGAAAAAATTTGTGAAAAAAGACCCGGTTTGCAGAAGAAAAAAATCATTTTTCATCAAGACAATGCACCTGCTCACACAGCTCAAAAAACCATAGCGAAAATCAGTGAATTGGGGTACGAATTGTTGCAGCATCCACCCTATTCGCCAGATTTAGCTCCCTCTGACTTCTGGCTCTTCTCACACCTCAAAAAATTCCTTTGTGGAAAGCATTTTTCATCAAACTAAGAGGTTATAGCCATCGTAGAGGAGTATTTTGCAGGCCTTCCAGAAAGTCACTTCCGTGATGGGACAACAAAGTTGGAAGATCGTTGGACCAAGTGTATTGATCTTATGGGAGACTATACTGAGCAATAAAAGTGATTTCCCCCCAAAAAAAATGTATTTTCATTTCCGCTTTCAAAACGTTTTGACTAACCTAGTATACGTCACAGAAATTAGGAAATTTATTTTGTAAAATTGGTTTTGAAATAAATATTGTATATTGTTGTATTGTAATGTATAATCTGTGTTTTACCATTGTTTGTGACTATATATCTGCACATCTTGTAATCAAATGTTCCATATGCGTGTTGCGTTCGTAAGTAATCACTATAGATGATCAGACACCCCCTACAAGTGGATATTGCGTGGTATGCGTGGCGCTTGCAAGCCATGACAGTATACACGGTTGAACTAAGGAGCTTACAATAAGCGATGAACTGAATATAAGGAACAGAAAACATATATTCTCACCTACTGGAACGTCTACTGTGTTTTTATTTCGACAAACTTCTACCTGCCAAAGAGGAATCTCTACACCTTGCTCTTCATTGAAAACGTAAGAAGCAAACCGGAATCTCCGAGGATTGAGCAGCAGCCATCCATCTATTTTACAGTCTTTGTACCGGTTCTGTATAATTTATGTTTTATCAGACTTAAGAATTGTATTTTATTATATTACTTCTCTTCTTAAACTTTATATAGACTCAAGAGTCTGTTACTGCAGGATTGTCCTCCTGTGATGCTGAACTCCAGCTATCTCTCCATCGTTTCGGGGGTCTCCCTGGTGGACGCCGTCTATCCGGCACCCCATGCAGAGCTATGTATGAAATTCTTGTGGAATTCATTCTCTGTACATGTTGGTACCAGCATCGTCGACGCTGTCGTCCCCATCTGACCACATCTTAGACCTCACAGACATCTCTGATTGTGGTGTTTCTTACACGATCACGCAAAGTCTTCCCAGCAATAGCACGTAGAGTTCTCATTTACGTTGTCCTTAGCATACTTTTTGTCCTGACAGTGTCCACCCTCGCTTTGATGCCATATGTGAGGATAGGTCGCACACAGGTCTTATAAATGCGTACCTTGCTATCCGTTCTCATATCTTTATTCCTTCATATGACATCTCTCAGGCAGCCTGCCACAACTGCAGCTTTATCTACCTGAGGCCTTACTTCTCTGGGGTCATGAGAGCTGAGCAGTTCACTGCCAAGATATCTGAACTGGGTTGCTTGTTCAATATTATATTACATTTTTATTATATAAAGAATATCTGGTATGTAATTTCTGTAATGGGGAATGTTGAGTGATAGATTGACTATATCTACAATGAGATGCAGTCCATGAAACAGCTAATGCAGTGTCTTCTCTAACTCTAAAAATGCATAAAATACCCTTTTCTCGTTTATTAGTTATGTTCCGTATCGCAAAATGTAATGATTTCATAATATATTTTTTATTTCAGATAAATCTCGACAGAACTTTGCCGTATCAAATGCTCAGATGCCAAACTCGGCGTCGAACCATAGTCAACTAAATTCGGGGTCAGCGTTCATAGCTGGCACGCCGCTCACCAAAATTTGACTAATAGAATAGCTAAAGAGATAAAATTTCAAAATGTGATTTTAATTTAATCGGACATTTATTAAAAAAAAAATGTAGTGACTGTATAATAATTTAACTAATTAAGTTACTGAATTTTATTCATAAGTCACTTGTGTATAGATTTTATGACCTTACAATAAAATTTAGTGACTTGATATCGTCATAATTTATTGACTTGATTATACAGTAGTTAGATTATACAGTATAATGTCATTAAAATAATTTATCGACTTGATTATACAGTAGAGCATCGATTATCCGACTACCGATCAACCGAAACATCGGTTAACCGAAAGCGTTCCAGTCGACAAATTCTGTCCAATTGCTATCTTTTAAACGTGTGCGAGATTTAGTGGTGCAAAAACGAGTCTCAACTCTAAAGCAAAACACAATTTTGGACTTCTTTTCCTAAACTGTAGGCCTACTTTAATGTCCTAATTTATGTAATGTATGTATTTGTAAGATGTGTGATACAAAATATATACAGTTTTGTGTTTAATCGGTTATCCAAAAAATCAGTTATCCGAACACTCCCGGTCCCGAATTGTTTCGGATAATCGATGCTCTACTGTAAAGTTATTAAAGTAATTTAGTGACTTGATCATAATGTCATTAAAGTAATTTAGTGACTTGATTATAATGTCATTAAAGTAATTTAGTGACTTGATTATAATGTCATTAAAGTAATTTAGTGACTTGATTATAATGTCATTAAAGTAATTTAGTGACTTGATTATAATGTCATTAAAATAATTTAGTGACTTGTTATAATGTCATTATAATAATTAAGTGACTTCATAATTAATTTTAATAGGCAGTGAGTGTAAATATATTTTTAATTATATTTGTACCCATTTTGTACTATTGTAAAATATAAAATTATAATTTTAGTCAATTCTTTTCATAGTCATTGTGTTTTTAAAGAACAATGTATCAAACTTTATTCGGTGCTTTAAGTTCCAAGAAAATAGTTAAGTTATATATTTTTAATGGCACTCTTTTATTATTTATTATTACAAATTAATTGAATAATTGAAATTGGCAATGGAATAAGAAAGACTGTTTCGTCAACGTGTATTGTATTGTATTACACTTTTGTTGTATACAGTACAACCTGGCGGACTTATTGCTATGTGACAATATCTTCCATCTTCCAACCAACCAGAAAGATGTTAAAGAGACCTTAAGTGAAACCAGACTGGAATCCGTTTTGAAAAAATCTGAACCCACAACCTCTCGGCTGGGAGACAATCATTTTACCAACTAGGCCACAGAGGTCGTCATCAATATGAGAAAATATTATAAAGTGTTTGACGGACACACATATGAGAAATCTATCAGGATAACTGTTAATTGCGAGGAAGTTACGTTAAGTTGGTATTTTAAACTCTCTTTAGAAAGTACTGTTTAGAGGCATGGTCTAATAGTATCTTAGCATTTGTGCTAAGGAAGCAAATGCCCCAGGTTCGATTCCTGACAAATTCGCTTTCAGAATAGTTTTACTCTTAGACCATTTTACATCTGAATTTAAGTTTTTCTGTAACTTATATGATGCTTATCATAAATTCTTATTAAGCAACAAAAAACTCTGCCTAACGTTGCGCTGTTGCAGATTAAACCTGCCGATCATTTGGAAGATTAATCACTTTGCCATTAGAACTTTGGGTTAAATCTGTCAAAATGTGTGCTTGCTGAAGTAAAACAGTTTGTAGACAATAATAGAGCAATAACTACTAATAACCAACATTCCCTCTAATGTGTGCGCGTGTACGGCCGCACATCTGTTAAAAATTGTCCGCACACATCTCAAAGAAAGGAACTTGTAACCATTTTTTTGACACGATGACACACTAATACAAGAAACTGACCAATCAGCACACCGGAGTTGACTAACACAATCACACGCTCTGTGTACCTACGCTATAGTATGATACAGTATCAGATTCTTTCCTTACACCGCGTGGACACTACCTACTCGTGTTATGTTACGTATTTCGAATAAAGCACATATGGCATAAGTTAGGTGGAACGTTGTTTTTTTTTTCTGGGTTGCAATCCTAGGATTGGTCTACACCAAAAACTCGATCCCTCCACTTATCTCTGTCATCCGCCAGTCTCTTCATCTCCTGGTAGCTGACACAGCGCACATCCCGGATCACCCGGTCCATGTAGCTATATCTAGGGCGGCCTCCATGGTTATTGCCCTCAATCATTCCCTCGACGATGGTAAGGAGCAGGCCTGGGTGCCTGATGTTATGGCTTATCCAACTGGATCGTTGTTGGGCAACTCTATTTAGGAGTAACCTTGTTTCTCCAACCCTGCTCAATACCTCGTCGTTTCGAATGTGATCTGACCAATAGACCCTGGCCATGCGCCTGTAGCACCACATCTCAAAGGCAGCCAGAAGCCCGGACTCGCTCTGGCTGATGGTCTACATTTTGCAGCCATACAGCAGCACACTCCAGACAAGAGTTTTCACTAAATTCTTCCTTACTTGGAGTCTTGGATTTGTTGTTGAAAGCAACTCTTGCCTGTTGGACCCTACTTATTATTTCTGCCTTTGATCGGCCATCTTGGTATACTCTGCTGCCTAAGTAAACAAATTACCTCACTTGCTCAACAGTGACGCCACCCAGAACAACACCTCCTATTGCGGTCACCTCCTCTCTTCCAGCAACCATACATTTTGTTTTGCCTTTGTTTATTTTCATATTGTAATTGGATAACAAAACATTTTCCATCTTTCTTAAGGCCTCGTTCAATTTCTGTTCCGTCTCCGCAAGCAGTGCAATAAGTTTGATAATGATGAGAAATTTTGAGTCCCTTTTCATATATCCAGTTATCCTCAGCAATACTATAAAGAATACATTTGTTTTTCTACGATTTATATTTTTTTCAAACAATATTTGGTGCCATTTTTATATTATACGAAGACGCAATTTGATTGTAAAAAAAATGTAAAAAGTATTGAGTGTATCTAGTGATTTAAAAATGTATTATATTATGTAAATATAATTATATATTGTCTTTGTTAAAAATAGTATTTATGCTTGCCAATATAAAAAATAACAAAACTTATATTATACAATTCAACTCATAAATACTTGCAACTTTTCTGTTAAACAAATATTTAAAATATTTTTTTTTTTGTTATGACAACATTTAAATTTATTGTCTTTGGTCATTTTCTGATAAATGCAAAATCCTATAAAATGAGATTGGTCTTAAGTTATATACGAGTACTTGTACTTATTGGTTTTTTTGCGGTGGCAAGAAGTGAGTTCTCACACATTTTTTTTTTTTAAAAGCAGTGCTTGTACTAGGCAAGGCCTGTAACAAAGTGGTCTACTTCTTTAATCACAAATTTCATATATTTGTCTTAAATATAAATTCACACTCTGTTTTCACATCCTCACTCATACTTGAATTCTAAGTTATCATATACACTTTTCCATTGTCATATAGAACTGGTATTCCAACTGTATTTGATAATCTTCTTTACGATATAGTATTTCAGTAAACTTCCTTTAACCCTTCCCTTACGGTGATAAAAATGAAACGCGTGTTCCAGTGTTGGGTAGTGAGTACGCGATCAAAAATTAGCGATTTTAAATCGGAAAAATAAGAACATTCATAGATAATCCCCTTAATTAATTATAATTGAAGTTAAAAATTATAATAATTGAGATTTATTTGCTGAAAACATAAAAAAAACCATCTGGCAACGCTCACGGAACGGGCGTAGGTCTAGTCTCGTTGCCAGCTCAACAGCTACTGCGCCGCGGCAGGGTTGGTGGCTAAATCGGGCGTGGCTTACACTTGCGAGGTTGAGACAATATAGCGCTCCTCGCTATTCAGTGGCGTATGCAAAAGTGAGATGCGAATATAGTGTCGTGCTTCCCGCATACTTTTCACCTATCGTCAAGACCCAAGATCGAGGCACTCACAGCGTTTAAATGCGAATTTGTTTCCGATATTCAGAAAATACTTACGATGTAGTCGATAAATTCTGATTATTATTAATATTATTATTTAAATCAATGCGTAAATATATTATGGAGGAATACCTAAAATCTTAACCTTGTATTCATTATATTTATAGAGATATTGATGGTTATTAGAAGCAACGTGTAGAAGATACCCAACACCGGGAAGGAAAGGTTAATAAAAACTAATGTTGATGTTATAACATATATAATCGAACCGGACAGTATCAAAATCTGCTAACATGATAGTCCACAATAGTATTTTGGTGCCAACTTTGATGTATGGGAGTGAAATTTGGATGTGGAAAAATACTGAAAGAATTTGAATAAATGTTGTGAAAATCCAATAGAATGATGCAATGACATGATGTATTGCCGGAGAGAGAAAATAAAAATGGCACTATTTAAAATTATCTGCAACAGATAAAACATGCTGATCTTCTTGGAATTTTGATCTCCTTTGATCAAGACTGAGTGATTGTTGAAGTGCAACAGTTTACAAACATGCACAGGCGTCTTCTATCCACAATTTGGCTGACAATCATACTTATTCATGAGAGACAACCTGTTATAGCTTGTGAACAGCTCACAGTATCACCGCTATTAAGTGGAATTCAAACTTTACTGTTCTTTACTATCCCAGATTATTGAAAATCTATTATGTTGGGTTTAATCAAATATTGATTAAAAGTTCATCCACAAGATGGCTGACAATCATACGCAATCACGAGAGACAAACTGTTATAGCTTGTGAACAGCTTGCAGTATCACCGCTATTAAGTGGAATTCCAACTTTCCTTTTCGTTACTATCCCAGATTATTGAAAATCTATTATATTGGGTTTAATCAAATATTGATTAAAAGTTCATCCACAAGATGGCTGACAATCGTACGCAATCACGAGAGACAACCTGTTATAGCTTGTGAACAGCTCACAGTATCACCGCTATTAAGTGGAATTCAAATTTTCCGTTTCGTTACTATCCCAGATTATTGAAAATCTATTATGTTGGGTTTAATCAAATATTGATTAAAAGTTCATCCACAAGATGGCTGACAATCATACGCAATCACGAGAGACAACCTGTTATAGCTTGTGAACAGCTCGCAGTATCACCGCTATTAAGTGGAATTCCAACTTTCCTTTTCGTTACTATCCATGATTATTGAAAATCTATTATGTTGGGTTTAATCAAATTTTGATTAAAAGTTCATCCACAAGATGGCTGACAATCATACGCAATCACGAGAGACAACCTGTTATAGCTTGTGAACAGCTCGCAGTATCACCGCTATTAAGTGGAATTCAAATTTTCCGTTTCGTTACTATCCCAGATTATTGAAAATCTATTATGTTGGGTTTAATCAAATATTGATTAAAAGTTCATCCACAAGATGGCTGACAATCATACGCAATCACGAGAGACAACCTGTTATAGCTTGTGAACAGCTCGCAGTATCACCGCTATTAAGTGGAATTCAAATTTTCCGTTTCGTTACTATCCCAGATTATTGAAA
Source organism: Odontocerum albicorne (assembly GCA_949825065.1). Classification (NCBI taxonomy): domain Eukaryota; kingdom Metazoa; phylum Arthropoda; class Insecta; order Trichoptera; family Odontoceridae; genus Odontocerum; species Odontocerum albicorne. The sequence goes on along the minus strand of OX463866.1, from coordinate 6,131,440 downwards.
ATCTATTATGTTGGGTTTAATCAAATATTGATTAAAAGTTCATCCACAAGATGGCTGACAATCATACGCAATCACGAGAGACAACCTGTTATAGCTTGTGAACAGCTCGCAGTATCACCGCTATTAAGTGGAATTCCAACTTTCCTTTTCGTTACTATCCATGATTATTGAAAATCTATAATGTTGGGTTTAATCAAATATTGATTAAAAGTTCATCCACAAGATGGCTGACAATCATACGCAATCACGAGAGACAACCTGTTATAGCTTGTGAACAGCTCACAATATCCCCGCTATTAAGTGGAATTCAAACTTTCCTTTTCGTTACTATCCCAAATGATTGAAAACCTATTTTGTTGAGCTAAATAATATATTGATAAAAAATTATACAAGAGTTTAAAAAGAAATATTTTATTCTTGAAATATTAAAATAGACTAGAAAATACTCCTCAATAACTGACAAATCATAACATAAATTAGATACAAAAAAAAACTGTATTTTATAATTACATATAAATAAAATAATAATACAGATGATATTTCTTTAATGTATTATTACAAACATTAACTAATAAATAGTTTAAATTCATATTTTTGCCTAATGTACGAGTACAATAAAAAACTGTTATAATTAAAAAAAGTTATTCTTTTGTATTATATTAATAAAATAAAAAAATTACATTGTTATTCTACTAATTATAGTATGTTAATTCCCACTACATATATTTCTAACTGTTATCTCGAGGGATTTTTTAGGTGGAATGATTTCGGTTTATAACGAGAATGATGCTTCGTTCCAACTGGTATTGTATCATCGGAAGTGTGCGACTCTTCATTGTATCATCGGAAGTGTGCGACTCTTCATTGTAGCATCGGAAGTGTGCGACTCTTCATTGTATCATCGGAAATGTGCGACTCTTCATTGTATCATCGGAAGTGTGCGACTCTTCATTGTATCATCGGAAGTGTGTGACTTGTCATTGTATCATCGAAAGTGTGCAACTCTTCATTGTATCATCGGAAGTGTGCGACTCTTCATTGTATCATCGGAAGTGTGCAACTCTTCTGAGTTTTAAAGAATTTTTTTAGGAGAGGTAATTTTTTTACGTACATAAGTGTTATTTATCCCAGCGGTCCGCAAACATTTTTTGTAAAGGACCAAATAGTAAGTATTTCAGGCTCTGTGGGGCAAGAGGCAAACTCGAGGATATTTATGTAGGTAGGCCTACTTAAATATAACAAGAAGAAGAAAAGTTTTTACAAATCTATTGAACAAAATGTAAAGTAATAATAATAAGTACTAAAAAAATACTATAATTGTTTGAAATAGGTACTTTGAAGAATTAGAATTTGAAATAGAAAAATCCATTCTTTACTCCTGAGTCGTAAAAAGGAAGCGGGCCGTAGTTTGGTGACCCCTGGTCTATCCAATAACAACTTATTCTGAACGTTACAAACGTGTTACAAAGAAATTACTTTAGAAACATTAAAGATACATAAAGCCATTAATTAATGATCAAGGAACGCAAAACATTTCATCCCTCTTTAAAAAAATCGTCAATCTATTGAAGCAAAGGATTTTTTTTTATTCCACCTTGGTGATATCTTTGACGTGATATTTACCTGTTACTTTCCCCTTAAGGTCTGACAGTTCATAAATAGTGTTGGAAATTTTCTTTGAGACCACAGTGTCCTGACAAACCGAGGTGCCAATTTGGTGCTGAAATATTGCCCGGCGTTTGATTGGCTGAAGGACTTCCTCCATACCACCTGTTTAACTGACGGCGGTCTAAACCTATAGCTTAAATTATATCGAGCAGCTTCAAACACTTCCAATGAAACATGACACCAGTCTGACCCAAGCATTATTCTCGTAACAAACTGAAATCATTTTGCCAGAAGAGAACTTCGAAAAGGAGGTAGAAACACGTGTCAGGAGTATTAATGCTATTAGTGGAACAACAAAATAATTTATTGTTTAATATTCTAAATAGAGTTCCATAAAGTTACAGCTGAAACCTTTTATAATTGAAGAGTTAAATTCATTAACTACTCAAGAGCCAAAGAATACATAAAGAGTTATAGGAAAAAAAATGTGCTGTACTTGAGTAAACCGTTTGTGAAGTAAATTAGTAAACTGTTTTTGCCCAGTGACATCTTTGGTTGTAAAACAGAATCACTTTTAGTTTGAATTCACATATATGCCATTTATGGGTATATTGTCGCTTGTTGATAAACTGTTTTTCCATAAAAAAAAAACAAAATATGGTTATTATGTGGTTTATTAGTTGTAACTTTTCAATTTATGAAAAAAAACGTTTATGATAATTTTTGTGTGACAAAATCATGATCTTACTCTATATAAACAAATGTTACATACAACAAAAATGAATGAAAATAACATTCAATATAAATCAATGTCACAATTGACAAAAATTAACACATACAAATGCCACAAACGAATACCATTTCAACAAAAATATGAAAATGTGTCAAAAAAATAATAAATCAGACGAAAACCTTTTTATATATTATTTATACGTACGTCAATAAAACACATTATCAACATCAATAAAACACATTATTTTTTAATAAACAAAAGCTTTTGTTCATTAATTGATTATCTCTTTTTATCAAAATAATAAAATCACTTAAGTCTTTTTCGTAATACAATTGTTTAAAAAAGTAATTTTCTTACCGATAATAATCATAACTGTTAAGCAATAATTATTATTTTATAAATGAGACTTATAGCAAGTAGGTTGATGTATAACATTAATAACTATTGCAATATTCTTGTATAAAAGCTCTATTTAATGGTATAACAGTTTAAACTGAGCTTTGAGGTCCTAAAATTACTTTTTTTTTTTTTTATAAATAATATATGATATTCCTTGAAATAGATTTTCAGTAAAGTATTATTCCACATTTCAAGTGATTTTTATAATGGCAATAAGGCTAAATTCCTGTTGTTACCGTGGACATACTCGCAATTCATAATTTTCAACAACCGTAGTCTAACGGTTAGTATTCATACTCAACAAACTGGTGACCGAGGTTTGATTACTACTGGAGAAAAATCTCAATCTGTGAAAATATATATTTATAATATAATATGTATTATTGATAACTATTTATTATGTATACTATAGATTATGCTATATATATATACAGGATGTCCCAAAAGTCAACGTCAAGCAGGTATCGAGGAAGAGGCCAGCTTATGACGGTTCAGAATTTTTAAAAAATTCTTGAAAAAGCCTTCTACTTTTCGAGTTATAGGCATTTCTTTGAAAATTGTGAAAATAGCTACCCTGCGCCAAATGTTTGTATACTGTGACTACAAATTGCCATATTTTATTATTTTAATGGTCGTATCGCAATCCTATATAACCCTGCTATTAGTCGGAGTCAGATATAAAACAACAAAAAATCTGCACGTTCCAAAAAAAAATTGTTTTTGTCCGATCATAAAAATTAATATTTTTTATCGGCTAACTTTAACTCATCATACTGTAAAAATAATGTACTACGCTAACCTGACAAGTTACATCAAAATATGGCCTGTTTAGTCAGGATTTCAAAATGGTACAATACATACCTACTACTCCTTTAAAAATAATTTTAAAATATTAATTTCTGTAATTAAAGATCAAATTCAATAAATTTGAGCGAGACAAACGGTATTGCGCATGAACGAGTTAGAGTAAGACAGCTCAAGTCACCATTTTTGATAGGAACTAGATATTAAATATAAAAAATGGCAACACAACACTCTTCCTCGATATCGGCTTGACGTTGACCTTTGGGACATCGTGTATATATAGGCAAATATAATAACATAATATGTCTGCACATGTTTATAGAAATGCAATCACTTTTTTATACATTTGTAAAGTTAGGGAATAATCATTTTTGTAATATATTACATTTATAGAGTCCTGTAGCTTTAGAAATCATGTTGTATAACTCACTGAATGATCATATTCAGAAACTATTTTTTAAATGTTTTTTTTTAATCGAGATCTCTTTTGAATTTTACCACTTAATGACATTTATAAAGAGTAGTGTACCAGTACCCCTCTCGGCCACACCCTCTACCCCCTTTCCCATAATAAAGGTACCTATACCTACCCGTCTTTACTCACTGTGTATTTAAATATATCTTAAAATTTGATTTATAAAGTTTATGTGTACGACAAAAATTTATGAGTTCAAAAATTAACACCTATAGGCGTTCATATAAACTTGGTTGGTTCATATAAACTATAGGCGTTCATTTAAACACCTATAGGCGTTCATATAAACTTGGTTGGTTCATATAAACTATAGGCGTTCATTTAAACACCTATAGGCGTTCATATAAACTTGGTTGGTTCATATAAACAATAGGTGTTCATTTAAACACCTATAGGCATTCATATAAACTTCGTTGGTTCATATAAACTATAGGCGTTCATTTAAACACCTATAGGCGTTCATATTAACACCTAGGGTGTTCATATTACTGAGTGTTCAAAATGCCTATATTATTTGGTCTATTTCCAAATTTCTTTGGGTGAATTAAAAATTAAGTGAGCTCAGAGTGGCCTTACGGTACAGATAGAGTTTGTAAAAGCTATATGACAATTAATTATACATGTTTTTTTCATTTTTTAACAACACAGTTAAAGAAATTATTCATCAATCAATTAAAGAAATTATTCATCAATTAATGTGTTAACTAATACATATAAAAAATAATACCTCCGTTAAGTTCAATACATATTAAAATAGAGCGCCAATTATCCGTGGTAATTGGGGAACAATCAAGCCCAAATAATTGAAAAACACGGTTAATCCAATAGTATCAAAAGCACTCAAATATCAAAACTAAAGGTACTGACAGAATAAATTTAGATTCTCACTTAGTGTAATTTGTGAGTAGTAATAAATAATAGAAAAAAGATATCAGAAAAATAAAGAAATACAGTAGAGCCTCGATTATCCGTGGTAATTGGGGGACACTCGAGCATGGATAATTGAAAAATACAGTTAATCCAAATTAAGTTTTTATAGTGAATTTGAACATTTTAAAAGTTGTAATGTTACATAAATTCTACTACGCAAGATGAGTACACGAACAAACTTACTCAATGTTGGACAGATACAACCGGTATACTCCGGTATTATACGGTTGGTTCTTACCAAATACAATACATTTTATTCTTATTAACTAGATAACCCTAGGTTACCTCGATAAATATCATTGGTGCAAGTCAGCCTTAACTTGTTGGTGTAAATGATTCCATAATGTATTTATTACTTTTTTCTCCAGGACCACAATTAATAGAGTACCGAATTTAAAAATTTTTCGAACAGCTGTCATTTTGAAACAAGATGGCGGAATATGCTGGCTAATGAACTTAGTTGAAATTTAGAAAAATTAAGCAATGAAAACTTTAAAAATGTAACTGAAGCAATAATGCAAACATTTTTTATTCATAACACAAAGAAAAAATGTATATAAATTAAAATTAAACTTGTTTTTATATGTCAAATATGTATGTAATATAAGCTATTAGCTAAAAATCAGTTGATTCCATACAAGAATGGTGTAGATTTTCGCAATGATGGAAATTACAACCTACTTAAAAATTAAAATATATTTTTTTCTTCATATATCCAAATAAGTGTTTCAAACATATTGAAGAACATGGCTGTAAGACAATATTATCTTCTGCCCTAATAAGCGAGTCTTCGAGTTTAGAACCTCTAGAGCAGGCACGGAACATGTTGTTCATCATTAACTGTATTGGCAGTACTACTGCTTAGCACATGCGAGTATTGCTATCAGACAAACTGTAACCAGAGTGGCACCGATTATTTTTGGGTACCATCGAGAATCGAACTTGAAACTCCTGAGTGGAAATCAAGAATGTTACCACTAAGATACGGAGGTCGTCGTGGTTAGGTAGACTTTTATCGTGATTTTTTTTATTAAATACGAGGCATATCCAGAAAGTAAGTGTACTGAATTTTTGTAGGTTACAATTTTTTTTATTTAAACAAAAAAATTACGTGGTTACCGTAGTACATATGTAAGCTATTTTTCGACATAGTCGCCATTCCTCTCGATGCAGGTGGTGAAGCGGGGTATCAACTTTTTGATGCCTTCCTCGAAGTAGTTTCCCGCCAACCCCTCCGTCCACTTCTCCACCTCTTCCTTTACCTCCTCGTCGGTTGAAAACCTTTTTCCACCCATGTGCAGCTTCAGGGAGAGGTAAAGAGATAGTAATCTGAAGGGGCTAGGTCAGGGGAATGCGCGGGATGGTTCAGGACATCCCATTTAAACGAGGCGAGCAGTTCCTTCGTGGCGTTGGCCGTGTGTGGTCTGGCATTTTCGTGCAGCAGGCAGGACTCCCTTTGTCAGCATGCATCTCCTCTTGTTCTGAATCGCCCTCCGCAATTTTTTTAGGGTCTCACAGTATCTTGCAGAGTTGATGGTCTCCCCTTGAAGCATATATTCAATTAAAATTAAGCCTTGACAGTCCCAAAACACGGATGCCATGATTTTCTTGGCTGAAATTGTGATTTTGAACTTTTTGGCGGAGGGTGAAGAGGTGTGACGTGACCGTTTTTAAACTCGCGACACCACTTGTACACACTCGTACGATTCATAGCTTTATCACCATATGCAGTTTTCACCTCATTATAAACCTCAACCGGAGGTTTTCCCTTCCAAACGAGATAGCGGATGACGCCGCGTATTTCGCACTTGGCGGGAGATTGGATTGACATTTTTCACGAAACGTGTTGTCGCGTCGACATTTCTCAACGTACTGACCTCGAACCGGTCTCGTTGTGGAGGGGAAGGGTCAGGCTACACGGAAGTGTAGCCAACATGTCGAAAATAAAATCCATCCGGTCGTGAGAGCCTCAGTACACTTACTTTCTGGATACAATTAGTATGTTCCAAAACCGTAAATAATGGTGATACTGACATCATGGTATGTGGACACTTACTGTAATACACATAACACGTGTGTCCGTCAAATCGTCCGTATCAGATTAATGTTGTCCGTGTCCGTTGATAAAACAAACTATCATCCTCTATTTAAATTATCGAATCCAAAATATCCAAACCATCTCGAGATTTCTTTCATAATTCTGTGAAATGGATTTATGAAATAAAAAATTCAATTTAAATGCTTTTTGTTCATTAAACATTTCAAGTTATTTACACTGCCCTCATAAGCAAAAACGCAGCTAATGGCAAAAGTTAAGTTTTGAGAAAACTGCACTTTTATGTTTTTCATTGCTGCTTAAAAATGTCGTGATTCATAAACAAAAAAGCAGCAAAATGTGTTTCATAAGCAAAAACGCAGCAAACGCATAAGCACTTGCTGTCTTTTTGCTTATGAATAACATTTTATTGTTTCTTTTGCTTAGAAAAATCTAGTATTTTGTAAAATTAAAAAAGACATTATGTCGATTTTTGTATTGAAATAAATGGTTTTCAGTATTTTTTTTATGGATTATGATTCAGAATTTGATATGGAATATTGCCTCATACTTATAGTTCGGAAATTCTAGGATGAGTCCTGTGACAGCTCACAAATTTGCCTCAATACAACCTAATGTATTTACCTAAATAACTTGCTATTTATTAGAATCAAGGCTTATATTAAAGTTGATAAAATAATTAAAATTACTGAACATCGTTACAAGGTTGTATTGGGGCAAATTTGTGAGCTGTAACAGGACTCATCCTAGAATTTCCGAACTATAGTTAAATTTCTGATTTTTTTCCCGTTAGCTGCGTTTTTACTTATGACGACAGTATAACAAATAGTTAAATAAACTAAAATTGACAAAATAATAAGCAGATTTTTTTAACAATATTGATGTGCTTTTAATTTTTATTTCTTTATTTATTTTAATAAGTATTTTAAAATGAATATTAGTGTCCGAATATGATCATTCTGTTGGGTCGAACTTATAAAACAATTACACATATCGAAATAAAAATTATTGTTAATTTCGACATTTATTTTTCATTTATTTACCCAAAAATATTCCCTATTTTCCTTAATCTGTGATTGTCTCCTAATATGGCAGTCATAAAACGTCATCGTAGCTGGGCCTCGTAGTCAAGAGCAACGTTCCCCCATTTTTTTTTTTTTTACCTGGCGACTTTATTGCCATGTGACAATCTCTTCCAACCAGAAATATGTTTTTATAGGCCCTTAGTGTTAACCAGACTGGAATCCTATTTATTCTATTAAATCTATTTTTTCATTGTGTGTGCGGCCGATCAACTTGTATGTGCAAGAAAAAAAGAGGGAAGTGCGCAAATATGTATATTCATGACTAGAAAAAACTAAGTAGTCAACATTAATGTACCACGAAATCAAAAATTACATTTTCCCCTTCACCCTTCTACACTATTCTTTCCTTACGGCGCGTGGACTCTATATGGTGTTTCCATGTTCCGCACACATTCAAAGAAAGGAACCTGAGAACCCATCATAAAATATCAAATAAAATACATAATTGCGCAAAACAAAATATGTTTATATGTTCCTTTCTTTGAGATGTGTGCGGAAGATGGAAACATGTGTGCGGAAAATTTTTAACAGATGTGCGGCCGCACACGCGCATACCTTAGTTGGTCAAGGGTCTCCTTACCATTCTAACGTTGATTTAGTTGGAAAACGAAGCTGTACTGTGGAGTTTTTTTCATATTTTTTTCCCTTTTCTCCTTTTTTAAGTGAATAATCCGTCGCACACCAGCAAACTCACCGGCCATACAGTTGTACTGGATCCGATGGCACACTTTAAGTGAGACGATCGGAGCACACACGCATTTTTTTCCACAAGAAGTCGTAAGAAGGTATACCTCCGAATAGTAGGCGAAAAAAATGCCTGTCATTCGAGGGGAGTAGTATAGCATGGGGTTCGAACCGGCGACCTTCGGCACGGAAGTCCATTGCGTTACCGAGCGGTCATGCACCCCATGATCATAAATATTGCTATATCGGTCCGCTTATAAAAAGTGTAAACTGGCAAAAGTGTTGCAAACGGATTAATTTCAACCTTTTTTTCTTTGTATTCAATTCCCTCGTTACTTTCACATGTGAGTCTGTGAACAAAAAATAACTCCGTGGGGATTTTGTATATATACTCGTATATTCGAAAACTTGGTCGTTAATGGCAGTTTTTCGAGTGAAAAGTGTGAAATTTACGTATATTAGTAACAAATTTCCATACATGTTTTTAGGAGGTTTTAACGGTGTATGTCATAATCAACGTCAATGCGTTTCTACTATACTTTTGACTTGATTCATTTCAATTAAAGCATTTTTGTGCTAAAAATTGGTATTTTCTAAGTCAAAATAAATAAAATTAATTTTTACTTGAAAATATTTACGCAAAATATTGAAATTTTGCAATATTAGACGTTTGGGACGAAAAACATGGAAACACGTAGAACAAATAATAATGCTGAAGTGATTTTGTATATATATTCGTAAGCTTTATCGTCAATGACATTTTTTAGAGTGAAAAGTGTGAAATTTCCGTCTATTAGTAACAAATAACCATACATGTTTTTAGGAGGTTTTAACATTTTATGTCATAAAGAACGTCAATCCGTTTCTACCATACTTGAAATATTGAAATTTGGCAATATTAGACGTTTGGGGCGAAACACATGGAAACACGTAGAACAAATAATAATGCTGGGGTGATTTTGTACATATATTCGTAAACATGGTCGTCAAGGGCAGTTTTTCGAGTGAAATTTCCGTCTATTAGTAACAAATGTCCATACATGTTTTTAGGAGGTTTTAACGTTTTATGTCATCATGAGGGTCAATGCGTTTCTACTATACTTTTGCCTTGATTTATTTTCATTCAAGCATTTTTGTACAAAAAATTTGTATTTTCCAAATGAACAGTAATAAAATTCATTTTTATTTGAAAATATTGACGCTAAATACTGAAATTTCGCATTATAAGACGTTTGGGACGAAAAACGAAGAAACATGTAGAACAAATAATCATTGTGGGGTGATTTTGTATATATATTCGTAAACTTGGCCGTCAATGACAGTTTTTCGAGTGAAAAGTGTGAAATTTACGTCTATTAGTAACAAATGTCCATACATGTTTTTAGGAGGTTTTAACGTTTTATGTCATCATGAGGGTCAATGCGTTTCTACAATACTTTTGCCTTGATTCATTTTAATTCAAGCATTTTTGTTCAAAAAATTTGTATTTTCTAAGTCAAAAGTAATAAAATTCATTTTTACTTGAAAATATTGACGCAAAATATTGAAATTTTGCAATATTAAACGTTTGGGACGAAAAACGTGAAAACACTCAGAACAAATAATCATTGTGGGGTGATTTCGTACATATATTCGTAAACATGGTCATCAAGGGCAGTTTTTCGAGTGAAAAGTGTGAAATTTACGTCTATTAGTAACAAATGTCCATATATATTTTTTGGAGGTTTTAACGTTTTATGTCATAATGAAAGTCAATGCGTTTCTACTTTACTTTTGCCTTGATTCATTTTAATTCAAGCATTTTTGTTCAAAAAATTTGTATTTTCTAAGTCAAAAGTAATAAAATTCATTTTTACTTGAAAATATTTACGCCAAATATTGAAATTTTGCAATATTAGACGTTTGGGGCGAAACACATGGAAACAGTCAGAACAAATAATAATGCTGGGGTGATTTTGTACATATATTCGTAAACTTTGTCGTCAATGACAGTTTTTCAAGTGGAAAGTGTGAAATTTCCGTCTATTAGTAACAAATGTCCATACATGTTTTTAGGAGGTTTTAACATTGTATGTCATAAAGAACGTCAATCCGTTTCTACCATACTTGAAATATTGAAATTTGGCAATATTAGACGTTTGGGGCGAAACACATGGAAACACGTAGAACAAATAATAATGCTGGGGTGATTTTGTACATATATTCGTAAACATGGTCGTCAAGGGCAGTTTTTCGAGTGAAATTTCCGTCTATTAGTAACAAATGTCCATACATGTTTTTAGGAGGTTTTAACGTTTTATGTCATCATGAGGGTCAATGCGTTTCTACTATACTTTTGCCTTGATTTATTTTCATTCAAGCATTTTTGTACAAAAAATTTGTATTTTCCAAATGAACAGTAATAAAATTCATTTTTATTTGAAAATATTGACGCTAAATACTGAAATTTCGCATTATAAGACGTTTGGGACGAAAAACGAAGAAACATGTAGAACAAATAATCATTGTGGGGTGATTTTGTATATATATTCGTAAACTTGGCCGTCAATGACAGTTTTTCGAGTGAAAAGTGTGAAATTTACGTCTATTAGTAACAAATGTCCATACATGTTTTTAGGAGGTTTTAACGTTTTATGTCATCATGAGGGTCAATGCGTTTCTACAATACTTTTGCCTTGATTCATTTTAATTCAAGCATTTTTGTTCAAAAAATTTGTATTTTCTAAGTCAAAAGTAATAAAATTCATTTTTACTTGAAAATATTGACGCAAAATATTGAAATTTTGCAATATTAAACGTTTGGGACGAAAAACGTGAAAACACTCAGAACAAATAATCATTGTGGGGTGATTTCGTACATATATTCGTAAACATGGTCATCAAGGGCAGTTTTTCGAGTGAAAAGTGTGAAATTTACGTCTATTAGTAACAAATGTCCATATATATTTTTTGGAGGTTTTAACGTTTTATGTCATAATGAAAGTCAATGCGTTTCTACTTTACTTTTGCCTTGATTCATTTTAATTCAAGCATTTTTGTTCAAAAAATTTGTATTTTCTAAGTCAAAAGTAATAAAATTCATTTTTACTTGAAAATATTTACGCCAAATATTGAAATTTTGCAATATTAGACGTTTGGGGCGAAACACATGGAAACAGTCAGAACAAATAATAATGCTGGGGTGATTTTGTACATATATTCGTAAACTTTGTCGTCAATGACAGTTTTTCAAGTGGAAAGTGTGAAATTTCCGTCTATTAGTAACAAATGTCCATACATGTTTTTAGGAGGTTTTAACATTGTATGTCATAAAGAACGTCAATCCGTTTCTACCATACTTGAAATATTGAAATTTTGCAATATTAGACGTTTGGGGCGAAACACATGGAAACACGTAGAACAAATAATAATGCTCGGGTGATTTTGTACATATATTCGTAAACATGGTCGTCAAGGGCAGTTTTTCGAGTGGAAAGTGTGATATTTCCGTCTATTAGTAACAAATGTCCATACATGTTTTTAAGAGGTTTTAACATTGTATGTCATAAAGAACGTCAATCCGTTTCTACCATACTTGAAATATTGAAATTTTGCAATATTAGACGTTTGGGGCGAAACACATGGAAACACGTCGAACAAATAATAATGCTGGGGTGATTTTGTACATATATTCGTAAACATGGTCGTCAAGGGCAGTTTTTCGAGTGAAATTTCCGTCTATTAGTAACAAATGTCCTTACATGTTTTTTGGAGGTTTTAACGTTTTATGTCATAATGAAAGTCATTGCATTTCTACTATACTTTTGCCTTGATTCATTTTAATTCAAACATTTTTTTACGAATTTTTTTTATTTTCTAAGTCAAAAGTCATAAAATTCATTTTTACTTGAAAATATTGACGCAAAATACTGAAATTTTACATTATTTGACGTTTAGGACGAAAAACATGGAAACACGTAGAACAAATAATCATTGTGGGGTAATTTTGTATAAATATATTTGTGAACTTGGTCGTCAATGACAGTTTTTCGAGTGAAAAGTGTGAAATTTCCGTCTATTAGTAACAAATGTCCATACATATTTTTTGGAGGTTTTAACGTTTTTTGTCATAATCAAAGTCAATGCGTTTCTACTATACTTTTGCCTTGATTCATTTTAATTCAAGCATTTTTGTACGACAAATTTGTATTTTCGAAATCGAAAGTAATAAAATTCATTTTTACTTGAAAATATTGACGCTAAATACTGAAATTTTGCATTATTTGACGTTTGGGACGAAAAACGAAGAAACATGTAGAACAAATAATCATTGTGGGGTGATTTTGTATATATATTCGTAAACTTGGCTGTTAATGACAGTTTTTCGAGTGAAAAGTGTGAAATTTACGTCTATTAGTAACAAATGTCCATACATGTTTTTTGGAGGTTTTAACGTTTTTTGTCATAATCAAAGTCAATGCGTTTCTACTATACTTTTGCCTTGATTCATTTTAATTCAAGCATTTTTGTACGACAAATTTGTATTTTCGAAATCGAAAGTAATAAAATTCATTTTTACTTGAAAATATTGACGCTGAATACTGAAATTTTGCATTATTTGACGTTTGGGATGAAAAACATGGAAACACGTAGAAGAAATAATAATTGTGGGGTGATTTTGTATATATATTCGTAAACTTAGCCGTCAATGACAGTTTTTTGAGTGAAAAATGTAAAGTTTACGTCTATAAGTAACAAATGTCCATACATGTTTTTAGGAGATTTTAACATTTTATGTCATAATGAACGTTCATTATGACATAAAATGTTCAAATCTCCTTCTGTTAAAATTGACGTCAATGCGTTTGCAGTATACTTCTGCCTTGATTCATTTTAATTCAAGCACTTTTGTACTAATAATTGGTATTTTGTAAGTCAAAAGTAATAAAATTCATTTTTACTTCAAAATATTGACGCAAAATACTGAAATTTCGCAATATAAGACGTTTGGGACGAAAAACGTAGAAACACGTAGAAAAAATAATCATTGTGGGGTGATTTTGTATATATATTCGTAAACTTGGCAGTCAATGACAGTTTTTCGAGTGAAAAGTGTGAAATTTCCGTCTATTAGTAACAAATGTCCATACATGTTTTTAGGAGGTTTTAATGTTTTATGTCATCATGAGGGTCAATGCGTTTCTACTATACTTTGGCCTTGATTCATTTTAATTCAAGCATTTTTGTACGAAAAATTTGTATTTTCTAATTCAAAAGTAATAAAATTCATTTTTACTTGAAAATATTGACGCAAAATATTGAAATTTTGCAATATTAGACGTTTGGGGCGAAACACATGGAAACAGTCAGAACAAATAATAATGCTGGGGTGATTTTGTACATATATTCGTAAACTTGGTCGTCAATGACAGTTTTTCGAGTGGAAAGTGTGAAATTTCAGTCTATTAGTAACAAATGTCCATACATGTTTTTAGGAGGTTTTAACATTGTATGTCATAAAGAACGTCAATCCGTTTCTACCATACTTGAAATATTGAAATTTTGCAATATTAGACGTTTGGGGCGAAACACACGGAAACACATAAAACAAATAATAATGCTGGGGTGATTTTGTACATATATTCGTAAACATGGTCGTCAAGGGCAGTTTTTCGAGTGAAATTTCCGTCTATTAGTAACAAATGTCCATACATATTTTTTGGAGGTTTTAACGTTTTATGTCATAATGAAAGTCAATGCATTTCTACTGTACTTTTGCCTTGATTCATTTTAATTCAAACATTTTTTTACGAATTTTTTTTATTTTCTAAGTCAAAAGTCATAAAATTCATTTTTACTTGAAAATATTGACGCAAAATACTGAAATTTCACATTATTTGACGTTTAGGACGAAAAACATGGAAACACATAGAACAAATAATCATTGTTGGGTAATTTTGTATAAATATATTTGTGAACTTGGTCGTCAATGACAGTTTTTCGAGTGAAAAGTGTGAAATTTCCGTCATTAGTAACAAATGTCAATACATATTTTTTGGAGGTTTTAACGTTTTATGTCATAATGAAATTCAATGCGTTTCTACAATACTTTTGCCTTGATTTATTTTCATTCAAGCATTTTTGTACGAAAATTTTGTATTTTCCAAATCAACAGTAAATAAATTCATTTTTACTTGAAAATATTGACGCTAAATACTGAAATTTCGCATTATAAGACGTTTGGGACGAAAAACGAAGAAACACGTAGAACAAATAATCATTGTGGGGTGATTTTGTATATATATTCGTAAACTTGGCAGTCAATGACAGTTTTTCGAGTGAAAAGTGTGAAATTTCCGTCTATTAGTAACAAATGTCCATACATGTTTTTAGGAGGTTTTAACGTTTTATGTCATCATGCGGGTCAATGCGTTTCTACTATACTTTTGCCTTGATTCATTTTAATTCAAGCATTTTTGTTCAAAAAATTTGTATTTTCTAAGTCAAAAGTAATAAAATTCATTTTTACTTGAAAATATTGACGCAAAATACTGAAATTTCACATTATTTGACGTTTAGGACGAAAAACATGGAAACACGTAGAACAAATGATCATTGTGGGGTAATTTTGTATAAATATATTTGTGAACATGGTCGTCAATGACAGTTTTTCGAGTGAAAAGTGTGAAATTTCCGTCATTAGTAACAAATGTCAATACATATTTTTTGGAGGTTTTAACGTTTTATGTCATAATGAAATTCAATGCGTTTCTACAATACTTTTGCCTTGATTTATTTTCATTCAAGCATTTTTGTACGAAAATTTTGTATTTTCCAAATCAACAGTAATAAAATTCATTTTTACTTGAAAATATTGACGCAAAATACTGAAATTTCACATTATTTGACGTTTAGGACGAAAAACATGGAAACACATATAACAAATAATCATTGTTGGGTAATTTTGTATAAATATATTTGTGATCTTGGTCGTCAATGACAGTTTTTCGAGTGAAAAGTGTGAAATTTCCGTCTATTAGTAACAAATGTCCATACATATTTTTTGGAGGTTTTAACGTTTTATGTCATAATGAAATTCAATGCGTTTCTACAATACTTTTGCCTTGATTTATTTTCATTCAAGCATTTTTGTACGAAAATTTTGTATTTTCCAAATCAACAGTAATTAAATTCATTTTTACTTGAAAATATTGACGCTAAATACTGAAATTTCGCATTATAAGACGTTTGGGACGAAAAACGAAGAAACATGTAGAACAAATAATCATTGTGGGGAGATTTTGTATATATATTCGTAAACTTGGCCGTCAATGACAGTTTTTCGAGTGAAAAGTGTGAAATTTACGTCTATTAGTAACAAATGTCCATACATGTTTTTTGGAGGTTTTAACGTTTTTTGTCATAATCAAAGTCACTGCGTTTCTACTATACTTTTGCCTTGATTCATTTTTAATTCAAGCATTTTTGTACGACAAATTTGTATTTTTGAAATCGAAAGTAATAAAATTCATTTTTACTTAAAATGTTGACGCTAAATACTGAAATTTTGCATTATTTGACGTTTAGGACGAAAAACATGGAAACACGTAGAACAAATGATCATTGTGGGGTAATTTTGTATAAATATATTTGTGAACATGGTCGTCAATGACAGTTTTTCGAGTGAAAAGTGTGAAATTTCCGTCATTAGTAACAAATGTCAATACATATTTTTTGGAGGTTTTAACGTTTTATGTCATAATGAAATTCAATGCGTTTCTACAATACTTTTGCCTTGATTTATTTTCATTCAAGCATTTTTGTACGAAAATTTTGTATTTTCCAAATCAACAGGAATAAAATTCATTTTTACTTGAAAATATTGACGCAAAATACTGAAATTTCACATTATTTGACGTTTAGGACGAAAAACATGTAAACACATAGAACAAATAATCATTGTTGGGTAATTTTGTATAAATATATTTGTGAACTTGGTCGTCAATGACAGTTTTTCGAGTGAAAAGTGTGAAATTTCCGTCTATTAGTAACAAATGTCCATACATATTTTTTGGAGGTTTTAACGTTTTATGTCATAATGAAATTCAATGCGTTTCTACAATACTTTTGCCTTGATTTATTTTCATTCAAGCATTTTTGTACGAAAATTTTGTATTTTCCAAATCAACAGTAATTAAATTCATTTTTACTTGAAAATATTGACGCTAAATACTGAAATTTCGCATTATAAGACGTTTGGGACGAAAAACGAAGAAACATGTAGAACAAATAATCATTGTGGGGAGATTTTGTATATATATTCGTAAACTTGGCCGTCAATGACAGTTTTTCGAGTGAAAAGTGTGAAATTTACGTCTATTAGTAACAAATGTCCATACATGTTTTAAGGAGGTTTTAACGTTTTATGTCATCATGCGGGTCAATGCGTTTCTACTATACTTTTGCCTTGATTCATTTTAATTCAAGCATTTTTGTTCAAAAAATTTGTATTTTCTAAGTCAAAAGTAATAAAATTCATTTTTACTTGAAAATATTGACGCAAAATACTGAAATTTCACATTATTTGACGTTTAGGACGAAAAACATGGAAACACGCAGAACAAAGAATCATTGTGGGGTAATTGTGTATAAATATATTTGTGAACTTGGTCGTCAATGACAGTTTTTCGAGTGAAAAGTGTGAAATTTACGTCTATTAGTAACAAATGTCCATATATATTTTTTGGAGGTTTTAACGTTTTATGTCATAATGAAATTCAATGCGTTTCTACAATACTTTTGCCTTGATTTATTTTCATTCAAGCATTTTTGTACGAAAATTTTGTATTTTCCAAATCAACAGTAATTAAATTCATTTTTACTTGAAAATATTGACGCTAAATACTGAAATTTCGCATTATAAGACGTTTGGGACGAAAAACGAAGAAACATGTAGAACAAATAATCATTGTGGGGAGATTTTGTATATATATTCGTAAACTTGGCCGTCAATGACAGTTTTTCGAGTGAAAAGTGTGAAATTTACGTCTATTAGTAACAAATGTCCATACATGTTTTTTGGAGGTTTTAACGTTTTTTGTCATAATCAAAGTCACTGCGTTTCTACTATACTTTTGCCTTGATTCATTTTAATTCAAGCATTTTTGTACGACAAATTTGTATTTTTGAAATCGAAAGTAATAAAATTCATTTTTACTTGAAAATGTTGACGCTAAATACTGAAATTTTGCATTATTTGACGTTTAGGACGAAAAACATGTAAACACGTAGAACAAATGATCATTGTGGGGTAATTTTGTATAAATATATTTGTGAACATGGTCGTCAATGACAGTTTTTCGAGTGAAAAGTGTGAAATTTCCGTCATTAGTAACAAATGTCAATACATATTTTTTGGAGGTTTTAACGTTTTATGTCATAATGAAATTCAATGCGTTTCTACAATACTTTTGCCTTGATTTATTTTCATTCAAGCATTTTTGTACGAAAATTTTGTATTTTCCAAATCAACAGTAATAAAATTCATTTTTACTTGAAAATATTGACGCAAAATACTGAAATTTCACATTATTTGACGTTTAGGACGAAAAACATGGAAACACATAGAACAAATAATCATTGTTGGGTAATTTTGTATAAATATATTTGTGAACTTGGTGGTCAATGACAGTTTTTCGAGTGAAAAGTGTGAAATTTCCGTCTATTAGTAACAAATGTCCATACATATTTTTTGGAGGTTTTAACGTTTTATGTCATAATGAAATTCAATGCGTTTCTACAATACTTTTGCCTTGATTTATTTTCATTCAAGCATTTTTGTACGAAAATTTTGTATTTTCCAAATGAACAGTAATTAAATTCATTTTTACTTGAAAATATTGACGCAAAATACTGAAATTTCGCATTATAAGACGTTTGGGACGAAAAACGTAGAAACACGTAGAACAAATAATCATTGTGGGGTGATTTTGTATATATATTCGTAAACTTGGCTGTCAATGACAGTTTTTCGAGTGAAAAGTGTGAAATTTCCGTCTATTAGTAACAAATGTCCATACATGTTTTTAGGAGGTTTTAACGTTTTATGTCATCATGAGGGTCAATGCGTTTCTACTATACTTTTGCCTTGATTCATTTTAATTCAAGCATTTTTGTTCAAAAAATTTTTATTTTCTAAGTCAAAAGTAATAAAATTCATTTTTACTTGAAAATATTGACGCAAAATATTGAAATTTTGCAATATTAAACGTTTGGGACGAAAAACGTAAAAACACGTAGAACAAATAATCATTGTGGGGTGATTTCGTACATATATTCGTAAACATGGTCGTCAAGGGCAGTTTTTCGAGTGAAAAGTGTGAAATTTACGTCTATTAGTAACAAATGTCCATATATATTTTTTGGAGGTTTTAACGTTTTATGTCATAATGAAAGTCAATGCGTTTCTACTTTACTTTTGCCTTGATTCATTTTAATTCAAGCATTTTTGTTTAAAAAATTTGTATTTTCTAAGTCAAAAGTAATAAAATTCATTTTTACTTGAAAATATTTACGCCAAATATTGAAATTTTGCAATATTAGACGTTTGGGGCGAAACACATGGAAACAGTCAGAACAAATAATAATGCTGGGGTGATTTTGTACATATATTCGTAAACTTGGTCGTCAATGACAGTTTTTCGAGTGGAAAGTGTGAAATTTCCGTCTATTAGTAACAAATGTCCATACATGTTTTTAGGAGGTTTTAACATTGTATGTCATAAAGAACGTCAATCCGTTTCTACCATACTTGAAATATTGAAATTTTGCAATATTAGACGTTTGGGGCGAAACACATGGAAACACGTAGAACAAATAATAATGCTGGGGTGATTTTGTACATATAATCGTAAACATGGTCGTCAAGGGCAGTTTTTCGAGTGAAATTTCCGTATATTAGTAACAAATGTCTATACATATTTTTTGGAGGTTTTAACGTTTTTTGTCATCAAGTTTCTAGTATACTTTGGCCTTGATTCATTTTTATTCAAGCATTTTTATACGAAAAATTTGTATTTTCTAAGTCAAAAGTAATAAAATTTATTTTTACTTGAAAATATATACGCCAAATATTGAAATTTTGCAATATTAGACGTTTGAGACGGAAAACAAGTAGAACAAATAATCATTGTGGGGTGGTTTTGTATATATATTCGTAAACTTGGTCGTCAATGACAGTTTTATTAGTGAAAAAAGTGAAATTTACTTCTATTAGTAACAAATAACCATACATGTTTTTTGGAGGTTTTAACATTGTATGTCATAAAGAACGTCAATCCGTTTCTACCATACGTCTGCCTTGATTTAAGCATTTTTGTACGAAAAATTTGTATTTTCTAAATCGAAAGTAATAAAATTCATTTTCACTTGAAAATATTGACGCTAAATACTGAAATTTTGCATTATTAGACGTTTGGGATGGAAAACGCGTAAAACAAATAATAATTGTGGGGTGATTTTGTATATATATTCGTAAACTTAGCCGTCAATGACAGATTTTCGAGTGAAAAGTGTGAAATTTCCGTCTATTAGTAACAAATGTCCATACATGTTTGTAGGAGGTTTTAACGTTATATGTCACCATAAAGGTCAATCTGTTTCTACTATACTTTTGCCTTGATTCATTTTAATTCAAGCATTTTCGTACGAAAATTTTGTATTTTCTAAGTCAAATGTAATAAAATTCATTTGTACTTGAAAATATTGACGCAAAATACTGAAATTTCGCATTATTAGACGTTTGGAACGAAAAACATGGAAACACGTAGAACAAATAATAATTGTGGGGTGATTCCGTACATATATTCGTAAACTTGGTCGTAAAGGGCAGTTTTTCGAGTGAAAAGTGTGTGAAGTTTCCGTCTATTTGTAACAAATGTCCATACATGATTTTAGGAGGTTTTAACGTTTTATGTCATCATGAAGTTCAATGCGTTTCTACTATACTTTTACCTTGATTGATTTTAATTCAAGTATTTTTGTGCGAAAAAATTGTATTTTCTAAGTCAAAAGTAATAAAATTCATTTTTACTTGAAAATATTGACGCAAAATACTGAAATTTATGTTTATATAATTTATTAAATATAATTATGCGGAATCTTTTGTTTATCTATGACAGTTTGGCTGGTTGTCTGCAATATAAATATTATAAAAAACACGATTTCGTCAACGAAATATACATTTTAGACAACGAATTTATCTTTTATTGATGAAATACTCGTAATTGGTAATGCGTTTTTTTAATAGTATTTGTCGCACCAAATCAATGCAATGTAGCAAACCTCCTGCCAACCATTCAAAAGTAAACAGATAAACCGAAGTTTCCGCAAAAATGTGTGTTTTATACTTGAGAAAATGTAGGATGGTTCCTGTGATATTTGACATGTCATGTCTCAAAGGGATGGGGTAAAATCGTTTTTTTTTTACAAATCGAATCGTTTTTTTATAAATCGAAAAATTGTTTTTCTCTAAACTGACGTTTTAATTCCTAATTTTCATTATACTGACTTTCTAATGTATTGTATGATTTGTACTATATATATCTTTAAATATGCCAAGATCCACTATGAATTAATACTAATTACGAACATTTCATTTTAGGTATAAAAAAATCTAAAATCCAATTATCGTATACCCCATCCCTAGCCAATGTAGACTAACGTAGTGACTTTTGACAAACGTCACCAAATATTATTTGATTTTAACAAACTGCCACATTTTTGCTAATTTGTAACAAGATAAATTAATTAGTCATTATTGTTAGTTTTATGTAATGTAAATAACTTGATATTTATTAGAATCGAGGCTTATATTAAAGTTGATAAAATAATTAAAATTACTGAACGTCGTTACAAGGTTGTATTGGGGCATATTTGTGAACTGTCACAGGGACCATGCTACAATTTCTCAAGTATAGCAAACTTCATTCCGAAATGTTAGGAAATTACACACTTCCTAACAATTTTGTCTATATTCGCTCAAATTGAGAGTAAAATTCTTGCTATTTTAGGTAATTAGTGCTCTGCAGTATTCTTTCAAACATAATGTATTCTCAAATTACACGTTTGATATGATTTGATGTATTTAAAAATGTATTTATCGTTCAAAATCAATGCAATGTAGTAAACATCCAACCAACCAGTCAAAAGTAAATAGTTAAACCGAAGTTTCCGCAAAAATGTGTTTTATCATATTTTACGCTGAAATGCACGAAAATTACACATTTATTGATGAATGTCTATAAACTATAAACGCTCAAATTGAGGTTAAAATGTATGCTTTTTAAAATAAAGTTATTCTTTCAGCGTAATGTATTCTAAAAAAATACATTAAAAATTATTTCATCAAAAAAACATAAATTTGTAGTTCAAAATGTATATTTTATTGATGAAATTGTGATTTTTATAGATGATATAGCAGATAACTAGCCAAACTGTCAAAAGTGAAGAGATGAACCGAAGTTTTCGCAAAGTTGTGTTTTGTCACATTTCACGCTGAAATGCTGGAAAATTACAGACTTGTTGATGATTTTGTCTATAATTACTCAAATTTTAGTTGATATGAATGATTTTCATGTAGCATTTGTGCGCATGAGATATTTCAGGCATAATGTGTTGTAAAACGACCCTTTTACCAAGGGTATACTCATAAAATATGCATTTGTATTATCAATTCAATGGTTTAATGGAAGTACCTAAACTGACAATAGTTTATCTTATTATAAAAGAATGAATGTGTCAATAGAGGCACTTCACAAGAAGGCATGATCTCCGTGGTCTAATAAGTAAGATGTTTGATTTATACCAGGAGGGTTTCGTATTTGATTTCCAATTGTACGCCACTGGTACAAAAAACTGTTACATAGGTGGGTGGCTGCTGCGCAATGCTCGGAGAATTCAGCTCACGTTCAGAGGTGTAGATGGGTGAAAAGGTAGCAGGATGAAGAGATTCCTCTTAGGCAGGTATTAGTTGATCGCAAGTAAAACACAGTAGGCAGAGTGAACTGAGAAGTGATTTATTTGGTCTTTGGCGCTTCTTATGCGCGGCCGATCGCTCATCGCAATCACCTGTTTCCGCCACTGCATGCGGTCACACCTCGCGAAATATCACAATTTTCGGGAGTTTTGCGCATGCAGAGGCCGGTCACCCAGCGATATAGTCTCGCGGTGGCCGCGCACAAGTCACATTTCCGTTGCGGTCGTGACGCAGCGTGGACCTCAACAAACATAAATATTCATACAAAAACCCAAATAATATAATTACGAATTTATACATATCAAACAGAAAAACAATTAAAAAAACAAATACAAATTGTTTTATGAGGACGCATACACCGATGGAACCCAAAATAAAAGGTTTTGTGCGAGCGTATGTGTGTTTTAATGTGCTGTAGTGTTATTAACACATGCTAAGACAAAATTATAATTAATCTAATATTTTGATATATATTAGAGACAACATATTAAACAGTATTGAATTTACAAATAAATCAAATAGTGAAGAAAAAATATTAGGAACACTATAAATGCTGGTGTTAGTGAAAATAATGTTGAGGAGAACTTTATTATTGGCATGTTATGAATTGCATAGACAATAAAAAGAACTAACGACTCCATTCTCGAAGAACTAAGAATCATCAACAGATTGTCCAATAGGTCTTTGATGAGTTCTTCAATTCTTTGGGCATATTGCTCGTGACCAAAGATACAGTTTGGAGAGGCTTATAGTAACTAGAGCGTGGAAAGACGATGTACACAAAGAAGAATCGCAATGCGTTGGACAGGCCAAGTGAGAGACGCAAAAGGACTCACCAGAGGCTATTGTAGGTGTTACGAATGCTCAGTCATGAGATACTCTATAACTCTATAGGATGATGACATTATTCAAGTTGAACAAAGTTAAGATTATACGATAAAATAGGTAATCTTTAAGCACTGATCAAGCTGTTCATCACTTAAAGAATTTCTTATTGCTGATTTTAAAATGGTCATATTGGAAATTACGAATTCTACCAAATATGCTGAGCCATAATTTTGATGCTACTATTAAATTAAGAGTTCACGGTCTTTATTCAAGAAGAGATAGTATGTATATTAGAATATGTATATGAACCATATTTTAATTTAAAAAAATCACATTCCAATAAACACAACAATAAAACCAAAGACGTGGCATTGAAACACGATTCATAGAGTAAGTAAATTCTAATAATAATCTTATTGCTAACTTCACGGCATTACCAGTGTTTCTCGAAAAGATGGCGTACGTAAAGTTTTCGGTTCCGGACGTTGCCGATTTTTTAACAAAAAAACAAACAACCGACAGAGAATTAGCAGCGGATTGGGCACAATTAGAGGAACTTTACAATAAAAAGTAAGTAAAACAAACTTATTATGTTATTTTAGCTGTAAAAATGTGTTTTTGACTTATACATGTCGCAGGATGACAGGACTAAAAAATGTTTCTTTTTTGCAGATTATGGCATCAAGTGACGTTGAAATTAGACACATTCGTAAAGAGTCCTCAACTTCAACAGGGAGACAATCTAATTCAATTATATTCCAACTTTCTCACAACGTTTGAAAACAAGTAAGTTTTAACTTAACCTATATTCGGTTGTCATGATTTGCATATTTATGTTTGCGCAAAAATAAAAAATACAATCAAAAGTATTTTATATTATTATTCAATATATTTGCTATTGTAGTATCAGTTTCGTGAATATTTCGTTTTTTACTTTATTTAAGATATTAGAATTCCGTATTTTACTTCTGCTTTTTTCTTTTGTCGTTTGTCAAGCTTAAAATAAAGATCGATAATGGAAAAAAATGGGTTGTCTGGAAAGTGATTTCGTATTTATAGGTCAAATTTAAACGCATTTTTTTTATATTTAGCTGTAACTTTATTGAAAAGAAAGAAAATTTGTGGTTTCAATGTTTGAATGAAGACATTAGAAATGAATGTATTGATAGAATGGATGTTTTAAATAAGATTAAAAAAGGGGCTTTAAGATGGTTTGGACACGTGCAAAGATTGGACGATAAAAGAATGACAAAGCAAGTATACAAGTCAGAAGTGTTTGTGATAGAAGTAGATAGAGAAAAACGTTACTGGATCAAATTATTAAAGCAGGTTGGTTTGTTGTTATTGCCACATGGTAATAAGCTCGCTGGGTTTTGTTGTTTGCACCGTTTATTCCACTGCCTTATTCCATACTTCGTGTAACTTTAAAATTCCATAATCCAGTAACTTTGCAGCTTTCGCCAAATTCTCTCGTGGACAAATGTATTTTGATTGTTTCAGTATTTCAGTAATCTATCATGTAATAGAATGTTAGATATTCTTGATCAAAGCCTTGATAAGGTAGTCATCATTGTTATTGTTGTTTTTTGGAATTTTGTACCTTGAATTATAAAAGTGCAAATCTCACCTACTCGTATACCTAAAGGGTCTTTCAAATTGAGCGATATTTTTTTAATTCTTGGATAAAACACAGATGGCGTCGCGAACTTGCCTGGGTCTTGTGACATTTGATAAGTGTAATGTATGACATTTATAAAAATGGAGTCGTATACAATAACAACACATTCAACTTATTGAATTATTTTATGTATTGCTATCTCCGGAAACGGTGATGTTAATTGGCCACCAAGATCATGTGATCTGACACCGTTGTACTATGTTCCAAGTCCTTTAAAATGGATCATGTGATGAAGGTGGTCAACAAAACAGTGAACTTTATTAAGTCGAAGGGGTTGAATCACCGTCAGTTCCAAGAGTTTCTCAAGTCTTTGGATTCAGAGTATAATGACGTTACATTTTATGCAGAAGTAAGATGGCTGACCCGTGCCAAAATGTTGAAAAGAGTGTTTGATTTGAAGCAAGAAATACAATCATTCTTCGCAAGCAAGTCAAAAAGTATCCCAGAATTTGAAGACAAGGAGTGGGCTAGCGACTTTGCATTTCTGGTCGATGTAGTTATTTGGAAACACACGTGTGAACAGCTTTTTAGTCGAATTAAGCATATTAAATCTCAAATGAGAACACGAATCACTGATGAGCATTTGGAAAACTGTTTGCGTGTAGCAACAACATCAATCGTTATCAACATTGATGCACTTAGTTCTGACAAACAAAATCAGACGTCTCACTAAAATTTATTATATTTTGTTTATTTTTTATTATTATTTTTTGTATTGCCTAACTCTAATCTAATAAATATGTTTGATTCTCATTTTAGTTATATTTTCTTAAAAAAACAACATATTTCTTGTTTGCTTTGAATAATAAAAGAAATTTTGTTGTATTGGTAGGAAATCTCATTTCTAAAATCTGGCCCGGCTGCTGAAAAGGTTGGCCACCCATGCTTTAGATATTGTTTTTTTTTCTTTATATTCTTTTCAGTGATGAGAATATTTAATTGACACACGTGATAAGCTGGTTGCCTTAAAACAGGAATTCCTAGTTGCAACTAACAGGGCTATGCTACGGTATCAGGGGAACGCTACAGTATTACGCATGATGGGGGAAGGGGAATAATATGGTATTTTTATGATTATTGAAATGTATGTCTTGAAACTCCTGCTATGTTATTATTATAGATTTCCTTGTTATATAAAATAAATAAATCAGTCTTGCAGAAAGGACACCATCTTAGTGTGTTGTAGCGTCATTCAAGCACCCAGCGAAAGTTGATGTTGACTGATAAACATTAATTTCCACAATTCACCAATTCCAATATGTGACGGGCAATTTTCTCTTTGTTTCAGAATAAATCCATTAGCACTCGTAGAGATATGTGCGTTCATAATAAAACAGTACAAGGATAAGAAGGAAGCCATTGCATTTCTAGAAAAGATTGAAACTAAAGTGAAGAATAATGGCGAGGCGCACGCATTGTGCAAGGTAGGATTAATGTTTTAGGGACGGTTGTCCCGAATGTAAAGATGATGAGGTTGATCGTTGTTTTAATAAAACTCGTTTGAAATCGGAATATGGAAAGAGGTATTTTATTGTTAAACGTCGGTATTTATAATGTTTGGAATGTGTTTAGAAAGGCGCAGAAGATATGTTGCTGTCTCGTTCTCGCTAAACAATATTTATTGTTACACGTCCCGTATTTATATGATTTGTAGAAAGGCGCAGAAGATATGTCGCTGTCTCGTTCTCGCTAAACAATAACAGCGGCTCGCGCTGTGATCACAGGGAGTGAGGATCGCTACAATGTTAATTCTACCAACTACCGTTTATGATACCACAGTCGTACTTAACTACACCGAGCATGGTAGTAACAAGTTTACAGCCATAATAAGTAGAAATTAGTCTAGATTTCGATATGCAGTCGGCCCTCCGTATCGGTCGATTCCGCATCTGCGGAATTAATCAACCATAAATGGAAAATGCGGGACATTTTCAATATTCTATTTTTACAATCTCAATTATCTTACTTAAACGGTATAGCAGTAGGGTCGGATAACCTAAAATGACGTACTTCCTAGAATTGCTGGAAACAAGTAATTAACTAGTAACCCTACAGTGAAGTAGTTTCCTAAACTATCAGCATTCGATAAGCGTGGCTCAGTATTCAACTATACTAAAGAAAATGTAGCATGGTCCCTGTGACGTTTAACAAATTTGCCCCAATACAACCTTGTAACGACGTTTAGTAATTTTAATTATTTTATCAACTTTAATAATATAAGCCTCGATTCTAATAAATAGCAAGTTATTTAGGTAAATATACATTACATAAAACTAACAATAATGATAAATTAATATATCTCGTTACAAATTAGCATAAATATGTCAGTTTGTTAAAATCAAATAATATTTGGCGCCGTTTGTCAAAAGTCAGTACGTTAGTCTGCATTGGCTAGGGATGGGATATACGATAATTGGATTTTCGATTTTTTTTATGCATAAAATTAAATGTTCGTAATTAGTATTAGCTCAGTGGATCTTGGCCTATTTAAATATAGATACAAATCATACAATACATTAGAAAGTTAATATAACGAAAATTAGGAATTAAAACGTCAGTTTAGAGAAAAACAATTTTTCCATTTATAAAAAAAACTATTTGATTTGTAAAAAAGAACGATTTTACCCCGTCCCTTTGAGACACGACATTTCAAACGTCACAGGGACCGTGCTACATTTTCTTGAGTATAACTACCCTACAGTGAAGTCACTTCTAAACTATCAATCTCGACACGTGGCCCAGTATTCAATTAGTCACCCTACATTGAAGTTATTTTCTGAACTATCAGCACTTGACACACGTGGCTCAGTATTCTACTAGTCGCCCTACTGTGAAGTCACTTTCTAAACTATCAACGCATATATGAAATGGATATTTTAGGCAAGATGAAGAAAGGAACATTCGTGTAAAGAGCTTTGGATATGATATGAATGAATTAATTATATAAAGATTTATCAACAGTAATTGTTTTTAGGTGCTGGAAGGCCAGATATTCTTGGAGGATCTGCAAGACTTGGATAATACAAAGAAAGTCATCGAAGAGCTGGAAAACACATTGGAAGATGCTGACGGAGTCACCACAGTCCACGGAAGATACTACCAGCTTGCTTCACAGTATTACAGGTATAAAGTTATTTAGTTTATTCCTCTTTTATGTCTGAGGATTTTAACCCTTCCTTCCCTGTGATGTGTAACTAGTACACATTGCTTCTAAAAACTTTAATATCTCTATAAATATAATAAATACTGGGTTCAGATTTTAGGTATTCCTCCGTAATACATTTACGCATTGAATGAAAATATTAATAATAATTAGCACTTATCGGCCACATCAGAGATATTTTGTGAAAATTGGGAATAAATTCACCAATACAATCAAACGTGTGCCAGTGTGTGGCGTAGGTATATTAATTCTAAAAACCGCTATGGGTGAGGAAGGGACGCTATCATGTCTCACTCTACTTCGGTATATGGGAACACAAGAAATAGAATCTCAGTTCGCAGTTGTTTCTTCCTTCGAGGTATAACATACACAGTGTTAGTGTTCCGAGTCCCGTCTCAGTAGCTCGCGGGCTTTCGTTTGAGGTGGTCGCTTCGCTCGTTTTGTGAACGTCGGCCAATGTTTTTTCATGTTTTCAGTAATTAAATTTCAATTATTATCACTTTTGACTTGAAATTTAATTAATTTAAGCGATTGGCTATGAATATTCTCATATTTCCGATTTTAAATAGCAAATTTTTACATGTGTATTGAATATACAGCACCGGAATGCGCAAATTTTTTTAGCACCGGAAGGGAAAGGTTAATGCGAAAACACCCTTTTTCTCCCATTTTAAGGTAACATCAATTGTAAGATACCTCTTTATTTCAGTACCACCAACAGAATAAAAGTAATTGATAAAATACGAGGTTTTATAAAAAAATAATGGGAATTTTCATTTTTATCAAAAGATATTTATTTAATCATTAATATTAATATTGTCCCCTTTAAAGTAGTCCCCATAAGATAAAAAACACTTTTGTCAATGTTTTTTCCAATCCGCAAAATATTGGTGAAACACGTTTTTTGGAATAGCCTTTAGCTCACCTAGCGATTTTGCCTTTATCTTCTCTATGGTCGCATAACACTGTCCTTTCAATGTCTCTTCATCTGGGAACAGGAAAAAGTCGCAGGGGGCCATATCTCTTGACTACAATGGCTGCGGTATCACAACGGTGTTGGTTTTGTCCAAAAATTCACGAATAAGTATCGAAATGTGAGCCTGTGCATTATCGTGGTGCAAAATCTAGGAGCTATTTATCCGTAATTTAGTCAGTTTTCTTTGGATTGCCTCACGCAGAGTAAAACATCGCAAAACTAAATTCTTTGTTCAGTCATTGTTAAAATGAAACAATCGTAAAAGTGCCAAATCGCATCGAAAATACTTGCCTGTCAAACGTAAACCGTCCGTCCAATATGGCTGAAAATTGAAACGTACATCACATACAGTGTCACCAACGTGAGGGAAAAAGATGAGCTCAATCAAAAACAAATAGGCCACGAAATTAAAAAAATCCTCGTTATTTTTTATCGACCTTCATATGTCTAACAAATATTTTTGTTATAACAGAATTCAATTTATTAACATTTAATAGTAAGTGTATAATTATTCATCAGTTATCTCTGAATATAATTATTAATCATCAATTATTAATATTACTCGGGACATGATGAGGATAATGAAGCTACTACGGTTAATATTGCAGACTACAAGGAGAGCACGCTCTCTACTACCGGGCGGCACTCCGGCAGCTGGGCTGTGCCGGCGAGGAGAACACCAGTGCGGAGCAGAAGGCGCAGCAGGCCTTCTTCCTGGGTCTGGCAGCGCTGCTCGCCGAGGACATATATAACCTGGGAGAGCTGGTGAGGGAATCACATATTCTCATAAAATTAGTTATGCCAAATGAATTCTATAAAAATAAAAAATAATTTATTAATCATCAGTGGAAGAATTCTAAGTGTCAATGATTGTAAATTATGACATCTTGAAACGAAGGAATAAAAATAGAGTATTATCCATCATCAAAAGAGTATTATCCATCATCAAAAGAGTATTATCCATCATCAAAAGAGTATTATCCATCATCAAAAGAGTATTATCCAGCATCAAAAGAGTATTATCCACCATCAAAAGAGTATTATCCATCATCAAAAGAGTATTATCCAGCATCAAAAGAGTATTATCCATCATCAAAAGAGTATTATCCACCATCAAAAGAGTATTATCCGTCATCAAAAGAGTATTATCCATCATCAAAAGAGTATTATCCATCATCAAAAGAAAAAAGTTTGATACAGACTCATCTGTTTGTTCCAATATTTTATTTACAGTTTTGCTTTCCAACCTTTAAATATAACCGACTTGTAGGAAGAGAAGTAGGCACGTAACTCCAAGTTCATTATATTGTGTAATATAATATATTGTCAATACCACAGGAAGTGGAGTAGTGTTACCAGATGAACTGTTAGACCAGACTAGTGCCGTTTTATTTATAATGGTGTTGCCAGCAAGTTTGCTGCAATGGCTCACTCACTTAAAGAAGAGAAAAGAAGAAAGAAACAATAACACCACAGCTTCACTTTCCAACTGAATTGACATTGAAATGGCGAGGAGACCCTCGACTACGAGGCCCAGCAACGAGGAATATCTACCTGAACATGTTAAGCATTTATGAGAATATACAATTTTGCACTTATCATAAATTGACCAATTATCATAGAATAATGATGTTAAGTCTTCAACTCAGTCCTACTAACAACTTTTATTAACTTCCACAGCTGTCCCATCCAATCGTGGAGAGCCTCGCAGGCACCCCCAACTCTTGGATAGTGGACGTCCTCCGCGCCGTCAACAAGGGAGACATCGCCGCCCTAGATAGACTTAAACCCAAGTGGTCAACCATCGCAGATCTGGAAGCCAACGAACCCAGGCTGAGACAGAAGCTGTCACTTCTGTGCCTTATGGAGGTGAGATTATTATTTTAAACATTTAAATATTATTTTAAACATTTAAAAAAACAACAAATATAATTTAACAATGTCACGTAAGCAGTGTTATACAATAGGAAAAATCAGTACAATACGAACAACACAACAAAACAAATCTATACAATTCAATCAATTCATCTCGGCAAGATTAACTTCTCACTTTACTCCTGTAAGTAGCCAAAGCGATATGAAAATCCATACATACAATTCAATCAATTCATCTCGGCAAGAACAACTTTTTCACTTTACTCATGTAAGTAGTCGGTCATGAAAATCCATACAATGCCCATTTTGGTTAAGCAAGAGTTCTACAAATAGTTATGACCACTTCACTATGGAGAGACACATTTTTCCCAGAGGGTTTACAAGGAACGTTTAACATGTGTAAGCTGAGTTAGTTCCGGACTATTGCAGCCGGGAGTTGACAATTAAGAAGAATACATGGAAGGACAATGTATAACAGAATACGGATTTAAGTGATTAGGGATGAGTGTGGACTTAAGGCTAATGTGTTTAGCTTGATGAAGAGTACTCTGAGATGGTTTGGACACGTGGAACGAATGAATGAAGAAAGACTGAAAAAAATATACAGAGCAAATGTGAGTGAAAGGTGATATATGTTGAAGACCAAGGAAAGGTAAATGATTCGCCACAGCGCAGTAAAAGCAGCTTATGACATCGAATTCAAACAGCCCAGCAAGTTGTTAGTACTTCGTAGAAAACTTCGGATGCGGCTAAACTATCCTTTGATACCACTAGATCGGAAAAGTAATTCGCTCTGAAGATGCACCAATGTAAGGCTGAATAGAGATCGCGTCAGAAATGATTGATTCATTTATCATCGTAATACCACAACATGTGATAAGCCGGTTTCTTTGTAAAAAAAATTCCCCTATACGAATAATATTAACTGTAAAATTATTGTATTTGCAGATGGCTTTCGAAAAGTTGCCCTGGAAGAGAAGGCTGACATTTGCTGAGATAGCGGAGAAGACTCGTCTATCAGAGGAGGAGGTGGAACTGCTGGTGATGAAGGCGCTGGCGCAGAAACTGGTCAGGGGCGCAATCGATCAGGTAAACAAGTCATTTATAGTTGTATGAAGATGAGAGATTATCGTCAGCAGGTGGCGCTTCTATGAACTGTTTACACGCTTGTTCCTTACTACACAAAAGTAGAGGAAGCACCAAAAAGGATAATAGGAGACATATGAGGATTGATAAAAAAATTATGAGGATTTTTTTTATGTTTTTGATCTAGGCTGTCTTTTTTTTACGTTTGCGACACTATCTGTAATGTACATTGAAATTTTCAACCATATTAGATGGACAGTTTGTGTTTGACACGTAAGTTTTTACAGTGCATTTTGGCACGTTTGCGATTTTTTCATTTTAAAAATGACAAAGAATTTTTTTTATGTTTGTTTTTCCTCATTTTCATGAGGCGATCCGAAGAAAATGATTAAAACTGTGGGCAAACAACTCCTGGATTTTGCATTACGATACTACACCAGCTCACACGTCACTACTAATTCGTGAATTTTTAGCCAAAACCATCATCGTCATAATGCCACAGCCACCGTATTCACCAGATATGACCCCCTGCGACTTTTTCCTGTCCCTAAAAATGAGGATATTAACCTTTCCTTCCCTGTGTTGGGTATCTTCTACACATTGCTTCTAATAACCATCAATATCTCTATAAATATAATAAATACAAGGTTAAGATTTTAGGTATTCCTCCATAATATATTTACGCATTGATTTAAAAAATAATATTAATAATAATCAGAATTTATCGACTACATCGTAAGTATTTCGTGAATATCGGAAACAAATTCGCATTTAAACGCTGTGAGTGCCTCGATCTTGTGTCTTGACGATAGGTGAAGAGTATGCGGGAAGCGCGACACTATATTCGCATCTCACTTTTGCATACGTCACTGAATAGCGAGGAGCTCAATTGTCTCAACCTCGCAAGTGTAAGCCACGCCCGAGTTAGCCACCAACCCTGCCGCGCCGCAGTAGCTGTTGAGCTGACAACGAGACTAGATCTACGCCCGTTCCGTGAGCGTTGCCAGATGGGTTTTTAATGTTTTCAGCAAATAAATCTCAATTATTATAATTTTTAACTTCAATTATAATTAATTAAGGGGATTATCTATGAATGTTCTTATTTTTCCGATTTAAAATCGCTAATTTTTGATCGCGTACTCACTACCCAACACCGGAGCGCGCGTTTCAATTTTATCACCATAAGGGAAGGGTTAAAAGGACAAGTTTTGCGACCATAGAGGAGATAAAGGCAAAATCTCTGGGTGAGTTAAAAGCTATCCCAAAAAGTACCCCATTGACTTTGTTTCCTATCGCTACATTCAGTTCGATATTTCTTCCATCATCTTCAAAATACTACCCAAATAACAGATTTCCTCAACTTCCTCCAATCTTTCATTATTCAGCCATACTTCGCATTTATTTTACCATTCACACTTTCTATCGACATTACTTTGGATTTTGCAATATTCATTCAAATTTCATGTATCAAAAATTATTTCCAGGTCGCTCGTGACGTAAGAATACAGTGGGTCCGTCCGAGGGCGCTGGAACGTGAATCTGTCGGAGAGCTTGCCGTTGCCATGGACCTCTGGGCCGAGGGAGTCAAGCAGACTGCACAGCTGCTGCACGACTGGGGGAAGGACATCATCGCCGGCGAGAGCATACACAAATTGGTGTGAGAGTGAACTGGAGTGCTAACGGCAGAATAATTCGTGATTAATTTTGTTTTTCGTGTCGAGAGGATGTTCCAAATAATTATATGCAATTTTTTACTATAAACTTTTGTAATATGTACGTATGCAAAGATAATTCAACCCTACAATAAAGTTTTTGTTAACAGAATGAGTATGATTCGTTCGTTACAGTTAAACCCTGTTTATTCGACATTTTACAAATGCTTCAAAACCCAAATTGTCGATTTCATAGTTGATAAACCCCGTTAATTCTAAATAATTTTCAAATATAAATCACATGTGACTTATAACACTTATGGCTCGGTATACATGGCTTTCCTTAGCGTTTGTCTTTTCGGGAAGGATTTATGTATATTGATTTCAACCAGTTTTTAGGAATTCTACCTGTATTGTATATTTTGTTGTACGAGTCCTTAACATCCAAATGGTCAGAATCAATTAATTTTATTATTTCCGAGTAAACATCATCTAGACCAGGGGTCTCTAAACTACGACCCGCGAGCACCACCAATCCGACCCGCGGTAGCTATCTCCGCCGCAATGAAATGTCCTTGACACTTGCCCGTAAGTACCAACCGAAATTGCGAACCAGGCGGAGTCCACCCCCGCACCCTGCGCCATAAATATCTCACTCTTCGGCTAGTTGCAATACGAAAATTTGCGCGTAATTCAAAACTACACTATGTTGTTATGATGAGCTAGCTAGGTCTTGACCCTTGGGACTTAGTGGAGGAGTCAGTGTGGCCCTTAGACTAAAACATTTGGAGACCCCTGATCTAGACAAACAGCTTTGCCATTTCTTTTTATGATAATTTAAATCTCATTACATTTTTAAATCAATGCACTTTTACGTTCACATAATTAGATAATTTTTAATAACAATATTAAAGAAATTAACAATACACGCATCTTTTTGCCTGTGCTCGCCCTTGTGGTACCTCTTTATGTATGCCATAGAACCTACCAACATCGTGGGCCTAAGCTTACGTGGATCACCTTTCCATGCCTCGATCCCCAATGCCGCACGCCTTTAGTAAATGGGAACTTTCATGTATGTACAATGTACACTACTTGTTCAAAACGATTCAACCACGGAAACAGTTTCCTAGTTTATCGTGACAAAAATGTTCATTGTTATAATTTAATTATGCATTTTGGAGATTTTTTTTGCAAAATATGCGATGTGCATATTTTTTCTCGAAATTAGCGCCTCTTTTCACAAATTATTTTATGAATTGCGCTACGTGTTTGTGAATTTCTAATTAATGCAATTTCGTGTAATTTGAATATTTTTTATGTCCTTTAATTTTTGAATTTACGGGTCTTTCTTACTGTAAAGGATGCGTAGTGCATATAGTAAAATATATTGAAAAGAGATATTAAAAACATAAATACCATTAAAAATTTAATCGGCATATGAAATTTTATATTTTCCACGGGAAAAAAATTATTTGAGATTATTTACGTTAAGGGGATAAAACTATTTTTTATAAAAAATGTACACAATTTTTTTTTGAGATAGGTAATGAACTTTGTGAGCTAATTGGTATGACTAGCTCATAAAGCTCATCGTCGTATCGTTAAGGGGAAAAGCTCACAAAGATCATCGTTAAGGGGAAGAGCTATTTATACAAAATGTATACAAAAATTCTTTGAAAAAGGTAAGACCTTTGTGAGCTAATTGGTATGACACCTATCTTCTCTAACCCAGATGTTGCTGGTTCGATTTCGGTTGGAAACAGATTTTTTCTGAAATATTTGTCTGATTTTTACTTTAGACTCTCTCTGGTTAGCTGAAAGAGAATGCTACATGAATGTTTTAGTTTTTTTATGAGTCGAACAAATTTTCCTTTGAAATGAATCTATACTTGTGAATATTAACATTTTCTCAAACGTCCGAAATACTCGTATATATATATATATATATGTGTTGAATTGTTTTTGCATAAATACATTAAACCATAGATGGAAATTTCTAAAAACTATATGTACAGATATTCCGTTTTTTTTCCCTTTGAAATAAATTTTTGATTTTTTTTAATAAGTTTTCTTTATTTTTCATCTTTTCTCACTAAATTCGAAGGCCAATAACTGATAATAAAATCACATTAACAGCTTCTGTGATCTAGTGGTAGATCGTTTGACTTCCACTTAACAGTTTTGGACGGAACAGAAAAGATTGGGTTAATTTCTGGATTGTGATCCGTGCTCGAACACTTACCATTCATGCTGCTAAGTTAGCAGTTTCAAGTTTTAATTCCTCGCCGATTTACTTCCGGACTATATTACTCTTAGAATATTTTAAATCTGAATTTGTTTTTCTGTAGCCTGTATGCTGAACAGTTCAGTTCAGTTGGAGCCCACCTACACTTACACTGTTTTATGGAGGATAAAATAATTCCCCAACCAGCGCGGTCTACACTTGAAGATCTAAATCTTCTTTTTACGACTGTTTCAGTTCGATCATAACTAGTTATAAATATTAGTTCAGTTCAATTCGCCCCCATCCAGCGCGATCTCTACACTAGAAGATCTTTATTTCTTTTTATGACTAGTTCAGTTCGATCATAACTAGTTTTAAATATTAGTTGAGTTCAATTCGCCCCCATCCAGCGGGATCTACCGTAGAATATCCCAATCTTTATTTCTTTTTATGACTAGTTCAGTTCGATCATAACTAGTTATAAATATTAGTTGAGTTCAATTTTCCCCCATCCAGCGCGATCTACACTAGAAGATCCCAATCTTTATTTCTTTTTATGACTAGTTCAGTTCGATTACAACTAGTTATAAATATTAGCTGAGTTCAATTCACCCCCATCCAGCGCGATCTACACTAGAAGATCCCAATCTTTATTTCTTTTTATGATTTGTTCAGTTCGATCATAACTAGTTATAAATACTAATTCAGTATTATGACTAGTTTAGTTCGATCATCTTCTTCCCAGTGTCATGTCAGGTCTCCCCAACGTTGAATATCACTTGAGAGTAGGCATCTTTGTCCCCGGCAGTCGAAAAAAATCCTCAACGCTCCTCATACCAGTCCAATCGAACATAGTTCGATCATAACTAGTCATAAAGACTAGTTCAGTTCTATCATAACTAGTTATAAATACTAGTTCAGTTCGATCCCACCACCACCCACACTTTTACGGGGGACAAAATAAGCACCCATCCAGCGCGATCTACACATAATGACGAATAAGAAACTGCTCAAAGGGACTGTTTCTTCCGTGGCGACATACCTGAGAATATAAAGAAAAGTAGTGATGAAGGACTTAAGGTCTGACATCACGAGAGAAAGGAAATGACTCGCAACGCTGTTAACATATTTATAAAATGTTTAAATGCTGATTATCATAAATTCTTATAGCGCTATTAAACTATATTAAAAATCTATAGCAGATTAAACCTGCCGTTCATCTTAGAAGTTTAGTCTCGTTTCCATCGGAATTTAGATTTTGGTGTGGGAAAACTATGCTAACTAAAGTCAATAACTTACACACAATAGCTAACTAAAGTCAATAACTTACACACAATAGCTAACTAAAGTCAATAACTTACACACAATAGCTAACTAAAGTCAATAACTTACACACAATAGCTAACTAAAGTCAATAACTTACACACAATAGCTAACTAAAGTCAATAACTTATACACAAACACAGCATCATCCATAAGGATGGCTGAAAATTATACTTTATTACAAGGGATAGCCTACTAAAGTGAAACCCCGTTTTTACGTTTTTGAAGGGACTGATAAAAAAAAACGTAATTGGAGGGAAAACGTAGATTCGGGGCTAGAAAAAAATGTAAAATTGAAAAAAAAGTTATTTAGATAATCACGCAAATCGGAAAACTTTTTTCAATTGATTTGCGATTTTTTATTATCGTAGCCAAAGTTGTAATGGGTATCCCCAAATCACGCGTGAGCGAAACACGTGAACCAATGTGTTTATTCACTTTTTCGAGAGTTACCCTCTTCTCTTGAATCGATAATATTTTTCTTTGCCGAATCATTATTTGAAGGGATTCAACGAAAAATTAAAAGAAATGAAATAAAATGTAAATTGACTCACGAAATACACAAAATTGAAATTGTATGTACACGACCGACACGTTTAAAACACAAGCATAGATTGACCAAATACATTTACAGTCTGCCTGCCTCTGATTCGCTAAATTTCCCACCAATCGCATCGTATTCCACGACTCGTGTAACCTTGACCATGAACGCTGCAGCTGCAGGTGCACACGTGTCTTATAAATAGAAACAACATATTTCTACTTCCTAATATTCATTTCAAATATTTTAAATCGTCGCGCATTTAATTAAATATGTTTATAAATTGATTTGCGTTTTAAAAAATTTCAAACGTAAATTGCGGGAAATAAAAACGTAAAAATGGGTACTAAATGTACTAAAATAATACGGGATTGGAAAAATTTAACGCAAATAGCGGGAAAACGTGAATTCCGGGCACGTAAAAATGGGGTTTCACTGTATATCGGTGACTAAACAAGTGTTCCTTCGAATCTAGATTTATCACATTGGGGCTTCTCAACATATCTCCGATTGGTTGAATAAAAATAATATAAATTATGTTATAATATTGCAAACAAATCATGAAGTCACATTAACATAAAGTATTCCTTGTTTATTTTGATAAAAATACTATTTTTTATAAATAATTAGTTTCCCGTGTTACAAATTCTGATGTACTGTAAGTTAGAATTAATGTAAAGATATATAAAATAAATATTGAATAAATTTTAATTGTATTTTTTATTTATTTTAAATCTTAATTTATTTCAGTCAAATGCGGTAAAGTATAAAAGATGAATGCAACAAAGTTCAAATATAAACGAAGCAGGCATAGAAAGGTGAAAGCAAGTTATACAGATAGTATTGCCGCATACCAGGGATGATGAACCTCTTCACAATTTTTGGCGACACGCGGGCAACATTCTAATTTTGTTTGAAAAATGTATTATCAGGTCTGTGTCATCAGGAAACTGGATTTTTTTTATAGAAAATACACATTTATCGTATGAAAATGGTAAAAAATATTTTATTCAAAGTATTGCCCATCGCTAGCTACACATTTTTCCCATCTCTCTGGCGATTTGTGGATGCCGCGCCAAAAAAACTGTTGCTCTTTTGAGGCAAACCAATCATCGAGCCATTTTCGTAAGAAGTGAAGCGCTGCTCAGCAAGTGCGTGTCCCATCGATGGAAATAAGTAGTAATCGGATTGAAGTCTGGTGAGTAAGCCGCATGAGAAAGTATTTGTCAACTAAACGCGTCAATCGTTTCCTTGACCGGTTTTGCTGTGTGCGATGGTGCATTATCAAGAAGCGAAATCAGTTTGTGTTGCCTCTTTTGATTTTCTGGCCGTTTTTCACGCAATGCTTGGTTCAAATCCATAATTTGTTGTCGGTAGCGTTCAGTATTAACGCTTTTGCCAGGTTTTAGCAGATCATAATAGATAACGCCCTTCTGATCCCACCAAACACAGAGCATTGTCTTCCGTCCATAGCGATTTGGCCTTGCAGTCAATGTCGCTGGTTTGCTTGGAGTTACCCATGATCTTTTACGCTTAGAATTCACGAAATATATCCATCTTTCATCGCCAGTCACAATTCGATGGAAAAATGATTTTCTTTTGTAACTGGCAAGTAGCATTTCGCAAGTGGTTTTTCGGTTTTCCTGCTGTCTCACTCAGTTCATATGGAACCCATTTTCCCACCTTCTGGATCGTTCCCATGGCTTTCAAACGTATGGAGACGACTTCTCGTGTCACATTTAATTGATCCACGAGTTGTTTTTG
The DNA here is from genome assembly GCA_949825065.1 of Odontocerum albicorne. Taxonomy (NCBI): domain Eukaryota; kingdom Metazoa; phylum Arthropoda; class Insecta; order Trichoptera; family Odontoceridae; genus Odontocerum; species Odontocerum albicorne. Next base: position 6,091,539 of record OX463866.1, on the reverse strand, counting down.
CGTTTGAGCGTCATCCTCATCCAACAATTCTTGCAATTCGGCATCTTCAAAGTTTCTCGGCGGTCTTCCACGTTCTTCGTTTCTCATGTCAAAATCACCACTTTTGAATTTTTTAAACCACTCAAAGCACTGTGATTTACCAAGAGCATGCTCACCGTAAGCTTCGACAAGCATTCGATGCGATTCTGCAGCAGTTTTCTTCAAATGGTAACAGAAAAACAATGCTGTCTGCAAATCGTAGTTTTCAGGCACAAAAACAGACATTTTCAACGCTATGAAAACATATGTAGTTGTATTAAACTTGTATTGTTGCGAGTTAAAAGTCTTTGACAAATGTAAACACAAGAAAAAGGCGCCAATAACGTGGTTTGACAGTCACTACATTGACAACTAGAGCCATCTATAAGCAAATTCCGGTTTCATATTTACAGACCTGATATACGTCAAGTTTTTTCTTCATTTCAGCTTAACATAATTTACATCCCATGATTTTTCACGGGTTACAACTAAAGGGTCTTTCAAATTGAGCGTTATTTTTAATTCTTGGATAAAACACAGATGGTGTAGCGAATTTGCCTGGGTCTTGTGCTAGTTGAGAAGTGTAATGTATGACATTTATAAAAATGGAGTCGTTTACAATACAACACATTCAAATTGTTGAATTATTTTATGTATTGTAATCTCCGGAAACGGTGATGTTAATTGGCCACCAAGATCATGTGATCTGACACCGTTGGACTATTTTCTCTGGGGTAACGTGAAAAGCCAGGTCTATAAGAATGACCCCCAATCAATTCCTGAGCTGAAGGATGAAATTATTCGCGTTATTGACTTAGAACCGCAATTCTGCTAAAATGTCAAAGAAAATGTTGACAAAAGAGTGGACATCTGTGGAGGCGATATTAGGTGGATATTGTTTTTTGTGTTTAAATGGCATACATTATACTTCAATGAACAATAAAAAGTTTTTGAAATCAAATCAAATTGTGTGTTTTATTCAAGAATTTAAAAAACCGCTCAATTTGAAAGACCCTTTAGTATATACCTAAAATAACTCAATTCAGGCATTCATTTCTTAACTCCCTCGAGAGAGGTCTATTCCTTGAAAAAATTATCCAACCCCTGGCGACATTTACCTGTGTAACCGCGCGGCCTGTATAGTGTGAATCACTAAAAAGGCTTATAAGATAAAGGGTGTCCCAATAATATCACTTGACACTGGCGTATACTCCTTCATATTTAAGAGTTCACGGCCATTATTCAGGCTTATAAGATAAAGGTGTTCCAATAACATCACTTGACACTGGCGTATACTCCTTCATATATAGGAGTTATTTAAAGAGAGAGAGAGAGAGTGTCCCAATAATAACGCCGGATTTAAAATTCACGCCATTTTTTTTCATAAGGTTGAGAGCTTTAAAAACTTCATAAGTACCATCTATCAATCTTGCGATCAGTAAATATGGCAAATGTTACAGGAAAGAACAATGCGTTATTATTATTAAAACTCATAAATATGGGGAAAGTTTTGCTGAAACAGCTCGTAAACTTCGTGGAAATTTCGATTGAAGTAATGGTCCAAATGTGTCATCAATTCGAATATTAATTAAAAAATTTGAGGAAACTGGTTCGATTCTGAACAATAAGTGACCCGTGCGTCCTCGTAGCGGACGTTAACTCGAAAACATAGCCGCTATGAGAGAAAGTGTTACTGAAACCCCAGGGACAGGGACATCAATTCGTCATCGTTCACAAGAATTAGACGTTTCAAGAAGCACTTTACAGCGTATTCTCGCAAAAGATCTGGATCTGCATGCCTACAAGATCCCACTGACCCAAGAACTCAAACCAGCAATTTATAGTCGGCGCTCTTATCCCTATATTATTAAATAAAGCCGGCGCTCCTATCCCTATATTATTAAATAAAGCCGGCGCTCTTATCCCTATATTATTAAATAAAGCCGGCGCTCTTATCCCTATATTATTAAATAAAGCCGGCGCTCTTATCCCTATATTATTAAATAAAGCCGGCACTCCTATCCCTATATTATTAAACAAAGCCGGCGCTCCTATCCCTATATTATTAAATAAAGCCGGCGCTCTTATCCCTATATTATTAAATAAAGCCGGCGCTCTTATCCCTATATTATTAAATAAAGCCGGCGCTCTTATCCCTATATTATTAAATAAAGCCGGCACTCCTATCCCTATATTATTAAATAAAGCCGGCACTCCTATCCCTATATTATTAAATAAAGCCGGCGCTCTTATCCCTATATTATTAAAATAATACTCTCTTTTTTTTATCTTACAATAATTTATTTTTCATACAGTATTATTTACGTATCTTACATAAAAAAAAAAGTAACATAATTAAAAAACACATGAACATAGTCAAAATGCATACAAACACATACACATCCTGGGATTCTGGCAATACTGGTTTCATTTAATCCTAAATACATTTTTATATATCACATTACAAAAGGCACAAGTTACACGACGCCTTCCATTTGTTTTTATATTTATACAATAATTATCTACAAAATTAGTTATTTAATTAAAAAATGCAACTAAAGATCCCATCTCACAATAATAGACTGATGTAAAACATGACAATTTTTTTAAATTTCAATTTTATTTTTCTAAATTATATATATATTAGTGGCCACGGATGTAGCTTTTATTATTTTTTGTCAAAGCGTCCACGGGACACAAAAACCCTTTCAATAGACTGGATTCAGTCCACGGTACGTGGTCTGGAGATCCCTATTTTAAATAAACTCTAAAACAAAAAATTTCATCAAGAGACAACAATGTTACGCCCTCTCTTTTAGCATTTGAAGAATTTCTTTGATCACGTAATTGTTTTTTTCTTTTAACAGATTCAAAGGGCACACGATAACACATTTAGCAAACAAAACATGAAGCTAACATTGCACCAACAACAAATACTACTAGAGAGAGTGATAATCTATAAAATGGCAGAAGGCTATACAACAGGGCAACCCTACACGTTACTTCGTACGTATGAATTCTCGGTAAAGTGCTTGATGCGAGGCAAATTCAAGTTTTACTTTTTGGAGCTATATAAATTTTAATAAATCATCTGTATTTTTAAATAATGCAATCATTTTCAAATAAGGGACCCCAATTAAAATGAATCATTCTACAATTCTAACTTTTTTGCTCAGGCTTTCGAAAACTCCCAATTTCGAGTATCTACTGTGTTTTCAAGAAAAATTGTCCCGAATAAGATATTCAAATAAATATCACTGTTTTTTTTTATTAACTTAAAATTGATAAAGAAAGAAAATTAATTAATTAATACTTTTTTGTGGATTTTTTTATAAAAAAATTATCTTTGGATAATAATTATCAAATGTTTTAATAAAAAAAAATAAGTAAACATTTAAGTTATCTAAGTGAGAACTACATAAATTAAAGTTTCTTGACTTAAATTAATTTGAGAATACATATTTATTCTTATCTTTTAAACAATCTTAACAGTATGAGAAAAATAAACTAAATTTTAAGTAAGAAAAATAATACAGTGAAACCTCTATTTTACTTTCTTCAATAATTTTTTAAAATTAATAACAAATCACATTTCAATTTTCTTTTGAAATATTAAAGCATATCTCAAGTACAGTACCCGGCAGTAAGTAATACACATCTCTTTCTTAAGCCCGATGTATATTACTTACCGCCGGATACTTTACTTTGCTAGACTGCACCGGTTTGGGCACTTATACAGTATACAGGACACCCTTGCAAGGAATATTTTATTCGGTGATCTGATAGGACATAAGAGACTGGGGAGATTAAATTTGAGATGGTTGAACTGTGAGACAAAGAACTGTCATGCGTATAACCGATAGATCAGTGATTCTTAACGGGGGCGCCAGCGCCCCCTTGTGGGCGTTTTAGAGGTCTGGGGGGGCGTTTATAAATTTTTAGAATTTAGGGGGCGCTGCAGGAGTTCCAGTGGGCGTTATGTCGAAATACAAAAATAAGGTATGCTCAATTGGTGCGTGCACTGCACACATCATCACTGTAAATCATCGCGAATAAAATCTTGCGATCGGGCTACCATGTTGCGTTTGACAGTTAGCGCTTTGTCACATGAAAGAGAGATACAAAATGCGCGCTCATGCGCATGCGTATCTTATTTTTTCTATGTATGGCGTTGTGTCATGCAAAGCGATTTTGCTGCATATTACAAATTAGTCATTTCTGTCAGTCCGTTGGGGCGATCGCGTTGAATTTTTTCTCGCGTCGAATATTTCGTATTGAATCATGTACTTTTTTTTATTGAAATAATATTATAATGTTGTGTGTAATGTTAATATGACAAAAAAGGCAATACATACATTTTATTTTTATTTCTCCTATTTTTTTATTTATAGTAGGAAATCGATGGCATAAAATACGTACGTGGAGAAAAGTGTAAATTTTGAATTTCGCATTTTGTGGGGGGGGGGGGGCTGGATAATTTTACCGTGGTAAAGGGGGCGATTCTTTCAAAATACGGTTAAGAAACACTACGATAGATGATAAGATGCTGCTGAGAGAAATAGATGGCAGACAATTCCGCAGGCAGTCAAGACCCTTGTTTGTTTGTAGGGCTAAAGACGATGATAATGATGAATCACTTTGCTTAAGTTTTTTTTGTAGTTTTGGACATTTATCAAAAATAAAAAAAAAAACAGCCACAAAGTTACATAAGTTGAAATAATATTTCAATTCTAGCCTTCATTTATTTTTAAGTTGAAATAATATTCCAATTCTAGCCTTCATTTATTTTTAAGTTGAAATAATATTCCAATTCTAGCCTTCATTTATTTTTAAGTTGAAATAATATTCCAATTCTAGCCTTCATTTATTTTTAAGTGAAAGCAAAAACTCAACAAATGTGGTATTTTTTTAAATAGAGGTTTCACTGTATATAATTATAATACATCTAGAAATTATTATTTTAAATTAGCTAATATTTTGAGCTAATTTTATTTAATATAAGCTTTCTTTTTTTTAAGTATTTTAGTATAAGATAAAAATACTTGGAAAGAATAAATAGTTACTCCTCTCAATTTTTGTTTACAGTGCATTATTTGTAATAAACGAGTGATGAAAGACTGGTAAAACAAATACATAATTAAAATGTGAGTGGTGTGAAAGTAGAACTCCAAAAAATTCATTGTATATAATACAACCTAACAGATTTTATTGTCATATATTAATTACTAAAAACCAACCAGAAAGATGTTAAAAAAAGCTTAAAGTAAAAACAAGAAAGATAACTTTTCAAAAAAAAATTTGTACCAAAGGAAATCGAACCCTTAACTTCCTGGTGAGAAGACAACTGTCTTACCCACAAGACCATGAAAGTCGATACTTATAGTTGAACCAATGGAATGAAATTTTCAAAATGAAAACATTAAATATCTAAAGGTGTCTTCTAGATGCAAAGGAAACCGAAGAATTAGAAAACGTCTAATACTCTGCCTACCTCGATAGGAAATAAATATGATAGTCGTGCATTGAATTCTATTGACATACTTCTGTTTCCACAATCTGACAACAAACGATAATGGAAAGAGATAAAAAAATATCTATTCCACAAGACTTCATTTATTAAAAAAGTGAGGATTTTTATTATGATCTGTTATTAAATTAGTGCTGATTAAAGCTGAAGGCGAGATCGCAAATGTGCTATATATATATACATTCAGTAGCTTTCTGTCGGCCATTTTGACACAGTCAGATTCGTGGTTGATGCCACGTATGAATAATTTACAGTGAGTGCAACAATAAACAATCTTGCCAACTGTGAGGTTGGTGCTGTGATCGTGTGTTTTTATTTATTACAATTCATAGCATTTAAATTAAAGATCCATAAACTATGGCATGTGTACCACACTAGTGGTACGAGGCCATCAGTTTTATGCTACGTGAACAAGCAAACATCAAGCAAGATTTATAAAACTTTAATATATTTACAACAATATATATCATAAGCCCGTTTGCACGAACAATATTTATCGAGGTAGGGTTACCCAGTTAAAAAATATATTGTTTTATGAAAGTGAATAGATTAGCACATTTTTTCGGCCATTGTTTACTCAAATTGCTTGAGTTGTGATTTAAAAAATTCTATCATATAACAATGATAAGATACTCGAAAATAGTGTCCACTCTAAAAGACCAATTACCATCAAGGCTTTGATCAAGAATAATCAACATTCCACAATATGAAACATTACTGAGAAACTGAAAATGTAAATAACCATCATTCAAAAGCATTTGATGGAGTTTTACTAGGCGCGTCCAGAAAGCAAAGAACGATTGCGCACCACTCCTTGAGCCGATCCCCTACCACCGCGATCGTATGCGCGTCAGTTAACTCCTTCTCTCGCTTCAGTGCGAGCCGAGTTTTGTTGCTGAACAGTCGTGCGTCTTTGTTCTGTAACCTTTCAAAACGGCTGCACCCATCGAAAGTGCGTAGTGTCATTCGTTTTCTGAATGCACAAAATGGTCGGCCTATCGAAATTTATAGGCAACTTTAAGCACAGTACATGAATCTTTCCCACAAATTTCACGATCGCTCCTACATGAAATAGTGACAGAGCACCTTGGCTACAAAAAAACGTGTGCTCGGAAAAGAAAAACCGAATCTCAACACCAGAAAAGTGATGGCAACAGTTTTTTGGGACCGAAAGCGTTTGATCCACGTGGAGTTTATATCAAGAGGACACACAATAAACTCAGAGTCCTATTGTGAAAATTTTCAACGACTTAGACGCGCCATCCAAAACAAGAGACGTGGAATGTTGTCAGGAAAGGTGGTTTTGATTCATGACAATGCGCGGCCTCATGCATCAGCACAAACACAGCGATAACTTCAACGTCTTAAGTGGGAAATTATTGGACATCCTCCTTACAGTCCTGACTTGGCACCGAGTGATTTTCACTTATTCCCAAAACTAAAGGAATTTTTGGTTGGAAAACAGTTCGCAAACGATGAAGACCTCAAACAAGAAGTGACATCCTGGCTCAAATCTTTGGCGGTAGAAGAGCATAACATCGGAATTGAAAAATTGGTTCCACGTTACAATAAGTGCCTCGACAGCTATGGCGACTACATTGAAAAATAGAGTAAGGTACTGTGACTTTGTAAATAAAGTTTTGTGTTGATATCTTTCGTTTTTATTTAGTTATGCCAAAACGTTCTTTACTTTCTGGATGACCCACGTACATTTAAATTTGACTTATGACGAAATATAAAAATACTTTCTGGAAAAAACTAGTTTTATAATTATTGGTATAACGAAATACTTATACTCGTAAAGCACAAATCTACCTCTCCAATATCACAGCAAAAATTATTAACAAGCAAATATATAAATATTTAGTTTTTTTATAAAATAAAAAATGCATAATCAACGTTGCCCTGCGCTGCACTGCGTAAGGGAAAGAAGCGGAGACACAAATATTCAAAATTTTAGTTGCAGCAAGCGGCAAAGGGGTGCAATCCTAAAGTAAACAGATATCAATTCGTTATCTCTGGTTCTTGAAAGAAATATCTATAACCCATTAAAATTCACCAATAAATATTCATTTCACTTCAAAGAAAATTAAATACAGGTATCCCTCGTTATATACCATTTCGTTACAACACGTTTTAAATAAAATTAAAAGAGAAATTATTAAAAGCCAATAAGAATTTAGCAATTCACAATGAAGTTGTTTGGGTTGAATTATATTCACGTACAGTATACAACAGTTCGTCAAATAGTTCTTAACAACTTTTTTTTTAATAACAAACTGAATATCGTATATCTGCTGATTCACAACCTTCACGACAGCAGGAGAATAATGAGCCAGACCTGTTGGTTCATAAACCTTCTCGTCTCGATTCGTCTCCTAATTGAAAATGATTTTTTTCATTCGGAACCAATCTCTACCTTACCCAGATTAAAATCAATTCACTTTCTTTACAAATTTTTCTACACTTGAGAGAAAATGTAGGATGGGCCCTGTGACATTTGAAATGTCATGTTTCAAAGAGACTGAGCAAAATCGTTTTTTTTTTACAAATCGAATCGTTTTTTTATAAATCGAAAAATTGTTTTTCTCTTAACCCGTTAAGTGCTGGAAGTTATTAGTATGGCCGTGCCCAGCAGGCCGGGATTTTTTGAACAAAACTAAAACCTAAAAAATTTAAATTTTTTGTATACAGATATAAAGGATATTATGAAAACTTACTAAATATATACACCATGGGGCGTTTGAGCTGCCGTTCACTCAGAAAAACACAGTTTAAATATTCACACAATGTCAGGGTTGTCATAACTTGACAGAGAAAACATGTTTACTTATAAATATAGTGGAATATATTAGGTCCTTACATATGAAATTGGCGTTTTGCCGTACTGGCAACTTTGATCTCAAATATCTTCTCTTTGGTTTGGAATTCCAAATTCAAATTTATACAGCTATTTACTCAAGTATTTGTGTTTCGAAAATTATAATTCATTTGTTTTTTCCTCAATTGTTTTTTTTCTTTGCGTCACTCAGTTTACAAAATGGAAAACTTGAAATATCGCGTTATTTACGAGTACGAGTTCCACCGTGGCACCAGTGCTGCAGAAACGGCTCGAAGGATTAATGATGTGTATGGCGACGGTGCCGCAAAAGAAAACACAGTGCGTTTTTGGTTCCAACGTTTTCGTTCTGGAAATTTCGACCTGCAGAACAAGCCCCGTGGAGAAAGTTGATAATGAAGAATTGAAGGCTATTGTGGAAGCGGATCCATCGCAAACCACGTCCGAGTTAGCTGCAGGCTGCGGTGTTAGTGATAAAACTGTTTTAATCCACTTGAAGCAAATTGGGAAGGTGAAAAAGCTTGAAAGGTGGGTACCTCACGAATTGAGTGAAGCAAATCAACAAACGCGCGTTGACTGCTGCGTTGCATTACTCAACCGGCACAATAATGAAGGGATTTTGAATCGAATCATTACCTGTGATGAAAAGTGGATCCTGTATGATAATCGGAAGCGCTCATCGCAATGGCTGAACCCTGCCGAACCAGCCAAACCATGCCCCAAGCGAAAATTGACTCCAAAAAAGTTACTTGTGAGCGTTTGGTGGACTAGTGCTGGTGTCGTTCACTACAGCTTTCTTAAATCTGGCCAGACAATTACGGCAGATGTCTATTGTCAGCAACTGCAAACCATGATGGAAAAGCTAGCTGCTAAACAACCGAGGCTGGTTAATCGCTCTAGGCCACTGCTGCTTCATGATAACGCTAGACCACACACTGCACAACAGACGGCTACCAAATTAGAAGAACTTCAATTGGAATGTCTAAGACATCCACCGTACTCTCCGGACCTTGCCCCAACAGATTACTATTTTTTTCGAAATTTGGATAACTTCTTGCAAGGGAAAAAATTCAACTCCGATGGGGCAGTCCAAACCGACTTCAAAGATTTTATTGATTCCCGTCCGAATGGTTTTTTTAGTAAAGGGATCGATGAACTACCTATGAGATGGCAAAAGTGCATAGATAGCAATGGTACATACTTTGATTAAATAAATATATTATATTAAAAAAAATCAACTTTATGTTCCTCCCAAACAAAACGCCAATTTCATATGTAAGGACCTAATAATATACTTTGTAAACTAAAATCAACAAATTATCTGTATGATGTATAATAAAGCACAAAAGGTAAATAAACTATAAAATAAAACCGTAAAAAGTCTATATAAACATCGTATTATGGCGCAAAAATTCCGCCAATAACCAAAGAATGCATGAAAACACACTTTGTAAATAAATACTTTGAAAAATTTACAAAAATAACGCACAAAAGCTAAAAATCAACCTCTGAACAAAACTACAAACGAAGTCATTATAAATTATCGCAATTACGTCACAAAAAAATGTAGTCGGTAACCCTGTATCAGAGACACGTATTGACTGTCAGTGAAAGCTTTTAGAAAGATGACTGTTACTTTGATAATATCGGTAAATTGTAATATTTAAGTATTTCTTGACCATCTCAATAAATGTCCCTATGTGTTATAATTTATAAATTATTACAATTGGATTTGATATTGGCTTGCGACAAGCTCAAAGGAGAGCGCGTTTACGCGTTCTTTTTGTATGGCCGGCCTGACGAGCACTGAATCGGAGAGCGCGTCAACGAGCTCGTGGCAGTGAACCGGTTAACTGACGTTTTAATTCCTAATTTTCATTAAACTGACTTTCTAATGTATTGTATGATTTGTATATATCTTTAAATAGGCCAAGATCCATTATGAATTAATACTAATTACGAACATTAATTTTAGGTATAAAAAAATCGGAAATCCAATTATCGTATACTCCATCCCTAGACAATGCGGATTAACGTAGTGACTTTTGACAAACGTCACCAAATATTATTTGATTTTAATAAACTGCCACATTTTTGCTAATTTGTAACAAGATGTATTAATTTGTCATTATTGTTAGTTTTATGTAATGTATTTACCTAAATAACTTGCTATTTATTAGAATCGAGGCTTATATTAAAGTTGAAGAAATAATTATATATTTTTGGTCTTTCTGGAGTGATGATGTGTGAAGAGTTGAATTTCGCAAAATGTTTCCAATTGTAATTGAGTGTCACTGTTTGTCAGGTTGATGAGAACGTGCAACGGGGTTTTGTTTTTGTGTAATCAAAAATCGGAAAGAAGTATAGATTTATTTTTTCATGCTAAATATCCTCAGTGAGATATAGGCAAAAGCCTAGTTTACTGGGGATACGACAAATGAAAGGCAACAAACCCAGATCCATTAAAATTGTATGTCCAAATCAAATTACCTGTTGTTTTTTCGCATATTGTGTATATTTCTTGTCATGTGTAATAATAAATAAATAAATAAAATTAAAATTACTGAGCGTCGTTACAAGGTTGTATTGGGACAAATTTGTAAACTGTCACAGGGACCATGCTACATTTTCTCAAGTATAGTTACATAAGTTTTTTAGGACTAATTAATTGCATAACACGAAGAATACCTGTTTTAATGTGAAGATACTCCAAAAAAAAAAACAAATATTTTATTTAACAGTGGTACCCAACCAGTCGATTGTGATCTAACAATCAATCCCAGCATGCTTTTATATGGACCTTTACTTTTTCATCCATTGCATATACTAAAAAATACTATTTTAGTCAATTCTAATAAGAAATATGGTAAATTGCAAAAGTGAAATTAGTTTTGTTTAATATCTACCTTACCGACCGACTGATTTTAGTTCTTACAGTTGGCAACAGATGCATCACAAATAAGAAAGTTGCTCTTGTTAGCGCACTTAAAATTTATATTTATATAATAGAAGACATTTGCGGAGGTAACATTAAAAACAGATCATATCTATCGGATACAAAAAATGAGTTGATAAAGCAGATTTTTTCTTATCGATGGTACGGAGCCATTTAACATTTCCATTTCAATAAAAAAAGCACATTTTAAAATCATAATAAGAAATCCATTATTTTAACAAAAAGAATCTTGTCCAGGCTTGTCAAACTAATCAAAAAAGATAATGTCCGAATTGACCAATCATAGCTTTCCAATTGTGTCTAACTTCATACCAGTTCACCGGGAACTGTCAATTTTAAATCGTACGTGCAGTGTAATGTCATTATACAGCTTTATCTACCTACATATATTTATTTTATTTGATTAAAATAAAAAAAATTACTCTATACAATTATTTTTTATTATTTTTTGCAACACTTGTATAACATGTTTTTTTAAATCGAACAAAAAATATTATATGTCCCAGAGCTGTTCAATCAAAAAAGACTAACCCTTTAAGTGCCGGAAGTTATTAGTATGGCCGTACCCAGCAGGCAGTGATTTTTTCAACAAAAATAAAACTAAAAAAAATTATATTTTTGGAATACAGATATAAAGGATATTATGAAAACTTACTAAATATATACACCGTGGGGCGTTTGAACTACCGTTCACTCAGAAAAACACGGTTTCAATATTCGCAAAATGTCAGGGTTGTCACAACTTGACACAGAAAACACGTTTACTTATAAATATAGTGGAATATACTATACTTTGTAAACTAAAATCAACAAATTATCTGTATGATGTATAATAAAGTGCAAAAGGTAAATAAACTATAAAATAAAACCGTAAAAAGTCTATATAAACGTCGTATTATGCCGCAAAACTACCGCCAATAACCAAAGAATACATGAAAACACACTTTGTAAATAAATTTGAAAAATTAACAAAAATAACACACAAAAATTAAAAATCAACCATTGAACAAAACTACAAACGAAGTCATTATAAATCATCGCAATTACGACGCAAAAAACTGTAGTCGGTAACCCTGTATCAGAGACATGTATTGACTGTCAGTGAAAGCTTTTAGAAAGATGACTGTAACTTTGATAATATCGGTAAATTGTTATATTTAAGTATTTCTTGACCATCCCAATAGATGTCCCTATGTGTTATAATTTATAAATTATTACAATTGGATTTGATATTGGCTTGCGACAAGCTCAAAGGAGAGCACGTTCATTTTGTATGGCCGGCCTGGTGAGCACTGAATCGGAGAGCGCGTCAACGCGCTCGTGGCAGTGAACCGGTTAAAGAAGAATTGTTCTTACAAAACGGATCATGTCCATATTTTAAACTATTTTAATTATTATGATTCGATTTTAAACAACAAATCAAGTCACCTTAAGCGATTTTAAGGATTTCAGATATTTTTACAATGAATTATATTTTTAATGCAAACAGTTTTTTGCGATTTCCCAACATTCTGATTTGGTGGACATGTTCTTTTTTTAATATTACCTTCTCATTTGCAATGGACGTTTTGTTTTAATATCAAGTCAAATGTTAGCAACAAATAGTATTCAATGATTTGTGCAACAATTTATATTTTTTCCTATACACTGGTAGATCGTTACTTTACCCTTCAAAAAAAGTAACTTGCGTATACAAAAAGGTTGGGTAGCCCTGCTCTATAAAATCAAAATATTTATATGTAACACTTTATATATGTAATTCTTGTTGTTATGTGACATACATAAATTTCCAATTATATTGACTCTGCATTGTTAGGATGAAGTCGCCGGACACTTTCATAAAACAGTTTCACATTTTTATATTTCTTAAGTAATTTATCTAGATATTTACAAAACTTAACAATAAACTAAGTGCTATAAAGAAAATTAAGTTGCTTTTAAGTTTTACTAATTTTCAAGTATCAATTTTCAATAATTATTAAGTAATTTTGTGCTTTATCTATGATATTATTTTTTTAACTGTAACTGTACTAGATTTTTAATCTAAGTACAAATTATTGAATAAACTCTTTTATTGAGGCCTAGTTGGCTAGACACTGTTTGTCATCCATCCAGGGGATAGTTCGATTTCTGATAGTACCCAAAAATTTGTGATCTTAAAAAGCTTTTTAGAAACTAGACTCAATTTTACAAATCTCAACCCTTTTAATCCCAGCATATTTTTCATAAAATGTGCGAAAAATCCCAAGCATTTTTTGGCCAAAAAAAAAAACAATAGTTTATATTTTATTTTTTATCTCAGTTAATATTAAGTTTTAAAACCTAATTTTTTTGTGTTGACCTCCCTGTAGAGTGTAAAATAATAAGTAATTTTTATATTTCATAAAAAAAATATTTTTATGTTTTTTTTATTCAACATAAAAACTTGTATGAAAACTTTGAGGTTGATGATCGGCCCCGTGGGATTTTTCGCATACACCAGTTGGAGGCGATAATAATCAGCCCCGTGGGATTTTTCGCATACACCAGTTGGGGGGGATAATAATCAGCCCCGTGGGATTTTTCGCATACACCAGTTGGGGGCGATAATAATCGGTCCAGTGGGATTAAAATGGTTAATAAATCAGATATTTTAATTTAAAAATATTTGATAAAAAGATTTACTTAATAAGAGAATTGCAAATGAGCAATTTGCTAGTTATAATAAATTGACTACTTAGCTTATGTTATATTAGGAAAAAAATCTAAATTTAGCACCGAAAATAATTGTTTTTTTTTTTTTATTGTCTATTTGGGCAATATTGTCATTTGTAATTTGTCTATGGTGCATTTATTGTAATAAGGTATCATAGATTAGATATTATGAATACTACAGAAAAAATTGCTTTAACTAGATATCATGAGTTCTAGAGACAAAAATAGTAAAAATTAGATATGAGTTACACGGAAGAAAAGCTAAGATTAGACGAGTTATACATAAAAAATAGCGTAGATTAGACGATATAATGAGTTCTACAGAAAAAAAATAGCAAAGATTAGAACAATACAACTTTTATAGAAAAAAATGCCTAGATTAGATATATATAGATATTACGAATTCTACAGAAAAAATAACATAGTTAAGAAGACATTATGAGTTCTATAGAAAAAATAGCTTAGATCAGATATTCTAAATACTACAAAAAAACAAGCACAGATTAGACATTATGAGTTCTACAGGAAAAATATTATAGATTAGCTATTATAAGTTCTACAGAAAAATTATTTGTAAACAGAATCCTTAAATATAATTTAAGCAATAAATATAATATATATAAAATATATGCTAAAAAAAAGTATTATAAATATCAAATATTGTTATATCTATAATTATTTGATATTTATTCTTTTACAATCATATGGTCAATGCATGTATGATATTTATTCTTTTACAATCATATGGTCAATGCATGTATGATATTACAATCATATGGTCAATGCATGTATGATATTACATTTTTACATTCATATGATGAATGTAAATTGTATATTAGTCTTTTTACAATAGTATGGTCTAAGTTTGTTTGATATTTGTCATTTTACAATAATATGGTCTAAGTTCGATTAATATATATTTTTTTACAATCATATGGTCATTCAAAAACTATACTCAAGTATATTTTTAATGTTCTGATGATCAAATATAAGTTATTTGACTTGGAATCACATGATAATTGCATGTCCGATATTTGACTTTTTAGCGAAGTGGAGATCTGTTATCACTGCCTACTCTAAGAAATTGGTGGTGACAATAATGATGGAATTTTGATATTTGAACTCTTTTACGGTGAAGTGTTTTGCAGCAAAGATTATGTGATTTTTTTTACTATTTACCGTTTTGATTTTTTACTTTCAACAACCATATGATCCAAGTATGTAAAGTAATATATTTTTTTGGATTCGTAGGATCAATGCAAGTTTAATATTTGAACGTTTTACATTTATATGGCCCAAGCAAGTTTAATATTTGACATTTTACAATCATAATGTTCATGAATCTTATGATATTTATGACTTTAAAAACCATATGATCCGAAAATGTTTGAAATTATACTTTTGGATTCATTGGATCATTGCAAGTTCGATATATGAACTTTGTACATTCATATGGCCCAAGCAAGTTTAATATTTGACATTTTACAATCATAATGTTCATGAATCTTGTGATATTTGACTTTAGTCAACCATATGATGTAAGCATGTATAGAAATAAATATTTTGGTTTCGTAGGATCAATACAAGTTCAATATTTTAACTTTCTATATTCATATGGCCCAAGCAAGTTTAAATATTCGACTTTAAACAATCATAATGTTCATGAATTTTATGATATTTGACTTTAATCAACTATATGATCCAAACATGTTTGAAATTATTTTTTTTGGTTTAATTGGATCAAT